>BSWB01000008.1:56260000-57505000 GCA_033239125.1 Fagopyrum homotropicum | reverse complement strand
CATACAACCCTTCAAAAGAAGGTTCGAATCGTTTCTTACAACCCTAACAAATGTCTTCAATAAATCTCACTCAAAACACACTCAAGGACTATGGAAACTATGAAACTAATGTTTCTCTTCTTCTTCTCCAAATGAGAGTGTTTCTTCTCCTCCAAAAGTAGCTCCAATCCAATGATGTGAAAAAAATGAGAGAGTATGGGAGAGAATGTGTGTGGTCAGGTCCTCCTTTAGAATCAGCCTACAAGAGTACTTATAGCCTTCACCATTTGCAAGAGTCGGTTATGGAGATCGTGGGACAGTTGTCCCAGCTGTCCAGAGGAAATCACGGTCCATTCCACGGCCATGGAAGTCCCAGGGATGGTGGTTTGGGTGTTTCAGTTCTCTTTTGATAGTTGAGCCATGAGTTGGTGCAAAGCATGCACCAACATGGTCCTATGTGTTCTCCTTAGCTCCTACCTTGCTTCTTGATGAGTCCGGAAGTGTGTCATTACGAGGAAAGATCCTCGAACGTATCGATTAAGCTCCAAAGGCTCCCAAAATACCTACAAAAAAGGCAAAAGTCCGTGTAGACGTCTATCTCGACAACATACATGAATTAAGTGCAAATCTTCACGAACTAATGTTAAACTATGCATGAATAGCGGGAAAAACTATCTAAATGGATGCCTAGACTAACATCATAAATCGTGTTATCAGTCGCCTTCCCCACAACACAAAGGACGATTTACCTATTGATGACTCGCTCCCTGACGAGCAGCTGCACATGATGGAAGAGTGTATTCATCATATCTCTAATTAAACCTGTGGAAAACAATGTCGGGAGCAAAAAGTACAAAAACCACGGTCGGCCTAGTTTCCATGGTTAAAACCACGGCAGTGATTTTCCAAAACTTTGCGAGGATATAAAAGTGACACTTCACTTCAAAGCTGCACAAAAATTTTCCCCAAAATCACACCCTACCCCTCAAAACGGATATTTCGACTCCCCGGTGCCCAATCTTGTATTCCTCGATCGTTTCGCGCGATTCTTGCTCCTAAACTCAAGAAAACTGCATCCTCTTGATGATCCAAAGAAAAAACGACACAAAAATTCAGCAAATCGAAGGACATTTGGATTTTTCAATCCAAACCCTAGGTTTTTTCTCTTCTCTCGATCTTGGGTTGATTTCTACGGTTTTTGCTGAGAATATTGCTAGAGAAGTGAAGGAATTAAACTTAGAAATAGCCTAGGACTTTTGTCTATGAGAAAACGTTACTGAATTTGGTGTTTTGCTGAAAAACGACACTTTCAACGGCCTGTTCTTGAAAACCACGGCCGTGGTTTCTGAAGATCTACCCGTGGTTTACCTAGTTATGGACGGACTTCGTCGTAGTGGTAGGAATTTATATGGTAGGGGTAAAAGATCCTCTTCCCAACCCCCACAATAGCCTCCACAACAACAACCACCCCTTCCTAGACTTCCTTGCATCCTAGAGGAATTCAAAGAAGACTACAACTTGATTCAACCCCGTCACGTTGTCACCCCTAGGTACCTAGTGCTTGAGGATCTTGAATGCATGAATGTGGTTGATGATCTTAATATGATGATTGATAGAGCTGGCCTTCGGACCTTTGTAGGTATTTGGGAACATGCCTATCAAGAATTTACAATAGAATTCCTTAGCTCTTTTAATCATGAGGCTAGAGAAAGGACAATGAAATTCAAGATGATGAATAGGAGCTATGCTATGTCAATTGTGTAGTTTTCTAGGTTATTTGGTTTTGGTGAGACCACACATGGGACCTTCCCTAGGCTCACTAAGCCTAGCACTTTCTGGGAGAGCATTGCTATGATAAAATGCTCAATTGATAGGTGGCAACCGGCCGACTTAAAGGATAAGTTGATTTACAACTTATCTTTCAAGATTGCACATAGGATTATGTCCGAGATCCTTTTCCCTAGGACCGAGATGCCCCAGAAGTTGAAAGCCGATGAGCTTTTTATATTGTATTGCATGGCGACCGGTACTACCCTTGATTGTGCCACTATGTTAGCTGATTACCTTAGGAAGATCAAGAAGAAGGGCCGGGGAGATATTTGTGTTGGTGGGATTGTGACCCACATTGCCAGACAGCTACAGATCGACTTTTCTACATGTGAGCTAGCCGTTGAGGCTAGACCTCTTGGATTATAGAGATTTATTGCTAGGGGTATTCTAATCCCCCGCCATAGAGGTCCGCCATATGTTGCCATGCCTTGGGAAGGCAAGAGTGGGAGGGGTATCTCGTGGAGTTCCGATTACTCCATTAGGAGCCCTCACAACTAGAAGCTTACTCTTTCCCCGATGCATGCTGACAGACCAGGTCCCGAGGACGTTAATGAGGATCCCGTAGGTGATGCGGATGTAGGACAGGGTGTGAGGATATGGATATTGGGACCGATGCTTGTCCTAGTGTGCTCCGAGCCGAGACTGAGTATGGTAGCTTTCCGGAGCCGCCGAAAGATTTTCACACCATGGGAGAGTTCCCTAGGAGGTCCACCTCTCAACGACCCCGTCCTAGCTCATCACGGCGCCGCGCCAGCACTTCCGAGCACCCCACATGGATTGATGAGAAGTTACCATGGCTCGAGGGTCTAGAGGGACAGGTGGGAGACCTCATAGTTGTTGTTAGGCGCATTGATCAGCGCCTCGATACTTATGAGCATGACACACGGATGGTTAGAGACATTTACCATGCCCATTTCGGTCGTCCCTACGATCCGTCTTGGTTTCCTTTCCTATCGCCACTCCCATGATTACGCTACACTATTGTGATCGGTTTTTTCAGACTTTGTGAGTTTCTTTTACTTTTCTTTCTTTTATTTCACTTTAGGGACAATGTGTAATTCAAGTATGGGGTGATTATGAGACTTGGTCTGTAATAACTACTTTGATACTTACTTTGATTCTATATCCATCGTACTTTGCATTTTGATATCTTGTCACATGTTTCAATATTATCTTAAAATATAAAACTTTGAAAAAAAAAAAGAAATTAGAAAAATTGGAAAGTTTGAAAATTTTTGTGCTGCTAGGATTGGAAAAGACCTCAATGATGAAAACTACTTGTGGAATGGATTTTGATGATTTTTATTTGTTTAATTTGAATTGTGGAGTGTGAAGAATTTGATGTTTTGTTGAATTTTCTTGCAAGTTTGATACTTTGGAATTTGGTAAAAATCATGTTGAGAAATTGAAGGTTGAAACCGCTTTATAAGTTCTTGCACTTCTTATTAATATGATTAAGGCACTTCGATTTTCATTCCTTTTTTCTTCTTGATTCACCTTCTAGCTCTTCATGTATATGTTTTGCCTCCTTTAACCCTATCCAGGAATTAGGACGCAAGTGTGTGAAAATTGTGAAGTTTGAAGTTGAAAGTGGTGAAGTGTGTTAGAAAATAGGTTTGGGGAAGTCAATCATGACGATAAGTAACTCGACACCATTTACATTGTCGGGTGCTTGTGTCTTGCCA
This sequence comes from Fagopyrum homotropicum, assembly GCA_033239125.1. NCBI lineage: Eukaryota > Viridiplantae > Streptophyta > Magnoliopsida > Caryophyllales > Polygonaceae > Fagopyrum > Fagopyrum homotropicum. The sequence goes on along the minus strand of BSWB01000008.1, from coordinate 57,501,506 downwards.
AAGTCGGATTGAGCGATATTCCTAATGAGTCATGGTATGTGTATTACGGTTTGAGGGACCTCGAAAAATTGAGTTATGCTGATTTCCTAGGCTTCAGTTATTGTGCACCTCTATCCTTGATCTCAAATGTGAAAGTAAAAGAAAAGAATGCTGAAAAAAAAAGAAGAGAACAAGAGATTATTGGTGAGTGTTGAAGTTTTCTTAAAGAAGTTGTGATGTTACCTTCCTTTTTCCCGGATTTTGCACCACATATCCTACACATATTCCACCCTAACACGTTTCTCGGCCTTCATTTGAAAGACCTTAAGATCTTTGAGTATGCTGCTTGGCTTTGAGGTTTAAATTGGATTTTACATGATTGATTTTGATTTGCTTCAGGTTATGATGCTTGTTTTGAAAATTTTTGCAAGATATGATGATTCTATTCAGGGCATGAGTCTTTTTGCTCACATGTCAGTTTTCAGAAGCTATGAAATGAGTGTAGAGAGCGATCCTTGAATAAAAGCACGAAACAAAAAATTTTGTGTTTTTCCTTGTCTTTGCATTCATATTTCATACATCTTTGTATTCTATATTTGAACCTTGCTTGGGGACAAGCAAGAGACAAGTATGGGGTATTTTAGATGTGCATATAGGTAGTTTTTCCCTTTGTTTTGAGCACATGGACGTATATTCATAGCATTTATTAGCAATATTCGCCTATTATGTTAGAATGGAGATCTACACAAGCTTTGTTGTGATTGTAGGTGAATTGGAGCTGAATTGTAGTGGAAAGGGAACATTCATGGAGTGTTGATCGAAGTGGACCTCATTAGGAAGCATTGAAGGAATCTAGGAAGAAGTATGAAGTGAAGCAAAGAGGAAAGGCGTCAAAAAGGAAGAACCACGACCCAAGAACATACTTCCACGACTAAGGTTTTGTTAATTCTTTGATGTCCACACGTGGAAAGGAAGGTCGAGAGACATCACGGGACAAACCACAGCCGTGGTTTTGATGATGTCACCTTGGGTTTTCTTCGGGAAAAGCCGTCCCGTTATTGGCACATCAGCAACGCAAGAGAAGAGCTTTTAAACCTAATTTTATTCTATAAAAGAAGGTTGACGGTTGTGTTGAGATATCCATAGAATTTGTGCACAATAGACTCCCGCAACTATATATTCTACTTCAGTTTTGGATAGGGTGAGAGAATTTCGCTTCTTGGAGTGCCAACTAATTAGAGATGACCCTAAGAATTGGCAATATCCAGAAGTGCTCTTTTTATCGACCTTATAGCCTGCAAAGTCAGCATCTGAACAGCCAAAGATGTGCAACGAGCTTTGACGTGGATACCATAACCCTAAATCCTTTTTGCCATTGACATATCAAAATATCCTTTTCACAACTATCAAGTGTGACTCTTTAGTATCAGCTTGAAATCTTGCACACATACACACACTAAACATGATATCAGGTCGACTAGCGGTTAGATATAACAAAGAACCGATCATACCTCGATACTCCTTTTTAATAACAATTTTACGGTCCTTGTCTTGTTCAAGTGAAAGTGGGGAACTCATAGGAGTTTTTTGCTACCTCGGATTGATCCATTTTATACTTCTTAAGTAAGTCTTTGGTGTACTTGCTTTGATTAAGAAAATTTTCTTTCTTAGCTTGTGTGACTTGAAGTCCAAGAAAGAAATTTAACTCTCCCATTAAGCTCATCTTGAAGTTGAGTTTCAAGGCATTAAAACTAACTTCTGGCATCGCAGTTAGCCGTTTCAAGGTCTTGAAGATGCTTTTCAAGGTCTTGAATGTGTTTCAAGGTCATGAGATTATTTTCCGATATCTTGAATCTTTTCTTACATATTTGTTTCTTGAGCTTTAGGATCTTCTTCTCCATCAGAATTATGATCTTCATGTTGATTCAAATTTAGATCTGCAACACTTTCACTCAAAGTACCATCATTGCTTTCATCAAACATAATATGAATACTTTCCTCAACGATTTTGGTACGTCTATTATAAATACGATAAGCTTTGCTATTTGAAGCTTATCCAATGAAGATAGCTTCGTCACTACGTGCATCAAATTTACCAAGGTTGTCTTTGCCATTATTATGGACAAAGAACGTACATCCAAAGGGTTTAAAATAGAAAATATTAGGTTTTCAACCCTTGAAGAGTTCATAAGAAGTCTTTTTCAAAATAGGGCGTATTAAGCATTTACTCAAGATGTAATTAGCTGTGTTAATAGCTTCACCCCAAAAACTTTTTGGCAAAATATTTTCCAAAAGCATAGTCCTGGACATAACCTCTAGGGTGTGGTTCTTGCATTCCACAACCCCGTTTTGTTGAGGTGTTCTAGGAGCTGAAAAGTTGTGTGAAATACCATATTTTGCACAAAACAAATCAAATTTAAGTTGGTCAAGTTCTTTACCATGATCACTTCAAATAGAAATGCTAGATAGGTTTTTCATAGTTGCAACTCCTTACAAAGTTTTGAAAACTCATACAAAACTTCTGATTTTCCCATAAGAATGAGATCCATGTAAAAGTATAAAAATCATCCACAATGACAAGGATATATTGTTTTCCCTTCAGAGATTTGATACGCATAGGACCACATAAATCCATATGTAAAAGTTCAATAGGTCGAGAAAAACCTACAACCTTCTTTGGTTTGAATGAACCTCTTGTTTGTTTACCTTGTGTACAAGCCCTACATAGTTCATAAACCTTGAAGTTCAGGTTTGGTAATCCACGTACCGAATCCTTTGAAATAAGTTTTTTCATCGTAATCATGCTTATGTGACCAAGTCGTCTATGCCAAAGCCTTAAATCGTCCATCAAGGCCTTGAGACACATTAATCTTGTTCCTGAAACTGGGTTAGTGCTCATGGAATATACATTGTTGCAGCTAGGAGCTATAAGCATGGCATCACCCGATATTTTATACTTTAAACCATCAACAAGATAGACATCGTCAATAAAGTTAGTTGAATTATTACAAATTTTACCAATCTCAATGATGTTACACTTTTCTTTATCACCAAGCGTAATGATTCTAGATGATTGCTTCTTTAGATCTGATAACAGTGAGCTTTTTCCACTCATATGTCTTTAGCAACCACTATCTAATATCCATTTATGCTCTTTAACCTTGTTGATATCCTCCAAAACAACAAACATCAACCTTTCCGGGTCGACCAAATGGCATATTTTGGTCTATATCAGGCTCAATCATGTTTGATGGTCAAGTAACTTTAGGAACCCACATTTGCTTAACTTGATTCTCTAGACATAGAGGATAAGTGTTTCTTATGATGTAAGGGTCATTTCTTCTATATGGACATGTTGATTTTACGTGACCTTTTTTACAATAATAGAAGCATGTAGGCATATGAATACTTCCTTTAGTTTTCACAAAAGTGGTAGTTGTTTTTCTAAGAAAACTTGCATGATATCCAATACCATTCTTGTTAAGAGAAGATTTTTGTTCACCCATCATTCTTTCGAGATTAGCTTTTGACGAGTAAATTGAATAAGTGCAGCCTTTTGGTCTTTCCACGTCACAATTAGATCAACCTTCTCTTTCTTTAGATCGATATAGTCTCGATGGAGAGAAGAGAGATTGCCCTTGAGAATCGCATTTTCTGATTCCAAAGCATTGATATTAATATCAAGGACTAACTGTTCACTTTTAAGATTTTCAATTTTCAAGGGCATCTCACGTCGTCGTTTCTCTTGTTTGAGAAGTTTTTCTCTTAAGGAACTTATCCTTACCCTATGTTCTTTATCACATATGATAATGTCTGTAAGAAACTATGTGAGTTCAAGTTCAGATTGCGACATAATCATACTTACAACACCATCAACATAGCGGTTTGGTCTTCTTCATGATCGGCCATTAAGCAAAATTTGCTTGTTCTTCATCCTCTTCCGATTGGTAGAATCTGAGTCACTCCATGATGCTGCCATAGCTTTCTTCTTTTGATCATTCTTCCTAAAGTTGTTCTTCTTCTTTTGTGGACAATCCTTTACGAAATGATATGTTTCACCACATTCAATACAAGTCAGTAATTTAGTTTTCTTATAAGGGTTAGAAAACTTACCTTGAGGTCTTGATGATCGCGGATAATCTTTGTTGTTTGCAAATTGCTTATTTATTTGAAGAACTTTAGCAAGACCTCTTGAGATCAAGGTGAATGGATATTCCTCTTCTTCTTCATCACTATCTTCTTCCTTTGATGGTGTATCATCCTTCTTGGATCTAAATGCAAGATTCTTTGAGTTTGATGGGAGCTCTCCATCTTCTTCTCCAATAACCATTTCATGAGTGATTAGCTTTCCATGAAGGCCGTCTAGAGGAAGTGTTGTGAGATTTTGAGTTTCTTCAAAAACGGTCACTTTTGGTCCCCACTTAGCTTTGGGTATGCTCCTTAGAGCCCTTATTACTTTTCATTCATTTGTTAAGACCTTTCCAAGTGAATCAAGGTTGTTCACATATTCGGTGAATCGTGTGAGCATCTCTTTGACCGACTTATTTGAGTTCATCTTCAAAAGCTCGTATTATCTGAGGAACATGCTTATCTCTGTCTCCTTGACTTGACTTGTTCCTTCGTACGTGACAACTACTATCTAATATCTATTTATGCTCCTTAACCTTGTTGATATCATGCAAAACAACAAACGTCAACCTTTCCGGGTCGACCAAATGGCATATTTTGGTCCATATTCAGGCTCAATCATGTTTGGTGGTCTAGTACCTTTAGGAACCCACATTTGCTTAACTTGATTCCTTAGACATAGAGGATAAGTGATTCTTATGATGTAAGGGTCATTTCTTCTATATGGACATGTTGATTTTACGTGACCCTTTTTACAACAATAGAAACATGTGGGCATATGAATACTTCTTTTAGCTTTCACAAAAGTGGTAGTTGCTTTTCTAGGAAAACTTGCGTGATAGCCTATACCATTCTTGTTAAGAGAAGATTGTTACTCACCCATCATCCTTTCGAGATTAGCTTTCAAACGAGTGAATTGAATAAGTGCAGCATTCTGGTCTTGAAATGTCACAGCTAGATCAACCTTCTCTTTCTTTAGATCGATATAGCCTCAATGGAGAGAAGAGAGATTGCTTTTGAGAATCGCATTTTCTGATTTCAAGGCCTTGATATTGCTATCAAGGTCTAACTTTTCAGTTTTAAGATTTTCAATTTTCAGGGACATCTCACGTAGTCGTTTCTTGTTTGAGAAGTTTTTCTCTTAAGGAACTTATCCTTACCCGATGTTCTTTATCACATATTATAATGTCTTTAAGAAACTGCCTGAGTTCAAGTTCATATTGCGACATGATCGTACTTACGACAGCATCAACATAGTGGTTTTGGTCTTCTTCATGATCGGCCATTAAGCACAAGTTTGCTTGCTCTTTCTCGTCTTCTGATTCATTGGTAGAATCTGATTCGCTCCATAATGCTACCATAGTTTTCTTCTTTCGATCATTCTTCTTAAAGTTGTTCTTCTTCTTTTGTGGACAATCCTTTACGAGATGACCTATTTCACCACATTCAAAACAAGTAAGAACTTTAGTTTCTTATTAGGGTTAGAAAACTACCTCGAGGTCTTGATGATCAAGAATAATCTTTGTTGTTTGCAAATTGCTTCTTCATTTGAAGAACTTTAGCAAGACCTCTTCCTCTTTATCACTATCTTCCTCCTCTGATGGTATATCATCCTTCTTGGATCTAAATGCAAGATTCTTTTAATTTGATTGAAGCTCTTCATTTTCTTCTCCAAGAACCATTTCATGAGTGATTAGCTTTCCAAAAAGGTCGTCTAGAGGAAGTGTTGTGAGATTTTCAGCTTCTTAAACAGCGGTCACTTTTGGTCCCCACTTAGCTTTAGGTATGCTCCTTAGAACCTTTCTTACTTTTTCTTCATTTTTGAAGAACTTTCTAAGTGAATCAAGGTTGTTCACAATTTCGGTGATTCGTGTGAGCATCTCTTTTACCGACTCATTTGAGTTCATCTTGATTTCTTCCTTAAATCTTGATTTGAATATGATGAGATTGTTGGCTAAACCCCCTTGCGATTTTAGGGTGAAGGGTTCATGGTTGTGGTTTAGGTGATGATAGATTGAAACTTGTAAATAGATTGGACCCTGAGAGTTGTGAGATTAAATCCTCGCATGAGAGTTTCCACGGCTTGTTCTTGAGTTCCACGGTCGTGGTTTCCCAAGATCTTGCCGTGGTTTCTTCTGTTTTGCACGTTTTGCTTTTGCCTGTACCCAAAGTTAAAGATTGCCTAAACCATAGATTTGTTGAACAATTCTTACCTATAGCCTTACTTGGTTATTAATGTTTACGAGTTGTAGGTAATAGAGGATTCAAAACCCTCTATTAAGGTGGATAGTCTCATAGCCTTTACCTTGTGCTTCCTTTTGAATTCATTAGGATTGGTGTTTGGTATTGAGAGTATAATCCTATCCTTAGATCCTCTATATATGGAGACTCAACATCCGCTGTTAGAGAACCTTGGGGTGAGACAAGTGGATGTTGGAACTTCACCGTACGATATCCTACCTTAGACATTTACCTTTGCAAACCGACTCTGTCCTTTACACATCTATAGACATCTTGAATCGGCAACCACAATCGGATACTTGGATCTCTAGAATCTGCGTTTCCCAATTATTCTTACATCTTATCCATTACATTTGATTATTGCTTTGCTTGCTTTGCAAGTAAGATTGCTTTGCTGGTTTGTTCTCACTAATTCTCTGAGATCGACTCCAAAATATTATCCCTTACTACGATTGATTCGTACACTGCGGGTTCGCTGTCATTAGGCACTATTATTGGATATAAATTTAAATGACGAAAGGATTAGGACACCCGTAAGTTAAGCTTACGGAGGTACTAGAAGATGAAGTATCAAGTTTCCTGGGATACAGGCGGGTTGACTTCTTCGGTCTTGCGAGACTTATGAGAAGAATGACGAGGTGAGGATCCACATGGTAGTATTTCCTTGGTGGAGTTGACTTGTTTCCGTTATGATGATAAGGTTAAGAAACGCCAAGAAGAAAGAAGCGGGAGTAGTGTGGATCCCGAGAGGATGAGAAACACAATAAGAAGCTTTGTTATGGAAAGAGTTAAGTTACCAACCCAAGAGAAACGTGAGTAGACGCTATCTGATATTAGAGACGTTTGCAAAAGGTGCAATTGAAGGACACCATGGTTGGATGGTTAAGCCTATGAAAGCGAGTTATATGACACAACAAGGTCAAGAAGGATATAGTTATATATGAAAGAAGAAGGAGTCATAGAGGGTAGAATTATCTAACAGAGTTAAGGTGAGAATACCCCAAGGAGGGTAACCTTCGTGCTAATGGTAACATGAAGTGTATGGAAGGAAGTTAAGTCGATGACCTCGAGGAGGTCGACTATAAAGTGACCGGTGGCAATCAAGAACGCACATGTGCAGGATTGCCTAGTGATGGGTATGGATAAGAAGTGTAAACAAGACTGTGAGAATCTAGCTGATCGGTGACTAGAGCTTGGTGTATGCCCGGCGGTTCAATGTCAATCGTAAGGATATGTATCAACTAAGGCCCTTTTGTCTTGGTCATATAACATTGAATGGTGAAAGCAAGTACTATGATAGACCCCCCAGGGAGGGATTGTAACAACCCTTTTTGTGACCTTCTTAGGTCTTGGAATTGGTGTATGGAGGAATGACACGGATTGGAACCTTTAAGGTGGGAACATGATAAAGGGATCTAGTGGCTCAAAAGAGAGGAGTGGCTTCCCTAGTTGATTTATACAAATGGGAAAAATATGTAAAGAGGTTGCATGTCATTTTTCGTTCTTATGAAACGAATGTTTTGTTGTCGCGAACAACAGATGAGTCAAAGTTCCAGACTCACCCGAAGGAGCCATAGTTGTTATGGTGTGAAACAAAGAACCTAGATTATAGTGACGTGGTAAGTTTTAAGCTTAAGGTGGTGTTACTTGAGAATTTATGAGTTGGAAGTTTCAGTTGTTTTGAGTGGGGGATTTCTTCGAGTTTTCCCCAGGGCATTCTAGTACGGGTTTTGAGGAAAGGTAGGAGCCGAAAAGTTGTACTTTGATTATCGAGAAATGAGTAAGGCTACCAGTAAGGATAAGTATATCCGCCCCGTAGTGGGCAACTCGCTAGAACAAGTTGCATATGGTTACAATGTTTGATTAGATCGACTTGAAGTCGAGATGTCACCAAATTTGGGTGGAGAGAAGATAGGACCTTCGTTAGGCGGCATTTAGGGCCGATATGGTCACTACAAGGTGGACCCTAACCTTAGGATGGTAATGACAGTCATTGATGCATGATTTGTACGAATGATTATTTATGTTCTTACGATTGAATATGTCTCATTCTAATCACGGAGTTGAGTGGAAAAAGTTTGGCATGGGACGACAATGATACAGGTTATGCAAGATAAGAGGATAAACAGAGTTATCTAAGCGGGATAAGATGTCCGAGGTGACTTCCTAAGGGACGTAGCGATGTTGAGATTATCAAGTTGATCCTTGAGAACAAGGTGATAGTTTCGGTCATACCTCCAAAGTATGTGGAGGAGATATGCAGCTTATAAGTTGGTGGGCCATAACCGCCGAGTTGCGGGATAGTTTTGACACTTCCTTCCTTTTGGAGGAAGTCGATTAGAAGGTGGGGGCTGAGACGTGTCCAATGATCTTTTTTAGAAGAAGAAGAAGAAGAAGAAGAAGTGAATGATCTTCATTCCGTTTTCTTTGACACAAACATTGATTCATGAGGATTGTATGACATGACGAATACATCCAAGCGGGGCTTGGGATACGTGTGAAGTAATAAGAGAGGTTTCGCATGTGTGTTGGACGATTGTAGGCATATAAGGAGAATTATCAAGGAAGGGTCGAGAGTTAGACGCTTTGATGCGTGAACTTAAGATGATGTCGGTTTTTGTGTTATGAGCGACATGTTAGTTGTGTACAGACGATAAGAGTATGATATGTGTATGTATTCGCTCTACATGGGTTGAATACCCACCAGAGATGGTGGTTAGAGTTGGTTCAGGACTATGGTCTTATGATTTGGATATCATCCGGGATAGGTAAATGTGATCACCAACACCCTTAGTAAGTGGACGCTTTGAGAGTAAGCAACAACTTAACTGACAGTTCAGGCTCATTTTATTAACGTAGATGGTTTGTGAAGAGACCTGATAGAATCGCGGAATTTGAATGGCTTTGAGAAACATCAGGCATAGAAGGTCCCGAGGAGAGACCCCCCGCCTCCATAGTTACCTTTATGGGTTGACGGTTTTATTGAGACGCCAGGAGCGTCTATGTGTACTTTTAATGGAGAGCTACGATAGAGCCTCAAAGAGGCCCACACTACCCTTACTAGTTCACCCTGGTGCTGGTAAGGGGTACCCGGATTGGTGATGTTCACATTGGTGGGCGGCCTTAAGGCCGACGTGGCTAAGTACATAGCTATTATGTGACTCGTCGTCAGGTCAAGTTTGAGTACCATAAGACAAGAAAGAAGACAACATCCACCGCAAGTTATGTAGTGGAAGTGGGAGGATAACTCCATAGAAGTTATTACCGGTTTGAGACCATGTAACGATTGTGACGTGTTTGGGTCATTATGGACCGACCGACGGAGATAACGTATGTTACGCCTTATTAGGAAGCAAGGCTGATGAGTCGGCTAGTTGTGGAATATGTTAAGCGATAGTGAGATTACTTGGGGATATCGAGAATCGTAATCTCGGATCGGGATGAGCGATTCATCTCGGGATTTGATAGGTAGCGGGATCGTCTCGCTTAGGGGACCAGTGGTCTTACATAATAGTTATATCCTCGGTTAGTTGGTCAATTGGATAGGAGACTTTTGCGATCTTGGATACCGCGCAAAGAGTGTGTGTGCGAGGTAGGGGGTAAGGGTAGGCATGCTACCTCCCCTTTGATGGAGATTTCGTGTTATGATAGTTGAGATGTATCTTTTGTGATGGCCCTTTGTGAGGCATTTTATGGACAGAAGTGTAGTACCCCGTGGTGTTGAGATTTGGATAATATATATTGGGATAGCCCTGAGCAGATACGGGACGACATCGCTCGAGTAGCGGTAGTCCAAAGGTAGATGCTAGCCGAGTGGAGTCGCCGGAAGGCATATATACAGATGAGAGGCGCAGACCTCTAGAGTTCAGTTATAAAGTAGGTCCAGTTGAGTCGAGAGTTTCATAGGCGTGAGGCATCAAATGTTTGGCATTTAAGGGAAGTTGAGTTTCCGTTTTACGGACCTCTTTGAGAGACAAGAGCAAGTAAGATGTGATAAACAGATTGGCGTTGCCACCAAGGGTGGAGGGTGTTTACCTGATGTTCTTGTGACAGTCGAGGGAGTACATGTACAACTCAATTGATGATGTTAATCGTGTTGATCTAATGACGGACGAGGAGCCGATGAGACTACCGGGAGGACATGGGATAGTATCTTTGGTTGAGTTTTTACGTCGAGCTAGTTGCATTGATATGGCCGATGGGTTAGATGTTTTGTGCATGCGCAAGTTTATGTGTTTTGTGCCACGAGAGGGAATGTAAGACCACTCGGTTATATCTTGACTTGATATGTGTTATGTGGTTCATGTGAGTTTGTGTATCGGCCATGCGAGGTCTTGACGTGGTTATACGAGTGTGTTTGGTTATCGGTAGAGAGTTGGCACGTCTACGGCTTTTAAGTGGTTACCGAGGTAGTTTTTCCCGAGGGTTCTGCGTAATCAAGTTTCGGGAGAAAACTTGTTTTTAAGGGATCTGATGTAACGCTCGGAATTTTATTCCGGTTAGCGAGTTGTTTAGCGGCCTTCCCGTAGGCTCGGTTAAGTCGTTCCGCAGGCACGGTGTGTTGATGTTACGTGTAGGAATAGATGCGCAAAAGCCTTAAATTTATACTCGTTATATGTCTCCTAACTCCTAGCGAACCCACAGTGTATGGGTCGTTTTGTAGCAAGGATAGTTTTCCGAGGTCGAACACGAAGACTAAGGTGAAATCGAATCAACAAGTGACCATAGATAGTGTGAATCTAGTCTAAGAAATGAGAAAGAAATTAAGAAATGAAAATCATGATATTTTTGGTTGGGTTTTTGAGGTGATCAAACAAAGATCACAAATCAATCAAGATAATAAACAAACTAACAACTCAAGCTAGCACACAAACAAGCAACACAAGCACAAAGTATATGATCAAGAAAGAAAAGTGGATTCTAGAGGTCAAGATTTCCGGTTATGGCATTGGACTCAAGATTCTAAAGATTCTAAGGACAAAGCTGCGGTGTTGGGAAAGGGTGTTTCTCAAATGGAAGCAATTACCGGGTAAGTCTCTCGCTTCACTAATCCCGCATCAAACTCCTATTACTGGGTAGGTCTCAAGGGGTTAAAGTAGGGAATTCTACACAAACCGGACTCTACTTAAGGGGTAACCCTCTCCTTACCGGGTAAGTGTCGGAAAAGGGAAGTCTCAAGCAATAATCCTAGCACACTCAATCCAATAGCGGCTTGTGAGGCTCACTACTACCTAGAGTTCATCATCTTAGGTATCTAAGATCGGAAATTACCGGGTAGGTCTCTTCCCTCACTTAGGTTGCTAGCATTAGGTGACCCTAAGCTATATTATGCTTAATAAACACTAGGATTTAAACAACCTAACATCCTAACATACAGATTCATCAATTAAAGAGCAATAGAGAGAAAAATCGGGTGGATCATAGCTAAATCGGCCGATCTGGCTGAAGAACAGGCCGATTTTTCTTCCTGGGTTAGGTTTTGTGCATACAAATCATCTTAAACTAACATATAAGTCCATTCTATCATCACCCAAGCCATAACCATCAATCCATCACTCCAGAATCACAATAAACTAGCCAATAGAATGCATATCAAGATCCAAAATCATCACACAAACATACATGGTTTTCATAGATGGATGATGAAAGATAAGCAAGTAAAAACAATGAATCTCAACTGAATCTAAGTTTTAGCAAGACTTACAACCCTTCAAATGAAGTTCCAAAACGTTCCTAACAATCCTTCCAATAGTTCTTTAATCAAAGACTCCAAAAATCACTCAAAATCACTCAAAAACTCACTATCACTCTAGAGTTGGTGTTCTTCTTCTTCCTCCAATTTGAGAGAGATTTTCTTCTTCTCCAAGTCTCTCCCCAATGGAATGAGCTGTGTGTGAGAGAATGTGGGAGAGGGAGAGATGCTCAGCAACAGCTTGCAGGCCCACTTATATTCTCCACCAAGAGCAAGGCCGGACAAAGAGATCGTGGGACACGTGGCTTAAGCTGTCAAAGGCCAAAAATCGACCCAGTCAAGAAAATCGGCCGATTTTCCTGAGTGTTGGTCCGATTTTCTTCAACAGAGACTTGTTATGATCTTCTAGCCATAAGTTGCTCCATTGCTTGCACCAATAAGGGTCCTTGTGTCCTTCATTGCTCCAATTATGTTCCTTCAAAGCCTTGGATGTGTACCACCATGAGGCTTGACCCTCGAATGTATCGATTAATGTTCAAAAGATCCCCGAAATACCTTTAAACCCAACAAAAGCTCGTGTAGACGTCTTTTCTAAAAATATGCATGAAATGAGTGTAAACGTCGTGAACTAATGCCAAACCGTGCATGAATAATGGGAAAAACTATCTAAATGTATGCCTATACTAACGTCATAAATCACGTTATCAAGTGACGGAATTTTATCCCATTTCCGCGCCAACCTTTCGTTGTTCCCTCTTTTTTGCTTTAACTCCTCGTTCTCTCTTTTGGGAGATGACCCGTCGTTGGCATGTGACCTTTCTTTTACCTTGGGTGCAGCCCACTCTCTTTCTTCCTTTCCTCATTCTCACGTGATTTTATCTCCCTCTCTTCTTCCATCTCTTCTCTTGGTGTCTTCTCCCATGGTGATGCTTCTTCACCTCCTCCTTCTTGTGTGAGCTGCTCATTTTGGAGATAGAGTGGGACAAAGGATTCGAGCTGCAGTAGGTATGGTCTACTTCTCCTTCCTCCTTCATCTTCTTTTTCTTCCTTGAGCTCCAATGGTGAAAGCCATGGATCCTATGTTTTCCCTCCCTTTGGCTTGCATGTGTGTGGATCGAGTTTGGACAGTTTTTGATGATGATGTGTGCGTGTGGGACATCCATGGTGGAGCAAGGGAGCAAGGAGATCCTCCACACTTCAAAGTACCAGTCGAAGAAGAGCTCGGAATCGCCTTTATGGAGTTCGACCGCACCCGCTGCTGGGCAGTGCCGCGGGGGCGGCCACTGCACCTGAGCCGCTGGGGCGGCTAGCCTGAGCCGCAGGGACGGCCAGCCTGAGCCGCAGGGACGGCCAGCCTGAGCCGCAGGGACGGCCAGCCTGAGCCGCAGGGATGGCCAGCTTGAGCCGCAGGGACGGCCAGCCTGAGCCGCAGGGGCAGCTTAGTGAGCCGCAGGGGCGGCTGCCCGGGCCATAGGGGCGGTCACTGGCTCAGCCAGCCCTCCCTGTGGTCTTCTTCTCCTCTTCGCGGTTGTGCTTTCGTCCTTCCTTATCAGGCTTGTGATGCCATGTAGTGGCTTATCCTAGAGTATATTCATGATAGAACCATGCTATGATTGGATCTAGCATAACCTCGTGGAATGCCATGTAGTGGCTTTCGACCTTAGATGAGTATTGGAAGTTATCAATGTTCTTAGACTTGACTAGTGTTGGAGCTTTAGTTGGTTATCATGTGGTGAGTGTATGGTTGTCCTTATCAGTCTTGTGATGCTTCGATGGTTGTGTTTTGTGAGTTGTGATGACTAGGAGTGCTATCCTAGATTGTGAGAGGATATCATCTTGTAAGATCATATAAGACTTAGACTTTTGGCTTGTGTAAGTGCTTGTTGATTATCGTGCCTTGTCTTGAACATGCCTTGGTTATATTCCTACGGGAAGAGAGTATTTCGGTTGTTCTTGGTTGATCGTTGGGATGAGGTAAGTCCTCGGACTTACATAGCTCGCTTTTATGCATTATTTGGATAAGTGACGGTGGTGTGTGCTTTAACTTGTTTATGATCATGAAAACTGGATAAGGTTGACTTGGATATATATATATATATATATATATATATATATATATATATATATATATATATTGTTGGCCCATTGTTTATTATTGTCGGGCGGTGACATCACTGCCCAGCTCCCAAGGGAGACTGGGAGGTTCTCTACGACCAAGCCGTACATGGTATACGGGCGGGCTTCTTCACCACTCCACATGGTATACGGGAAGAGCTTTGCACCACTCCTATTGGTTAAACGGGGCCGTGTCACACTATGGATAAATGGAACTAGTAATGGAATGCCTTAAAAAGAAGATAATAACCGGCTTGTGTGTGTATGTGAGCATGATGTGTGTTATGTTTACCTACATGTGTTTGTGCCCTTGCTATCTTTATAATGCCTAGAGTGTGAGCTAACGGTTTTGTACCGATTGTTGTAGTTGATGTGCAGTTTAGGATGTAGCGGAGTGATCCGGAAGAGTGGGCAGCCGGGGTTTCCGTACATCATAGCACATGTATGGGGCATTTGAGTCCTTGTGTTGTTTTTGTATATTTGTGTATTATTGATGTTGTTGTATAGACTACTGAGGTCTTCCTTTCTTTATCTATTCGGGAATCATATCATTGCATTAAATGTATTTTCGTTTTTGGCCTTTATTTGTATTTTGTTGCAAGATCGGTGAAATTGTTGTCAACGTTAGGGTTTGGACCCATTGTGAGGTCTCCGCCCGTAAGATCCCGAGTCCCGCAAGATTCGGGGTGTTACAATCCGGGGTTGTAATGGGAGCAATGAGTGAAGAAATCATGTATGGGATGTTCCCCCAAAACAGTATGAAGGTTCGCTAGAACTAATGCGCGAGTTTTGAAAGTATTATGCTTATGAAGAAATTTTCTTGATTTGTGAAAGGAATGAAAATAGTTTTCATCATTCTTGTTGCAGCAAATAACTAAGCATTGGTTTGAACGTGTTGTTTTATAGTGTTTAGCCATGAAGAGTGGTTCTAAAGATCTTAAAAGGTAAGTGTTATGAGCTCTTGGAATAGTTATCTAGCTTGTGTTCAATCCTTAGTGGTGAAATGTTGAAGTGGATCGAGTTTGGCCAAATTCGATACCCCATATATTTTAAGCCATTTAGCTAGATTTTTTTACCTCGCCTACGTTGTTTTCGTTTATCCCATAACCTTGTTACCCCCTACAAAAATACCTCATTATTCATTTCGTGTATTTTAGTTTCATTTGACAAGTGGTAGATATTAAGAACGCTTTGACAAGCCTATGGTAAGATCGTTGCATTATTGTTGAGTTTGAGTGATTATGGATATATACCTAAACGCATCTTGTTAAATTGAGTGAAACACATTATCCTTTTGAGTGGTCGGAGAGTTATGATTCATCTTTCTTCCTTTGAGTGGTCAGAGAGTTATGATTCATCTTTTTACCTCGCCTAACGTTCCGTATATCACAATCTTACTCGGGGTGAGTAATGTAACACCCCAAATCCATAGGACTCGGAGTGCTACGGGGCTAGGACCTCACAATGGGTCCTGACCTTAACTTGACAACACGTTTGCCCGATCTTGAAACAAGCAACAAATAAATATAAAACCAAAACTGATAAACTGAAATATCATATATCATAAAGCATACAAAACCATAGCCAAGTATCAAAACTTTATCATCGTAAATAGATATACATCCCAAAGCTCATAACATTCTAGATGTACGGAAACCCTCAGCTGATCACTCCTCTAGATCACTTTATAGTCCTCATATCCTACAATGCATCTACAACACGGTATGAAACCGTTAGCTAACAATTCATATATAAGATCATGCATAAGCACATACACACATCAGGATACAATAAACACCAAGCATGTCATCACACATTTCCCATTTTAATTATCTTTATAAAGGCATACACTCATAATCCTTTTAAAGGTGTGACACGAGAAGTATATCATTCTCGCCTCTGCTTCCCTCACCATCTGGAGTGGCTAAGCGTACTACCACCGTATACCAATAGGAGTGGTTCGGTACCTTCGCCGTATACCAAGACTGGCATAGTCCTAGAGAACCCTCCAGCCTCCCTCGAGAGTACTTGACAAGTTATAACCGCCCGCTACAAGTGGGCCAATACAACGTCGTTAATAATCAATATCATATGCTATAAAGCACATAATAAATACCACTCGTGCATACATCCAATATAGGAATGCAGCTAAGTAAGTCTTATGGAATTACCTGAATCCAAATAACCTTAACAGTCGATCAACCTCTCAAATTCCCGTAGGAATGAACACTGCCTGATAAACAAGGCATAAATATATCAATCATCTCATCATCATACTAGAAGACTCACTCCTAGTCCCAAAGGATCCACAATGATCGTAACATCATAATCAACCTCGAATATCATACCAAACCTCAAAGCCTCATTAAGGCATATATCCATAATATAACATTATCCTTAAACTCCACGTATTCTAGCCTAGCATGCTTCTAAAAAGGATCAAGAGAGATGGATGAACTTACAAAATAACTTGGTAAGTTCTCAAGAAGGTGCGGGCGCGGGTAAGAAGAGGTGTGGACGCAGTGACAAGGGTACGACGCCGCGACTGCGGCTGAACGCAAGCGCGTGGGCGTTGACACGGCTGAAGGCGTGTGGGGGCAGCTCAGTCAAGGCACGGGTGCCGTGCTTCAACAGAGCACATCTCTTAAGTGCTTTTCGATAGATCCCTCGCTCAACTCAACACTCCTCAACTGGGAGCAACCAAGGCATAACTTTCCCTTCATCCATATGCATACACAAAACATTAAAACTTCCATAAACACATCACAATAAGTTCAACTTTTTGGATTCAAATAAGAAAAGGAAGAAGAAGAACAAGGAGAATAGGAGAAGGAAGGCTCACCACTTCTCTACAACATAAGGAAGAAATCAATAGAAAAACTTGCCAGCTTCTTACAATAGCAAACCACAACTCATCATCATCATCATCAAACTTCCTTTGAAGGAAGATCCAAGGAAGAAGATCAAGAAGAAACAAGAGGAAGAAGCAAAGAGGAAGAGGAGAAGAATGAACGTAAAAGAGAAGAAGAAAGATGGTCTGGAGAGAGAGAATAAACCCTCACTGGAAGGAAAAATAAACACTTAAAGAGGAAGAAATCGGAAAGATAGTCGGCCTAAAAAGGTGGCCGTTCACTGTCATGCCGCGACCGCGGCCCGACAGAGCCGCACCCGCGGTGGCACGCTTGTGGGTGAGGTCCTACGCGATCGCGGGATCTCTTGAAGAATATGGTTGTTACAAGTAAGGTTTAAGTACGAGGTTTTTGATGAGGTCCAAAACACACGTATTTTGAGTCGTCATATGCATACATTTCATATTTCATTTGGTATGGTTTGTGTTCATATAGAGCATAACTCCTTCATATTGCATATTGTGGTGTCTACTTCGTTTTTTTTTGTATTTCAGACATTCAAGGCTAGAAATGAGAAAGAACGATGAATGGATGCTTGAGTACAAGTTTATTCCCTTCCTAAGCTCAAGCACATAATAGATGACATCTATATTGACTAATGATCGAAGTTCAGAGGTAGATTTATATTGATGAAAGAAGAATTGAAGAGCCATGTGAAAATCATTGATGTTGGATGTCATTTAATGACGACCTTTGAGAAATTCCCTTTTTATACCATCTTTCCATTGGATTTGGACAATCGTTTTAGCTGCAAAGTTGTTGATCTTCGAAAGAGCTTCTAAGTAGTATTCATGGATCTCGTATTTCCAGCCATAGTAGCGGAAAAGTCAATTTTACTAAATTGTCGAAAAAGCTAGAGAGGAGAAATACGGTTTATGTGTTAACTGTATGTGCCCTACAAGCCATATATCATTTAGCCTTGAACCGTATTTATTTTATGTGTATAGGATTGGCTCTTTATGTCCGCTCTAAGGTTTGATTAAATCATTATGAATAGACCCTTTCTAGGTCGGAGTATAGGTATCACGTTGCAAAGCGTACGACATTTGATAACATGGATTATGAGCTTATTTTATCCTTTCATATAAGTAGATTTTCCCTTTCTTCTGCATACATAGACATGAATCCATAGCATTTGAGCTCATATTTGCATATTTTGTTAGAATAGATGTCTACACGGATTCTTGTTGTATTTGTAGGTAACTTGGCGGATTTTGGAGAAAAATAGAACATATAAGGACTAAGGATCAAGGTGGATCATATGGGAGCATGGTGGAGCATAAAAGTTGAGCTAAGACATCACAAATGGATGGAAAGAAAGAGCTAAGGAAGACACGTGCATAATACAAATCTCGGTCCAACAATGAAGAACCTCGGCCGAGATCAATAAGAAGATTACCCAAGGTTTTGTTAAAAACCGGCTGAAGCCCAAGTTTTAAAACACTAGTTTTTCCTATAAGTCATGGAGGCTTGTAGCACGTCTTTTCCACAGAACACATCGACAACCACGTTGAGAATCATATACTACACGTACTAGGATCGATTACATGGGACAACACTTAGGATTGCGAAGATTTATGAAGATTTACTGGAAAAAGACTTAGATTCTTGGACATTTGCTTTTGGGTTAGGGATTGGAACTTTGTTATTGGATTGCTTTTTCTTTTGGATATTGAAGACATATTGCTAAGTATTTCTTATTTTTCTTTTAGTTTTACTGACTTAAGGTTCTTGAATTCTTCATATATCTTTCTTGATTTGAATATGTGTGTTCTTGGCTAAACCCTTGCGATTCTGGGGTGATAAATTGATGGTTGTGGTTTAAATGATGATAGACTGAACCTGTAAGTTTAGATTGGACCTCTAGAGTTGGTTTAACCTTGGATCAGACGATTCTCAGCATGCTCTTCAGGAACCGCGGTCGAGGTTTTCCTTAAAAGAACCCAGGGATTCTTCTATTGATCCGTTTTTGTTATATCTTTATGCTTAGGGTATAGATTTCTCAAATCCTAGTCTTTGTTGAGTGTTTCATACCCTTAGTTCCCTCTAAGGCTTACATCTAAGCTTGGGAAGAGACTAATTACCCGGTGATTTTTTAGTTACCAAATATGACGAGTTCTAGGTAATAAAGGATTCAAAACCCTTTATTAGGTTTGAGTGTGTCTTCCCCTTGCCTGAGTGAGTTTAACTTGATACTTACCCAGTGAAGGTTCTATTTCATTAAGTTAAGTGGTTGGTTAGAGTTTTTGTTCTATTCCTTAGATCCTTGAGACTTATCCGGTGATAGGAGCTTTGGTTTGGGATAGTGGTTTGAGAGACCTTCCCCGTGATCATTACCACCTTAGAAACATATTTCCTTAGAGATCCCAACCTTGTCCTAGTTTTTAGAAGTCTTGAATCGAAAACCACAACTGGATACTTTGATCTCTGAATTGTGCATTGCTAGATTATCATATTATTATCTTTATTGCTTTTTGTCTTTTTCATTCTTGAAGCGTTAGTCTTTTTTTTTGATTTGTCATCAATATAGATTTCACCTCAGCCCTTGAGATTTATCTTGGAATATTTGCTTTTACTACAATTTGATTCGTACATTGCGGGTTCACTTATGTGCTTTGGCTTTTATTACAAGTATAATTTTAAGAATATATTCCTGTATTATTTACACACGTCTGAGTGAACAACATTCAGGGTTTCAAGGTTCCAAGTCCGCGTCGCGGCATAGTGAAATTAGATTTCCCTTTCCATTTCTTTGTAAGTAATTTTTAGCTTTAATATTTGTGAAAGCCTTCTCTTTTATTATACAGGGATGATTATTCTTGCTCTAATGAATCGATGATTGTTTATATTAATTGTTGAATTCAGATATGCAGATTTCTTCTTTTAAAAGTGTTTCGCTTTCACATTTTATCTACCTTTAAAAGAAGTGGCGTTTATAATTAGTTTAGATAAAAGCATTTATTCCACAAGCGATGTTGTTTTATTGGATTTATTGAAAAGAAAATGGTTTGGAGAGTATTAGTTTATCTTAATCTCGAGGATTTCTAACTATCATAGAAGTTCCGGTCTTTGTACTTTTCTAGCTCATGCGCCAAAAACGAGGCTTTTCTTGGCCTTTTCTGGACTGCTAAGTTCTTAATGGGCTTTTCTATATACATGATACAACCTCCGAATTGAGGGTGCAATCAAGTTGGAAAGCACGGTCTTTGTTTTTCTATGTCAAAGGCTATATTTGATGATTATGTGCATATTCACATGATCAATTATCAATTATATTCATATATGTCATGGTTATATTTCGTCTATCATAGGGTGATTTTTGTTTCCTTAGATTCTTTCACTCATTATTTTTATCAACAACAATCATTACTTTCTTGTTCTCATACACCTTTAGAGACGTATTTTCCTCTCTCTCTCTCTCTCTCTCTCTCTCTCTCTCTCTCTCTCCCCTTCCTTTACTTAGCGTAATTACTATAATATATATATCTAAATAGACGCGGTACTTGTGAATTCGATACCTGAATATACTACATCTGATTCCGTTATCTTTGTGGGTGAGGTTGTTGAGAATTATTTAGTTTAAAATTTCAACATCAGTGACTAATTGAGAACAATGTGGTCATTGTGCAAGACTTTATAGACTTTGTGTTGAAGAAGAGATCGGGTAAAGTTGATGGTTCTCGACCTTGATCTCAAAAAGCCTATGATAAGCTTCGTTGATATTTTATCGAGGATACTCTTAAAGCTAAAAATTCACCCACTTCTTAGCTTAGTAGAATGATGTTTAGTACCACCTCTCCCTCTATGCATCTACTTTGAAACGGTAAAATGCCCCTTGAGTTCAAACCCACCCGAGAGATCCGTCAAGGTGACCCTATATTCCCTTACATTTTTGTTTTGTCTTGAAAGGTTGAACCGTTGCATTTCCCAAGATGTTGAGGATGGTGCTTGAAATCCAATTAAGTTGAATAGGGATGCTCATGCCCTTTCACACATCTTTTTCGCTGACAACATTGTATTGTTTACGGAAACCTTTGTCACACGAATAAAGACTATTCAAGAGTGTGTGGACCTATTTTACCTCGCTTTTGGTCAGAAAGTGAGCCTTGCAAAATCTATCTTCTACGTTTCACCCAAAATATTGATAACGATCTAATGCAGAGACTTAAAATTGCTAGTAGGTTAGCTGTAAAGTCTTCCTTTGGTAGATACCTTGGCATGCCGATCCTCTAGTCGAGACAAAAGGTTGGAAATTTGATTTATTTCTCCAAAAGGCTCATAACCACCTTGTTGGTTGGAGAGGTAAGTGTCTCTCTCACCGGTCGTATTACTCTAACCAGATTTGGTTATCCACTATCTTCAATTACGACATGAACACTATCAAGCTCCTCAAAACCTTTATTACCAAGTTGGAGAGTTTGTGAAAGTCTTTTGTTTTGAGCGGGAAGAATGGGTCCAAAAAAATGCATCTTATCGCATGGGAGGATATGTGTAAGCCGAAAGTTATTGGTGGTGTTGGCCTTCGTCCAATTAGTTCCAGTAACATTGTTGCATTAGGAATTTGGGTTGGCGACTCCATAATTACAGAAATTCTTTTTGGGAAAACATTTTGATCACCAAGTATAAACTACATTTTGTTCCATCCAAAAGAGAGTTTGGAGTCCACAACTAACCCTTTAGGCACGCACATTATTAGAAGCATCGGTTGGGGTGTTAATGAAATTATCAGACTGGGGCATGCCGAAAGGGTTAGTTGTGGACTCCAAACTCTCTTTTGGACAGATCGTTGGGCTATGACGATTTTTTTATGAGAGCTATGGTGAAGGATCTTTGGATCCCTAATCAAAGGTGGAATTGGCCTATATTCCAATCCCTTCTCCCAGCTTCCATTCTTCTCCAACTTGTTTCGATTGTTATCTCCGAGGTTCACTTACTCTACTATGTGGAAACTTGATGTCCTAGCTAGAAACATTTTGTCTCTTCCTCTAGATTTGGGCTTTAGGGAAGACTCTTACAAATGAAGAAACATTTCACCACTACTTAATTAGCTCCATCTCATACTTGTCACAAACGCGTGAACCAGAAGGCCGGAAACATTGTTGTACATTGCATGTGAATTGTGGACTTGGCTTCAGTCTGTGACAATCTTTAAACCCTCCCTTTACTCATACTAAACTATTTTCCAATTTGTGCCGTGACTGGTTCTTCAACAACATCACTAATAGTTCTTTAAGCATGGAGAACATTTAATAATCTTCGCCAACGTTGTTTAGGTGCTCTAGAAACATTTAATAATCTTCAACAACATCACTAATAGTGTATGAGGGAAATGATCCTCCGCCTAATCGGGAAACATACATCGTTAGAAAAGCCTTAGATTATCATACGGTTATGGAAAGGAAGAGAATTATGGGGAACAACAAAAGTAAAGATGAAATCTAGGTTAACTGGTGTTATGCTCCTACGCGGAGGGTCCATTGGAATTCTATAAATCATGATAATGGTATGGTTGCGGTGAGCGGTGTCCTGAGACATGAGTCTAGTAATTGGATTATTGGAGGTGTTCATCGTATCGGTATTTGCTCCATCCCTCTTGTAGAACTTTGGGGAGTTGTCCTCGGCCTCTCAACTTGTTGTAATGTTGGTTATCGGAAAGTGGAGTTGGAATTGGATTCCCATATCATCACTTGTCTCCTTCGTGGGAAATCCTTGCTTCCCACTCCCTTGCTATCTTGGTTACTCATTTCGGAGACTACCTTAGTAAAGACTAGGATGTCTGGTTTCAACATATCTATCGTGAGGCTAATTCAACTATTAATTTCTTAGTCTCCTCGCTTTTAAATTTTCAGTATGTGTTCATTCCATTACGGATCCTCATGAGGATGTGTTACAGTTTCTTTCTAAACGACTTTAGGGGTCTTGCTTTATCCCGCTTTGTTGTTAGTTAATTGTTTGTCGTCTCAATAATATGTGTTAGACGCTCGGAGATTCTCTCTTTTTCTAGAAAAAAAAATCCATCCCAACCAAAGGACCTAACACATTAAGTCATATTTTCCTTTATGATAAGCGTACGTCCCATGTTTAACTAGGAGAGCATTTGAAGATTATAAATTACTTTTCGTGTTCATCAAATTCAATTTGATTTTTATTTTTTGGTTACTTGAAAGAGATGCAACGAGAGGGTTACGAGGGATGTATACATAGTCCTTGCATTTGAAATGCAAATATAATATCTATCAATAGTGAATTTACTAAATAAGCTTTTTCCATTATTAAGCTTAATTGTAAATCATATTTGTAATTGAACAATTTTAAATATAGTTTAAACAATTTTGAATATAATTAAACTATTAGACATATAAATTAAAATATTGTGATTATTTACAAATTAAATATATAAATTAACACTTTATGATTAGTTGTCCAATTGGTCGTACAATTGAAGAAATTTTGCATATTAATGAAGAATTTGACATATATGAACAATTGAGCATATATGAACAATTTCGAATATAGTTAAACAATTTTCAATTGAACAAATACATATTATATTTGAACAGTTCGTACTTTCTAACATAAGAAAACTTTTCATTGTATGGCCCCTTCTTAAATCTGACCATATGTATGTATGTACGTACGTACATACGTAGGCAAGCTAAAACGGACTTACATGGTGGTGGACATTTGTACATTAGCTTGAGGTCTCAAGTTTTATACAAGTAGTAGTACGTGCAGAGTTACATGTTTCCGCAAGAGATCTTAATTACATTGTTATTTGGATTTGGTAGTCGTGAACATTTTAATCGTATATAGTTACAAAGTGGTAAGGGAAGAAGAAGAAGAAGAAAATTATTTAAAAAAAAGAAGGTAGGAGTAGTCAATAATATTGAACTAGTGTATTACCCGCACTTTGTGCGGGTTCAGTTTTAATAAATATTTAATACTTAAAAATTTATATGTATATTTTTGTAAAATAAAAATCCAAAAAATGAAATTATAATCAATATTATGATTTTTAATTCTCTTTTAAGTATTTATCTCTTCTAATTAATTATATTTTTAGAATGATTTGTTAAGATATGCTTGTTGGTAAAAAAAATTCGTAAAAGTTTAAAATCTATTTTTATAAAAATATTTATTTAAATATTTTAAAAAATTTTAAAAATTAATTTCCAATTTTTAATAACATTTAGAAATCACTTATTAAAATAATTTTTTAGGCTTCGAGAAACATGGCGTTGACACGTGGCAATAGAGGCTTCTGCTTTAATATATATAAGATGATGTTGCTTTTGTGAGTGTCCTTTGGGTGTCGGGGTTGATTTGGTCAAAATGAGATACTTTCAATTATCTATTCATCATGCATCTAATTAATTGGACAAGAAACGTATACGTTCCAAAAATTACCATTTTTTAACTACTTCTACTAAACTTGCTTCCTCCAAAGTCTCAAAATATCTTGACCAAATTAATTTTTTTATATCAATTTTCTTGACGAGGATGCTTATATATTCAACAAATATGAGTAAACATAGTAATATAAAATGTTTACCAAATGAAACAATAAACAAAAATGCACGACAGACATTCACCTAGCTAGCTCCAGCTTAGACAAAGGTGCTTCACCAAGTTGTCCATTTTGGCTTTGTTGCTGTTGACTAATCTCATTATGTTTACAAGTCCAAGAATCTCAACTTTGTTTTATGACATGTTTAATATAAACTAAGAACTCATTTGAAATTACTAAAACTCATTTTTGAATATGAAATGTTCCGAATCATCAACTATTTTACCTAAAATATCATGATTGTCTCATATTAATGGAAAAAGAAGGTAAATTCATATTTTTATTATAAAAAACTTGTTTGTTTAGCATTTTTTTTTTTATAAAATCAAAATTGAGGTTGTAGTTATGGCTATGGTTGTTTTTCATAAGATATATTTTTTAAGTGTTTATGAAAAATCGTGTAGATATTTTACCAAAAGTAGTTTAAATGTTCACATTTTCAAGTACTATATTTATCTTTCTCTTGAAAAAATTCTAGTGATTTATGTAAGAACAATGGTAAAGAAGGATTTATTAGGAATTATTTTTCCTACTATGACCAAAGGGTCCGTTTGACTGAAATTATTTTGAGGGATTATTATTTTCAATAATCACCCAATAATTTAATAATTTACTTGTATTTGCTATTTTTTGGGGTTAAACAATCACCTAAAATAATATGGATATAATAAGTTCTCTAATAATCCGATAAAAAAAAACACTTTCGAACGCACCCGAAAACCCCTAAATTCTTACTGTGTTAGATTTTAGAGGGTTTTTAGATGTTGGGGTATTAGGGTTCAATCATCTACCTTGGTGTCTTTTTTAATTAGTCTTATCAGCCAATCACCTCATCCCCAAGGTCTTATCTATTGTTATTTGAAACTCTTATTCTCCTAGCTTATTAGCATATGATATTAAATGGAAATTGTCAAACTAATAGGAAGCACGCAATTCATTTCAAATCAAAAAATGATTTATAAAGTCATGTCTTTGACAATCAGAAGTTGATTTGTTTGGTTTCAAAATTTACGTAATTTTCATGTTTCTCTTGAAATCATTTGAGTGTTTTATGTAATTAAAGAACGTTTGTCTTTGTTTACGAACAGTTATACCTCATGAATGATGTACCCATTGGCCATTACGACATCATCATTATATTACTGACGTAGTAGTGACGAAGGATTAAATGAAACAGTCTCTGACCCTCCCATTCTGCGGCCTCGCCATTTCAGTTTGTGTTTCTTATGGCAGTTAGTGGCAGAAGGTTATCACTATCCGTGACCAACCAAGTCAGTCACGTAACCTCCGTCCGTCCATGCATGAGACGTAGCAGCCAGCGGGACCCTCTTCCCTGGGCCCCACATATGTCCCCTTCCTGCCTTGCAAAAGCCCTCAAGGTGGGCCCCCCCATGTCCCCATCCCAACCCTACACTAGATGCATATAATATATCTAGCTGTCCCCCGCACAACGCCTTCACCTGCTCCTCCTCATCATACCTTCTTTCTATATAAACCCTAACCCTTCTCCCTTTTCAACACACAACCACTCCTTCCTCGATCCAGCTCACACTTGAACCAATCATTAAACACTCATATATTTCCTTCTAATCAATATATAATGGCGGCTGAGAGGATGCTCAAGGAGAGGGACTCCAAGGCTCTGGCGTTCATCGAGGAGATGACCAGAAACTGCGGTGCGGTGCAGGAGAGGGTCTTGGCCGATATACTCGGTCGGAACGCTCACACCGAGTACCTCCAACGTTACCGATTGGAGGGGAGAAAGGACCGGGAGAGCTTCAAGTCTCGGCTCCCAGTCGTCGGTTACGACGACATCCACCCTGATATTCAGCGTATCGCCAACGGGGACTTCTCTCCCATCCTCTCTGGGGACCCCATATCGGAGTTCCTCACTAGGTACATTATATTTCACCTTCTTCTCCTTCTCCTAATTAACAGACAAACACGTTCCAATAATTATAAGCTTTTGATATGCGTAGTTCCGGGACTTCTGGGGGAGAGAGGAAGTTGATGCCGACTATACAGGAGGACATGAGCAGGAGACAACTGCTTTACAGCCTTCTCATGCCGGTCATGAACTTGTATGTGCTTACTTAACACGTCATCACTATGTAACGTTGTTTTCAACAAAAACCCACCTACTTAATATATTGTCAATCCATGTTATATAGGTACGTACCTGGAATGGACAAGGGAAAGGCACTTTGCTTTCAATTTATAAAGGCAGAGACCAAGACCCCCGGCGGCCTTGTGGCCCGCCCCGTTCTCACTAGCTACTACAAGAGCGACAACTTCAAGAACCGTGAGTACGACCCCTACACCGACTACACCAGCCCCACCGAAGCCATCCTCTGCCTCGACTCCTTCCAGAGTATGTACTCCCAGATGCTCGCCGGCCTCTATCAACGCCTTGACGTTCTTCGGGTCGGGGCCGTCTTTGCCTCCGGCCTCCTCCGCGCAATCAGCTTCCTCCACCTTCATTACCCGGAGCTCTTCCGAGACATTTCCACGGGAACCCTGAGCCCTAAAATCACCGACCCGTCAGTTCGACGGGCTATGTCTGATATCATGAAGCCCAACCCAGAATTGGCCAGCCTAATTGAGAAGGAGTGCTCCAAGGAAAATTGGGAGGAAGGGATCATAAAGAGGATCTGGCCCAACACCAAGTACTTGGATGTGGTTATCACTGGCGCCATGGCACAGTACATTCCCACCCTTGACTATTATAGCGGAGGATTGCCAAAGGCATCCACCATGTATGCATCTTCCGAGTGCTACTTCGGGCTTAACCTCAACCCCATGGCTAACCCATCCGAGGTCACTTATACAATCATGCCGAATATGGCCTACTTCGAGTTCATTCCCCTCGATTCATCAGGTGAACTACCATCGATCGAGTTCATCCTTTTCAATTAATATATATTTATTGACTACTAAACTATACATAATGATTCAGGTTGTTCGTCAAATTCATTGGTGGAGCTTGCAAACGTGGAAGTAGGCAAAGAGTACGAGCTAGTTGTGACCACCTACGCAGGGCTGTACCGCTACCAAGTGGGCGATGTCCTCCGTGTGATGGGCTTCCACAACTCGGCCCCAGAGTTCAAGTTCATCCGACGCAAGAACGTCCTCCTTAGCATTGACTCCGACAAGACAGATGAGGCCGAGCTTCAAAAGGCAGTAGACTGCGCCTCCCTCCTTCTTCGCAACAACTCCGGCACCTCCATAGTCGAGTACACCAGCTATGCCGACACCAAGACCTCCCCAGGCCACTACGTCATCTACTGGGAGCTCCGCAATGCAACTGACGGTCATTCTTGGCCCACACACGAGCTGCTCAACAAATGCTGCCTCCAGATGGAGGAGTCTCTCAACTCGGTGTACAGGCAGTGCCGGGTCGCAGACGGGTCCATAGGCCCGCTCGAGATCCGTATAGTAAGCTCAGGGACCTTCGAAGAGTTGATGGATTATGCCATCTCGAGGGGGGCGTCGATTAACCAATACAAGGTCCCGAGGTGCGTCAACTGCTTGCCTATCGTGGAGCTCATGGATGGGCGGGTTGTTTCAACGCACTTTAGCCCGGGATTGCCCCGGTGGAGCCCTGGTGTGACTGTTGGCCGACTGTCGGGGGTTTAGTTGTAGGTTTGAGGTTTGATGGGATGGATGCATGTTTCCATTAATCCATGAAATAAACGTGGTGAATTAATCAAGTTGAATCATGGAACGTTTTTTTTTCAAAAAAAAAAATTGGTCGGTTTATATTTGTATTGTAAAATTGTCAATGATGAATGGGCTTAGTTTGGTTTGAAATATGTTGGGAATTTGTTTGACAAAATGCATGGGATGCTATTTCGCTTATGTGCATTTGTCATCTGATGGGGAAAACAACAACAAACAAGGTCTTTTTCGATGTTTTTATTGATTAAAACTATGCCGTAAGTATAATTGGGTACTATGGATGTATGTAGGGTAGTTCTAATATTTTAGAGAAAAGCGGATCCCTTATCCACTCTTTTTTTTTTTTTTTTTTTTTTTTTTTGGAAAAGTTGTATATTAGATCAGTGAGAGAATTTACAAGGTGCCGTCTAGGCTATAGAACCATAGAGAAAAGATGAGACAAGAGTCAGGAGACAGGAGCTTTGGGGCACAAGAGAGTAGTTAAATCAGCTGGATACCAAGAGTATTTGCCCATGAGGCAGTGAGTTCGGATCTATCCTTCCAGTGGTGGGAGAAGTGATTCTTGGTAGCCTGGATGATGTTATGAGCGCATGAAGCCTCACTAGTTACTTTGTTGTTGAATGCCATATCATTCCTTGCTCTCCAAATGAAATAGATGAAGTTAATTATTGTGGCGATTCTGACATTGGATATGAAGGTGTGTTTGTGTGGGTTGAAGGATCCAAGCCAGTTCCATATATTGTACTTGTAAGGGAATGGGGGAGGGACGTGCAGCCATCTGGATACCAGATCAAGGGTGATGGAGGCGAACCTGCAGTCATGGAAAATGTGAACTTCATCCTCAGGACAGCACTCGTAGAGGTAGCAAGTATTATGTTGATTGATACTCCAGGCGAGGAGTTTGTTAAGAGTAGGGAGTCTTTGGTGGGCAGCAATCCAGACAATGAAGCAGCTCTTTGGAGTGTTAGTCTTCTTCCACCCTTATCCCCTCTTTATAAATCTTCTTTGGCACCTTCGCTTTCGTCTTTCATTACTAACATTTAAGTTAGTTGCTTTTTATAGTTAAATTTAATGTATGACCCACACCTTTAACAATTGAGTTTTAATACTTGTTAATAACTAGTTTATAACTCTCATCTTACGCGGGTATATTTATATATTAAATTTTTAAGTAATATGCAATGAGCTTGTAAGTAGGGCTGGGCTGTTAACGGTTCCAGAACCGGCATTTTTTTTGTGGAACCGGAACCGAACCGTTTAAGGTAAACGGTTCGGTTCCTTCTTTTTTTTTTTAGTCGGAACCGTTTAGAACCGGACCGGGATGAACCGTTTGGAACCGGAACCGTATCGAACCTTTTACCGGTACTGAAAGTTGACTCACTTGCAAATGTAGACACTTGCACTGCTAGTACATCTCTTGCAAGTGATTGCAAGTTCGGATACTTATCTCCATTCACCTTCCACCAATCCAAGATCGACCAATCCACCTCTACACCCGGTTTTTTAACAACTTTCTCGATAGTGTCCAACAAATATCTATCAACCTCATGACACACAACAACTTCCTCGTTCTGTTCAATCTCCCTATCCCAATCTTCTTCCATAGCAGCCCTTCTCCCACTAATAGGTTTGATTATTGTTTCAACCCTATCACTCACACCCCTCTTTTTTCCTCTTGATCCTGCACTAACAAACTGAGCTCCATACAAGTCACATAACTCAATCATAAGTTGTCTCACTTCATCAGATTTCTTCTTTATCTCAAAAGTAGGCAAATTCAGTTGTGCTTTACATACTCTTTCAAAGTACTTTAACTTGTACCTAGGGTCCAAAACCACAACAACAAGGAAAATAGAGTTCATGTTATCCAACTTACCAAAATACTTGTTGTACTTTACCTTCGTTTTAGTGGCCATCCCATGTAAAACCTTGTCTGCTTCACTCGAATCAGGCCCTAAGCCAACTGCACAAAGATCTTCTAGCTCAGTTTCAACGGTAACAATATCTTGGAAGGCCTTGTGAGATGTTGGCTTAAGAGATGCACTAATATGCACAGTTTATTCATAAAACACTTTCAAGAACTTAACAAATACAGCTGCATTGTCCCAATCTTCAACTATAGGCGGTCCAACTCTCTTCACTCTCCTAGAAGTAGGCACAACACTCTCACTCGATATAAGCATCTCGTCCTCATCATCATCATGTTCATCCTCATCAAAATATCTTCTAAACCTCAAATCATCATAATACATTATGTCAAAAGCTTTTTTGTATCCCAAAGCTCCATCCAACATCAGATTGGTGGAATTCCACCTTGTTGGAACATCCAAGACACAAACCTTCTTACAATCAATTTTCTCCTTCTCCACACATTTTCTGAACTCATCATTTCTCGCACTAGAATCCCTTACATTCCTCACAACATTTCTTATTGCTACAACAGACTTCTCCAAGGTCTTCAATCCAGATCTCACAATAATAATTATGATGTGAGCTAAGCATCTCACATGCATAAACTTACCTCCAAGAATTGGTTTAGTTTCCCAACTACACAACTTATCTCTCACATAATCAATGGCAATTTTATTAGCTGATGCATTGTCAACAGATATGCAAAGAACATTATCAATTGGCCAATCTATCAGACAAGATTCCAAAATCTGACCTACTGTAACACCTTCATGATTTGGAATCACACAAAAAGCAAGCACTCTCTTATGCATGTTCCATCCTCTATCAATAAAATGTGCAGTGACAACCATGTAGTTTATGTTTTGGCAAGAAGTCCAATTGTCCGTGGTCAAACAAACACAATGAGACTTCAATTCCTTCTTCAACTCCTCCTTCTTAGAATCATACATCTTTAAGAATCTTTTCACTATGGTTTGTCTACATGGAACTTTAAACAAAGGTACAGCCTGTGAGCAAAAATAACTAAATCCAGGAGCTTCAATGTAGCTAAATGGAAGTTCATCAACAACAATCATATGAGTTGCAGCAGTAACACAATTATCTTGTGTCCAATTAACCATCATTGGTGTGCCTTGACCATCCATCACACCACTAAACATTTGTTGCCCAGATAACACCTTAGCTCTACCCGGATAAAGTTTGCATATAGTCTCAATATGTTTCCTAAGTGTCGAAGTACCATGAGTAGATGCACTTTTAACAAATGAAGTATCACAATACTTACAGTGAAGTCTTTGGTAAGAACCAACTACTTTCTCAATACCATCCACTACATCCTTCGATGGATGACTCTTAGTTACGAAATGAGAGTATATTTCACCCCTTGGCGCTCCTTTTCTTCTTTTCTTTACTGTTTCAATAGGTTTCAAAATAGATTCAGCAGTCCCCACCGGTTTCTTTTCACTCCTAGCTTTCTTGAGTTCTAGTTGTCGTTCAGATGATAGAGATGCAATCTCCCTACACTCCTGATCGCTTTCAGACTCATGAGATTGAGAACGAGATATACTCCCAGATAATGAAGACATTATGCACCTGTAAATACAAATCAAAATTTTATTTAAGGCATGACCAAAATACATCAGTGAAGAGTAAATCTACCATGACCAAATTACAACATTATGTTGTAGAACACAACAACAAAATAACAAAGACAACACTTGTCAGCTAGTATAAAATCGATCACAAATGTGAAAACCAACCTTCCAACACTTGTCAGCTAGTATAAAATACACATAGAGAAGTGCTATTAGAAAAATAATCCCAAACCAACCTTCCAACAAAGATGTGAAAACCCACCTCTCGGTTCTTTTACAGTTGACATTTTATCATGAACCATCAAACAACTTACATGACAGTGCCAAAATTCGTGCTATTAGAATTGAGGTAAGAAGCAAACTGAAGAATTTTCTTATCCAATCATTTAAGAAATGACAATGTTTTGGTCAAGTATAACCGCAGTGTATTTCTAATAGCACTTCTCTACTCTCTCCAGGATATCCATTCTTGCTATTAGGCTCGCTCTCTTGACTACCTTAAACAATGGTTTCTTATTCATCAACCTAGAGTCAGATTGCAAGGTAGTTAAAATAGAAAAACTGAGTAGTGAGATGAATCAACAAAGAAGAAAAATGTCTGAGCAGTGAGATGAATCAATCAACAAAGAAACCAACTACTCCGGTCCTATCACACTGTCGCAGGCGCGGGAAGGTACCCCGTCGCAGATCGTGCAATAGCAAGTAGCCGCCTCTTCGTCTTCGTCTTCCTCGCAACCTGTTGTCGGAATCAAGTGGACGTGCAGACTGAGCGAGAAACTGAGTGAGGGGCGACGGACGGACGGATGGGCTTGTGGTTTGGTGAGCAGCGAGGGTCGGACAGATAGAGAAACCGTATATAAACGGTCCAACATTGAGAAGAGAAAGTGAGAGGCGGCGAGGTGTGCGGCGAGGGTCGGTGAGAGGCGCTGAGGTGTGGTGTGTAATATCCGGAATTTTTATTCCGTTTAATTCCGAATCAATTCGGACTTTGAGCCGTTGACGGTTTCCCATTCTATCTAGTATTTCTTTCTTCACAAATTTTATCATTTTATGTAGAATTTAAATCACATAAAATGATAGAATTATATCAAACCCTAATTCTTATAGTTATTTATTATTTTATGTAGAATTTAATTCACATAAAATGATAGAATTATATCAAACCCTAATTCTTATAATTCATCCTTAACGACGACTTTAGACAAGATCATGACAAGGTTGAGACGAGAATGTGACAAAGTTGTGACGAGAATGTGACAAAGCTGTGACGAGACCATGACATAGCTGAGACGAGGTCATGACGAAGCGATTATCGCCTCATGATAAATCGACTGCGGACTTGAAGAATCTCCAACACGAGGCAATGGAATCGGGCCTCGAATTGAGTATTTTACTCGGGTAGGCTGCTTGGTGATCCTTACAAATCATCCAAAGAACAAGTGAGCAAGGAATTAAAGTTTTGAAGATAATTATTACCACAAGCACAATTAGATGAGAAAGGAATTCCTGAGTCAGTTCAGTTCGAAGGTCGTACAAGGAAGTCAGGCATACGAGGCCGAGAGATGAGTTAGAAGAACCATGCTAGAGACGAGAAGATCTCTGAGTGGAGATAACAACATTAGAACAAGAACCAAGTAGAACGGAGTACAACCAAGAGGGCGAGATAAAGGACGTTACAATCGTGGCGAATGCCCCATAGACAATTATGGGCATGAGAGATCTGAAGAGATTGGGTTTTCACCTGGATAAGAGAATCTAAGTTGCACGGAATGAAGACCTACAATTGAGTGTAAAAGCGAAAATGTAGACCCCACAAGTGTGGAGAGATTCTGACCTCCTCAGAGATATAAAAAGTTGAAAGAAATCGCGACGCCAATATTACATAAATAAATAAATATAAATAAATAATAAATAATAAATAAATAAATAATAAATAAATGAATAAATAAATAAATAAATAAATAAATAAATAAATAAATAAATAAAAGCCTTGTAACGGAGTTAACGGAGTTTCATGAAGGCGATATTACCACCAACACCAGTGAAGAAATGTGTATGAGAGAACGACCTTGCGGGACTCGAGAGTCCAGGGTAACCCCAATTATCACGGGATCTAAGCCATCAACAAAGACGGTTCATGGAAAAGGAACTGCAAGTGGATGATCATTACGGCCGTAAGAATTGCAAAGACGTTGGCAAGCTATCGTGGAAAACTTAAAAAGACTATTTATGTCAGATGGATGACCCAATCAGACTAGAGGAATGGAGTTAGCCAAAGGAAGGGGGAGGGTGAAAGATAAAACAAACTAAAGAAGTATAAAAGGATTATTTGGGTAGGTGATGCGTACCAAATAATTTTGATACCAGACGGGGTATGAGAAGAGTAAGTTTGGGATACTGAGATGAGTCAAATATAGACTGACCGACGTCAGCTGAGGATGTGCAAGCATTGTTTGGTATTGACGAGTTATGTTCCGTTAAGAAATTGCGACTGTGGATTTATGGGGTAGCTTGACCAACGCCTGGGAGGATTTCCTCAAGTATGCAACAACAATCTTCTTAGACAACTAAAGGTAAAGAGAACCGTGTTAGAGGTTATTTCTTGGTTGGTTAAAATCAAACTTCGGTCGAGTCTAGTAGTTTGGATCCGTGTTAAAAGAAATAAGGAGGTAAACGGAAGATGGTTGTTTTCCAATCATGATTTTATTTCAAGAAGACAAGAAAGGAAAGTACTTGGTACTTCATCCGGTAAATCACTTTGGACTGACATAACACGTCCTTATGATTACGGGGTGACAACAAAATAAGCAGAGTAGTGCAGCGGAAGCGTGTGTGGGTCCTAACCCACATAGCAAGAAGCTCAACGGTACTGATGGATGTCGTGTCGAGTTTAAGATGGTGATAGTGGGTGAAATGTATTCTTGTTAGCATGAAATATTGTGATATTTTAGGCACGTTTTCTAAGCATATTTGATTCATATTGATAGTCATTGATTGAGCATAGATACATTTGTGAGCTAGTTTGCTTATAATGTCGATATAGAGATCTACACAAGCTTTATGTTGATTATAGGTGATTGAGAGCTATTTCCGAACGAAATCGAGCAAGATGGAGTTGTTGAGCAATGTCCATGGATCGAGGACATTCTTAGGAGCAAAAGGAGTGTCAACTTGAGGAATGCACGAGGATAGGGAAGAATCACGTTTTTGCCCTAAACCACGCTCTAAAATACGGCCGTACTACTTTCTACGTTCAGTTCCACGGCCGTGGAACCATGACTAAGGAAACGTGGTTCATTCCAGCAACTTCTACGACCGTGGAGAAGACGGTTCAAACCGTGTTGATTCCCACGCTCTAAATTACGGTCGTGGAACCTTCCACGACCGTGATCTTGGCGATCTTTTTCGCCACACTTTAAGCCACGATCTTTTAAAAGATTGGGCTGGGCCGTTACTTCATCATACACTATAAAAGGACAAACGAAGGGAGATTACGTCACCTCCGCTTAGAGACTTTTGCGACTTCTGCTTAGACGCATCTTCGCTTACTTTTCGCTTTAGGCTTACCTTAGACGCATTGACGCTTGCATTTGGAATTGCCCTAATCTCGCACTTTGGTGGAGATTGTGATTGAGATTTCTGGATTAACGGGAGATCGAAGATTCGGAAGGTTATTCGCAAGAAGATTCCTCTTCTTGCTTAGGTTTGATTTAGAAGACGGATTGACATCCCGTTCTTCCTTCTTATCTAAGATTGTGTTTATTTGTTCTATTCCGAATCTAGTGACAATATTTGTTCTTGATTGTGACATTGAGATTGGTTTGAAGTTTATTGAAAGTTTTCGAAAGTTTTCATCTTTCAATCTTTTAAACCTTGAATTTGATATCATAATGACTATTGTTGGCTAAAAACCCTTAACAATTCTAAGGTGAAGGGTTGATAGTTGTGGCTTAGATGATGATAGATCGATTGTAAACAGATTGGACCCTGAGAGTTAGAGAGAATCGTCGACGAACCCTAAAATACGGCCTGTTCTTGAAGTCCACGGCCGTGGATCCTCAAGAACTAACCGTGATTTCCCTTAAGTTTGCGAACTTGCTTTTACTTTAATCCAAAGTTAAAGATTTGCTTTAACTTAGTTTAGGCTTGCCTTTTCTAGGTGGTAGTGAAGCCTCAACAACCTCTACCTCGATTGTGAGTGTCACAACCGTAATCGGTTTAGTTAGTCTTGATCCTTGGATTACAAGTTTGGGTATTTGACATTAATTCTCATCTTTAGAACCTTTCTATATTGAAGCCTCAACAACCTATATAGGGAGTTTCTTATAGGTGAGTCATATAAGGTTTTTGGAACTTCACCGTACGATTACCTTACATTAGCATACCTTTGCATATCTCAACTGTGTCTTTACATCATTAGTATATCTTGAATCGATAGCCACAGCTGGATACTTGGATCTTTAGGATTGTTGTTTTCCCAATAATTTGCAAAGCTCTTATATTTACCTGCTTGATAATCTGAAATCGAATTTGTTCCCCCCAAATCCCTGTGTTCGATACTCTGGAATTCTTGCTTAACTACGTCGATCCGTACACTGCGGGTTCGCTTGCTTGATTTCTAGTTTTATAAATTTAAAGCTTATTTGCACGCACGCTAAGTGGCGAACAAGTTTTTGGCGCCGTTGCCGGGGATTTGGTCTAGGCCGAATTCGGTAGCCGGTTGTCAAGCTTGGGAGCTTGCTCTCGTTATTTGATATCTTTTTGAGTGCATGCGCAGGTCTAGGAACACCGAAGACCTCTTACCTCTCGATCAAGAGCTTGAGAGGACTTTAAGGCTAAAGCGTAAGGAAAAGAAGATGGCTGAAGAACACGAACGTGACCTTCAAGCGGAGCTAGCGGAGAAAGAAGCTCAACTCCAATGGAATGAGAATATTCGCCGGGATGAGATGGATCGTCATCAATCTGAAGTTAACGATCTAAAAGACATGATTTTCCAGATGAGGATAAAAATAAGCGGCCTTAAGAATAAGGGGAGCAAGAAATCCTCAAGGAGGGGATCAAGATCAAGAAGAAGAAGCCATTCATCCGCCGATAATAGTGATTCTTCCATGCCACCGCTAGAGGAAATTGATCCCACGATCAATGTGAATCCTTTCCATCCACGGGCAACCGCAAACCGACGCATTCCACCTAGGAATATAAGGGTGAACCGTGTAGATGATGTGCCAAGAACTCTTGACCAAAGGATGGATCCAACGCAGCAACCACGCCGTCTAGGTGTGAACTTTGATGTTGATGATGTGCAAGGGTTTAGCTTCAACCCTCAAGTTATTACTCTTGTTCGCCAAAATCAATTTGGCGGGACAAGCGCTGAATCTCCACACCAACACTTGCAAAACTTTGAGTGTATGATGGAGACAATGAGGCCGACGAACGCTACTACCAACAACTATAAGCTCAAGCCTTTCTTCTTCTCCTTGAAGGGGAAAGCATTGTCTTGGTATCAAGCTCTTCCTAGTGGGAAACTAGACACGTGGGAAGACCTTTCCACGGAGTTCCTCACCAAATTCTTTTCGCCATCCAAAACGGCGGAACTTAGAGGTAAGATCAATGCATTTTCCATGAGGTCTAACGAAAGTTTGTTTCAATCATGGGAAATGTTTCAGGACTTGTTATTGGATTGCCCTCATCATGGCATATCCAAGCTTGGATTTTTGGAGATTTACTACAAGGGGTTAGATGCGGGGACGCAATTCAACCTCCAATCCCTCTCATGTGGAACATTCATGGACATGAGGGAAGATGACGCTTGGGACTTCATTGAGAAGCAAGCAAGAGTCATAGAGAAGTATTCCCACTGGAAAGCATAGGGAAATCGTGTGGAGCAAGGAGCAAAGCTCACATATGAAGCTCAAAATCAGATTTTCTCCCTCAACAATGAGATCAAAGAGTTGAAGGAGGCTATCAAGACCAACTTTCCAAAGCAACAAGGCAAGGATGTTGGCTATTTGGGCAACAACAACAATGGCGGTGAGAACACAAACCGCAACAACAACAACAACAACCGGAACAACAACCGGAACAATTGGAATGACAATAACAACAACCGGAACAACAATTGGAACAACAATAGGGGTTCAAACAACAACAATTGGCGCTCCAATCAACAAAATTCCAGTAACTCTTATCCTTCCAATTCTAATTCACTAACTCCACCTTCCTCTTCCTCTACTCCTTTGAAAAACCAGGGGCAAACATCTAATGGAGGAAACACTTCGGGGAAGGAGAAGCCCGATCCCATGTTGGAAACGATCTTGGGAAAGCTTCAAGGTTTGGAGAACCGCATCATTAAGGTTGATGATCAAATTTCTAAGGTTGATAAAGCCCAAAAGGTTTTTGGAAAACCAAATGTTCAGTCATGCGGAGGAAGTTCCTAGGAATCAAGGGAAACTTCCAGGAAAGACGGAGGACAACCCTAAGGGAAGCGGAGTGACTACCACCGATCCGCAGCCCAAGTTCGTTGAAGTCCCCGTAGAGAAAGACAAAGAGAAGGGGAAGGAGAAGGAAGATGTCTACGTTCCTCCTCCAGCTTACAAACCTCGCCTACCATTCCCTCAATCAAGGGCGAGAGCGCGCCTAGATAAACAGTTTGGTAAGTTTATAAAACTCATGAGCAAGCTGCATATTAATATACCCTTTATTGATGCTATTGTAGGTATGCCGGCTTATGGCGAGTTCTTGAAGGAGCACCTCTCCAACAAGAGGAAGCTAGAAGATTTCGGAGAGGTTAAGATGAGTTCGGATTCTTCGGACCTCATCAACACCATGAAGGAGAAAATGCCCCCAAAGCTAAAGGATCCGGGGTCATTTTGCATTCCCATAGGAGTGGGAGATGTCACATACGATGCGCTATGTGATTTAGGAGCAAGTGTGAGCATCATACCACTTGCATTGTGTAGGAAGATCGGTTTAGGCGACCCTAAACCGGTAAACATGACATTGTACATGGCGGATCGATCCATCACTCGCCCCGTCGGTATTGTAGAAGACGTCCCAGTCAAGCTAGGTAAATTCTTTGTTCCCATTGATTTTGTTGTGCTTGACATTCCTGCAGATAGTCCGGTCCTGATCATACTCGGAAGACCGTTTCTTGCAACTTCCGGCTGCATAGTCGATTGCAAGAATGGTAGACTCGCTTTTGATATAGGAGAAGAGAAAGTAGAGTTCGTTCTTTCCACTCTACTAAAGGAGCCCATCTTTGATGAGGATATATTCGATATCCAAGATGAAGAAGGGTTGTCTAGGGAGGAGGTAAGTGCCATTCTCTTCAACGATCCTCTACAAAAGGTTATTACTATGAGTCTAACAAATGTAGGGGAAGAAGAAGAGTGCAATGAGGCAATTGAAGCCTTAGAAGCACAAGAAGAGATGGGTGAAGTGGAGTTTGAAAAGCTCCACAACGAGGCAGAAAACGTGAGAATCCACGGCCATACACTATATTCCACGGCCGTGGATTTCACCAACAAAACCGTGTCCCACTCTAGAGGGTTATACGGTCGTGGAGAAAGCAGAGAGACCGTATTTCCCTTCCACGCCCTAAACCACGGCCGTGGAGAACATAGGGAAACCGTAATTTTGGGCGTGGAAAGGGGCGATCGAGACACTTCTTCAACTTCTTCCGATTCTTCCCCCACACATTCAACACCCTTAGAAACTTCTAAGGAGACATCGGATGCTCCTCAAGGATCATTGGAAGCTCCGAAAGCAATGGAACTCAAACCACTTCCTACTCATCTAAGGTACGCTTTCTTAGGACCTAATTCTACCTTTCCGGTTATTGTTAGTTCCGATCTAAGCATAGATGAACATAATGAACTCATGGTTGTCCTTAGGAAATATAGAAAAGCTTTAGGATATACTATTGAGGATTTAGTAGGAATTAAACCCTCCCTATGCATGCATAAGATACTAATGGAGGAAGATTTTAGAACTTCAAGGCAACCTCAAAGGCGGTTAAATCCGACCATGAAGGAGGTTGTCAAGAAGGAAATTCTTAAACTTCTTGATGCAAGTATCATCTATCCTATCTCCGATAGTAAGTGGGTGAGTCCGGTTCAAGTAGTTCCGAAGAAGGGAGGAATGACGGTCATCACCAACAAAAACAACGAACTCATTCCTACCCGAACCGTAACGGGATGGCGGATGTGCATTGACTACCGCAAGCTTAACAATGCAACGAGGAAGGATCACTTCCCATTGCCATTCATTGATCAAATGCTTGAAAGGTTAGCACAACATTCACATTTTTGCTACCTTGACGGTTATAGTGGTTTCTTTCAGATCCCGATATACCCGGATGATCAAGAGAAGACCACATTCACGTGCCCGTGGGGTACGTTCGCTTATAGGAGAATGCCGTTCGGGCTTTGCAACGCCCCAGCCACCTTTCAAAGGTGCATGATGGCCATCTTCTCCGAATACATAGAGGAAATCATGGAGGTCTTCATGGACGATTTCTCCGTATACGGTTCCTCTTTTAACGATTGCCTTTCTAACCTTTCTCTTGTTTTACAAAGGTGTGAAGACACTAACCTAGTTCTTAATTGGGAAAAGTGTCGATTTATGGTTAAGGAAGGAATTGTATTAGGATACCTAATCTCTAGTAGAGGGATAGAGGTGGATAAGGCTAAGATAGAGACCATAGAGAAGCTTCCTCCCCCAACTTCGGTGAAAGGGATAAGAAGTTTCCTAGGACATGCCGGATTCTATAGACGCTTCATTAAAAACTTTTCTAAGATATCAAAACCTCTCACTAATCTATTGATGAAGGATGCGGTTTTTGAGTTTTCGCAGGAATGCTTGGACGCGTTTAACACCATTCGGCAAGCTCTAATTTCAGCACCTATTATCCAACCTCCGGATTGGACTCTTCCCTTTGAGGTTATGTGCGATGCTAGTGACGTAGCTATAGGAGCTGTCCTTGGACAACGAAAGGAAGGGCGAACCCATGCCATATACTATGCTAGCAAGACGCTAGATGAAGCGCAGCTTAATTACGCCACTACCGAAAAAGAGTTTTTAGCCATTGTCTATGCTATTGACAAGTTTCGCTCTTATCTTGTAGGTGCAAAAGTGATTGTCTACACGGATCATGCTGCGATCCGGTACCTCCTTGCGAAGAAAGATGCGAAGCCAAGGCTAATTAGATGGATTCTTCTCCTACAAGAATTCGATCTAGAGATCCGCGACAAGAAAGATTCAGAAAATTCTGTTGCGGATCATTTGAGTCGTCTAACACATCTAGAGGACGACCATTTACCCATCGATGACTCCTTCCCGGATGAACACCTACACATCATAGAGGAATGCATCGATGTGATCTCCAAAGGTAACGAACCATGGTTTGCTGATTTTGTTAACTATTTGGTTTGTCAGGAGATGCCACCCGGATTATCCTACGCACAAAGGAAGAAGTTCTTTAAGGATGTCCGGGAATACTTTTGGAACGAGCCTCTCCTCTTTAAGAGAGGTCCGGATGGCATCATTCAGCGATGTGTGCCGGAAGATGAGATGCAAAGTGTCATCCGCCATTGTCATTCACTACCTTGTGGAGGACACGCTAGTTCGAACAAGACTAGCGCAAAGGTATTGCAATCTGGATTTTTTTGGCCTACTTTATTTAGAGATGTGCAATCCTTTGTTTCTTGCTGCGATGCTTGTCAAAGAACAGCCAACATCTCTAGGAGGAATGAGATGCCCCTCAACAACATCCAAGAGGTGGAGATTTTCGATGTTTGGGGAGTAGATTTTATGGGACCATTCCCATCCTCTTGTGGAAACCAATACATACTATTGGCGGTAGACTACGTTTCTAGATGGGTGGAAGCAATTGCCTCTCCCACCAATGATGCCATGGTGGTGGTTAAGTTCTTCAACAAGACCATTTTTCCTCGATTTGGGACGCCAAGGACTATCATTAGTGATGGAGGTGCCCGGCGCTTTGAAGCTCTTCTAGCTAAGTATGGGGTTACTCACAAGATTGCTACCCCTTATCATCCACAAACAAGTGGACAAGTTGAGATCTCAAATAGGGAGATCAAAGGAATCTTAGAGAAGACGGTTTCAAGGACTAGGAAGGATTGGTCTTTGAAGCTTGACGATGCATTGTGGGCGTACCGGACTGCGTACAAGACTCCCAAAGGAACCACACCATACAACCTTGTGTATGGGAAGTCTTGTCACTTACCGGTGGAGTTGGAGCACAAGGCGTTTTGGGCTATCAAGTGGTTGAATTTCAGCATGAAGGAAGCGGGAGAGAAGCGTCTTCTAGACCTTAATGAGCTGGATGAACTCCGCTTGAACGTTTATGAAAACGCCAAGATCTATAAGGAGAGAGCAAAGCGTTGGCATGATAAGCATATCATTCCAAAGGACTTCAAAGAAGGAGATCAAGTTCTCCTCTTCAATTCAAAGCTTCGTCTCTTTCCAGGTAAGCTCAAATCCCGTTGGACCGGACCTTTTCTAATTAAGCGTATTTTCCCCCATGGTGCAGTTGAAGTATGGGGTGAAGCGGGCGGAAGCTTTAAAGTGAACGGCCAACGACTCAAGAAGTATACGCCGGAACTCCAAGCTGAAGAGTTCCCGCCTACCGCACTCGAATAAGTGCGAGATTGGTCTAGCTACGGAACTTAAACAAAGCGCTTCTTGGGAGGCAACCCAAGGTATTGCATTTTTTTTTTGTTTTCGATTCATAGTTTAGCTTAGTTTAGACGTTTTTCGCTTTATTTTGCCTCGATTTCTTCCGGTATGTTCGTGTTTTTGGATGTAGGAACGATGGAAAAGGGGAAGGGAAGGATAATGTTGAAGAAAGTGACGAAACTTGGACTTTGGAGCATTACAGAGAGTTCCACGGCCTAAACCGCGGTCGTGACAGCTACAGTGACCGTAATTTCCAAAAGCCTTTGAAAAATCACCAAAACCACGGTTCCGTACAGTTCCACGGCCGTGGAACACCCCGACAGACCGTGATTTTCAAAATTTTGCCTGTGACTATATAAACCACGTTCTTCACAAAAACACTCCACAAAACTCCCTTCCACGACCCAAATCGCCGATTCCACGACCCTACTCCCAAATCTTCATTCCTTAATCGTTTTCGACGATTCTTCTTCCCAAATTGAAGCAAATTCAACCACCAACAAGATCCAAGCAACGAATCGAGCGGAAATTCACCACGGAACGCACAATTCGGATTTTAAAAATCCGAAACCTAGGTTTTTTCCCTCTTCTTGATCTTTGTCGATTTGGTTCGTTTTGCTAGAAATTTTAGGAATAACTGATTGAAATTGGAAGGAACTAGGCTAGGGCTGCTTGATTGTTGAATTTGAGAGCTGATTGTTGAGTTTTGAGAAAATCTGATACGAATCACGGTCTCTGGAAGTTCCACGGCCGTGGAAAGGCAAGAACAGACCGTGATTCTTGACAGTGATGGACTTCGTGAGGAGAGTTTCTGGGAGGATTAAGGAGAAAAAGAATGATCAAAACAAGAAGAGGAAGGGTAATCCCTCTTCTTCCTCATCCTCTAGAGCACCACCACCCTCTTCCCCTTCACCTCCATCATCACCTTCATCACCCTCACCTCCTAGCCCTAGAGTACCGACTATTCATGAGGATCACCTCGATGCATTCGAGAGGATCAATGAGAGGGCTGTGATTGGACCTAGGTACCTATTGTTAGAGGATTTAGCTCCTCTTAACATTGTAGATGATCTTACTTGGCTCTTGGATAGAGCCGGACTAGTTGTCTTCTCGGCTATCCGAGAAGACGCTTATGAGGAGATTACGAGGGAGGTTGTGACGTCTTTTCAGCACAGCCATGTGGATTGGACCGTTTCTTTCCGTCTTATGGAAAGAAACTATGACTTTACCATTCGTGAGTTCGGGACCTTCTTTGGGTTCCATGAGACCTTCAATGGTCGCTTTCCTAGTGGCGTTTACGCCAAAGACTTTTGGGAGGAGGTTGCCATGATATACGCCAGCGAGGACCGCTGGCAACCTGCTGACACCAAGGCTAAGTTGATGTATCACTTAGCCTTGAAGATTGCTCACCGTGTTCTTTCGGAGTGTCTCTTTCCTAGGATGGAGACGCCCCAAAAGATCAAGACGGATGAGCTCTTTCTGCTATACTCCATGCTGTATAGGCGTCGAGCTGACTGTGCCACCCTCTTAGCTGCTACTATGAGCAAGCTTAAGAACAAGAGGAAGGGCAACATTGGATACGGTGGGATAGTTACCCACCTTGCTAGGGCGTTGGGTGTTGATTTTTCTGCTTGTACCCGCATACTAGCCGTACCCTTAGGACTTCATGCCTTCATGACTAGGGGTATCATCTTCCCCACACATAGAGGTCCGCCTTATGCGGCCATGCCTTGGGAGAGCAGGACGGGTAGGGGTATTGAGTGGCTACAAGAGTACTCAATTATGGCTGGACGCCATAATTGGAAGGAGACGTTCGCTGCTATGCATGCGAACAGGATTGCAGCTCCTCCGTATGTTCCACCACCGCCCGTAGTTGAGGAGGAGGAGATGAGGGATCAGTTTGAGGGTGGAGGAGGAGCC
This sequence comes from Fagopyrum homotropicum, assembly GCA_033239125.1. NCBI lineage: Eukaryota > Viridiplantae > Streptophyta > Magnoliopsida > Caryophyllales > Polygonaceae > Fagopyrum > Fagopyrum homotropicum. Next base: position 57,457,073 of record BSWB01000008.1, on the reverse strand, counting down.
GAGAAGGAGTTTGGCACGTTTCCGGATCAGCCGGATGCGGCCCCCGATGTGCCTAGACGTTCTCCACGTCCCGCCAGAGCTTCAGGCTCGTCTTCTCGCCGCGCCAGCGTGAGTGAGAGACCTACTTGGGCTGAGACACCTCCTGCATGGTATGGAGCTCCACCTCCATGTGCTACAAAGACACCATCTGCACCAGCACCAACACCAGCACCATCCGACGCTCCAGAGTGGTACAGTCATGCTCCGGGATGGTATGAGCAGATGCCGGATTGGGCTACTGGTCTTTCGGAGAGAGTAGGAGCATTGGAGATACGAGCCGATGCTAGAGATGAACGCTTGGACGACCTCGATCACATGATGAGAGATGTCTACCGCCAGCAGTTTGGGCGGTTTTATGATCCTAGCTTCTCTCCATTCCCGCCTCCACCAGCGCCGCAGTGATTGAGTACATGACCGACAGTTTTAGCCTCTCCACCGCCATTTTGTGAGTTTCTTTTTCTTTTCTTTCTTTTCTTTCTTTCTTTTGAACATTAGGGACAATGTTCGTCCTAAGTATGGGGTGGGGTGTGACTAAAAGTTTGTAATAACTCTTACTCACTATGTTTGCTTCTATCGAGACTATCATTGCATGTTCATTATATTGTTACACGTTTCATTATTGCATTGCATGAAAAAGAGTTTGAAAAACCATAAAAATTGAAAAATTTTAAAAATTTTGTGCTTCTAAGGAATTGAGATGATTTCCATGATAATCACTACTTGTGAATTGAGTTTGATGACAATTGCATGCTTAAACGAATAGTGAATTGAAAAGAATTTGAATGAGTTGATTATGCCTCTTTTGCAAGTTTCATAATGTGATAAATGTTACCTAAATCATGTTGAGGAATTGAAGTTGAAATCACACTATAAGTTCTTATGCTTCTTGTTGAGATGATTAAGGCAATTTGATTTTTCTTTCTTCTTTCTTTGATCATTTAGCTCCTCATTGACATATTGACCTCCTTTACCTATCCGGGAATTTGGAGAAGTGAATGAAAAAGGCATGTTTGATGTGGGAGGGCCATGAGAGCAATTATTTGCAATCAAAAGAATAGAAAGAAATTGTAGGTTTGGGAAAGTCAATCATGATGATGAGTAACTCGGCACCATTCACATAGCCGGGTGTTTGTGTCTTGCCAAAGTCGGATTGAGCGATATTCCTAGCGGATTATGGTATGTGCGCTAAGGGTTTGAGGCATCTCATAAAAATTGAGAAACGCCAATCTCCTAGGCTTCGGTTTTTGTGCACCTCTATCCATAACTCCAAAAGTAAAGTCGAAAAGTGAAAGGAAGAGAGTGAAGCTCTAAGTTGAAAGTGTTGCGGAAACCGCAAGAGAAGAAGAAAAGAGTAGTTGTCCACTTTCCCGGATTCATGCACCACAATCCTTAAAGTTTCCTTCCCTTTCCACATTCTAGGCCTTTTCTTTGAAAATCCTTAAGATCAAAAGAATGTTATATGACTTGGTGATCTAAATTGAAGTTTCTTATGATTGATTTTGATAATGTTTGAAGGTTATGATGTTTGTATAGAAGTTTGATTGATTCATGAGCTTTCTTTACTTTTTACTCTTTGATTAAGTGTATGAAAGTCTTATAAACGATTGAAGCAAGATTTGAGAATGATCCATTGTTTAGAAGGCACATTCATCCAAAAGAAGTATTGCTTTGAGAAGGTACACATATTTCATCCTAACTCTTGTTTTAAAGCTTTTGAAAGACCTTGCTTAGGGACAAGCAAGTGTTAAGTATGGGGTTATTTGTTAGCATGAAATATTGTGATATTTTAGGCACGTTTTCTAAGCGTATTTGATTCATATTGATAGTCATTGATTGAGCATAGATACATTTGTGAGCTAGTTTGCTTATAATGTCGATATAGAGATCTACACAAGCTTTATGTTGATTATAGGTGATTGAGAGCTATTTCCGAACAAAATCGAGCAAGATGGAGTTGTTGAGCAATGTCCATGGATTGAGGACATTCTTAGGAGCAAAAGGAGTGTCAATTTGAGGAATGCACGAGGATAGGGAAGAATCACGTTCTTGCCCTAAACCACGCTCTAAAATACGGCCGTACTACTTTCCACGTTCAGTTCCACGGCCGTGGAACCATGGCTAAGGAAACGTGGTTCATTCCAGCAACTTCTACGGCCGTGGAGAAGACGGTTCAAACCGTGTTGATTCCCACGCTCTAAATTACGGTCGTGGAACCTTCCACGACCGTGATCTTGGCGATCTTTTTCGCCACACTTTAAGCCACGATCTTTTAAAAGATTGGGTTGGGCCGTTACTTCATCATACACTATAAAAGGACGGACGAAGGGAGATTCCGTCACCTCCGCTTAGAGACTTTTGCGACTTCTGCTTAGACGCATCTTCGCTTACTTTTCGCTTTAGGCTTACCTTAGACGCATTGACGCTTGCGTTTGGAATTGCCCTAATCTCGTACTTTGGTGGAGATTGTGATTGAGATTTCCGGATTGACGGGAGATCGAAGATTCGGAAGGTTATTCGCAAGAAGATTCCTCTTCTTGCTTAGGTTTGATTTAGAAGACGGATTGACATCCCGTTCTTCCTTCTTATCTAAGATTGTGTTTATTTGTTCTATTCCGAATCTAGTGACAATATTTATTCTTGATTGTGACATTGAGATTGGTTTGAATTTTATTGAAAGTTTTCGGAAGTTTTCATCTTTCAATCTTTTAAACCTTGAATTTGATATCATAATGACTATTGTTGGCTAAAAACCCTTAACAATTCTAAGGTGAAGGGTTGATAGTTGTGGCTTAGATGATGGTAGATCGATTGTAAACAGATTGGACCCTGAGAGTTAGAGAGAATCGTCGACGAACCCTAAAATACGGCCTGTTCTTGAAGTCCACGGCCGTGGATCCTCAAGAACTAACCGTGATTTCCCTTAAGTTTGCGAACTTGCTTTTACCTTAATCCAAAGTTAAAGATTTGCTTTAACTTAGTTTAGGCTTGCCTTTTTTAGGTGGTAGTGAAGCCTCAACAACCTCTACCTCGATTGTGAGTGTCACAACCGTAATCGGTTTAGTTAGTCTTGATCCTTGGATTACAAGTTTGGGTATTTGACATTAATTCTCATCTTTAGAACCTTTCTATATTGAAGCCTCAACAACCTATATAGGGAGTTTCTTGTAGGTGAGTCATATAAGGTTTTTGGAACTTCACCGTACGATTACCTTACATTAGCATACCTTTGCATATCTCAACTGTGTCTTTACATCATTAGTATATCTTGAATCGATAGCCACAGCTGGATACTTGGATCTTTAGGATTGTTGTTTTCCCAATAATTTGCAAAGCTCTTATATTTACCTGCTTGATAATCTGAAATCGAATTTGTTCCCCCCAAATCCCTGTGTTCGATACTCTGGAATTCTTGCTTAACTACGTCGATCCGTACACTGCGGGTTCGCTTGCTTGATTTCTAGTTTTATAAATTTAAAGCTTATTTGCACGCACGCTAAGTGGCGAACAATTCTCATTGGAAGGAATGTGAGATAGGCTATGTGGAGTTACTGGAAATGTTGTACGGAAACTTATGTGCATGTAGAGGTAATAGAAGGAGACTGGTACCCTATTATGGATACGAGTGAAGAGTGATGGCTTTGTTACATGTTGCCAGGCAAGTAGTTCTGGAATTTTATACCTAACGGAGTACGTTAGAGTGAGTTTTCTTGAAGGATTGAGAGAAGATTTAACGATGTAATAAAAGTATTGTGCATGGTCTGCACTAGAAAGCTCAAAGTGAGTAACTACCATTCTGAATCAAACATACATAAGAAAGAGAAGCGACAGGAGCATACTTGCAACCTAGTAACCGTGCTTAAAGAAAGCATAATCTCGGAGTAGATTTTATGTGTAACGTTATGTCGGAACAAAGCCAAGTTGCATTTTGAGTTAGAGGGATATTACTAGTCCGATAAAAGTGGAGGATACAAGAGTTCAATGTTGACGGTGTGTTAGCATTTATCGAGTATTAACTTATGATCAAATAACTGTGATATGAGATCACTTTGTGCCTAATACCATCATTCCGGACATATTCTATGTCACTTAAGATCTTGGGAAATGTGTGGGAAACCTAGGTTAGAGCTAACGATATATTAGAGATCTATAAATAATATAATAATGTGAAGTGAATAAAGAGGATGACCACTAGATTTGATTTTAGTTGTCTCGAGTGTTAGACCTGAAAAGGGTAAAGGTGACGATTCCTTACTTGAGGAATAAGATGACTGAGTAATATTAAAAGACAAGACCAAGTGAGTCGTGATACGAAGAGCATTGAGAACTTTGTAAGTGTTGGTGGATGTCCAAGACCTTGGACCTGATGGTGTAGTCAGAACCTTTTCAGAAGGCCGGAAGCAAGTGGTCATAACGAAGGGAAGAAATTTGAATAGATCATTTTCCGTAGGGTCATCAATGGATCTAGAAGTGAGTTGTGTAAGGCAACCATTAAAAGTTTTAAAGTGGTTTAAAAGTGATTAATGGACTAATATTCCTCACCCTATTGGAGAGTGCAACTTCAGTTTTCCACGGAGACTAAGTCTGGAAACTGAGTTTGAGATTTTCAGTTCGAGAAATACATAACAGACACGAGTTAGGTCATCAGATTAGAGGATCAGACAGTTGAGCCGGATGATATCGATGAGATACCCGGTAACCACTCTAGAACGTGGTAGCAGGCGCTTGTGATCTAAGTACCTGAAAAGATTAAAGATTCAGTGGTTTTATGAAAAGCCGATAAGGCTACCTAAGATTGGGGATTGTAAGAGACGCAACATTTCAAAGACCTATGTAGCTATAGTTGTAACCTCGGGAGTGACGAGTTAGGGCTTGACCTTGTATGTGTGTTATTGTTTGACTGCTTGTCTATTTCATGATTGAGTGTTTAGTCAGTGATATGTGCTTTTGGTAATCTTGATGTGTGGGAAACTTAGATGTGGAAACGACGAGACTTTTGTGTAGTGATCAAACACACCCATTTGGTGCCTTAAAGGCCGATCAGGATTGTTTTACCTAAGTTTCGAGACGAAACTTATTTTGAGGGGGATCTGATGTAACGACCAATTTTTTTTCATTACGCTTTGATAGGGTTAGAGAAGTTTAGGAAACAAATAAAAATTTAGTGAGACTAGGACATACTAGTTTATTTATGGAAGTCGTTTAATTAAGTACCTTGTTCTAAGTTTCGGGACGAAACTTATTTTAAGGGGGTACTGATGTAATATCTGGAATTTTTATTCCGTTTAATTCCGAATCAATTCGGACTTCGAGCCGTTGACGGTTTCTCATTCTATCTAGTATTTCTTTCTTCACAAGTTTTATCATTTTATGTAGAATTTAAATCACATAAAATGATAGAATAATATCAAACCCTAATTCTTATAATTATTTATTATTTTATGTAGAATTTAATTTACATAAAATGATAGAATTATATCAAACCCTAATTCTTATAATTATTTATTATTTTATCATTTTATGTAGAATTTAAATCACACTTTCGGGACCAAGGGTAAAATAGTCATTTTACCATAAATTGGTACTGTATTAAATTTTATTCTAATAGGATCTACTATCTTAGAAGTCTTAGACTTCTAATTACCTAGAAAGTGTGCTGACACACTTGCCTCCTTTGACAGGCAACCGAGTTATACAGTTACAGATTGAGTTGTGATTAAGAGAGTCGAGATCTGATTCAGGTTAGTCCACGGACTTACTTAGCTGGCTTCTTGTATGAGTGTAATGTGTATGAGTGGTGCTTGTTAGTTATGATAAACAACGAAACCGGATTAGGCCGACTTTATTATTTACGTAATTGACCCAAGTGTAAGATAATGGGTCGTGACATCATCTGCCTAGCTCTTGCGAGAGTCTAGGAGGTTCCCTGCGACCAACCCAGTCAGGTAGACGGTCAGATGCATTAGTACCATTCCACGTTGGTAAACGGGGACAGGGGCGAGGTTTGGGAATCCCTCGTGTCACAAAATAAGTATCATTAGTAATAACCTATCACCTAATTAAAGATAATAAAAGGATTGAGTGTTGCATGTTGATTGTGAATGTTGTGTGTTTGTGCTTTTACCTTTATACTTATGCATAGAATGTTAGCTAACGGTTTTATCCATGTTGTAGATTTGTAGAGATAGACAGTTGCAGAGAGATCCGGAACGAATGGCCAGCCGGGTCCACGTATTCATTAGATGGGACAAGGGAGTCTCCCATACGGCATGCATGTTATGTATCTGTATATATGTTTGTTAAGACTGTCACATGTGTACAATCATACATTAAAAATAATATGTTTTGAAATTATTTTAAATACATTTGTGCCTTGTTGTAAGATCCTAGTGAAATTGTTGTCAAACTAAGGTCGGGACCCATTGTGAGGTCCTAACTAGTAGCTCCCCGAGTTTCCAGTATTTGGGGTGTTACACGGCGAGGGTCGGTGAGCGGCAGCGAGGGACGGTGAGGCGTGAGCGGCAGCGAGGGACGGTGAGCGGCAGCGTGGGGCGGGAGCCGTGAGAAGAGAAAGTGAGAAAGAAACTAGGGCTTGGAAGACGGAAACGGGGTCATCAGTTCATCTTCATTTTTTTAATTTTTTTTAATTATAAACGGTTCCAATGGTTTGAATTTTTTTTTTTGAAAATTGAACCGGATCGGACCAAACCGTATATAAACGGTCCGGTTCCTAATAAATCTACAGAAATTATTTTAGGAACCGAACCGAACCGCTAAATTCCGGTTCGATTCCAACGGTTACTAATGGAACTGGACCAAATTAACAAGCCTACTTGTAAGTGTATGAACTAATGATATATTTATAAAATAATTATCATTTAATTATTTCACACGATGATAAAATATTTGTGAATAAAAAAGTATCTCATTATTTAGACTTTAATTCAATTTTTATACAACATACCACTTTTTTAAGCTTATAAATAAATTATAAGCTAAATATCCCTAATTATGCCCCATGCATATTAATTTTGTTGCCAAAAAATTTACGCGCTACAAATGAGTAAGACGATAAAAGTTTGTGTGGAAAGTTTCAAATTTCAAATATGAAAAACTAAAATAATATTTAAGATCAGTACAATAATTTTTGAGTATGTTATAATTATGAAACTTCTAGTAAAAATTAGCTAAGATTTCATAAAAAAAGTTACAAATTTCCTATATAATACAAAATTAGTTTGGATATTTAACATTCAACCAAACTATGCATATAATATAAAAACCAAAATCGTAACAATTGATTACTCGAATGAGATTATGTTTGTGGATGATTAAAAAACATAATACAAATACAAATCTTAAAAACATAAAAAAAAAATGTAACAAATTTTTTTAGTCGAATATAAATTGAAAAATGATTAATAAATTTATAATAGTAATGAATCTGAATAAAAAACATAAATAAAAAACTTGTCAAAACCGAATATGAAAAAATAAAATACGAAATATTTTTTTTTAAAAAAAAATTCTATGGTAAATATAAGAATCCAAATGAAACTTTTTTAGCAGTAATGGAAGGTTTTGCAATCAAATATGAATAAAAAAACAAATAAGAAAATTTTAATAGTAAAGAATCCGAACAACACTTGGAGTGCGAAAACGAAATTGGATTTAATTAATTCCGCACTTGTAGTGCAAAAATGAAATTGTGTTTAATTAATTCCGCAATTGGAGTCCAAATTATGCATTTTCTTACTTACCCAACTTTCTAGGATTATTGTTTTACTTACCCAATTTTGTATACTCAAATTCATTTATTCAACTTTAGTTACCGAGTTTGGGTACGAAGTTGAGTAATTGAATTTGGGTATACGAAGTTGGCTACATGAATTTGCCTACATAACTGAAGTTGGGTACTTTGAGTGAAGTTGGATACCTCAAGTTGATACTTGAGTAGGACTATTTAAAAATACATTTAACCCAAATTACTTTTGAGATAATTGGTGAAAATAGGGCCATTTTTGTTTAGTGTAACTAGGCCCTAAAAATCAAATAAAAAAATAAAGATAAAATAGAGAATCTATATATACTACTAAAGCACAACCTTCTTAGTCCACATGTCAACACATGAACCATGCCACCTAGAATTGTTTGACAAATAACTACGGATCTGCCATATTTTAATTACAGATTTGCCATATTTTAATTACACTTTTAATTCAAAATTAAAATATTTTCCATATCATCATGTTAATTCAACAAAAATAATTTTATGTCATCATGCTCACTATCTTACGGTTATAACAATACAATTTTGTTTATTACCAAATATAAAACCATCTATAACAACCAAAATCACGTCAATATATTTTACAAATCTTCTAACAATAATCTTTTTCATATATTTTTAATTATGTCCATTCATTATATATTTTATGCATTATCTTTTTTAACCAAAAGCAGTCTTTTTCTTATTCCTAATAAATTTTGTTTTAAAAATATTATATTAGAGTATAAATTTTATTAACTAACAACTTAATTGAAAATACTAAATTAATTAAAATAGACCCTTTTGGTGCGGTTTGTTTATTATCTAAAAACTAAATTAAAAATATTAAATTAAGAATTTATTTATATGGATTTCAAATTTATTAACTTTCATAAGAAAAATTCTTTAATTTCGGGGGATTTTTTTATTCATTTTTTTTAAATTTCTATTGCAAAACTTATGTTACTTTTTAAAAAACTTCTCGGAATCGAATTTTTTCATATTCAAATTTTGTATATTTTTTAAAAACATTTTTTTATATTCAGGTTCGGTTTTTTAAAAATTTTTGTTACTGTTATAATTTTCTCATTTGTATTTTATTCATGTTCGATTGCAAAATCTTTCGTTACTGTTAAAAAATTTTCATTCAAATTCATTTTTTAATTATACACATTTATTTTTTTAAAAAATAATTTGCTTGTTATTTTTTATATTCGTTTTTTACAAGTTTTTATTTCTTTCTTTTAATTCACATTCATTACTGTTAAAAATTTCTTATTCATTTTTTTGATTCAGATGCGACTAAAAAAATTAGTTACAATTTTGTTATATTATATGTTTATTTTTTTTAAAATTTTTTTAATCATCCACAAGCATAATCTCATTCGAGTAATCAATTTGTTATGATTCCGGTTTTTATATTATATGCTTAAATTTGGTTGAATGTTAAATATCTAAATTATAATATAGGTAATTTGTAATTTTTTAAAAAAATCTTAGCTAATTTTTACTAGAAGTTTCGGAATTATAACTTACTTAGTCATTATTTTACGAGAAGATTGGTGAAATAGGGCTTTTTTTGTTTAGTGTAGACTAACTAGGCCCCTAACAAAATCAAATTAAAAAATAAAGATAAAATATAGATTTAATACTATATTTAAGGATAGAAGATAGGTAGTTAATTGATATTTTGTTTTTTAAAAACTGCCTAAAATTTTGAAACTACTTCGAAAAAATTGAAAAATGTAAATCCAAGGATTCTCGGAATCTTTTTAAGCGGCTAATTCATATAAATCACAATCAGTATCCCGTATTTCAAGTCAAATACTCTCTACTCTTTCTCCGACTCCATTGAAGGTATCTTCTCCGTGCATCGTCTTCTCCGTCTTACAATCGGCGTTTTCTGGTGTTCATCTTCATCAATTGTTGTTTAATTATACCAGGTAAGTTTTCGATCTCATCTTTTCGGTCTATTCATGGTTAAATCCCCAACATTGAAAGCTTCTCAACCTAGTTTGTCGGGAATGTTAACAATGGAGTACACAACATTCCGACTGCAATCAATGGCATGTATTTTGTGTAAAGAAAATGATAACAAATAATGTGTGCATATATAAAGTATATTTTGATTATGTTTTAATCATGCATACATATGTAGTTGGTAACAGTGTACATATCATACATTATGTATCATACATATGTTGTTGCTAATAAATATTATTTGATTATGTTTGTCAAACTAATAACGATGTGTACATATCATACATATGTAGTAATTGATAAATATTATGTTTAATCACACATTTATGTAACTGGTAGACAACAATGTGTATAGAAGGAAGGACCAGCAAGAATGAACGTTCAAATCAGAGAACACGAATGAAGAATATTGTTAACATTTGTTTCCTATTTTTACGGATTTTGATAATTATGATCATTTTTAATTAGGTAAATAAATAAAGATAAATAGGAGAAAGAAAGATTATGATTTAGCAGAACGACATATACAATAATTTTAAAAATAAGTATTTTATTAAGAAATAATGGCAATATTGTAAATATCTTATGACATGTGTGAAAATACTTAGAAAAGTATCCTTGGTGGCATGCTTAAAAAGTTGACATGTGGACTAAGTGTACTATGTTTTCATAAGATACTAGTTTTGATGCCCGTGCCTTCATGGGTTAGACGGTAATTGTGTTTGTAAAAAAATGTTTGATAATTCATTATGTTTGGAATTGTCTTACCTTTTATGTGATGCTTGTTGTAAGGTCGAATTTTTCATATTATGAATGGAAAGCAATCAAGAATTCAAGCCCTGCAATAACAATCTTGAAAGAGGAACCCGGGACAATATTTCCTAAGCTCCTTTAACACATGTAAGTAAAATGGGATGTTAGAGGTGTTGCAACGCTTGTTGATTGTAACACCCCGAATCCGCGGGATATCGGAATGCTACGGGCGAGACCTCACAATGGTTCCCGACCCTTAGCTTGTGAACAACTTCACCGGACCTTTCCAACATGTCACAAATAATGGCGAAAACTCAAATCGTTTATAATGTATGTGAGAAACTGAAATGTAAAGATATAAGCTGGAAACTCATCCGAGTCCTCACAATGACACAAACACCAAAACATAAATCCGTAACCATATATCCAAAGACCATAAATCCAAACATAACAAGAAAAATCCCAAACGCGCCCCTGCCCTATAATGTACGGCGACCCTCGGCTGTCCACTCCTCCACTTCAGTGGGCGGCGTCCCTAACCTGTAGGGCATCTACACAAACGGTTTAAAACCGTTATCTCATATTCTAAGCATTAGAAATGAGGTGAGAGGCACAATCACAAGCAATCAACATAAGCACACATCATACTCCAAAGCATACAAATCCGGTTTATTATCTCTATTATTATTAAGTCATATCCCGTTCTAATTCAACTTCTTTTGTGACACGAGAATCTCCCAAAACTCGCCTCAGTCCCCACTTACTGGCAAGGAATAGTTCTGATGCATCCGACCGTCTACCTGCCCGGGCTAGTCGCCGACAACCTCTTAGCTCTCGCAAGAGCTAGGTAATGATGTCACCGCCCGTTATCATACACTTGGGCCAAAAAAAAATAAAGCCGGTGGCCCTATTACTGGTTTAGTTATTTATAAACAATAAAAAATAACACACACACCACCTAACACACACCGATGCTAATACGTAAAATACAAGCTAAGTAAGTCGGGAGACTTACCTCACTCAAGGTACACGAATAAAACTACTCTCAGCTTCCCGCATGAAAACGCTAAAAGCCTGGCCAAACGAGGCATACTATTAATAACTAACCAAAATGCTAGAAGTCCTTGGACTTCTAGTCCCCAACACCTATATAAGGTCCTAACTATAGCATGTTAGGTCCAACCTCTAATCTCGAAGATCATCCTATGATCGTAAGAAAAATATCTCAACAAGCTCATAATCCAACCACTATACCTATGGTTCAAGGCCCCTACATGGCATTTTCTATATGTTATGCTAAACTCACCTAGCATGATATACTACCAACAACATAATTAACAAGGGGAAGGTACTTACACACGGTCCAAGGTGAAAGACTATCTACGGACATCGAGAACGGGTTCGATGGCCTTTATTGGGGCGCTTCCGGACCTAAGGCCAAAGCTAAGAAAAATTAGCTTAAACGCTAATTTTTAAAAGGAAGATTTAACGCATAAAGATATTCTAATGAAAAACCCTACTTTCAAAACCTAGGTTAAACTCGTTAAAACCTATTTCTGGGCAAAATACACAAAATGGGAATTTGGTCATAAAACCGTAATTCAAACTTGATCCATCAATCGAATTTAAACCAACAAAGGCACATTAGTTAATTTGAAAAAGAGTTGGGTCACAAACTGCAATAAAATTAAGGGTCCAATAATGTATTAATTTATTGCTGGGGCATAATATACAACTTCTAAAAATTAGGGCCATTATTGCAAATCAAAGCAGTGGGCACAAATTGTAATATCCACAAATAAAGGGGGGCCGAAATGAATTTGGCTAAAAGCCTTCTTCAACCTATTCAAAGCTGCAGAGGAGGGGAAGAAAGAAGGGCAGCCGACATGCTCCGGGCTGCACTCGGCGGCAGCCTCACTGGCGACAGAGGCGGCGAGGTTGCGGCAACCTATCGGCCCAATCTCCGGCAGCGGTGGCCCCTTCCTGGCGACAGACAGACGGGGAGCATGGCGAAAGAAAGGAGGCTGCCTGCGGTTGCTCCGAAGGGGTCGACGTGGCGTTGTGGAGTGGCTCTCCTTCCTTCCTGCGGTTCCCAGCGGCGCAACTTCTCCCTGGGGTGGTGCAACCTCCCAATCGATCTCCAGGACTTGCAACAGAGAGGGAAAAGAAATAGGGAGAGAAGAGAGTTGCAGATGGGGAAGTAATAGAGGGAGAGAGACGAGATTGTGAGAAGAGTGGGAGAGAAGGGAAGTAGTAGGAGGCAGGGGGAGGGAGAAGCGAGGGGTCGACCTCCAGGCTAGGTAGGGGAACGGCCGGCTCGTAGGCTGCAGACGGGGGAAACGAGAAGGCGTGCAAGTTGTGGCGTGGGGCGGATGACCTTCCTCTGCTAAGCGCAACACGCCAAACGCAGGATGGAAAAACAAAATAGAAAAGAAAGAAGGAAAAAGGAGAAAAAGGAAAAAGAAATAAATAAGTATAGAGGAGTGAATTAAAAATAATTAGCTCGATTAAACATCCGGAACGGGATCTCCGAATGGGCAATTTTCTACTTTTCCGACTAAAAATAAAATACGTATATGTACACCAAAACAAATAAATACCAAGAAATATATATTTTTTATGTCGAGAAATATTTTTAAATAATAATGAAAAGAAAACTCGTGCTACGAATGAATCGAAAGTAGGGAGAAATAAAAACTGGAACGCACCCAAAAGTACGAGGCGTTACAACAGGTCCTAAAAAAAAACGTTTTGTCCCGAAACTTGCTAAACGCGGAACGCTCAAATATACCCATCTCGATAACCGCTCGGAACACTAATACGTGGTAAATAGAACCCTCTAATCCAAGGTCTACTCACACAGACACATTAAGAGTCGCAAGACATAATCATAGAAAACACACACATCATATCATGTCGCAAATCACATAAGTAGAACCAAGGAAAGATCTCGGGACTAACCCGCTGGTCCTGTAGATGTCGCTAAATCTACGTAAAACTCGGGATAGTTCCTCCAGATACTATCCTCCGTCTCCGAAGTAGCCTCATCGGTTCCTCGCCTCGACCACTGCACTCTCAGCATCGGTATCTCCTTCGACCGAAGGCGTCTCGTACTACGCTCCAAAACTGCAATCGGATGCTGCACGAAAGTATGGTCTAGCTCAACCACTAGGTCCTCGTGGCTAATGACGTGCCACGGGTCATGTATGTACTCTCTCAGCTGAGATACATGAAACACCTAGTGAATACCCACCAACCTTGGTGTCACCACTAATCTGTACGCCACCCCTCCGACTCTCTCCAAGATCTCGAATGGACTGACATATCGGGGGCTTAACTTCCCCTTAATGCCGAATCGCCTGACGCCCCACGTTGGTGATACCCTAGCCACACCTAAGCTCCTACCCTGAACTCGAGTGGTCTACGCCTCCTATCCGCATACGACCTCTAACGGCTCTACGCAGCCAACATCCTCTCTCGGATCAAAGCAACCCTAGCCATGTCATCTTGTACGTGGTCTGGAGCTACAACGGTAGAATTTCCCGGCTTATCCCAACACAAGGGAGTGCAGCATCTCCGTCCATACAACACCTCATACGGTGACATCCCAATCGATGCGTGCCAACTGTTATTATACGAAAAATCCATCAATGGAAGGTGGTCTGGCCATACATGCCCCCAGTCTAGCACACATTCTTGCAACATGTCCTTTGAGGTCTGAATAGTCCGCTCAGACTGACCGTCGGTCTGTGGATGATATGCGGTGGTGATATGAAGACTCGAACCTAGGGTGGCGTGTACTTGATACCAGAACCTCGAGGTAAAATGCCCATCCCTATCCGAGATGATAGTCCTTGGAACTCCATGTACCCTCACAATATGACGGGTAAACTCCTCCGCTAGACGACTCACCAGTCACGTCTCCTGAATAGGGATGAAACGTGCGATCTTCGTCAACCGATCGACTACTACCCATATCGCATCAAAGATCCTACTCGGCCTCAAACTGGTAACGAAGTCCATGGATACATCCTCCCACTTCCACTACGGCATAGGCAGTGGGTGAAGCTCTCCCCCGTGTCTCTAGTGCTCGATCTTGACCTACTAGCAGGTCCCGCATCTGGCCACATATCTAGCGACATCGGGCTTAAGCCCGCCCCGCCAATAAGACCTTATGATTTCCTGGTACATCTTACTCGTGCCTGGATGCACCGAGTAAGGAGTAGAATGTGCCTCCTGCAAAATCCGCTCTCTCAACTCTGGGTCTGACGGTACACAAATACGTCCCTAACGTCTCAACAACCTGTCTGCTCATGTGATAAACTGCGGTGCCTCTCCACGGGTCATCCTGTCCCGAATCCTTGTCAAAATAGGACATCCCTCCTGCTTCTGTCGGATCTTTCCGAACAGGTCACGTAATACCTCTAACTCGGACAAGTTACAATACGTATCCGGGAACCGGATATCCGTCTCTAACTCCATCTAATCCCTCTACAACTGAGGCTGAACCGTAAGTCGAGGTATAGCCTCCTCTCGAGGAGTCCTCCTACTCAAAGCATCGGCGACCACGTTCGCCTTTCCTGGATGGTACAAAATCCCCAAATCAAGGTCTTTAATCAGCTCTAACCATCTCCTCTGGCGGTTATTCAACTCCCGGTGAGTGAATATGTACTTCAGACTCTTATGGTCTGTGAAGATCTAGCATGTGGCCCCATACAAGTAGTGTCACCAGAACTTCAGGGCATGAATCACTACCGCTAGCTCAAGATCATGGGTGGGATAATTCTCCTCGTACGGCTTCAGCTGCCGAGAAGCGTACGCAATAACCCTACCCCTCTGCATCAAAACGCACCCCAAGCCTTGCTTGGATGCGTCACTATAGACTACAAAATCCTCTACGCCCTCACGCTGGGCTAAAACGGGAACGGAGGGCAACCTCCTCTTCAGCTCCTCAAAGCTTCGATGACAAGGCTCAAACAAGACGAACCTGGTAGACTTCCTCAACAAGAAAGTAAGTGGCCGTGCAATCACAAAGTAACCCTCAACAAATCGGCGGTAGTATACCGCTAAGCCCAAGAAACTGCGCATCTCCTTGACCGTCCTAGGAGGCGGCCATGAGGAAACGGTCTCTATCTTTGCCGGGTCAACCATGACACCCTCGACAGAAACTATGTGACCTAGGAATGCCACCTCGGACATCCAAATCTCGCACTTAGAGAGCTTTGTATGAAGCTGTCTATCTTGAAGGACTCGTAGCACCATCCTCAGGTCTCCCGCATGCTCCTCTATACTCCGAGAGTATACTAAGATGTCATCAATAAAGACTACAACAAAGTGGTCTAAAAAGTCGATGAAGATGCCGTTCATCAACTCCATGAAGACGGCGGGTGCATTCGTGAGCCCGAATGGCATCACGAAAAACTCATAATGGCCGTATCTCATCCTGAATGCCGTCTTAGGCACGTTCTCCTCTCTTACCCTCAACTGATGATATCCCGACCTCAAGTCAATACATGAAAACACGGAGGCTCCCTGCAACTGATCTAGTAAATCGTCAATGCACGGTAGAGGTTACTTGTTCTTGATGGTGACTTTGTTCAACTCCCGGTAATCAATGCAAAGTCTCAAAGATCCATCCTTCTTCTTGACGAAGATGACCGGTGCACCCCAAGGGGAAACACTCGGGCGTATGAAACCCCTCTCGGCTAACTTCTCGAGCTGCTTCTTCAGCTCTAGTATCTCGATCGGCGCCATACGGTATGGAGCCTTGGAGATCGGCTTCGTGCCGGCCTGCAACTCAATAGCAAAGTCAACACTCCTCTGCGGTGGTAATCCGGGTTGCTCCCCAAAAACTTTCTCAAACTCACATGCTATAGGAATATCCTCCAATGATGGTCCTGTCTCCTCCTTCATGGCATAGCAACAGAAGGCCTCACATCCCTGCCCGATAAGTCTCGCGGCTCGGACAGCTCTAATGACTATACCAGTCTTTCCGAGGTCCCAAACTCGGAAAATCACCTCGTGCCCTATCTCTATAGTAACCGTCATGGTCCTCCGGCTGTTGTCTAAAACGGCTCGGTGGCGGTCCATCCAATCCATCCCAATGATAGACTTCATCATGAACCAAGTGCATGACATAGAAGTCGGCTAACCAATCATGATTTCCCAAACGTATGGGACAACCTTGTACCTCCCGGTTACCACTAACCCTACCCCCATCGGGTAACCCCACAACGAAGGGTCTCCCTTCTACCATAACTAAGGACAACCTAGCTACACAATCATCGGACATAAAAGAGTACGTAGCACCCGTATCAAATAAAACTTGGACCGGAAGGCCATGAATCTGAATAGTACCTGTAGCGGTCGGCGTTGCTGGATCAACAACGCTCCTCAACTCAAACACCCTGGCTTGTGTGCCTATGATCTCCTAGGTACCCCCATCACGGCCTCTACCTCGGCCTTGTCCCTGGGCTGATCCCTGTGTTTGAGTCTGAGTTTGACCTCTTTGCTGAAAACACGGAGACTGAAATTGTGATGGCCTTTGGCTGCCCCCTGCTACGCCAACAGGTGAAGAACCCTGTTGTGACTAGGACTTGCTCTGATGGCAAAAAGCGGCTCGGTGACCCATCTTACCACAAGTGAAATAGGCCACAGGTGGCTTCCTACAAGTACTCTTCAGGTTCCCATATCCTCCACAACCGTGGAATTGTGGTCCCCGACCTAATGCCTGCATCGACTACTGATGACCGGAACATCTTGAGTTTGGCTACGTCCCTTCCTTGAGGCTTCGGCCCCTAAACTAGCTGGTAAAGTCCTCTGTCTCTTGTCCGGCCCTCCGGACTGTGCCACCCTCCTAGACCCTGGTCGGTGTCTCTCATAGGCCGAAGCTCGGTCCTAGTACTCCGCTAGCGAGTCACAACTAAATCCCGCAAGAAAAGCACAGGTGGACTCCTTCATTCTCCTAGAAAAAAGGTTAACATGCTGGTCCGCCGGAGGTGCGACAAGACCCAATAAAGCTACGTGTGTCCGAAATTGCCTAATAGCCTCGATAATCGGGACGTCCTCGAATCCCGCCTCCAAGAAGTCCTGGACTCTGTCTCTCATCAGTGAATCTGGGCAAAAGGTCTCCCTAACAAGGTTCAACAGCTGCTCCATCCTGGTCAAAACCCCTCTAACTGTCCTCCACCAATACTGGGCCTGCTCCCGGAATAACATCTGGACTATCTCAACCTGCCTCTCCTCAGGGCAACGGATCGCCTCTAGTGCAGACTCCACATGCCCAATCCAGTGCTCGACCTCTAACCCTACCTTCCCGTCGAAGTAGGGTACATGCTGCTGGTTGAAAGCCTTCAACCATGAATCCGGTCCCGGTGCTCTTAACTCGTCTCTCACCCTAACAACATCAACAACTGGCCCTGGTGCAACTACTGCTGGTGCAACTACCTTTGGTGCGGTCCTAATCTGAGTAACCCTCTGCGAGACCTCAACTGATCTCTTAGGTGCAGGTGCAGGTGCAGGCACCGGTGGCGCAGGAAGTGGTTCTCCCATCCTAAACGTTTCCTCAACTCCACGTACATAGTCCTCAAACACAATAGCTCCGATAGAGGCTCCCTCGGTCCTAGAATATGGGGAACTATGCACCCCAGACCTCACAACTCTCCTATCCCTAGCTTCGGGAATGATGCTCTCTACGACGTCCTCTATGGTAACTTCAACTGCTGGCGGATCCACAACTGGTGTGTCCGCAATGGGGATACGTCCCCGACCTCTTGTGCCTGGAGGTCTCCCTACTCGTCCCCGTCTCGGGACTGTAGGAGGAAGAGGGGGTCTACCCCTGGTAGGTCCTACGTAAGCGGTGGCTCTCATACGTTCCATCTTATAGCTCATGGTGTTTAATTACATAAATACGTATGCAATACTTATGAACTTAATATGTTAATAACTCAAAAAAGCTTGATGATAAATCAAAATCCAAATATACAACCACGGCATATAAGCCCAATCATCCTAAGGTCATATACATAACTAGATACATACAAGTCCAAAACATCCTAAGGCCGTACATATATATATAATTATGTACTAAAAATATATATATACATCCATCAAATCCAGGAATCTATGTTGCCGAGGTTTACGTGAGGAGTGGTTGCCCCGTACATTCTAACCCAATCCCGACTCATGCATATGAATTTCAAAAATGAAAAAGTCAAAACCCGTGGGGTTCTATTTATTCCTCATTCGGACTTTAGAAGGTTGTGAGTTCCATTGTTGTCAACCTAGGACTCTGATACCACTTTTGTAACACCCCGAATCTACGGGACATCGGATACTACAGGCGAGACCTCACAATGGGTCCCGATCCTTAGCCTAACAACAACTTCACCGGACCTTTCCAACATGGCACAAATAAAGGAGAAAACTCAAATCGTTTATAATGTATGCGAGAAAATGAAATGTAAAGATACAAGGTGGAAACTCAGCCGAGTCCTCAAAACGGTACAAACCCCAAAACATAAATCCAAAACCATATATCCAAAGACCATAAATCCAAACATAACAAGAATAATCCCAAACACGCCTCCCGTCCTATAATGTACGCCGACCCTCGGCTGTCCACTCCTCCACCTCACTCGGCGGCGTCCCTAACCTGCTAGGAATCTACACAAACGGTTTAAAACCGTTAGCTCATATTCTAAGCATTAGAAACGAGGTGAGAGGCACAATCACAAGCAATCAACATAAGCACACATCATACTCCAAAGCATACAAATCCGGTTTATTATCTTTTTTATTATTTAGTCATATCCCGTTCTAATTCAACTTCTTTTGTGACACGAGAATCTCCCGTAATTCGCCTTGGTCCCCACTTACTAGCAAAGAACGGTAATGATGCATCCGACCGTTTACCTGCCCGGGCTAGTCGCCGAGAACCTCCTAGCTTTGCAAGAGCTAGACAATGATGACACCGCCCATTATCATACACTTGAGCCAAAATAATATAAAGTCAGTGGTCCTATTACCGGTTTAGTTGTTTATAAACAATAAACAATAACACACATACCACCTAGCACACAGATGTTAATGCGTAAAATACAATCTAAGTAAGTCCGGTGACTTACCTCACTCAAGGTACACGAATAAAACCACTCTCAGCTTCCCGCAAGAAAACGCTCAAAGCCTGGCCAAACGAGGCACACAATCAATAACTAACCAAAATGCTAGAAGTCCTCGGACTTCTAGTCCCCAACAACTATATAAGGTCCTAACTCTAGCATGCTAGGTCCAACCTCTAATCTCGAAGATCATCCTAGGATCGTAAGAAAAATAACTCAACAAGCTCATAATTCAACCACTAATAACTATTGTTCAAGGCCACTACATGGCATTTTCTCTAAGTTCTACTAAATTCACCTAGCATGATATACTACCAACAACATAACTAACAAGGGAGAAGGTACTCAATCACGGTCCAAGGTGAAAGACGATCTACGGACGTCAAGAACGGGTTCGAAGGCCTTTACCGGGGCGCTTCCAGACCTAAGGCTAAAGCTAAGCAAAATTAGCTTAAACGCTAAGTTTTGAAAGGAAGATTTAACGCATAAAAATATTCTAATGAAAAACTCCACTTTCAAAACCAAGGTTAAACTTGTTAAAACCTATTTTTGGGCAAAATACACGAAATGGGAATTTGGTCATAAAACCGCAATTCAAACTTGAGCCATCAATCGAATTTAAACCAACAGAGGCACCATAGTTAATTTGTAAAAGAGTTGGGTCACAAACTGCAATAAAATTAAGGGTCTAATAATGTGATAATTTACAGCAGGGGCATAATATACAACTTCTGAAAATGAGGGCCATGACTACAAATCAAAGTAGTGGGCACAAACTGTAATATGCACAAATAAAGGGGGTTGAAATGAATTTGGCTAAAAGCCTTCTTCAACCTATTCGAAGCTGTAGAGGAGGGGAAGAAAGAAGGGCAGCCAGCGTGCTCCGGGATGCACTCGACGGCGGCCTCACTGGCGATGGAGGCGGCGAGGCTGCGGCAACCTGTCGCCCCAATCTTCGGCAGCAGTGGCCCCTTCCTGGCGACAAATAGACGGCGAGCATTGCTAAAGAAAGGAGGTTGCCTGCGGTTTCCCAAACGGGTTCGAGGCGGCGTTGTAGAGTGGATCTCCTTCCTTCATGAGGTTCCCAGTGGCACAGCTTCTCCCCGGAGTGGTGTAACCTCCCAATCGATCTCGAGGACTTGTAACATAGAGGAAAAAGAAATGGGGAGAGAAGAGAGTTGTAGATGGGGAAGTAACAGAGGGAGAGAGACGAGATTGTGAGAAGAGTGGGAGAGATGGGAAGTAGTAGGAGGCAAAAGGAGGGATAAGTGAGGGGTCGACCTGCAGGCTAGGGTAGGGGGACGGCCGGCTCACATGCTGCAGACGGGGGAAACGAGAAGGCGTGCAGGCTGTGGCGTGGGGCGGATGGCCTTCCTCTGCTGAGCGCAACACGCCAAACGCAGGAAGGAAAAACAAAATAGAAAAGAAAGAAGGAAAAAGGAGAAAAAGGAAAAAGAAATAAATAAGTATAGAGGAGTGAATTAAAAATAATTTACTAGATTTAACATCCGGAACGGGATCTCTGAATCCGGAATTTCTGACTTTTTCGACTAAAAATAAAATACGTATATGTACACCAAAACAAATAAATACCCGGAAAGATGTTTTTTTATGCTGAGAAATATTTTTGAATAATTAAAAGAAAAAAGAAAACTCGTGCTACGAACGAATCGAAAGTAGGGAGAAATAAAAACCGGAACGCACCCAAAAGTACGGGGCGTTACATTGATCTCTTCTATAAAGATTCAAAAATTTCTTGTTGATAAGAATTTATATTGTTTCTTCTAAATTTAAAACAATTCCAATAGATCTTTCATATGTTTTAACAGTACAACTAGCGAGTCACATAATGTCTGTTAAAATTATTTGACAATATGTATATCAAAGATAGCAAAGTATATTTGTATTTCTTTCCAAGTTGATGAAATCTCATTTTTCATATGGAGCAATGATCTACTTAACTTTGGAAAGGAATGTTAAAGGACATTGTGACCATGGAATGCTTAACTTAACTTTGAATGTCAAAAAGGTATTTCTAGAAATGGATGAGACTTTGTTTGAGGCATGTCATGCACAGTTCCAAAAAGATGCATTGAAGCTTAGTTTTGGCGCTTAGCAAATGAAATTAGTATGGGAGAACTTGGAGAATGTAGCTAGCCATCAACGTGTAATCGAAAATATGACGAATTCAATCATTCCGGATTATTAGATTAATGCCTTAAGTTCATGCTTTTGTTGTAATGTTTTCTTTTTCGTCTCACGCTTTCTTCATGTTTGGTTTTGTAGTGAAAAATCAAAGAAAAAAACGTAAGGAAATGTATGAATTTTATTATTTTACATGAATGCTTGTTTTAAGTAGATCATGTAGTGATTTGAGTAGTTGTAAGTGTACTAAATTCCTTTTAGTTGTTATTTATAATAATGATTTTTTGTTTGTCTTTATTTCCATCACTAGTTGATATTGAAGGTGGTATCCTTATATAATTTTTTTTTCATATTGTCAACAAGGCTTTTTGACAATCGACAATGCTTTTCACAATTTCAGAATTAGCAACAAGGCACTTACAAACTGTCAACAAGGCATTTGAGAGCTTTTAAACTATCAACTAGTATTTTTAACAACGTTTGGACTATCAACAATGTTTTTTGACAGCTTATGGACTGCCAACAAGTATTTTTGATAGGTTATGCACCGTCAACAAGGCTTTCTTACAACTTATGGACTGTCAACAAGACTTTTTCATAAGTTTGAGACTATCAACAAGGCTTTTTTAAACTAGTACATATAAGGCCTCCATGGAATTTATATAAAAATTCCATTAAAATTTTTATTTATTGGATTAAACGTCGTACTTATCCAGCGAAAAAATTCCATGGAATTTTCAAAATGCCATGAAATTTATGACGTTTGTAAAATGCTACGAAATTTTACCGATTTTTTTCCAACCAAAATTCAATGGTGTCTTTAGTGTAACACCCAAATCTGTTGGACTCATAGAGTCACGGGAAAAGGAACTCATAATGGTGCTGACCCTAGCCTGACAACAAGCTCACTGGATCTTACAACAAGACTCAAATAAATATAAAACAACATTTATAAAATAGAAACATCGAGTATCATAACACATACAAAATCCCACAGCCGAGTGTAAAATATCCAACACGTATATATAACACAACCCAAAAGCACATAACATTCTAGATGTACGGAAGTCCTCGGCTCATCACTCCTCCAAATCACTCTAAAGTTGTAACACCCCGAATCCGCGGGACTTGGGATGCTACGGGCGGAGACCTCACAATGGGTCCCTACCCTTAACCTGACAACAATTTCACCGGATCTTTCCAACAAGGCACAAATAAAGGCAAATCTGAAATCGTTTTAATGCAAGTGCGAGAATACGGAATTAACAATACAAGGTGAAAACTCAACCGAGTCCTCAAAACAACATAATTCCATAAACAAAGGTGCATACGTCTACAACATAACAATATAAATCCATAAGCAAAGGTCTCCTAAGGTTCACAACCACTAGGTGACATGCAAGACTATCCTAGGTCTAGCCTAGGTATGATGGTAGCATGGATCAAACTCACAATGAAGGAAGAAAAAAAGAAGACAAGAGGAAGAGGACCTACTGTTGAAGAAATGCAGTCGCAGACTCAGAAGGCGCGACTACGGAGCAGAAGGTCACCACCCCTACGGCTGACTAGATGGTGTCGCCGCCCCTACGAATCTCCGGCGCCACCCCTACGGCTGGCTTGGTCCGTCCCCACGGCTCTGTGCAGGCGCCCCCGCCGGCGAACTC
Source organism: Fagopyrum homotropicum (assembly GCA_033239125.1). Taxonomy (NCBI): domain Eukaryota; kingdom Viridiplantae; phylum Streptophyta; class Magnoliopsida; order Caryophyllales; family Polygonaceae; genus Fagopyrum; species Fagopyrum homotropicum. The sequence goes on along the minus strand of BSWB01000008.1, from coordinate 57,433,608 downwards.
TAGAAGCAACGATTTCCTCGATTCTTCAATTGTGCAACTGAGCTTCTATGGCCTCCTTCTCTGGTTGGGTCGTCTCAACACCTCTTCCACAAGATCACAACCTTCCTCCATGACCTAAGAAAGCTAGGAACACATGTAACCATAAGGAGACTTCACATGAGTCTTCCTCCAAAGCATATCCACAACAATGGAGAAGAGAAGAAAAGATGGCAAAGGAGCAAGGAAGAAGAAGGGAGGGATAAAGAAAAGGCTTACCTTGCTGGATCTGTACCTTCTTTACTGCTGGGAACTCACAAGAAGTTCCAAGAGGAAAGGGAGAGAAGAGAGGAACCAAAGGGGAGAAGATGAAGATGAACTAACTGAAAGAGTGAAGAAAGGGAAAAAGAAAGGTTGCTCTCTTTTAGGAAAACAAAGGGTCAGTAGCCAACAAGATTCTCTTTGGCTAAGGAACGAGGGGTCAAAAGAGAAAAGCGAGAAAAACAAAGGGTCGGAACGAAATCGGGATAAAATTCCGTCACTCAGCACATTGTGCTTGCGGAAAGACTGAGCCGCACCTATGGGAAGACCGCTAACCAACTCACTAACCGGAATTAAAATTCCGGGCGTTACATTAGATCCCCCTAAAAACAAGTTTCGTCCCGAAACTTGCTAAACGCAGAACTCTCGGTCAAACACGTCTCGATAACCGCTCAGAAAACATAAATGTGCCAACTATCGGCCCTAAAATCCAAAGCCTACTCGTATAACCACATCAAGAACTTGCATTATATACACACATACTCATATGAAACACATATAGCATACGACATCACATAATCACATAAACACAATCGTGGAAAGATCTCGGCACTAACCCAACGAAGGCGTCTCGGTCTCCCATGTAGCCTCCGAACACTATCCTCGGTCTCCCATGTAAAACTTGCTATAGACGCCATTAGATCCGCGTAAAATTCTGGATAGTACCTCCGAACACTATCCTCGGTCTCCCATGTAGCCTCGTGGGATCCTCGTCTCGACCACTACACTCTCATCATGGGTATATCCTTTGACCCAAGGCGTCTCGTACTATGGTCCAAAACCGCGACCGGATGCTGCACAATGATGTGCCACAGGTCGTGTATGTACTCTCTCAACTGAGATACATGAAACACCGGGTAAATACCCTCCAACCTCGGTGGCAATGCTAACTTGTACGCCACCTCTCCGACTCTCTCCACGATCTCGAATAGTCCGACATATAGGGGGCTCAACTTCCCCTTAATGCCAAAATGCTTAGTACCCTGCGTACTTGATACCCTCAACCAGACCTAGGCTCCCACTCTGAACTCTAGAGGCCTACGCCTCCTATCCGCATACGACCTTTGGCGGCTCTGTGCAGCCAACATCCGCTCGGAACAAAGCAACTCTAGCCATATCGTCATTTATCTACTCCGGAGCTACAACGCTAGAACTCCCCGGCTCGTCCCAAGATAGCAGAGTACGACATCTCCGTCTATAGATTGCCTCGTATGGTGCCATCCCGATCGACGCGTGCCAACTGTTATTATATGAAAACTCAACCAAAGGTAGGTGGTTTGGCCATACCTGCCCCCAATCTAGCACACACGCTCGCAACATGTCCTCTAAGTTTTAGATGATCCGCTCAGACTAGACGTCTGTCCGAGGATGATACGCGGTCATGAAATGAAGGCTTGTACCTAGGGCGGCGTGTACCTGTTGTCGGAATCTCAAGGTAAAGCGCCCGTCCTTATCCGAGATGATGATCCTTCACATCCCATGTAATCTCATATTTGTCGGGTGAACTCCTCGGCCAAATGACTCATTGGTCACGTTTCCCTAATAGGGATGAAACACGCGGTCTTCGTCAGCCGATCTACTACTACCCATATCGCATCATAGCTCCTACTCAATCTCAGATTGGTAATAGAATCCATGAATATGTCTTCCAACTTCCACTTCGGGTCGCACATTGGGCCACACATCTAGATACATCGGGCTTGAGCCCGCCCCACCAATAAGATCTCCTAATATCCTAGTATATCTTACTCGTGCCTGGGTGTACTGAGTAAGGTAAGGAATGGGCCTCATCCAAAAATCCGCTCTCTCAACTCTTTGCCTGACGGAACACATTACGCCCCTAGCGTCTCGATAACTCGTCTTCCCCCACGGTGAACTGTGGGGCCTCACCTCGGGACATCCTGTCCCGGATCCTCATCAAAATGGGACAACCCTCCTGCTTCTAACGGATCTCTCCCGACAAGTCAAATGACAGTTCTAAAGTGGACAAGTGAGTGCCCGTGTCTGGAAACTAGATGTCTACCTCCAACGATATCAAGTCCCTTGCATCCGAGGCTGAACCGTAAACCAAGCTATCTCCTTCTCTCGAGGCGTCCTCCTACCAAGAGCATCGGTGACTACGTTTGCCTTCCCCGGAGGGTACAAAATCTCCAAGTCAAAGACTTTACCTTTGTTGTCACTCCCTTTTCTCTGTTTCTCCAAACGCCACTGTAGTACAAAAGAGAAGCTATCAACGTCGACTAACGAGCAAGGCCTCTCCCTCCAAATGGTGCCCTAGGAGCCCTCGTTTGCAAGAGAGTCTAACGTCTATCCCTTCGAGCAACACGAGGAGTCATACTCCAGAACGCCAACCATCGACGTCTTCTTTCCCTTCCGTCTAACACTCACATCTTCCCAAACCTAATATGTATGTCTCCTCCACTTTGTTCCCCTTTGTCGCCTAGGTGAAGCACACTAGATGTGGCCATGTCGACAAGGAGTCGTGCCATTGATGCTAACAACGGGGGACCTATTGTATTGACCATCACTTCATCACTGAGAACCGTTGGTTAGGGCCTTTTTCTACGTTTGCAAGAGTGTCGGGTATGTAGATCTCCTTCCTACATTGCATGTGTAGTCAAGAGTGAAGATAGCTCAATGGATACCGTTCTTTTCTGCAGATCTCGAAGTGAAGATCTTATGAATACATAAGGTTGGACAAAAGTTGGGTTTGGGAGGTATCGAACACAGGATCTGTGGTTGAGACTACAACTCAGGAGAGTGGAGGTGAGACTCGAACTCATGACCTCCTACCCCTTCTGTTTTATTCCAGAGAAATTGTGTTGTGCAACCATGATTGATACTATATTTCGGTATTGTAGAAAGATCTTTCACAGTTCCGATTTTAATATGTTGTAGAGGGATATGCATACTTTGATGTATCAAAAGTAGGGCTCGATCTAACGGTTGGATCTAGAGTTATAGGGTTCCAAAGTAGACTAGTGAAGCAGTTTGAGAATATACAGATTTTTGGCTAAGTATGGGATTTTTTTGTTCTTGATTCATCTATGAGATTTTGTGTAGGATTAGTTATTGATCCTTTGGGGATTTATTTCTTCTAGTAATTAGAGTGCATTGCATACAAGGTTTAGATATTTTATTTGAAATTTTTGGATTTTTGTATGTGTGTCTTAAGTTATGTCAAAATGAGACCTTAAAGAGTTTTTACTGAAAGCTAGAGTTTGAAAAAATCTTCCAACTTAGTTAAATCTTTTCTTTGAGATTTAGATTATGGTTTTGGATTCAATAGGGTAGTTTGAAAGTATTCTAAGAATATTTCTATGATTTTGAGACCCAGGGGTAAAATATACTTTTTACCCCTACAAGGGTAAAATGGTAATTTCCTCCAAAATGGTCTTTAGTATCTTAGAAGTTGGAAACCTCTAAGACATTGGGATATATTTTGATCAACTTTCATTTTACATCAAGAGGTTGAGTTTTATCCTTGCGGATCGAGTTGTTGAGATATCGAGAATTGCAACTCGACTTAGGTAAGTCCTTTCGACTTACTTAGCTGCTTTAATATATGAGTTGATCATATGAGTGGTGTTTGCTATATGTATTATAGTATGTTTATAACATCTATTACCGATGTATTATTGGCCCAAGTATAATGGGCGGTGGTATTATCTGCTGAACTCTTGTGAGAGTCTGGAATGTTCTCCGCGACAAGGCCACACATGGTAGACGGAGAGAATACTGATCCTCTCCATGTGGTATACGGGTCGTTGTGTCAACCCATTCCAGGTGGATAAAGAGATAGAGGCAAGAGGTGTAGACTTCTCGTGTCACAATTGTATTTCGATTATGAGTGTATGATGTTATAAAGATGATAAGACGGATTATGTGATTGCCTATTCTTTGTTTATATTCATGTGTTATGTGTGTTTGTGCTTATATGTTCTTCTTATAAATGATTGTTAACTAACGGTTTATCCATATTGTTAGACGTTTTTGCATGATAGGGTAGGTGTCGAGTGATCCAAACGGTGTGGTAAGCCGGGGTTCCCATACTTGTAGAAGGAGTGGTGGTTTATTTGTTTCCCTTTGGTTATGACGCTAGTAGCATAGTTGGATATTAGTTTTATTCTCGGGTGAAATTTTTTTGTTCTTTTTGACATTTCATCTATTTAATTATTTACAATATTTTAACATTTGTGTCTTGTTGTAAGATCCTAGCAAAGTTGTTGTTAAACCATGGTCGGGACCCATTGCAAGGTCCTAACCAATAGCTACCCAAGTTCTTAAAATTTGGGGTGTTACAACATGGTATCAGAGGTTTGGGTTGACAACAATGACACTTGTAATCTTCTAAAAGGACGAATGAAACAAAACCCGAAAGGGGTATGAGTTTTCAAAATGAATTTTGTTTTCAAAATCATGTGCATAGTCGGGTTTGGATAGAAGTATGGGAAACAACCACTACCTCTGCAGATCTCGGTAGTGTAGTTCTGATCATTACATGATAATTTATTGGACTTGTGAGTATGCATGTACGTACGCAAGCTTGACCTAATTAAATAGTAACTCGTGCAAAATTGCCCATACTAGGACTGTAATGACTTTAGGGCGAGATAGACGTTGTCCACCTCTTCCTCCTATTGAACGGGGTAGAGGTGATAGGAATCCTACCGTTCGAGGACGAGGAGGTAGACCTCCGTTAGCTAGAGGTCATGGCCGTATCCCCTTTATGGAGCCACCATTGGATGATGATCGAGATGAGGAGGTGGCTGGGAGTTCCCGAGGTCGGGAATGAGACCGCTACTAGGCCAGGAGCTCATATAGCACAATTGGCTGAATCAAGTCGCGTCTCTATAGGAGCGTCACAATTCCGGTAATATGTACGTCGAGTAGAAGAGGCAATTAGGAGAAGGGGGCCTGCCCTAGCCGCTCCATTACCAACGATACTAGTTGAGGAATCCCAAGGAGTGAGTCAGGTACCGCATGCACCCGAGAGGAGAGTTTAGGTTGACAAGACTCAGACTAAGCCAAGGGCACCTAGGCCAGACTCGTGGTTGAAGACTTTCAACCACTTGAGAGTACCCCTATTTTATGGGAAGCTAGGATTAGAAGTGGAGCATTGGCTTGGGCATGTTGAGACAACGCTAGAGTCGAAACTTTACCCCGACGACCGACAAGTAGAGTTAGTGCAGACCCTGTTTAGGGAATAAGCACATTATTAGTGGAGAACCATCTGCACTAGAGTCACTAGGTCTGATCAGACGAGGATACTCATCCGAGAGCAATTCCTCCCTGCCGCCCTGAGAAGAGAGAAGTTGCAAGACTTGTTAGAGGTTTTATTCGAGGACGTCCCGTTTGTAGAGGCGATCAACAGATTTCAGGAGAAGTTAGCACTGTTGGGCCGTGTTGCACCTCCGGAGGACCAACACGTGTACTTCTTTTCCCGCCGACTGAGGGAGAGTATCCGTTCTTATCTGGCGGGTTTCTGATGCGACTCACTAAAGAACTATCATGACAGAGCGTCGGCGTACGAGAGAGACCGTCCGGGTCCGAAAAGAGTTGCTCAATCTGGAGGGCCAGAGAAGAGACAAAGAACTAGGCAAGCTAGTGATGGGGTAGGAGCATCGAGCTATGGTCGTGGTCAGTCACACAGTCAACCGAGTTCTCATCCGGTAGCCTTGCCTTCCGAGGGGAGTAAACAATGCTTCAACTATGGGGATCGCGGACATATGTGGCCAGCTTGTAGAAGACCGCTTGTGACTTGCTTCACTTGTGGCCAGTTAGAATACAGAGCCGCGTGAGATTAGCAGTAACCAAAATGCTAATCTCACGAGAAAATATAGTCACATGAACTAAATAACCAAAATGCATTATGTTCAAAACGAGAAAATATGTTCAAAACGAGAAAATATGTTCAAAACGAGAAAATATAGTCACATGAACTAAATAATGAAGGAACTTGAAGGTTGTCGTGCACAGGCTAAGAGAAGTAAAGCTTGGAGCTAGAAGTAAAGGCCATGTGAATTAACCAAAATGCATTATGTTCAAAACGAGAAAATATAGTCACATGAACTAAATAATGAAGGAACTTGAAGGTTGTCGTGCACAGGCTAAGAGAAGAAGGAATTGCTTCCTTCTTTAATGGTCTTGGACCTACATTGATTGGCGTAACTCGTTACATAGCTCTGCATTTTTGTGTCTTTTAGTAGTGAGGCTAGTATCCTCAGTTCAACGATTTCAAAGGATGGCGAGTTGGTTTGATCAAGGCTCTTAATTATGGGATCCTTCTCTCTATAAAATTTTTCTTTCTTATTCATTATGTCTAGTTTCTGTCTTCTGATTTTCTCTTCCTCTTCTATTTTGTTGTGTATTTTACGTTGGTGCCCGCTTTGTTTGGAAGGAATAAGAGGTAAATTTATTCACTTCCCCAAGGATTGTGGCATGTGGGGTATAATATGAAAAAGTATGTTTTTGTTTCTAAGTTGTGTTAAAACAATTCTAAAGAGCCGTCAATACATCTTCTTACAAGCACAAGGCACACGTTTGATTGTAGTTATGTTGAAGAAAAACGATTATCTTCTTGTGGTGATTTTTTCATCTTTTTTACTTTGGAGTTTTTGTGAAATGGTAATATTTTGGTTAGTTTGTTTGATGAATGCTCGGTGCTTAATATTATCTGTCTTTTGTTTTAATTTTGTTGGTTGATTAATTGATTTGAATCCACTGTATTGTGTATCATGCATGTTTATGACCTTGTATGTAGATAATATATAATGTATCAGATTAACAAGATTCTGTGGTTTTTACCTGTATGTGAAAAAGTAGAATAAGAGTTGTTTTTATAACAGTTGCCTTTACAATTGATTAATGAATTGGAAATTGTATTTGATGTTTTAAATGGAAATGAAAATGGAAATGTGAAGGCCCCTAAGGATCAAATTTGTTATGACAACAACAACTACAACATCATCAACAACAACAACAACAAGTCTAATTCAAAGATAGATGATAGTTGTTTTTATCTCATTTGTCTTTACAGTTGATTACTCATCCACTTCATCTTTTGACTCTCTCTAATACTCTTCTTTCTTCCTTGTACACCTTGAATTCATGTCAATAAGATCATCAGATTAAACTGGTGAAGAAGTTTATACACAACAAACATGTATGTTGTGAAAGAAAAGGATTGAATAGAACATGTATAATCAAAGAGGAACATATAGATAAATATAGTGGTCTGAGGACATGATTAGGTTGGAGCCGTGACTGAGTGTAGCAGTCAAGTAAATCATACAAGACTCATTCTTTTGTAGATAGATAGTATCATGTACATAATGAAAATCAATGGCTTATATTTTTCCTTTTTAGTTATCCAATATCAATTTAAGTGAGTCTTGTTCTCAAATACAAAATTTATACCTTAGATTCATGTGTGTATATTATCCAATTATGATGTGAGTTTTTTTTGTAAGTGGAATAGAATAGGATGCGCCTATAGGACATGCATGTAGGTGAATCCTACTTTCTTTCTTTTTTAAAAAAAATACGGACTTTATACCCATATCTAGTACGATCTGTGATACATACTATGGTATACAATGTGGGTATACTTTACATGAATACTCTGAATATAATCACGTCCGGGGTATATTCCTCGAACATCGTGAGAAGTACATTCCATGGCGTTTCTATTTTTTCAACGACGTACAAACAATGTTTGGAGATGGTGCTTAAAAATGCCGGCAAAGGTCTTTAATGACATTTTTTAAACTCCGTGGGAGACCTTATATGTACTAGTGACTTTCAATAAGGCTTTTTTCACAGCTTCAAGACTATCAACAAGGCTTTTTTACAATTTGTGGATTGTCACCAAGACTTTTCATTGCTTTTGAACTATCAACAAGGGTTTTTCACAACGTCTGAATCGCCAACAATACGTTTTCACAACCTATGGATTGTCAACTAGGTTTTTTGACACCTCAAATGCTATAAAAAAGGCATACGAACTTAAATGTCATATAAACTCCAAATGTAGCTTATTTTGCCTTGACCACTTGTATAACATACTCAATATTATAATTTATCAAAAGTTGAACAATTGACAATTAAATATCAGATTTTTTGTTCAAATGAAGATGGACTTTTAGTCATCATACATACTACAACTGGATTTAAAACATTTAATCAAAATTTTCTCTTATTCTAGGATGCAATGTCACATATTAAGAGAATTTACCAATCAAACAAATGTTTTGGGTTTAGTTTTTTGTTCTATCAACAAGAACTTGTTGGTACTACTTGTTGACGACAACGAACATCGGATTAATCTCTTCAAGTTGTGGCAACACTTGTTGATCTTTCTCATGAAGATTTATCAAGCCTTGTTTGAATTATAGGTGAATCCGATGGAATTGGAAGCAAAAGGGGAGCAAAGAGTATCTAAGGTCAATAAGGATGCTTAAGGGACCTTAGAGGAGTCATAAAGAGCAAAGGAAGTATGTAAAAGAGTCACTAAAGGAAGGAAGGAAACAAGTCAAGAGACGAGCACTTTCTGTTGAAGAAAATTAAGTCATTTACAAGGAAAATCGGACAATTTTCCTCACAGAAATCGAACGGTTTTTATTGTATTAAATTGCATGATTTTCCTTCAGCTTTCGGCTAAAAATATTACGACCCAAAGCCCATCACATGTGGGCCTAAGAAGTGATATGCCAAGCGGCCCATTAGCGAGAAAGTATACATTGGAACCCTAGGAACGAAATTCGGGAGTTCGCAGCGGGAAAGATTTACACGATTTGCGGGATTGAAGGTTCTTCGAGAGAAGATTGAAGGAAAGAAACAAGAAGTCAAGATTCAAGAAGTTTGTGAGATCTTTTGTTTCCCTTTTGATTCTTGTGATTTGTGAACACATTATTGAGTGTTTTGAGAGACTCTTTGAAAGGTTTTGAGATTTGATTACAGATTCGGAGATTATTTGGTTTTTATTCAAATTCGAGTTTTATTTGGTTTTATTCATTCAATCTTGATTTCGATTTGAATATGAAAATGGTTGGATAAAAACCTTGTGATTTTGGGGAGAATAGTTGATGATTGAGGTTTAGATGATGATAGACTGAACTCATTTAACCATCTGGACCCTGTGAGTTGAGATTTAACTTTGCGACAACAGGAAAATCGACCTGTTCTAAGGGAAATCGACCGATTTAGTGAAGAACAACCCGATTTATTCCCATGACGATCTTTAATTGATTTATTCTTTAACCAAAGTTAATCCTTGCCTAAATCCTAACCTTGCTTAACCTTTTTAACCCCTATTAAGTGTGAGAAAAGACTTCATTATTGATTCTTCACTTGATAGCTAAAGTTTGCAAGATTCGGGTAATAGAGAGACTTAACTCCTCTATTAAGGTTTGAGTGTACTTTCCATCTATACCTTTGAGAGTCATATCCTTGGGTTTTGGGTGGTGAGTTTGAGTGTAATTCTTATCCTTAGACCTTTCTATATTGCAGCCTCAACAACCCTTATAGAGAGAGCCTTTGGGTTAGACATATAGGTTTTGAAACTTCGCCGTACAATACCTTCCTTTGAAACACATAACCTTGGCAACACAAACTTTGTCCTTTGATCTTTAGAAGTGTCTTGAATCGAAAACCACAGTCGGATACTTGAATCCTTGGAATCATTTGTCTCCTTATTAATCACAAAAGCTTTTACACTTTACCAGATAATTTGAAATCGATTTTATTCTCACCAAATCCCTGAGTTCGACTTTGAAATTTCTTGTCTTACTACAGCTGATCCGTACACCGCGGGTTCGCTTTTGCATAAGTTCTAGATACAAATTTAAGACTTTGACGCATACACTTTTGAGCGAACAAGTTTTTCGCGCCAATGCCGGGGATTTGGTCTAGACCAGATTCGGTTTTCGGTTGTTTAGCTTGGGAGCTTTTGCTCTTGTGATTTGATTTGTCTACTTGAGTGATTTTTGCATATTCTTTAGGTATATGCGAAGGACTAGATCTACCAAAGATCTCATTCCTTTTGATCCCGAATTGGAGAAAACTTTGAGAAGAAAGCTAAGAGAGAAAAAGATGACTGAAAATAACGAGAGGAACATCCAAGAGGAATTGAATGAAACTCGAGCTCAACTCAAATTGAGTGAAAAAGCTCGCTTGGAAGAACGAGAGCGCAATCAATTTCAGATAGATGAGCTTAAGGCTATGATTCTAGACATGAAATTGGAGAGGATGACGCTAAGAAGAAGAAGGCTAAAGCATCTACAACTAAATTATCCGATGATGATGATATGCCTGATCTAGAGGAGATACCACCGGTAAATCCTCGAGCCTATGTTGATCCTCGCCCTTGTGGAAGAGAGACGAGAGCTGCTGATGTCGTGGCTGAACCACGAACCCTTGGGCAACGAATGAACCCAATTCAACAACCACACCGTCTAGGTGTGAATCTTGGAGAGCAAGATGATCATGACTTTGGGATGCGTCCACAAGTCATCACTATGATCCGCCAAAACCAGTTTGGTGGAACGAAAGCTAAATCTCCACATCAACACTTGCAAAACTTTGAGATTCTTATGGAAACCCTGAAACCTCAAGGGATTCACAATAACAACTACAAGTTGAGACCATTCTTCTCCTCTTTGAAGGACAAAGCCTTAGCTTGATATCAAGCTCTTCCGGCTGCAAAGCTTAACACATGGGAGGACTTGACTTCGGATTTTCTCACTAAGTTATTTCCGCCATCCAAAACGACAGAGTTGAGAGGTAAGATAAATGCATTTTCTATGAAACCTAACAAAAGCTTGTTTAAATCTTGGGAAAGTTTTCAAGATCTTTTATTGGATTGCCCACACAATGGCATTTCAAAGCTGGAATTGTTGGAGATCTACTACAAGGGATTGGATGTGGAGACACAATTCAAACTCCAATCTCTTTCTTGTGGTACATTCATGGACATAAGAGAAGATGGCGCTTGGGACTTCATTGAGAAGCAAGCGCAAGTGATTGAGAAATATTCCCATAGAAAGATTGATAATGGGAATCGGAACTCGGGAGATCCAGGAGCTAAATTAACTCAAGCTGCCCAAACTCATATATTTTTTAACAATGAGATCAAGGAGTTGAAGGAAGTCATAAGATATGGCCTTCAAAGGACGAAGGAGCAAGATGCTGGCTACCTAGGGAGGGATAATAACCAGGGCAATAGGAACAACTACCGGAACAATAATTGGAACAACAGGAACTCCAACAACAACAATTGGAGATCCAACCAACAAAACTCCGGTAATCCCTATTCACATAATGAAAATTCACTAACACCTCCATCTTCTACTCCTTTGAAAAGCTAGGGTCAAACATCGAATGGCTCGGGCAAGCCGGAGAAGGACATGTTCGATGTCATTTATAACCTAAACCGGACTAGGATGACCATTTATTACATTTAAATGGCCCAAGTGTGTTATAACGGGCGGTAACCACCGGTCTCCGCCTGGGGGTTAGGAGGAAGTGCTTGGAAGACAGTAACACAGGGGGAGACGAGTGATGATCACCCCCATGCAAAACCCCTGTGTTAACAGGGAAAGAGTTGAGGTTCTTAAGGCTCCTCGTGTTACAAAAGAAGTTGAATTAGTAATGGAATAACATAATGAAAGATAATAAATGAATGTGTGTGGCATTGCATGTATGAGATGTTGATGTGTGTTTGTGCTATTACCTTCATGCTTATCTATTTTTGTAGCTAACGGTGTATACCGTGTTGTAGTTGATCTGCAGGTTAGGAAGACTGCAGAGTGAGCCAGATGGTGTGACCAGCCGAGGACTTTTGTACATTAGGATGCGTGGGTTGGGATCTTTGTATCATATGTTTATGTTTGATGTTTTGTACTCGGCTTTGTGTTTGTAAACACTTTTGCTGTATCATACAGCTTTTATGTATTTGGTTTTCCTCTACTTGTGCCTTGTTGTAAGATCCAGTGAACTTGTTGTCAGACTAGGGTCAGGATCCATTGTGAGATCCTAGCCCAATGTAGCATTCCAAGTCCTGTGGATTTGGGGTATTACAAAGTTGGTATCAGAGGTCTAGGTTGACAACAATGGCACTTGCTATCTGGAATAAAGGTAGAGTGGATAACTAAACAAAACCCACATGGAGTCTGACTTTGCAAAGGTTTCGGTTTTAAAGCGAGTACAGATGTTTTGGGATAGTATATACAGAAGCCGTCACCCATCTGAGGATCTCGATAGTATATATACATATACATATATATATATATGTATGTATATATATATATAGATATCTCTTATGTGATGATGTGTATGCATGCATTATTAAATATTATATATATCTATACATATAGCCTATATAGAGCCTTATATGTTAGGTGTTCATACCTCGCAGATGGCTCGGACTAGAGCTACTGCTGCTGCAGGTAGAGGTAGAGGTAGACCATATCTTCGTCCAGGAGGGATATGACAGGGACCAGCTCCCGCTGCAGATCCACCAGTGGTGGAGGAGGATCTTAAGGAGGTTGCTGAGAGCGTAGTTCAAGCTATGAAGAACGGTGAGTCCAGGAGACAGCCGGTCCATCCAGGCCTGTTTGATGGCTCAAACCGTGTCTCTATGGGTGGATTAGAGTTCAGAGAATATGTCAGGCATTTTGAGGAGGCCATCAGAGCAGGTAGACAATCCCTAGATCTTCCAAGGCATGAGGGATCATCTGAGAGATCCCATGGAGCTACTCAGGTGTCAATTGCACCGGTTCGTGTTGTTGAGCCAGCTAGAGTCGTGGAAGAGACCAGAGGGCCTCGACCAGATACCTGGTTGAAGGCATTCCACCAGCAGGGAGTACCACACTTCTCTGGAGAGATCGGCTTAGACTCTGAGGTGTGGATTGGGCATGTAGACTCAGCTTTAGAGTCTATACGCTGCCCAGAGGACAAACGGATAGAGCTAGTACAACCTCTATTCCGTGACCTGACACACCAATGGTGGAGGTCAGTTAGAGCACGAGTTACCACCTATGAGCAGATGAGGACTATATTGAGAGAGCAGTTCTCCCCTGTCTCACTGAGAAGGGAGAAACTACAGGACTTCGTGGAGACGGGTTTTGAGGACGTACCCATTACAGACGCTATTCGCCGCTTCCAGACTGAGCTAGCATTGATGGGTCCAACTGCACCATCCGAGGACCAGCATGTGTACCTTTTCGCCCGTCATCTGAGGGAGAGCACACGCTCATACATGGCGGGACTTCATTGTGACTCATTGGCAGACTACCAGGATCGGGCCTCTGCCTATGAGAGAGAGAGAGAGCTAGTCAGAGGAGGACTTCTCAGACAGGACGGTCTGAGAAGTGACAGTGTACTGCACCGACTGGTGCAGGAGCATCTGGATACGGGCGAGGTCAAACTCAGGGCCGCTCGAGTGTTCCAGTGTCTACACAAACAACTGAGAGAGGGCGGCAGTGTTACAACTGCGGGGCCTATGGGCATGTGAGGACTGATTGCCCTAGAGCACCACTAACTTGCTTCTCGTGTGGGAAGCCAGGACATAGAGCTACGTTTTGCCGCCATGGAAAGGCGTCATCACAACAGGGTTCTTCCCCTGCAGGTCCAGCAAGAGGTGGGCAGAGACCGCCTCAGCATCATACTTAAGGACAACAGAGAGTCCCAGAAAGACCTGCTACTCAAGGGTCAGCTCCAGGACCGAGTAGAGGTAGAGGTAGAGAGGCTGGTACCATTTATGGCCGAGGAGCTCGGGGCAAAGTTTTTGAACTGAGGAGTGTTGAGGAGCCGCCAGCACCAACTGCTACAGGTACCATTCTGTTACATGGTTTACCTTTTAGAGTTTTGTTTGATACGGATGCTATGCATTCATTTATTTCCGCTGCTTGTGTTGAGCGTTTGAGTTTGTCTACCATAAAGAGGGCACCCTTCACGTTAGGGTTACCTGATGGTAGTAGGGTCAGAGGTTCCCAGGAGATACGTAGTTGTCCCCTACACTTAGGGACACGTGTATTACTTGTTGACTTCTTAGTTATGCCCCTGATGTATGAAGAAGTCATATTAGGTATGGATTAGATGCGTAGACACCGTGCGGTGCTAGATGTGGGTAAGAGAACTGTTATTGTCTCTACCGACTTAGGTCAAATAGAGGTCTTCCGGGGTTGGGACCTTGGGAAGACATGATCGGTTATCAGTACAGTACGACCAACTAGACTGATTACACAGGGTTGTGATGTCTTCTAGTGCTACGCCATGAAGGATGGAGAGAGTCTAGCTTTGTAGGACATACCAGTAGTGTGTGAGTTTACAAACGTATTTGCTGAGCCGTCTAGCATGCCACCTCAAAGGAGCGTAGATTTTGGTATTGACTTGAAGCCTGGCACGAGACCCATCTCGAAGGCCCCATGCCGTATGACACCTGTCGAAAAGTTGGAGCTGAAGAAGCAACTCGAGGAGTTGGCTGAGAAGGGCTTCATACGCCCTAGCGTTTCACCATCGGGTACACCTGTCCTCTTCGTGAGGAAGAAGGACGGATCGTTGAGACTGTGTATAGATTAAAGAGAGCTGAACAAGGTGACCATCAAGAACAGGTATCCACTACCTCGTATTGATGATCTACTTCATTAGCTGCTGGGAGCGACAGTCTTCTCCCGGATCGACTTGCGTTCAGGATATCATCAGCTGAGGGTGAGAGAGCAGGACGTGCATAGGACGACATTTCGTACCCGTTACGGACACTACGAGTTTGTAGTGATGTCATTCGGGCTGACGAATGCCCCAACAGTTTTCATGGAGTTGAAGATCAGTATCTTCATCGACTTTCTGGATTAGTTTGTGGTGGTCTTCATTGACGACATTCTGGTGTACTCTCGTAGCAGAGAGGAGCATGCCGGTCATCTGAGGATGGTTTTGCAGATTTTGAGAGATAGAGAGTTGTATGCCAAGCTCTCTAAGTGTGAGTTCTGGATGTCTGAGATTGCATTTCTCGGACACATAGTCTCTGCCGATGGGATCATGGTTGATCCGGTGAAGATTGAGTTTGTTGCTGCATGGACGACACCGAGGAACGTCAAGGAAGTGCGTAGCTTTCTTGGCTTAGCCGGTTATTGTAGACGCTTTGTGGAGGGATTTTTTGTGATTGCTCGTCCATTGACGAGTCTTTTGAGGAAGACTATCAAATTTGTATGGACTGACCAGTGCGCTCAGAGTTTTGAGGAGTTGAAGAGGCATTTGACTTCTGCTCCTCTCTTGGCACAGCCAGAGGGTTCTAATGATTTTGTGGTCTACAGTGATGTATCCAAGCTAGGCTTGGGATGTGTGATGATGCAGAGAGGCAGAGTGATTGCATATGCGTCTAGACAGCTGAAGACGAATGAGGAGAACTACCCTACTCATGATCTGGAGTTGGCAGCGGTAGTTCATGCTTTGAAGATCTGGAGACATTACCTGTATGGTGCAACATGACAGATCTTCACAGACCATAAGAGTCTGAAATACATTTTCACGCAGCGGGAATTGAATAACCGCCAGCGTCGATGGCTTGAGTTGATCAAGAACTTTGACCTTGAGATTTTGTATCATCCTGGCAAGGCGAATGTAGTAGCTGACGCCTTGAGCAGGAAGACGCCTCGAGAGAAGGCGGTTGCAAGACTTACTGACAAGAATATATTCTAGAGATCGTTTTATCTTATCAAAATATAATCCCGACTTAGCACTAAAATGAATATAGTGGTTAAGTAAGGGTCGAACCCAAGAGAGTTTGGTGTTTCTATTAAATGCAATTATTGATTATAGAAACAAGTAACAAAGGAAGGGGGGTTTGATTGAATTGATGCACACAAAAAATTATGAAAACGAATAACGCAACAAGTAAGACAATGATGGGTGAATCTACACTAGGTTGATTCTAAGCATGCAATTGCTACTTTGGTGAGTTCCTTTTACAAGTTTTCAAGTAATCTCCCTTCTCGATCATATATATGTGTTGAGCCAACCGGCATCAACACAACTTAACATGTTAGTGTTCCGTAAACCTACAAAAACAATTAACAAGTTAGCTTTCAAACAAAGACTAAGGGATATAAAGAAAAGATTAAAACCGTTAAACTTATCTTTATATTTGTGTTCCTTTTCTTTAAGCAGCTAGAACCCGTTATTACTTAAAGTTTACTACTAGATTAAACACCCGAACCCGGAATCTATTAATCCTAGTTATTTGCATGCACTTTAGGACCTTTGGTGGTCAATCTCAAGTGATAGTAAAACATGCAATTAGACAATGAAGATCAAGGTAACACAAAGAATTACTGAATCAAAACTTATATTAGGAAGAACTTACAACCAAGTTAACAATGCAGCTTCAAACCAACCCAATGTAGCAACGGAGTTAGCAACTCATTACAAAGGTAGCAAGAAAGTTTTAATGGAAAAGTGGATTCTAAATTGGATGATAAGTGTCTCCTTCTAGCAATCAACCAAGGACTATTTATACTACAAAAGACACTAAATAGGAGTAAATGGTCGGCCCAAAACAGCCACCTTTAATGCCATAAAGGTGGTGTAAACAGCCGGAGTAAAGCTTCTATCATTGAACCGTAGGGGCGGTGAAGGCAAAAACGCTTGATCTTCTTCATGGCCGCAGGGGCGGCTAGGAAATTCAGCAGGGGCGGATCTTCAATGCTCTTCAAACGTCTGACTCTTCAACTTCCTGTCATTTCTAATGCCAAGCTGCCGGGGCGTCCCAGTGTCAACGCAGGGGCGGTGACACTGACTCTTCATCTTCCAGCTCCCAGGTTGAGGCGCATGCAGAGGCGCAGGGGAAGGCGTAGGGGCGCTGGTCTTCGCTTCTTCAGGGCAAGTCAACGCACGGGTGCCAGGGGTTGACGTAGGTGCGGTGACGGTCTTCGTGGCTGGCGCCGACGAAGGCGCAAGAGGCGTTCCGGAGTGTGGTGTCACCCGCAGGGGCGGTGACAAGGCTCTGCGGGGGCGGTGAAGAAACAAAAGCTTTGCTTCGTGAACGATCTTCACTCCTAACTTCTTATAACTCCCTCTTTATCTTCTTGTAGTCTTCTTCTTCTGGACCAAAGAGTTAGTAGCATAAACCGACACTAATGCAATAAAAAGACTCTAAAAACTATTCTAAATGATAGTGATTCCATCACCTATCAAACTCCCCCATACTTAGACCTTTTACTCGTCCCGAGTAAAACATATGACAACAAACTAGACTCAAAGGCCTCAGGAAGCATGGGCAAGCAGAAAACACAATGAAAACAAAAGAAAAGCCAAGAAAGAAAGAAGGAAGAGAGAAAATGTGAGAAAAAGGTGAGAAACTACCATCCTTATTGCTCCAAGAGTGACCTACCCGGACAACCTCCTTATGACTCCCCTCCTTATGTCGCCAAACGCCGGAAAAGGAACCTACACTCGGTGCCGCTCATTCTGCCAAGGTGCCCATTCGGGTTTTCACCTTGCCACTCTTCTTCTTTTCTTTGATGATCACACTTTGAACTCACATCCCTCAAGTCCAATTTTGCACCAACCTAAGGTTGGTCGGACTACCTTCTTTTTGCCTAAACCGCCCTTTCGGGTTTTCGGTTTATCCAAGGATTTTTCATGATTTTTTCATTTTCTTTGGCTTTTTTTTTTGGATTTCAACTGAATTTCAAACTACAAAAGAATCAATACAAAACGACTCAAAACAAATCAAAACAACTATACATGCAATGATATGTTCCTCCCCCATACTTGAAGTACACTTTGCCCTCAAAGTGGAAATGAAGGAAAGATAAATGTAGGAAAGGGAAAGAGAATGATACCACTAGTGGGATGGTCCTGCTGGACCATCCGGCGGTAGATGTCATCGATGCGGGTCTACTATGACTCCATCTGACGGCCAAAAGAGGTCTCAAAGCTGGCCTGCCAAGCCAACTTCTAAGCCTCCATCTGTTGGTGCTGGGCCGTCTGCCAAGCCTCCTGCCTCTAGTCGAAGTGGGAGGTCATAGAGGAAGTGAAACTGGACTGCCACGCCTGCTGTTGCTCAAGCATGGACCGTTGGTACTCGGTCTGCCATGCCCGATGCTGTGTAGTCAAGGCCGCCATTTGAGCCTAAAGGCTCTCCATGGCCGGAATGTCGTCCGGTGCTGCAGTAGGCATCTCCTCATCACCAACACGAGCCCGGCTAGAGCCTGCAGCAAATCTCTCAACAATGCTTCCCAGAGGTCGTCTCGGAACGGACGGGTCAACTAGTATGTATAGCTCGGAGAGCTCGTCTCCAAGTGGAAGTGGCCGGGGAAGGTATGTGATGTGACTCCCATCTGCCAATAAGAGCCAAAACAGGTTCTCCCCGTCTCTCTTGAGGAGCCTGCACCTTCTCAGCATCCCTTCCGATTATAGTGGGGCTTCTAAACCTTCCTCCAAGTCAGGGAGGTCCATCACCTGTGCAGCTATCAAGGAGATCACCCCACCTCCCACAATGTCTCGTGGCTCGTTCTTCCTAATCCGCTTCAAGGCGGTAAGGAAGAGTTAAGGCCAATCTGGTATCTTGTCGTTCGTGGGGAGGTAGGAGTATAACAGTGGAAGGTCCTTGAGAGGGACCTTGTTCTCCTCCTTGTGTCCACAAAAGAAACTCATGAAGATCTTCGAGATGAGCCTCAAACTGGGGTGAGTGAATTTGTTGGAATACTCATGCCCTGCATGAAACTCAGATCTGGTGGCGGCCTGCCAAAACTCAACCAAGTCGGGTGTCGGGACGGGATCCTGCTAGTCGTCGGAGGCACAAATAGTCACCCCGAATGCCTCTTGCAGTTGGGTGTAGTCCAATGTATACTTCCTCTTGTTGAACTTAAATGAAAGTCCAACCCAAATATTGTCCTCCTTCTCCATGGTGAATGTGGCGATGAATTGGTGGCTGAGCTCGGGGTATGTTAGAGCATTCATTTCCAGAAAATCACCGAGCCCAACATTGTTGAGGAATGCCTGCATGCTCTCCAACATGCCCAATTTTTCCAAAGTAGGAACGTGCAGAAATCGAGTTGCATACACATCCAGACCTTGCACAATCCTATACCGCTCCTTCTCAGCTTCCAAAAACTTTTATTTCTTCTGTTTTTCCATTTCTTGCAGTTGAACAAGCAAAGAAATTAGAAAGTTTAGAAATTAGAGTAAGAGACGAACCCTCTGTTGTTAATTCCGCAGGGGCGCCTGAAGGATGCGCAGGGGTGGCGAGGCGCAGGGGCGGCAGTCTTGTAGGCGCAGGGGCGGGAGAAGTGCAGAGGGCGATTTCTAACAGCTGCAAAGGTGGCGGTGCTGAGGGGCGTTTTGGCGGCTTCTTGTCGGTGGGGATGTCGCCGGAGGTGATGAGCGGTGGAGGGAAGAGAGTGTGAGGGGCGAAGGTGCTGTAGAGTGAGAGGTTTGAGAGGATGAGGGATGTGTGTGGTGGTAGCGAGGGCCGGTGTCGCAGGGGGCGGTTGTGGCTAGGTCGCCGGAGGTGGCGTGACTGAAGGTATTTCTATGGTTGTCTATACCCAATCAAAAGTAAATCCTGACTTAGCACTAAAACAAGTATAGTAGTTAAGCAAGGGTCGAACCCAAGAGAGTTAAGGTGTTTTATTATATGCAATTATCGATTATAGTAACAAGTAACAAAGGGGGGGGGGGTTGGTTGAATTGATGCGCACAAACACTTATGAAAACGATTAATGCGACAAGTAAGACAATGATGGGTGAACCTACACTAGGTTGATTCTAAGCATGTAATTGCTACTTTAGTGAGTTCCATTTACAAGTTTTCAAGTAATCTCCCGTCTCGATCATATATATGTGTTGAAACAATCGGCATCAACACAACTTAACAGGTTAATGTTCCGTAAACCTACAAGAACAAAATAACAAGTTAGTTTTCAAAGAAAGACTAAGGGATATAAAGAAAAGATTAAAACCGTTAAGCTTATCTTTAAATTTGTGTTCCTTTTCTTTAAGTAATTACAACCCGTTATTACTTAAAGTTTACTACTAGATTAAAGACCCGAACCCGGAACCTATTAATCCTAGTTATTTGCATGCACTTTAGAACCTAAGGTGATCAATCTCAAGTAATAGTAAAAACATGCAATTTAGACAATGGAGATCAAGAAAACACAAAGCATTACTGAATGAAAACTTATATTAAAGAAAACTTACAACCAAAGTAACAACGCAGCTTCAAACCAACCCAATGTAGCAAGGGAGTTAGCAACTCGTTACAAAGGTAGCAAGATAATCTAAATGGGAAAAGTGGATAATTTGTTGGCTAACAAGATCGATGATTCTAGCAATCAACAAAGGACTATTTATACTACAAAAGACACTAGATAGGAGTAAATGGCCGGCCTAAAACAGCCACCTTTAATGCCATAAAGGTGGTGTAAACAGCCGGAGTAAAGCTTCTGATGTTAAACCGCAGGGGCGGCCTTCAGCTCCGTAAGGGCGGTGAAGGCGAAAACACTTCATCTTCTTCATGGCCGCAGGGGCGGCTAGGCATTTCTGCAAGGTCCGATCTTTAATGCTCTTCAAATGTCTGACCCTTCAACTTCCTGCCCTTTATGATGCCAAGCCGCCGGGGCGTCCCTATGTCAATGCAGGGGCGGTGACACAACCTCTTCATCTTCCAGCTCCCAGGTTGAGGCGCAGGCAGAGGCGCAGTGGAAGGCGTAGGGGCACTGGTCTTCCTTTCTTCAGGGCAAGTCACCGTAGGGGCGCCAAGGAGTGGTGCAGGGGCGGTGACACACTTCAAGGCCCGCGCTGCGAAGGCCCAGGGAGCGCTCCGGAGTAAGGCGTCACCCGTAGGGGCGGTGACAAGGCTACACTGGGGCGGTGAGGCAACAAAAGCTTTGCTTCGTGAAAAATCTTCACTCCTAAGTGCTTATAACTCCTTCCTTAGCTTCTTTTAGTCTTCTTCTTTTGGACCAAGGAGTTAGTAGCATAAACCGACACAAATGCAATAAAAAGACTCTAAAAACTATCCTAAATGATAGTGATTGCATCACCTATCAAACTCCCACATACTTAGACCTTTTACTCGTCCCGAGTAAAACAAATGACAACAACTAGACTCAAAGGCCTCAGGAAGCATGGGCAAGCAGAAAAGACAATGAAAACAAAAGAAAAGCCAAGAAAGAAAGAAGGAAAGGAGAGGAGATGTGAGAAAAAGGTGAGAAACTACCATCCTTATTGCTCCAAGAGTGGCCTACCCGGACAACCTCCTTATGACTCACCTTTTTATGTCGCCAAACGTCGGAAGAGAGACCTACACTCGGTGTCGCTCATTTTGCCAAGGCGCCCTTTCGGTTTTCACCTTGCCACTCTTCTTCTTTTAATGATCTAACTTGAACTCACATCCCTCAAGTCCAATTTTTCCCCAACCTAAGGTTGGTCGGACTACCTTCTTTTTGCCTAAACCGCCCTTTCGGGTTTTCGGTTTATCCAAGGATTTTCAGGCCTCTTTTCATTTTCTTTGGCTTTTTCTTCTTGTTTTTTTTATGTGAATTTCAAATTGAATTCAAAATAACTCAAAACAAAACAACTCAAAACAAGTAGCAATGACACTATACAAGCAATGATATGTCCCTCCCCCATACTTGAAGTACACTTTGTCCTCAAAGTGGAAGTGAGGCACAAATAAATGTGGGAAGAGGGAAAAGAAATGTACCCCTCTATGGGATGGTCCGGATGGACCACCTGGACCCTCCTCCGGTGGGTAAGGAAAATGGCGGAAGAAGTGTTCCTGTCGGCTGTAGAGCGTGTCGATGCGGCCCTCTTGAGCCTCCATCCTCTCTCTAAATGAAGTCTCATAGCTAGATTGCCAAGGCCGCTGCTGAGTCTCCAACTGCTGCTGATGAGCCGCCTGTCAAGCATCTTGTCGGCGGTCGAAGTGAGTAGTCATGGAGGAGGCGAAGCTGGACTGCCACGCTTGCTGCTGCTCAAGCATGGACCGTTGGTACTCGGTTTGCCATGCCTGATGCTGTGTGGTCAAGGCTGCCATCTGAGCCTGAAGACTCTCCATGGCCTGATTGTCGTACCGTGCTACATTTGGCATCTCCTCATCAGTTACCGGAGCCCGGCTGGAGCCGGCATCATATCTCCCAACAATATCCTCCGGAGGCCGTCACGGCGGAACGGGTCAGCTGGTACGTACAACTCGGAGAGCTCGTCTCCCAGTGGAAGTCGCCGGGGGAGGTATGTAATGTGACTCCCATATGCTAAAGAGAGCCAAGAACTCACTCACAAAAGATCACGAGAAGGCAAAGAAGATCAGGGAGTATGAGAGGAGAAGATGAAGAACGTGGGGAGGATGAAGAAGCTGGAATGAGGTAAGAAACCCCTCATCTGAAGCAAGGCAAAGCTTATAAGAGAAGCCAGCCGCAAAGCACGGTCAAAGAGTCAACAAAAGTGGTTGCACTCATACAAAGCCGTAGGGGCGGCTAGCCTAGGGCGCAGGGGCGCCTAGCCGCTGGGGCGGCCCAGGTGGTGCACAGGGGCGACTGACTGGGTCAAGGCAAGCTCAATAAGGCTCAGCAAGACTCCTAAGTTCCAAAGACTAGGGCTCTTACATCACACCCCCCTAAAAACAAGTTTTGTCCCGAAAGTTGCAAAATCCCGAATCCTCTCGGACCCATAAGCCGAGGTAAAATCTCTCCTCAAGAACATCAGGTCAAAATCTATAACATTCTATACCCTCAACACAACATGGAGGAATCACAACTCCAGCAAAACAACTCTACACAAGGCCTAGAGGAAGATCATCTCTAGCCAAACACTAACCACATCACACTGGCATGGAGGAAAGTCGTCTCCATCCAGAACGTACACATAACACTATATATAGAGGAAAGCCATCTCCACACTATGTCCATCAAAGGTAGCATGGAGGAAAGAACCATCTCCAGCTAATCCTAACACACATACCACAACATGGAGGAAAGAACCATCTCTAGCAATGCCTATCTCGTACTAGCAAACAAGATCTAACAGATCATATGCACATATCACAGCTAGCATGAAAACACAGCATATCACATAAGCACATAACATGCACTCACCAAGAAGGCACTAAGATCTACTCGTGGGCCCTACTAGTGCATCTATCTTGGCGTAGAACTCTGGATAGTTCCTCTGGATACTATCCTCTGTCTCCCAGGTAGCCTCCAGATCATCATAACTAACGATGAAAAACAGGATGAACACCCTCTGGATAGTTCCTCTGGATACTATCCTCTGTCTGCAAACGTGTGGTTTGGCTCAACCATCAGATCATCATAACTCACGATTTTCCTCGGATCTGGCATGTACTCCATCAACTGAGACACATGAAATACAGGATGAACACCCTCTAACCTCGGAGGCAATGCTAATCTGTAGGCTGCCCTCCCGACTCTATCCAATATCTCAAAAGGACCGACATGCCGGGGACTAAGCTTCCTTTTTATGCCAAAATGCGTGACACCTCGTGTCGGAGATACTCTCAACTAGACATGAGCTCCTACCCTTAACTATAGAGGTCGACGCCTCTTGTCTGCATACGACTTCTAGCGACTCTGTGCAGCCAGCATCCTCTCTCTAATCAGCGCTACTCGAGCCATATAATCATGAATCTGCTCTGTGCTATCCCACTAATACTGCTAGGCTCATCCCAGCATAAAGGTGTACGGCATCTACGTCCATACAGTGCCTCATAAGGAGCCATCCCTATAGATGCATGCCAGCTGTTATTGTATGAGAACTCAATGAGTGGGAGGTAATCAGACCATCCCTGTCAAACTCCCCCATACTTAGCTTCTTTTAGTCTTCTTCTTCTGGACCAAAGAGTTAGTAGCATAAACCGACACAAATGCAATGAAAAGACTCTAAAAACTAACCTAAATGATAGTGATTCCATCACCTATCAAACTCCCCTATACTTAGACCTTTTACTCGTCCCGAGTAAAACAAATGACAGCAACTAGACTCAAAGGCCTCAGGAAGCATGGGCAAGCAGAAAAGATAATGAAAACAAGGAAAAGCCAAGAAAGAAAGAAGGAAAAGAGAGGAAATGTGAGAAAAACGGGAGAACCTACCATCCTTATTGCTCCAAGAGTGGCCAACCCGGACAACCTCGTTATGACTCCCCTTCTTATGTCGCCAGGTGTCGCTCGTTTTGCCAAGACGCCCTTTCGGGTTTTCACCTTGCCACTCTTCTTCTTTTGATGATCTCAAATCCCTCAAGTCCAATTATGCAGCAACCTAAGGTTGGTCGGACTACCTTCTTTTTGCCTAAATCGCCCTTTCGGGTTTTCGGTTTATCCAAGGATTTTTCATGCCTTTTTTCATTTTCTTTGGCTTTTTTTTTTATGAATTTCAAACTAAATTCAAAATAACTCAAAACAAAATAACACAAAACCAGTCAAATGAATCTATACAAGCAATGATATGTCCCTCCCCCATACTTGAAGATTGCTTTCCCCTCAAAGTGGAAATTAGGCAAAGATAAATGTGGGAAAAGGGAAAGAAATGTACCCCTCAGTAGGGTGGTCCGGATGGACCACCTTGACCCTCCTCCGGTGGGTAAGGAAAATGGTGGAAGAAGTGCCCCTGCCGGCGGTAGAGTGTGTCGATGCGGCCCTCCTAAGCCTACATCCTCTCTCTAAATGAAGTCTCGTAGCTAGCTTGCCAAGCCAGCTGCCGAGTCTCCAACTGTTACCGATGAGCCACCTGCCAAGCATCCTGTCGGCGGTCGAAGTGAGTGGTCATGGAGGAGGCGAAGCTGGACTGCCACGCCTGCTGCTGCTCAAGCATGGACCGCTGGTACTCGGTCTGCCATGCGTGATACTGTGTGGTCAATGCTGCCATCTGAGCCTGAAGACTCTCCATGGCCTGACTGTCGACCCGTGCTGTAGTAGGCATCTCCTCATCAGTGACTGGGGCCCGGCTGGAGCCTACAACATATCTCCCAACAATATCCTCCTGAGGCCGTCTCGGCGGAACGGGGTCAGCTGGTACATACAACTCGGAGAGCTCGTCTCCCAATGGAAGGCGCCGGGGGAGGTATGTTATGTGACTCCCATTTGCTAGAGAAAGCCAAAAGAAGTTCTCCCCGTCCCTCCTAAGGAGCCTACACCTCCTCAACATACCCTCTGTATACAGTGGGGCCTCTAGTCCATCCTCCAAGGCAGGGAGATCCATCACCCGTGCAGCTAACAAGGAGATGATCCCCCCTCCCACAATGTCTCGTGGCTCATTCTCCCTAATCCGCTTCAAAGCAGTAAGGAAGAGGTATGGCCAATTTGGTACCCAGTCGTTCGTGAGGAGGCAGACATATAGCAGTGGAAGGTCCTTGAGAGCGACCTTATTCTCCTCCTTGTGTCCACAGACGACACTCATAAAGATCTTCGAGATAAGCCTCAAACAGGGGTGAGTGAATTTGTTGGAGTACTCACCCCCTGCATGAAACTCAAATCTGGTGGCGGCCTGCCAGAACTCCATCAAGTCGGGTGTCGGAATGGGTTCCTACCAGTCGTTGAAAGTGGCTACAGTCACCCATAATGCCTCTTGCAGCTGGGTATAGTCCAATGTATACTTTCGTTTGTTGAACTTGAATGAAAGTCCAACACAACCGTGATCCACCGTTTCCATTATGAATGTGGCAATGAACTGGCGGCTGAGCTCGGGGTATGTTGGAGCGCTCGTTATCAGAAAATCACCGAGCCCGGCGTTGTTGAGGAATTCCTGCATGCTCTTCAACATGCCCAAAGGTTACAAAGTAGGAACGTCCAGAAACCGGGTTGCATACACATCCCGACCTTGTACGATCCTGTACCGTTCCTTCTCAGCTTCTGACAACTTATATTTCCTCTGGTCTTTCATCACTTGCAGTTGAATAGGCAAAGGAATTAGAAATTTCAGAAAATTGAGATAGAGACGAACCCGCTGTTGAGTTTTCCGCAGGGGCGGCTGGAGCAGGCGCATGGGCGGAAAGGCGCAGGTGCGGGAGCTTGCAGGCGCAGGGGCGGGAGAAGAGTAGAGGGCGATTCTGGGAGTCGATGAAGGTTGTGGTGATGGGGCTGTTTCGGCGTCTTCTTTGTTGGCGTAGGCTTCGCCGGAGGTGGGGCAGTGGAGGGGCTAGGGTGTTGGTGAGTGAGAGGTTTTGTGTGGGTGGTGGTGAGGGCTGGTGTCGTAAAGAGGTGGTTGAGGCTAGGTCGCCGGAGGTGGTGCAAGAGCGTTTGGACAGGGCGGTGTGAGAGCTTCCGGAGGGCGTAGGGGCGTGTGGAGGCGAGGTGTATGAGGGTTCGAAGAGTTAATGGGGAGGAGATGAAAAGGGAGGTAGTTGTAGGTTATTTTTGGGAAGTGTATTTTTTTTCTTTCCTTAATAAAACCACAGGGGCGGCGTTTATCAACGCGGGGGCGGTGACAAGGAAGAGGGGGTACGCAGCCTCAGCGCCGGAGGCGGCGCTGAGGATGAGTGTCAAGGATGGCCGCCGCAGGGGCGTGGGGTGTCACCGCGGGGGCGGTGGCTAGTATGTTGCAGACGCTGGTTCAGTGCCGGGGGCGGCGTTGGGCAAGGGTGTCACCGCGGGGGCGGGTCACCCAGCCGCAGGGGTGGGTTTCTTGATAGAAGCTCCTCTTCTTAATCCTTCGGGTTGCCTCCCGAACAGCGCCTTTGTTTTACGTCGTTGGCTCGACGTAAGGACTCTACCTCTATGATTGAGCCTCCTCCAGCATCACCTTTAGGTTTATAACCGTCTGTGAATATAATCCTCCGGAGGACCTAGTTTGTATCCTTGTGATGACTTCCACCATTTGACCAACCTGTTTTTCAAAGTTCTTGATGTTGGATTCTGTTGTTTAGACATGGATAGCAAAGTGTTTAGTCAAAACCTACAACATATCTTCAGTTGATTGATACTTACCTTGACGGGGTTGCTGTTGTTGATTTTGTTGATCCCTCCAATGACAGTTCTGTTGGTCACACCAGTTTGGCATGAAGTTCTGTGCATAGAGATCGTTCCTAGGCCTTTGTTGTTGTGGTTGTCCATAACCCATTGCGTTTACCTCAGCATTGTCATCCTGGACTTGTGGACACATGTCCGTTGGATGATATGGGTCAGCACACACTCCACAAGCTTTGAGCTGTTGTGGGGTTCCCATAAGTGTTAACCTCTTCACCATTTCCTTCAGCCCCGCGAGCTCAGTGGAGATCTCACTCTTTCCGGTATTTACAACATGGACTCCTTTCTTAGCCGGTGTCCTTCCAAAGTTCCGAGTTCCTTCCGCTAGTTCCTGTATCTTTTCCAAAGCAAGGTCAGGAGTAGAGTTAAGAATATTACCTCCGCAAGCCGCATCGACGATCCTCCTTTCATTGTCTAGCAAGCCATTGTACAAGTACAAGACTAGATCTTGAGTTGAATATCCGTGAAAAGGACAACTGGATCGGAGGCGTGCAAACCTTTCGAAGTACTCGTAGAGAGTTTCGTTCGCCTCTTGCTCGATGTTGCTTATAGCTTTCTTCAAGCTATTGGCCTTCTTGGCTGTGAAGTATTTCTCCAAAAACGTCTTGTGAAGGTTCTCCCAAGTGTCGATGTTCCCGGATGGAAGGTGGTAATACCAATCATCCGCGGAATCTTTGAGTGTGAAGCCGAACGCCCTGATCTTGATTTGTTCTTCGTTAATGTAGGCCGGCTTCATGCTCATACACACTGTATGGAACTTTCCAAGGTGTTTGATGGGGTCTTCACCACTTAGCCCATGGAATGATGGAAGCAAGTGAATGAGACCCGGCTTGAGCTTAAATTGACTCCTTCCCCTAATGCCGGTATAGTGACCGCAAGGGGGTTTTGAGCCAAGGTGGGCTGCGTGAGTTGACGAAGTGTACGGTCAGCCATCTCTTGTTGAAGTTGTTGTTGTCTTCGTTGCCGGATGTGCATCCTCTCAATTTCTGGATCAAAAGTAGCAAGATCAGGGTTAGTAGCACGTGTTTGAACCATAAAAATGGTTCAAACAAATAATCAATAATAACAATAAAACACTAAACTCCCCGGCAACGGCGCCAAAATTTGACTGAAGGTATTTCTATGGTCGTCTATACTCAATCAAAAGTAAATCCTGACTTAGCACTAAAACAAGTATAGTAGTTAAGTAAGGGTCAAACCCAAGAGAGTTAAGGTGTTTTATTATATGCAATTATCGATTATAGTAACAAGTAACAAAGGGGGGGGGGTTGTTGAATTGATGCGCACAAAAACTTATGAAAACGATTAATGCGACAAGTAAGACAATGATGGGTGAATCTACACTAGGTTGATTCTAAGCATGCAATTACTACTTTAGTGAGTTCCTTTTACAAGTTTTCAAGTAATCTCCCGTCTCGATCATATATATGTGTTGAGCCAACCGACATCAACACAACTTAACAGGTTAATGTTCCGTAAACCTACAAGAACAAAATAACAAGTTAGCTTTCAAACAAAGACTAAGGGATATAAAGAAAAGATTAAAACCGTTAAGCTTATCGTTATATTTGCGTTCCTTTTCTTTCAGTAATTACAACCCGTTATTACTTAAAGTTTAATACTAGATTAAAGACCCGAACCCGGAACCTATTAATCCTAGTTATTTGAATGCACTTTAGAACCTAAGGTGATTAATCTCAAGTAATAGTAAAAACATGCAATTTAGACAATGGAGATCAAGGAAACACAAAGCATTACTGAATGAAAACTTATATTAAAGAAAACTTACAACCAAAGTAACAACGCAGCTTCAAACCAACCCAATGTAGCAAGGGAGTTAGCAACTCATTACAAAGGTAGTAAGATAATCTAAATGAGAAAAGTGGATAATTTGTTGGGCAGTGTATTTTTTTGGGAAGTGTATTTTTTTTGGGGGCGGGGTCATCCAGCCAACGGACATGTGTCCCCAAGTCCAGGATGACGATGTTGAGGTGAACGCAATGGGTTATGGACAACCACAGCAGGAAAGGCCTAGGAACGATCCCTATGCACAGAACTTCATGCCAAACTGGCGTGACCAACAAAACTTTCTTTGGAGGGATCAACAAAACCAACAACAGCAGCCCCGTCAAGGTAAGTATCAAACAACTGAAGATATGTTGCAGGTTTTGACTAAACACTTTACTACTCATGTCTAAACAACAGAATCTAGCATCAAGAACCTTGAAAAACAGGTTGGTCAAATGGCGAAAGCCTTCACAAGGATTAAAACTAGGTCCTCCGGAGGATTAACTTCACAGACGGTTATAAACCTAAAGGTGATGCTGGAGGAGGCTCAATCATAGAGGAAGAGTTCTTACGTCGAACCAACAACGTAAAACAAAGGCGCTGTTCGAGAGGCAACCCGAAGGAATAAGAAGAGGAGTTTTTGTCGAGAAAACGGCCCCTACGACTGGATGACCCCGCCCCCGCGGTGACACCCTTGCCCAACGCCGCCCCCGGCGCTGAGCCACCATCTGCAACATACTGGCCACCGCCCCCGGGGTGACACCCCACGCCCCTGCGGCGGCCATCCTTGACACTCATCCTCAGCGCCGCCCCCGGCGCTGAGGCTGCGTACCCCCTCTTCCTTGTCACCACCCCTGTGTTGACCAACGCCGCCCCTGCGGTTTTATTAAGGAAAGAAAAAAAATACACTTCCCAAAAATAACCTACAACTACCGCCCTTTTCATCCCCTCTCCATTCACTCTTCGAACCCTAATCCACCTCGCCTTCCCACGCCCCTGCGCCCTCCGGAAGCTCTCGCACCGCCCTGTATAGACACTCTTGCCCCACCTCCGGCGACCTAGCCTCAACCGCCCCTCTGCGACACCATCCCTCACCACCACACACAAACAACATCCCCTCTACCCTCTCACTCACCAACGCCCTCGCCCGTCTACTGCCCCTCCTCCGGCGAAACCTACACCAACAAAGACAACGCCGGAACAACCCCAGCAACACAACCTTCGCCGACTCCCATATCATCCTCTCCTCTTCGCCCGCCCCTGCGCCTGCAAGCTCCCGCACCTGCGCCTTGCCGCCACTGCGCCTACTTCAGCCGCCCTTGTGGAAAACTAAAGAGAGAGTTCGTCTCTTTCTCAATTTTCTGAAATTTCTAATTCCTTTGCTTATTCAACTGCAAGTAATGGAAGACCAGAGGAAGTATAAGTTGATGGAAGCTGAGAAGGAACGGTATAGGATCTTACAAGGTCGGGATGTGTATGCAACCCGGTTTCGGGACGTTCCTACTTTGGAACGTTTGGGCATGTTGGAGAGCATGCAGGAATTCCTCAACAACACCGGGCTCGGTGATTTTCTGATAACGAGCGCTCCAACATACACCGAGCTCAGCCGCCAGTTCATTGCCACATTCAAAATGGAAACGGTGGATCACGGTTGTGTTGGACTTTCATTCAAGTTCAACAAACGAAAGTATACATTGGACTACACCCAGCTGCAGGAGGCATTATGGGTGACTATAGCCGCTTCCGACAACTGGTGGGAACCCATTCCGACACCCGACTTGATGGAGTTCTGGCAGGCCGCCACCAGATCTGATTTTCATGTAGGGGGTGAGTACTCCTACAAATTCACTCACCCCTATTTGAGGCTTATCTCGAAGATCTTTATGAGTGTCTTTTGTGGACACAAGGAGGAGAATAAGGTCGCTCTCAAGGACCATCCACTGCTATATGCCTGCCTCCCCACGAATGACTGGGTACTAAATTGGCCATACCTCTTTCTTACCGCTTTGAAGCGGATTAGGAAGAATGAGCCACAAGACATTGTGGGAGGGGGGATCATCTCCTTGTTAGCTGCACGGGTGATGGATCTCCCTGCCTTGGAGGACGGACTAGAGGCCCCACTGTATACGGAGGGTATGTTGAGGAGGTGTAGGCTCCTCAAGAGGGACGAGGAGAACTTCTTTTGGCCCTCTCTAGCAGATGGGAGTCACATTAGATACCTACCCCGGCGCCTTCCACTAGGAGACGAGCTCTCCGAGTTGTACGTACCAACTGACCCCGTTCCGCCGAGACGGCCTCAGGAGGATATTGTCGGGAGATATGCTGCAGATTCCAGCCGGGCCCCAGTCACTGATGAGGAGATGCCTACTACAGCACGGGTCAACAGTCAGGCCATGGAGAGTCTTCAGGCTCAGATGGAAGCATTAACCACACAGCATCACGCATGGCAGACCGAGTACCAACGGTCCATGCTTGAGCAGCAGCAGGCGTGGCAGTCCAGCTTCGCCTCCTCCATGACCACTCACTTCGACCGCCGACAGGATGCTTATCAGGCGGCTCATCAGCAACAGTTGGAGATTCGGCAGCTGGTTTGGCAAGCTAGCTACAAGACTTCATTTAGAGAGAGGATGTAGGCTCAAGAGGGCCGCATCGACAAACTCTACCGCCGACAGAAGCACTTCTTCCTCCATTTTCCTTACCCACCGGAGGAGGGTCAAGGTGGTCCATCCGGACCACCCCACTGAGGGGTACATTTCTTTCCCTTTTCCCACATTTATATTTGCCTCATTTCCACTTTGAGGGCAAAGCGATCTTCAAGTATGGGGGAGGGACATATCATTGCTTGTACAATTTTATTTGACTAGTTTTGTGTTGTTTTGTTTTGAGTTATTTTGAATTTAGTTTGAAATTCATAAAAAAAAAGCCAAAGAAAATGAAAAATTTTGCAGGGGGTAGCCCAGTATCCCTCCGAGGCTTCTGATGGCTCGTTCCGATGTAGGAGTGTTGTCGCCAGCCTCGGTTGCAACCGTCACCAACCCTCTATTACAGATGCAAATGAGCCGTCTGTTGCGTAGGAATGGCCGACTTCAAGGGTTCTCTCTGTACAGTGGCGTGGGAGGAGATTGCGTGGATTTGTTGGAGGCTTGAGAGGCTGAACCTGGACGTATTAGAGGATAGTAATGGCTGAAAAGGGAGGGCTGTGATCTCTACGTAATCTCAGGAACGTTACGAAGATATGGGGTGAGAGGGAACTGTTGTTTTCTTCAACTTCAGCTGTTACGTTTTTCCTGGGCAGCAAGGGTTGAGAAGTGGATTGGGCTGCTTCTGGGCTGCGAAGGATTGGATGCACAGGCCCGCTCTCTTCCTGGCTGCGAGGTATGGGTTGTGTCGGCAAGGAGGTTGCTGCAATCCGGTTTGGGGCAAGGCTGGAGAGTTGGGCTCGAAGTGCTACTGGGGCTGCTGTGGGCTGTGAAGACAAGTTGGGGCTATTGTGGGCTGTGAAGACAAGCTGGGCTGAAGCAGTGGCAAGGAAACTGGGCTGACACTAAGTAGGAAGAGTGGGCTGAAAGAGTTCTCCTGGCTTTGTCACAGCCTTATCAAAACGTGTCATGGCCTTGTCATGGTCTCGTCTCAACCTTGTCATGATCTCGTTTCAGCCTTGTCATGATCTCGTCTAAAGTTATCGATAAGAATGAATTATAATAACTAGGGTTTGATATAAATCTATCATTTTATGTGAATTAAATTCTACATAAAATAATACATAATTATAAGAATTAGAGCTTGATATAATTTTATCATTTTAAGTGAATTAAATTCTACATAAAATAATACATAATTATAAGAATTAGAGCTTGATATAATTTTATCATTTTATGTGAATTAAATTCTACATAAATTAATAAAATTTGTGAAGGAAGAAATACTAGATAGAATGGGAGACCGTCAACGGCGGAATTAGACGGAATAAAAATTCCGGATATTACACCCACAAGACTTGTGCTAAGGTACTTCGTTCCGGCTTCTTTTGGCCTACACTTTTCAAAGATGTGCAAAAGTTTGTTGTTGCTTGTGATGCTTGTCAAAGGACAGGTAATATATCAAGGAGGAATGAGATGCCTCTTAACAACATACAAGAAGTAGAGATTTTTTATGTATGGGGCATCGATTTTATGGGACCTTTCCCATCTTCATACGGTAACCAATATATACTTCTTGCCGTAGACTATGTCTCAAGATGGGTAGAGGCAATCGCTTCTCCTACTAATGATGCAATGGTAGTGGTGCAGTTCTTCAATAGAACAATCTTCCCAAGGTTCGGAACTCCCCGAACCATCATTAGTGACGGAGGAACGCATTTCACAGCCCGTCGATTTGAGACTCTATTGGCTAAGTATGGGGTGACCCATAAGATGGCTACACCTTACCATCCGCAAACTAGCGGACAAGTCGAGATATCCAATAGAGAGATTAAGGGAATTTTAGAGAAAACCGTCTCTAAAACGAGAAAAGATTGGTCAATGAAGCTTGACGATGCACTATGGGCGTACAGGACAGCCTTCAAGACACCAATAGGTACGACTCCCTATAATCTTGTCTATGGTAAATCCTGTCATCTTCCTGTAGAGCTAGATTATAAAGCCTATTGGGCTATCAAGTGGCTCAACTTTGACATGAAAGAAGCCAGAGAGAAGCGGCTCTTTGACATCAATGAGCTGGATGAGATCCGGCTAAATGCGTATGAGAACGCAAAGATCTACAAGGAACGGACAAAGCGTTGGCATGATAAGCACATCATTCCAAAAGATTTGAAAGAGGGAGACCAAGTCCTTCTATTCAACTGAAGGCTTCGTCTATTTCCAGGTAAGCTTAAATCCCGTTGGATAGGACCTTATGTAATTAAACGAATTTTCTCCCATGGTGCAGTTGAAGTATGGGGTGAACAAAGCGGAAGTTTCAAGGTTAATGGCCAACGGTTGAAGAAATACACGCCGGAAGCTCCGGTCGAGGAGATAGCTCCTATCCTCCTCCATTGAACACAAACCATACACCGTCTAGCTAAAGACGATAAATTAAGCGCTTCTTGGGAGGCAACCCATGATAGTATAGTTTTTCCCTCCTTTCATCACTTAGTTAGAGTAGATTAGTTGCTTTGTTTCTTTGTTTTCTCTTTTTATTTGTTCCTCGATGCACTCTTGGTTTGTCGTGTCATTAATCGCAGGAAATTAGGTCCAAATTGAGAGATCCATGGAGAAAGGGAGCATAAATCAGTTAAATCTTCAATTTCCATGAAGAATAAGGAAGGAAATCGAGCTGCACTAAGTTAATCGTTCGATTCAGGAGTAGAGCAAGTCGATTTTTGGCAACAAAAAGAAAAATCGACCTGGAGATCGACCTGTCAAGAATAATCGTCCGATTTTCAAGTGTTCAGAGAAAAATCGAGTTACCTTAAGTTAATCGTCCGATTCAGTAACAGAGCAAGTCGATTTTTGACAACAGAAAGAAAAATCGACCTGGAAATAGACCTGCTAAGAAATATCGTCCGATTTTCTTTGAGTTCAGAGAAAAATCGCCCCGACGATTAAATCGACCTTATAAAACGGCCGATTTGCTTCACAGTTTCTCGACCCTATATAAAGACTTAAACAATCGATCTTCCTCATTCCAAAACCTTCCACTCTCGATTTCCCTCTCTTAAGAACTCCGAAAATCGCCCATACCCTACAATCCTCATTCCTTAATCATTTTGAGTGATTCTTGGCTCCAAACTGAAGCATTTTCAACAAGGAACAAGGATCTACCAACAACAAGCACGGCAATCGACTCCTCCGTACGAAATTCAGGTTTTTCATTCCAAAACCTAAGTTTCTAATTCGAAATTGAAGTTTGCTTAGGAAGTGTTTGTTTGCTGAAATTGATTGAGGAATCTGCTTAGGAATCACTATAGGAAACTGTATGTGGTGATTGTTGGAATAGAACTTTACAGAATTGTGAGAATCATAGAAATCGACAGATAAATCGACCGATTTTTGTGAAAAACAGGGCGATTTTTTGCTGCAGAAATGGATATTGTGAACAGAATAACTAGAAATACGGGGAAGAAGAAGGGATCTTCTTCCAAAGCCCCTCCCCCACCTCCACCACCACCTCAAAACATTCCTAAGCTTCCCCCTCCCCTATCCAAACACAAGAAACGATATGAACGCATCTTAGATCGCCCATTCACCCCTCCTCGATACATTGTGCTAGATGACTTAGATTCACTATTTGTTTGAGAGGATGTCGATATGATGCTTGATAGAGTTGGGCTAAGACAGTTTGCTACGATTAGGGAGGATGCCTATACCGAGATCACCTTAGAGTGACTTAGTACATTCGAGCATGATCCTAGAGAAAGGATGGTTACCTTCCGCCTTATGCGCCATGATCATACTATGTCTATTGCTGCTTTTGGAGATTTGTTCGGTTTTGCTTATTCAGATGCAGGCACATTTGCGAGAGGTGTTAGTGCTAGTGACTTTTGGGAGGCTATTTCAGTGGGTGAATATGGAGGAGATAAGTGGAGACCCGGAAATTCTAAGGAGACTAGTATGTACAACCTCTCCTTTAAGGTAGTACATAGGATTCTTAGTGAGAGCCTATTTGCACGGACAGAGACTCCACAGAAGCTCAAGGCTGATGAGCTTTTCATTCTATATTGTATGACATCCACCACCATTCCCGACATCTCTACCATGCTTGCTGACTATCTAGGAAAGATAGCCAACAAAGCTAAGGGCGATATTTGTGCAGGAGGCCTTGTCACTCATGTGGCTAAGACATTGGGATTAGACTTCTCGGGATACATTCTAGCTGAGAGTGCCCTTCCATTAGGCTCACAACGGTTGGTTGTTCGACATGTTTTGATTCCTTGAGGGAGAGGAACCCTTCATGTGCCCATGCCATGGCACAGGGATCCGAAGAAGAAACCATCCGAGATCATTTGGAAATCCGAATAAACTATTCGGAGCAGGAGGAACTGGAAGGAGACGTTCGATTTGATGCTTGAGGAGTTCTCTCCTCCTACTTACTATGATGATGATGTAGGTGACCCTGAGGAGGAGGATGAGGATGAGGATGGAGGACAAGAGACCCTGCTAGAGTTCGAGAGTGACACCCATAGTGGTCATGCCACGGACGCCATGGACACCGATATTCATGGTGCAGGACCTAGCCGGACTAGTAGAGGCGATGAGGAGACGGAGGATGACATGCAGCCACCTCGCCGCTCATTTGCACGTGCCCCAGGACATGGACGAGGACGTCGACTTCCCCGTCACTTTAGGGAGCTAGTCTCTAGTTTCCAGAGCCTCAGCACCGACTATCACGCTCTCCACACCGACTACGACACCCTGAACAATCAGTTCAGGAACTACAGGCACGAGACGGACGCTAGGCATTCATCCTACGATGGCCAGATGAGAGACTTATACTTCCATCAGTTCGGCCACTTCTACGATCCTAGTGCACCGATGTATCCTTATCCACCACCTCCACCACCGACAGAGGATTGAGCTTCCACTTCTTTTACATTGTAAGTATTTTTCTTCATCTGATGCTTGATTTTCACATTGGGGACAATGTGAATGTTAAGTATGGGGTGGGTGTACTTACAATACCTTTTGTTTCATCTTAGCACTTTATGAACTTTGCACTACTCTTGATGATTTGGCTTGTAATAACTCTTGCACTACTTGCTTTCCACTATGACACTTGCATTTGCATGATCTTTTTCAAATCCTATGAATTTTCAAAAAATTTTGTGCTTCTTATGATAGAAATGACCTCTATGATGAGAAATGTGTATGTGGATAGGCAAAAAGATGCTTAGTTGTGTTGAGATGTTAATCATAGCATGAATGAGTTTACTTTTGTTACTTTAACACATGAATAAGTTATATGATTTGGTTGTTTTGATAAGAGAATGAAATAATAGTCGAAGCTATATTGCAAGTTCTTTTACATCATATAAGGATGACTAAGGCAATTCACTTCTTTTCTTTTCTCATATCTTGATCATGCTAGCCCCTCAACGAAATATGTAACCCTCCTTTTACCATCCGGGAATTAGGATAAGTGATAGAAAAAGGCATGTTTGATGTGGGAGGGCCAAGGAAAATGTATTAAATGAAAGTGTAGAAATTCATAAGTTTGGGGACGTTGAACATGAGGATGAGTAACTCGGCACCATTCACATAACCGGGTGTTTGTGTCTTGCCAAAGTCCAATTGAACGACAAGTCCTAACGGGATATGGTATGTGCATCAAGGGTTTGAGGTATCTCGAAATTGAAAAACGCCGATCTCCTAGGCTTCGGTTTTTGTGCACCGCTGTCCATACTCTCAAAAAGTAAAGTATAAAGGAAGCAAAGCTTTCTACATGCGAAGCATGTGCGGTGAAGAAAAATTTTGAAGGTATTATGTTGTTCCTCTTTCCCGGATTAGCACCACAATTGCCAAAAAGAATTCCTTCCCTTAATACGTTTCTTGGACCTTTCCTTTGATTAGAAGACCTTGAGACTTTTATGCATGTGTTTAAGGCTTCATGGCTTAGATTTGTTTGACTTTGATTACCTCTACATCTTTATCATGTCCTTTATTTGTGTTTTCAAGAAAGAAAAGGAAGTTAGTTCATCTTATAGTTATCATTGATACATACTTTGCTTTCTTATGCCTTGAAATATCACTTTGAGGGTGATCCAATAAGAAGAAGCACTACCAAAAGAAAAGTTTTTGAGTTTTCATACATATATAATCCATGACATCTTGTATTCTAAATTTGAGTCTTGCTTAGGGACAACCAAGAGGCAAGTATGGGGTATTTTGATGACATGAATTATGTACCATTATATTCATGCATATTGTAGAAGATTGTCTCAGTTTGCCTTGCATTTAGAGAGATTTTGTGTGCCTTTTATGTTCTATTCAATCATTTGTCGGAAATAGAGGTCTACACGAGTTTTTGATGAATTATAGGTAAATGGAGTGGAATTGAAAGCAAAAGCGGAGCAAGGAGCATCTAAGGATGTTAGGGAAGCTAAAGGAGTCTTAGAGGGATCACATAGAGCTAAGGAATTGTAAAGGAGAAGCATAGAAGACGAGCCAAAAGAAGAGAACTTTCTGTTGAAGAAAATCGTGCCAATATGCACATAAATCGGACGATTTCCCTCCTTAGAAATCGAACGGTTTTGTGTATAAATCGACTGGGTCGATTTTCTTTGTTTTTCGGCCAAATGAAAAGACGACACTAAGCCCAATTCTTTTGGGCTAGAGGAGAGTTTTGCCAAACGGCCCATTTGCAAGAAACTATAGGTGAGAACCCTAGGAACGAAAACGAAGAGGCGGCAGCGGGAAATCTTTACACGTTTGAGAGAGATTGGAGATTCTTGGAGAAGGATTGAAGGACTTTTGCCGGGAAGCCAATCTTGATTCTTGTTTGTGAGATTTCTTTATCCATTGAAGCAATTGTGGTTTTTGAACACGTAATTGAGTTACTTAAGAGATACATTGATCAGTTTTGACGATTATTTACAGATTTGAA
The DNA here is from genome assembly GCA_033239125.1 of Fagopyrum homotropicum. Taxonomy (NCBI): domain Eukaryota; kingdom Viridiplantae; phylum Streptophyta; class Magnoliopsida; order Caryophyllales; family Polygonaceae; genus Fagopyrum; species Fagopyrum homotropicum. The sequence continues at coordinate 57,394,963 of BSWB01000008.1, read as the reverse complement.
AGTTATTGAGTTTTTATTCAAGAATCGGGTTCATTTGCATTATTTCACTCAATCCTTGATTTGATTTGATTATGAAAATGGTTGGCTAAAACCCTTGTGATTCTGGGGAGAATAGTTGATGATTAAGGCTTAGATGATGATAGACTAAACTCATTCAAACATTAGGACCCTGAGAGTTTAGATTTAGTTTTGCGACAACAGGAAAATCGGACTGTTCTTGAGTAAATCGGCCAATTTTCTTATGAACAACACGATTTATTCTTCTGACGAACTTTAACTGAATCAATCTTTAACCAAAACTAATCCTTGCCTAAATCCCAACACTGATTAACCTTTTTAACCTCTAATAGAGTGTATGAAGAGATTTCAAACTTGATTCTACATTTAATAGATTAAGGTTATAAGATTTGGGTAATAAAGAGACTCATTATCCTTTATTAAGATTCTAAGTGTGCTTTCTAATCTTTACTTTGGAGAGTCATATCCTGAAATTTTAGATAGTTAGTTTGAACATAATTCTTGTCTTTAGATCTTTCTATATTGCAGCCTCAACAACCCTTATAGAGAAAACCTTTAGATTAGTTATATAGGTTTCGGAACTTCACCGTACGATATCTACCTTTGTACATTTAATCTTGGCAATATAAACTATGTCCTATATCTATAGAAGTGTCTTGAATCGAAAGCCGAAATCGGATACTTGAATCCTTGAAATCATTTTACCCTTATTTGATCACAAAAGCTTTTCGCATTTTTCGCTAGATAAATGAAATTGAATTTACTCTCACCAAATCCCTGAGTTCGACTCTGGAATTCTTACCTCACTACAGCCGATCCGTACACTGCGGGTTCGCTTTGCTTTGAGTTCTAGATACAAATTTAAGACTTTGACGCACACACTTTTTGAGCAAACAAGAGTCGGGAGGGCAGCCTACAGATTAGCATTACCTCCGAGGTTAGAGGGTGTTCATCCTGTATTTCATGTGTCTCAGTTGAGGGAGTACATACCAGATCCGAGGCACATCGTGAGTTATGATGATCTGGTGGTTGAGTCGAACCACACGTTTGCAGAGCACCCTATTGCAGTCCTAGAGCAAGGTATGAGACGACTGCGTTCGAAGGACATTCCTATGTTGAGGATACAGTGGCCGAGACGAGGACCAGATCAGGCTACCTGGGAGACCGAGGATAGTATCCAGAGGAACTATCCAGAGTTCTACGCCAAGATAGATGCACCAGTAGGGTCCACGAGTAGATCTTAGTGCCTTCTTGGTGAGTGCATGTTATGTGCTTATGTGATATGCTGTGTTTTCGTGCTAGCTGTGATATGTGCATATGATCTGTTAGATCTTGTTTGCTAGTACGAGATAGGCATAGCTAGAGATGTTTCTTTCCTCCATGTTGTGGTATGTGTGTTAGGATTAGCTGGAGATGGTTCTTTCCTCCATGCTACCTTTGATGGACATAGTGTGAGTGGAGATGGCTTTCCTCTATATAGTAGTGTTATGTGTACGTTCTGGATGGAGACGGCTTTCCTCCATGCCAGTGTGATGTGGTTAGTGTTTGGCTAGAGATGATCTTCCTCTAGGCCTTGTGTAGAGTTGTTTTGCTGGAGTTGTGATTCCTCCATGTTGTGTTGAGGGTATAGAATATTATAGGTTTTGACCTGATGTTCTTCAAGAGAGATTTTACCTCGGCTTATGGGTCCGAGAGGATTCAGGATTTTGCAAGTTTCGGGTCAAAACTTGTTTTTAGGGGGGTGTGATGTAAGATCCCTAGTCTTTGGAGCTTAGGAGTCTTGCTGAGCCTTAGTGAGCTTGCCTTTACCCAGTCAGCCACCCTTGTGCACCACTTGGGCCGCCCCAGTGGCTAGGCGCCCCTGCGCCCTAGGCTAGCCGCCCCTACGGCTCTGTATGAGTGCACCCACTTTTGTTGACTCTTTGACCGTGCTTTGCGGCTGGCTTCTCTTATAAGCTTTGCCTTGCTTCAGATGAGGGGTTTCTTACCTCATTCCAGCTTTTTCATCCTCCCCACGTTCTTCATCTTCTCCTCTCATCCTCCTTGATCTTCTTTGCCTTCTCTTGATCTTGTGTGAGTGAGTTCTTGAGAGTTTGAGTGTGGTTTTGGCCTTGGATGATCAAGTGGTTGTTGCTGAGTGTTGTTAATGTTGTGTTGAGATGGTAGACGTGCTGAGTGATCCATAGTTGTTGTCTAGGGTTGCTGTGGTAAGTTCTCCAGCTTCCATCTTCTTTCTTTCCTCTTCTTGCTTCTTTCTTCTTCTTTCTAACTTAAGATCACAAGCTGAGCTTGTGTGGATCCTTTCCTAGATTTTTGATGATCATATATGTGTGTATGTGCATATATGTTGTTGTGGAGAGTAAGGATGAGGTGCAACCACCCCATCATTCCTTTGCACATGCTCCCAACCGTGTTAGAGGACATGGGTGTGGATCTAGGCTCCACCGACAGATTGGAGCATTGATTTCTGGCTTTCAATGTCTACAGTCTGACTATCAGGGTCTTCGCACTGATTATCAGGCCCTCCACACCGACTACACCACCCTGAATACTCAGTTCACGGAGTATCGCCAGGAGACAAAGGCGAGACACTCTTCCTATGATGGCCAGATGAGGGACATGTATTATCATCAGTTTGGCACCTTCTATGATCCCAGAACTCCGAGATATCCATATCCGCCACCGCCACCGACTGAGGATTGAGTTTCCACTCCATTTTACATTGTAAGTATTTTTCTCCATCTTATGCTTGACTTTTCACATTAGGGACAATGTGAAGGTTCAGTCTGGGGTGGGTGTACTTACAATCTCTTTCATTTTTTTCGCACTTTATGTACTTTGTGTTGCACTTGATGATTTGGTTTGTAATAACTCTTGCACTATTTGATTTCCACTATGGCATTCGCATTTTCATGCTTTCATTCGAAATTTGTGAGTTTTTCAAAAATTTTAGTGCTTCTTATGATGGAAATGACCTCTATGATTAGAATTGTGATGTCGAAAAGACAAAAGATGACTTAGTTATGTTGAGATTTTAATTGTGGAATGAATGAATTTGATTGTCTTGCTTGAATACATGAATGATACATATGATCTTGATGTCTTAATAGGAGAATGAAATAATGATCGAAGCTACATTATAAGTTCTTTTGCATCATATAGGAATGACCAAGGCAATTCACTTCTTTTCTTGTTCATATCTTGTTCATGCTAGCTCCTCAATGAAATATTTGACCTCCTTTTGACCATCCAGGAATTAGGACAAGTAGATATAAAAGGCATGTTTGATGTGGGAGGGCCATTGTGAAAGTGTTAAGTGAAAATTTAGCAAATTATAGGTTTGGGGACGTTGAACATGAGGATGAGTAACTCGGCACCATTCACATAGCCGTGTGTTTGTGTCTTGCGAAAGTCCGATTGAATGACAAGTCCTAACGGGATATGGTATGTGCATCAAGGGTTTGAGACATCTCGAAAATTGAGAAACGCCAATCTCCTAGGATTCGGTTTTTGTGCACCGCTGTCCATACTCTCAAAAAAGTAAAGTAAAAGAAAAGCAAAAATTTTACATGCAAAGCATTTGTAGTGAAGTTGTGTTCTTAAAGCTTTTATTGTGTCGTTCCTCTTTCCCAAATTAGCATCACATTACCTTAAAGATTTCCCACCCTTAACACGTTTCTTTGACCTTTTTCCTTTCTTTGAAGACCTTGAGACCTTTGTGCACATGTTTAAGGCTTCATGGCTTAGATTTGTTTAACTTTGATTGTCTTTACATCTTTATCATGTCCTTTATTTGTGTGTTTGAGAAAGAAAGGATGGTTTGTTCATGATATGGATATTATTGATGCATACTTTGTCTTCCTATGTCTTGAAACATTACTTTGAGGGTGATCCAACAAGAAGAAGCACTTTTCAAAAGGTTTTTGAGTTTTTTTGCATCATATAATCGATGACATTTTGTATTCTAGATTTGAACCTTGCTTGGGGACAAGCAAGAGGCAAGTGTGGGGTATTTTGATGACATGAATTATATGCCATTATAATCATGCATATTGTGGAGGTTTACGTCAATTTACCTTGTATTTGGAGAGAATTGTGTACCTTTTAGGTTTATTTCATTTATTCTCCGGAAATAGAGGTCTACACGAGTTTTGGTTGAATTATAGGTGAATTCGATGGAATTGGAAGCTAAGTGGAGCAAAGAGTATCTAAGGTCAATAAGGATGCTTAAGGGACCTTAGAGGAGTCATAAAGAGAAAAGGAAGTATGTAAAAGAGTCACTAAAGGAATGAAGGAAACAAGTCAAGAGACGAGCACTTTCTGTTGAAGAAAATCGAGTCATTTACAAGGAAAATCGGACGAATTTCCACACAGAAATCGAACGGTTTTTATTGTATTGAATCGCACGATTTTCCTTCAGCTTTTGGCTAAAAATATTACGACCCAAAGCCCATCACATATGAGCATAAGAAGTGATATGCCAAGCGTCCCATTAGCGAGAAAGTATACATTGGAACCCAAGGAACAAAATTCGGCAGTTCGCAGCTGGAAAGGTTTACAGGATTTTGTGGGATTGAAGGTTCTTGGAGAGAAGATTGAAGGAAAGAAACAAGAAGTCAAGATTTAAGAAGTTAGTGAGATCTTTTGTTTCCCTTCTGATTCTTGTGATTTGTGAACACATTATTGATTGTTTTGAGAGATTCTTTGAAAGGTTTTGAGATTTGATTACAGATTCGGAGATTATTTTGTTTTTATTCAATGGTCGAGTTTTATTTGGTTTTATTCATTCAATCTTGATTTTGATTTGAATATGAAAATGGTTGGCTAAAAACCTTGTGATTATGGGGAGAATAGTTGATGATTGAGGCTTAGATGATGATAGACTGAACTCATTTAACCATTTGGACCTTGAGAGTTCAGATTTAACTTTGCGACAACACGAAGATCGACCTGTTCTAAGGGAAATCGACTGATTTAGTGAAGAACAACCCGATTTATTCCCCTGGCGATCTCTTGTTGATTTATTCTTTATCCAAAGTTAATCCTTGCCTAAATCCTAACCTTGCTTAACCTTTTTAACCCCTATTCAAGTGTGAGAAGAGACTTCATCACTGATTCTTCACTTGATAACTAAAGTTTGCAAGATTCGGGTAATAGAGAGACTCAACATCCTCTATTAAGGTTTGAGTGTGCTTTCCATCTTTACCTTTGAGAGTCATATCCTTGGGTTTTGGGTGGGGAGTTTGAGTGTAATTCTTATCCTTAGACCTTTTTATATTGCAGCCTCAACAACCCTTATAGAGAGAGACTTTGGGTTAGACATGTAGGTTTTGGAACTTCACCGTACGATACCTTCCTTTGAAACACAGAACCTTGGCAACGCCAACTGTGTCCTTTGATCTTTAGAAGTGTCTTGAATCGAAAGCCGCAGTCGGATACTTGAATCCTTGGAATCAATTGTCTCCTTATTAATCACAAAAGCTTTTACACTTTTCCAGATAATTTGAAATCGATTTTACTCTCACCAAATCCCTGAGTTCGACTCTGGAATTTCTTGCCTTACTACAGCTGATCCGTACATTGCGAGTTCGCTTTTGCATAAGTTCTAGATACAAATTTAATACTTTGACGCACACACTTTTGAGTGAACACTCGACATCAAGCAGCCAGGAACATCACCTCTCCCGTGTTTTCCTTCAGCAACGCAGGAGGCTCTAGCAGCCATGCCAATCTCTGCTTCATCCCACAACAAACCAGCTAGCCTTTCTACACTTCAACCCCTAGGGAAGCCCAACCAGCGCTACCTATCCATCAGAGCCGGCCTCCCTTTCATTTCTTCGTCTCCCTACTAGGTTCGAAAACACCACTGTATCTACCAAGAACAACCACGGGAGCCGGAGATCATGCCGCCGCCTTCACCGCCGTCGTCGGACGAGCCCTATGCCGACCCTTGCATCTCCCTAACTCTCCTTCTCTAATCTCGGTTTCGAATTTCAAACCTCAACTTCCTTCACCTCCTTCCCGACCTCCTTCTACCCTTCTTCGTTGGAGATTGAAGCCGCCGTCGTCGAATCCCTCGCCGGGAGTTTCTTGCGTTGCCTCCCCTTCATGCTGAAGTCCACCGGAGCACAAGGAGAAGACACAGCCGCTGCCGCTTCATCTTTCCTAGACGATGAAGAAGACCCTTTTTGGGGTTTAAAACCCTTGTTATTATCACAAGTGCCCCCCCCCATATTTTATTATAATTACAGTAAATAACCCATGTTATATATTACTTTTTTGGCCCATGTTTTGGTTTATTACAAATCTGCCCTGTTGAAATATTACAAGTATTGCCCCAAATTGTATTTATATATTATGACTCAAATTCTGAGATTTAACAATTATGCCCTTTCTTGGATTATTTTCGAAATATGGCCCAAGGATTTAATTTGTGGTTTATGACCCCAAATTTCTAAAATTATATAAATTCCCGGAAAATGTTTTTACGAGTTTAACCTTGGTTTTGGAAAAACGAGTTTTACCTTAAGTCTTATATAAGTTAAATCTTCCTTCAAATTTAGCTTATATGCTAAATTTGCTTAGATTTTGTTTTAGGTCCGGAAGCGCCCCGATAAAGGCCATCGTATCCATTCTCGACATCCGTGGATCGTCTTCCGCTTTTGACCTCGTGTGAGTACCTTATTCCTCGATCTAGTTATGTTTATATGTAGAATCATGCTAGGTTGAATCTAGCATAACTTAGAGCAAATGTTAAGTAGTGGCTTGGAACCTTTAGGTGAGTGTTTGAGGTTATTGATGTTCTATGACATGTGGTGTGTTGATCTTGAGTTTCTATACAGTTGTGAGCCTCGTGGTTGATCTTGTAAGACTTGAGGGGGTATTTATATGTTGATTGAGATTGCAGAGTTTAGGATGAGAGTATCCTAGCACATGGGGCTATAGTTGTGATCTTACGAGTTGTGAGGACTAGGATTGTTATCATAGTTTATGAGAATGCATGATCTTTGATAACACGATTTATGACTTAGGTTTAGGCACTCATTTAGATAGTTTTTCCACTCATTCACGCATGGTTTAGCACTAGTTCACGACGTTTGCACTCAATTCATGTATTTTGTCGAGTTAGACGTCTACACGGACTTTTGCATGCTTTGTAGGTATTTTGGGAGATTTAGGAGTTTAATCGATACATTTGAGGATCGTTCCTCGAGATGACACACCTTTGGACTCATTGGGATGCAATCTAGGGGCTAAGGAGGACACTTGGAACCTTGTTGATGCATGTCATGCACCAAATCGTGACTTAATGATCCAAAACAAGCTGAGGAACCAAAACCACGGCCAATGGGACTTCCACGGGCGTGGAAATGGGCCGTGGTTTTTTCCAGACGGTTGTGACGGCTGTGCCACGATCTTCATGGCCGACTCTTGCAAGTTTTAGGATAAAAGGTGGTCCTGCAAGGTTGAAAAGGGGCATCCATTCTCACTCCCATTCTGTCACACACTCTCAACAAGAAAGATTCTCTCAATTGGAAGCTTGGATTGGAGCTACTCTTGGAGGAGAAGAAAAGTTCCATTGGAGAAGAAGAGAAGAACACACCATTATTAGTCTTTGATAGATTTTAGAGTGAAGATTATCGGGATCGTTTTCTAGGGTTGTAAGAATCGGTTGAACCTTCTTTTGAAGGGTTGTGAGTCTTTCTAAATCTCATATTCAGCTTGGTTTTTCTTGTTCTACTTGTTCATCTCTTTCTTTTCATTTTCTTGCAAATGGATGTCATGATTTTATGCTTGATGATTTCGATTGTGATGATGTATGTTGTTGGCTAAATAGATGCGATTCTAGGGTAAGGAAAGGATGGTTATGGCTTGGACTATGATAGAATAGACTTAAATGTATGCTTGGATGATTCGTTTGATTGAACCTAGTCACTGTTAGAAACCACGGTTTGTTCTAGACAAACCACGGCCGTGGATCTAGATGAACACCCCGTGATTTTGATTTACTTGCTTGTAATGATAAATCCAAGTGTTAGGTTGTTAGATTGTTGAAATCCTAGTGTTTGTTGAGTTAAATCTATCCTAGGGTGACCTAGTGTTAGCAACTAAGTGTTAGAAGAGACCTACCCGGTAATTCTTACTCTTAGATACCGAAGATGACGAACTCTAGGTAGTAGTGAGCCTCACAAGCCGCTATTGGACTGAGTGTGCTAGGATAGGTGTTTAGGACTTGCCTTCCCGAGACTTACCCGGTGAGGAGAGGTTAGATCCCTAGAATACCATCCGGTTTGTGTAGAATTCTTATCCTTAGGCTCTTTGAGACTTACCCGGTGATGAGACCTTAGGAACGGACTAGTGGACCATGAGACCTACCCGGTGATTGATCCCAATCTAGAAACGCTCACTCCCAACATACTATAGTTAATCCAAGGAATGATTAGATATCTTGAGTCCAACGCCATAACCGGAATTTCCAACCCCTAGAATCCGCTTTTCTCCCTTTGATTACATATTTCGTATTTGCTTGTTTACTTGTGGTGTTAGCTTAGTTGATTGTTTATTTCGCATGATTTGTGATCCTTGATTGATCACCTAAAAACCAAACCAAAAACATTGTGATTTTCATTTCTTTATTCCTTTCTCTTTTCTTATCTTAGATCAACACTATCCTTAGTCACTATTTGACTCGATTTGACCTCAGTCTTTGTGTTCGACCTCGGAATACTATCCCTACTACAAAACGTCCCGTACACTGCGGGTTCGCTAGGAGTTAGGAGAAATATATCGAGTATAAATTTAAAGCTTTTGCGTGCATACATTCTTAGCGTAACAAGTTTTTGGCGCCGTTGTCGGGGACTAGGTTAAGATTGAGTCATTGTTTGTGATTGAATATAGTGTAGGTCTTTCTTGTTGCTTTTGATCTCGTTTGGTTTGTGTCTTTGCTTTTCAGGACCTCTCTACTCTTAGGTGTATGCGAAGATCTCGTGGCAAGGATTTAGCTCCATTCGATCCCGAACTGGAGAAAACCCTTAGATCTAGATTCAAGAGCATTAGGAAGGGAAAAGAGATGGCCGGGAGAGATCTCCAAGCTGAGTTAGATGAGGCTTTAGAGGAAATTAGGATAAGGGATGAAGCTTTGGAGAATGAATGGAGACTTGCCAATGAGAGGCAAGAAGCAATTAGGAGGGAGATTGAAGAGATTAGGCAAGCTCTTGTGCGAAGAGAACCTAACCCTAAAGAACCTCCACCTCCACCACCACAACCGCAGCCGGCGGCTAATATTCGGGTTGTGCCCATTGCTATTGAAGAGCCACAAACATTAGGGCGACGTATGGATCCGGCACAAAGAGCACACCGTCCGGGTGTGAACTTAGGAGATCCCGCAACCCATAATTACGAGCTCCGCCCTCAAGTTCTACAAATGATCCGGCATAATCAATTTGGAGGGATGGAAGGAGAGTCTCCTCATCAACACTTGATGAACTATGAGATCTTGATGGAGACTCTAAGGCCACCTAGATTGGAGAGCAACAACCATAAGCTCAGGGCTTTCTCCTTCTCACTTAAGGATAAAGCCTTGGCTTGGTATTAATCTATTCCACAAGGGCGAGTGAGTACTTGGGAGGAGATGACAACCGAGTTTTTGACAAAGTTCTTCCCACCTTCCAAGACTACCGAGCTAAGAGGGAAGATCAATGCCTTCGTGATGAAGGATAGAGAGAGTTTATTCAAGTCTTGGGAGAGATTCAAGGACCTTCTCCTAGATTGTCCACACCATGGTATACCAAAAATTGAGCTATTGGAGATCTACTTCAAGGGACTTGATGAAGATAGCTAATTCAAGCTCCAATCTCTTTCCGGTGGGACTTTCATGGAAAAGAATGTAGATGAAACTTGGGAGTTTGTAGAGAAACAAGCTTTGGTGATTGAGAAGTACTCCCATAGGAAGAGTGATGGGAGAAAAGCGGGAGCATATGAGGTGAGCGAAGTCACCATGAGTAACTTCAAGCTTGATGCAATCAACAGTGAGTTGAAATCTTTGAGGGAGTTGTGCACTACAACTATGAAGAATCAAGCAACCTCTCAAGTGCAAATGCAAGCAAACTTGTCTTCCAAGGAGGAAGATGTGAACTACATGGGAAGGGGCAATTACAACAACTATCAAGGCCCAAGGAACTTCAACAACAACCGGCAATTCAACAATTACCGGCCTAACCACAACCATCCCGGGTTTTCCTATTCTAACCCGGATGGAGCCTTGAACCCTCCCGCTTCGACAAGCGCAGCTCCTCCACCAAAGGCATCACAAGAACCTCCACCCGGATTCACTTAACCTCCAAAGGATAGAACCGAGATGATGTTTGAGCAATTGCTTGGAAGGTTGAGTGGTCTTGAGAGCACGGTGACTTCTATTTCTAAGGCTCAAGAGCTTTTGGAAGCACAAGTGTTCCAAAAGGCGGGTGAAGCTCATAGAGATCCGGGAAAGCTTCCCGGAAGAACCGAAGACAACCCAAGAGGCCAAGTGTTGGCCATCACAACAAGGAGCGGGTTGAGCATGAAGGATCCCTTACCTAAGGGAAGTGACAAAGGAAAGCAAGTGGTGATAGAGGAAGAGCCATTGCAAGAAGATGGAGGCAAGAGCAAGGATGATGAGCCAACATATGTGGCACCACCTCCATACAAGTCACCACTACCGTTCCGACAATCACGAGCAAGAGCTCGCTTGGACAAATACTTTGGTAAATTCCTTGAACTTATGTCTAAATTGCATATTAACATTCCGTTCATGGATGCTATTCTAGGTATGCCGGCATATGACAAGTTCTTGAAGGAGATACTCTCCAACAAAAGGAAGTTGGAGGAGTATGGAGAAGTGAGGATGACAAAGAGGTCCTCGGAATTGATCCAAACCATGAAGGAGGAGATGCCTCCTAAGCTAAGAGATCCGGGATCTTTTTGTGTGCCAATCGGAGTGGGAGAAGTGAAGTATGAAGCCCTATGTGATCTTGGGGCAAGTGTAAGCATCATACCGCATGCACTTTGCAACAAGGTTGGGCTAGGAGAGCCAAATCCGGTCAAGATGACACTTTACATGGCGGACCGTTTGATAACTCACCTAGTTGGAATATTGGAAGACATACCGGTGCAACTAGGGAAGTTCTATGTGCCAATAGACTTCGTTGTCTTGGACATCCCGGCGGACTATCCGGTTCCCATCATCTTGGGGAGACCTTTCCTAGCCACTTCCGGATGCTTGGTGGATTGTAAGAATGGAATTCTCTCCTTCAACATTTGAGAAGAGAATATCAAGTTCAAATTATGCACAATGATGAAGGGGCCAGCCCTTGATGAGGATGTATTCAACATTGTCGAGCGAAAGGAGTCTAGAGAAGTTGTGAGCTCGATCTTGATCAAGGACCCCTTGGAGAAGGTTCTTAGCTTAAGTTTGATGGAGGAAGGTGTTGAGGAGGCTTGCAATGAAGAAATCAAGGCTTTGGAGCATTAGAAAAAGAGACAAGAGCTGAATTTGAGGTCCACGAGAGTATGGTGAATTCCTGTAGGAACCACGGCCAGGGACCAAGAACCACGGCCGTGGAAAGACCCGTGGAACTCTCTGGAATGCTCCGCAATGCAAGCTTTGCAAGAACCGAGGCCGTGGTTGTGCCAGAGCCCGTGGTTTCTCCAAAAACTGCCTTAGTTGATGATCAAGCTTCAAGGAGCCTTGAGGAGTCTTCCATGGCTTTGGATTCATCTCAACCAACATTATCTGGACTGTCTCCACTCGATAAAGGTCCTCCTAAACTTGAACTTAAACCCCTCCCCTCTCATTTGAAATATGCTTTTCTTGTTGAGAATTCTACTTATCTAGTTATTGTGAATGCATGCTTAAATGATGATGAGTTGAATAGATTGTTGCATGAGTTTAGATTGCATAGGAAAGCCATTGGCTATACCATTGACGATTTAGTTGGCATCAAACCTTCTTTGTGCATGCATAAGATCTTAATGGAAGACAATCACAAACCTTCAATTGAACCTCAAAGAAGACTAAACCCTATCATGAAAGAAGTAGTCAAGAAAGAGATCCTCAAATTGCTAGATGCGGGAATCATTTTCCCGATTTCGGATAGTAAGTGGGTTATTCCCATGCATGTGGTTCCTAAGAAGGGTGGGATGACCGTAGTAACCAATGAGAATAATGAACTAATCCCAACTAGAACGGTTACGGGATGGAGGATGTGTATAGACTATAGGAAACTAAATGTGGCCTCTAGGAAAGATCACTTCCCTCTTCCTTTCATTGACCAAATGCTAGAGAGATTAGCTCAACATTCTCACTTTTGCTATTTAGATGGTTATAGTGGATTCTTCCAAATCCCTATCCACCCCGATGACCAAGAGAAAACTACATTCACATGTCCTTGGGGTACATTTGCATATAGGAGAATGCCATTTGGGTTGTGTAATGCACCCGCCACCTTTCAAAGGTGTATGATGACTATCTTTTTTGAGTATATTGAGAATATAATGGAAGTGTTTATGGATGATTTTTCTGTTTATGGATCTTCCTTTGATGATTGTTTAGCTAACTTGTCTTTGGTGCTTAAGAGATGTGAGGAGACTAATCTAGTCTTGAATTGGGAGAAATGCCACTTCATGGTAAGTGAAGGTATTGTATTGGGACACTTGGTGTCCAACCGTGGCATTGAGGTTGATAGGGCTAAGATAGAGACGATTGAGAAGTTGCCACCACCTACCTCGGTGAAGGGGGTAAAGAGTTTTCTAGGGCATGCCGGTTTTTACCGGAGATTCATTAAAGATTTCTCTAAGATTTCTAAGCCTCTTACTAACCTACTAATAAAAGATGTTGAGTTTGTTTTCTCCAAGGATTGCCTTGAAGCTTTTTGTAGGTTGAAGAATGCTTTGATCCCCGCTCCCATCATGCAACCTCCGGATTGGAGTCTACCGTTTGAGATCATGTGCGACGCGAGTGATGTAGCCATTGGGGCTGTTTTTGGACAAAGGAAAGATGGGCTTACACATACCATCTATTATGCTAGCAAGACGCTAGATGATGCCCAACTCAATTATGCTACTACCGAGAAGGAGTTGCTAGCGGTGGTGTATGCATTTGAGAAGTTCCGCTCATATCTTGTTGGAGCGAAGGTCATAGTGTATACGGATCATGTTGCGATCCGTTATCTCCTTACAAAGAAGGATGCCAAGCCTAGGTTGATTCGGTGGATCCTTCTTCTTCAAGAGTTTGATTTGGAAATCCGGGATAAGAAAGGGTCCGAAAATTCTGTGGCGGATCACCTTAGTAGACTCCCACCATTGGAGCTTGAGAGAGATGACATCCCGATTGATGACTCATTCCGGGATGAGCAGTTGCAAATGGTGGAGGAGTGTCTACTTCAAGTGTCTAGAGGAAGTGAGCCATGGTATGCGGACATTGTGAACTATCTCGTGTGCGAGGAAGTGCCTCCCGGTTTGTCATATGCCCAACGGAAAAAGTTCTTCAAGGATGTGAGGCACTACTATTAGAGTGAACCGCTTTTGTTCAAGAGAGGGCCGGATGGAGTCTTTAGGAGATGCATACCGGAGGATGAGGTGGAGAGTGTGATCCGCCATTGTCACTCCTTGCCATGTGGAGGACATGCTAGCTCACACAAGACATGTGCTAAGGTGTTGCAATCGGGTTTCTTTTGGCCAAGTTTGTTCAAGGATGTGCAGAATTTTGTGGTAGCTTGTGATGCTTGCCAGAGGACGGGCAACATCTCAAGGAGGAATGAGATGCCCTTGAACAACATACAAGAGGTGGAGATATTTGATGTGTGGGGTGTGGACTTCATGGGTCGATTCCCCTCTTCATGTGGCAACCTCTACATCCTCTTGGCGGTAGACTATGTTTCGAGATGGGTGGAGGCAATCGCCTCTCCTACAAATGATGCCAAGGTTGTGGTGCGGTTCTTCAACCGAGTGATCTTCCCAAGGTTTGGAACACCAACGGTGATCATAAGTGATGGAGGGAAGCACTTCACCAATAGGAACTTCGGGACACTTTTGGCAAAGTATGGGGTGACTCATAAGGTGGCAGCACCTTACCATCCCCAAACTAGTGGCCAAGTGGATCTCCAACCGGGAGATAAAAGGGATCCTTGAGAAGACGGTTTCTAGGACGAGAAAGGATTGGGCTATGAAGCTCGATGATGCTTTGTGGGCTTATAGAACCGCTTTCAAGACACCGATTGGCACCACTCCTTACAAGTTAGTCTATGGCAAGTCTTGCCACCTTCCGGTAGAGATGGAGCATAGAGCATATTGGGCTATAAGGTGGTTGAATTTTGACCTCAAAGAGGCCGGTGAGAAGAGGTTGCTTGATATGAACGCTCTTGAGGAGATCCGGTTGGATGCCTATGAAAACGCCCGGATCTACAAGGAAAGGACCAAACGTTGGCATGACAAGCGTCTCATCCCGAAGGAGTTGAGTGAAGGCGACCTTGTCCTTCTCTTCAACTCAAGGCTGCGGCTCTTCCCCGGAAAGCTAAACTCTAGATGGACGGGTCCTTATGTGGTGAAGAAGATCTTTCCCCATGGAGCGGTTGAGATAGGAGGGGAGCATTGTGGAGATTTTAAGGTGAATGGGCACCGGTTGAAGAGGTACATCCCGGGAGCTCCGGTGGATATGATTGCCCCACTTCACCTTGAGTGAGACGCCCCCGAGTTTGGTAAAGCTAATGACCTTAAAGAAGCGCTTAATGGGAGGCAACCCATTGGTAATCGTTTTTCCCTTTTCGTTTTTATTTTTGTTTTTGTTTTGATTTTTCTTTTTTTGTGTGTTTGGTGTGCTTTGTGTGTGTGCTAGCTAGAGTCTTGGTAGCATAGAAGCCTTGCATGGCATGTGGATGATGATGATGAGTCCCTCATCAATTGTGGGTGGAGCGGACGCGGGACTTGGACGGATAGCGGCGCCTAGCGCGGATCCCGACGCCATAACGAACACTTTGAGCTCTCTACCATCGTTGATAGGATCATCCGCCATCACTCCACTTGAATGATCCCAAATACCAAAGCAAGCCATTTTTACATTGTGAGAACCCTCTTTCACTCTTCTTCACTTCATTTACACATTGGGGACAATGTGTTTCTAAGTATGGGGTGGGGTTTGCATAATCTTTTGCATGATTAGCATCTAGGATAGTTTAATATTGTCACAGGTCTTGCATTGTACATAGGCATTTCGAAAAATCCAAAAAGATCAGAAAATTTAAAAAAATTTTAGTGCTTCTAAGCTTGTGGAATGACCCTTATGATTAGATTGTTGTGTGGATTGGCTATGGATGGCCTTATGTGTTGAATAGATGAATGCATATGTGGACTTGAAGTACTTATCTTGAATCCCATGAATGATTTGTGATTATGATGCTTGTCTTGATTGGATTGAGTATTAAAAGTCGAAATTACATGCTAGTTCTTGCACATCATCTAGGAGTGATTAAGGCAATTCATCTTTCTCTACTTCTCATCTTGATCATGTTGTTTGAGCACCTCAATTGATATAAATTTGACCTCTTTTGATCCATCCGGGAATAGGAGCATGCTAGTGTGTTGAGTGTGTGAAAAGTAAGTGTAGGGTTAAGTTGTTGATTAAAGAATGTTATGAATGAAGTGCTGAATTTGTTGTGAAAGTGTAGACAAAAATATAGGTTTGGGGACGTTGGTTTAAATGACTAGTAACTCGGCACCATTCACATAATCGGGTGTTTGTGCCTTGCCAAAGTCAAATAAACCGATAGTCCTAACGAGCTTTGGTATGTGTGCCCGGTGTGGATGCACCTCGAAAAATAAAAAAGTCCGAGGACGGCTAATCACAAAGGTTTCGGCTTTTGTACACCAATGCCATTGTCTCAAAAATAAGTGAAAGAAAAAGAAAAGAAAAGAAAGAAAAGATGGAGAAAATATACACTTGTGGGAAGTTGATAAAAAATGTGAAGTTGTGAAGTTAGTTCCATTCCAGGATTAGCATCACATAACCTAGAAAAATCCCCACCTAATCACAACATTTCTTGGCCTCTCATTTCACAAGCCCTTGTGACCTATTTGCATGTGTGTAAGACTTAGTGATCTAGATTGGATATGCTCATGATCATCTTGACTTCTTCATTTTTACATTTCATGCATGCCTTCGAGTTAAGTACAATTGTCTTTCCGTACCTTCATTTATTTGATGTATGATCGCTTGTCCATTTCCATGAAACATGACTATGAAGGTGATCCAATATTAGAAGCACAACTCCAAAAAGATTTTGTTGTTTTTCTGCATGCACAAATCATGTCATCTCTTAGTCTCTAGTAGGGAACTTGCTCGGGGACGAGCAAACCTTAAGTATGGGGTATTTTTGATAACACGATTTATGACTTAGGTTTAGGCACTCATTTAGATAGTTTTTCCACTCATTCACGCATGGTTTAGCACTAGTTCACGACGTTTGCACTCAATTCATGTATTTTGTCGAGATAGACGTCTACACGGACTTTTGCATGCTTTGTAGGTATTTTGGGAGATTTAGGAGTTTAATCGATACATTTGAGGATCGTTCCTCGAGATGGCACACCTTCGGACTCATTGGGATGCAAGCTAGGGGCTAAGGAGGACACTTGGAACCTTGTTGATGCATGTCATGCACCAAATCGTGACTTAATGATCCAAAACAAGCCGAGGCACCAAAACCACGGCCACTGGGACTTCCACGGGCGTGGAAATGGGACGTGGTTTTTGCCAAACGGTTGTGACAGCTGTGCCACGATCTTCATGGCCGACTCTTGCAAATTTGTAGGATAAAAGGTGGTCCTGCAAGGCTGAAAAGGGGGATCCACTATCACTCCCATTCTCTCACACACTCTCAACAAGAAAGATTCTCTCAATTGGAAGCTTGGATTGGAGCTACTCTTGGAGGAGAAGAAAAGTTCCATTGGAGAAGAAGAGAAGAACACACCATTATTAGTCTTTGATAGATTTTAGAGTGAAGATTATCAAGATCGTTTTCAGGGTTGTAAGAATCGGTTGAACCTTCTTTTGAAGGGTTGTAAGTCTTTCTAAATCTCATATTCAGCTTGGTTTTTCTTGTTCTACTTGGTCATCTCTTTCTTTTCATTTTCTTGCAAATGGATGCCGTGATTTTATGCTTGATGATTTCGATTGTAATGATGTATGTTGTTGGCTAAATAGATGCGATTCTAGGGTAAGGAAAGGATGGTTATGGCTTGACTATGATATAATAGACTTAAATGTATGCTTGGATGATTCGTTTGATTGAACCTAGTCATTGTTAGAAACCATGGTTTGTTCTAGACAAACCACGGCCGTGGATCTAGATGAACACCCCGTGATTTTGATTTACTTGCTTGTAATGATAAATCCAAGTGGTAGGTTGTTAGATTGTTGAAATCCTAGTGTTTGTTGAGTTAAATCTATCCTAGGGTGACCTAGTGTTAGCAACTAAGTGTTAGAAGAGACCTACCCGGTAATTCTTACTCTTAGATACCGAAGATGACGAACTCTAGGTAGTAGTGAGCCTCACAAGCCGCTATTGGACTGAGTGTGCTAGGATAGGTATTTAGGACTTGCCTTCCCGAGACTTACCCGGTGAGGAGAGGTTACATCCCTAGAATACCATCCGGTTTGTGTAGAATTCCTATCCTTAGGCTCTTTGAGACTTACCCGGTGATGAGACCTTAGGAACGGACTAGTGGACCATGAGACCTACCCGGTGATTGATCCCAATCTAGAAATGCTCACTGCCAACATACTATAGTTAATCCAAGGAATGATTAGATAGCTTGAGTCCAACGCCATAACCGGAATTTCCAACCCCTAGAATCCGCTTTTCTCCCTTTGATTACATATTTCGTATTTGTTTGTTTACTTGTGGTGTTAGCTTAGTTGATTGTTTATTTCGCATGATTTGTGATCCTTGATTGATCACCTAAAAACCAAACCAAAAACATTGAGATTTTCATTTATTTATTCCTTTCTCTTTTGTTAGCTTAGATCAACACTATCCTTAGTCACTATTTGACTCGATTTCACCTCAGTGTTTGTGTTTGACCTCAGAATACTATCCCTACTACAAAACATCCCGTACACTACGGGTTCGCTAGGAGTTAGGAGAAATATATCGAGTATAAATTTAAAGCTTTTGCGTGCATACATTCTTAGCGTAACAATCTTGTAAGTGTATATAGGACTATGAGTCTAAGGACTTCTATCTTTTATGGGTGGTTGTTGATTATCGTGCCTTGTCTTGAACAGGCCTTGGTGGTATTCCTACGGGAAGACAGATCGGTTTTTAGCTAGCTTTGAGACGAGGTAAGTCCTCGGACTTACTTCGCCGCTTTTATGTATTATTTGGATACATTATGGTGGTGTGTGTTTTATCGATTTTGATCATGAAACCGGATTAGGACGACTTGACTATATATATTATTTGGCTCATTGTTACTATTATTATCGGGCGGTGACATCACTGCCTAGCTCCTGAGGGAGATTGGGAGGTTCTCTACGACCGGACCATACATGGTATACGGGCGGGCTTCTTCACCACTCCACATGGTATACGGGTTGAGCTCCGCCACACTCCTGTTGGTTACACAGGGACAGAGGCGAGAGTTATAAGACTCTCGTGTCACACTTTAAACGAATGGAATTAGAATTGGAATAACCTAAAAAGAGAAGATAAGAACCGGATGTGTATGTATATGAGCATGTTGTGTGTTCTTATGTTTGTGTTTGTGCCATATTATCTATATAATGTCTAGAATGTGAGCTAACGGTTCTCAACCGTTTGTGTAAATGTCTTGCAGGTTAGGGATGCCGCCGAGTGATCCGGAGGAGTGGGCAGCCGGGGTTCCGTACATCTTAGGTTTAGTTGGGTTTTGGATTCCTTGTGTTGTTGTTATTGTATATTATGTTGATGTTGTTGTAAGGACGACTGAAGTCTTTCCTTTCTTTTATTTTTGTGTTTCACAACATTGCATAAAAATATATTTCTATTTTGACCTTTATTTGTGTCTTGTTGCAAGAACCGGTGAAATTGTTGTTAGGCTACGGGTCGGGACCCATTGTGAGGTCTCAACCCGTAGCACTCCGAGTTCCGCGGATTCAAGGTGTTACAGAAAAGGGAAAAACTACCTATATGCGAATCTAAACTACGTCATATTTCATGCCGTCAAAATACCCCATACTTGCCTCTTGCTTGTCCCCAAGAAAGGTTCAACCTTAGAATAAAAAGATGTATGAAATATGAATGCAAAAATAAAGAAAAACACAAAATTTTTGGGTTAGTGCTTTTATTCAAAGATCGCTTTCTACACTTGTTTCATGGCTTTTCGAAAATCGTTATGTGAACAAAAATTCTCATGCCTTGAAAAACACAATCACATATTGCAATAGTTTCACAACAATCATCATCACCTGAAGTAAAATTAAATTCAATAATGGGAAAAATCCAATTTGGACCATAAAACCAAACAACAATCTCAAAGATCTTAAGGTCTTTCAAATAAAGGTCAAAGAAACGTGTTAGGGTGGGATATGTATAGGATATGTGGTGCAAAATCCGGGAAAGAGGACAATAAAATCACCGACTTTTCAAGCACACTTCAACTTTCACCAATAGGAGCTTTGCTCTTCTTTTTCAGCATAATTTTTCGACTTTACTTTTGAGATCATAGACAAAGGTGCACAATAACCGAAGCCAAGGAAATCAGCATTAACTCAATTTTTCGAGTTGCCTCAAACCGTAATGCACATACAATGACTCGTTAGGAATATCGCTCAATCTGACTTTGGCAAGACGCAAACACCCGCCTATGTGAATGGTGCCGAATTACTCATCATCATGATTGACTTCCCCAAACCTATTTTCTAACACACTTTACCACTTTCAACTTCACACTTACGCACAATTGCATCCTAACTCCCGGATAGGTAAGAAGGGGAAATATATAGATATACATGAGCAGCTAAAAGGTGATCAAGAAGAAGAAAGTAATAGAAACGAAACGCCATAATCATATCAATAAGAAGCGCAAGAACTTTAAAAGCGGTTCAACCTTCAATTTCTCAACATGATTTAAATCAAATTTATAAATTATGAAACTTGCAAGAAAATTTCACAAAACATTCAAATCAGTCCCAAATCACAATTCATTTTAAACACATAAAAATCATCAAAAATCCAATTCACAAGTAGTTTTCTTTAACTAGGTCATCTCAATCCTAGGAGGACAAATTTTTTTTACATTTTTCAAATTTTTTTAAAATTTTCAAATTTTTTTGGTTTTTTCAAAACTATCACATGCAAGGCAATAACGAAACATGCAACAAGGATAAGGAAAGATGCAAAGTACGACGATCATACAAGCAAACAAGTATCTAAAAGTTATTACAGACCAAAGGTTTTTAACCACCCCATACTTGAACCACACGTTGTCCCCAACGTGTAATAATAGTAGAGTTAAAAGTACAAGAAACTCACAAGTTCGGTAGAGCAACTAAAAAGTGAAAGTCATCATCCAAATGGAGGTGGGAATGGATGCCATGCCGGGTCGTAGGGGCGGTTGAACTGGGTATGGTAAATGTCTTGTATCATCTGCTGCCCATGCTCGACGGTCCCAAGGCGGTCATCAATGTTATCCATCCTCCGCTCCAATGCGGGAATCCATGGAGGCTGCTCATCGAACCATGATGGACGCTCTGAAGTGTTAGCTCTGCGCTGGTAAGGGCTTGCCCGAGGAAGACGGGAGGTAGACCTCCTAGGAGGCTCATGCTGCCCTCCCATTGATGGAAATGAAGATGGCAGCTCTTGAGAACTACCAAACTCTCCGTCAGCCCCGTAGTCGATGGGGCCGGTGTCCGTCCCCGTGTCCATGTAATCGTGGCTTTTTCCTCCTGCCGCCTCAGCTGCGGCATCATCTCCCTCATATTCTGGACCACCCATCTCAACATGCATCTCCTCAAACGTCAACTTCCAGTTGACGTTATTCCTAATGGTGTACTCCACCTTCCACGGAATCCCTCTCGCTCCCTTGCCCTCCCAAGGCATAGCTGCATGTGGCGGCCCTCTATGTCGGGGAATCAGAATACTCCTATGAATAAAACGCTCAAGGCCAAGAGGCCTAGCCTCTACAACAAGGTCGCAAGCGGAAAAGTCAACCCCTAGACTAGAGCCTAGTTGCTGAGTTGTTGAGTATGTGAGCTGAGGGCTTTGATATAGCGTAAACCGCCCCTGCGTGACCCAGAGGCCGCCCCTGTGGTTTGCCTGTGCCACACTTGCGGCTCACAAAGTCCGCCCCTGCGGCTCTATGTGGTTGCAGCCGTCTTTGTTGACCCCTTGACCCGTGCTTTACCCTTTTCCTTCCTTTATAAGCTTCTTCTCTTTCCTTCTGATGAGGGTTCCCCATTTACAGCCCATCTCTCTCCCTATGTTCATCTTCTCCTCTCCTCTTCCTTTGGATCTCTTCTTGATCCATGTTTGAGTTGTTGGAGATTGGAAGCTTATAAGCTTAGCTTTGCTTGAGTTTGATGCTTGTGGATGCTGTTGTGCTTGTTGATAACCAGCCTTTAGGTTATGATGGTGTTCAGATCTTGATTGGGTTCAGCTTGGTGAGCCCATCTCCCATCTCTTTCTATCTTCTTTCTTTCTTGCATCTTTCCTTCTTTTCTTCATCTAGAGCTTAGGTTCCACAAGTTTGATCTTGTGGCAGCCTTGATTGGCTTTTATTGATGTATATATGTATGTATATGTTTGTGTATGGCTTCTGGATGGAGAAGGAGTGAAGAGGATCGAGTGAAGAAACAAAGGAAAGCCGGAAGTGCACTTTCTGCACACCAGCCGCCCCTGCGCCACTCCTGGACTGCCCCAGCGCCGGCAATGAGCCGCCCTTGCGCCACTTCCTAGCCGCCCTTGCGGCCACCTGCACCAGCCTGGTGTTGCACTTGGTTCTGCGGGTGTGTCTTGCTTCTAGGCTTGCCTATGGATGGCATTTCCTCTTCCTTTTCTCTTGTGAGAGTGTAGTAGCATGGTAGGGCTAGATGAGAGTGTTTGGAAGATATATGATCATGTTATGCCTTATACAACTTTTGAGGATTATAGGATGCAAGGTTAAAGTTGAGGATGATCCTATGGATCCCTTGGGTCTAGGTGTGACCCCTTTGATGAATAGAGGTTGATATCTTTCTATGTCTTGTTATTAGGCAGTGCCCCTCTCTCAGGATTGGAGGTTGATCGTGTTTGGGTTGTGTACGAGGTTGAGGTAACTCCGTAGGACTTACCTATGTACCATCCTTATATTGGGTGTTTGCATGAGTGGTATGTGTTACATGTTTGTTATGATAGCATGAGATATCGTTTATATTGACCTATGTTTTATTGACTGCGCCGTTGCGTGGTTGTGATAACCTTACCCTTTCATCCTGCCATAGAGTTTGGGAGGTTCTCTGACGACATGCGAGAATGGTTTACAAGAAGGGCGCAATCAACTCCCATAGGGTACACGGATTGTGTGACCGATACTTGTACAACTGGACATAGCACTCAGAGGTGGGGATGATACGGTCCTCGTGTCACATAGTTTCATATATCTATATATACGTAGTTTGAGTGAATGGCTATTATATAAAGATAATAAATTGGTAAAGGTGTGATAGTATGCGGATGTGTTTATCTTTCATGATTGTGCATGTGCTTGTGCATTATCTCATATATGTATGGTTAGCTAACAGTTTCATACCGGGTTGTAGATGTTGTGAGATAGGCATTGTTGGGTGATTTTGCAAGGTGACAGGCAGAGGACTCTCGTACATTAGGTGGTTGGTTTTGGGATTGTTTATGTTTTCCCTCATGCATGAGGATGATGTCTTGTTTACCTCTTGTGTGAGGATGTCGTTTCATATTCGGCTATGTTGTTGTTTACCTTTGGTTGTACAGTTCATACGGTTTTATGTATTTGTTTTATATCTGTCAGTGCCATGTTGTAAGGTCCAGTGAACTTGTTATCTCGCTAGGGTCAAGATTTATTGTGAGATCTTAGCCCAATGTGACATCCCGAGTCCCGCGGATTCGGGGTATTATAGAGTTGGTATTAGGGCCTTAGGTTGACAACAATGGCACTTGCTACCTGCAATAAGGTGTGATAGGAAAAATAAGCAAAACCTAAAATGGGTCTGACGTTTTAAAATGTCTTTTATTTTAAGTGGGGTTTTGTGATAGAATGTATGAGAAGTCGTCACCTCTGTCATGGATCTCTGCAGCGTAGATATTTATATATATATATATGTGTGTATTATGCATCATGTGGATGTATTATATATATATCGATACATATGACATATATATAGCCTTATAAGATTAGGTGCGCATATCTTGCAGATGGCTCAGTCTAGAGCAACATTTGTAGTGGGACGAGGTAGGGATACATCCCCTCTTCTTCCAGTGGCGATAAGTCAGGGACCAGTTTCCACTGTTGGTTCGCCTATGGTAGAGAACGAGTTTGAAGAGGCTAATCATGTCTCAATGAGTAGATTCGAGTTTCAAGAACATATGCACCAAGTATATGAGGTTGTAAGAGCGGGTAGACCTACACCGGATTTACCAACATCTGTGGGACCAATTGAAGCTTCCGGATCAGAGAAGAAGCAATAGACTGAATCAGTTAGTGGAGAAGCAAAGATGATGAATGTTGGACCAAGTCAGATCTCACGACAATCAAGCGGTCCTTTGGCCATGAAGACGACTGACAAGGAACTATAGTGTTAATTGCAACAAGTTTGGACATCGGCGAGTTGTGTTCCCAAAGACGCCAATAGTATGCTTTACATGTGGTAAAACAGGGCATAGAGCGAAGTTTTGTCGACAGGGCAAGGCGCTGCCTCTACAAGTTCCCTCCCGGAGTAAGATCAGCAAAGGCTGACGAAGAAGATCAAGTTACCCTTTAGTTGCACAGGCTGCAAGAATGGGACGAGTATGTTTCAACTGCGGCTATCTAGATCATTTGTGCTCTGAGTGCCCGTTGGAACCGATAACTTGCTTCACCTGTGGTGAACTAGGCCATCTGGCCCCTTTTTGTCAGCAAGGTAGTGTTTCTTCTCAACAAGACCTTCCTCTTTCCGGTGCAGAAAGAGTAGAAGTGGAGGCTATGGCGATGACCTAAGTTATACCTGAGAAGCATAGGCCTGAGGTTGAGTGATGATAAAGTGGAGTTTCGGGCGTTAGCTGTTACAGGTATCATTCTCATTAATGAATTACCTAGTGGAGTTTTGTTTATTGAGAGTGTTATGCACTTCTTGTCTTTCGATGCATGCGTTACTAGTTGACTGTGAAAATAGTGGAAGGTAGGCTTCCCTTTACAAGATTACCAGTTAGGGGTCTGAGGTACCCGCAAGATATGTGATTGTCCCATTTATTAATGGACTTGTGTATGGCTTGTAGACTTCTTTTTCATGCCTTAGGTGCATGAGAAGGTCATTATGTGTATAATTCGGACGAATAGATATCATACTGTATTAGATATTAGTTGGAAGGCTGTTATAGTCTCCACTGAGATAGATTACATAGAGGTCTTCCGAGGTTACAACCTTTGAAGAGACGGATTCTGTCATTAGTACCATATGAGCAGTGAAGTTGATAGCACAAGGAAGCGACACTTTCTAGAATTATGCTATGAAGGAGAGGGATAGTTTCACGTTGGAGGATATTCCAGTGGTCTATGAGCTTATAGACGTGTCATTGAACCATTTGATTTGCCACTTTAGTGGAGTGTGGGCTTTGATACCGAGTTGAAGGATGGTACGAGACTGTTTGGGAAGGCCCATATTGTATGGCACCTGCTTGAATGTTAGAGCTGAAGAAGCAACTTTAGGAGTTGGTTGAGACGGGCTTCATTCACCCTAGTGTATTTATTGTTCGTATTGATGACTTGTTGGGTCAACTTCAAGAAGCAAATTGTGTTTTTCAGGATTTTCTTGCGCTCAGGATATCACCCGTTAAGGGTGGGGAAGCAGGATGTGCATAGGATTGCATTTCATACCTGTTATGGACACTACGAATTTGTAGTGATGCCATTTGCGCTGACGAATGCCTTAACAGTCTATATGGAGTCAATGAACAATATCTTCATTAAATTCATTGATCAGTGGTGGTGGTCTTCATTGATGACATTCTGGTGTACTCTCACAACAGAGAGGAACGTATTGGTCATTTGAGGACGGTTTTGAAGAACCTGAGAGATGGAGGGTTGTATGCTACGCTCTCTACATGCGAGTTGAGATGCTAGAGGTAGACTTCTTAGGCCATGTTGCCTCCGCCTGTGGGATCATGGTTGATCTAGCGAGGATTGAGTATGTTGCAGCATGGACGATACTAATGAACATTTAGGGAATGCGTAGTTTTCTCGGCTCAACCGATTACTACGAGGAAGGATTTCATGTGATTGCGTATCCATTTATGAGTCTTCTAAGGAAGACCACCAGAGATAAGGAAAGTGCAAAGTATGCCGATCATACAAGCAAACAAGTATCTCAAAGTTATTATAGACCAAAGGTTTTTAACCACCCCATACTTGAACCACACGTTGTCGCCAACGTGTAATAATAGTAGAGTTAAAAGTACAAGAAACTCACAAGTTCGGTAGAGCAACTAAAAAGTAAAAGTCATCATCCAAATGAAGGTGGGAATGGATGCCATGCCGGGTCATTAGGGCGGTTGAATTGGGCATGGTAAAGGTCTTGTATCATCTGCTGCCCATGCTCGACGGTCCCAAGGCGATCATCAATGTTATCCATCCTCCGCTCCAATGCGGGAATCTGTGGAGGCTGCTCATCGAACCATGATAGACGCTCTGAAGCGTCGGCTCTGCGTTGGGAAGGGCTTGCCCGAGGAAGACGGGCGGTAGACCTCCAAGGAGGCTCATGCTGCCCTCCCATTGATGGAAATGAAGATGGCAACTCTTGAGAACTACCAAACTCTCCGTCAGCCCTGTAGTCGATGGGGCCGGTGTCCGTCCCCGTGTCCATGTAATCGTGGCTCTATCCTCCTGCCGCCTCATCTGCGGCATCATCTCCCTCATATTCTGGACCACCTATCTCAGTATGCATCTCCTCAAACGTCAAATTCCAGTTGACGTTATTCCTAATGGTGTACTCCAGCTTCCACGGAATCCCTCTCGCTCCCTTTCCCTCCCAAGGCATAGCTGCATGTGGCGGCCCTCTATGTCGGGGAATCAGAATACCCCTATGAATAAAACGCTCAAGGCCAAGAAGCCTAGCCTCTGCAACAAGGTCACAAGCGGAAAAGTCAACCCCTAGACTAGAGCCTAGTTGCTGAGTTATTGAGTATGTGAGCTGAGGGCTTTGATATAGCCTAAACAGCCCCTGCGTGACCCAGAGGCCGCCCCTGTTGTTTGCCTGTGCCACACTTGCGGCTCATAAAGTCCGCTGCTACGGCTCTATATGGTTGCAGCCATCTTTGTTGACCCCTTGACCCGTGCTTTACCCTTTTCTTTCCTTTATAAGCTTCTTCTCTTTCCTTCTGATGAGGGTTCCCCGTTTGCAGCCCATCTCTCTCCCTACGTTCATCTTCTCCTCTCCTCTTCCTTTGGATCTCTTCTTGATCCATATTTGAGTTGTGGGAGATTGGAAGTTTATAAGCTTGGCTTTGCTTGAGTTTGATGCTTGTGGATGCTGTTGTGCTTGTTGATAGCTAGCCTTTAGGTTTTGATGGTGTTCAGATCTTGATTAGGTTTAGCTTGGTGAGCCCATCTCCCATCTCTTTCTATCTTCTTTCTTTCTTGCATCTTTCCTTCTTTTCTTCATCTAGAGCTTAGGTTCCACAAGTTTGATCTTGTGGCAGCCTTGATTGGCTTTTATTGATGTATATATGTATGTATATGTTTGTGTATGGATGCTGGATGGAGAAGGAGTGAAGAGGATCGAGTGAAGAAGCAAAGGACAGCCGGAAGTGCACTTTCTGCACACCAGCCGCCCCTGCGCCACTCCTGGACCGCCCCAGCGCCGACAATGAGCCGCCCTTGCGCCACTTCCTAGCCGCCCTTGCGGCCACCTGCACCATCCTGGTGTTGCACTTGGTTCTGCGGGTGTGTCTTGCTTCTAGGCTTGCCTATGGATGGCATTGCTTCTTCCTTTTCTCTTGTGAGAGTGTAGTAGCATGCTAGGGCTAGATGAGAGTGTTTGGATGATATATGATCATGTTATGCCTTATACGGCTTTTGAGGATTATAGGTTGCGAGGTTAAAGTTGAGGATGATCTTATGGATCCCTTGGGTCTAGGTGTGACCCCTTTGATGAATAGAGGTTGATATCTTTCTATGTCTTGTTATTAGGCAGTGCCCCTCTCTCAGGATTGGAGGTTGATCGTGTTTGGGTTGTGTACGAGGTTGAGGTAACTCCGTAGGACTTACCTAGCTACCATCCTTATATTGGGTGTTTGCATGAGTGGTATGTGTTACATGTTTGTTATGATAGCATGAGATATCGTTTATACTGACCTATGTTTTATTGACTACCCCGTTGCGTGGTTGTGATAACCTTATCCTTTCATCCAGCCATGGAGTCTGGGAGGTTCCCTGACGTCATGCTAGAATGGTTTACAAGAAGGGCGCAATCAACTCCCATAGGGTACACGGATTGTGTTACCGATACTCGTACAACTGGACATAGCACTCAGAGGTGGGGATGATATGGTCCTCGTGTCACATAGTTTCATATATCTATATATACGCGGTTTGAGTGAATCACTATTATATAAAGATAATAAATTGGTAAAGGTGTGATAGCATGTTGATGTGTTAATCATTCATGATTGTGCATGTGCTTATGCATTACCTCATTTATGTATGGTTAGCTAACGGTTTCATACCGTGTTGTAGATGTTGTGAGATAGGCGTTGCTGGGTGATTTGGCAAGGTGATAGGCCGAGGACTCTCGTACATTAGGTTGTTGGTTTTGGATTGTTTATGTTTTCCCTCATGCATGAGGATGATGTCTTGTTTACCTCTTGTGTGAGGATGTCGTTTCATACTCGGCTATGTTGTTGTTTACCTTTGGTTGTACAATTTATACGGTTTTATGTATTTGTTTTATATATGTCAGTGCCATGTTGTAAGGTCTAGTGAACTTGTTATCTGGCTAGGGTCAGGATTTATTGTGAGATCCTAGCCCAATGTGACATCCCAAGTCCCGCGGATTCGGGGTGTTATGGAGTTGGTATTAGGGCCTTAGGTTGACAGCAATGGCACTTGCTACTTGCAATAAGGTGTGATAGGAAAAATAAACAAAACCTAAAATGGGTGTGACGTTTTGAAATGTTTTTTGTTTTATGTGGGGTTTTGTGATAGAATGTATGAGAAGTCGTCACCTCTGTCATGGATCTCTGCAGCATAGATATTTATATATATATATATATATATATATATATATATATATATATATATATATATATATATAGATATATATATCTGTGTGTGTGTGTGTATTATGCATTATGTGGATGTATTATATATATATCGATACATATGACATATATATATATCCTTATAAGATTAGGTGCGCATACCTTGCAGATAGCTCAGACTAGAGCAACATCTGTAGTGGGACGAGGTAGGGATACATCCCCTCTTCTTCTAGTTGTGATAAGTCAGGGACCAGTTTCCGTTATTGTTTCGCCTATGGTAGAGAACGAGTTTGAAGAGGCTAGTCTTGTCTCAATGAGTGGATTCGAGTTTCAAGAATATATGCGCCAAGTATATGAGGTTGTAAGAGCGGGTAGACCTACACCGGATTTACCAACATGTGTGGGACCAATTAAAGCTTCCGGATCAGAGAAGAAGCAATAGACTGAATCAGTTAGTGGAGAAGAAAAGATGATGAATGATGGACCAAGTCAGATCTCAGGACAATCAAGCGGTCCTTTGGTCATGAAGACGACTGGAAAGGAACTACAGTGTTAAATGCGACAAGTTTGGACATCGGCGAGTTGTGTTCCCAAAGACGCCAATAGTATGCTTTACATGTGGTAAAGCAGGGCATAGAGCGAAGTTTTGTCGACAGGGCAAGTAAGATCAGTAAAGGTGGACGAAGAAGATCGAGTTACCCTTTAGTTGCACAAGGTGTAAGAATGGGACGAGTATGTTTCAACTGCGGCTATCCAGATCATTTGCGCTCTGAGTGCCTCTTGGCACCGATAGCTTGATTCACCTGTGGTGAACTAGGCCATCTGGCCCCTTTTTGTCAGCAAGGTAGTGTTTCTTCTCAGCAAGACCTTCCTCTTTCCGGTGCAAAAAGAGTAGAAGTGGAGGCTACGACGATGACCTAAGTGATACCTGAGAAGCATAGGTCTAAGGTTGAGTGATGATATGCAGTAGAGTTTCGGGCGTTAGCTGTTACAGATATCATTCTCCTTAATGGTTTACCTAGTGGAGTTTTGTTTGTTGAGAGTATTATGAACTTCTTGTCTTTCGATGCATGCGTTACTAGTTGACTGTGAAAACAGTGGAAGGTAGGCTTCCCTTTACAGGATTACCAGTTTGGGGTCTGAGGTACCCGTGAGATATGTAATTGTCTCATTTATTCATGGACTTGTGTATGGCTTGTAGACTTCTTTTTCATGCCTTAGGTGCATGAGAAGGTCATTATGTGAATGGTTTGGACGAATAGATATCATACTGTATTAGATATCAGTTGAAAGGCTGTTATAGTCTCTACTGAGATAGATTACATAGAGGTCTTCCGAGGTTACAACCTTTGAAGAGACAAATTTTGTCATTAGTAGCATATGAGTAGTGAGGTTGATAGCACAAGGAGGCGACACTTTCTAGAATTATGCTATGAAGGAGAGGGATAGTTTCACGTTGGAGGATATTCCAGTGATCTATGAGCTTATAGACGTGTCACTGAACCATTTGATTTGCCACTTCAGTGGAGTGTGGACTTTGATATCGAGCTGAAGGGTGGTACGAGACTGTTTGGGAAGGCCCATATCGTATGGCGCCTGCTGGAATGTTAGAGCTGAAGAAGCAACTTTAGGAAATTGTTGAGACGGGCTTCATTCGCCCTAGTGTATTTATTGTTCGTATTGACGACTTGTTGGGTCAACTTCAAGAAGCAAATTGTGTTTTTCAGGATTTCCTTGCGCTCAGCATATCACCCGTTGAGGGTGGGGAAGCAAGATGTGCATAGGATAGCATTTCGTACCTGTTATGGACACTACGAATTTCTAGTGATGCCATTTGCACTGACGAATGCCTTAACGGTCTATATGGAGTCAATTAACAATATCTTTATCTAATTCCTTGATCAGTGGTGGTGGTCTTCATTGATGACATTCTGGTGTACTCTCACAGCAGAGAGGAACGTACCGGTCATTTGAGGACGGTTTTGAAGAACCTGAGAGATGGAGGGTTGTATGTTACGCTCTCTAAATGCGAGTTGAGATGCTAGAGGTAGCCTTCTTAGGCCATGTTGTCTCCGCCAGTGGGATCATGGTTGATCTAGCGAGGATTGAGTATGTTGTAGCATGGACGATACTAATGAACATTTAGGGAATGCGTAGTTTTCTCGGCTCAGCCGATTACTACGAGGAAGGATTTTATGTGATTGCGTATCCATTTATGAGTCTTCTAAGGAAGACCACCAGAATTGCGTAGTCAAAGCAGTATGCCAGAGCGTTGAAGAGTGGAGGAGGCACTTGACCTATGCTTTTATTTTGTTCTAATTAGAAGGTTTTGGGGATCCCGTGATTTACGGTGATACATCCCAGCTAAGTTTAAGACGTGTATTAATATAGAGGAGTAGAGTTATTAATACGTGTGTCTACAACTGAAGATGTATGAGGAGAACTACCTAACTCATGATCTAGAGTCAGTAGTGGTAATTCAAGCCATCAAGATTTGAAGACAGTACTTGTGTGATATTTCATGTGAGATTTCCACAAATCATAGGAGTCTAATTTACATTTTTACGCTGCGGGAGTTGAATAACCGCCAGCATTAAGGGCTTGAGTGGATCAAGACTTTAACCTAGAGATTCCATCTTATTCAGAGAAGTTGAGCGTTGTCGCCGACAACTTGAACATAAAGACGCCTCAAGAGAAGATAATTGCGAGACTGATTATTCAGCCTCTGCTTCAGAAGAATCTAGCATGGCTAGAGTTAGACATCTCGTTCCCTGATGAGGATGCCCAGATATAAGCTTTAAAGGTTCTACCTGGTCTGTTGGATGAGATCCAACTGAAGCACGGGACCCGCCCGACCTTGATGAGGTTTAGAGAGAGGATGTCTCATGGTGAGGCACCACAGTTCCCCAATGGAGTAGATTGGATGATGAGACACCGTGACCACATCTGTGTACCTGCTGATGCAGAGTTAAGACAGAGAATCTTACAGTACACTCACGGTACACCCTACTCAGTACATCCAGGTACGAGTAAGATCTACCACGAGGTGAGACGATTATATTGATGAAGAAGATTGAAACCGATATAACCAGATTTGTGATACAGTGTGTAACTTATTAGCATGTTGTTAGCATGAAATATTGTGATATTTTAGACACGTTTTCTAAGCGTATTCGATTCATATTGATAGTCTTTGATTTAGCATTGTTGCATTTGTGAGCTAGTTTGCCTATATTGTCGATATGGATGTCTACACTAGCTTTATATTGATTATAGGTGATTGAGAATCATTTCCGAACGGAATCAAGCAAAGAAGAGTTGATTGAGTATGTCCATGGATTAAGGGCATTCTTAGGAGAAAATTGGAGTTCAACTTGAGGAATGCACGAGGCTAGGGAAGAATCACGTTCTTGCCCTAAACCACGCTCTAAAATACGGCAGTACTACAAACCACGTTTAGTTCCACGGCCGTGGAACTTTGCAAAGAGAGGCGTGATGCATTCCAGTAACTATTACGGTCGTGGAATCCATGGTTCAAACCGTGACACTTTCCACGCTCTAAATTACGGTCGTGGAACCTTCAACGACCGTGATCTTGGCGATCTTTTTCGCCACATTTTGAAGCCACGATCTTTTGAAGATTGGGCCGGGCCGATATTTTATCTTGCCCTATAAAAAGACGGACGAAGCAAGATTCCGTCATCCTCGCTTAGCCCCGCTTAGACGCATTTTTGCGACCTCGTTCAAACCTCGCTTAGAGGTAATTCACATCTCGTTGGAGATTGAAGTTCGTGCTTAGATTTGCCCTAATCTCGCACTTTTGGTGGAGATTGCTGTTGAGATTTCCGGATTGACGGAAGATCGAAGATTTCGGAAGATTGTTGCAAGAAGATTTCTCTTCTTGTTTAGGTTTGATTTAGAAGACGGATTGACATCCCGTTCTTCCTTCTTTCCTAAGATTGTGTTTGTTTGGCTTACTCTGAATCTATTGACAGTATTCGTTATTGATTGTGACTTTGAGATTGGTTTGAAGTTTATTGGAAGTTTTCGGAAGTTTTCATCTTTCTATCTTTTAATCTTAAATTTGATATCAACATGACTGTTATTGGCTAAAACCCTTAACAATTCTAAGGTGAAGGGTTGATAGTTGTGGCTTAGATGATGATAGATCGATCGTAAACAGATTAGACCCTGAGAGTTAGAGAGAATCGTCGACGAACCCTAAATCACGGTTTGATCTTGAGTTCCACGGCCGTGGAGTCTCAAGATCTACCCGTAATTTCCCTTAAGTTTACGAACCTGCTTTTACTTTAATCCAAAGTTAAAGATTTGCTTTAACTTAGTTTAGGCTTGCCTTTCCTAGGTGGTAGTGAAGCCTCAACAACCTCTACCTCGATTGTGAGTGTCACAACCGTAATCGGTTAAGTTAGTCTTGATTCTTGGATTGCAAGTTTGGGTATTTGACATTAATTCTTACCTTGAGAACCTTTCTATATTGAAGCCTCAACAACCTGTATAGAGAGTGTCTTGTAGGTGGGTCATATAAGGTTTTTGGAACTTCACCGTACGATTACCTTACATTAGTATACCTTTGCATATCTCAACTCTGTCTTTATATCATTAGTATATCTTGAATCGATTGCCACAGCTGGATACTTGGATCTTTAGGATTGTTGTTTTCCCAATATTTGCAAAAACTCTCATATTTACTTGCTTGATAATCTGCAATTGAATTTGTTCCCACCCAAATCCCTGTGTTCGATACTCTGGAATATTTGCTAATCTACGCCGATCCGTACACTGCGGGTTCGCTTGCTGAATTCTAGTTTTATAAATTTAAAGCTTATTTGCACACACCTTTAGGGGCGAACAAGTTTTTGGCGCCGTTGCCGGGGACTGTTCTTGCTTTTTCTATTGATATTTCTGTTTGAGTGTTCTTGCAGGTTTGTGTTCTTAGGTACATACAAAGTTCTTGTTCCGGCAACGGAACAGAGTTTCGCCAAAGAACAAGTTTTTGGCGCCGTTACCGGGGATTTGGTTTCGGCCGAATTCGGTAGCCGGTTGTCAAGCTTGGGAGCTTGCTCTCATTATTTGATATTACTTTGAGTGCATGCGCAGCTCTAGGAACACCGAAGATCTCTTACCTCTTTATCAAGAGCTAGAGAAAACTTTAAGGAAAAAGCGCAAGGAAAAGAAGATGGCTGAAGGACACGAACGTGATCTTCAAGCGGAGTTGACGGAGAAGGAAGCTCAACTCCAATGGAATGAGACCCTCCGCCAGGATGAGATGGATCGTCATCAATCTCAAGTTAACAATCTACAAGACTTGATCTTCCAAATGAGGATAGAACTAAGCGACCTTAAGAATAAGGGAAGCAAGAAATCCTCAAGGAAAGCATCAAGGTCTAGAAGAAAAGGTCACTCATCCGCTGATGATAGTGATTCTTCCATGCCACCGTTAGAGGAGATTGATCCCACGATCAATGTGAATCCTTTCCATCCACGGGGAGCTGCCAATCGTCGTGTTCCACCTAGGAATGCGAGGATCGAACGTGTAGATGAAGAGCCAAGAATTCTTGGCCAGCGGATGGATCCAACACAACAACCACGCCGTTTGGGCGTGAACTTTGATGCTGATGATGTGCAAGGGTTTAGCTTCAACCCTCAAGTCATTACTCTTGTTCGCCAAAACCAATTTGGCGGAACAAGCGCTGAATCTCCACACCAACACTTGCAGAACTTTGAGTGTATGATGGAGACAATGAGGCCAAAGAGCGCTACTACCAACAACTATAAGCTCAAACCTTTCTTCTTCTCCTTGAAGGGGAAAGCGTTGTCTTGGTATCAAGCTCTTCCTAGTGGGAAACTAGACACGTGGGAAGACCTTTCCGCGGAGTTCCTCACCAAATTCTTTCCGCCATCCAAAACGGCGGAACTTAGAGGTAAGATCAATGCATTTCCCATGAGATCTAACGAAAGTTTGTTTCAATCTTGGGAAAGGTTTCATGATTTGTTCTTGGATTGCCCTCATCATGGCATATCCAAACTTGCCTTGCTGGAGATTTACTACAAGGGGTTAGATGCGGGAACGCAATTCAACCTCCAATCCCTCTCATGTGGAACATTCATGGACATGAGAGAAGATGACGCTTGGGACTTCATTGAGAAGCAAGCAAGGGTCATAGAGAAGTATTCCCACCCGAAAGTGGAGGGAAATCGTGTGGAGCAAGGAGCAAAGCTCACACATGAAGCTCAAAATCAGATTTTCTCCCTCAACAATGAGATCAAAGAGTTGAAGGAGGCTATCAAGACCAACTTCCCAAAGCAACAAGGGAAGGATGTTGGTTATTTGGGCAACAACAATGGCGGCGATAACAATAACCGGAACAACAACCGGAATAACAATTGGAATGGAAACAACAACAACCGGAACAACAATTGGAACAACAATAGGGGTTCAAACAACAACAATTGGTGCTCCAATCAACAAAATTCCGGTAACTCTTATCCTTCCAACTCTAATTCACTAACTCCACCTTCCTCTTCCTCTACTCCTTTGAAAAGCCAGGGGCAATCATCTAATGGAGGAAACAATTTGGGGAAGGAGAAGCCCGATCCCATGTTGGAAACGATTTTAGGAAAGCTTCAAGGGTTGGAGAACCGCTTCATTAAGGTTGATGATCAAATTTCTAAGGTTGACAAAGCTCAAAAGGTCTTGGAAAACCAAATGTTCAACCATGCGGAGGAAGTTCCTAGGAATCAAGGGAAACTTCCAGGAAAGACGGAGGACAACCCTAAAGGAAGGGTTATGGCAATCACAACTAGGAGCGGAGTGACTACCACCGATCCGCAGCCTAAGTTCGTTGAAGTCTCCGTAGAGAAGGACAAGGAAAAAGAGAAGGGGAAGGAGAAGGAAGATATCTACATTCCTCCTTAAGCTTATAAACCTCCCCTACCATTCCCTCAATCTAGAGCAAAAGCGCGCCTAGATAAACAATTTGGTAAGTTCATAGAACTCATGAGCAAGCTGCATATTAATATACTATTTATTGATGCTATTGTAGGTATGCCGGCTTATGGCAAGTTCTTGAAGGAACTCCTCTCTAACAAGAGGAAGCTAGAAGACTTCGGAGAGGTTAAGATGAGTTCGGATTCTTCAGATCTCATCAAAACCATGAAGGAGAAAATGCCCCCAAAGCTAAAGGATCCGGGGTCATTTTGCATTCCCATCGGAGTGGGAGATGTCACATACGATGCGTTATGTGACTTAGGAGCAAGTGTGAGCATCATACCACTTGCATTGTGTAGGAAGATCGGTTTAGGCGACCCTAAACCGGTGAAGATGACGTTGTACATGGTGGATCGATCCATCACTCGCCCCGTCGGTATTGTAGAAGACATCCAGGTCAAGCTAGGTAAATTCTTTGTTCCCATTGATTTTGTCGTGCTTGACATTCCTGCAGATAGTCCGGTCCCGATCATACTCGGAAGACCGTTTCTTGCAACTTCCGGCTGCATAGTCGATTGCAAGAATGGTAGACTCGCTTTTGATATAGGAGAAGAGAAAGTAGAGTTCGTTCTTTCTACTCTAGTGAAGGAGCCAATCTTTGATGAGGATATTTTCGATATCCAAGATGAAGAAGGTTTATCTAGGGAGGAGGTAAGTGCGATTCTCTTTAACGATCCTTTACAAAAGGTTATCACTATGAGTCTAACCAATGTAGGGGAAGAAGAAGAGTGCAATGAGGCAATTGAAGCCTTAGAAGCACAAGAAGAGATAGGTGAAGTGGAGTTTGAGAAACTTCACGATGAGGCAGAAAACGTGAGAATCCACGGTTATACCCTGTATTCCACGGCCGTGGATTTCACAACCAAAATCGTGCCTCACTCCAGGGAGTTATACGGTCGTGGAGAAGATGTGGAACCCGTAATTTTGGGCGTGGAAAGGAGTGATCGAGACACTTCTTCAACTTCTTCTGATTCTTCACCCACACACTCATCACCCTTAGAAACTTCTAAGGAAACATCGGACGCTTCTCAAGGATCATTGGAAGCTCCGAAAGCAATGGAACTCAAACCACTTCCTACTCATCTAAGGTACGCTTTTGTAGGATCTAATTCTACCTTTCCGGTTATTGTTAGTTCCAATCTAAGCATAGATGAACATAATCAGCTCATGATTGTCCTTAGGAAACATAGGAAAGCTATAGGCTATACTATTGAGGACTTAGTAGGAATTAAACCCTCCCTATGCATGCATAAGATACTAATGGAGGAAGATTTTAGAACTTCAAGACAACCTTAAAGGCGGTTGAATCCGACCATGAAGGAGGTTGTCAAGAAGGAAATTCTTAAACTTCTTGATGCAGGTATCATCTACCCTATCTCCGATAGTAAGTGGGTGAGTTCGGTTCAAGTAGTTCCGAAGAAGGGAGGAATGACGGTCATCACCAACAAAAACAACGAACTCATTCCTACCCGAACCGTGACTGGATGGCGGATGTGCATAGACTACCGCAAGCTCAACAATGCAACGCGGAAGGATCATTTTCCATTGCCAATCATTGATCAAACGCTTGAAAGGTTAGCACAACATTCACATTTTTGCTACCTTGACGGTTATAGTGGTTTCTTTCAGATTCCGATACACCCGGATGATCAAGAGAAGACCACATTCACGTGCCCATGGGGTACGTTTGCTTATAGCAGAATGCCGTTTGGGCTTTGCAACGCCCCAGCCACCTTCCAACGGTGCATGATGGCCATCTTCTCCGAATACGTAGAGGAAATCATGGAAGTCTTCATGGACGACTTCTCCGTATACGGTTCCTCTTTTAACGATTGCCTTTCTAACCTTTCTCTTGTTTTGCAACGATGTGAAGACACTAACCTAGTTCTTAATTGGGAGAAGTGTCAATTCATGGTTAAGGAAGGGATTGTATTAGGCCACTTAGTCTCTAGTACAGGGATAGAAGTAGACAAGGCTAAGATAGAGACCATAGAGAAGCTTCCTCCCCCAATTTCGGTGAAAGGGATAAGAAGTTTCCTAGGACATGCTGGATTTTATAGACGTTTCATTAAGGACTTTTCTAAGATATCAAAACCTCTCACTAATCTATTGATGAAGGATGCGGTTTTTGAGTTTTTGCGGGAATGTTTGGATGCGTTTAACACCATTCGGCAAGCTCTAATTTCAGCACCTATTATCCAACCCCCGGATTGGACTCTTCCCTTTGAGATTATGTGCGATGCTAGTGACGTAGCTATTGGAGCTGTTCTTGGACCACGAAAGGAAGGGGCAACCCATGCCATATACTATGCTAGCAAGACGCTAGATGAAGCGCATCTCAACCTCGCCACTACCGAAAAAGAGTTTCTAGCCATTGTCTATGCTATTGACAAGTGTCGCTCTTATCTTGTAGGTGCAAAGGTGATTGTCTACACGTATCATGCTGCGATCCGGTACCTCCTTACGAAGAAAGATGCGAAGCCAAGGCTAATTAGGTGGATTCTTCTCCTACAAGAATTCGATCTTGAGATCCGCGACAAGAAAGGTTCAGAAAATTCTGTTGCGGATCATTTGAGTCGCCTAACACATCTAGAGGACGACCATTTACCCATCGACGACTCCTTCCCGGACGAACACCTACATCTTAGTGAGGAGTGCATCGATGTGATCTCCAAAGGTAACGAACCATGGTTTGCTGATTTTGTTAACTATTTGGTTTGTGTTAGCATGAAATATTGTGATATTTTAGGCACGTTTTCTAAACGTATTTGATTCATATTGATAGTCTTTGATTGAACTTTGTGCATATGTGAGCTAGTATTACCTATATTGTCGATATGGATCACTAGTTCTATGTTGATTTTAGGTGATTTGGAGCTATTTCCGAACGGAATCGAGCAAAAGAGGAGTTGATTGAGTGTGTCCATAGATTGGGGACATTCTTAGGAAGCAAATTGAAGTTTAGCTTGAGGAATGCACGAGGCTAGGGAAGAATCACGTTCTTGCCCTAAACCACGCTCTAAAATACGGCCGTACTACAAACCACGTTTAGTTCCACGGCCATGGAACCTTGCAAGAGAAGCGTGATGCATTCCAGTAACTATTACGGTCGTGGAATATATGATGCAAACCGTGACCTAATCCACGCCCTAAATTACGGTCGTGGAAACTTCCACGACCGTGATCTTGGCGAATCTTTTCGCCACACTTTGAAGCCACGATCTTTTGAAGATTGGGCCGGGCCGATATTTTATCTTGCCCTATAAAAAGACGGACGAAGTAAGATTCCGACACCTTGGCTTAGGAGGGAATTTTGGCAATCCACGCTTCATCTTCGCTTAGAGAACTTCAACGCCGTTTGGCCTTCGCTTGGAAGCATTGATCATCTCATTGGTGATTGAAGTTCGC
The DNA here is from genome assembly GCA_033239125.1 of Fagopyrum homotropicum. Lineage (NCBI taxonomy): Eukaryota > Viridiplantae > Streptophyta > Magnoliopsida > Caryophyllales > Polygonaceae > Fagopyrum > Fagopyrum homotropicum. The sequence goes on along the minus strand of BSWB01000008.1, from coordinate 57,356,056 downwards.
ATCGGGGAATTGCCCTAATCTCGCACTTTTGGTGGAGATTGCTATTGAGATTTCCGGATTGGCGGAAGATCGAAGCTTTTGGAAGATTTTGCAAGAAGATCTCTCTTCTTGTTTAGGTTTGATTTGGAAAACGGATTGACATCCCGTTTTCTCTTCTTTCCTAAGGTTGTGATTGTTTACTTTATTGTGAATCTTTTGACAACACTCGTTCTTGATTGTGACTTTGAGATTGGTTTGAAGATTATTGAAAGTTCTTGAAAGTTTTCATCTTTTTATCTTTTAATTCTTGAATTGATATCAACATGACTGTTATTGGCTAAAAACCCTTAACAATTCTAAGGTGAAGGGTTGATAGTTGTGGCTTAGATGATGATAGATCGATCGCAAACAGATTAGACCCTGAGAGTTAGAGAGAATCGCCGACAACCTTAAATTACGGCCTGTTCTTGAGTCCACGGCCGTGGAACCTCAAGAACTAACCGTGATTTCCCTTAAGTCTACGAGCCTGCTTTTACATTAATCCAAAGTTAAAGATTTGCTTTAACTTAGTTTAGGCTTGTCTTTTCTAGGTGGTAGTGAAGCCTCAACAACCTCTACCTCGATTGCGAGTGTCACAACCTCAATCGGTTAAGTTAGTCTTGATCTTTGGATTATAAGTTTGGGTATTTGACATAAATTCTCATCTTTAGAATCTTTCTATATTGAGCCTCAACAACCTGTATAGAGAGTGTCTTGTAGGTGAGTTACATAAGGTTTTTGGAACTTCACCGTACGATTACCTTACATTAATATACCTTTGCATATCTCAACTCTGTCTTTATATCATTAAGTATATCTTGAATCGATTGCCACAGCTGGATACTTGGATCTTTAGGATTGTTGTTTTCCCAATATTTGCAAAACTCTCATATTTACTCGCTTGATAATCTGCAATCGAATTTGTTTCCACCCAAATCCCTGTGTTCGATACTCTGGAATTCTTGCTTAGCTACGTCGATCCGTACACTGCGGGTTCGCTGCTTGATTCTAGTTTTATAAATTTAAAGCTTATTTGCACACACCTTTAGGGGCGAACAAGTTTTTGGCGCCGTTGCCGGGGATTTGGTTTCGGCCGAATTCGGTAGCCGGTTGTCAAGCTTGGGAGCTTGCTCTCGTTATTTGATATTACTTTGAGTGCATGCGCAGGTCTAGGAACACCGAAGATCTCTTACCTCTTGATCAAGAGCTAGAGAAAACCTTGAGGCAAAATCGCAAGGAAAAGAAGATGGCCGAAGAACACGAACGTGATCTTCAAACGGAGTTGGCGGAGAAGGAAGCTCAACTCCAATGGAACGAGAACCTCCGCCGGGATGAAATGGATCGTCATCAATCTGAAGTTAGCAAACTGCAGGATGCGATGTTCCAAATGAGGATGGAGTTAAGCGACCTTAAGAGTAAAGGAAGCAAGAAATCCTCAAGGAGGGGATCAAGAACTAGAAGAAGAAGCCGCTCGTCCGCTGATGATAGTGACTCTTCCATGCCACCGTTAGAGGAGATTGATCCCACGATCAATATGAATCCTTTCCATGCACAAGGAGCTGCTAATCGCCGCATTCCACCTAGAAATGTGAGGGTCGAACGTGTGGATAATGAGCCAAGAACTCTTGGCCAGCGGATGGATCCAACACAACAACCACGCCGCTTGGGCGTGAATTTTGATGCTGAAGATGTGCAAGGGTTTAGATTTAACCCTCAAGTTATTACTCTTGTTCGCCAAAACCAATTTGGCGGTACAAGCGCTGAATCTCCACATCAACACTTGCAAAACTTTGAGTGTATGATGGAGACGATGAGACCGAAGAATGCTACCACCAACAGCTACAAGCTCAAGCCTTTCTTCTTCTCCTTGTAGGGGAAAGCGTTATCTTGGTATCAAGCTCTTCCTAGTGGGAAACTAGATACGTGGGAAAACCTTTCCGCGGAGTTACTCACCAAATTCTTTCCGCCTTCCAAAACGGCGGAACTTAGAGGTAAGATTAATGCTTTTTCCATAAGACCTAACGAAAGTTTGTTTCAATCTTGGGAAAGGTTTCAGGATTTGCTCTTGGATTGCCCTCATCATGGCATATCCAAGCTTGCCCTGCTAGAGATTTACTACAAGGGGCTGGATGCGGGAACGCAATTCAACCTCCAATCCCTCTCATGTGGAACGTTCATGGACATGAGAGAAGATGACGCTTGGGACTTCATCGAGAAGCAAGCAAGAGTCATAGAGAAGTATTCCCACCGGAAAGTGGAGGGAAATCGTGTGGAGCAAGGAGCTAAGCTCACACATGAAGCTCAAAATCAGATTTTCTCCTTCAACAATGAGATCAAAGAGTTGAAGGAGGCTATCAAGACCAACTTCCCAAAGCAACAAGGGAAAGATAATGTTATTTGGGCAACAACAATGGAGGCAAAAACAATAACCGGAACAACAACCGGAATAATAACTAGAATGGAAACAACAACAACCGGAACAACGATTGGAACAACAATAGGGGTTCAAACAACAACAATTGGCGCTCAAATCAACAAAATTCCGGTAACACTTACCCTTCCAACTCAAATTCACTAACTCCACCTTCCTCTTCCTCTACTCCTTTGAAAAGCCAGGGGCAATCATCTAATGGAGGAAACACTTCGGGGAAGGAGAAGCCCAATCCTATATTGGAAACGATTCTGGGAAAGCTTCAAGGGTTGGTGAACCGCCTCATCAAGGTTGATGATCAAGTCTCTAAGGTTGACAAAGCTCAAAAAGTTTTGGAAAACCAAATGTTCAACCACGCGGAGGAAGTTCCTAGAAATCAAGGGAAACTTCCAGGAAAGACGGAGGACAACCCTAAGGGAAGGGTGATGGCAATTACAACTAGGAGCGGAGTGACTACAAACCAAATGTTCAACCACGTTTTTTGAAGTCCCCGTAGAAAAGGACAAGGAAAAGGGGAAGGAGAAGGAAGATGTCTATGTTCCTCCTCCAGCTTACAAACCTCTCCTACCATTCCCTCAATCTAGAGCGCGAGCGCGCCTAGACAAACAATTCGGTAAGTTCATAGAACTCATGAGTAAGCTGCATATTAATATACCCTTCATTGATGCTATTGTAGGTATGCCGGCTTATGGTAAGTTCTTGAAGGAGCTCCTCTCCAACAAGAGGAAGCTAGAAGATTTTGGTGAGGTCAAGATGAGTTCGGATTCTTCGGATCTCATCAAGACCATGAAGGAGAAAATGCCCCCAAAGTTGAAGGATCCGGGGTCATTTTGCATTCCCATTGGAGTGGGAGATGTCACATATGACGCTTTATGTGACTTAGGAGCAAGTGTGAGCATCATACCACTTGCATTGTGTAGGAAGATCGGTTTAGGCGACCCTAAACCGGTCAAGATGACGTTATACATGGCGGATCGATCCATCACTCGCCCCGTCGGTATTGTAGAAGACGTCCCGGTCAAGCTAGGTAAATTCTTTGTCCCTATTGATTTTGTCGTGCTTGACATTCCTGCAGATAGTCCGGTCCCGATCATACTCGGAAGACCGTTTCATGCAACTTCCGGCTGCATGGTCGATTGCAAGAATGGAAGACTCGCTTTTGATATTGGAGAAGAGAAAGTAGAGTTCGTTCTTTCTACTCTAGTGAAGGAGCCGATCTTCGACGAGGATATTTATGATGTCCAAGATGAAGAAGGTTTATCTAGGGAAGAGGTAAGTGCGATTCTTTTAACGATCCTTTACAAAAAGTCATTACCATGAGTCTAACAGATGTAGGGGAAGAAGGAGAGTGCAAAGAGGAAATTGAAGCCTTAGAAGCACAAGAAGAGATGCATGAAGTGGAGTTTGAGAAACTCCACGATGAAGCTGAGAATGTTAGAATCCACGGTCATACCCTGTATTCCACGACCGTGGATTTCACAACTAAAATCGACCTCCATTCCAGGGGATTACACGGCCGTGGAACATATGGAGAGCCCGTAATTCTGACCGTGGAAGAGGGTGATCGGCATACTTCTTCAACTTCTTTTGATTCTTCTCCAACTCACTCAACACCCTTAGAAACTTCTAAGGAAACGTCGGATGCTCCTCAAGGATCATTGGAAGCTCCGAAAGTGATGGAACTCAAACCACTTCCTACTCATCTAAGGTACGCTTTTCTTGGATCTAATTCTACCTTTCCGGTTATTGTTAGCTCCGAACTAAGCATAGATGAACATGAGCAGCTCATGATTGTCCTTAGGAAACATAGAAGAGCCATAGGCTATACTATTGAGGACTTAGTAGGAATTAAACCCTCCCTATATATGCATAAGATACTAATGGAGGAGGACTTTAGAACTTCAAGACAACCTCAAAGGCGGTTGAATCCGACCATGAAGGAGGTTGTCAAGAAGGAAATTCTTAAACTTCTTGATGCAGGTATCATCTATCCTATCTCCGATAGCAAGTGGGTGAGTCCAGTTCAAGTAGTTCCGAAGAAGGGAGGAATGACGGTCATCACCAACAAGAACAACGAACTCATTCCTACCCGAACCGTGACTGGATGGCGAATGTGCATAGACTACCGCAAGCTCAACAACGCAACGCGGAAGGATCACTTTCCATTGCCATTCATCGATCAAATGCTTGAAAGGTTAGCACAACATTCACATTTTTGCTACCTTGACGGTTATAGTGGTTTCTTTCAGATTCCGATACATCCGGATGATCAAGAGAAGACCACATTCACATGCCCTTGGGGTACGTTTGCCTATAGGAGAATGCCGTTCGGGCTTTGCAACGCCCCAACCACCTTTCAACGGTGCATGATGGCCATCTTCTCTGAATACGTAGAGGAAATCATGGAAGTCTTCATGGACGACTTCTCCGTATACGGTTCCTCTTTTAACGATTGCCTTTCTAACCTTTCTCTTGTTTTGGAAAGATGTGTAGACACTAACCTAGTTCTTAATTGGGAGAAGTGTCAATTCATGGTTAAGGAAGGAATCGTATTAGGTCACTTAGTCTCTAGTAGAGGGATAGAGGTAGACAAGGCTAAGATAGAGAACATAGAGAAACTTCCTCCCCCAATTTCGGTGAAAGGGATAACAAGTTTCCTAGGACATGCTAGATTTTATAGACGTTTCATTAAGGACTTTTCTAAGATATCAAAACCTCTCACTAATCTATTGATGAAGGATGCGGTTTTTGAGTTTTCGCAGGAATGTTTGGATGCGTTTAACACCATTCGGCAAGCTCTAATTTCAGCACCTATTATCCAACCTCCGGATTGGACTCTCCCCTTCGAGATTATGTGCGATGCTAGTGACGTAGCTATTGGAGCTGTTCTTGGACAACGAAAGGAAGGGCGAACCCATGCCATATACTATGCTAGCAAGACGCTAGACGAAGCGCAGCTCAACTACGCCACCACCGAGAAAGAATTTCTAGCCATTGTCTACGCTATTGACAAGTTTCGCTCTTATCTTGTAGGTGCAAAGGTGATTGTCTACACGGATCATGTTGCGATCCGGTACCTCCTTGCGAAGAAAGATGCGAAGCCAAGGCTGATCAGATGGATTTTTCTCCTACAAGAATTCGATCTTGAGATCCGCGACAAGAAAGGTTCAGAAAATTCTGTTGCGGATCATTTGAGTCGCCTAACACATTTAGAGGACGACCATCTACCCATTGATGACTCCTTTCCGGACGAACACTTACACATCATAGAGGAGTGCATCAACGTGATCTCCAAAGGTAACGAACCATGGTTTGCTGATTTTGTTAACTATTTGGTTTGCCAGGAGATACCGCCCGGACTGTCCTACGCACAAAGGAAGAAGTTCTTTAAGGACGTCCAGGAATACTATTGGAACGAGCCTCTCCTCTTCAAGAGAGGTCCGGATGGCATCATTCGGCGATGTGTGCTGGAAGATGAGATGCAAAGTGTCATCCGCCATTGTCATTCACTACCTTGTGGAGGACACGCCAGTTCGAACAAGACTAGCGCAAAGGTATTGCAATCTGGATTCTTTTGGTCTACATTGTTTAGAGATGTGCAATCTTTTGTTTCTTGCTGCGATGCTTGTCAAAGAACAAGCAATATTTCTAGAAGGAACGAGATGCCCCTCGACAACATCCAAGAGGTAGAGATTTTCGACGTTTGGGGAGTCGATTTCATGGGACCATTCCCATCTTCTTGTGGAAACCAATACATACTATTGGCGGTAGATTAGGTTTCTAGATGGGTGGAAGCAATTGCCTCTCCCACGAATGATGCCATGGTGGTGGTCAAGTTCTTCAACAAGACCATCTTTCCGCGATTTGGGACACCAAGGACGATCATTAGTGATGGAGGTTCTCACTTCATAGCCCGTCGCTTTGAAGCTCTTCTAGCTAAGTATGGGGTTACTCACAAGATCGCTACCCCTTATAATCCACAAACTAGTGGACAAGTTGAGATCTCAAATAGGGAGATCAAAGGAATTCTAGAAAAGACGGTTTCAAGGACTAGGAAGGATTGGTCCTTGAAGCTAGATGATGCATTATGGGCGTACCGGACTGCGTACAAAACTCCCATAGGAACCACACCATACAATCTGGTGTTGAAGAGGAGTGACGAAATTTGGACTTTGAAGCTTTACAGAAGGTTCCACGGTCTAAATTACGGTCGTCATAGCTACAGTGGCCGTAATTCCCAAAAGCCTTTGAAAAATCACCAAAAACACGGTTCCGTACACTTCCACGGCCGTGGAACACCCCGACAGACCGTGATTTTCAAAAATTTTGCGTGCAACTATATAAGCCACGTTCTTCACAAACTCATCCCAAAAATCCCTCTTTCCACGACCTAATTGCCGAAAATCCACGACCTCCTCAAAATCCTCGTTTCTTAATCGTTTCTAACGATTCTTCTTCCCAAACTGCAGCAAATTCAACCACAAACAATATCCAAGCGACGAATCGAACGGAAATTCATCAACAAACTCGCATTTCAGATTTTTTAATCCGAAAAAGAGGTTTATTCTTTCTCCTTGATTCTCGCCAATTTGGTTCGTTTTTGCTATAGATTTTTAAGAAGAACTGATAAAGACTGGAAGAAATTAGACTAGGACTGCTTGTTGTGGTGATTGCTTGTGAATTTGCTGAGATTTGTGAAATTCTGAGACGAACCACGGCCTCTGAGTAAACCACGGCCGTAATTCTTGAAGAACATACCGTAATTTTTGTGCAGAATGGATTTTGTAAGGAGAGTGTCGGGAAGGATAAAAGAGAAGAAGGGTGAGCAGAATAAGAAAAGGAAAGGCAATCCCTCCACCTCCTCATCCTCTAGGGCACCACCACCCTCATCTCCTTCACTACCATTCTCTCCTTCATCTCCATCCTCACCTCCTCACCCTAGAGTCCCGACCATACATGAGAACCATCTCGCTGCTTTCGAGAAGATCCAGAAGAGGGCAGTGATTGGCCCTAGATATTTGTTGTTGGAGGATCTATATCCTCTCAACATAGTTGATGATCTTACTTGGCTCTTGGATAGAGCCGGATTAGTTATCTTCTCGGCTATCCGAGAAGACGCCTATGAGGAGATCACCCGGGAGGTTGTGACGTCTTTCGAGCACAGCCATGTAGATAGGACCGTCTCTTTCCGTCTCACGGAAAGAGACTACCATTTGAGTATCGTTGAGTTTGGGACTATTTTTGGGTTTCATGAGACCTTCAATGGTCGATTTCCGAGTAGTGTTTACCCCAAGGATTTTTGGGAGGAAGTTGCAATGATTTACACCGACGAGGACCGTTGGCAACCCGCTGATACCAAGGCTAGATTGATATACCATCTAGCCTTGAAGATAGCTCACCGTGTTCTTTCAGAGTGTCTCTTTCCTAGGACGGAGACGCCCCAAAAGATCAAGACGGATGAGCTATTCTTGCTCTATTGCATGCTTTATGGACGCCATGCAGATTGTGCTACTCTCTTGGCTGCTACGATGAGCAAGCTCAAGAACAAGTCGAAGGGAAACATCGGATATGGTGGGATAGTTACCCACATTGCTAGGAGTTTTGGTGTGGATTTTTTTGCTTGCACCCGCATACCGGCCGTTCCTTTAGGGCTACATGCATTCATGGTTAGGGGTCTCATTTTCCCCACACATGGAGGTCCGCCTTATGCGGGCATGCCTTGGGAGAGTAGGACGGGCAGGGGTATAGAGTGGCTGCCGGAGTATTCCATTATGGCGGGACGCCATAATTGGAAGGAGACGTTCGCTGCGATGCATGCGAACAGGATAGTAGCTCCCCCTTACGTCCCACCACCGGTTGTCGAGGAGGAGGATATGGGAGATCAGTTTGAGAGTGGAGGAGGAGCGGAGCAAGAGTTTGGCACGTTTCCGGACCAGCCGGAGGCGGCCCCAGATGTACTCAGACGCTCTCCACGTCCAGCTAGAGCCTCAGGCTCGTCATCTCGCTGTGCTAGCGTGAGTGAGAGGCCTACGTGGATGACCACACCTCCCACATGGTATGGCGTTCCCCCTCCTTGGTCCACGGAGCAGCCAGCAGCACCACCACCAGCACCAGCACCATCCGACGCCCCAGCATGGTACAGTCACGCCCCAGGATGGTACGAGCAGATGCCGGATTGGGCTACCGGACTTTTAGAGAGAGTTGGAGCGTTAGAGATCCGGGCCGACGCTAGAGACGGACGCCTCGACGACCTCGACCACATGATGAGGAACGTCTACCGCCAACAGTTTGGGCGGCCCTACGACTCCAGCTTCTCCCCATTCCCGCCTCCGCCGGTGCCGCAGTGATTCGATGCATGACCGTTCGTTTTAGACATTCCCGCCACCACTTTGTGAGTTTCTTTTTCTTTTCTTTCTTTTCCTTCTTTCTTTTGAACATTAGGGACAATGTTCGTCCTAAGTATGGGGTGGGATGTACTAAAAAGTTTGTAATAACTCTACTTACTATGTTCGCTTTCATTTGAGACTATCGTTGCATGTTCATTATGTGTTGCACGTTTCCTTATTACATTGCATGAAAAATAACTTGAAAAACCCATAAAATTTGAAAAATTTTGAAAATTTTGAACTTCTAATGAATTGAGATGATTTCCATGATAATCACTACTTGTGAATTGAGTTCGATGACAATTGCATGCTTAAAAGGATTGTGAATTGAAAAGAATTTGAATGAATGAATTATACCTCTTTTGCAAGTTTCATAATGTGATTATGTTACCTAAATCATGCTAGGAAATTGAAGTTGAAATCACGTTATAAGTTCCTATACTTCTTGTTGAAATGATTAAGGTAATTCGATACTTTCTTTCTTCTTTCTTTGATCATCTAGCTCCTCATTGAAATATTAGCCTCCTTTACTTATCCGGGAATTTGGAGAAGTGAATGAGAAAAAGGCATGTTTGATGTGGGAGGGCCATGAGAGCAATTATTTGCAATCAAAAGAATAGAAAGAAATTATAGGTTTGGGGAAGTCAATCATGACGATGAGTAACTCGGCACCATTCACATAGCCGGGTGTTTGTGTCTTGCCAAAGTCGGATCGAGCGATATTCCTAGCGGATTATGGTATGTGCGCTAAGGGTTTGAGGCATCTTTTGAAAAATTGAGAAACGCCGATCTCCTAGGCTTCGGTTTTTGTGCACCTCTGTCCATAACTCCAAAAGTAAAGTCGAAAAATGAAAAGAAGAGAGCGAAGCTCTAAGTGAAGTGTTGTAGGAACCGCATAAGAAGAAGAAGGTAGTTGTCCACTTTCCCGGATTCATGCACCACTTTCCCTTAAAGTTCTCCCTTCCCTTCCACATTCTAGACCTTTTCTTTGAAAGTCCTTAAGATCAAAAGAATGTTATATGACTTGGTGATCCAAATTGAAGTTTCTTGTGATTGATTTTGATAATGTTTGAAGGTTATAATGCTTGTTTAGGAGTTAAATTTATTCATGAATTTTCTTTGCTTTTTACTCTTTAATTGAGTGTGTGAAAGTTTGATGAACGATTGAAGCAAGGTTTGAGAATGATCTATTCTTTAGAAGTCACATTCACCCAAAAAGAAGGTACACATATTTCATCCTAACTCTTGTTTAAAGCTTTTTGAAAGACCTTGCTTGGGACAAGCAAGTGTTAAGTATGGGGTTATTTGTTAGCATGAAATATTGTGATATTTTAGGCACGTTTTCTAAACGTATTTGATTCATATTGATAGTCTTTGATTGAACTTTGTGCATATGTGAGCTAGTATTACCTATATTGTCGATATGGATCACTAGTTCTATGTTGATTTTAGGTGATTTGGAGCTATTTCCGAACGGAATCGAGCAAAAGAGGAGTTGATTGAGTGTGTCCATAGATTGGGGACATTCTTAGGAAGCAAATTGAAGTTTAGCTTGAGGAATGCACGAGGCTAGGGAAGAATCACGTTCTTGCCCTAAACCACGCTCTAAAATACGGCCGTACTACAAACCACGTTTAGTTCCACGGCCGTGGAACCTTGCAAGAGAAGCGTGATGCATTCCAGTAACTATTACGGTCGTGGAATATATGATGCAAACCGTGACCTAATCCACGCCCTAAATTACGGTCGTGGAAACTTCCACGACCGTGATCTTGGCGAATCTTTTCGCCACACTTTGAAGCCACGATCTTTTGAAGATTGGGCCGGGCCGATATTTTATCTTGCCCTATAAAAAGACGGACGAAGCAAGATTCCGACACCTTGGCTTAGGAGGGAATTTTGGCAATCCACGCTTCATCTTCGCTTAGAGAATTTCAACGCCGTTTGGCCTTCGCTTGGAAGCATTGATCATCTCATTGGAGATTGAAGTTCGCATCGGGGAATTGCCCTAATCTCGCACTTTTGGTGGAGATTGCTGTTGAGATTTCCGGATTGGCGGAAGATCGAAGCTTTTGGAAGATTTTGCAAGAAGATCTCTCTTCTTGTTTAGGTTTGATTTGGAAAACGGATTGACATCCCGTTTTCTCTTCTTTCCTAAGGTTGTGATTGTTTACTTTATTGTGAATCTTTTGACAACACTCGTTCTTCATTGTGACTTTGAGATTGGTTTGAAGATTATTGAAAGTTTTCGGAAGTTTTCATCTTTCTATCTTTTAATCCTTGAATTGATATCAACATGACAGTTATTGGCTAAAAACCCTTAACAATTCTAAGGTGAAGGGTTGATAGTTGTGGCTTAGATGATGATAGATCGATCGCAAACAGATTAGACCCTGAGAGTTAGAGAGAAGCGCCGACAACCTTAAATTACGGCCTGTTCTTGAGTCCACGGCCGTGGAACCTCAAGACCTAACCGTGATTTCCCTTAAGTCTATGAGCCTGCTTTTACTTTAATCCAAAGTTAAAGATTTGCTTTAACGTAGTTTAGGCTTGTCTTTTCTAGGTGGTAGTGAAGCCTCAACAACCTCTACCTCGATTGCGAGTGTCACAACCTCAATCGGTTAAGTTAGTCTTGATCGTTGGGTTATTAGTTTGGGTATTTGACATAAATTCTCATCTTTAGAATCTTTCTATATTGAGCCTCAATAACCTGTATAGAGAGTGTCTTGTAGGTGAGTTACATAAGGTTATTGGAACTTCACCGTACGATTACCTTACATTAATATACCTTTGCATATCTCAACTCTGTCTTTATATCATTAAGTATATCTTGAATCGATTGCCACAGCTGGATACTTGGATCTTTAGGATTGTTGTTTTCCCAATATTTTCAAAACTCTCATATTTACTCGCTTGATAATCTGCAATCGAATTTGTTCCCACCCAAATCCCTGTGTTCGATACTTTGGAATTCTTGGTTAGCTACGTCGATCCGTACACTGCGGGTTCGTTGCTTGATTCTAGTTTTATAAATTTAAAGCTTATTTGCACACACCTTTAGGGGCGAACAGTTTGCCAGGAGATACCGCCCGGACTATCCTACGCACAAAGGAAGAAGTTCTTTAAGGACGTCCGGGAATACTATTGGAACGAGCCTCTCCTCTTCAAGAGAGGTCCGGATGGCATCATTCGGCGATGTGTGCCGGAAGATGAGATGCAAAGTGTCATCCGTCATTGTCATTCACTACCTTATGGAGGACACGCTAGTTCGAACAAGACTAGCGCAAAGGTATTGCAATCTGGATTCTTTTGGCCTACTTTGTTTAGAGATGTGCAATCCTTTGTTTCTTGCTGCGATGCTTGTCAAAGAACAGGCAATATCTATAGGAGGAATGAGATGCCCCTCAACAACATCCAAGAGGTGGAGATTTTCGACGTTTGGGGAGTCGATTTCATGGGACCATTCCCATCCTCTTGTGGAAACCAATACATACTATTGGCGGTGGATTATGTTTCTAGATGGGTGGAAGCAATTGCCTCTCCCACCAATGATGCCATGGTAGTGGTTAAGTTCTTCAACAAGACCATCTTCCCGCGATTTGGGACGCCAAGGACAATCATTAGTGATGGAGGTTCTCACTTCATTGCCCGGCGCTTTGAAGCTCTTCTAGCTAAGTATGGGGTTACTCACAAGATCGCTACCCCTTACCATCCACAAACAAGTGGACAAGTTGAGATCTCAAATAGGGAGATCAAAGGAATCTTAGAGAAGACGGTTTCAAGGACTAGGAAGGATTGGTCCTTGAAGCTTGACGATGCATTATGGGCATTCCGGACTGCATACAAGACTCCCATAGGAACCACACCATACAACCTTGTGTATGGGAAGTCTTGTCACTTGCCGGTTGTTACGTCTAGGAATAGATGTGATGTGCACGCAATAAGTCTTAAATTTATACTCGTTATAATTATCCTAACTCCTAGCGAACCCGCAGTGTACGGGACGTTTGTAGAAAGGTAAGTATTCCGAGGTCGAACACAAAGACTAAGGTGAAATCGAGTCAAGCAATGATCCAAGATAGTGTGAATCTAGACTAAGAAAAGAGAAAGAAATAAAGAAATGAAAATGATGATATTTTTGGTTGAGTTTTTGTGGTGATCAAACAAAGATCACAAGTCAAGCAAAGTAATAAAATAACTAACAAATTAAGCTAGCAAACGAGTAAGTAACACAAAGCACAAGTATATGATAAAGAGAGAAAAAGTAGATTCTAGAGGTCAAGATTTCCGGTTATGGCATAGGACTCAAGGTTCTAAGGATTCTAAGGACAAACTGTGGTGTTTGGGAAAGAATGTTCACTAATGGAAGCGATTACCGAGTAAGTCTCTCACTTCACTAATCCCACATCAAACTCCTATTACCGGGTAGGTCTCAAGGGGTTAGAGTAAGGAATTTCGCACAAACTAGATGCTACTTAAGGGTAACCCTCTCCTTACCGGGTAAGTCTCGGAATAGGGATATCTCAAGCAATAATCCTAGCACACTCGATCCAATAGCGGCTTATGAGGCTCACTACTACCTAGCATTCATCATCTTAGGTATCTAAGGTCGGAAATCATCGGGTAGATCTCTTCCCTCACTTAGATTGGTAGCATTAGGTGATACTAAGCTAAATTAGACTTAATAAACACTAGGATTTAAACAACCAAACACCCTAGCATGCAGATTTATCATTTAAAGAGCAATAGAAGAATAAATCGGGTTGTTCTACAGATAAATCGGCCGATTTATCCGATGAACAGGTCGATTTTTCCTTCTGTTGTGAGTTTCGTGCATATAAATCATCCTAAACTGACATATAAGCCCATCCTATCATCACCCTAGCCATAACCATCAATCCATCACTCTAAAATCACAAGAAACTAGCCAATAATATGCATATCAAGATCCGAAATCATCAAACAAGCATACATGGTGTTCATAGATGAGTAATGAAAGATGAGTAAGCAAAATCAATAAATCTCAGCCAAATCCAAGTTGTAGCAAGACTTACAAACTCTAAAATGAAGATGCAAAACGTTCTTAACAATCCTTGCAATTAGTTCTTCAATCCAAGACTACAAAATCACTCTAAACTCTTAGAATGGTGTTCTTGTTCTTCCTTCAATCCTTGAGAGCTTTTCTTCTCCTCCAATTTTTCTCCAAAATCAATGAGCTGTCAATGAGAGTGTGGGAGAGGAGAGATTCCCAGCAACCACCTGAAGGACCACTTATATTCTCCACCAAGAGCAAGGACGGGCAAGAGATCGTGGGACACGTGGCTTTAAGCTGTCAAAGGCCTAAAAATCGACCCAGAGCAATAAATCGGCCGATTTTCCAGGGTGTAGGTCGATTTTCTTCAACAGAAACATGCTATGATCGTCTAGCCATGAGTTGCTCCATTGCTTGCACCAATGGTGGTCTTTGTGTCCTTTGTTGATCCAATTATGCTCCTCCAAGGCTTTGGATGTGTACCATCATGAGGCTTGACCCTCAAATGTATCGATTAACGTCCAATAGATCCCCGAATTACCTACAAAACCGATAAAAGGTAGTGTAGACGTCTTTTCTAGAAATGTGCATGAATTGAGCGAAGACGTCATGAATCAATGCCAAAACTTGCACGAATGAATGAGAAATCTATCTAAATGACTACCTAATCCTAAGTCATAAATCTTGTTATCAAAAATACCCCATACTTAAGGTTTGCTCGTCCCCGAGCAAATTCCCAACTATAGACTAAGAGATGACATGATTTATGTATGTAGAAAAATTGGCAAAATCTTTTTGGAGTTGTGCTTCTAATATTGGATCACCTTCATAGTCATGTTTCATGGCAATGGGGAAGCAATTATGCATCAAATAAATGAAAGCATGGAGAGACAATTACACTTAACTTGATAGCATGCGATGAAATGTAAAGATGGAGAAGTCAAGATGATCATGAGCATGTCCAATCTAAATCACTTAGTCTTACACACATGAAAGTAGGTCAAAAGGACTTGTAAAATAGAAGGCCAAGAAACGTTGTGATTAGGTGGGAATTTTCTAGGCTATGTGATGCTAATCCGGGAAAGGAACTAAACAACCACAACTTCAAATTTTCTTATCAACTTCCCTCAAGTGTATATTTTTCTTCATTTTCTTTTCTTTCTTTTATTTTTGAGACAATGACATTGGTGTACAAAAGCCGAAACCTTGGTGATTGGCCATTCTCGGGCTTTTTCTATTTTTCGAGATGCATCCACACCGGGCACACATACCAAAGCTCGTTAGAACTATCGGTTTATTTGACTTTGGCAAGGCACCAACACCCGATTATGTGAAGTGTTCCGAGTTACTTGTCATTTAAACCAACGTCCCCAAACCTATATTTTTGTCTACACTTTCCCAACAATTTCAGCATTTCATTCACATCATTCTTTCATCAACAACTTCACCCCACACTTGCTTTTCACACACATCAACACACTAGCATGCTCCTATTCCCGGATGGGTCAAAAGAGGTCAAATTTATCTCAATTGAGGTGCTTAAGCAACATGATCAAGATGAGAAGTAGAGGAAAATGAATTGCCTTAATCACTCCTAATTGATGTGCAAGAACTAGCATGCAATTTCGACTTTCAATACTCAACTCAATCAAGACAAACATTCATGATCACAAATCATTCATGGGATTCAAGATAAGTACTTCAAGTCCACATATGCTATCACCAATTTAACACATAAGGCCATCCATAGCCAATCCACAAGACAAGATTCATCATTAGGGTCATATCCAAGCTTTAGAAGCACTAAAAATTTTTAAAATTTTCTGAATTTTTTTGGATTTTTCGAAATATGTATGTACAATGCAAGACATAATGAAACATGTGACAATATTTTAAACTATCCTAGATGCTAATCATGCAAGTGATCATGAAAACCCCACCCCATACTTAGAAACACATTGTCCCTAATGTGTAGACTAAATAAAGAAGTGAAAGAGAGTCCTCACAATGTAAAATTGGTGATGCTTTGGTATTTCGGTTCTCATTGGATGATGATGGTGGATGATCGATCAAGGATGGTAGAGAGCTCTTGATGTTCATTATGGTGTCGGAACCCGCGCTTGGCACTGCAAGCCGTCCAAGTTCCACGTCCGCTCCACCCATGCTTGATTGGAGATCATCACTTTTCTTTACAGAGGAAAGATCGGCCAAGCAACCCAGGAAAATCGGCCGATTTTGTGCATGAACAGTCCGATTTCCTGGGTGCTTTCTTCCTTGTCCATGTGCTCGGATCTTGCTTCTTCAACCATTCCATGAGGCCTTCACATGACCTCAAACATCTCATAACTCATGACAATCAACAAGATCTAGCACCCAAAAACACAAAAGAAGAACAAAGCACACCAAGAGTGAGATTAAACAAAAGCAAGAAAAAGAAAGGGAAAAACATGTACCAATGGGTTGCCTCCCATTAAGCGCTTCTTTAAGGTCATTAGCTTGACCAAATTCAGGAGCGTTTCAATCAAGGTGAAGTGGGGCAATCACTTCCACCGGGGCTTCCGGGATGTACTTCTTCAAACGGTGCCCATTCACCTTGAAGTTACCACAATGATCTCCTCCTATCTCCACTGCTCCATGAGGAAAAACTTTCTTCACCACATAAGGCCCGGTCCATCTTGATTTGAGCTTTCCGGGGAAGAGCCGCAGCCTTGAGTTGAAGAGAAGGACAAGGTCTCCTTCACTCAACTCTTTCGGGATGATTCTCTTATCATGCCATCGCTTGGTTCTCTCCTTGTAGATCCGAGCATTCTCATATGCATCCAACCGGATCTCCTCAAGGGCGTTCATGTCTAGCAACCGCTTCTCTCCCGCCTCCTTGAGATCAAAGTTTAGCCACCTTATAGCCCAATGTGCTCGATGCTCCATCTCTACCGGAAGGTGGCAAGACTTGCCATAGACCAACTTGTAAGGAGTGGTGCCAATTGGTGTTTTGAAGGCGGTCCTATATGCCCACAAGGCATCATCGAGCTTCATAGCCCAATCTTTTCTCGTCCTTGATACCGTCTTCTCAAGAATGGCCTTGATCTCCCGGTTGGAGATCTCCACTTGGCCACTAGTTTGGGGATGGTAAGGTGTTGCCACCCTATGAGTCACCCCATACTTAGCCAAAAGTGCTCCAAAGTTCCTATTGGTGAAGTGCTTCCCTCCATCACTTATGATCACCCTTGGTGTTCCAAACCTAGGGAAGATCACTCGGTTGAAGAACCGCAACACAACCTTGGCATCATTTGTAGGAGAGGCGATTGCCTCCACCCATCTTGACACATAATCCACCGCCAATAGGATGTAGAGATTGCCACATGAAGAAGGGAAAGGTCCCATGAAGTCCACACCCCACACATCAAATATCTCTACCTCTTGGATGTTGTTCAAGGGCATCTCATTCCTCCTTGAGATGTTGCCCGTCCTTTGGCAAGCATCACAAGCTACCACAAAGCCTTGCACGTCCTTGAACAAACTTGGCCAAAAGAAGCCCGATTGTAGCACTTTCGCACATGTCTTGTGTGCGCTAGCATGCCCTCCACATGGCAAGGAATGACAATGGCGGATCACACTCTCCACCTCATCCTCCGGTATGCATCTTCTAAACATCCAATCCGGCCCTCTTTTGAACAAAAGTGGTTCACTCCAATAGTAATGTCTCACATCCTTGAAGAACTTCTTCCTTTGGGCATATGTCAAACCGGGAGGCACTTCCTCACACACCAAGTAGTTCACAATGTCGGCATACCATGGCTCACTTCCTCTAGACACTTGAAAGAAGCATTCCTCCACCATTTGCAATTGCTCATCCCGGAATGAGTCATCAATCGGGATGTCATCTCTCTCAATCTCCAATGGTGGGAGTCTACTAAGGTGATCCGCCACGGAGTTCTCGGACCCCTTCTTGTCCCGGATTTCCAAGTCAAATTCTTGAAGAAGAAGGATCCACCGAATCAACCTAGGCTTGGCATCCTTCTTGGTAAGTAGATAACGGATCGCAGCATGATCCGTATAAACAATGACCTTCGCTCCAACAAGGTATGAGCGGAACTTCTCAAATGCATACACAACCGCTAGCAACTCCTTTTCGGTGGTAGCATAATTGAGTTCGGCATCATCTAGCGTCTTGCTAGCATAATAAATAGCATGAGTTTTCCCATCTTTCCTTTGCCCCAAAACAGCCCCAACGGCTACATCGCTTGCATCACACATGATCTCAAACGGTAAACTCCAATCCGGAGGTTGCATTATAGGTGCGGAGATCAAAGCGTTCTTCAACCTACAAAAAGCCTCAAGGCAATCTTTGGAGAAAAAAAATTCAACATCCTTCATTAGTAGGTTAGTGAGAGGCTTAGAAATTTTAGAGAAATCTTGAATGAACCTCCGGTAAAAACCGGCATGCCCTAAAAAACTCCTTACCCCTTTCACCGAGGTAGGTGGTGGCAACTTCTCTATTGTCTCAATCTTGGCCCTATCAACCTCAATGCCACGGTTAGACACCAAGTGTCCTAACACAATACCTTCACTTACCATGAAGTGGCATTTTTCCCAATTTAAGACAAGACTTGTCTCCTCACATCTTTGCAATACTAAGGACAAGTTAGCCAAGCAATCATCGAAAGAAGAACCATAAACAGAGAAATCATCCATAAACACTTCCATGATATTTTCTATGTATTCCGAAAAGATGGTCATCATACACCTTTGGAAGGTGGCGGGTGCATTACACAACCCAAATGGCATCCTCCTATATGCAAAAGTACCCCATGGACATGTAAAGGTTGTTTTCTCTTGGTCATCGGGGTGGATAGGGATTTGGAAGAATCCACTATAGCCATCTAGGTAACAAAAATGGGAATGTTGAGCTAACCTCTCTAGCATTTGGTCAATGAAAGGGAGAGGGAAGTGATCTTTCCTTGAGGCCATGTTAAGCTTTCTATAATCAATACACATCCTCCATCCCGTAACCGTTCTAGTGGGGATTAGTTCATTGTTCTCATTAGTCACTACGGTCATCCCACCCTTCTTAGGTACTACATGAATGGGACTAACCCACTTACTATCCGAGATAGGGTAGATAATTCCCGCATCTAGCAACTTTATGATCTCCTTCTTAACTACCTCTTTCATTATAGGATTTAGCCTTCTTTGATGTTCAATAGAGGGTTTATGATTGTCTTCCATCATTATCCTATGCATGCACAAAGAGGGCTTGATGCCAACAAGATCATCAATGGTGTATCCTATTGCCTTTCTATGCAGTTTCAATTCATTCAACAACCTATTAAGCTCATCATCATTCAAAGATGCATTCACAATCACCGGATAAGTAGAATTTGAACCAAGGAAAGCATACTTTAAATGAGAAGGAAGAGGTTTAAGATCAAGTTGAGGAGGACCTTTTTCGGTTGGAGACGATCCATGCAATGTAGGTTGAGATGATTGCAAAGCCATGGAAGCCTCCTTGAAGTCCCTTGATGATTGCTCACACTCAAGTGGTTGATGCTGAAAAGACTCAGGAAAATCGACCCATGAAGAAAAATCGGTCGATTTTTCTGAGGGGGGGTCGATCTGAGTTTCTGTTTTGGCAAAACTGGCTGAAATTTCAGCATAAGTACAAAAATCGGCCGATTTTTGCCCTTCAGTCCGATTTTTCTGGCAGTTTTCCTCTTCTTCTAGCACTTCAAACCCAACACTTGGTAGCTCGTCCAATGCATTCAAGGCCTTGATTACTTCATTGCTACTCTCCTCAATTCCTTCTTCTATCAAGCTTGAGCTAAGAACTCTCTCAAGTGGATCCTTGAGCAAGATTGAGCTCACAACCTCTCTAGACTCCTCTTCTTCAACTATGTTGAATATATCCTCATCAAGGGTTGGCCCTTTCATCATTGTTGATAGCTTGAACTTGATGTTCTCTTCTCCAATGTTGAAGGAGAGAGTCCCATTCTTGCAATCCATTAGACATCCGGAAGTAGCTAGGAAAGGTCTCCCCAAGATGATAGGAACCGGATAGTCCGCCGGGATGTCCAAAACAACGAAGTCTATGGGCACATAGAACTTCCGTAATTGTACCGGGATGTCTTCCAAAATCCCAACCGGATGAGTGATTGAGCGGTCCGCCATGTAGAGGGTCATCTTGACCGGCTTTGGCTCTCCTAGCCCAACCTTGTTGCAAAGTGCAAGCGGAATGATGCTTACACTTGCCCCAAGATCGCATAAGGCGTCATACTTCACTTCTCCTACTCCGATTGGCACACAAAAGGATCCCGGATCCCTTAGCTTAGGAGGCATCTCCTCCTTCATTGTTTGAATCAACTCCGAGGATCTCTTAGTCATCCTTATCTCCCCATACTCCTCCAACTTCCTTTTGTTGGAGAGTATTTCCTTCAAGAATTTGCCATATGCCGGCATCCCTAAAATAGCATCCATGAACGGAATGTTAATATGCAATTTAGACATTAGTTCAAGGAACTTACCTAAAATAGCATCTCCTCCTACATCTTTGCTCTTGCCTCCATCTCCTTGCAAAGTTTCTTCTTCATTCACCACTTGCTTCCCTTTAGCATTCTCCTTGGGCAAGGGATCCTTCATGCTTAACCCACTTCTTGTTGTAATAGCCAACACTTGGCCTCTTGGGTTTTCTTCGGTTCTTCCGGGAAGCTTTCCCGGATCTCTATGTGCTTCACCCGCCTTTTGGAAGACTTGTGCTTCCAACACCTTTTGAGCCTTTGAGATAGAAGTCACCGTGCTCTCAAGACCACTCAACCTTCCAAGCAATTGCTCAAACATCATTTCGGTTCTATCCTTTGGAGGTTGAGTAAATCCGGGTGGAGGTTCTTGTGAAGCTCTTGGTGGTGGAGTTGTGCTTGTGGAAGCGGGAGGGTTCAAGGCTCCATCCGGGTTAGAGTAAGAAAACCCGGGATGGTTATGGTTGGGCCGGTAATTGTTGAATTGCCGGTTGTTGTTGAAGTTTCTTGGGCCTTGATAGTTGTTGTAATTGCCCCTTCCCATGTAGTTCACATCCTCCTCCTTGGAAGACAAGTTGGCTTGTGGAAGCACTTGAGGGGTTGCTTGACTCTTCAAAGTTGTAGCACACAACTCCCTCAAGGACTTTAGCTCGTTGTTGATGGCGTCGAGCTTGAAGTTGCTCATGGTGACCTCACTCACCTCATATGCTCCCGCCTTTCTCCCTTCACTCTTCCTATGGGAGTACTTCTCAATTACTAGAGCTTGCTTCTCCACAAACTCCCAAGCATCATCTACATGCTTCTCCATGAAAGTCCCACCGGAAAGGGATTGAAGCTTGAATTGGCTATCTTCATCAAGTCCCTTGAAGTAGATCTCCAATAGCTCAATTTTCGGTATGCCATGGTGTGGACAATCTAGGAGAAGGTCCTTGAATCTCTCCCAAGACTTAAACAAACTCTCTCTATCCTTCATCACGAAGGCATTGATCTTCCCTCTTAACTCGGTAGTCTTGGAAGGTGGGAAGAACTTAGTCAAAAACTCGGTTGTCATCTCCTCCCAAGTACCAACTCGCCCTCGTGGAATAGATTGATACCAAGCCAAGGCTTTGTCCTTAAGAGAGAAGGAGAAAGCCCTAAGCTTATGGTTGTTGCTCTCCAATCTTGGCGGTCTAAGAGTCTCCATCAAAATCTCGTAGTTCATCAAGTGTTGATGAGGAGACTCTCCTTCCATCCCTCCAAATTGATTATGCCGGATCATTTGTAGAACTTGAGGGCGGAGCTCATAGTTGTGGGCTGCGGGATCTCCTAAGTTCACACCCGGACGGTGTGCTCTTTGTGCCGGATCCATACGTCTCCCTAGGGTTTGTGGCTCTTCAATGGCAATGGGCACAACCCTAACATTAGCCGCCGGCTACGGTTGTTCCACCGGTGGTGGAGGAGGTGGAGGTTGTCGGCGATTAAGCTCTCCTTGAACAAGGGCTTGCCTAATCTCCTCAATCTCCCTCCTAGTTTCCTCTTGCCTCTGATTGGCAAGTCTCCTTTCTTCCTCCAAAAGCTCATCTCTTAGCCTTATTTGCTCTAAGGCTTCATCCAACTCAGCTTGGAGGTTTCTTCCGGCCATCTCTTTCTCTTTTCGGATGTTCTTGGATCTAGATCGAAGGGTTTTCTCCGGTTCGGGATCGAATGGAGCTAAATCCTTGCCACGAGATCTTCGCATACACCTAAAGAGAGAGATGATGTCCTGAAAAGCAAAGACACACACCAAAGAGAGATCAAAAGCAACAAGAAAGATCTACACTATAAACAATCACGAAATGACTCAATCTAGACCTAGTCCCCGGCAACGGCGCCAAAAACTTGTTACGTCTAGGAATAGATGTGATGTGCACGCAATAAGTCTTAAATTCATACTCGTTATAATTATCCTAACTCCTAGCGAACCCGCAGTGTACGGGACGTTTGTAGAAAGGTAAGTATTCCGAGGTCGAACACAAAGACTAAGGTGAAATCGAGTCAAGCAATGATCCAAGATAGTGTGAATCTAGACTAAGAAAAGAGAAAGAAATAAAGAAATGAAAATGATGATATTTTTGGTTGAGTTTTTGTGGTGATCAAACAAAGATCACAAGTCAAGCAAAGTAATAAAATAACTAACAAATTAAGCTAGCAAACGAGTAAGTAACACAAAGCACAAGTATATGATCAAGAGAGAAAAAGTAGATTCTAGAGGTCAAGATTTCCGGTTATGGCATAGGACTCAAGGTTCTAAGGATTCTAAGGACAAGCTGTGGTGTTTGGGAAAGAATGTTCACTAATGGAAGCGATTACCGAGTAAGTCTCTCACTTCACTAATCCCACATCAAACTCCTATTACCGGGTAGGTCTCAAGGGGTTAGAGTAAGGAATTTCGCACAAACTAGATGCTACTTAAGGGTAACCCTCTCCTTACCGGGTAAGTCTCGGAATAGGGATATCTCAAGCAATAATCCTAGCACACTCGATCCAATAGCGGCTTATGAGGCTCACTACTACCTAGCATTCATCATCTTAGGTATCTAAGGTCGGAAATCATCGGGTAGATCTCTTCCCTCACTTAGATTGGTAGCATTAGGTGATACTAAGCTAAATTAGGCTTAATAAACACTAGGATTTAAACAACCAAACACCCTAGCATGCAGATTTATCATTTAAAGAGCAACAGAAGAATAAATCGGGTTGTTCTACAGATAAATCGGCCGATTTATCTGATGAACAGGTCGATTTTTCCTTCTGTTGTGAGTTTCGTGCATATAAAACATCCTAAACTGACATATAAGCCCATCCTATCATCACCCTAGCCATAACCATCAATCCATCACTCTAAAATCACAAGAAACTAGCCAATAATATGCATATCAAGATCCGAAATCATCAAACAAGCATACATGGTGTTCATAGATGAGTAATGAAAGATGAGTAAGCAAAATCAATAAATCTCAGCCAAATCCAAGTTGTAGCAAGACTTACAAACTCTAAAATGAAGATGCAAAACGTTCTTAACAATCCTTGCAATTAGTTCTTCAATCCAAGACTACAAAATCACTCTAAACTCTTAGAATGGTGTTCTTGTTCTTCCTTCAATCCTTGAGAGCTTTTCTTCTCCTCCAATTTTTCTCCAAAATCAATAAGCTGTCAATGAGAGTGTGGGAGAGGAGAGATTCTCAGCAACCACCTGAAGGACCACTTATATTCTCCACCAAGAGCAAGGACGGGCAAGAGATCGTGGGACACGTGGCTTTAAGCTGTCAAAGGCCTAAAAATCGACCCAAAGCAATAAATCGGCCGATTTTCCTGGGTGTAGGTCGATTTTCTTCAACAGAAACATGCTATGATCGTCTAGCCATGAGTTGCTCCATTGCTTGCACCAATGGTGGTCTTTGTGTCCTTTGTTGATCCAATTATGCTCCTCCAAGGCTTTGGATGTGTACCATCATGAGGCTTGACCCTCAAATGTATCGATTAACGTCCAATAGATCCCCGAATTACCTACAAAACCGATAAAAGGTAGTGTAGACGTCTTTTCTAGAAATGTGCGTGAATTGAGCGCAGACGTCATGAATCAATGCCAAAACTTGCACGAATGAATGAGAAATCTATCTAAATGACTACCTAATCCTAAGTCATAAATCTTGTTATCACCGGTAGAGTTGGAGCACAAAGCATTTTGGGCCATCAAGTGGTTGAACTTCAGCATAAAGGAAGCGGGAGAGAAGCGTCTGTTAGACATCAATGAGCTGGATGAACTCCGCTTGAACGCTTATGAAAACGCTAAGATCTATAAGAAGAGAGCAAAGCGTTGGCATGATAAGCATATCATTCCAAAGGACTTCAAAGAAGGAGATCAAGTTCTCCTCTTCAATTCAAGGCTTCGTCTCTTTCCAGGTAAGCTTAAATCTCGTTGGACCGGACCTTTTCTAATCAAGCGTATTTTCCCCCATGGTGCAGTTGAAGTATGGGGTGAAGCGAGCGGAACTTTTAAGGTGAACGGCCAATGACTCAAGAAGTATACGCCGGAACTCCAAGCTGAGGAGTTCACGCCTACCGCACTCGAATAAGAGCGAGATTGGTCTAGCTACGGACCTTAAACAAAGCGCTTCTTGGGAGGCAACCCAAGGTATTGCATTTTTGTTTTTGTTTTCGATTCATAGATTAGCTTAGTATAGACGTTTTTACTTTGTTTTTGCCTCGATTTCTTCCGGTATGTTCGTGTTTTTGGATGTAGGAACGATGGAAAAGGGAAAGGGAAGGATAATGTCGAAGAAAAGTGACGAAAATTGGACTTTGGAGCTTTACAAAGGGTTCCACGGCCTAAACCACGGTCGTGACAGCTACAGTACCCGTAATTTCCAAAAGCCTTTGAAAAATCACCAAAACCACGGTTCCGTACACTTCCACGGCCGTGGAACACCCCGACAGACCGTGATTTTCAAAAATTTTGCATGTGACTATATAAGCCACATTCTTCACAAAAATCATTCCAAAAACCCCTCTTCCACGCCCTAATTGCCGAAATCCACGACCCTCTCTCAATCACTCGTTTCCTAATCGTTTTTAACGATTCTTCCTCCTAAACTGAAGCAAATTCAACCACAAACAAGATCCAAGCGAAGAATCGAGCGGAAATTCACCAACGAACGCGCAATTCGGATTTTTCAATCCGAAAAATAGGTTTTTTTCTCTCTTCTTGATTCTTGCCGATTTGGTTCGTTTTTGGTAGAGATTTTTAGGAAGAACTGATTGAGATTGGAAGAAATTAGATTAGGACTGCCTGTTGTGGAGATTGATTGCTGATTTGCTGAGATTTGTGATTTTCTGAGACAAATCACGGTCTGTGGGAGAATTACGGCCGTGGTTCCTATAGAACAGACCGTAATTTTGAGCAGAATGGATTTTGTGAGAAGAGTTTCGGGGAGGATAAAAGAGAAGAAGAATGATCAGAATAAGAAGAGGAAGGGTAATCCCTCCTCCTCCTCATCCTCTAGGGCACCACCACCCTCTTACCCTTCACCTCCATCCTCACCTTCACCTCCATCCTCACCTCCTCACCCTAGAATCCCGACCATACACGACGATCATCTCGATGCACTCGAGAGGATCAAGGAAAGGCCAGTGATTGGCCCTATATACTTGTTGTTGGAGGATCTAGCTCCTCTCAACATTGTTGATGATCTTACTTGGCTCTTGGATAGAGCCGGACTTATTGTCTTCTCGGCTATCCGAGAAGACGCCTATGAGGAGATTACACGGGAGGTTGTGACATCCTTTGAGCACAGCCATGTAGACAGGACCGTCTCTTTCCGTCTCATGGAGAGAGACTACCATTTGAGCATTCATGAGTTTGGGACCATTTTCGGGTTTCATGAGACCTTTAATGGTCGATTTCCTAGTGGCGTTTACGCCAAGGATTTTTGGGAGGAGGTGGCGATGATTTACGCTAGCGAGGACCGCTGGCAGCCCGCTGACACCAAGGCTAGGTTGATGTACCACCTAGCCTTGAAGATTGCTCATCGTGTTCTTTCGGAGTGTCTCTTTCATAGGACGGAGACGCCCCAAAAGATCAAGACGGATGAGCTCTTCTTGCTCTACTCCATGTTGTATGGACACCGTGCTGATTGTGATACTCTCTTGGCTGCTACTATGAGCAAGCTCAAGAATAAGAAGAAGGGCAACATAGGATATGGTGGGATAATTACCCACATTGCTAGGAGCTTTGGTGTTGATTTTTCTGCTTGCACCCGTATACCGGCCGTACCTTTAGGGCTACATGCTTTCATGACTAGGGGTCTCATTTTCCCCACACATAGAGGTCCGCCTTATGTGGGCATGCCATGGGAGAGCAGGACGGGTAGGGGTATAGAGTGGCTACCGGAGTACTCCATTATGGCGGGACGTCATAATTGGAAGGAGACGTTCGCTGCCATGCATGCGAACAGGATAGCAGCTCCCCCATATGTCCCACCGCCAGTTGTTGAGGAGGAGATGGGAGACCAGTTTGAGGGCGGAGGAGGAGCTGAGGAAGAGTTTGGCACGTTTCCGGACTAGCCGGAGGCGGCCCCCGATGCACCTAGACGTTCTCCACGTCCAACTAGAGCTTCAGGCTCGTCTTCTCGCCGCGCTAGCGTGAGTGAGAGGCCTACGTGGATGACCACACCTCCTACATGGTTTGGCGTTCCCCCTCCTTCGTCTACAAAGCAGACAACAGCACCAGCAGCACCACCAGCACCATCCGACGCTCCAGCATGGTATATTCAGGCTCCAGGATGGTACGAGCAGATGCCGGACTGGGCTACCGGACTTTCAGAGAGAGTAGGAGCATTGGAGATCCGAGCCGATGCTAGAGACGGACGCCTAGACGACCTCGACCACATGATGAGGGATGTCTACCGCCAGCAGTTTGGGCGGTTCTATGATCCTAGCTTCTCTCCATTCCCGCCTCCACCAGCACCGCAGTGATGAGGGTTTGATGATTGACCGTTCGCTTTAGATATTCCACCACCACCTTGTGAGTTTCTTTTTCTTTTCTTCTTTTCTTTCTTTCTTTTGAACATTAGGGACAATGTTTGTCCTAAGTATGGGGTGGGATGTACTAAAAGTTTGTAATAACTCTTACTCACTATGCTTGCTTCTATTCGAGACTATTTGCATGTTCATTATATTGTTGCACGTTTCATTATTGCATTGCATGAAAAAGAACTTGAAAAACCCATAAAAATTGACAAATTTTGAAAATTTTGTGCTTCTAATGAATTGAGATGATTTCTATGATAATCACTACCTGTGAATTGAGTTGATGACAATTGCATGCTTAAAAGAATAGTGAATTGAAAAGAATTTGAATGAATGAATTTTACCTCTTTTGCAAGTTTCATAATGTGATGAATGTTACCTAAATCATGTTGAGAAATTGAAGTTGAAATCACACTATAAGTTCTTATACTTCTTGTTGAGATGATTAAGGCAATTCGATTTTTCTTTCTTCTTTCTTTGATCATTTTAGCTCCTCATTGAAATATTCACCTCCTTTACCTATCCGGGAATTTGGAGAAGTGAATGAAAAAGGCATGTTTGATGTGGGAGGGCCATGAGAGCAATTATTTGCAATCAAAAGAATAGAAAGGAATTCTAGGTTTGGGGAAGTCAATCATGATGATGAGTAACTCGGCACCATTCACATAGCCGGGTGTTTGTGTCTTGCCAAAGTCGGATTGAGCGATATTTCTAGCGGATTATGGTATGTGCGCTAAGGGTTTGAGGCATCTCATAAAAATTGAGAAACGCCAATCTCCTAGGCTTCGGTTTTTGTGCACCTCTATCCATAACTCCAAAAGTAAAGTCGAAAAATGAAAGGAAGAAGAGCGAAGCTCTAAGTTGAAGTGTTGCGGAAACCGCAAAAGAAGAAGAAGGGTAGTTGTCCACTTTCCCGGATTCATGCACCACATTCCTTAAAAGTTTCCTTCCCTTTCCACATTCTAGACCTTTTCTTTGAAAGTCCTTAAGATCAAAAGAATGTTATATGACTTGGTGATCTAAATTGAAGTTTCTTATGATTGATTTTGATAATGTTTGAAGGTTATGATGCTTGTTTAGAAGTTTAATTGATTCATGAGTTTTCTTTGCTTTTTACTCTTTGGATAAGTGTATGAAAGTCTTATAAACAATTGAAGCAAGGTTTGAGAAAGATCTATTCTTTAGAAGACACATTCCTCCAAAAGAAGTATTACTTTGAGAAGGTACACATATTTCATCCTAACTTTTGTTTAAAGCTTTTTGAAAGACCTTGCTTAGGGACAAGCAAGTGTTAAGTATGGGGTTATTTGTTAGCATGAAATATTGTGATATTTTAGGCACGTTTTCTAAGCGTATTCGATTCATATTGATAGTCTTTGATCTAGCATTGTTGCATTTGTGAGCTAGTTTGCCTATATTGTCGATATGGATGTCTACACTAGCTTTATGTTGATTATAGGTGATTGAGAGTCATTTCCGAACGGAATCAAGCAAAGAAGAGTTGATTGAGTATGTCCATGGATTAAGGGCATTCTTAGGAGCAAATTGGAGTTCAACTTGAGGAATGCACGAGGCTAGGGAAGAATCACGTTCTTGCCCTAAACCACGCTCTAAAATACGGCCGTACTACAAACCACGTTTAGTTCCACGGCCGTGGAACTTTGCAAAGAGAGGCGTGATGCATTCCAGTAACTATTACGGTCGTGGAATCCATGGTTCAAACCGTGACACTTTCCACGCTCTAAATTACGGTCATGGAACCTTCCACGACCGTGATCTTGGCGATCTTTTTCACCACATTTTGAAGCCACGATCTTTTGAAGATTGGGCCGGGCCGATATTTTATCTTGCCCTATAAAAAGACGGAGGAAGCAAGATTCCGTCATCCTCGCTTAGCCCCGCTTAGACACATTTTTGCGACCTCGTTCAACCCTCGCTTAGAGGTAATTCACATCTCGTTGGAGATTGAAGTTCGTGCTTGGATTTGCCCTAATCTCCCACTTTTGGTGGAGATTGCTGTTGAGATTTCCGGATTGACGGAAGATCGAAGCTTTTGGAAGATTGTTGCAAGAAGATTTCTCTTCTTGTTTAGGTTTGATTTGGAAAACGGATTGACATGCCGTTCTCCCTTCTTTCCTAAGATTGTGATTGTTTGCTCTATTCTGAATCCATTGACAATATTTGTTATTGATTGTGACTTTGAGATTGGTTTGAAGATTATATAAAGTTTTCGGAAGTTTTCATCTTTCTATCTTTTAATCCTTGAATTGATATCAACATGACAGTTATTGGCTAAAAACCCTTAACAATTCTAAGGTGAAGGATTGATAGTTGTGGCTTAGATGATGATAGATCGATCGTAAACATATTAGACCCTGAGAGTTAGAGAGAATCGTCGACAACCTTAAATTACGGCCTGTTCTTGAAGTCCACGGCCGTGGAGTCTCAAGATCTAACCGTAATTTCCCTTAAGTTTACGAACTTGCTTTTACTTTAATCCAAAGTTAAAGATTTGCTTTAACTTAGTTTAGGCTTGCCTTTCCTAGGTGGTAGTGAAGCCTCAACAACCTCTACCTCGATTGTGAGTGTCACAACCGTAATCGGTTAAGTTAGTCTTGATCCTTGGATTGCAAGTTTGGGTATTTGACATTAATTCTTACCTTTAGAACCTTTCTATATTGAAGCCTCAACAACCTGTATAGAGAGTGTCTTGTAGGTGGGTCATATAAGGTTTTTGGAACTTCACCGTACGATTACCTTACATTAGTATACCTTTGCATATCTCAACTCTGTCTTTATATCATTAGTATATCTTGAATCGATTGCCACAGCTGGAAACTTGGATCTTTAGGATTGTTGTTTTCCCAATATTTGCAAAAACTCTCATATTTACTTGCTTGATAATTTGCAATTGAATTTGTTCCCACCCAAATCCCTGTGTTCGATACTCTGGAATACTTGCTAATCTACGCCGATCCGTACACTACGGGTTCGCTTGCTTAATTCTAGTTTTATAAATTTAAAGCTTATTTGCACACACCTTTAGGGGCGAACACATGTCAAGATAGAACATTGTAGACCTAGAAATAAGCTCCCTCCACTGCCAATATCGCAGTGGAAGTGGGAGGACATCTCCATGGACCTTGTGATGGGATTGAGGCCCAGTATGAGTTTTGATGTATCTGGATTGTTGGTGACAAATTAATAGAGCCGGAACGTTTCATCCTATCTGAGAGACGTGGCCAGTGAGTGGATTGGCGAAGGAGTACACTAGACAAATAGTGAGACTCCATGGTATACCGAGGACAATTGTCTCTGATCAAGATGGGTGATTTACCTCGAGATTTGGCAGTAGATACAGACTGCTTTGGGGACGGGTCTATACCTCACGACTGTGTTTCACCCCCAGACCGATGGTCAGTTAGAGAGGACCATCTAGACCCTTTAGAACATACTATAAGCTTGTGTGTTGCATTGGAAACATGGATGGTTAGATTACCTCCCATTAATTGATTTATATAACAATGATTGACGTGCACCCTATGGCCACTATGAGGCATTATATAGAAGTGGATGCCGTATACCTCTATGCTAGAATAAACCTAGCAGTATTAGTGAGATAACACCTAATCAGACTCAGGGTTATATAACTTGAGTAATGTTGATTAGAGAAGGGATGCTGGCTGCATAGTGTCGCCAGAAGTTATATGTAGAGAGGAGCCGTCGACCTCTAAAGTTCAAAGTGAGAGCTCATGTCTGACTGAGAGTATCTCCTATGGGAGACGTCAGACGTGTTGGCATAGAAGGGAAACTAAGTTTCCAATATGTCGGTTTACTTGAGATCTTGACCAGAATTATGAAGGCAACATAACAATTAGCTTTGCCTCCGAGGTTATAGGGTGTTCACCGTGTGTTTCATGTGTCTCAACTGAGGGAATATATACGAGATCCGAGACACTTGGTGAGTTATGATA
Organism: Fagopyrum homotropicum; assembly: GCA_033239125.1. Classification (NCBI taxonomy): domain Eukaryota; kingdom Viridiplantae; phylum Streptophyta; class Magnoliopsida; order Caryophyllales; family Polygonaceae; genus Fagopyrum; species Fagopyrum homotropicum. Next base: position 57,325,160 of record BSWB01000008.1, on the reverse strand, counting down.
ATTTGGTGGTTGAGCCGAACCACACCTTTGTTGAGCATTCGATTACATTCTTATAATGAGATATGAGACGCTTGCATTCGAAAGACATTCCCATATTAAGGACATATTGGTCGAGGTGAGGACCTAAGGAGGCCACGTGAGAGACTGAGGATAATATCGTGAGGAACTATCCAGAGTTATGTCGGGACAGATCCACTGTGGGAACACGAGTAGACCTTAGTGCTATCTTGGCGAATGTTGTGCTTATGTGCTTATATGCCTTTATGTGTTTACTCTATCTTGACGAATGTTGTGCTTATGTGCTTATATGCCTTGATGTGTTTACTCCATGATAGTTATGATATGATTTATGATCTTAGTAGATCTTTATGTACTAGCATGATGTATATCGTAGCTGGGGATTATTATTTCCTCCATGCTATTTGACTATGATTTATATCTATTGCTGGAGATGGTTCTTTCCTCCATGCTATTTGAGTGTGATTAGGATATAGCTGGAGATGGTTCTTTCCTCCTTGCTACTTTGATGGACAGAGTTTCAGTGGAGATGTTACTCATCCATGCAATGTATATGATTATGGTTTGGCTAGAGATGTACTTCCTCTATGCCTTGAGATGTGGTATGGCGAGAGATGTGATTCCTCTACGCCTTTGGGTAGCGTTATGGCCTTATTTTCTTGAGATGATGATTCCTCCATGTTCATGTTTGAGGTTTTAGATTTCTATAGGTTATGACCTTCCGAGCGGAGATGTGATACCTCCGATAGAGAGAGAGAGAGAGAGAAAGAGTTATACCTCGGCTTATGGGTCTGAGAGGATTTGGTATTTTGCAAGTTTCGGGATGAAACTTGTTTTTAGGGGGGTGAGATATAAGAGCCTAGTCGCTGAGTTGCTGAGTATGTGAACTGAGGGATTAGATCTAGCCTAAACCGCCCCTGCGTGACCCAGAGGCCGCCCCTGCGGTTTGCCTGGGCCACACCTGCGGCTCACAAAGTCCACCTCTCCCTACGTTCATCCTTTTCTTCTCCTCTTCCTTTGGATCTCTTCTTGATCCATGTTTGAGTTATGTGAGATTGGAAGCTTATAAGATTGGCTTTGCTTGAGGTAGATGCTTGTGGATGTTGTTGTGGTTGTTGATAGCCAGCCTTGAGGTTTTGATGGAGTTTTGATCTTGATTGAGTTCAACTTGGTGAGCCTATCTCCCATCTCTTACTATCTTCTTTCTTTCTTGCATCTTTCCTTCTTTTCTTCATCTAGAGCTTAGGTTCCACAAGTTTGATCTTGTTGCAGCCTTGATTGGCTGTTATTGATGTATATATGTATGTATATGTTTGCGTATGGCTGCTAGATGAAGAAGGAGTGAAGAGGATCGAGTGAAGAAGCAAAGGACAACCAGAAGTGCACTTTCTACACACCATCCTCCCCTGCGCCACTCCTGGACCGCCCCAGCGCCGGAAGTGAACCGCCCCTACGCCACCTCCTAGCTGCCCTTGCGGCCACCTGCACCAGCCTAGTGTTGCACTTGGTTCTACAGGTGTGTCTTGCTTCTTGGCTTGCCTATGGATGGCATTGCCTCTTCCTTTCCTCTTGTGAGAGTGTAGTAGCATGCTACGGCTAGATGAGAGTGTTTGAATGATATATGATCATGTTATGCCTTATACGGCTTTTGAGGATTATAGGTTGCGAGGTTAAAGTTGAGGATGATCCTATGGATCTCTTGGGTCTATGTGTGACCCCTTTGATGAATAGAGGCTGATATCTTTCTATGTCTTGTTGTTAGGCAATGCCCCTCTCTTAGGATTGAAGGTTAATCGTGTTTGGACTGTGTACGAGGTTGAGGTAAGTCCGTAGGACTTACCTAGCTAACATCTTTATATTGGGTGTTTGCATGAGTGGTATGTGTTACATGTTTGTTATGATTGAATGAGATATCGTTTATACTGACCTATGTTTTATTGACAGCCCCGTTGCGTGGTTGTGATAACCTTACCCTTTCATCTTGCCATAGAGTCTAGGAGGTTCTCTAACGTCAGGCCAGACTGGTTTACAAGAAGGGCGCAATCCACTCCCATAGGGTACACGGATTATATGAACGATACTCGTACAGTTGGACATATCACTCAGAGGCGGGGATGATACGGTCCTCGAGTCACATAGTTTCATCTATCTATATATATGCAATTTGAGTGAATGACTATTATATAAAGATAATAAATGGGTAAAGGTGTGATAGCATGTTGATGTCTTTATCTTTCATGATTGTGCTTGTTCTTATGCATTACCTTATATAGGTATGGTTAGCTAACGGTTTCATACCGTGTTATAAATGTTGCTAGATAGGCGCTGCTAGGTGATCTGGCAGGGTGACAGGCCGAGGACTCTCGTACATTAGGTGGTTGGTTTTGGGATTGTTTATGTTTTCCCTCATGCATGAGGATGATGTCTTGTTTACCTCCTATGTGAGGATGTCGTTTCAGACTCGGCTATGTTGTTGTTTACCTTTTGTTTTACAGTTTATACGGTTTTATGTATTTATTTTATATCTGTCTGTGACATGTTGTAAGGTCCAGTGAACTTGTTGTCAAGTGTTCGCTCCGAATGGTGTGTGTAAGCTTTAAATTTATATCCCAACAAATATGCTTAAAACAAGGATGCGAACCCGCGGTGTACGGATCAAATATAGTAAAAAGCAGAATTCCGAGGTGTCGAACTTAGGGACTTAGGCGAAACAAAGCAAGTATAGGTTGTCAAAGCAACTAATAACCACAAAAGCGATTAAAGCAATCAAAAGATGATAATAAGGTCAATTAATGGAAATATGCAAATTCTAGGGATTAAAGCATTTAGTTGTGGTTCCAACTCAATATCTCAAGATAAGCGGACAAAGTTGAGATTTTGCAAAGGGAAGGTGTTTCTAAAGTGGAATAAATCACCAGGTAAGTCTCACTACTCACTAATCCCAAACCAAAAGCTCCTATTACCGGGTAAGTCTCAAGGTACTAAGGAAAGGAACTATAATCTCAAACCAACACACCACCTAAGGGAATAGAATCAACCTTTACCGGGTAAGTCTCAGGCTAACTCACAAAGATGGAATGAAGGCACACTCAAACCCCAATAAAGGATAAACCTTTATTACCTACACTTATGATCTTGTATAAACAAACTAAGGAATCACCGGGTAAGTCTCATCCTAGGCTTGCATTGAACCACGAAAGGTGTAATAAGAATAGGATTTAGCAAACTCTAACACTTAACTCCCAGTTTCGGATCAGATTAGGTCACCTCGGTCAGTCAAGTTCCACCCCGGCCGAGATGTTTGTCGACTGAACGAGCTACTCTAGGTTTAAGGTTAAAGACTCGAGCTTTCAGGGTCCTACTGGAATTAAGATTATTCTATCATTGTCTTTGCCTCAACTTTCAGCAAATCACCCTAGAATCGCACAAGGAAATTAGCCACTCATCATCATGAAAGTAATAATCAAACATATGAGAAGGGAATGAACATTTGAACATAAAAACCTTAAGAACAAGGCTTCAAATATCAAACAAATTAAATCCCCTCAAAAGCTATCACAAAGCTATGAACTTCCTTCCTTCAAACTTCCAAACTTCCTTCCTAATTGCAGCTGGGAGAATATTGTTGATCATAAGATGGCTGAATTGTGAAAAATCCAACCCTTTATGTAGGAGAATTATCTTCCAAAGATAAGAATATCTTAAAAAGATAATTTCCTATAAAATATATCCATATCTCTAAAATATATCTCCTAAATATATGATCTTCCTTCCAGAAATCCAGCCCAAAAATATAAGATATCTTCGTTCCAAAAATAAAAGATCTCAGCCAAATAAAATATATCTCACCGCGCCAGGGTGATCGCCTCGGTCGGGATGCTCCTCAAGATCATCTCGGTCGGTGTGACACTGTAGTTGACCGAGGTGAATCTCATCTGAATGTGAAATCTCTCTAATCTTGTCCAAAGTAAATCTTTTTTGTTAATTCCATGCTTCCTGAGTTCTCTTTTATGCTCCAGAATGTAGCTCCTATGACTCCTTTGCTCCTTAGCTCCATTTCGATCCAAAACGTGCCATTTTACCTACGATTACAACGAAACTTGGTATAGACCTTGATTCCCGTAAAGGTAGATGAAACAACAATATTAGCACATAATACACATCCATACATGCAGATTATTGAGGATAAAACGTCTAAACAAGTCCCAAAATATAGACTATAATACATGCTATCAAAATACCCCATACTTGTCCCTTGCTTGTCCCCAAGCAAGTTCAAAATCTTAAGTACAAGATAGAATGGATTATAAGTCAGAAAGATCAATGAAAAGTATTTCAAAACATTTTTGTAGTGTGTTCCACTCATAGATCACTCTAAGAGAATGCTTCATGGTATTTAAAATCAAAATATGATTAAAACATTTTATAAATATAAGAAAGTTGTTCATCTTTTCATAAAATCATAGAATGCATAATAAATCATAATTATCGAAATTAAGTATGTATAATCCAGTTTAAACCACCAAGTCAATCAACAAGCTCGAGATCTCAAGGGCTTTTCAAGAGAAGGTCAAGAAACGTGTCAGGGTGGGATGTATATAGGGAATGTGATGCTAGAATCCGGGAAAAGGATCTTCACTTCACTTGTTTTGAACTTCAACATCTTCCACCAATAAGCTTTGCTTATTTAGTTTTTACTTTTTGGGATGCATGGACAGAGGTGCACAATAACCGAAGCCTAGGAAATCAGCAATCATCAATTTCTCGAGATGCCTCAAACCCATGATACACATACCATGACCCGTTAGGAATATCACTCAATCCGACTTTGGCAAGACACAAACACCCGGCTATGTGAATGGTGCCGAGTTACTCATCATCATGATTGAGTTCCCCAAACCTATTTGTTTCTTTCTAAACTTCCAGCCAACATCTCAACTTTTCTATCACTTGCTTTTCACTTGCTTGCTTCCAAATTCCCGGATAGGTAAAGGGAGGCAAATATATATTTGAGGGGCTAAGCATGATCAAGAAGAAGGAGAGAAAAGAATGAATTGCCTTAATCATTCCAGGAAGAAAGTGATAGAACTCATCATGTGGTGTCAACCTTCAAATTCACCATAATTTTGATAAAAATAAAGTATTAAACATGCCAAAAATTTCAAACAAAGCATTTAGCAACTTAAACATATCATAAAACCTTTCAAACATATAAAGATTTCAAAACCAATTTGCAAACAAAATCATCACTGAGGTCATATCCAGGAAAGAAGCACAAAAATCGTTTCGAAAAATCTTTCAGTTAAACCGCCTCGGTCGAGATGTTCTAAGTCAACCGAGGTCAAGTACCTCGTTTGATCAGAATCACACCGGTCGAGGTCATAAAATTTTTTTTCTTAACTAGTTTTTGACGTTTTTCTCAATCAAATAACTTGTATGCATGTATGTAATCTCAGATAAGCACATAGAGCATAAAGAAGGATCATAAATATCCAAATAGTCATACAATCATACATAATGTCAAATAATAAACATAAATACCCCATACTTGGGACACATTGTCCCAATGGGTCAAAATAAGTCTAAAAACAGAGTACTCACCGGACATAAGCTGAGCTGCATAATAAATAAAGAAAAGAAATCTTGCCTAGCTCTAATCCTGATCCGCTGATGGTGGTGGCGGATACGGGACGAAGGGATACTGAGATGGGTCAAATGGATAACCCATGGTGTGCTAGAATTGTATCTCCATCATCCGGCGTTGGTAGTGTTGGCTCTCCCTCATCTCCAACATACCCAAGGACAAGGCGGCGTAAGAGTCGATCATGTGGTTTGTCAGCTCGTCATTCGGTCGATAAGCTATGGGATCCCTCTGCCTGCGGACTCAGCGCCTAGAAGGGCATGATGGTGCTGCAGCCGCCTCCTCCTTTGTTGCCTCGTCGTCTAAGTCGACAACTGGCACACTAGGGCCGGCTGTATCTGTCCATGTCTCCAAGGCAGCACCGCCATCATCATCCTCATCCTTCTCTTGTACATGAGCAGCTACAGTGTCTCTAGCATCCTCTATGTAGGGTATCTAAGCGGTGGACCAATATTGAGGATCGAAGACTGAGAACTGAGCTGACCACATGATCCTGAGGGGCAGTCTGCTCCCAAGGTATCGCCACGTACGGTGTAGTGAGTCCACGAGGAACCAAAATCCTCCTCGTGATCATCTCCTGAAGTCCTAGCGGCTTTGCAGCCGCCACCAACGTACAAGCACTCAGATCCTGATCCATGACCGTCGCTATATGAGTCACTAGTCCTCTACAGCAGATATCTCCCTTCCCCTTAGCCTTGATCCGGTGCAAATCCTCAGCTAACATGGCCCCAAAATCAGGTACTCCCCCAATCACCATACAAAATAGACTTAGAAGCTCCCCCTGTCTAACCTTCTAGGGCGTCTCAGTACGCGCCAGAAGGGTCTCACTAAAGATCCGGTGGGCTAGTCGGAAAGCAAGGTGGAAGATGATGCGCTCCCTGGAGTCTCCAGGTCTCCACTTATCAGCATACTCTACAACATGGGCAATATGCCCCCAAAACTGTCGAGCTACGGGTCGAGAAGGGAAGTCGGGAACTGTAGGGGTCGGGAAGCCAAACATATCTCTCCATTGGAACATGGGAATGATGTAGTTCCAGTTCAGCAATAGGTACTTGATTGCTTTCTGCTCAGGCAAGTGAGTAACAGAACTCACGAACTCTAGTGTGGGCTCGAGGTAGGCTGGAGCTCTAATCTCCATAAACTGCTCCATCCCTACCATGGAAACCATCCTCCTCAGATCATCAGCTACATGGGGGCAATCAAAAAAAAATATCCAAGAAACGCGGCGCAATCACAGGGCGCGCGCATACACGGTCAAAGTCTGCCTGGTGACGCTCATGGATCACCGGGATAGAAGGTCGGGAAGAAGGGGAATGGGAGGAAACATTGGGAGCATCCCTTAGAACTAACTGGCGATCAGAACGAGAACTCATACTTTTTGCTGACACGTCACCTCGGTTGGTCTGACAAGGCTGAAGAACACCTCGGCCGAGACACAGCTCGACTGGACCGAGGGAAAAGGCTGGGCGATTTCAACTCTCAAATTTCTAGTTCTTTTCCCCCAATATCACTACCAATTATTCCTATGGGGTACTTAAGCCTTTTCCAACACAAATCAGTGGCAACCAAAGCCAATAATGTCCAAATCAGTAAAGAGAAGAGAGGTTAGGGTTTCCGACAATTTACCCCAAATCACACAGTTTTGAAGTGTTTTTCTTGCGGTTTCTTGCTTGCAATCTGCTTCTCTTGCTTTTCCTTCCGAGATTGGAGCAAAAATCGTAGAAAACGATCGAAGAATGGAGAAACGAGGTGAATCTTGCGCCGCGGTCGAGAAGGAGATGGGAGGGAAAGAGAGAAATTGTTCCCCTTTTAAACACCTCGTTGGATCTGACATCACCTCGGTCGAGGTGGTCCCGACTGGACCGAGGTGTCTGGGCCGAGGTGGATTTTTGTCAGCCTTAGTCGCCTCGGTTGCTCAAGAATCATCTCGGTCGAGGTGTTGTGACAGCAACCGAGATGTGTCTCAGTCAAACTCCGTCTTCTCGAATTCTCGAACTTCTGTGCTTCCAGTGTTTCTCCTGAGTTGTAATCCTTCCTTAGAAAGTACCTGGTTTCTATCTATGACGCCAAAAACAAAACAGAGCAAAGCAAAAGCAAACTATCTAAAGCTAGACTAGAAAAAGGGAAAAGAAAGCAATACCTTGGGTTGCCTCCCAAGAAGCGCTTGATTTAAGGTCGCTAGCTGGACCGTACGGCATCCCTAAACATGCTGGAAGGTTTCCTCACCCCATACTTCGTCTTCATCATGGGGTGAGATAAAGAAGTCTATTAAACGTTCCAACAAATGCAAGTGTTCATCGGGGAATGAATCGTCTATGGGTGGTTCATCCTTTTCGCGTGAAGAGGGAGGTAGCTGGCTGAGGTGATCCGTAACAGAATTCTCGGATCCTTTCTTATCCTGAATCTCTAGATCAAACTCTTAAAGCAAGAGAATCCATCGAATAAGACGCGGCTTTGCATCCTTCTTAGCAAGTAAGTAACGAATAGTTGCATGGTCAGTGTAAACAATAACTTTCGCTCCCACTAAGTAAGAGCGAAAATTTCTCAAAAGCATATACAACCACCAAAAGCTCCTTTTCGGTGGTGGCGTAGTTTAGTTGGGCATCATCTAGCGTCTTGCTAGCATAGTAAATGGCATTGGTCCGGCCATCCTTCTTTTGTCCAAGCACCGCTCCTACCGCCACGTCACTCGCATCACACATGATTTCAAAGGGCAAGGTCCAATCCGGAGGTTGAATAATGGGAGCGGAAATCAACGCTTCCTTTATCCTGTAAAATGCATCATGACATTCCTGCGAAAATTCAAAAACAACATCCTTATTCAAGAGTTTAGTTAGTGGTTTAGAAATCTTCGAGAAATCCTTGATGAACCTCCTATAGAAACATGCATGCCCGAGAAAACTCCGCACACCCTTAATAGAACAAGGGGGAGGAAGTTTCTCAATATTCTCGATCTTAGCTCGATCGACCTCAATACCTCGGTTGGAATGAGGTGTCCTAGCACAATGCCTTCATTAACCATAAAATGACACTTCTCCCAATTCAAAACGAGATTAGTGTCTTCACATCTTTGTAGAACTAGAGAAAGGTTAGATAGGCAACTATCAAAAGAGGAACCATATACTGAAAAGTCATCCATAAATACCTCCATGATCTCCTCTATGTACTCGGAAAAGATAGCCATCATGCATCTCTGGAAGGTAGCGGGTGCATTACATAATCCAAATGGCATCCTACTATAAGCGAATATCCCCCATGGACAAGTAAAAGTGGTCTTCTCTTGATCATCCGGATGGATAGGAATCTGAAAGAAGCCATTATAACCATCTAAATAGAAAAAATGTGAATGTTGGGCTAACCGTTCGAGCATTTGATCGATGAAGGGAAGTGGAAAATGGTCCTTCCGAGTGGCCACGTTCAGCTTCCTGTAATCGATGCACACCCTCCAGCCCGTGACGGTCCTAGTTAGGATCAATTCGTTGTTCTTATTCATCACAACGGTCATCCCTCCTTTCTACGGAACTACATGCATTGGGCTCACCCACTTGCCATACGAGATAGGGAATATAATACCTGCATCCAACAACATAAGAATTTCTTTCTTCACAACCTCTTTCATGATCGGATTTAACCATCTTTGAGGTTCCCGTGAAGTCTTATGATCATCCTCCATTAGTATTCTATGCATGCAGAAAGAACGCTTAATACCAATAAGATCATCAATAGTATAACCCACAGCCTTTTGATGTTTTCTCAAGACATGCATTAGTTTAGACAATTCAGTTTTGGAAAGGGAATCACTAACGATGACAGGATAAGTAAAATCCGGTCCAAGGAAAACATACCTGAACTGACTTGGAAGCGGTTTTAGCTCCACAACTGGGGGTGCTTTCTGAGGGGGATCCTTGATTCTTTCTTCCAATGGAGTAGACTTAGATCGAAGAACTTGACTTTCAGAAGTCTCAGTTGACATCATCTCGCTTGCACCCTCGGTCGAGGTCTAGAGTGGGTGACCGAGATGTTCTTCAGATAAGAACACCTCGCTTGGTCCAGAAAGTGCCTCGGTCGAGGTACTGGAACTGGGACCGAAACTGGAGATTCTCCTCTCCTGGATTATTTTTTCAATTGTAGCTCTTGGGTCTTCTTCTAGTGCCTTTAAGAACCGTATATCTACATCACAAGAAGCATCTCTACCTTCCTCCATTAAGCTAAAACTAATAACTCTTTCAAGAGGATCACTAATAAGGATAGAGTTCACCAATTCTCTCGATTCTTCTTCATCATAGATGTTGAATATATCATCCTCCAGCGGCTCCCCTTTCATTGCAGCAAGCAATGAAAACTCCACTTGATCTCCGCCAATGTTGAATTTCAACTTGGCATTCTTACAATCCACATTGCAACCCGAAGTTGCTAGAAATGGTCTCCCGAGAATGATAGAAAGGGGATAATCTGTGGGTATATCAAGCACAACAAAGTCTATAGGTAAGTAGAAGTTACCTAACTTAACCGGAACATCTTCCAAAATGCCCACGGGATGGGTAATGGAGCGGTCCGCCATGTATAATCTTATCTTCACCGGCTTGGGCTCTCCAAGTCCGATCTTCACACATAGCTCTAGCGGGATGATGCTCACGTTGGCTCCTAGATAGCACAACGCCTCACAAGTTACATCCCCAACTTGAATGGGAATGCAAAATGAGCCTGGATCTCTCAACTTGGGTGGCATCTTCTCCTTCATGATTTGAATGAGCTCCGAGGATTTAGATGTCATCCTTACTTCACCAAAATCTTCCAATTTCATCTTCCTTGATAGAATCTCTTTTAAGAACTTCCCATATGCAGGCATCCCTAGAATAGCATCAAGGAAAGAGATGTTAATATATAGTTTATTCATCAAGTCAAGGAACTTACCAAAGTGCTTGTCTAGATGTGCTCTAGCTCTTGACTGGGGGAATGGAAGTGGTGGTTTATTGTTCGCCCAAAAACGTGCGTGCAAATAAGCTTTATATTTATAAAACTATAATAAAAGCAAGCGAACCCGCAGTGTACGGATCGGCGTAGATTAGCAAGTATTTCAGACTATCGAACACCGGGATTTGGTGAAACAAAATCCAATTTCAATTGTCAAGCAAAGAAAGATGTAAAGCTTTGCAAATATTGGGGAAAACAGCAACCCTAAAGATCAAGGCTTCTAATTGTGGCAATCGATTCAAGATATACTAAAGAATTAAGGACAGAGTAAAGAATTGCGAAGGTATACTAAGGTAAAGTAATGTACGGTGAAGTTCCAAAACCTTATATGACTTACCCAAAAACACTCTCTATAAAGGTTGTTGAGGCTGCAGTATAGAAATGATCTAATGGCAAGAATTAATCTCAAATACCCAAACTTGTAACCCAAGGATCAAGATAAACTCAAACGGTTAAGATTGTGACACTCGAAACCAAAATAGAGGATGTTGAGTCTCACTACTACCTAGGAAAGACAAGCCAAGACTAGGTTAAAGCTAATCTTTAACTTTGGATTAAAGTAAAAGCAAAGTTCGTAAACTGGGGTAAATCACGGGAAGATCTTGAGAACCACGGCCGTGGAAACCTAAAAAAGGCCGTGATTTAGGGTGTCGACGATATTTCTCTAACTCTCGCGGTCCAATCAAATTACGATCGATCTATCATCATCTAAGCCACAACTATCAACCCTTCACCATAGAATGGCTAAAGAGTTTTAGCCAATAACCATTGTCATGATATCAATATTCAATTTAAGAAGAATGAAAGATGAAAACCCTCGAATACTCAATAAAACTTCAATACCAATTCTCAAATCCGAAACACAAGAAGCAATGTTAATGGATTCAGAATATATAACACAAAACCTCACAATGATCTAAGGAAAGTACGAAGAACGGGATGTCAATCCGTCTTTAATATCAAAACCTAAGAAAAAGGTTGAACTTCCGCTGTAAGCAATCTCCAATCTCCAACAATCCGGCATTTCTGCAACTCTCGGCGACTTCCAATCAACCCTAAGCAAGAGTGCTGAAAACAAGGGTAAGCGGCCGTCCTCGAAATTCTCTTTTCCAGCCTTTTTATAAGACGAGAAAGAATTACCGTCAAGGCCCAATACGTAAATGACGTAGCAAATAATGACACGTCAAAAGATTGCCTAAATCACGGTCTCACAGCGTTCCACGACCGTGGTTCAGACAGTGGAAACGGATTACAGTTCTTTTTGACTTCCACGGCCGTAATTTAGACTGTGTAACTTACTGGAGTGTTCCAAACTCTCTTCCACGTTCAAGATGCCAAGTCCACGGCCGTGGTTTAGAGCGTGGACTTCAAATCATTTTCTCCATGGCCGTAATTCAAGGCGTGGAAGTGCACATTGCTTGTTGTTGCCTTTGTTTTGTGTCATTCTTCATCCTAGCTCCTTCCTTAGCTTCTTTGATGTATCTCCTAATCCTCGATCATGATCGATTACTCCCTTTTCTCTCTCAAATGCTCCGATTCCAGGTCCTATTCACCTATAATCAACACAAAGCTAGTGTAGACTTCCATATCGACAAAATAGATGAATAAGATAACATTTGCTTCAAAACCTTATCCATGTACACAATAATAAGGGAAAACAACCAAAATAAGTGCCTAGAATATCGCCATATTTCATGCTAACAAAATAACCCATACTTGTCACTTGCTTGTCCCCAAGCAAGGTTTTAAAAAGCTTAGAAAACAAGTTTGAATGAAATATGCATGCAAATTCAAAACAAAGCTATCCTTTAGGCAAATGTGCTTCTAGTCAATAGATCATCCTCAAGGCTTGCTTCATTCCTTCTTGAAAACGCTCATATACATAAACCAAAGAATGTAAAGTAAAGAAACATCATAAATTGCTTAAACTTCAAGACAAACATCATAACCTTCAAGTATTGTCAAAATCAAGCATGTGAAACTTCAATTTAGATCACCAAGTCAAATAACACTCTTTTGATCTTAAGGACTTTCAAGTAAGGTCTAGAATGCGGAAAAGAGGGAAACTTGTAAGGGATGTGGTGCATGAATCCGGGAAAAGGAATAACCCAACTCTTTTTCTTTTTATTTTGAATTGCAACACCATCAACTTAGAGCTTTGCTCTTTTCTTTTTCACATTATTTTTCGACTTTACTTTTTGAAATATGGATAGAGGTGCAAAAAAACCAAAGCCTAAGAGATCGGCGTTTCTCAATTTTGAGATGCCTCAAACCCTTGATGCACATACCATAATTCGTTAGGAATATCGCTCAATCCGACTTTGGCAAGACACAAACACCCAGCTATGTGAATGGTGCCGGGTTACTCATCGTCATGATGGACTTCCCCAAACCTATTAGTTCCATTCTTTGAATGCAAAATTTTGCTTTCATGGTCCTCCCACATCAAACATGCCAAATATCAACTCCTCCAAATTCCCGGATAGGTAAGGGAGGCAATTAGTTCTATTGAGGGGCTAAATGATCAAAGAAAGAAGTAAGAAAATCGAATTGCCTTAATCATTTCATAAAGAAGTATAAGAACTCATCATGTGATTTCAACCTTAATTTCTCAATATGATTTAGATAAAACTTTCACATTATGAAACTTGCAAGAAAGGATAAACAACACATTCAATTTCTTTTCAATTCATAATTCCGTTTAAGCATACAATTGTCATCAAAAACTCATTCCACAAGTGAGAACTATTATAGAAGTCATCTCTAATCTTAGAAGCACAAGAACTTTTTCAAAATTTTTCAAAATTTTTATGGGTTTTTCAAATCCTTTTTCATGCAATGCAATAACGAAACGTGTGACTATGGAATGAAACATGCAAAGTGTCATGGATGAACTCACTAGACGGTGGTGGGACGGCTGAAGCTGGCGATCGTCAAACTCGTCACTGTGGAGGAGGCGGTGGTGGAAATGGACGGAAGTCATGGCTATAGTACCGCCCGAACTGCTGGCGGTAAATGTCACTCATCATCTCATCATGCTCCCGGCTCTGTGTCTCCTGGTGGATATCCAAGTCTCCAACTCTCCTACAAAGGTCGGTGGCCCACGACGGTAGCTGCTCATACCAAGCTGGTGGCTGGTCATACCATGCTGGTGCGTCCTGGGGAGTCGGTGCTGATGGTGCTGCGGGTGCCAGATCATACCACAGAGGTGGAGCTCCCATCCATGAAGGTTGCTCCCCATACCAAGCGGGAGGAGCGTCCATCCAAGTCGACCTCTCACTCACGCTAGTACGGCGATAGGAAGAGGCTCCGGAAGGTCCGGAAGGTCGCGGGGAACGTCTAGGAGGATCGGGGAAGTGTGCTGGCTGATCCGGAAAAGTGTCAAAGTCCTTATCATCACCTCCTCCTATCTCCTCCTCAACATCCGCAGCCGGGACATCATCCGGCACAAAAGGAGGTGCTGCCAACCTATTCGCATGCATGGCGGCGAAAGTCTGCTTCCAATTATAGCGTCCGGCCATAATGGAATACTTGGGAAGCCAAGGGATACCTCTACCTCCTCTCTCCTCCCAAGGCATACCGGCGGTAGGTGGACCGCGGTGTCTATTGAAGATGATGCCTCTAGTCAAAAGGCTATTGAGACCCAAGGGTCTTGCCGCTATCCTAGTACAAGCGGAATAGTCTATCCCTAGATGCGAGGCAATGTGAGTGACCATACCACCAAATCCTATATTGCCGGCTTTCTTGTTCTTTAGCTTACTCATGGTGGAGGCTAGGAGGGTAGCGCAATCGGCGGGTCTACCATGGAGCATAGAGTAAAGGAGGATAAGCTCATCGGTCTTAATCTTTTGAGGGGTTCGGTCCTAGGGAAAAGGCACTCGGAAAGGATCCTATGAGCTATCTTCAAGGCTAAGTGATAGATTAGATTAGCCTTGGTGTCGGCCGGTTGCCAACGGTCCTCACTAGTATATATCATAGCGATATCCTCCCAAAAATCCTTAGCGTATACCCCGCTAGGAAACCGACCATTGCAGTTCTCTTGTAACCCAAAGAAGGCTCTAAACTACAAGATCGATAACTCATAGTTCTCCTCCATCAACCGAAAAGAAACCGTCCTATCGACGGCGTTATGCTCAAAGGAAGTGACGAACTCCCTAGTGATTTCCTCATAAGCATCTTCTCTAATAGCGGAGAAGACAATCAAACCGGTTCTATCTAGAAGCCATGTCAAATCATTCACTACGTTCAGCGGTTCAAGCTCCTCGAGCACTAAGTATCACGGTGCTATGACCGGCCTTTTCTCGATCCTTTCTAAGGCATCGAGGTAATCCTCATGAATGGTTAGAATTCTAGGGGGTGGGGGTGATGGTGGTTCATTAGGGGAGACTTGGGAGGAAGAGGAAGTGTCACCTTTCCTCTTCTTGTTCCTACTCGACTTTCTCCTAAACAAATTGTCCATTACAGGGGAAATCACGGTTTGTTCTAGGAAAACCACGGCCGGGGAACCTACAGGGACCGTGGTTCGGTTCTATTTCAATCAAATCTCAACCAAAACACACCAAATTCACTAGACACGGTCCTAGACTAATTCTAAATCCAATTCCAATCACTTATCCTAAAAATCTTGCGAAGAATTGAACCAAATTAACAAGTAGAGAAAGAGGAGAAAAACCTAGGTTTTGGATTTTTAAAATCCAAATTCCTTCTTCTGCAGGGATTGTTCACTTGAATTGTTGATTGGATCTTGTATATGATCGAAAATTCTTCATTTTAGGCTCAAGAATCATTCGAATCGGATTCCGAACGAAGAGTTGTGAGATGGGGAAAGATTTCGGCGATTAGGGTGTGGAAAAGGGCGTGGATTTGAGAAATTGTTGTGTTTTTATGAAGGAAGGTGGTTTATATAGTGGCCGTAAAAATTTTGGAAAATCACGGTCACTCGGGGTGTTCCACGGCCGTGGAATTGTACGGACCCGTAGTTTTGGTGATTTTTCTCAGACTTTGGAAGAATTACGGTCACTGTAGCTTCCACGACCGTGGTTTAGGACGTGAAACTCTCTGTAATGTGCCAAAATCCAAGTTTTGTCAATTCCTTCTAACTTTACCTTCTTCCATTGCCTATATCATTGCTCCTACATCCAAAAACACGACATACCGAGAGTTATCGAGGGCAAAACAAAGCAAAAACGACTAAACTAATCTAATCTAAGAATGGAAAACAAAAGCATAAGTGCAATACCTTGGGTTTCCTCCCAAGAAGCGCTAGTTTAAGGTCCATAGCTAGACCGTACATGCATCTATTCGAGTGTGGTGGTGCGAACTCCTCAGCTTGGAGCTCCGGTGTATACTTTTTAAGTCGTTGACCGTTCACCTTGAAACTTCCGCTCTTTTCACCCCATACTTCAACTGCGCCATGGGGAAAAACATGTTTGATTAGATAAGGTCCAGTCCAACGAGATTTAAGCTTACTTGGAAAGAGCCGAAGTCTCGAATTGAAGAGAACTTGATCTCCTTTGGAATGATATGCTTATCATG
Source organism: Fagopyrum homotropicum (assembly GCA_033239125.1). Lineage (NCBI taxonomy): Eukaryota > Viridiplantae > Streptophyta > Magnoliopsida > Caryophyllales > Polygonaceae > Fagopyrum > Fagopyrum homotropicum. The sequence goes on along the minus strand of BSWB01000008.1, from coordinate 57,308,992 downwards.
CCAACGCTTCGCTCTTTCCTTATAGATCTTGGCGTTCTCATAAGCGTTTAAGCGGAGTTCTTCAAGCTCATTAAGGTCCAAGAGGCGCTTCTCGCCTGCTTCCTTCATGTTGAATTTCAACCACTTTATCGCCAAATACGCTTTATGTTCCAGCTCCACCGGCAAGTGACAAGACTTCCCATACACAAGGTTGTATGGTATTGTTTCTATGGGAGTCGTGTACGCAGTCGTATATGCCCACAATGCGTCATCTAGTTTCAAAGACCAATCCTTCCTTGTCTTTGAAAATGTTTTCTCTAGGATGCCCTTGATCTCTCTATTCGAAATCTCCACTTTTCCACTCGTTTGTGGATGGTAGGGAGTGGCGATCTTGTAAGTCACCCCATACTTAGCTAGTAGAGCTTCGAATCGTCAGGTAATGAAGTGAGAGCCTCCGTTACTAATGATGGTCCGTGGTGTCCCAAACCTTGGGAAGATAGTTCTATTAAAGAACTTAACTACAGCCATGGCATCGTTAGTTGGAGAGGCTATAGCTTCAACCCATCTCAAAACATAATCTACAACTAGAAGTATGTATTGGTTTCTATAAGATGATGGGAAAGGTCCCATGAAGTCTACTCCCAAACGTCAAAGATTTCCACTTCCTGAATGTTGTTAAGAGGCATCTCGTTCCTCCTAGAGATGTTCCCTGTTTTTTGACAAGCATCACAGCAGGAAACAAAGGTTTGCACATCTTTAAATAAAGTAGGCCAAAAGAAACCGGACTGCAATACCTTAGCGCTGGTTTTGTTTGAACTAGTGTGTCCTCCACAAGGTAGTGAATGACAATGACGGATGACGCTTTGCATCTTGTCTTCCGGCACACATCTTTGAATGTTGTCGTCGGGACCTCTCTTGAAGAGTAGAGGTTCATTCCAAAAGTATTGCCGGACATCCTTAAAGAACTTCTTCCTTTGTGCGTAGGATAGTCCGGGAGGTATTTCTTGACAAACCAAATAGTTAACAAAATCAGCAAACCATGGTTCGTTACCTTTAGTTATCTTGTCAATGCTCTCCTCTATGATGTGTAAATGCTCGTCCGGAAAGGAGTCATCTATAGGTAGGTTGTCGTCTTCAATGTGTGGTAGACGACTCAAATGATCCACAATAGAATTTTCTGAACCTTTCTTGTCACGGATCTCTAGATCGAATTCTTGTAGGAGAAGAATCCATCTAATCAGCCTTGGTTTCACATCCTTCTTGACAAGTAAATACCGGATCGCAGCATGATCCGTGTATAGAATCACCTTTGCACCTACAAGATAAGAACAAAACTTTTCAAAGGCATATACAATAGCTAAGAATTCTTTTTCAGTTGTGGCGTAGTTAAGTTGCGCTTCATCTAGCGTCTTGCTAGCGTAATAGATAGCATGGATTCGGCCCTCCTTGTTTTGCCCAAGCGCAGCTCCAATAGCTACGTCACTTGCATCACACATGACCTCGAACGGGAGATTCCAGTCCGGAGGTTGGATGATCGGGGCTGAGATTAGAGCTTCCCGGATCTTATGAAATGCGTCTAAACAATCCTGTGAGAAATCAAAAACTGCATCCTTCATCAATATATTAGTAAGCGGTTTTGATATCTTAGAAAAGTCCTTGATAAAACGTCTATAAAATCCAGCATGTCCTAGAAAGCTTCTTATCCCCTTCACCGAAGATGGAGGAGGGAGCTTTTCTATGGTCTCTATCTTAGCCTTATCTACCTCAATCCCTCTATTAGAGATCAAGTATCCGAGTACAATGCCTTCCCTCACCATGAATTGACACTTCTCCCAATTAAGAACTAGGTTAGTGTCTTCGCACCTTTGTAACACAAGAGAAAGGTTAGAAAGACAATTATCAAAAGAGGAACCACAAATAGAAAAGTCATCCATGAAAACCTCCATGATCTCCTCTATGTACTCAGAGAAGATAGCCATCATGCACCTTTGGAAGGTGGCTGGGGCGTTGCAAAGCCCGAACGGCATTCTCCTATAAGCGAACGTACCCCACGGGCACGTGAATGTGGTCTTCTCTTGATCGTCCGGATGGATCGGAATCTGGAAAAAGCCACTATAACCGTCAAGATAGCAAAAATGAGAATGTTGTGCTAACCTCTCAAGAATTTGATCAATGAAGGGTAATGGGAAATGATCCTTCCTAGTTGCATTGTTTAGCTTCCGGTAATCAATGCACATCCTTCATCCAGTCACGGTTCTTGTAGGAATGAGCTCATTGTTCTTGTTTGTGATAACCTTCATTCCTCCTTTCTTTGGAACAACTTGTACGGGGCTCACCCACTTACTATCGGAGATAGAATGGATGATACCTACATCAAGTTGCTTAAGAATCTCCTTCTTGACAACCTCCTTCATGATCGGATTTAACCGTCGTTGAGGTTGTCGCGAAGGCTTAAAATCTTCTTCCATTAGGATCTTGTGCTTGCATAATGAAGGTTTAATTCCTACAAGATCCTCCATAGTGTAACCTAAGGCTTTCCTATGTTTCCTTAGAACAACCATTAATTTACTATGTTCATCTTCACTTAAATCGGAACTAACAATTACCGGAAAAGTAGAATTAGATCCTAGAAATGCGTACCTAAGATGTGTGGGAAGTGGCTTCAATTCCATCACCATTGGAGTCTCTAATGGCTCTTGAGGAGTGTCCAATGCTTCCTTCGAAGTCTCTAAGGGTGTAGGAGTTGTTGAAGAAGGCTCAAGAGCATTGGTGGAAAGAACGTAATTGTTCTAGGAATTTCCCAAAATCACGGCACCACTGTTACTTCCACGGCCGTGGTTTAGGGCGTGGAAGTCAATTACGGCACCACTGGTAGTTCCACGGCCGTGGTTTTGGCCGTGTAACTTACTAGAGTCCTCCGAATAGCTGATTACGGTCATGTTGGTGGAAACCACGGCCGTGAAATAGCACGATTTGCCGTGATTCCTCACGTCTTCTGACCCTTCGTAGAGTTTTTCAAACCCTTCTTCATGCACTTCTTTTAGCTCCTCCAAGGCTTCAATTAACTCATTGTAATCCTCTTCTTCTCCTTTCTCCATGATGCTCATGGTGATAACCTTTTGCAATGGATCCTTGAATAGAATCGAGCTGACTTCCTCTCTAGATGCCTCCTCGTCATAGACATTGTTCATATCTTCTCCAAGAGCCGGCTCTTTCACCAAGGTGGAAAGAACAAACTCTACCTTCTCTTCTCCTATGTCGAAGGCAAGTCTAGCATTCTTGCAATCCACCATACAACCGGATGTTGCAAGAAACGGTCTTCCGAGTATGATCGGGACCGGACTATTTGCAGGAATGTCAAGCACAACAAAGTCTATTGAAACATAGAACTTACCAAGCTTGACTGGGACGTCTTCAATGATACCGACGGGACGAGTTATGGATCTATCTGCCATGTATAACGTCATCTTCACCGGTTTAGGTTCACCTAAACCGATCTTCCTGCACAAGGCAAGCGGAATGATGCTAACGCTTGCTCCCAAGTCACATAATGCATCATAAGTGACTTCTTCCACTCCAATTGGAATACAAAATGACCCTGGATCCTTCAGCTTTGGGGTATCTTTTCCTTCATCGTTTTGATGAGTTCCGATGATTTCGAACTCATCTTGACTTCTCCGAAATCTTCCAACTTCCTCTTATTAGAAAGGATCTCCTTTAAGAACTTCCCGTAAGTGGGCATACCTACACTTGCATCAATGAAAGGTATGTTAATGTGCAGTTTGTTCATGAGTTCAATGAACTTACCGAACTGCTTGTCTAGGCGTTCTCTCGCTCTAGATTGTGGGAATGGTAAGGGGGGTTTGTAACCTGGAGGAGGAATGTAGATGTCTTCCTTCTCCTTCCCCTTTTCCTTCTCCTTTACCTTCTCCTTTTCGACGGGAACTTCATAGAAAAAGCATTGATTTTACCTCTCAATTCTGTTGTCTTGGATGGCGGAAAGAATTTGGTTAGAAACTCCGAAGATAGATCCTCCCATGTGTCGAGTCTTCCATTTGGAAGAGCTTGATACCAAGATAAAGCCTTCCCTTTCAAAGAGAAAAAGAATGGTTTGATCTTGTAGTTGTTGGTGGTTGCATTCTTCGGTTTCATTGTCTCCATTAGAATCTCAAAGTTCTGTAAATGTTGGTGTGGAGATGTTAGCATAAAATATTGTGATATTTTAGGCACGTTTTCTAAACGTATTTGATTCATATTGATAGTCTTTGATTGAACATCATTGCATATGTGAGCTAGTATTACCTATGTTGTCGATATGGATGTCTACACTAGCTTTATGTTTATTATAGGTGATTGAGAGTCATTTCCGAGCGGAATCGAGCAAAGAAGAGTTGATTGAATATGTCCATGGATTGAGGGCATTATTAGGAGCAAATTGGAGTTCAACTTGAGGAATGCACGAGGCTAGGGAAGAATCACGTTCTTGCCCTAAACCACGCTCTAAAATACGGCCGTACTACAAACCACGTTTGGTTCCACGGCCGTGGAACACTGCAAAGAGAGGCGTGATGCATTCCAGTAACTATTACGGCCGTGGAACATATGGTCCAAACCGTGACATAATCCACGCTCTAAATTACGGTCGTGGAATCTTCCACGACCGTGATCTTGGCGATCTTTTTCGCCACATTTTGAAGCCACGATCTTTTGAAGATTGAGCCGGGCCGATATTTTATCTTGCCCTATAAAAAGACGGACGAAACAGGATTCCGTCATCTTCGCTTAGGACGTCTTCCACATCTTGGCTTAGCGGCATTCATCGACGCCTACACCTCCGCTTAGAGAATTTCAACGCCGTTTAAGTCCTTGCTTGGAATCATTGACATCTCATTGGAGATCGAAGTTCGCATCTGGGATTTGCCCTAATCTCGCACTTTTGGTGGAGATTGCTGTTGAGATCTCCGGATTAGCGGAAGATCGAAGCTTTTGGAAGATTGTTGCAAGAAGATCTCTCTTCTTGTTTAGGTTTGATTTGGAAAACGGATTGACATCCTGTTCTCCCTTCTTTCCTAAGATTGTGATTGTTTGCTCTATTCTGAATCCATTGACAATATTTGTTATTGATTGTGACTTTGAGATTGGTTTGAAGATTATTGAAAGTTTTCGGAAGTTTTCATCTTTCTATCTTTTAATCCTTGAATTGATATCAACATGACAGTTATTGGCTAAAAACCCTTAACAATTCTAAGGTGAAGGGTTGATAGTTGTGGCTTAGATGATGATAGATCGATCGTAAACAGATTAGACCCTGAGAGTTAGAGAGAATCGTCGACAACCTTAAATTACGGCCTGTTCTTGAAGTCCACGGCCGTGGAGTCTCAAGATCTAACCGTAATTTCCCTTAAGTTTACGAACTTGCTTTTACTTTAATCCAAAGTTAAATATTTGCTTTAATTTAGTTTAGACTTGTCTCTTCTAGGTGGTAGTGAAGCCTCAACAACCTCTACCTCGATTGTGAGTGTCATAACCATAATCGGTTAAGTTAGTCTTGATCCTTGGATTACAAGTTTGGGTATTTGACATTAATTCTTGCTTTTAGAACCCTTCTATATTGAGCCTCAACAACCTGTCTAGAGAGTGTCTTGTAGGTGAGTCATATAAGGTTTTTGGAACTTCACCGTACGATTACCTTACATTAGCATACCTTTGCATATCTCAACTCTGTCTTTATATCATTAGTATATCTTGAATCGATTGCCACAGCTGGATACCTGGATCTTTAGGATTGTTGTTTTCCCAATATTTGCAAAACTCTCATATTTACTTGCTTGATAATCTGCAATTGAATTTGTTCACCCAAATCCCTGTGTTCGATACTTTGGAATTCTTGCTTAACTACGTCGATCCGTACACTGCGGGTTCGCTTGCTTGATTCTAGTTTTATAAATTTAAAACTTATTTGCACACACCTCTAGGGGCGAACAAGTTTTTGGCGCCGTTGCCGGGGATTTGGTTTCGGCCGAATTCGGTAACCGGTTGTCAAGCTTGGGAGCTTGCTCTCGTTATTTGATATTACTTTGAGTGCATGCGCAGGTCTAGGAACACCGAAGATCTCTTGCCTCTTGATCAAGAGCTAGAGAAAACTTTAAGGCAAAAGCGCAAGGAAAAGAAGATGGCTGAAGGACACGAACGTGATCTTCAGGCGGAGTTGGCGGAGAAGGAAGCTCAACTCCAATGGAATGAGACTCTCCGCCAAGATGAGATGGATCGTCATCAATCTCAAGTTAACAATCTACAAGACATGATCTTCCAGATGAGGGTAGAGATGAGCGACCTTAAGAATAAGGGAAGCAAGAAATCCTCAAGGAAAGCATCAAGGTCTAGAAGAAAAAGTCACTCATCCGCTGATGATAGTGATTCTTCCATGCCACCGCTGGAGGAGATTGATCCCACGATCAATGTAAATCCTTTCCATCCACGGGGAGCTGCCAATCGTCGTGTTCCACCAAGGAATGCGAGGATCGAACGTGTAGACGAAGAGCCAAGAACTCTTGGCCAGCGGATGGATCCAACACAACAACCACGCCGCTTGGGCGTGAATTTCGATGTTGAAGATGTGCAAGGGTTTAGCTTCAACCCTCAAGTCATTACTCTTGTTCGCCAAAACCAATTTGGCGGGACAAGCGCTGAATCTCCACACCAACACTTGCAAAACTTTGAGTGTATGATGGAGACAATGAGACCGAAGAGTGCTACTACCAACAGCTATAAGCTCAAGCCTTTCTTCTTCTCCTTGAAGGGGAAAGCGTTATCTTGGTATCAAGCTCTTCCTAGTGGGAAACTAGACACGTGGGAAGACCTTTCCGCGGAGTTCCTCACCAAATTCTTTCCGCCATCCAAAACGGCGGAACTTAGAGGTAAGATTAATGCTTTTTCCATGAGACCTAACGAAAGTTTGTTTCAATCTTGGGAAAGGTTTCAGGATTTGCTCTTGGATTGCCCTCATCATGGCATATCCAAACTTGCCTTGTTGGAGATCTACTACAAGGGGCTGGATGCGGGAACGCAATTCAACCTCCAATCCCTCTCATGTGGAACGTTCATGGACATGAGAGAAGATGACGCTTGGGACTTCATTGAGAAGCAAGCAAGAGTCATAGAGAAGTATTCCCACCGGAAAGTGGAGGGAAATCGTGTGGAGCAAGGAGCAAAGCTCACACACGAAGCTCAAAATCAGATTTTCTCCCTCAACAATGAGATCAAAGAGTTGAAGGAGGCTATCAAGACCAACTTCCCAAAGCAACAAGGGAAGGATGTTGGTTATTTGGGCAACAACAATGGCGGCAACAACAATAACCGGAACAATAACCGGAATAACAATTGGAATGGAAACAACAACAACCGGAACAACGATTGGAACAACAATAGGGGTTCTAACAACAACAATTGGCGCTCCAATCAACAAAATTCCGGTAACTCTTATCCTTCCAACTCAAATTCACTAACTCCACCTTCCTCTTCCTCTACTCCTTTGAAAAGCCAGGGGCAATCATCTAATGGAGGAAACGCTTCGGGGAAGGAGAAGCCCGATCCCATATTGGAAACGATTTTGGGAAAACTTCAAGGGTTGGAGAACCGCCTCATCAAGGTTGATGATCAAGTTTCTAAGGTTGACAAAGCTCAAAAGGTTTTAGAAAACCAAATGTTCAACCACGCGGAGGAAGTTCCTAGAAATCAAGGGAAGCTTCCGGGAAAGACGGAGGACAACCCTAAGGGAAGGGTGATGGCGATTACAGCTAGGAGCGGAGTGACAACCACCGATCCGCAGCCTACGTTCATTGAAGTTCCCGTAGAGAAGGGCAAGGAGAAGGGGAAGGAGAAGGAAGACGTCTACGTTCCTCCTCCAGCTTACAAACCTCCCCTTCCATTCCCTCAATCTAGAGCGCGAGCGCGCCTAGACAAACAATTCGGTAAGTTTATAGAACTTATGAGTAAGCGGCATATTAACATACCATTCATTGATGCTATTGTAGGTATGCCGGCTTACGGCAAGTTATTGAAGGAGCTCCTCTCCAACAAGAGGAAGCTACAAGACTTCGGCGAGGTCAAGATGAGTTCGGATTCTTCGGACCTCATCAAGACCATGAAGGAGAAAATGCCCCCAAAGCTGAAGGATCCGGGGTCATTTTGCATTCCCATTGGAGTGGGAGATGTCACATATGACGCTTTATGTGACTTAGGAGCAAGTGTGAGCATCATACCACTTGCATTGTGTAGGAAGATCGGTTTAGGTGACCCTAAACCGGTGAAGATGACGTTATACATGGCGGATCGATCCATCACTCGCCCCGTCGGTATTGTAGAAGACGTCCCGGTCAAGCTAGGTAAATTCTTTGTTCCCATTGATTTTGTCGTGCTTGACATTCATGCAGATAGTCCGGTCCCGATCATACTCGGAAGACCGTTTCTTGCAACTTCCGGCTGCATAGTCGATTGCAAGAATGGTAGACTCGCTTTTGACATAGGAGAAGAGAAAATAGAGTTCGTTCTTTCCACTCTAGTGAAGGAGCCAATCTTTGATGAGGATATTTACGATATCCAAGATGAAGAAGGGTTATCTAGAGAGGAGGTAAGTGCGATTATCTTTAACGATTCTTTACAAAAAGTTATCACTATGAGTCTAACCAATGTAGGGGAAGATGAAGAGTGCAATGAGGCAATTGAAGCCTTAGAAGCACAAGAAGAGATGCATGAAGAGGAGTTTGAGAAACTCCACGATGAGGCTGAGAATGTCAGAATCCACGGTCATACCCTGTATTCCACGACCGTGGATTCCATAACCGAAATCATGCCTCATTCCAGGGGATTATACGGCCGTGGAGAAGATGTGACAACCGTATTTCCCTTCCACGCCCTAAACCACGGCCGTGGAGGGCAAGATCCACCCGTAATTCAGGCCGTGGAAGAGAGTGATCGAGACATTTCTTCGACTTCTTCCGATTCTTCTCCAACACACTCATCACCCTTAGAAACTTCTAAGGAAACATCGGATGCTTCTCAAGGATCGTTGGAAGCTCCGAAAGCAATGGAACTCAAACCACTTCCTACTCATCTAAGGTACGCTTTTCTAGGATCTAATTATACCTTCCCGGTTATTGTTAGTTCCGATCTAAGCATAGATGAACATGAACAACTCATGATTGTCCTTAGGAAACATAGGAAGGTTATAGGCTATACTATCGAGGACTTAGTAGGAATTAAACCCTCCCTATGCATGCATAAGATACTAATGGAGGAAGACTTTAGAACTTCGAGACAACCTCAAAGGCGGTTGAATCCGACCATGAAGGAGGTTGTCAAGAAGGAAATTCTTAAACTTCTTGATGCAGGTATCATCTATCCTATCTCCGATAGTAAGTGGGTGAGTCCAGTTCAAGTAGTTCCGAAGAAGGGAGGAATGACGGTCATCACCAACAAGAACAACGAATTCATTCCTACCCGAACCGTGACTGGATGGCGGATGTGCATAGACTACCGCAAGCTCAACAATGCAACGCGGAAGGATCATTTTCCATTGCCATTCATTGATCAAATTCTTGAAAGGTTAGCGCAACATTCACATTTTTGCTACCTTGACGTCTATAGTGGTTTCTTTCAGATTCCGATACATCCGGACGATCAAGAGAAGACCACATTCACGTGCCCGTGGGGTACGTTTGCTTATAGGAGAATGCCATTCGGGCTTTGCAACGCCCCAGCCACCTTCCAACGATGTATGATGGCCATCTTCTCCGAATACGTAGAGGAAATCATGGAAGTCTTCATGGACGACTTCTCCGTATACGGTTCCTCTTTTAACGATTGCCTTTCTAACCTTTCTCTTGTTTTGCAAAGGTGTGAAGACACTAATCTAGTTCTTAATTGGGAGAAGTTTCAATTCATGGTTAAGGAAGGAATCGTATTAGGTCACTTAGTCTCTAGTAGAGGGATAGAGGTAGACAAAGCTAAGATAGAGACCATAGAGAAACTTCCTCCCCCAATTTCGGTGAAAGGGATAAGAAGTTTCCTAGGATATGCTGGATTTTATAGACGTTTTATCAAGGACTTTTCTAAGATATCAAAACCTCTCACTAATCTATTGATGAAGGATGCGGTTTTTGAGTTTTCGCAGGAATGTTTAGATGCGTTTAACACCATTCGGCAAGCTCTAATCTCAGCACCTATTATCCAACCTCCGGATTGGACTCTACCCTTTGAGATTATGTGCGACGCTTGTGACGTAGCTATCGGAGCTGTTCTTGGACAACGAAAGGAAGGACGAACCCATGCCATATACTATGCTAGCAAGACGCTAGATGAAGCGCAGCTCAACTACGCCACTACCGAGAAAGAGTTTTTAGCCATTGTCTATGCTATTGACAAGTTTCGCTCTTATCTTGTAGGTGCAAAGGTGATTATCTACACGGATCATGCTGCGATCCGGTACCTCCTTGCGAAGAAAGATGCGAAACCAAGGCTGATTAGATGGATTCTTCTCCTACAAGAATTCGATCTTGAGATCCGCGACAAGAAAGGTTCAGAAAATTCTGTTGCGGATCATTTGAGTCGTCTAACACATCTAGAGGACGACCATCTACCTATAGATGACTCCTTCCCGGACGAACACCTACATATCATAGAGGAGTGCATCAACGTGATCTCCAAAGGTAACGAACCATGGTTTGCTGATTTTGTTAACTATTTGGTTTGCCAGGAGATACCACCCGGACTATCCTACGCACAAAGGAAGAAGTTCTTCAAGGACGTCCGGGAATACTATTGGAACGAGCCTCTCCTCTTTAAGAGAGGTCCGGATGGCATCATTCGGCGATGTGTGCCGGAAGATGAGATGCAAAGTGTCATCCGTCATTGTCATTCACTACCTTGTGGAGGACACGCTAGTTTGAACAAGACTAGCGCAAAGGTATTGCAATCTGGATTCTTTTGGCCTACTTTGTTTAGAGATGTGCAATCCTTTGTTTCTTGCTGCGATGCTTGTCAAAGAACAGGCAATATTTCTAGAAGGAACGAGATGCCCCTCAACAACATCCAAGAGGTGGAGATTTTCGACGTTTGGGGAGTCGATTTCATGGGACCATTCCCATCTTCTTGTGGAAACCAATACATACTATTGGCGGTAGACTACGTTTCTAGATGGGTGGAAGCAATTGCCTCTCCCACCAATGATGCCATGGTGGTGGTTAAGTTCTTCAACAAGACCATTTTCCCGCAATTTGGGACGCCAAGGACAATCATTAGTGATGGAGGTTCTCACTTCATAGCCCGCCGCTTTGAAGCTCTTCTAGCCAAGTATGGGATTACTCACAAGATCGCTACCCCTTACCATCCACAAACAAGTGGACAAGTTGAGATCTCAAATAGGGAGATCAAAGGAATCTTAGAGAAGACGGTTTCAAGGACTAGGAAGGATTGGTCCTTGAAGCTTGATGATGCATTATGGGCATACCGGACTGCATACAAGACTCCCATAGGAGCCACACCATACAACCTTGTGTATGGGAAGTCTTGTCACTTGCCGGTGGAGTTGGAACACAAAGCGTTTTGGGTTATCATGTGGCTGAATTTCGGCATGAAGGAAGCGGGAGAGAAGCGTCTCCTCGACATCAATGAGCTGGATGAACTGCGCTTGAATGCTTATGAAAATGCTAAGATCTACAAGGAAAGAGCAAAGCGTTGGCATGATAAGCATATCATTCCAAAGGACTTCAAAGAAGGAGATCAAGTTCTCCTCTTCAATTCAAGACTTCGCCTCTTTCCAGGTAAGCTTAAATCCCGTTGGACCGGACCTTTTCTAATTAAGCGTATTTCCCCATGGTGCAGTTGAAGTATGGGGTGAAGCGAGCGGAAGTTTTAAGGTGAACGGCCAACGACTCAAGAAGTACACGCCGGAACTCCAAACTGAGGAGTTTGCGCCTACCGCACTCGAATAAGTGCGAGATTGGTCTAGCTACGGACCTTAAACAAAGCGCTTCTTGGGAGGCAACCCAAGGTATTGCATTTTTGTTTTTATTTTCGATTCATAGATTAGTTTAGTATAGACGTTTTTGCTTTGTTTTTGCCTCGATTTCCTCCGGTATGTTCATGTTTTTGGATGTAGGACCAATGGAAAAGGAAAAGAGGAGGATGATGTTGAAGAAGAGTGACGAAATTTGGACTTTGGAGCTTTACAGAGGGTTCAACGGTCTAAATTACTGTCGTCATAGCTAAAGTGGCCGTAATTTCCAAAAGCCTTTGAAAAATCACCAAAACCACGGTTCCGTACACTTCCACGGCCGTGGAACACCCCGACAGACCGTGATTTTCAAAATTTTGCCTGCAACTATATAAGCCACTTTCTTCACAATTTCATCCCAAAAATCCCTCTTTCCACGACCTAAGTGCCGAAACACCACGACCCCCTCTCAAATCTTCGTTTCCTAATCGTTTTCAACGATTCTTCTTCCCAAACTGCAGCAAATTCAACCACAAACAAGATCCAAGCGACGAATCGAACGGAAATTCACCAACAAACGCGCATTTCGGATTTTTCAATCCGAAAAAGAGGTTTTCTTTTCCCTTCTTGATTCTTGCTGATTCGGTTGTTTTTGTTAGAGATTTTTAGGAAGAACTGATTGAGAATTGAGGAAATTAGACTAGGACAGCCTGTTGTGGAGATTGATTGTGAAATTACTGAGATTTGTGATTTTCTGAGACGAACCACGGTCACTGGGTGAATTACGGCCGTGGTTTTGGACGAACAGACCGTAATTTTTGAACAGAATGGACTTCGTAAGGAGAGTTTCGGGGAGGATAAAGGAGAAGAAAAATGGGCAGAATAAGAAGAGGAAGGGTAATCCCTCCTCCTCCTCATCCTCTAGGGCACCACCACCCTCTTCACTTTCACCTCCATCCTCACCTTCACCTCCATCTTCACCCCCTCACCCTAGAGTCCCGACCATACACGATGACCATCTTGCTGCACTTGATAGGATCAAGGAGAGGCCAGTGATTGGCCCTAGATATTTGTTGTTGGAGGATCTAGTTCCTCTCAACATTGTTGATGACCTCACTTGGCTCTTGGATAGAGCCGGATTAGTTATCTTCTCGGCTATCCGAGAAGACGCATATGAGGAGATTACTCGGGAGGTTGTGACGTCCTTTGAGCACAACCACGTCGATAGGACCGTCTCTTTCCGCCTTATGGAGAGAGATTATCAGTTGAGTATCCGTGAGTTTGGGACGATTTTTGGGTTCCATGAGACCTTCAATGGTCGATTTCTGAGTGGAGTTTATCCCAAGGACTTTTGGGAAGAGGTGGCTATGGTTTACGCTAGCGAGGATCGCTGGCAACCCGCTGACACCAAGGGTAGATTGATGTACCATCTAGCCTTGAAGATAGCTCACCGTGTTCTTTCGGAGTGTCTCTTTCCTAGGACGGAGACGCCCCAAAAGATCAAGACGGATGAGCTATTCTTGCTCTATTGCATGCTTTATGGACGCCGTGCAGATTGTGCTACTCTCTTGGCTGCTACGATGAGCAAGCTCAAGAACAAGTAGAAGGGGAACATTGGATATGGTGGGATAGTTACCCACATTGCTAGGAGTTTTGGTGTCGACTTTTCTGCTTGCACCCGCATACCGGCCGTACCTTTAGGGCTACACGCTTTCATGGTTAGGGGTCTCATCTTCCCCACACATAGAGGTCCGCCTTATGCGGGCATGCCTTGGGAGAGTAGGACGGGTAGGGGTATAGAGTGGCTACCAGAGTACTCCATTATGGCGGGACGCCATAATTGGAAGGAGACGTTCGCTGCGATGCATGCGAACAGGATATCAGCTCCCCCTTATGTCCCACCACCGGTTGTCGAGGAGGAGGATATGGGAGATCAGTTTGAGAGTGGAGGAGGAGCCGAGCAGAAGTTTGGCACGTTTCCGGACCAGCCGGAGGCGGCCCTAGATGTACCTAGACGCTCTCCACGTCCAGCTAGAGCCTCAGGCTCGTCATCTCGCCGCGCTAGCGTGAGTGAGAGGCCCACGTGGATGGCCACACCTCCCGCATGGTATGGCGTTCCCCCTCCTTGGTCCACCGAGCAGCCAGCAACACCTCCACCAGCACTAGCACCATCCGACGCCCCAGCATGGTACAGTCAGGCCCCGGGATGGTACGAGCAGATGCCGGATTGGGCTACCAGACTTTCAGAGAGAGTAGGAGCGCTAGAGATCCGGGCGGATGCTAGACACGGACGTTTAGACGACCTTGACCACATGATGAGGCACGTCTACCGCCAGCAGTTTGGGCGGTTCTACGATCCGAGCTTCTCTCCATTCCCGCCGCCGCCAGCACCGCAGTGATTTGATGCATGACCGTTCGTTTTAGACATTCCCGCCACCACTTTGTGAGTTTCTTTTTCTTTTCTTCTTTCCTTTCTTTCTTTTGAACATTAGGGACAATGTTCGTCCTAAGTATGGGGTGGGATGTACTAAAAGTTTGTAATAACTGTACTTACTATGCTTGCTTTCATTCGAGACTATCATTGCATGTTCATTATGTGTTTCACGTTTCATTATCGCATTGCATGAAAAAGAACTTGAAAAACCCATAAAAATTGAAAAATTTTGAAAAATTATGTGTTTCTAATGAATTGAGATGATTTCTATGATAATCACTACTTGTGAATTGAGTTTGATGACAATTGCATGCTTAAAAGAATTGTGAATTGAAAAGAATTTGAATGAATGAATTTTACCTCTTTTGCAAGTTTTATAATGTGAAAAATGTTACCTAAATCATGTTGAGAAATTGAAGTTGAAATCACACTATAAGTTCTTATACTTCTTGTTGAAATGATTAAGGCAATTCGAATTTTCTTTCTTCTTTCTTTTGACCATTTTAGCTCCTCATTGAAATATTAGCCTCCTTTACCTATCCGGGAATTTGGAGAAGTGAATGAAAAAGGCATGTTTGATGTGGGAGGGCCATGAGAGCAAATTTTTGCAATCAAAAGAATAGAAAGAAATTCTAGGTTTGAGGAAGTCAATCATGATGATGAGTAACTCGGCACCATTCACATAGCCGGGTGTTTGTGTCTTGCCAAAGTCGGATTGAGCGATATTCCTAGCGGATTATGGTATGTGCGCTAAGGGTTTGAGGCATCTTGTAAAAATTGAGAAACGCCAATCTCCTAGGCTTCGGTTTTTGTGCACCTCTGTCCATAACTCCAAAAGTAAAGTCGAAAAATGAAAAGAAGAGAGCGAAGCTCTAAGTTGAAGTGTTGCGGAAACCACAAAAGAAGAAGAAGGTAGTTGTCCACTTTCCCGGATTCATGCACCACATTTCCTTAAAGTTTCCCTTCCTTTCCATATTCTAGACCTTTTCTTTGGAAGTCCTTAAGATCAAAAGAATGTTATATGACTTGGTGATCTAAATTGAAGTTTCTTATGATTGATTTTGATAATGTTTAAAGGTTATGATGCTTGTTTAGAAGTTGAATTGATTCATGAATTTTCTTTGCTCTTTACTTTTTGATTGAGTGTGTGAAAGTTTGATAAACGATTGAGACAAGGTTTGAGAATGATCTATTCTTTAGAAGGCACGTTCATCCAAAAGAAGGTACACATATTTCATCCTGTTCGCTCCAAACGGTGTGTGCAAGCTTTAAATTTATAACCCTAGACTTAAGCTTAAAACAAGGATGCGAACCCGCAGTGTACGGGTCAATCGTAGTAAAAAGCAAGAAAATTCCAGGGGTCGATCACAGGGACTCGGTGAAACAAAGTCAATAACGGTAAGCTTCGGGAATACTAACCACAAGAGCAATTAACACAATCAAAGATGAATAAGAAGTCAATAAAGCAAACATGCAATTCTAGGGATTAAAGCATCTAGTTGTGGTTCCAACTCAAGATCTATAGATAAGCGGACAAAGATGAGATTTTTGCGTGGGGAAGGTGTTACTAAAGTGGAATAGATCACCGGGTAAGTCTCACTACTCACTAATCCTAAACCGTAACTCCTATTACCGGGTAAGTCTCTAGGAATCAAGATAAAGAACTATTACCTCAAACTAACACACCATCTAAGGGAATAGAGTTAACCTTTACCGGGTAAGTCTCAGGCTAACTCACAAAGATGGGATGGAAGCACACTCAAACCCCAATAAAGGAAAAACCTTTATTACCTACACTTATGATCGTTGGTACACAAACTAAGGAATTACCGGGTAAGTCTCATCCTAAGCTTGCTTTGAACCAGGGAAGGTATAATAAGAATAGGATTTGGCAAACTCTAACACTTAACTCTCAGTTATGGATCAGATAAGTCACCTCGGTCAGCCAGTTTCCACCCCGGCCGAGATGTTCATCGACTGAACGAGATGCTTAGGGTTAAGGATAAAGACTCGAACTTTCAGGGTCCTACTGGAATCTAAGATTATTCTATCATTGTTTTTCCCACAACCTTCAGCCAATCACCCTAGAATCACACAAGAAAATTAGCCACTCATCATCATTATGAAAGTATTAAATATATGGGAAGAAGGTGAATATTTGAACAAGAAGAATTTAATGAAAAAGACTTCAATAACTGAATCAAATATCACAACAAAGCGTTCCTTGGATAGCAATCCAACAAGACAAGACAACGAGTGAGGGAATTGAAGACAATCTTACAAAAACCCTCCAAAAGCTATAAAAGCTATAGACTTCAATCTTCCTTCAACCTTTAAAAAGGTTCTTCGAATCTCTCCAATGAGAGTATGTTGCGGCTGCTGCGTGATAAGCGGGGTGATAGCGGATGTATGCGGCCTTCTTCATTTGTGGAAATCCAACCCTTTTTATAGGAAAATAACCCTCCAAAGATAATAAATCTTAGAAAGATATTTTCCCATAAATATAGGTAAAATATATGATTCTGCATATCTTCTTCCTTCCAGGAGCCAAGCCCAAAAATATAAGATCACTTTCCAATTTAAAAAGATCTCAGCCAAGAATAAAATATTCTCGCCGCGTCCTAGGTGTTCGCCTCGGTCGAGTCGGCGTCTCTGGATCACCTCGGTCGAGATGAATCTCTGGACAACCGAGGTGAGTCACAACTGAATGTGAAATCTCTCAAAATTGGTCCAAAGTAAATCTTTAATCCATGGCTATGCTTCCTAGATGTAGCTCCAAATGTCTCATGACTCCTTTTGCTCCTTTTTGATGCGAAACGTGCCATTTTACCTACGATTACCACAAAACTAGGTGTAGACCTCGATTCTCGCAAAGGTAGATGAAATGGTAGTAAAATCACATAATATACATACAAACATGCAGATTATGAAATATAAAACGTCCAAACAAACCCCAAAATATAGACTATAATTCATGCTATCACATCCTAACTCTTGTTTAAAGCTTTTTGCAAGACCTTGCTTAGGGACAAGCAAGTGTTAAGTATGGGGTTATTTGTTAGCATGAAATATTGTGATATTTTAGGCACGTTTTCTAAACGTATTTGATTCATATTGATAGTCTTTGATTGAACATCATTGCATATGTGAGCTAGTATTACCTATATTGTCGATATGGATGTCTACACTAGCTTTATGTTGATTATAGGTGATTGAGAGTCATTTCCGAGCGGAATCGAGCAAAGAAGAGTTGATTGAATATATCCATGCATTGAGGGCATTATTAGGAGCAAATTGGAGTTCAACTTGAGGAATGCACGAGGCTAGGGAAGAATCACGTTCTTGCCCTAAACCACGCTCTAAAATACGGCCGTACTACAAACCACGTTTGGTTCCACAGCCGTGGAACACTGCAAAGAGAGGCGTGATGCATTCCAGTAACTATTACGGCCGTGGAACATATGGTCCAAACCGTGACATAATCCACGCTCTAAATTACGGTCGTGGAATCTTCCACGACCGTGATCTTGGCGATCTTTTTCGCCACATTTTGAAGCCACGATCTTTTGAAGATTGGGCCGGGCCGATATTTTATCTTGCCCTAGAAAAAGACGGACGAAACAGGATTCCGTCATCTTCGCTTAGGACGTCTTCCACATCTTGGCTTAGCGGCATTCATCGACGCCTACACCTCCGCTTAGAGAATTTCAACGCCGTTTAAGTCCTTACTTGGAATCATTGACATCTCATTGGAGATCGAAGTTCGCATCTGGGATTTGCCCTAATCTCGCACTTTTGGTGGAGATTGCTGTTGAGATCTCCGGATTAGCGGAAGATCGAAGCTTTTGGAAGATTGTTGCAAGAAGATCACTCTTCTTGTTTAGGTTTGATTTGGAAAACGGATTGACATCCCGTTCTCCCTTCTTTCCTAAGATTGTGATTGTTTGCTCTATTCTGAATCCATTGACAATATTTGTTATTGATTGTGACTTTGAGATTGGTTTGAAGATTATTGAAAGTTTTCGGAAGTTTTCATCTTTCTATCTTTTAATCCTTGAATTGATATCAACATGACAGTTATTGGCTAAAAACCCTTAACAATTTTAAGGTGAAGGGTTGATAGTTGTGGCTTAGATGATGATAGATCGATCGTAAACAGATTAGACCCTGAGAGTTAGAGAGAATCGTCGACAACCTTAAATTACGGCATGTTCTTGAAGTCCACGGCCGTGGAGTCTCAAGATCTAACCATAATTTCCCTTAAGTTTACGAACTTGCTTTTACTTTAATCCAAAGTTAAAGATTTGCTTTAATTTAGTTTAGACTTTTCTCTTCTAGGTGGTAGTGAAGCCTCAACAACCTCTACCTCGATTGTGAGTGTCATAACCATAATCGGTTAAGTTAGTCTTGATCCTTGGATTACAAGTTTGGGTATTTGACATTAATTCTTGCTTTTAGAACCCTTCTATATTGAGCCTCAACAACCTGTATAGAGAGTGTCTTGTAGGTGAGTCATATAAGGTTTTTGGAACTTCACCATACGATTACCTTACATTAGCATACCTTTGCATATCTCAACTCTGTCTTTATATCATTAGTATATCTTGAATCGATTGCCACAGCTGGATACCTGGATCTTTAGGATTGTTGTTTTCCCAATATTTGCAAAACTCTCATATTTACTTGCTTGATAATCTGCAATTGAATTTGTTCCCACCCAAATCCCTGTGTTCGATACTCTGGAATTCTTGCTTAACTACGTCGATCCGTACACTGCGGGTTTGCTTGCTTGATTCTAGTTTTATAAATTTAAAACTTATTTGCACACACCTCTAGGAGCGAACAGGAGACTCAGCACTCGTTCCTCCAAGTTGGCTTTGGAGAACGATGGTAATAAAACTTGCGGGTTAAAGCTAAACGCTTGAATATCTTCAGCTTTGAAGTTCACGCCTAGACGGCGCGGTTGCTGAATCGGATCCATCCTTTGTCCAAGAGTTCTTGGCTCCTCATCTACACGAGCGGCTCTCGCACCCCCAGCTGGGATACGAGGATTGGCGGCCGGTCTTGGATTATTCCGGACTAGATTAATTGTTGGATCAATTTCCTCTAGTGGTGGCATATCATCATCATCCTCCTCATCGGATGATTCCACTCTAATGGACTTAGTTGACTTTGCTTTCTTCTTTTTCATGGAGTCATGCATCTCCAACTTCATGTCCATCATCATAGCTTTGAGCTCATCAATTTGGAATTGATGACGCTTTGCTTCTTCCTTACGAGTTTTCTCACTCAACCTAAATTGAGCTTGAGACTCCTCTAACTCCATTTGGAGATCCCTCTCTCTATTTTCAGCCATCTTTCTTTCCTTAAGTTTCTTCCTCAAAGTCTTTTCACGTTCCGGATCAAGAGGAATGAGGTCCTTGTTGGATCTAGACCTGCGCATATACCTAAAAGAACCTGCAAATAGCACTCAAAAGAGATATCAAATAACAAGAGCAAAGCTCCCAAGCTCGACAACCGAGAACCGAAGTTTGGTCAAGACCAAATCCCCGGCAACACGCCAAAAACTTGTTCGCCCAAAAACGTGCGTGCAAATAAGCTTTATATTTATAAAACTAGAATAAAAGCAAGTGAACCCGCAGTGTGCGGATCGGCGTAGATTAGCAAGTATTCCAGAGTATCGAATACAGGGATTTGACGAAGCAAAATCCAATTTCAATTGTCAAGCAAATAAAGATGTAAAGCCTTGCAAATATTGGGGAAAACAGCAACCCTAAAGATCCAGGTGTCTAATTGTGGCAATCGATTCAAGATATATAGAATAATTAAGGACAACGTCAAGAATTGCGAAGGTATACTAAGGTAAAGTAATGTACGGTGAAGTTCCAAAACCTTATATGACTTACCCAAAGACACTCTTTATAAAGGTTGTTGAGGCTACAGTATAGAAAGGATCTAATGGCAAGAATTAATCTCAAATACCCAAACTTGTAACCCAAGGATCAAGATAAACTCAAACGGTTAAGGTTGTGACACTCGAAACCGAAATAGAGGATGTTGAGTCTCACTACTACCTAGGAAAGACAAGTCAAGACTAGGTTAAAGCTAATCTTTAACTTTGGATAAAATTAAAAGAAAAGTTCGTAAACTGGGGTAAATCACGGGTAGATCTTGAGAACCACGGCCGTGGAAACCTAAGAACAGGCCGTGATTTAGGGTGTCGACGATATTTCTCTAACTCTCAGGGTCCAATAAAATTACGATCGATCTATCATCATCTAAGCCACAACTATCAACCCTTCACCTTAGAATTGCTAAAGTGTTTTAGCCAATAACCATTGTCATGATATCAATATTCAACTTAAGAAGAATAAAAGATGAAAACCCTCGAATACTCAATAAAACTTCAAAACCAATTCTCAAATCCGAAACACAAGAAGTAATGTTAATGGATTCAGAATATATAACACAAAACCTCACAATGATCTAAGGCAAATATGAAGAACGGGATGTCAATCCGTCTTCAATATCAAAACCTAAGAAAAAGGCTGAACTTCCGTTGTAAGCAATCTCCAATCTCCAACAATCCGGCGTTTCCGCAACTCTCGGCGACTTCCAATCAACCCTAAGCAAGAGTGCTGAAAACAAGTGTAAGTGGCCGTCCTCGAAATTCTCTTTTCCATCCTTTTTATAAGACGAGAAAGAATTACCGTCAAGTCCCAATACGTAAATGACGTGGCATATAATGACACGTCAAAAGATTGCCTAAATCACGGTCTCACAGCCTTCCACGGTCGTGGTTTAGAGCGTGGAAACGGATTACGGTGCTTTGTGACTTCCACGGCCGTAATTTAGATAGTGTAACTTACTGGAGTGTTCCAAACTCTCTTCCACGTTCATGATGCCAAGTCCACGGCCGTAGTTTAGAGCGTGGACTTCAAATCTTTTTCTCCACGGCCGTAATTCATGGCGTGGAAATGCATATTTCTTGTTGTTGCCTTTGTTCCGTGTCATTCTTCATCCTAGCTCCTTCCTTAGCTTCTTTGATGTATCTCCTAATCCTCGAACATGATCGATTACTCCCTTTTCTCCCTTAAATGCTCCGATTTCAGCTCCTATTCACCTATAATCAACACAAAGCTAGTGTAAACTTCCAGATCGACAAATAGATGAATAAGCTAACATTTGCTTCAAAACCTTATCCATGTACACAATAATAAGGGAAAAACAACCAAAATAAGTGCCTATAATATCGTCATATTTCATGCTAACATTTATATGCAGGATGTGGGACATAAACTTCAGATTTGTCCGTCGCCTTCCGGGACTCCACCTCGGGTGGCACCTCGACCGAAGTGTTCCTCGTCTGTACCTGGACCGAGGTGTTCTTCGTCTGTACTGGCATCGACCGAAGCACTGGATCTGCAGTTTTCAGTCCATTTCTCGTCGTTATTGCCATGATTTGTCCTTTAGGGTTGCTCTCTTGGCGCTTCATTCGCCTTATTAAAGAATTGTTGCTCTAAGGCTTTTTGTGCCTTCTAAAATGAAGTCATGGACGTCTCCATAGTGTTGAGCTTGATCAAGATGGCCTCCAGCACTGCATCTTTCTTCTCTGGCTGGGACGAACTTGATCCAGGCTCCTGGCTCTTCAATGGAGTAGAAGAAGAAGAAGAAGAGGGATTAAAAGAACTATTAGAATTGGAATTAGAGTAAGGGTTATCCGAATTTTGATTGTTGGATCTCCAATTGTAGTTGTTGGAGCCTCTATTGTTGTTGTAGTTGTTGTTCCCGGGAACCATGATTGTTGTTCCTTGAGCCTTGATATCCTCCATCTTCCTTCTTTGTGTGAGTAACCGAAAGGTCCTTCAATTGCTTCATATCATTCTTGATGGATATGAGTTGATTGTCATTTGATGGAGCTTCCTGGAAATTAACCCTCTTAACTCTATTTTCAGCTCCTTTGTGGGAGTATTTCTCCATGTGCAAAGCTTGTTTCTCAATGAACTTCCATGCTTCATCAATCGGCATGTCCATGAATGTGTCGGTGGATAGTAGTTGAAGATTGAATTGGGTAGCTCCATCCAATCCCTTGAAATATATTTCCATCAACTCTATCTTTGGAATCCCATGATGTGGGAAATCCAATAGAATATCTTTAAATCTCTCCCATGACTTGGACAAATTCTCCTTGTCCTTCATGATGAATGCATTGATCTTCCCTCTCATTTCAACGGTTTTGGAGGGGGGAAAGAATTTTGTTAAGAACTCCGTCGTCATCTCCTCCCAAGTGTTGATCTTTCCGGGAGGAAGAGACTGATACCAAGTAAGCGCCCTGTCCTTCAAAGAATAGTTAAAAGGTCTTAGCTTGTAATTATTATTTTACAGCCTTGAAGGTCTCAAGGTCTCCATCAAAATCTCATAGTTTTGCACATGTAGATGCGGAGACTCCCTCTCTAACCCTCCAAACTGGCATTGGCGGATCATGGATAGAACTTGTGGTCGAAGTTTGTAATCATGCTCCGTTGGATCACCTAGGTTGACTCCTGGACGCCTCACTTGCTGGTTTGGGTCCATCCTTTGTCGTAGGGTTTGTGGAATACCTGCAAAAAGAACATCTCGGACAGGCATCCGAGGTGGATATATCTCGGCCGCGGCAACTGGAGCGGGGTCCTGCCTCGGTCGATGCAGAATCTAGGCTCGTAGATCAGCCATATCTGCTTCAATTTCTACAGTTCTGGTGCGAGTTTGATCCCTCTCGCGCTGCAGTTCTTCCCTATTGAGGCGCAGGTGTTCCATCGCCTCCTTCAATTTGGCCTCAAGATCGCGATTGTCTTGGTTTGCCATTTTTGCTTCTTTCAAGCGTCGTTTGTATGTCTTTTCTGGTTCGGGATCGTAAGGAACGATTTCCTTCCCAACACGGGTTCTTCTCATAAACCTAAGAAGAAGAACCTGTGAAAGTCACTCAAGTAGACTGGTTAGTAGCAACAGGGCCAATTGCCCCGAAAGACAACCGCAACCGGCTCGGTCTAGACCAAGTCCCCGGCAACGGCGCCAAAAACTTATTCGCTCCAAATGGTGTGTGCAAGCTTTAAATTTATATCCCAAGAAATATGCTTAAAATAAGGATGTGAACCCGCAGTGTACGGATCAATTATAGTAAAAAGCAAGCATTCCGGGGTGTCGATCTCAGGGACTTAGGTGAAACAAAGCAAGTATAGGTTGTCAATGCAACTAATAACCACAAAAGTGATTAAAGCAATTAAAACATGATAATAAGGTCAATTAAGGGAAATATGCAAATTCTAGGGATTAAAGCATCTAGTTGTGGTTCCAACTCAAGATCTCAAGATAAGCGGACAAAGCTGAGATTTTGCAAAGGGAAGGTACTTCTAAAGTGGAATAGATCACTGGGTAAGTCTCACTACTAACTAATCCCAAACCAAAAGCTCCTATTACCGGGTAAGTCTCAAGGTACTAAGGAAAGGAACTATAATCTAAAACCAACACACCACCTAAGGGAATAGAATCAACCTTTACCGGGTAAGTCTCAGACTAAATCACAAAGATGGAATGAAGGCACACTCAAACCCCAATAAAGGATAAACCTTTAATACCTACACTTATGATCTTGGGTAAACAAACTAAGGAATCACCGGGTAAGTCTCATCCTAGGCTTGCATTGAACCAGGAAAGGTGTAATAAGAATAGGATTTAGCAAACTCTAACACTTAACTCTCAGTTTCGGATCAGAAAAGGCCACCTCAATCAGTCAAGTTCCACCCCGGCCGAGATGTTCGTCGACTGAACGAGATACTCTAGGGTTAAGGTTAAAGACTTGAGCTTTCAGGGTCCTATTGGGATTAAGATTATTCTATCATTGTCTTTCCCACAACTTTCAGCCAATCACCCTAGAATCGCACAAGGAAATTAGCCACTCATCATCATGAAAGCAATAATCAATATATGAGAAGAGAATGAATATTTGAACACAAAAACCTTAAGAACAAGGCTTCAATTACTGAATCAAATATCAAACAAATCAGCATTCCTTGAATCACAAATCAAACAAAGACAACAAACCAAAGGGAATCTAAGAAAGTCTTACAAATCCCCTCAAAAGCTATCACAAAGATATGAACTTCCTTCCTTCAATCTTCAATTCTTCCTTCAAACTTCCAAACTTCCTTCCTAACTACAGCTAGGAGAATATTGTTGATCAAAAGATGCATGAATTGTGGAAAATCCAACCCTTTAAATAGGAGAATTATCTTCCAAAGATAATAATATCTTCAAAAGATAATTGAAATAATTTGGTTTACTAGACTTTTTCTAGTTTTGTGTTTAGTAAATGTACCCCTTGAAAGAAGAGTGTGTAGAGTTTGAAAATAAATACAAAAGGTTGGGGTATATTTACATAATTGAAACAATAAAAAGCCTAGTTACTACTATAGGTTTTTAAAAAGGCCTAGTTACCAAAACTGCCCAAGATAATTTCCTATAAAATATATCCATATCTCTAAAATAGATCTCCTAAATATATGATCTTCCTTCCAGAATTCCAGCCCAAAAATATAAGATATCTTCCTTCCAAAAATAAAAGATCTCAGCCAAATAAAATATATCTCGCCGCGCCAGGGTGTTCGCCTCGGTCGGGACGCTCCTCAAGATCACCTCGGTCGAGGTGACACTTTAGCTGACCGAGGTGAATCTCAACTGAATGTGAAATCTCTTAAATCTGGTCCAAAGTAAATCTTCTTTGTTAATTCCATACTTCCTGAGTTCTCTTTTAAGCTCCAAAATGTAGCTCCTATGACTCTTTTTCTCCATAGCTCCATTTCGATCCAAAACGTGCCATTTTACCTACGATTACAACGAAACTTGGTGTAGACCTCGATTCCCGTAAAGGTAGATGAAACAGCAATATAATCACATAATATACATCCATACATGCAGATTATTGAGGATAAAACGTCTAAACAAGTCCCAAAATATAGACTATAATACATGATACCATTAGGCTATGGTCAGGATCCATTGTGAGATCCTAGCCCAATGTGACATCCTGAGTCCCGCAGATTCGGGGTGTTACATAGACAGCGAGCGATGTAGGTCACAATACCTCCCACACAGATATCCCCTTTCTTTCTGTTTTCGATCTTCCTCATGCTGTCAGCTAGTAGAGTGGCACAATCAGGAGCGGTACCGATAGCCATGCAGTACAATATGAACAACTCATCGGCCTTAAGCCGTTGCGGTGTCTCGATCCTAGGAAAAAGACATTAGGACATGATCCGATGTGCTAGCTTGAAAGACAAATTGTATATCAAGCTCTCCTTAGAATCGGCCGGATGCCACCTATTTGCGGAACTAACTACCATAGCAATACTCTCCCATAAGGCATGAGGTTTAGTGTTCCTAGGGAAAGTCCCGTTAGTGGTCTCTCTAAAGCCAAAAATCTGAGCAAACCTTCCAGTGGACATGTTGTAGTTCTGATTCATCATCCTGAACTTAACTGTCCTCGCTCGAGCATCATGATCAAAGGAGCTAAGAAATTCCATGGTGCGCTTCTCATAAGCATGCTCCCTAATGCCGATGAAGTCTCTAAGCCCGGCATTATCAATCATCATATTCAAATCATCCAAGACATTAAAGCTCCTCAAGTACAAGGTACCTAGGGGCTACAACAATGTGAGGTTGGATGGTCTTGTAAGCCATTTTATGTTCTTCAAATATGCGGGGGAGTCTAGAAGGTGGAGGTTGTTATTGTGGGGGTTGTGGTTGTGATGGTTGGGATGAGGAAAAGGCTCCCTTACTTTTCTTCAACAAATTTCTACCACTTCTATGCAAACCGTCCATATCTAGCAAAACCACGGTCGGATCTTGTAGAGCTTGAACACAAGCGGTGGGCGGTGAAAAAGTGCAACATGAATGTAGAGGAGGTAGGAGAGTTCCGAAAGCTCCAATTGCAAGATCTGGAGGAGTTAAGGATCGATGCGTATGAGAGAAGACAAAAGTGTGGCATGACCGTAACATTCTCCGGAAAGACTTCAAAGCGGGTAACAAAGTTCTCCTTTTTCAATCTCGTTTGAAACTTTTTGCAGGCAAGCTGCGCTCAAGGTGGACAGGTCCGTACGTCATAGCTGAAGTGTATCCACATGGCGTTGTGGATCTCTGTGATCCACAAACGCACAAGATATTCAAGGTCAACGGACAAAGGCTAAAACCCTACCTTGAAGGAGTGATGAATGACCCTATAGATGAAATGGTGTTGGAGGAGGCCCAAGCAGAGAAGTAGGATCCTTAGGTCAAGCCAACGACGTAAAACAAAGGTGTTGCTCGGGAGGCAACCCGAGAAAATAAGAAGAGGAGCTTGTGTCAAGAAAACCTCCCCTGCGGCCCGATGTCACCGCCCCTGCGGTGACAACCTTGCCCAGTGCCGCCCCTGGCGTTGGGTCTGCATATGCTCTGTCTCTGTCACTGCCCCGCGACGACATCCCCACACCCCTACGGCTGCCACTCTTGACATGCAGCCCCAGTGCCGCCCCGGTGCTGGGTTTGCGTCTCCCTCTTCCTTGTCACCGCCCCCGCGGTGACAAGCCCGTGCCCTTGCGGATTTACCTAGAAAAGAAACAAAAAAAATTTTACAAAAAGACCCTACACCTACCGCGCCCCTAACCAACTCCCCACAACCACCTCTACAACGCCCCTACGCCACCACTCCGACGCCTTCACCAAGCCCTCCGACGCCCCTGTGCTGCCATCCTCACTCTCTCAACCACCACCACCCTCAATCTCTCCAACCTAACCCTACGACGCTCCCCAACATCAATACTCACCTTCCACCACTCTTCACCACCACCAGCGACACTCTCCACCAGCCAGAAGCAACCGGAAATCATCCCACCTCAACTACCAGCGAAGCTGTCACACAATCGCCTCTGTGTCTTCTCCCGCCCCTGCGCCTACAAGCCTCCATACCTGCGCCTCACCGCCCTTGCGGGTCTACCTACCGCCCTTGTGGAAAACACAACAGAGGGTTCATCTCTTTCTTTGTTTTTGAACTTTCTGATTCCTTTGCTTCAATTCCTTGCAAGAATGGAATCCCAAAGAAAGTACAAGATGTCCGACATAGAGAAGACCCGCTACGGGATTGTGCAACACCGGATGATGTATGCAACTCGGTTTTTGCACATTCCGACGTTGGAGAAGCCGGGCATGTTGGAGAGCATGCTATCTTTCCTTACCAACGCTGGGCTCGGGGACTTTCTGAAGAAGAGTGATCCCATATACCCCGAGCTCAACAAATAGTTCATTGCCACCTTCACCATGGAGAAGGAGGACCATGTGTGTGTTGGGCTTTCTTTCAAGTTCAACAAGAAGAAGTACACACTTGACTACCTCCAGCTGCAGCAGGCCTTTGGGGTGACTCTCAATCCTTCTGATAAGTGGTGGGAACCCATTCCTACACCGGACCTTTGTGATTCTGGCAGGCGGCCACCAGTTCTGAGTTTCATGCTGGGGTGAGTATTTCATCAAACTCACTCACCCTTGCTTGAGTTTCCTCTCAAAGATCATCATGAGTGTCTTCTGTGGACACAAGGAGGAGAACAAGGTCGCTCTTAAGGACCTTCCATTGCTATACGCTTGCCTCCGGACGAGTGAGGCGGTGCCGGATTGGCCGTACCTCTTCCTTACCGCTTTAAAGCGGATTAGGAAGAAGGAGCCAAGAGATATTGTTGGTGGCGGGGTAATCTCCTTGATTTCCAAGCAGATGATGGACCTTTCTGACCTTGAGGATGGGATGGTGGTCCCATTTTATACGGAAGGTCTACTACGGAGGTGCAAGCTCCTCAAGGGGGATGGGGAGAATCTATTTTGGCTTTCTTTTCCAGATGGGAGTTACATCACCTACTTACTACGGCCTCTACCCTTTGGAGATGAGCTCTCCAAGCTCTACATCCCAGCAGATCCCTTTGTAGCGAGGCAACCTCAGGTGGCCATTGTGGAGAGACATGTTGTGAGCTCCAGCCGGGCTTATTATGAGGACCACATGCCCATCCCAAACGATGAGGAGATGCCTACCGCAACGGGATATGATGATCCCGCACTTGAGAGCCTCCAAGATCAGATGGCTGCCTTGACCACTCAGTACCAGGCTTGGTAGACCGAGTATCAGCGGACCATGTTGGAGCAGCAACAGACTTGGCTTTCCAGCTTTGCCACATCCATGACCGCCCACTTTGACCGGTGCCAAGACGCTTGGCAGGTAGCCCAACAACAACAGCTCATGGCTCAGCAGTTGGCTTGGCAAGCTAACTTTGAGACTTCATTTGGCCGCCGGATGGATGCTCAGTAGGACCGCCTCGACGGCATCTACCGTCGGCAGGAGCACTTCTTCAACTACTTCCCTTACCCACCGGAGCAGGGTCTGGATGGTCTATCCGGACCATCCCATTAGTGGGTATCATCTCTTTCCCTTCTCGACCATTAGTCTTTTCTTTCATTTCCACTTTGAGGGCAAAGTGTGCTTCAGGTATGGGGGAGAGAACACTATCTTGCGTGTATAGTTTTTGAGTGGTTTGAGTTAGAAGTTTGTTTTGAGCTTTCATGAGTTGTAATTCAGTTTATTGTTCAATTAAAAAAAAGAGAGAGAAAAAGCCAAAGAAATGAAAAAGGCATGAAAAATCGTTGGATAAACCGAAAACTCGAAAGGGCGGTTTAGGCAACAAGAAGGTAGTCCGACCAACATTAGGTTGGTGCAAAAATGGACTTGAGGGATGTGAGGAATTAGTGAGATTTTCAAGAAAAGAAGAAGAGTGGCAAGGTGAAACCCGAAAGGGCGCCTTGGCAAAATGAGCGACACCGAGTGTAGGTTCTCCTTCCGACTTTTGGCGGCATAAGAAGGGGATTCATAAGGAGGTTGACCGGGTAGATCACTCTTGGAGCAATAAGGATGGTAGTCTTCTCGCTTTCTCTCTTTTCCCTTCTTTGTTTCTTGGTTTCTCTCTTGTTTCTATTATCTATGTCTCTGCACCATGCTTCCTGAGGCTTTTGAGTTCTGAACTGCTGTCATATATGCTACTCGGGATGAGTAAAAGGTCTAAGTATGGGGGAGTTTGATAGGTGATGGAATCACTATCATTTAGGTTAGTTTGTAGAGTCTTTTCATTGTATTAGAGTCGGTTTGTGCTACTAACTTCTTAATCCAGAAGAAGCCAAAAAGAAGCAAAAAGAGAAGTTAGAAACACTTGGGAGTTATAGATTATTCACGAAGACAAGCTTCCGGTGCAACACCGCCCCCGCGGGGCAGTGTCACCGCCCCTGCGGGTGACACTACACTCTGGAATGCAGTTTGCGCCTTTGCCAGCGCCCGGAACAAGGTCTGTCACCGGCCTTGCGCCACCCCTGCGGTGACTCACCTGGAAGAAGTGAAGCCGGCGCCCCTGCGCCTCTGCCTGTGGACCAACCTGCGGAGCTGTGAAGCCGAAGAGCCAGTGTCACCGCCCCTACGGTGACATTGGGCCGCCCTTGCGGCTCGACATCAGAAGCGAAAGAAAGATGAAGAGTCAGAAGTTTGAAGAGCATTAAAGATCTGCCCCTGCGGAATTGCCAGGCCGCCGCTGCGGCCATGAAGAACACCAAGCGTTTTGGCCTAAACCGCCCTTGCGGCCCTGAAGCCCGCCCCCGTGGTTTAGCGTCAGAGACTTTACTCCGGCTGTTTGCACCACCTTTATGGCATTAAAGGTGGTTGTTTAGGCCGGCCATTTACTCCCATTTTGTGCTAATTCTAGTATAAATAGGTCCATGGCTGATTGCTAGAATCATCCACCATTTTCCCATTATTCTCTCTATTTTCCTTACTTCCTTTGTGCAATGTGTTTATAATCTCCTTGCTACATTGGGTTGTTTTGAAGCTGCATTACTGCTTTGGTTGTAAGTCTTTGTGAATATAAGTATTATTCAGTCATATGTTTTATATTCCTTGTGCTTTAACTATCAATTGCATGTTTCTTACCACTTAGCTTGATGACCTTAGTTTCTAATTGCACGCAAAGAACTAGGATTAATTGGTTCCAGGTTCGGGTCTTTAATCTAGTAGAAAACCTTTCGGTAAAAGCTGGTTGTGATTACTTACAGGAAAATGAATATAAATATAAAGAAAAGTTTAACGGTTTTATGCTTCTCTTTATATCTCTTTGTCTTTGTTTGAAAGCTAACTTGTGACTTGTTCTTGTAGGTTTACGAAACATTAACTTGTTAAGTTTTTTTGATGCTGGTTGGCTCAACACATATATATGATCAAGACAAGAACATTGACAAAATACTTATATAAAGAATTAACCAAAGTAGCATTGCATGCTAAGAATCAACCTAGTGTAGTCCTTTTCTCATCGGTTTATTCACATATTTACTGTTTTCTTATGCTTTTGTCTTGTTATAAATCAATTTAACCCCCCCCCCCTTTTATTGGTTACAATCTCAATAATTGAATTTAAAGCAAACATCAACTTAACTCTCTTGGATTCGACCCTTACTTACGCTATACATAAACTTGTTAGTGTAACGTTAGGACTTCTACTTTGACCTAAGCTAAAAGAGAACGACCTAGGATTTTAGCGCTCGTCATTAGTCAATGGTTTAGAGACTTTAGAAAAGTCTTTAATAAAGTGTTTATAAAAACCTGCGTGACCAAGGAAACTTTTGACTCCTTTCACCGATGTTGGTGGAGGTAGTCTTTTGATGGTCTCGATCTTTGCCCTATCAACTTCAATGCCCCGGCTGTACACCATATGACCTAAGACACTGCCTTTTCTAACCATAATGTGACAATTCTCCCAATTCAAGACGAGATTAATGTCTTCACATCTTTGCAAAACTAGAGAAAGGTTAGCAAGACAATTATCAAATGAAGAATTGTAAATAGAAAAATCATCCATAAAAACCTCCATTATATTGTCGATATATACGGAGAAGAAGGCCATCATAAACCTTTGAAAGGTAGCTGGAGCATTGCAAAGTCCGAATGGCATCCGTCTATAGACAAACGTTCCCCATGGGCATGTAAACGTGGTCTTCTCTTGATCATCGGGGTGATTGGGAATCTAAAAGAAACCACTATAGCCATCTAGATAACAAAAGTTGGAGTGTTGTGTTAACCTTTCAAGCATTTGATCGCGAAAGGTAGAGGGAAGTGATCCTTCCTCGTTGTAACGTTCAGCTTTCGATAGTCGATGCACATCCTCCATCCCGTTACTGTTCTTGTAGGAATGAGTTCGTTGTTTTCGTTAGTCACAACGGTCATTCCACCTTTCTTTGGAACTACATAAACGGGGCTAACCCACTTGCTATCGGAGATAGGAAAGATAATTCCTGCATCAAGAAGCTTAAGGATTTCCTTCTTCACAACCTCTTTCATGATCGGATTTAACCGTCGTTGAGGTTCTCGTGAAGATTTGTGATTATCTTCCATCAATATCTTATGCATACACAAAGAAGGTTTAATGGAAACAAGATCATCAATTGTATAACCAATAGCTTTCTTGTGCTTTCTTAGTTTAGTTATCAATCTTTTTAGTTCATTTTTATTCGATTTTGCACTCACAATAACCGGATATGTAGAATTCGGTCCAAGAAATACGTACCTTAGATGAGAGGGGAGATGTTTCAATTCTAAGGTGGGAGGATCCTTAGTGGATGTGTTCTGACCAGTAGAGGAGTTTGAAGAAGCTTTTGAAGTCGAAGAAGGTGCGTTATTGCAAGCAAAACTGCTTTCAGTTAGTTTTGGAGAAGTTGCGGAAGCTACATGAAAATCGGTTGATCTGCCTGTGGTCATCCGATTTTTGACTCGATCTCCATCTACGACTTGTGCAAAATCGATTGAATTAATTAATTTATCTTTGGAGACCGGTCGATTTTCCTGTAAGGACCCGATTTCCTTTGTATTTTTCGTAACTTCTTCTAGTTCCTCAAATTCCTTTGTGGGATCTTCTTCCAAGGTTCTTAGTGCTCGAACCTCAATGTTGCATTCCTCCTCTTCATCTTCATCTAAAATACATAAACTAATAACTTTCTCAAGAGGATCTTTGACCAGAATCGAACTTACCTCCTCTGTTGATTCTTCTTCCTCATCATCGTATGTATTGTATATGTCCTCTCCCATAGCTGGTCCTTTAATCATCGAGGCTAGATGAAACCTCACATGCTCTTCTCCAAGATTGAAGGAGAGTATTCATTCTTGCAATCCACAACGCAACCCGAAGTTGAAAGGAAAGGCCGTCCAAGTATGATTGGAACGGGATGATCTGCAGGAATGTCTAATACAACGAAATCAATGGGATTATAGAATTTACCTAGTAAGACAGGTATGCCTTCTAGAACTCCCACGGGATGTGTAATGGACCTATCCGCCATATAAAGAGTCATCTTGACGGGTTGTGGCGTTCCAAGTGCAACCTTGTCACACAATGCTAACGGAATAATGTTAAAGCTTGCTCCAAGATCACATAGAGCCTCGTACGTCACTTTTCCAATGCCAATCGGAATGCAGAAAGATCCAGGATCTCTTAGCTTCTTTGGCATCTATTACTTCATGGTTTGAATAAGTTCGGACGACCTTTTGCCCATCCTTACTTCTCCAACATCCTCTAGCTTCCTTTTATTGGAAAGGATCTCTTTCAAGAACTTTTCATAAGCCGGCATACCTACGATGGCATCCATAAAAGGAATATTAATATGTAATTTGCTCATAAGGTCAACGAACTTACCGAACTGTTTGGCCATCCTTTCTCCTACACGAGATTTAGGAAAAAAGTAGTGGTTTGTATTCTTGAGAAGGGACATAAACCGGTGATTTCTATTTGTTGCTTGACTCTAGCTCCTCAATCATTGGTTGCTTCCCTTTATCCATATTGTTTGTTAGCGGATCATTGGTTGTGATTCCGCTTCTTGTTGTGATAGCATTTATTTGGCCTTTGGGATTTGTTACGCTAGAAATGTACCACGCAAAAGTCTTACAATTTATAACTCCATATATTCCCCTAACTCCTAGCGAACCCACGGCGTATCGGTCGTTTTGTAGCAAGAATAGTATTCGGAGGTCGAACACGAAGACTAAGGTGAAATCAAATCAAACAAGTGATCATGGATAGTGCAAATCTAGTGTAAGAAAAGAGAAAGAAATAAAGAAATGAAAATCATTATATTTTTGGCTGGGATTTTATGGTGATCAAACAAAGATCACAAATCATGCAAGATTTATCAATCAATCAAGCAACACAAATAAACAACACAAGAACAAGATATGTGATCAAGGAGAGAAAAGAGGATTCTAGGAATTCGGACTTCCGGTTATGACATTGGACTCAAGCTTCTAATCAACCTTGGAGAAGCTGCGGTATGTTGGGAAAGGGTGTTTCGAAGATGGGATCAATCACCGAGTAGGTCTCATGGTCGACTAATCTCGCGCCTAAGGTTCTATTACCGGGTAAGTCTCTTGGAACCTAAGGACGAGAATTCTACACAAACCGGATTACTATCTAGGGGTCAAACCTCTCCTTACCGGGTAAGTCTCGGGGAGGTAAGTCCTAAGCAACAATCCTAGCACACTCAAACCAATAGTGGCTTGCGAGGCTTATTACTACCTAGAGTTCATCATCTTTGGTATCTAAGATCGGGAATTACCGGGTAAGTCTCTTCCCTAACTTAGTTTGCTAGCATTAGGTTACCCTAAGTTAGATAAAGGCTTAACTAACACTAGGATTTCATCAATCTAACATCCTAACATATGGATTTATCAATATAAACACAATAGAGCAAAACCACAGGCTGATCATAAACAACCACGGCCGTGGTTTAGGAGGAACAAGCCGTGATTTTGATCGGGTGTTAGGTTTCGAGTATGCACGTCATCCAAAGGTATATTCAAGTCTATTATATCATTATCCAAGCCATAACCTTCTGCCCATCACCCTAGAATCACAACTACTTAGCTAATAACATGCATTTTAAGATGTAAACTCATTATGCAAGCATACATGGTTTCCATAGCTAGATTGTGAATGAAAGCAAGTAAAAGAAAGAAATCTTTGCTGAATATGAGTTTAAACAAGACTTACAACCATTCAAATGCAACTTCAAATAGTTCCTTACAACACTTCCAAAAGCTTCTCAACAAAAATCACTAAAAACCACTCAAAGTCTCACTCTAGATCTAAGTTTGATGATGTTGTTCTTCTCTCAAAATGAGAGTGTTTTTTTTTCTTCTTCCAAGTCTTCCCCTTCAACAATGGATGATGAGAGACAGTCCCAAAGCCAGCCTGCAGGCTCACCCAAGTCCACACTCAACCAAGAAAAGCAAAGGTCGGGCAAAGAAATCGTGTGACAAGTGTCAAGGATGTCCACAAAGAAACCACGGACAAAACAATGATTCCACACGTGGGGAAATGGCCTCTGGGCCTTGTTTCCTACAGATCAGCCGTCCTTGGATCACTAAGTCATGAGTTGGAGCAAGACATGCACCAACAAGGTCTTTTGTGTTCTCTTTTGCTCCTAGCTTGCTCCTTAAAGAGTCCGGATGTGTGCCATTACGAGGAATGATCATCGAATGTATCAATTAAGTCCTAAAGCTCCCCATAATGCCTACAAAACCGAGAAAATCTCATGTAGACGTCTATTTCGACAATGTGGATGAATTAAGTGTAAACGTCACGAACTAATTCCAAACCATGCATGAATAACGGGAAAAACTGCCTAAATGAATGCCTATACTAACGTCATAAATCATGACATTAAAATACCCCATACTTGCCACTTGCTTGTCCCCAGGCAAGGTTCAAACCTAAGCTACAAGATGGCATGAGTTATGAATGCGGTAAAAACGGAAAATATTTTTGCAATTGTGGTTCTAGTCATAGATCACCTTCATACTGATGTTTCATGGAAAAGGATGAGCAATATGTGTATCAAGAGAACAAAGGCACGGAAAGACAATCACACTTAGCTTGAAATCATATATGCAAAGTAAATCGAAAATGGCATGTGATGCTAATCCGGGAAAGGAACTAACTCCACAACTTTATTTTTGTTCAACTCCACCATAAGTGTATATTTTTCTCCATCTTTTTCTTTTCTTTCTTTTCTTTTTCTTTCATTTATTTTATAGACAATGGCATTGGTGTACAAAAGCCGAAACCTTGGTGATTAGCGGACCTCGGGATTTTTCTGAGGTGCCTCACACCTGGCACTCATACCAAGGCTCGATAGGACTGTCGGTTAATCCGACTTTGACAAGACACAAACACCCGATTAGTGAATGGTGCCGAGTTACTCGTCATCAAAACCAACGTCCCCAAACCTATATTTTTTCTACACTTTCACAACACATTCAACACTTCATTCATAACTTTCATACACTTCCTTCAACACACCACAATTGCTTTACACACACTCAACAAACTAGCATTCTCCTATTACCGGATGGATCAAAAGAGGTCAAATTTCTTATCAATTGAGGTGCTTCAAACAACATGATCAAGATGAGAAGAAGAGAGATGAATTGCCTTAATCATTCCTATATGAAGTCTAAGAACTAGCATGCGATTTCGATAATCAATTCTCAATCCAACTTAGACAACAATCTTCATCACAATTCATACATGGAAATCAAGAGAAGTATTCAAGTCGACATATGCATAAATTCTTTCAACACACAAGGCCATCCATAGCCAATTCACAAAACAAACTCATCATAAGGGTCATATCCAATCTAGGAAGCACAACTTTTTTTTAAAAATTTTCTGATTTTTTGAATTTTTAAGATAAATATGTACAATGCAAAACATAATGAAACATGTGACAATAATATGAAACTATCCAAGATGCAATCATGCAAAAGATTGTGAAAACCCCACCCCATACTTAAAATCACATTGTCCCCAATGTGTAAATTAAATAAAGAAGTGAAAGAGAGTCCTCACAATGTAAAAATGGTATTTTCGGTATTTTGATTCACTCATGTGGAGTGATGGTGGATGATCAATCAAAGATGGTAGAGAGCTCTTGATGTTCATTATGGCGTCGGGACCCGCGCTAAGCACCACAAGCGTCTAAATCCCACGTCCGCTCCACCCATGTTCGATTTGGGATCATCACCATCATCATGCCTTGTAAGACTTCCTTGTTACCTAGAATCTAGAACACAAACACAAGACACACAAACACACGAAAACAAAAAAAAAAAGCCAAAATAAAAAACGAAAACAAAAAACGAAAAGGGAAAGATATGTACCAATGGGTTGCCTCCCATCAAGCTCTTCTTTAAGGTCATTAGCTTGACCAAATCCAGGAGCGTTTCACTCAAGGTGAAGTGGGGCAATCATTTCCACCGGAGCTTCCGGGATGTACTTCTTCAAATGGTACGGTGCCCATTCACCTTGAAATCTCCACAATGCTCCCCACCTATCTCAACCGCTCCATGGAGGAAAACCTTCCTCACCACATAAGGACCCATCCATCTTGACTTGAGCTTTCCGGGGAAGAGCCGCAGCCTTGAATTGAAGATAAAGACTAAGTCACCTTCACTCAATTCCTTTGGGATTAGATGTTTGTCATGCCAATGCTTGGTCCTTTACTTGTAAATCCGGGCATTTTCGTAAGCATCTAACCGGATCTCCTCAAGAGCATTCATGTCTAGCAACCTCTTCTCACCGGCTTCCTTGAGGTCAAAATGTAGCCACCTTCTGGCCCAATATGCCCTATGCTCCATCTCCACCGGAAGGTGGAAAGACTTGCCATAAACTAGCTTGTAGGGAGTGGTGCCATTCGGTGTTTTGAAGGCGGTTCTATATGCCCATAGAGCATCATCAAGCTTCATAGCCCAATCTTTTCTTGTCCTAAAAACCGTCTTCTCAAGTTTCCCCTTGATCTCTCGGTTGGAAATCTCCACTTGGCCACTAGTTTGGGCATTTTCGTAAGCATCTAACCGGATCTCCTCAAGAGCATTCATGTCTAGCAACCTCTTCTCACCGGCTTCCTTGAGGTCAAAATGTAGCCACCTTATGGCCCAATATGCCCTATGCTCCATCTCCACCGGAAGGTGGAAAGACTTGCCATAAACTAGCTTGTAGGGAGTGGTGCCATTTGGTGTCTTGAAGGCGGTTCTATATGCCCATAGAGCATCATCAAGCTTCATAGCCCAATCTTTTCTTGTCCTAGAAACCGTCTTCTCAAGTATCCCCTTGATCTCTCGGTTGGAAATCTCCACTTGGCCACTAGTTTGGGGATGGTAAGGTGTGGCCACCTTATGAGTCACCCCATACTTAGCCAAAAGTGTCCCAAAGTTCCTATTGGTGAAATGCTTCCATCCATCACTTATGATTACTCTTGGTGTTCTAAACCTAGGGAAAATAACACGGTTAAAGAACCGCACCACTACTTTGGCGTCGTTCGTGGGGGAGGCGATTTCTTCCACCCACCTTGACACATAATCCAC
Source organism: Fagopyrum homotropicum (assembly GCA_033239125.1). Classification (NCBI taxonomy): domain Eukaryota; kingdom Viridiplantae; phylum Streptophyta; class Magnoliopsida; order Caryophyllales; family Polygonaceae; genus Fagopyrum; species Fagopyrum homotropicum. The sequence goes on along the minus strand of BSWB01000008.1, from coordinate 57,271,099 downwards.
TTCCAATAGAATGTAGAGGTTGCCACATGAAGAGGGGAATGGCCCCGTGAAGTCCACACCCCAAATATCAAAGACCTCAACCTCTTGGATATTGTTCAAGGGCATCTCATTTCTTCTTGAGATGTTTCCCATCCTTTGGCAAGCTTCACAAGCTACTACAAAATTCTACACATCCTTAAGCTAGTTAGGCCAATAAAAACTAGATTGCAATACCTTTGCACACGTTTTATGTGAGCTAGCGTGGCCTCCACATGGCAAGGAGAAGAAATCACGGATCACACTCTCCATCTCATCCTCTGGAATGTACCTCCTAAAGACTCCATCCGGTCCTCTCTTGAACAAGAGAGGCTCACTAAAATAATAATGCCTCACATCTTTGAAAAACGTTTTCCTTTGGGCATATGACAAACCGGGAGGCACCTCTTCACGCACAAGATAGTTTACTATGTCCGCATACCATGGTTCACTTCCTCTAGACACTTGAAGTAAGCACAACTCCAACACATGCAATTGCTCATCCCGGAATGGGTCATCAATCGGGATGTAATATCTTTCAATCTCCAACGGTTATAGCCTACTAAGGTGGTCCGCTACTGAATATTCGGAACCTTTCTTGTCTCGAATCTCCAAGTCGAATTCTTGGAGAAGAAGGATCCACCGAATGAGGCGAGGTTTGGCATCTTTCTTTATGCGGAGATAACGGATCGCAGCATGACCGTGTACACAATAACCATTGCTCCAACAAGATATGAGCGGAACTTCTCAAAGGCATACACTACCGCTAGCAACTCCTTCTCGGTTGTGGCATAGTTGAGTTCGGCATCATCTAGCGTCTTGCTAGCGTAGTAGATGGCATGTGTAACCCATCTTTCTTTTGTCCTAAAACAGCCCCAACAACCATGTCACTCTCATCAGACATTACTTCAAACGGTAAGCTCCAATCCAGAGGTTGCATGATAGGGGCGGAGATCAAATCATCCTTCAACCTACAAAATACTTCAAGACAATCCTTGGAGAAAACAAATTCAACATCCTTCATTAGTAGGTTAGTGAGAGGCTTAGAAATTTTAGAAAAATCTTTTATAAACCTCCGGTAAAAACTGGCATGCCCTAAGAAACTCCTTACCCCTTTCACCGAGGTAGGTGGTGGCAACTTCTCTATCGTTTCTATCTTGGCTGTATCAACCTAGATTCTACGGTGGGAAACCAAGTGTCCCAACACTATGCCTTCACTCACCATGAAGTGGCATTTCTCCCAATTCAACACAAGATTAGTTTCCTCACATCTCTTCAACACCAATAGATTAGCCAAACAACTATCAAATGAAGAGCCATACACCGAGAAATCATCCATAAATACTTCCAAAATATTCTCAATATATTTAGAAAAAATAGCCATCATACACCTTTGAAAGGTGGCGGGTGCATTACACAATCCAAACGGCATCCTTCTATATGTAAATGTTCCCCAAGGACAAGTAAATGTTGTTTTCTCTTGGTAATCCGGGTGAATTGGGATTTGAAAGAACCCACTATAACCATCAAGATAACAAAAATGTGAATGTTTAGCTAACCTTTCTAGCATTTGGTCAATAAAGGGAAGAGGGAAGTGATCTTTCCTAGAGGCCACATTAAGTTTCCTATAGTCAATTCACATTCTCCACCCCGTAACCGTCCTAGTTAGGATTAGTTCATTGTTCTCATTAGCTACTACGGTCATACCACCCTTCTTAAGAACAACATGAACGGGACTAATCCATTTACTATCCGAAATCGAGAAAATAATTCCCGCATCTAGCAACTTTAAGATCTCTTTCTTGACTACCTCTTTCATAATAGGGTTCAATCTTCTTTGAGGTTGAATAGAAGGTTTATGGTTGTCTTCCATCAAGAGATATGCATGCACAAGGCTGGTTTAATGCTAACTAAGTCATCAATTGTGTATCCTATAGCTCTCCTATGCAATTTCAATTCATTCAACAATCTATCAAGCTCATCATCATTCAAAGATGCATTCACCATCACGGGATAAGTAGATTTTGAACCAAGGAAAGCATGCTTTAAATGAGAAGGGAGAGGTTTGAGATCAAGTTTAGGAGGACCTTTATCGGTTGGATGTGATCCATATAGCTCCACATTAGATGAATACAAAGCCATTGAAGACTCTCCAAGATTCCTTGAAGCTTTATCAACAACTAAGGGACTTTCTGGAGAAACCACGGGTGATCCCACGGCCTCTTGCATAATCACGGGCGTAGTTCTGGAAGAATTAGCTACGACATGGTTTTCCACGGGTCTATTTATTGAAACCACAGGCATGGAAATGGCATCTGGGCCGTGGTTCTTAAAGCCCTTCAGCCCTCCTTCGTGCACTTCAAATTCAGCACTTGTCTCATTTTCTAATGCATCCAAAGCTTGGATTTCTTCATTGCAATCTTCCTCAACTCCTTCTTCCATGATACTCATGCTAAGAACCTTCTCTAAAGAATCCTAGATTAGGATTCAGCTCACAACTTCCCTAGACACTTCTTCCTCGACAATGTTGAAAACGTCTTAACCAAGGGTTGGCCCCTTCATCATTGTGGACAGTTTGAATTTGATATTTTCTTCTCCTATGTTGAAGGAGAGGATCCCATTTTTCCAATCCACTAAGCATCCGGATGTGGCTAAGAATGACCTTCCGAAAATGATAGGAACCGGGTAGTCCGCCGGGATGTCCAAAACAACGAAATCGATCGGCAGATAGAACTTCCCAAGCTGAACCGGTATGTCCTCTAGGATCCCTACGGGGTGAGTAATTGATCGGTCTGCCATGTAGAGGGTTATCTTGACCAGCTCCGGTTCTCCTAGCCCAACCTTATTGCAAAGTGCAAGCGGGATAATGCTTACACTTGCTCCAAGGTCACATAGGGCCTCATATTGCACTTCTCCCACTCCAATTGGAAAACAAAAAGACCCCATATCCCGCATCTTAGGAGGAATTTCCTTGATCATAGTTTCAATCAACTCGGATGACCTCTTTGTCATCCTCACTTCTCCATACTCGTCCAACTTCCTCTTGTTGGAGAGTATTTCCTTCAAAAACTATCCATAGGCCGACATACCTAGAACTGCATCCATGAACGGAATGTTAATATGTAATTTAGACATGAGTTCAAGGAATTTACCGAAATGTTTGTCCAAGCAAGCTCTTGCTCGTGATTATGGAAATGGTAGTGGTAGCTTGTATGGAGGAGGTGCCACATATGTTGGCTCATCATCCTTGCTCTTGCCTCCTTCTTCTCGCAATGGTTCTTCCTACACTACTACTTGCTTCCCCTTGTCATTCTCCTTTGGTGAGGGATCTTTCATGCTCAACCCACTCCTTGTGGTAATGGCCAACACTTGGCCTCTTGGATTGTCCTCGGTCCTTCCGGGAAGCTTTCCCGGATCCCTTTGTGCCTCACCTGCCTTTTGAAACACTTGTTCTTCTAGCATCTTTTGAGCCTTGGAAATGGATGTCACCATGCTCTCAAGCCCATTCAACCTTCCTAGCAATTGTTCAAACATCATTTCGGTCCTATCCTTTGGAGGTTGAGCAAAACCGGGTGGAGCATCTTATGAAGCCTTAGGTGGTGGGGTTGTGCTTGTGGAAGTGGGATGATTCAAGGCACCATCCGGGTTAGAAAAAGAGAACCCGGGATGGTTGTGGTTAGGCCAATAATTGTTGTATTGCGGCTGTTGTTATTGAAATTCCTAGGGCCTTGGTAGTTGTTGAAATTGCCCCTTCCCATGTAGTTAATATCCTCCTCTTTGGAAGCCAAGTTGGCTTGCACTTTCACTTGAGGATTTGCTTGACTCTTCAAGGTTGTGGTACACAACTCCCTCAAGGACTTAAGCTCATTGTTGATTGCATCAAGTTTGTAGTTGTTCATGGTGACTTTACTTACTTCATATGCCCCCGGTTTCATCCTATCACTCTTACTATGGGAGTACTTCTCTATCACCAAGGCTTGCTTCTCTACGAAATCCCAAGCCTCATCCACATTCTTTTCCATGAATGTTCCTCCGGAAAGTGATTGGAGCTTGAATTGACTATCCTCATCAAGCCCCTTGAAATAAATCTCCAATAGCTGTATCTTCGGTATCCCATGGTGTGTACAATCTTGGAGGAGGTCCTTGAACCTCTCCCAAGATTTGAATAGGTTTTCCTTATCCTTCATCACAAAGGCATTGATCTTCCCTCTTAGCTAGGTTGTCTTGGAAGATGGGAAGAACTTTGTAAGAAATTCGGTTATCATTTCCTCCCAAGTACCCACATGTCCTAGTGGAATGGATTGGTACCAAGCCAAGGCTTTATCTGTAAGTGAGAAGGAAAATTCCCTAAGCTTGTGGTTGTTTCTCTCCAATCTAGGTGGCCTTAGAGTCTCCATCAAGATCTCATAGTTCATCAAGTGTTGATGAGGAGACTGTCCTTCCATCCCTCTAAATTGATTATGCCGGATCATTTGTAGCACTTGAGGGCGGAGATCGTAGTCATGAGCTGCGGGATCTCCTAAGTTTACACCCGGACGGTGCAATATCTGGGCTGGATCCATACATTGCCCTAGCGTTTGCGGCTCCTCAATAATGATTGGCTCATTCCGTACTTGTACCGCCGGCTGCGGTGGTGGTGGAGGTGGTGGTTGACGAAGATTAAACTCCCTTTGCACAAGAGCTTGCCTAATCTCTTCAATTTCCCTCCTAGTTGCTTCTTGCCTTTCATTTGCAAGTATCCTCTCATTCTCCAAGGCTTAATCCCTTTGCCTAATTTTCTCTAAGGCATCATTCAACTCAGCTTCAAGATCTCTTCCGGCCATCCTCTTCTTCTTCTTAGTTCCCTTGGATCTAGTCTTAAGGGTTTTCTCCGGTTTGGGATCGAATGGAGCTAAATCCTTGCCATGAGATTTTCGCATGCACCTAAAGAATAAGAGAGTTCTTGTAAAATCAAAGACAAAAACCAAACAAGATCAAAAGCAACAAGAAAGACCTACACTATAGACAATCACACAAAATGATTCAATCTAGACCTAGTCCCCGGCAACGGCGCCAAAAACTTGTTACGCTAGAAATGTATAGCACAAAAGTCTTACAATTTATAATTCGATATAATTTCCAAACTCCTAGCGAACCCACAGTGTATGGGTCGTTTTGTAGCAAGGATAGTATTCCGAGGTTGAACACGAAGACTAAGGTGAAATCAAATCAAACAAGTGATCATGAATAGTACAAATCTAATCTAAGAAATGAGAAGGAAATAAAGAAATGAAAATCATGATATTGTTGGGTTTGGTTTTTGTGGTGATCAAGCAAGATCACAAATCATGCAATATTATAAATCAAACTAACAACTCAAGCTAGCAACTCAAACACAAGAAATGTGATCAACGAGAGAAAAGCGGATTCTAGGGGTTAGGACTTCCGGTTATGGTATTGGACTCAAGCTTCTAATCAACCTTGGATAAGCTACGATATGTTGGGAAAAGGGTGTTTATTTAATGGTATCTGTTCGCTCCAAACGGTGTGTGCAAACTTTAAATTTACTACCCAAGAAGTATGCTTAAAACTATGATGCGAACCCGCAGTGTACGGGTCAATTGCAATAAAAAGCAAGAATTCCAGGGGTCGATCTCAAGGACATAGGTGAAACAAAACCAATATGAGTAGTCAATATTGCAACTAACCACAAAAGCGATTAAAACAATCAAAGATGATAATATAGTCAATTAAAGGGAATATGCAAATTCTAGGGATTAAAGCATCCAGTTGTGGTTCCAACTCAAGATCTCAAGATAAGCGGACAAAGCTAAAGTTTTGCAAAGGGAAGGTGTTACTAAAGTGGAATAGATTACCGGGTAAGTCTAACTACTCACAATCCCAAGCCAAAGAACCTATTACCGGGTAAGTCTCAAGGTACTAAGGAAAGAAATTATAATCTCAAACCAACACGCCAACTAAGGGAATAGAATCAACCTTTACCGGGTAAGTCTCAAGCTAACTCAAAAAGATGGAACGAAGGCACACCCGAACCCCAATAATGGATAAACCTTTATTACCTACACTTATGATCATAGGTAAACAAACAAAGGAATTACCGGGTAAGTCTCATCCTAAGGTTGTATTGAACCAGTAAAGGTGTAATAAGAATAGGATTTAGCAAACTCTAACCCTGAACTCTCAATTACGGATCAGATAAGTCACCTCGGTCAGCCAAGTTGCACCCCGGCTGAGATGTTCATCGACTGAACGAGATGTTCTAACGTTAAGGATAAAAACTCGAGCTTTCAGGGTCGTATTGGAATTTAAGATTATTCTATCATTGTTTTTCCCAAAACCTTCAGCCAATCACCCTAGAATCGCACAAGGAAATTAGCCACTCATCATCATGAAAGCAATAATCAAATATAAGGGAAGAGAATGAATATTTGAACACAAAAACCTTAAGAACAAGGCTTCAATAATTGAATCAAATAAACAAATCAACGTTCCTTGGATTATAAATCCAACAAGACAATCAACAAGAAGGGAATCTAAGAAAGTCTTACAAATCCCTTCACAATACCTATAACAAGCTATGAACTTCTTTCCTTCAATCTTCCTTCAACATTACAAAAATCCTTTCTAACTGCAGCTTCTTCAATCTCCAAGTGCTGCGATGGTAGCGGGTTGCTGAATTTGTGGAAAATCTAGCCCTTTATATAGGAAAATTATCATCCAAAGATAATAATATCTTAAAAAGATAATTTCCTAATAAAATATATCCATATCTCTAAAGTAGATCTCCAAAACATATGATCTTCCTTCCAGAAATCCAACCCAAAAATATAAGATCTCCCTTTCCAAAAATAAAAGATCTCAGCCAAATAAAATATATCTCACCGCGTCCAAGGTGTTCGCCTCGATCGGGGCGCTCCTCAAGATCACCTCGGTCGAGGTGACTCTGTGGTCAACCGAGGTGAGTCTCAGCTGAAGGTGAAATCTCTCAAATCTGGTCCAAAGTAAATCTTCTTTGTTAATTCCTTGCTTCCTGAGTTCTTCCTTAAGGTCCAGAATGTAGCTTCAATGACTCCTCAGCTCCTTTAGCTCCATTTTAGTCCAAAATGTGTCATTTTACCTACGATTACAATGAAACTTGGTGTAGACCTCGATTCCCGTAAAGTTAGATGAAACGACAATATAATCACTTAATATACATTCAAACATGCAGATTATTGAAGATAAAACGTATAAACAAGTCCCAAAATATAGACTATAATTCATGCTATCAAAATACCCCATACTTGTCCCTTGCTTGTCCCCAAGCAAGTTCCGAGTCTTAAGTACAAGATAGAATGGATTATAAGTCATAAAGATCAATGAAAAGTATTTGGTGGTGTGCTTCACTCATAGATCACTCTAAGAGAATGCTTCATGGAGTTTAAAATCAAAACATGCTCAAAACATTTTATAAATATACGAAAGTTGTTCATCTTTGCATAAAATCGTAGAATGCATAATAAATCATAATTATCGAAATTAATCATGTATAATCCAGTTTAAACCACCAAGTCAATCAACAAGCTCGAGGTCTCAAGGGCTTTTCAAGAGAGGTCAAGAAACGTGTGAGGGTGGGATGTATATAGGGAATGTGGTGCTAGAATCCGGGAAAAGGATCTTCACTTTACTTGCTTTGAATTTCAACATCTTTCACCAATAAGCTTTGCTTATTTTACTTTTTTTACTTTTTGGGATGCATGGACAGAGGTGCACAATAACCGAAGCCTAGGAAATCAGCAATCATCAATTTGTCGAGATGCCTCAAACCCTTGATGCACATACCAGACCCGTTAGGAATATCGCTCAATCCGACTTTGGCAAGACAAAAACACCCAGCTATGTGAATGGTGCCGAGTTACTCATCATCATGATTGACTTCCCCAAACCTATTTGTTTCTTTCTAACTTCCAGCAAACATCTCAACTTTTCCTTCACTTGCTTTTCATTTGCTTGCTTCCAAATTTCCGGATAGGTAAAGGGAGGCAAATATATATATATGAGGGGCTAAGCATGATCAAGAAGAAGAAGAGAAGAGAATGAATTGCCTTAATCATCCCAGGAAGAAAGTGATAGAACTCGTCATGTGGTGTCAACCTTCAAATTCAACATAATTTGGATAAAAACAAAATATTAAACATGCCAACATTTCAAACAAAGCATTTAGCAACTTAAACATATCATAAAACCTTTCAAACATATAAAGATTTCAAAACCAGTCTGCAAACAAAATCTTCACTGAGGTCATATCCACATAAGAAGCACAAAAATCGTTTCTAAAACTGTCTCAGTTAAACTACCTCGGTCGAGATGTTCTAAGTCAACTGAGGTGCTACACCTCGATTGGTCAGAATCACTTCGGTCGAGGCCATAAAACTTTTTTTCTTAACCAGTTTTTGACGTTTTTCTCAATTAATTAACCTGTATGCATTCATGTAATGGCAGATAAACACATGAAGCATAGATAAGACAATAATATCCAAATAGAGTCATACAAGCATACACACAATGTCAAATCATACATCCAAATACCCCATACTTGGGACACATTGTCCCAATGGGTCAAAATAAGTCTAAAAGAAGTGTACTCACCGGACATAAGTTGAGCTGCATATAAAACAAATAAAAGAAATCCCTGCAAGCTCTAGTCCTGGTCTGCTGGTGGTGGTGGTGGTTATGGCATGTACGGATGTTGGGATGGGTCAAAAGGATAGCCCATCATGTGCTGGAACTAGATCTCCATCATCCGGCGCTGATAGTGCTGGCTCTCTAGCATCTGGTGTGTCCGACTCTCCATCTCTCGGCGCTGGTGATCAAGGCGCTCACCGATATCAACTGTAAGAGCGGCGTAGGAGTCGATCATCTTATCGGTGAGGTCATCAATCATCTGGTGTGCTGTTGGATCTCTAAATCTGCGGGCTCTGCGCCTAGCAGGACGTGGTGGTGGTGCAGCTGCCTCCTCCTCAGTCTCCTCGTCGTCCAGATCGACGACTGACACACTAGGACCGGCTGTGTCCGTTCTTGTCTCCATGGCAGCACCGCCATCATCCTCCTCATCCTCTTGTACTGGAGCTGGTGCGTCTCTAGCGTCCTCAATGTAAGGTGTCCACGCAGTGGACCAGCACTGAGAGTTGTAGACCGAAAACTGGGATTACCACCTAATACCTTGTGGGGAAGTCTGCTCCCAAGGCATCGCCACATATGGTGTAGTAAGTCCACGACGAACTAGAATCCTCCTAGTGATCATCTCCTACAGCCCTAGTGGCTTGGAAGCCGCAACTAGTATACATGCACTCAAATCCACTCCCATCACTGTAGCTATGTGGGTCACTAAACCGCCACAACAAATATCTCCCTTCTCCTTTGCCTTGATCCAGTGCAGATCCTCAGCTAGCATAGCACCGAAATCAAGCACACCCCCAATCACCATGCAAAACAAACTCAAAAGCTCCCCCTGTCTAACCTTCTGGGCATCTCAATACGCGCCAGAAGTGTCTCGCTGAATATCCTGTGGGCGAGTCTAAAAGCGAGGTGGAAGATGATCTGCTCCGCAGAGTCTCCAGGTCTCCACCTATCAGCATGCTCAACTACATGAGCTATCTGTCCCCAGAACTGTCGAGCTACAGCTCGAGAAGGAAAATTGGGAACTGTGGGGGTCGGGAAGCCGAAGACATCTCTCTACTGATCCATCTGTACTAAATAATTCCGGTTCAGCAACCGGTACTTGATGGCGTGCTCTGCAGGCAGGTGAGTCACAGAAGTCACAAACTCCAATATAGGCTGGAGGTAGGCTGGAGCTCAGATCTCCATAAACTGCTCCAGCCCGACCATCGAGACCATCCGTCTCAAATCGTCCGCAACATATAAACAGTCAAAAGAGGAGATATCTAGAAACCGCAGCGCAATCACTGGGCGCGTACAAATGCGGTCGTAATCAGCCTGGTAACGCTCATGTATCACCGGTATGGAAGGCCGAGAAGAAGAAGAATAAGTGGAAGATCCATCTCTCAGGACAATCTGGCGATCTGACCTGGAACTCATTCTCTCTCTCTCTGTTTGACAGGTCACCTCGGTTGCTTGTCAGAACTCAAGAATCACCTCGGCCGAGGCACAGGTCGAGGTGCGAAACTGTTCGATTTCAATTCTCTAGAATTCAGTTCTTTTCCCCCGATTTCACTACAGATTGTTCCTAAGGGGTACTTAATCCTTTTTCAATAGAGATCTATGTCAACCAAATCCACTAAACTCCGAAATCAATAAAGAAGAGAAAGTTAGGGTTTCGACTATTTTACCCCGGATTTGGTCGATTCGAGGCGTTCTAGTTGCCAGATTGTTGCTTGCAATCGGTTCCTCTAGCATTTCCTTGCAGAATGGGAGCAAGAATCGTCGAAAACGATCGAGAAACGAAGAAAACGAGATGGAGAGGTGCCGCGGTCGAGGGGTGAGTTAGGAGGGAAGAGAGAGAAATCGTTTTCCCTTTTATACCCCTCGCCGATTCTGCTGTCACCTCGGTCGAGGTGGTCCCGACTGGACCGAGGTGTCTGGACCGAGGTGGAGTGTTGTCAGCCCTAGTCGCCTCGGTTGCTCAAGAATCATCTCGGTCGAGGTGCTGGGACTGCTACCGAGATGTGTCTCAGTCAAACTCCGTCTTCTCAATTTCTCGAACTTCTATCCTTCCAGTGTTGCTCCTGGGTTGTATTCCTTCCTTAGAGAGTATCTAGTTTTTGTCTAGGACGCCAAAAACAAAGCAAAGCAAAGCAAAAGCAAACTATCTAAAGTTCGACTAGAAAAGGGAAAAGAAAGCAATACCTTGGGTTGCCTCCCAAGAAGCGCTTGGTTTAAGGTCGCTAGCTGGACCGTACGGCATCCCTAAACAAGGTATAGTGGTGCAATCTCCTCAACTTGGACTTTCGGTTGGTATTTCTTAAGCCTATGACCATTGACCTTGAAGCTTCCACTTGTTTCTCCCCGAATCTCAACTGCACCATAAGGGATAACATGTTTCACAACGTAAGGTCCTGTCCATCTAGATTTCAACTTACTTGGAAAGAGGCGAAGGCGGGAGTTGAAGAGTAGAACTAAATCTCCTTCTTTGAACTCCTTAGGAATGATACGCCTCTCATACCATTTCTTTGTCCTTTCCTTGTAGATCTTGGCATTCTCATAAGCGTTCAAACGCAGCTCCTCCAGCTCATTGATGTCCAATAGCCGCTTCTCACCGGCTTCCTTGATATCGAAATTCAACCATTTGATTTCCCAATACGCTTTGTGTTCTAGCTCAACGGGCAAATAGAAAGACTTCCCATATACCAAGTTATAAGGGGTGGTACCAATGGGAGTCTTGAATGCGGTCCTGTAAGCCCAAAGAGCGTCGTCCAACTTTCTGGACCAATCCTTCCTTGTCCTAGAGACGATCTTCTCCAAGATTGCTTTGATTTCTCTATTCGAGATCTCGACCTGTCCATTAGTTTGAGGGTGATAAGGGGTTGCTACCTTGTGGGTTACCTCATACTTCGATAGAAGTGCTTTAAACTTTCGGTTGATGAAATGTGTCCCTCCATCGCTGATAATGATGCGTGAAGTCCCAAAATGTGGAAAGATCGTCCGATTGAAGAACTTCACAACTACCATGGCGTCATTAGTGGGAGAGGCAATGGCTTCCACCCATCTAGAGACGTAGTCGACAGGTAGGAGGATGTTGAGGTTTCCTCCGGATGATGGGAAAGGTCCCATGAAATCAACCCTCTATACATAAAAAATCTCAACTTCTTCGATGTTATTGAGTGGCATCTCGTTCCTTCTAGATAAATTTCTTGTTCTCTGGCATGCATCACAAGAAACAACAATTTTTCACATCCTTAAATAATGTAGGCCAAAAGAAACCGGAACGTAATACCTTGGCGCACATTTTGTGAGCGCTAGCATGCTCTCCACAAGGAAGTGAGTGGCAATGCCGTATAACACTAGTGATTTCATCCTCCGGAATGCATATTCGAAGCATCCCGTCTGGACCTCTCTTATACAATGAAGGTTCATCCCAATAGTAGTGGCGTACATCTTTAAAGACTTTCTTCCTTTGAGCGTACGTCAATCCGGGTGGAATTTCCTAGCAAACAAGATAATTAACAATGTCAGCATACGAAGGTTCTTTATTATTTGAAGTTTGGTGGAGAAAGTGTTCCACCAACTGTGGGTGAGTTTCAAAAAAGGGAGTAAGAAGTTTGTTATTCTCAGTTGACAATATCTCGCTTTCGACCTCGGTCGAGGTCTAGAGTGGGTGACCAAGATGTTCTTCAGTCAAGAACACCTCGCTTGGTCCAGAAAGTGCCTCGGTCGTGGTACTGCAACTGGGACCGAAACTGGAGATTCTCTTCTCCTGGATTAGTTTTTCAATCTTAGATCCTGGATCTTCTTCCAGTTCCTTTAAGCTTCGTATATTTGCATCACAAGAAGCATCTATACCTTCATCCATTAAGCTAAAACTAATAACTCTCTCAAGTGGATCATTAATAAGGATAGAACTCACCAATTCTCTTGATTCTTCTTCATCATAGATGTTGAAGATATCTTCCTCCTGCGGCTCTCCTTTCATTGCCACAAGCAATGCAAATTCTACTTGATCACCGCCAATATTGAATTGCAACTTGGCGTTCTTACAATCCACATTGCAACCCGAGGTTGCTAGGAATGGTCTCCCGAGAATGATAGGAATGGGATAATCTGCGGGAATATCAAGAACAACAAAGTCTATAGGTAAACAAAAGTTACCTAACTTAACCGGGACGTCTTCCAAAATGCCCACGGGATGAGTAATGGAGCGGTCCTCCATGTATAACCTTATCTTCACCGGCTTGTGCTCTCCATGTCCGATCTTCACACATAGCTCCAGTGGGATGATGCTCACGCTGGCTCCTAGATCACACAACGCCTCACAAGTGACATCCCCAACTTGAATGGGAATGCAAAATGAGTCGGGATCTCTTAACTTGGGTGGCATCTTCTCCTTCATGATTTGAATGAGCTCCGAGGATTTAGATGTCATCCTTACTTCACCAAAGTCTTCCAGCTTCCTCTTCCTTGAAAGAATTTCTTTCAAGAACTTCCCATAAGCGGGCATCCTTAGAATAACATCAAGGAAAAGGATATTCATATGTAGTTTGTTCATCAAGTCAAGGAACTTACCAAAGTGCTTGTCTAGATGTGCTCTGGCCCTTGACTGGGGGAATGGAAGTGGTGGTTTATAAGCAGGAGGTGGAACATAAACTTCAGATTTCTCCTCCGCTTTCTGAGGCTCCACCTCGGTTGGTACCTCAACCGAAGTGTTCTTCGTCTGTACCTGGACCGAGGTGTTCTTCACTGGCATCGACTGAGGCACTAGATCTGCAGTTTTCAGTCCACTTCTCGTCGTTATTGCCATGATCTGTCCCTTGGGGTTGCTCTCTGTCCTTGCTGGGAGCTTCCCTGTGTCTCTTGGCGCTTTATTCGCCTTATTAAAGAATTGTTGTTTTAAGGCTTTTTGTGCCTTCGAAAATGAAGTCATGGACGTCTCCATAGCATTGAGCTTGATCAAGATAGCCTCCAGTACTGCATCTTTCTTTTCTTGCTGGGACAAGCTTGATCCAGGCTCTTGGCTCTTCAATGGAGTAGAAGAAGAAGAAGAAGAGAGGAAAGGATTAGAAGAGTTGTTTGAATTGGAGTTAGAGTAAGAGTTACCCGAATTTTGATTGTTGGGCCTCCAATTATTGTTGTTGGATCCTCTATTGTTGTTGTAATTGTTGTTCCGGGAACCGTTGTTGTTGTTGTTGTTCCGGTAACCATTATTGTTTCTTGAGCTTTGATATCCTTCCTCTTCCTTCTTGGTGTGAGCAACCAAAAGTTCCTTCAATTGCTTTACCTCATTTTTGAGGGAGGTAAGTTGATTATCATTTGATGGAGCTTCTTAGAAATTAACTCTCTTAACTCCATTTTCAGCTCCTTGGTGTGAGTACTTCTCCATGTGCAAAGTTTGTTTTTCAATGAATTCCCAAGCTTCATCAATCGGCATGTCCATGAATGTGCCAGCGGATAGTAGTTGAAGGCTGAATTGGGTGGCTCCATCCAATCCCTTGAAGTAAATCACCAACAACTCTATCTTTGGAATCCCATGATGTGGGCAATCCAAGAGAACATCTTTAAATCTTTCCCATGACTTGGACAAACTCTCCTTGTCCTTCATGATGAATTCGTTGATCTTCCCTCTCATTTCAGCAGCTTTGGAGGGGGGAAAGAATTTTGTCAAGAACTCCGTCGTCATCTCCTCCCAAGTGTTGATCTTTCCGGGAGGAAGAGACTGGTACCAAGTAAGCGCCCTGTCCTTCAAAGAAAAGTAAAATGGCCTTAACTTGTAATTATTATTTTCCACTCTTGAAGGTTTCAAGGTCTCCATCAAGATCTCATAGTTTTGTAAATGTTGGTGCGGAGATTCTCTTTCTAGACCTCCAAACTAGCATTGGCGGATCATGGAAAGAACTTGCGGTCGAAGTTCATAATCATGCTCTGCTGGGTCTCCTAGGTTGACTCCTGGACGCCTCACTTGCTGGTTTGGGTCCATCATCTGCCCAAGGGTCTGTGGAATACCTGCAAAAAGAACATCTTGGACTGGTATCCGAGGTGGAAGTATCTCGGCCGTGGCAACTGGAGCGGGGTCTTGCCTCGGTCGAGGGTCTGGTGGAGGCAAGATCTGAGCTCGGGTGCGATTTTCCTCCCTCTCGCACTGCTGTTCTTCCCTATTGAGGCGCAGTTGTTCTATCGCCTCCTTCAATTCGGCCTCAAGATCGCGATCGTCTCGATTGGCCATTTTCACTTCTTTAATGCGTCTTTTGTATGTCTTCTCTAGTTCGGGATCATAAGGAATGATTTCCTTCCCAGCACGGGTTCTTCGCATAAACCTAAAAAGAAGAACCTGCGAAAGTCACTCAAGTAGAGTGGTTAGTAGCAACAGGGGCAATAGCCCCAAAAGACACCCGTAACCGGCTAGGTCAAGACCAAGTCCCCGGCAACGGCGGCAAAAACTTGTTCGCTCCAAACGGTGTGTGCAAGCTTTAAATTTATAACCCAAGAAGTATGCTTAAAACTAGGATGCGAACCCGCAGTGTACGGGTCAATTGTAATAAAAAGCAAGAATTCCAAGGGTCGATCTCAAGGACTTAGGTGAAACAAAACCAATATGAGTAGTCAATATTGCAACTAACCACAAAAGCAATTAAAACAATCAAAGATGATACTATAGTCAATTAAAGGGAATATGCAAATTCTAGGGATTAAAGCATCCAGTTGTGGTTCCAACTCAAGATCTCAAGATAAGCGGACAAAGCTGAGGTTTTGCAAAGGGAAGGTCATACTAAAGTGGAATAGATCACCGGGTAAGTCACACTACTCACAATCCCAAGCCAAAGAACCTATTACCGGGTAAGTCTCAAGGTACTAAGGAAAGGAATTATAATCTCAAACCAACACGCCAACTAAGGGAATAGAATCAACCTTTACCGGGTAAGTCTCAAGCTAACTCACAAAGATGGAATGAAGGCACACTCGAAACCCAATAAAGGATAAACCTTTATTACTTACACTTATGATCATGGGTAAACAAACAAAAGAATTACCGGGTAAGTCTCATCCTAAGCTTGCATTGAACCTGGAAAGGTGTAATAAGAATAGGATTTGGCAAACTCTAACACTGAACTCTCGGTTACGGATCAGATAAGTCACCTCGGTCAGCCAAGTTCCACCCCGGCCGAGATGTTCATCGACTGAACGAGATATTCTAAGGTTAAGGATAAGGACTCGGGCTTTCAGGGTCCTACTGGAATTTAGGATTATTCTATCATTGTTTTTCCCACAAGCTTCAACCAATCACCCTAGAATCGCACAAGGAAATTAGCCACTCATCATCATGAAAGCAATAATCAGATATAAGGGAAGAGAATGAGTATTTGAACACAAAAACCTTAAGAACAAGGCTTCAATAACTGAATCATATAAAAAAATCAGCGTTCCTTGGATTACAAATCCAACAAGACAATCAACAAGAAGGGAATCTAAGAAAGTCTTACAAATCCCTTCACAAAAGCTATAACAAGCTATGAACTTCTTTCCTTCAATCTTCCTTCAACCTTCCAAAAATCCTTTCTAACTACAGCTTCTTCTATCTCCAAGTGCTGCGATGGTAGCGGATTGCTGAATTTGTGGAAAATCCAGCCCTTTATATAGGAGAATTATCTTCCAAAGATAATAATATCTTAAAAAGATAATTTCCTAATAAAATATATCCATATCTCTAAAATAGATCTCCATAATATATGATCTTCCTTCTAGAAATTCAGCCCAAATATATAAGATCTCCCATTCCTAAAATAAAAGATCTCAGCCAAATAAAATATATCTCGCCGTGTCCAAGGTGTTCGCCTCGGTCGGGGCGCTCATCAAGATCACCTCGGTCGAGGTGACTCTGTGGTCAACCGAGGTGAATCTCAGCTGAAGGTGAAATCTCTCAAATCTGGTCCAAAGTAAATCTTCTTTGTTAGTTCCTTGCTTCCTGAGTTCTTCCTTAAGCTCCAGAATGTAGCTTCAATGACTCTTTATCTCCTTTAGCTCCATTTTAGTCCAAAATTTGCCATTTTACCTACGATTACAATGAAACTTGGTGTAGACCTTGATTCCCGTAAAGGTAGATGAAACGACGATATAATCACATAATATACGTTCAAACATGCAGATTATTGAAGATAAAACGTCTAAACAGGTCCTAAAATATAGACTATAATTCATGCTATCAATATCAATCACCGGGTAGGTCTCATGGTCCACTAATCTCGCACCTAAGGTTCTATTACCGGGTAAGTCTCTAGGAACCTAAGGACGAGAATTCTACACAAACCGGGTTGCTATCTAGCGGTCAAACCTCTCCTTACCGGGTAAGTCTCGGGGAGGTAAGTCCTGAGCAACAATCCTAGCACACTCAAACCAATAGCGGCTTGCGAGGCTCAATACTACCTAGAGTTCATCATCTTTGGTATCTAAGATTGGGAATTACCGGGTAAGTCTCTTTCCTAACTTAGTTTGCTAGCATTAGGTCACCCTAAGCTAGATAAGGCTTAACAAACACTAGGATTTCAATAATCTAACATCTTAACATATGGATTTATCAATATAAACACAATAGAGTAAAACCACGTCTGATCATACACAACCACGGCCGTGGTTTAGGAGGAACAAGCCGTGCTTTTGATCGGGGTTTAGGTTTCTAGTATGCAAGTCAGACAAAGGAATATTCACGTCTATTCTATCATTATCCAAGCCATAACTTTTTGTCCATCACCCTAGAATCACAACTACTTAGCCAATAACATGCATTTTAAGATCTAAACTCATTATGCAAGCATACATGGTTTCCATAGCTAGATGGTGATTGAAAGCAAGTAAAGCAATAAATCTTGGCTGAATATGAGTTTAAACAAGACTTACAACCATTCAAATACAACTTCAAATAGTTCTTACAACACTTCCAAAAGCTTCTCAACAAAAATCACTAAAAACCACTCAAAGTCTCACTCTAGATCTAAGTTTAATGATGTTGTTCTTCTCCCAAAATGAGAGTTATTTTTTTTCTTCTTCCAAGTCTTCCTCCTTTAACAATGGATGATGAGAGACAGTCCAAAAGCCAGCCTGCAGGCTTTCCCAAGTCCACACTCAACCAAGAAAAGCAAAGGTCGGGCAAAGAAATCGTGTGACAAGTGTCAAGGCGGTCCAGACAAAAACCACGGACAAAACAATGATTTCACGGGCCTGGAAATGGCCTCTAGGCCGTGGTTCCTACAAATAAGCCGTCCTTGGATCACTAAGTCATGAGTTGGTGCAAGGCATGCACCAACAAGGTCTTTTGTGTTCTCCTTTGCTCCTAGCTTGCTCCTTAAAGAGTCATGATGTGTTCCATTACGAGGAATGATCCTCGAATGCATCGATTAAGTCCTAAAGCTCCGCAAAATACCTACAAAACCGACAAAAGCTCGTGTAGACGTCTATTTCAACAATGTGGATGAATTAAGTGTAAATGTCACGAACTAATGCCAAACCATGCATGAATAATGGGAAAAACTACCTAAATGAATGCCTATACTAACGCCATAAATCATGTCATCAGGAATGTTTTCCGTTCATCCGGGAAGTTTCCCTTGATCTCTTGGAACTTCTCCGGCCTTGCTGAATTCCTGATTTTACAAGGCTTTTTGTGCCTTAGAAATAGAAGTAATCGAATTCTCCAGCCCACTCATCTTTCCCGCCAAGGCTTCAATCATTCCTTCAATCTTATCCTTGGGAGCTGAGCTTGAAGATGGTTCCTGACTCTTCAAAGGAGTAGAAGTAGAAGAAGAAGGTGGGTTAAGAGCTTTTTCAACATGAGAATAAGGGTTACCAGAATTATTTTGGTTGGATCTCCAATTGTTGTTGTAATTCCGGTTGTTGTTCTTGTAATTGTTGTTCCTATTCCCTTGATAGTTCCCTTGATTATTTCCTCTTCCCACGTAGCTAGCATCTTGTTTTGATGCTTGCGTTTGAGTCTTCAAAAGCTCCTTCAAAGCCTTCATCTCTTTGTTAAGAGTGTCGATTTGATTTAAACTAGTTGGAGTAAGATTCAGCTCTTGAGTCCTTGAGCTTCGACTCCTATTATCGGGCCTTCGTTGGGAATATTTCTCAACGATTTGAGCTTGTTTTTTTAACAAACTCCCAAGCGTCATCGACTCTCATATCCATAAACTTTGCAACTGAGAAAGATTGGAGTTTGAATTGGGTTTTCCTATCCAAACCCTTCAAATAAATTTCCAGCATCTCTAGTTTTGGAATCCCATGATGACGAACGCACTAATTTTTATATAAGCTCTCATTATCCTTTCCCAAGATTTATATAAGCTCTCATTATCCTTCATGACGAACGCGTTACTTTTTCCCCTCAATTCCGCTGTTTTTGATGGCGGAAAGAATTTGGTGAGAAATTCCGAAGACGTTTCCTGACATATATTCACTCTTCCGGATGGAAGAGATTTATACCAACAAGCGCCCTATCCTTCAAAGAGAAATAGAAGGGTCGCAATTTATAATTATTATTCTCAACTCCCACAAGCTTCAAATTCTCCATGAGAATATCATAATTTTGTAAATGTTGAGGTAGAGATTCCCTCTGCAATCCTCCAAATTGACTTTGACGGATCATAGTAATAACTTCAGGTTGAAACCCATAGTCATGTTCATCCGGATCAATAATAACGCCGGGACGGCGTGTTTGTTGAACAGGATCCATTCTTTGACCAAGTGTTTGTGGTATTCCCACAAGTGGATCAACTCTTCCAACCCTTGGTACAGGGTTAGGTACAGGTGGTGGCACAATGAGAGGTGCCAGTGGGTCGGCCGCAACCCTAGCATTTCTTTCTTCATTTATTAGTCGAATAGATTCTCTCAATTCGTCAATGCCGGCTAGAAGTTTTTCCTCTCTAGGAAGTCCTTCCCTTCTTTCTCTTACGAGAGCTTCATCTCGTTCTCTTACTCGATCAAGAACTTCATTCAATTCAGCTTGAAGATCTCTTTCTCCTTCATTATTCCCAACAGCCATTTTTGCTTCTTTCAACCTCCTTTTGTATGTCTTTTCATGTTCGGGATCGTAGGGTACGATTTCTTTACTAGCGCGAGTTTTTCGCATAAACCTAAGAAAAGATCCTACAAGAACACTCAAGTAAAGTGATCAATAGCAAAAGCAAGGAGTTTCCAATTTAGATAACCGAAACCGAATTTGTTCTAAGCAAAATCCCCGACAACGGCGCCAAAAACTTGTTCTCTCCAAAAGGTGTGTCCAAGCTTTAAAATTTATACCAAGAATAAAAGTAAATAAGTGAACCCGCAGTGTACGGATCGATCACAGTAAAAGCATGAATTCTAGGGTCGAATTCAGGGATTTGGTGAAACAAAATTCAGAACAAGCAATCTAACAAGGAAATATGTGACTATTGACAATATAAGAAAAAAATTTGATTTTGTGTAAGGGTTTGGGAAAAAGGATTCTAAGGATCAAGATATCCGATTGTGGTTTTCGATTCAAGAATTCTAAAGATCGTATGGACAGAGTTGAGGTTGGTAAGGTATGTGTTCTAATGCGGCATGATGTACGGTGAAGTGTCTACCACCCATGTCCAATCCCAAATGCTCTAAATAAAGGATGTTGAGTCTCGATAAGATAGAGGGTCTAAGGGAAGGATAATATTCTCAAAACAAAACACAAACCCAAGGGAATCAGGCCAACTCACAAAGGTAAGGGTTTTGGCACACTCAACCTTAATAGAGGGTTTTGATTCCTCTATTACCTAGATCTTGTAATCGTTGGCAACCAACAACGGGAATCACCGGGTAGGTCTCTTCCCACACTAGGATATAGGTTAGGAAATTTCAACAAGGCTAGGTTTTAAACAATATTTAACAAAAGATCAAGGATAAAGCAAGGTAGGTACGACAATAAGGAAAATCGGGTTGTTCATCAAAGGATATCCTCCGATCTTTACCAAGAATAATTCGATTTTTCCTTCTGTTATGGTTAAACTCAACTCTCAGGATCCAATCTGTTTATAAAGATCATTCTATCATCATCTTAACCACAACCATCAACCAATCACCCCAGAATCACAAGGGTTTTAGCCAAGAATACACATCATCAAAATCAAAAGAGATATTAAATCAAGAAAAACAGGAACTTGAGAAAACTTTGAATCTTGAATTAAATAAATTCCAAAAACATTTGAACAATGATTCAGCCTTTTAAAACTCAAAGAAAAAATCAAAACAAACTCCAAATCAAGTTCACAATGACAAAATAAAACTAACAACTCACAACTCTCCAAGAAATTCGATCTTGGACTTCAACTTCCGAAACTTCCTTCAAATCTTGTAACCGAACGCCTTTGATTGTATATTGAGTAGGATGGGATAATTCTGAGATGCCCTTGAAGCTGGTGAGACGTCCTCCTTTTATAGGACAAAAGGATTTATCTTATGGCTACAATCCTACAACCAATCGGTTTAATAAGATAGAAATCGACTCATATATGATATAGATCGACTGATCTTAATATATCATGATCCGAAATTTATCTTCTGCACTTGTTTATCTCTTAATTCCGTCTTCTATTTTCTATGGTGATCTTTTCTCATATCTTCTTTGATTTTTTAGCTCCCTTCCCGATCCTTTATGATGTCATGCTCCATAACGATTCATTTCCAAACCAATTTTCCACGATTTATCTACAATTTCACAAATATCATGCGTAGACATCTATTCTCGAAATATATATGAATATGGATAATAAAGCTCACAATCCTCATCAAATGTATGTAAAACTGAGGTGATAAACTCGTATAATGCATGAATATGATGGTATATAATTCATGTCATCAACCCGCAACATCGGTCCTGGTGTCCATGACTTCAACGCCGTGATCACTCTCCTCATCATCAGCTTCCATCGGCCTCCTCCTCATCAGATATCTCCTCTAACACCATCTTCCAATTGTGATGATCTTGGCTGGTGAACTCGCATTTCCAATCGACCCTCCTCAGGTTCGTCTTCTTCCATGTCATAGCAACAAAAGGAGCACCCCGTCCTCATGGTATAAGAATACCACGGGAAATCAACTGCGGAGACCAAGAGGTCGGGCTGGGGCGACTAAGGTGCAAGCCGATAAGTCCAAGTCAAAAGCTCTAGTGACGTTGGTCACTAGACCTCCCACATAAATTTCCCCCTTGGACTTATTCCCGACCTTCATCAGACTATCTGCCAAAAGGGTGGCAGTATCTGGCCAAGTGCCGGTGGCCATGTACCAAAGAAAGAGTAGTTCAACTACCTTCAATTTTTGTGGGCTCTCGGGTCGTGCAAAGTGCATCTCGCTCATTACCCTATGAGTAATATTAAATGACAAATTGTATATCTTTTTATCTTTGGAATCACCTGCAGCCCACACATCCTCTCCTCCCTCCACTAATGCAATACTCTCCCAAAAGTCTTTAGCCTTAATTGTCCTTGGGAAAGTTCCCGCACTAGCATTCGTGAAACCATAGAAACCACGAAACATTTCGATAGAGAAGTTGTACGTCTTATTCAACAATCTAAATTTCACACTTCTCTTCTCAAAGGAACTCAAAAATTCCCTTGTGATTGGTTCTTGTACCTTACTCCTACCAAACTCTCAAACTTCTCAACATTGTTCATCTTCAATCCTACTTAGATACTAGCCTATCAAGCAAAACACAAAACAAACCAAAAACAATAACAAAAATGAAAAAGAAAAAGACAACAGAGAAGAATTACCTTGGGTTGCCTCCCAAGAAGCACTTTGTTTCACGTCGTTAGCTAGACAAAATCCCGTGGGTGACTACCCGAGGTGAAGGGGGCAATCCTTTCCACCGGAGCTTCCGGCGTATACCTTTTCAACCTATGCCCGTTCACCTTGAAACTCCCACAATGCTCACCCCAATACTTCAACTGCTCCATGGGGAAAGATCTTCTTCACAACATGGTGTCCCGTCCACCTTGATTTCAATTTCTCCGGGAAGAGTCAAAATCTCGAATTGAAGAGAAGGACAAGATCTCCTTCACTCAACTCCTTCAGGATGATATGCTTGTCATACAACCGTTTAGTTCTCTCCTTATAGATTTGGGCGGTTTTATAATTGTCG
Source organism: Fagopyrum homotropicum (assembly GCA_033239125.1). NCBI lineage: Eukaryota > Viridiplantae > Streptophyta > Magnoliopsida > Caryophyllales > Polygonaceae > Fagopyrum > Fagopyrum homotropicum. The sequence goes on along the minus strand of BSWB01000008.1, from coordinate 57,248,301 downwards.
AGCCGGATTTCCTCAAGCTCGTTGATATCCAAGAGTTGTTTCTTCTCAGCTTCCTTCTTATCAAAATTTAGCCACTTAATAGCCCAATATGGCCTATGCTTCAACTCCACCGGAAGATGGCAAAACTTGCCATACACTAGCTTGTACGGGGTGGTTCCAATTTGGGTCTTGAAGGCGGTTTTATAGGCCCACAACACATCATCTAGCTTCAATGACCAATCCTTCCTCGTCCTAGAGACCATCTTCTCAGAACCACCTTTGATCTCTCTATTGGAGATCTCAACTTGGCCACTAGTTTGAGGGTGGTATGGTGTAACCACCTTGTAAGTCATCTAATACTTAGTCAAGAGTGCTTCAAAGTTCCGGGCGGTGAAATGCTTTCCTCCATCATTAATGATACCCCTGGGTGTGCCAAATATTGGGAATATGACTTGGTTAAAGAACTTCATTACCACCTTGGCGTCATTAGTAAGAGGAAGCAATAGCTTCAACCAATCTTGAGATGTAATCAACCGACAACAGTATGTAGAGATTCCCACAAGAAGATCGGAACGACCCCGTGAAGTCCACTCCCAAATATCAAATATCTCAACCTCTTGAATGTTGTTTAGAAGGATTTAATTCTTCCTAGAGATATTTCTTGGCCTTTGACAAGCATCAGAAGCAACAACAAAGTTTACACATCTTTAAACAGGTTCAAGTAAAAGAATCCGGATTGTAATACCTTGGCAAAAGTCTTGTGGGAGCTAGTATGACCACCACAAGGTAATGAGTGGCAATGACGAATGACGCTCTCCACCTCATCATCCAGTATGCATTTCCTAAACATCCCATCCGGGCCTATTTTGAACAAAAGAGGCTCATTCCAATAGTATTGCCTCACGTCCTTGAAGAACTTCTTTCTTAGAGCATAGGATAAACCGGGAGGGACTTCTTGGCACACCAAAGATTTCACGATGTCGGCGAACCATGGCTCGCTCCCTCTTGAGACTTGGAGACGATACTCCTCTATCACATGAAGTTGGTCATCCGGAAATGAGTTATCAGTTGGGAGATCACTCGTCTCAACAACAACAAGAGGCAACCGGCGAAGGTGATCCGCTACCGAGTTCTCGGATCCCTTCTTGTCTTATATTTCCAAATCAAACTCTTGAAGAAGAAGGATCCTCCTAATGATACGAGGTTTTGCATCCTTCTTTGTGATGAGATATCAAATTGCCGCATGGTCGATCTGTGTAAACAATCACTTTTGCCCCCACAAGGTAAGAACGAAATTTCTCAAAAATATAGACCACCGCTAGCAACACCTTCTTGGTAGTGACATAGTTTAGTTGGGCCTCATCTAGTGTCTTGCTAGCATAATAATTGCATGAGTGAGCCCATTCTTCTTTTGGCCAAGCACGTCCCCAACCGCTACATCAATTGCATCAAACATCACCTCAAACGATAAGCTGTAATCCGTGGTTAAATGATAGGTGCGGAGATCAAAACTTCTTTTAACCTACTAAAATCGTCAAGACACTCTTTCGAGAACTCAAAGACAACATCCTTCATTAGTAGGTTAGTGACTGATTGAGAAATCTTAGAGAATTCTTTAATGAACCTCTGGTAAAAACCGGCATGACCTAAAAAGCTTCTTACCTCCTTTACCGAAGTAGGTGGAGGCAACTTCTCAATTGTCTCAATCTTGACTCTATCAACCTCAATGCCTCGGTTGGAGACCAAGTGTCCCAAAATAATTCCTTCATTAACGATGAAGTGACACTTCTCCCAATTCAAAACAAGGTTAGTGTCCTCACATCTTTGTAAAAGTAATGACAAGTTAGCTAAGAAATCATCATAAGATGAACCATAAACAGAGAAGCCATCCATAAATACTTCAATGATATTTTCAATATATTCAGAATATATGGCCTTCATACATCTTTGAAAAGTGGCGGGTGCATTACACAACCCAAATGGCATTCTCCTATATGCAAAATTACCCCAAGGCCAAGTAAATATGGTTTTCTCTTGGTCATCGGTGTGGATTAGGATTGGGACAAATCCATATAACCATCTAGGTAGCAAAAGTGTGTTCAACTAACCTCTCTAGCATTTGGTCAATGAAGGGGAGATGAAAATGATCTTTCCTAGTAGCCACATTCAACTTTCTATAATTTATACACATCTTCCAACCCGTGACCGTCCTAATAGGGATTAACTCATTGTTCTTATTGGTCACTACGGCCATACAACCCTTCTTAGGAACCCCATGCTCAAGACTAACCCATATACTATCCGAAATATGGAATATATTTCCCACATCTAGCAGCTTAAGAACCTCCTTCTTTACTACCTCTTTCATGATTGGGATTAGTCTTGTTTGAGATTCAATTGAAGGTTTAAAGTCATCTTCCATCAAGTTCTTATGCATAGGCAAAGAAGATTTAATTCCAATAAGATCATCAATGGTATAACCAAGAGCTTTTATATGCAATTTCAATTCAGTCAACAATCTATCAAGCTCAATATCATTCAAGTTTGCATTCACAATCACAAGATAAGTAAAATTTGATCAAAGGAAATCATATTTGTAATGAGAAGGAAGATGAATCAATTCAAGCTTAGGAAGACCTTTTTCAAGTGGATGTGACCCTTCCAATATAGCTTGAGGTGAATCCAAGGCCATAGAAGAATCTTCCTTACTCCTTGATGCTTTCTCAAAAACAATTGGACAATGTTCTTGAAGACCAAAATGTCACCCCCCTTGGAAAATCTCAACCAAGATTTTGACCGCGGGTGCTTTTGACTTGAGAAACCTCGGTCAAATTAATTCCATTAATTAAAACCTCGGCCGCGGTCTCTTCATTTTGCCCGAGATCATTAGCAGAACTCCACCTTCTTTCAAGCTCTTCAAACTCAGCCTTTGCGTCATTCAATGCTCCTAGAGATCTGGTTTTTGAATTCGAACTCTCCTCCATTCCCTCAATAATGAGACTCATACTTAGCACTTTCTCGAGGGGACCCTTGAGAAATATGGAGCTCACCATCTCTTGGGACTCTTCCTCATCTTGGATGTTAAATAGATCTTCTTCAAAATCTGGCCCTTTAACCATTGTGGAAAGCTTGAACTTGATGTTCTCTTCCCCAATGTTGAAGGGGAAAGTACCATTCTTGAAATCCACCAAACATCCCGAAGTAGCAAGAAAATATCATTCTAAAATGATAGGAACTAGGTAATCCATCGGGATATCCAACACCACAAAGTCAATTAGCACATAAAACTTCCCAAGCTGCATAGGAATGTCCTCTAGAATCCCTACTGGGTGCGTGATTGACCTATCCGCCATATAGAGGGTCATCTTGACCGGTTTTGGCTCTCCTAGTCTAACCTTTTTGCATAGTGCAAGCGTTATGATGCTTACACTATATCCAATGTCACACAAGGATTCATAAGTCGCCTCTCCAACCCCAATATGCATACAAAATGACCCCAAATCTCTAAGCTTGGGAGGCTTTTCTTCTGTAATGATTTGGATGAGTTCGGCGGATCTCCTAGTCATCCTTACTTCGCTATATTCCTCTAATGTCATCTTGTTAGAGAGGATCTCCTTCAAGAATTTTCCGTAGGCCGACATACCTAAAATTGCATCTATGCATGGAATATTAATATGGAATTTACTCATTAGTTCAAGGAACTTACCAAAGTGCTTGTTCAAGCGGGCTCTAACACGAGATTGTTGAAATAGAAGTGGTGGCTTGAATGGTGGTGGAGGCACATATGTTGGTTCCTTTTTCTTTCTCTTGTCCTCTTCAGCATTCTTTGGCTCTTTTTCAACCATCACTTGCTTCCCCTTGTCATTATCCTTTGCCAAAGGCTTATTCATTTTTTGCCCACTCCTTGTTGTGGTAGCCATGACTTGCCCTCTAGGATTACCTTCGGACCTTCCGGGAAGATTACTCGGATCACTTTGGGCTTCTACCGCTTTTGAAATACTTAAGCTTCTAGGAACTTTTGGGCCTTCGAGATAGAAGTGAAGGTGCTCTCTAAGCCACTTAACCTTTCCAACAATTTCTCAAACATCATTTCCGCGTGGTCCTTGGGTGGTTGAGCAAATCCGGGAGGAGGTTCTTGTGAGGATTGTGTAGGAACCACTAGTACAAAAATGCACATTTAACACGGTTCCGTGTGCATTATTTAACACGATTATGAACCGTGGTAAAACTACCGGTGGTAAACGTGTTTAACACGGTTGGGCCCAAACCGTGTTAAACATGTTTACTACGGTTCATGTTTCAACCGTGTTAAACATGTTTACCACGATTCCAGCTTAACCATGTTAAACACGTTTAACACAAGCAGTTTTACCACGGTTCGTGTCGAACCGTGTTAAATGTGTTTACAACGGTTCACACCGAATTGTGTTAAACATGTTTAACACGGTTAAGCTAGAACCGTGGTAAACATGTTTACCACATGCAGTTTTACCACGATTTCCTCTTAACCGTGTTAAAAGTGTCGTGTTAATCGTGTTTACCGGTTTTCTTCGAACCGTTTTAATCGTGTTTACCACGGTTCGCTTCAAACTGTGTTTAACACGGTGCTATAGAACCGTGGTAATAATGTTGAATTCAGGATATAATATTTAACCGTGATAAATTAGTAGCCCGTGTTAAATGTGAATTTGACCATGATAAATGTGTTTATCACGGTTTCAGCTACAACCGAAGTATTATTATATATATTCTTTTTTGATTATGCTATATTTATTTTGTTGCGCATATATACCATACACCTGTAGTAATCCAACACAATGAACAAGCTAAACTGACCAGCTAACTCTGACAAACAATACTCAAAGGCAATCATCAACAACATCATGATGATCGATCAATCAAATATAATCATGTCAATTGACAACATTTCGATCATCTCAAAATACTAATCACTAAAAATCCATAAGTATTTCATAAGATACCTAGCTATTTACTCCAATATTCGTTCTTTCAACTTAATGATATCAATGCAACTAGTGTACACGTATGAATTGTTGCACATAACTAACCCACTGATCTTGAACCTCGTCGATTAGCTTTTGTGAGTACGGCACCGACTTAGCAGACTCCGAAAACCACTGTCAATTAAGGGGAAAGGATTTAGTGAGAAAACATGTCATATATACATACAACACAAGAAAAGTGAATGTAGCTTATGCAAACCATAAGAATAGTGAACTCCACTAATAATAAATCATTTTTGACAAGTGATGATTTTGACAAGTTAATAATTGTAAATATTTAGAGAAGTAACTACAATTATATACATACCTTCTTAGGAAGGTAATCTTGTCCTCCTGTACAAGAAATTGAAGAAATTTAGAATTGTTTAGTTTAATAATGTCTAATTAGGTAGTTTTCACAATAAGTAGAAGGCTTCTAAAACACGAAAAACCTAAGATAAAATATATACAAGATACATAGGCAAATTTAGTACATCAAATGTACAAGAAATTTAAGAAATTTAGAATGGTTTGTGCAAATAAATAGAGATGATGAGGGGATGAATATATTAAGAAATTTAAGAAGGAAAGAGAGACAAAAAGGGACTTGTGTGTTTTGTCATGCTACATTGGTTGGATTGTCAAGACTTTGGCTAGACAGTGAAGATAATATAGCAAACTCCCAATCCATAACATCCTTTCTTAGATAACAAACAAACCCCACAACACCAAAAAAATGAAATTATCAACAAAATTCATTAGACCAACTAATTATCGCTAAACTATCTCGACGTCATTTTCATATACATATTGTTCATACACAAATACTTACTTCCTCAAAATTACACTCCAACTCACGTTCACTTATCATCCAAACATATAACTATACACTCCAACTCACGTTCACTTATCATACAAACATATAACTATACACCCTTTTACATCCAAGTCATGATCACATATATTTACATTTCACCAATACAATTGCACAATTAATTTACAATAATACGCTACTTCTCATATGAATTACTATTAATACCACACACCAATTGATTAACCTAAACTATCTTCAAACCTCAAACCTCTTATTCTATAACTGTCTGGCTAGATTACAAAATTCATTCGACCACACTCGCCGTTACATACAATTACACATACATCATCCAAATAAAATTCCGATACAAATTAATCCCAAAACCGTCACTAGGGTTTATACCAACAAGATTAACCCAACTTAAACCTTATCCGCTCCCAATTCGACCCAAAAACTTGGTAGAAACTCACCTACTAGATTTACCAAATCTGCAGAAGGAGACGCCGTCAAAGACCAGGCCAGCGCCGGAGGTTGCAGCCCAACAGCGGATGGAACCCTAGCCTTTCCTTTGCAAGCGGCTGGAACGGAGATGGCGGCGAGAGTCTAGAGATGGCGGCGAGAGTTCAGCGATGGCGGCGAATACCTTCTTCACGTCGGGCTGAGGTAATGGCGGAACCTCTTGGCGTCGAACCTGGGGCGGCGGAGAATCGTGCTCCCTGGCGTCGGGGAGAAGAAGAAACCGGAGGAGGGAGGCGGAAGGGAACCGGAGAAGGAAAGAAAGGGACCTGCGGCTAAGATTTTTTTTTTGAAATAACCTTTGGCTGAGAATAAAAGGAGAAGGAATGCGCGTCTAGGTCTAAAGTGAAGGGTGGGACCCACGATACCATTAGACTCGGAATTTATCGGAATGAAATTTGAGGTAACCGTGATAAATGATACACAAGTTTAACACGGTTACAAGTAACCGTTATATTACAACAAAAATTTTAACACGGTTCGTAGGGTAACCGTGTTAAAATGGGTAACTATATAGATTTACAACAATTATTCGGTGAACCGAGGTAAATTAAAAGTATTTTTAACACGGTGTTTTGGACAACCGTGGTAAAAATGTTGAATTTTTCATATTTACCACGCAAAAACAGGGAACCGTGTTAAATTATTTAACATGGTTTAGAGGGTAACCGTGGTAAATTGTAAACTTTTTTACTATGGTTTCGAAGAGAACCGTGATAAATAATATACAAGTTTAACACGGTTACAAGTAACCATTATATTAAAACAAAAATGTTAACACGGTCCGCTAGGTAACCGTGTTAAAATGGGTGATTCTATAAATTTACCACGGTTATTCGGCTAATCGAGGTAAATTATAAGTATTTTTAGCACGGTTTTTTGGACAACCGTGATAAAAAAAAGATTTTGCATATTTACCACGCAAAAACACGGAACCTTGTTAAATGTACCGTAACCAATGTGCTTTTTTGTACTAGTGAACCTTTGGAGATGTATTTTGACTTGTAGAGGTGGGAGGATTTGTTGCAGCATCCGGGTTCGAGTAAGAGAAACCGGGATGATTTTGGTTGGGGCGGTAGTTGTTCCCATGAAAATTCGCGTTGGAATTGTTTTTGTAATTCCTTGGTCCTTGATAGTTTCCTTGGCAGTTACCCTTCCCCATGTAATTCACATCCTCTTCTTTGGATGCCAATTGAGCATGAACTTGTACTTACACTTGAGTAATTGGGTTCAAAATCGGTGTACAAAGTTCTTTTAAAGCCTTAATCTCGTTGTTGATGGCTTCAAGTTTGACAACGATCATAGTGGTATCACTAACTTCATACACACCGGGCCTCCGGTTTCTATCATCACTCTTACTATGAGAGTATTTCTCAACAAACTCCAAAGTATCATCCACATTCTTCTCCATAAATGTCCCTCTAGAAAGCGATTGAAGCTTGAATTAACTATCTTTATCAAGCGCCTTGAAGTAGATCTCAAGTAACTCAATCTTTGGGATCCCATGATGAGGGCAATCTAGGAAAAGGTCCTTGAAACTCTCCAACATTTGTACAAGCTCCCTGTTCGCTCCAAATGGTGTGTGCAAGCTTTAAATTTATAACCCTAGATGTATGCATAAAACAAGGATTCGAACCCGCAGTGTACGGGTCAATTGTAGTTAAAGCAAGAATTTCGGGATTTCGATCTCAGGGACTTAGGTGAAACAAAACCAATATAGGTAGTCAATATTACAACTAACCACAAAAGCAATTAAAGCTATCAAAGATGATAATATAATCAACTAAGGAAATATGCAAATTCTAGGGATTAAAGCATCCAGTTGTGGTTCCAACTCAAGATAAGCGGACAAAGCTGAGGTTTTGCAAAGGGAAGGTGTTACTAAAGTGGAATAGATCACCGGGTAAGTCTCACTACTCACAATCCCAAGCCAAAGAAACTATCACCGGGTAAGTCTCAAGGTACTAAGGAAAGGAACTATAATCTCAAACCAACAAACCAACTAAGGGAATAGAATCAACCTTTACCGGGTAAGTCTCAGGCTAACTCACAAAGATGGAATGAAGGCACACTGTTCGCTCCAAACGGTGTGTGCAAGCTTTAAATTATAACCCTAGATGTAAGCTTAAAAAAAGGATGCGAACCCGCAGTGTACGGGTCAATCGTAGTAAAAAGCAAGGAATTCCAAGGGTCGATCACAGGGACTTAGTGAAACAAAGTCGGAATAGGTAAGCTTTAGCAATTACTAACTACAAAGCAATTAAAACAATCAAAGATGATAAAAGTCAATAAAGGAAATATGCAATTATAGGGATTAAAGCATCTAGTTGTGGTTCCAACTTAAGATCTAAAGATAAGCGAACAAAGTTGAGGTTTTTGCATAGGGAAGGTGTTACTAAGGTGGAATAGATCACCGGGTAAGTCTCACTACTCACTAATCCCAAACCGTAACTCCTATTACCGGGTAAGTCTCAAGGAATTAAGATAAAGAACTATAACCTCAAACTAACACACCATCTAAGGGAATAAAATCAACCTTTATCGGGTAAGTCTCAGGCTAACTCACAAAGATGGAATGGAAGCACACTCAAACCCCAATAAAGGATAAACCTTTATTACCTACACTTATGATCTTAGCTAAACAAACTAAGGAATTACCGGGTAAGTCTCATCCTAGGCTTGCATTGAACCAGGAAAGGTGTAATAAGAATAGGATTTGGCAAACTCTAACACTTAACTCTCAGTTTCGGATCAGATAAGTCACCTCAGTCAGACAAATTTCACCCCGGCCGAGATGTTCATCGACTGAGCGAGATGCTTGGGTTAAGGTAAAGACTCGAACTTTCAGGGTCCTACTATGATTAAGATTATTCTATCATTGTTTTTCCCACAACCTTCAGCCAATCACCCTAGAATCACACAAAGAGATTAGCCACTCATAATCATGAAAGTATTAATCAAATATATGGGAAGAAAGAGAATAATTGAACAAGAAAACCTTAAGAGAAAGGCTTCAATAACTGAATCAATTATAAAACCAACAAGCGTTCCTTGGATAGAAATCCAACAAGACAATCAACAAGAAGGGAATCTAAGATGATCTTACAAAAACCCTTCAAAAAGCTATAAAAGCTATAGACTTTCTTCCTTCAACCTTCAAAAAGGTTCTTCAAATCTCCCAACTGGAGTATGGCTGCAGCGGTTTATAAAACACAATCGGTGGTATAGCATGATTTGGATTTGTGGAAAATCCAACCCTTTTTATAGGAAAGTTACTCTCCAAAGATAAGATATCTTTGAAAGATCTCTTCCCATAAAAATAGGTAAAATATATGGTCTATCTTATCTTCTTCCTTCCTGGAACCCAGCCCAAAAATAAAAGATCCTCTTTCCAAAGATAAAAGATCTCAGCCAAGAATATAAGATCGATCCTCTTTTCATTGATCCCTTTGCAAAACCATAGCTCCTTTTGCTCCTTTTTGATGCAAAACGTGCCATTTTACCTACGATTACAACAAAACTAGGTGTAGACCTCGATTCCCGCAAAGGTAGATGAAACGACAATATAATCACATAATATACATACAAACATGCAGATTATTGAAGATAAAACGTCTAAACAAACCCCAAAATATAGATAATAATTCATGCTATCAAAATACCCCATACTTAGCCCTTGCTTGTCCCCAATCAAGTTCCGCATATAAAATACAAGATAGAATGGATTATAAGTCATAAAGATCAATGAAAAGTCTTTCAAAAACATGTTTATGGTGTGCTACAATCATAGATCACTTTAAGAGAATACTTCATGGAATTTAAAATCAAAATATGATTAAAACATTTTATAAATATGAGAAAGTTGGTCATATTTGCATAAAATCATAGAATGCATAATAAATCATAATTATCGAAATTAATCATGTATAATCCAGTTTAAAACACTAAGTCAATCAACAAGCTCGAGGTCTCAAGGGCTTCCCAAAAGAAAGGTCAAGAAACGTGTAGGGTAGGGATGTATATGAGGTAATGTGGTGCTAGAATCCGAGAAAAGGATATCACTTCACTTTCACTTTCAACATCTTCCACCAATAAGCTTTGCTTATTTCACACTTTTTCTTTTTTTACTTTACTTTTTGGGATGTATGGACAGAGGTGCACAATAACCGAAGCCTAGGAAATCAGCAATCATCAATTTCTTGAGATGCATCAAACCCTTGATGCACATACCATGACCCGTTAGGAATATCGCTCAATCCGACTATGGCAAGACACAAACACCTGACTATGTGAATGGTGCCGAGTTACTCATCATCATGATTGACTTCCCCAAACCTATTTATTGCTTTCTAACACTTTCACTTCCAGCCAACTTCTCAACTTTTAATTCACTTGCTTTCACCATTTTGCTTGCTTCTAAATTCCCGGATAGGTAAAGGGAGGCAAAAATGTATATGAGGGGCTGATAACACGATTTATGACTTAGGATTAGACACTCATTTAGATAGATTTTTCACTTATTCGTGCATGGTTTAGCACTAGTTCACGACGTTTGCACTCAATTCACGTATCTTGTCGAGATAGACGTCTACATGGACTTTTGCATTGCTTTGTAGGTATTTTGGGAGATTTAGGAGCTTAATCGATACGTTTGAGGATCGTTCATCAAGATGACACACCCTGGGACTCATTAGGATGCAAGCTAGAGGCTAAGGAAGACCCATGGGACCTTGTGGGTGCAAGCCATGCACCAAATCGTGACTCAATGATCCAAAGCAAGCTGAGGCACCAAAACCACGGTCACTGACACTTCCACGGCTGTGGAAATGGACCGTGGTTTTTGCCAGACGGTTGTGACAGCTGTGCCACGATCTCATGGCCGACTCTAACAAAGTTGTAGTATAAAAGTGGTCCTGCAAGGCTGAGAGAAGGGTCTTTCATCCCCTATCATCCAATCAAAATCGACATTCTCCACCACACTCTCAACAAGAAGATTCTCTCAAGAGGAGAGCTACCATTGGAGGAGGAAAAAAGCTCCATTGGAGAAGAAAGGAAGAAGACACCATTGCTAGTCTTTGATAAGTTTTGTAGTGAAGATTATCGGAATCGTTTTCTAGGGTTGTAAGAATCGATTAAACCTTCTTTTGAAGGGTTGTGAGTCCTTCTAATCTTACTTTCAGCTTGGTTTTACTTGTTTCATTTGTTCATCTCTTTCTTTTCATATCTTGCAAATGGAAGCCATGATTCTATGTTTGATGATTTCGATTGTGATGATGTATGTTGTTGGCTAAGTAGATGCGATTCTAGGGTAAGGAAAGGATGGTTATGGCTAGGACTGTGATAGGATGGACTTAGATTTGCCCTTGGATGATTCATTTGCTTGAACAAAGTCACTGCTGTAGTCAACGGTTTGTTCTTGCCAGTCCACGGCCGTGGAAGTGGTAGAACAACCCGTGGTTTGTCTGGTTCGTTTGGTTTGATGGATCTAAGTTTTAGAATGTTAGAATGTTGAAATCCTAGGGTTTGTTGAGTTAAATCTATCCTAGGGTGACCTAGTGTTAGCAACTAAGTGTTTAGAAGAGACCTACACGGTGATTCTTACTCTTAGATTTCAAAGATGATAAACTCTAGGTAGTGGTGAGCCTTATAAGCCGCCATTGGACTAAGTGTGCTAGGATAGTTGTTTAGGACTTACCCTTCCGAGACCTACCCGGTGAGGATAGGTTAGACCCCTAGGCGACAATCCGGTTTGTATAGAATTCCATCCCTTAGGCTCTTTGAGACTTACCCGGTGATGAGACCTTAGGATTGGACTAGTGGAACATGAGACCTACCCGGTGATTGATCCCAATCTAGAAACACTCACTCCCAACATATTGTAGTGAATCCAAGGAATTATTAGATAGCTTGAGTCCCATGCCATAACCGGAATTTCCAACCCCTAGAATCCGCCTTTTCTCTCTTTGATCATGTATTTCGTGTTTGCCTTGTTTACTCGTGGTGTCAGCTTAGTTGATCGTTTACCTTGCATGATTTGTGATCCTTGATTGATCACCTACAAACCAAACCAAAAACTTTGATATTTTCAGTTCTTTATTTCTTTCTCCTTTCTTAGCCTAGATCTTCACTAAACTTAATCACTAATCGATTTAATCTCACCTCACTCTTTGTGTTCGACCTCGGAATACTATCCCTACTACAAAACGTCCCGTACACTACGGGTTCGCTAGGAGTTAGGAGAAATATAATGAGTATAAATTTAAGGCTTATTGCGTGCATCTATTCCTAAGCGTGACAGGGGCTAAGCATGATCAAGAAAAAGAAGAGAGAAGAATGAATTGCCTTGGTCTTTCCAGGAAGAAAGTGAGAGAACTTATAATGTGGTGTCAACCTTCAAATTCAACATAATTTGGATAAAAACAAAGTATTAAACATGCCTAAAATTTCAAACAAAGCATTTAGCAACTTAAACATATCATAAAACCTTTCAAACACATAAAGATTTCAAAACCAGTCAGGAAACAAGATCTTCACTGAGATCATATCCATATAAGAAGCACAAAAATCGTTTCGAAAACTCTCAGTTAAACCACCTCGGTCGAGGTGTTCTAAGTCAACCGAGGTGAAGTACCTCGTTTGGTCATAACTGCCCCGGTCGAGGTCAAAATTTTTTTTTTTCTGTCCAGTTTTTGACGTTTTTCTCAATCGAATAACATGTATGCATGCATGTAATCTCGGATAAAACCATAGAAGCAAAATGAAGCATAAATATCTGATAATGTTGAGTCATAGATCACATAAGTCAAATAATACATAAACACCCCATACTTGGGACACACTGTCCCAGTGGGTCAGAATAAGTCTAAAGAAAATAAAGTACTCACCGGACATATAGCTGAGTTGCATAATAAATAAGAAAGAAAATCCTGCAAGCTCTCAATGATCAGGATCCGGTGGTGGTGGTGGTGGCATGTACGGATATTGGGATGGGTCAAATGGATAACCCATAGTCTGCTGAAACTGGATCTCCATCATCCGGCACTAATAATGCTGGCCCTCAAGCATCTGATGAGTCATGCGGTCGAACTCTCGGCGCTGGTCAGCAAATCTCTCATGGATGTCCACAGTGAGGGCAGCATAGGAGTCTATCATCTGATCCGTCAGATCATCGATCCGATGGTGAGCCTCTGGATCTCTCTGTCGGCGTACCCTATGCCTAGCAGGTCGCACTGGTAATGCAGCTGGCGCGGTCTCAATATCATCATCGTCTAAGTCAATGACCGGCGCACTCGTCCCAGCAGTATCAGTCCCTGTATCCATAGGAACTCCACCATCTCTATCATCATCATCAGCAGTCTCCTCCTCCACCTCATCCTCCTCAGCTCGTGCAACTGTTGCCTCTCTAGCATCCTCCATCAATCGGATCCAAGCAGTCTGCCAATAGTGTGGATCATAAGCTGAGAACTAGGGTGACCATCTGATCCCCTGTGGTGTAGTCGGCTCCCATGGTATAGCTACATACGGTGTAGTGAGTCCTCGGGGAACCAGTATCCGCCGAGTGATCATCTTCTGAAGTCCTAGCGGTTTGGCAGCCGCCGCCATGGTACATGCGTTGAGATCCATATCCTGGTAACTCGCTATGTGAGTCACGATGCCTCCGCAGCAGATATCCCCCTTCGCCTTGGCCTTGATCCTGTGCAGATCCTCTACCAGCATCAAGCCAAAGTCTGGGATCCCTCCAGTCACCATGCAATATAGGCTGAAAAGCTCCCCCTGTCTGACCTTCTAGGGCGTCTCAGTACGCGCCAGAAGCATCTCACTAAAAATCCTGTGAGCTAACCTAAAAGCTAGGTGAAAAATAATACGCTCCTTGGAGTCTCCAGGGCGCCATCTGTCTGCGTGCTCAACTACATGAGCAATTTGACCCCAGAACTCCCTAGCTACAGCTCGGGAGGGAAAATCAACAGCAGTCGGAGCTGGGAAACCAAAGATGTCTCTCCAGTACTCTAAGGGAACTAAGAAGTTCCGGTTCATCAACCGGTACTTCACAGAACGCTCTATGGGAAGGTAGGTGAAGGAGCTGATGAACTCCAAAGTAGGCTCTAAGTAGGCAGGTGTGCGGATCTCAGTAAACTGATCTAGCCCTACCATCGAAATCATCCGTCTCAAATCTCCATCCACATGGAGACAATCAAAAGCTGATACGTCCAGGAAGCGAGGTGCAATCACTGGACGGGCTACGATGCGCTCATAGTCGACCCGGTGTCTCTCGTGGATCACCGGTCTAATAGGTCTAGAGGAAGAAGAAGAAGGGGAAGGAGAGGATCTGTCCCTCAGGACCAGTTGTCTATCTGAACTCATCTCTTAAACAACCTGTCAGATCACCTCGGTCGGCCTGACAAATCTCAAGAACACCTCGGCCGAGGCATAGACCGACTGGACCGAGGCGAATAACTACGCGACGAATTTCCTCAAAAATCCAATTCTTTTCCCCCAAAATCACTACAACTGGTTCCTATGGGGTACTTAATCTGTTTCTCAGCAAATGCAGGGGTAACCAAAGCCCAATTTGAAGGAAAACAGTGGAGAGGAGCGAGGTTAGGGTTTTTCTGATTTTACCTCGATTCGGTCGATTCAGTTCGTTTTTCTCGCATATTAGCACTTGCACTGGGATCCTCTACCCTTTCTTTGCAATTTGGAAGCAAGAATCGTCGAAAACAAGCGAAGAACGGCGAAGCGAGGCGAAGAGGCTGCCGCGGTCGAGGAGAAGGTAAAGGAGGAGAGAGAAATTCAGCCCCCTTTTATACCCTTTTCCGGAACTGCTGTCACCTCGGTCGAGGTGGTCTCGATTGGACCGAGGTGGTACGGACCGAGGTGGATCTTCAGAAACCCTAGTTGCCTCGGTTGCTCAAGAATCATCTTGGTCGAGGTGCTTTGACAGCAACCGAGATGTGCCTCGGTCAAACTCCGTCTTCTCAAATTCTCGAACTTCTATCCTTCCAGTTATGCTCCTGGTTTGTACTCCTTCCTTAGATGTCACCTGTTGTGTGTCTAGGACGCCAAAAACAAAACAAAGCAAAGCAAAACCAAACATCTAAGCTAGACTAGATAAAGGGAAAAAGAAAGCAATACCTTGGGTTGCCTCCCAAGAAGCGCTTGATTTAAGGTCGCTAGCTGGACCATACGGCGTCTCTCAAACGAGGTATAGTGGTGCAACCTCCTCAACCGGAACTTCCGGTTTGTATTTCTTGAGTCTATGACCATTGACCTTGAAGCTTCCACTCGTTTCCCGCATATCTCAACTTCACCATGAGGAAAAACATGTTTCACAACATAAGGTCCAGTCCATCTAGATTTTAACTTACCTGGAAAGAGGCGGAGGCGGGAGTTGAAGAGTAGAATTAAGTCTCCTTCTTTAAGCTCCTTAGGGATGATACGCTTATCATGCCATTTTCTTCGTCCTTTCCTTATAGATTTTGGCATTCTCATAAGCGTTCAAACGCAGCTCCTCCAGCTCATTGTTGTCCAATAGCCGCTTCTCGCCGGCTTCCTCAATGTCGAAGTTCAACCATTTGATCGCCCAATATGCTTTGTGTTCTAACTCAACGGGCAAATGACAAGACTTCCCATATCCCAAATTATAAGGGGTGGTACCTATGGGAGTCTTAAATGCGGTCCTGTAGGCCCAAAGAGCGTCGTCTAATTTCATGGACCAATCCTTCCTCGTCCTAGAGACGGTCTTCTCCGAAATTGCTTTGATTTCTCTATTCGAGATCTCGACCTGTCCACTAGTTTGAGGGTGATAAGGGGTTGCTACCTTGTGGGTAACCCATACTTCGATAGAAGTGCCTTAAACTTCCGGTTGATGAAATGCGTTCCTCCATCGCTGATGATGATACGTGGAGTTCCAAAACGTGGAAAGATAGTCCTATTAAAGAACTTCACAACCACCTTGGCGTCATTAGTGGGAGAAGCAATGGCTTCAACCCATCTAGAGACGTAATCAACTGCTAGAAGAATATAGAGGTTTCCTCCGGAGGATGGGAAAGGTCCCATGAATTCTATCCCCCATACATAAAAAATTTCCACCTCTTGAATGTTATTAAGTGGCATTTCGTTCCTCCTAGATAAATTCCCTTTTCTTTGGCATGCATCACAAGAGACAACAAACGATTGCACATCTTTAAATAATGTAGGCCAAAAGAAACCGGAACGTAGTACCTTAGCGCATGTCTTATCGGTGCTAGCATGTCCTCCACAAGGAAGTGAATGATAATGCCGTATGACGCTATTAACTTCATCTTCCGGAATGCATCTTCGAAGCATCCCATCCGGCCCGCGCTTGAATAGCAGCGGCTCATCCTAATAGTAATGGCGTACGTCCTTGAAGAATTTCTTCTTTTGAGAGTACGTCAATCCGGGCGGTATTTCCTGGCAAACAAGATAATTCACAATATCAGCATACCAAGGTCCTTTATTATCAGAAAGTTGGTGGATTGAATGTTCCACCAACTGAGGATGAATGTCAGAGAAAGGAGTGAGAAGTTTGTTATTTTCAGCAGTCTCACTTGAGATCATCTCGCCTTCGACCTCGGTCGACTCGCAGAGGCATTGACCGAGATGTTCTTCAGTCGCCTCGCTTGGTCCAGAAATTGCCTCGGTCGAGGTACTGCAACTGGAACCGAAACTGGAGATCCTCGTCTCCTGGATTAGTTTCTCAGTTTTAGCTCTTGGATCTTCTTCCAGTGCCTTTAAGCTCCGTATATCTGCATCACAAGAAGCATCTATACCTTCCTCCATTAAACTGAAACTAATAACTCTTTCAAGTGGATCGTTAATAAGGATAGAGCTCACCAATTCTCTTGATTCTTCTTCATCATAGATGTTGAAGATATCATCTCCTAACTGCTCTCCTTTCATGGCCGCAAGTAATGCGAATTCCACTTCATCTCCACCAATATTGAATTTCAACTTGGCGTTCTTACAATCCACGTTGCAACCCGAAGTTGCTAGAAATGGTCTCCCGAGAATGATAGAAACAAGATAATCTGCGGGAATGTCAAGTACAACAAAGTCTATAGGTAAATAGAAGTACCTAACTTAACCGGAACGTCTTCCAAGGTTCCCACGGGATGGGTAATGGAGCGGTCCGCCATGTATAATCGAATCTTAACCGGCTTGGGCTCTCCAAGTCCTATCTTAACACATAGCTCCAGCGGAATGATGCTCACGCTGGCTCCTAGATCACATAAGGCTTCACAAGTGACATCCCCAACTTGAATGGGAATGCAAAATGAGCCGGGATCTCTCAACTTAGGTGGCATCTTCTCCTTCATGATTTGAATAAGCTCCGAGGATTTAGATGCCATCCATACTTTACCAAAGTCTTCCAGTTTCCTCTTCCTTGATAGGATCTCTTTCAAGAACTTCCCATAGGCAGGCATCCCTAGAATAGTATCAAGGAAAGGAATGTTAATGTGTAGTTTATTCATCATGTCAAGGAACTTACCAAAGTGCTTGTCTAGATGTGCTCTGACCCTTGACTGGGGGAACGGAAGTGGTGGTTTATATGCAGGAGGTGGAACATAAACTTCAGTTTTCCCCTCCGCTTTCTGTGGCTCCACCTCGGTTGGCATCTCGGCCGAAGTGTTCTTCGACTGCACCTGGACCGAGGTGGTCTTCGTCGGTACTGGCACCAACCGAGGCACTGGATCTGTAGTCTTCAGTCCACTCCTCGTTGTTATGGCCATAATCTGGCCCTTAGGGTTGCTTTCCGTGCTTGCTGGAAGCTTCCCTGGATCTCTTGGCGCTTCATTCGCCCTACTAGCAAGTTGTTGTTCAAAGGCCGTTTGGGCCTTCGAAAATGAAGTCATTGATGTCTCCATAGTACTAAGCTTGATCAAGATAGCCTCCAGCACTGCGTCTTTCTTTTCCGGCTGGGATGAACTTGATCCTTGCCCCTGGCTCTTTAATGGAGTAGAAGAAGAAGAAGGGGAAGAAAGGAAAGGATTAGAGGAATCGTTAGAATTGGAGTTAGAATGATTGTTACCAGAATTTTGGTTGCTCGCCCTCCAATTATTGTTGTTGGATCCTCTATTGTTGTTGTAGTTGTTGTTCCGGGAACCGTTGTTGTTGTTACGGTATCCATTGTTGTTATTCCTTGATCCTTGATCTTCCTTCTTGGTTTGAGCAACCAAGAGTTCCTTCAATTGCTTCACGTCATTCTTCAAAAACGTGAGTTGATTGTTGTTAGGCGGAGCATCTTGGAATTTAACTCTTTTAACTCCACCTCCAGCTCCTTGGTGGGTATATTTCTCCATATGCAAAGCTTGCTTCTCTATAAAGTCCCAAGCTTCGTCAATCGCCATGTCCATAAATGTACCGGTGGAAAGTAGTTGGAGGTTGAATTGGGTGCTTTCGTCCAGTCCCTTGAAGTATATCTCCAACAACTCTATCTTTGGAATCCCATGATGTGGGCAATCCAAAAGAATGTCTTTAAACCTCTCCCATGACTTGGACAAACTCTCCTTGTCCTTCATAATGAATGCATTAATCTTCCCTCTCATTTCAGCGGTCTTAGAGGGAGGAAAGAATTTAGTCAAGAATTCCGTAGTCATCTCCTCCCAAGTGCTGATTTTTCCTCGAGGAAGAGATTGATACCAAGTAAGAGCTCTATCTTTTAAAGAAAAGTAAAAAGGTCTTAGCTTGTAGTTGTTATTTTCTATTCTTGAGGGTCTCAAGGTCTCCATCAAGATCTCATAGTTTTGAAGATGTTGGTGCAGAGATTCTTTCTCTAGCCCTCCGAACTGGCATTGGCGAATCATGGAAAGAACTTGCGGTCGAAGTTCGTAGTCATGGTCCGCTGGATCTCATAGGTTAACTCCTAGACGCCTCAGTTGTTGATTAGGGTCCATCCTTTGCCCTAGGGTTTGCGGGATTCCTGCAAAAAAAGCATCTCGGACTGACATCCGAGGTGGAAGTACCTCAGCCGGGGCATCAGGTATTGGGACCTGCCTCGGTCGAGGATCTAGAACTGGGACCTGCACCGGTCGAGGATCGGGAACTGGATCTTCCCTCGGTTGAAGTAGATATTGGTCTCGTAAGGCTGCCATATCTGCTTCGATCGCTTCAGTTCTGGTGCGAGTTTCTTCTTTCCCCTGCCTCAGTTCTTCCCTACCGAGGCGTAGCTATTCTAACGCCTCCTTCAATTCGGCCTTAAGATCGCGATTGTCTTGGTTGGCCATCTTCGCTTCTTCTAAGCGTCGTTTATATGTCTTTTCTGGTTCGGGATAGTAAGGAACGATTTCCTTCCCAGCGCGGGTTCTTCGCATAAACCTAAGAAAGAACCTGCGAAAGTCACTCAAGCAGAGTGGTTAGTAGACACGGGGGCAAGTGCCCCAAAAGCGTACCGCAACCGGCTCGATCTAGACCAAGTCCCCGGCAACAGCGCCAAAAACTTGTTCGCTCCAAATGGTGTGTGCAAGCTTTAAATTTATAACCCTAGATGTAAGCTTAAAACAAGGATGCGAACCCGAAGTGTACGGGTCAATCGTAGTAAAAATCAAGGAATTCCAGGGGTCGATCACAGGGACTTAGTGAAACAAAGTTGGAATAGGTAAGCTTTAGCAATTACTAACCACAAAGCAATTAAAACAATCAAAGATGATAAAAGTCAATAAAGGAAATATGCAATTCTAGGGATTAAAGCATCTAGTTGTGGTTCCAACTCAAGATCTAAAGATAAGCGGACAAAGCTGAGGTTTTTGCATAGGGAAGGTGTTACTAAAGTGAAATAAATCACCGGGTAAGTCTCACTACTCACTAATCCCAAACCGTAACTCCTATTACCGGGTAAGTCTCAAGGAATTAAGATAAAGAACTATAACCTCAAACTAACACACCATCTAAGGGAATAAAATCAACCTTTACCGGGTAAGTCTCAGGCTAACTCACAAAGATGGAATGGAAGCACACTCAAACCCCATTAAAGGATAAACCTTTATTACCTACACTTATGATCTTAGGCAAACAAACTAAGGAATTACCGGGTAAGTCTCATACTAGGCTTGTATTGAATCAGGAAAGGTGTAATAAGAATAGGATTTGGCAAACTCTAACACTTAACTCTCAGTTTCGGATCAGATAAGTCACCTCGGTCAGCCAAATTCCACCCCGGCCTAGATGTTCATCGACTGAGCGAGATGCTTAGGGTTAAGGTAAAGACTCGAACTTTCAGGGTCCAACTGTGATTAAGATTATTCTATCATTGTTTTTCCCACAGCCTTCATCCAATCACCCTAGAATCACACAAAGAGATTAGCCACTCATCATCATGAAAGTATTAATCAAATATATGGGAAGAAAGAGAATAATTGAACAAGAAAACTTTAAGAGAAAGGTTTTAATAACTGAATCAATTATAAAACCAACAAGCATTCCTTGAATAGAAATCCAACAAGACAATCAACAAGAAGGGAATCTAAGATTATCTTACAAAAACCCTTCAAAAAGCTATAAAAGCTATAGACTTTCTTCCTTCAACCTTCAAAAAGGTTCTTCAAATCTCCCAACTGGAGTATGGCTGCAGCGGTGTATAAAACACAATCGGTGGTATAACATGATCTGAATTTGTGGAAAATCCAACCCTTTTTATAGGAAAATTACTCTCCAAATATAAGATATCTTAGAAAGATCTCTTACCATAAAAATAGGTAAAATATATGGTCTATCTTATCTTCTTCCTTCCACGAAACCAGCCCAAAAATATAAGATCCTCTTTCCAAAGATAAAAGATCTCATCCAAGAATAATATATTCTCGCCGGGTCCCAGGTGTTCGCCTCGGTCGAGTCGACTCCTCTGGATCACCTCGGTCAAGGTGACTCTGTAGTCAACCGAGGTGAGTCACAACTGAATGTGAAATCTCTCAAATCTGGTCCAAAGTGTATCTCTAATCCATGGCTATGCTTCCTGGATGTTTCCTTAAGTTCCTGAGAGTAGCTCCAATGACTTCATAGCTCCTTTTGCTCCTTTTTGATGCAAAACGTGCCATTTTACCTACGATTACAACAAAACTAGGTGTAGACCTCGATTCCCGCAAAGGTAGATGAAACGGCAATATAATCACATAATATACATACAAACATGCAGATTATTGAAGATAAAATGTCTAAACAAACCCCAAAATATAGATAATAATTCATGCTATCACACACTCAAACCCCAATAAAGGACAAACCTTTATTACCTACACTTACGATCTTGGGTAAACAAACGAAGGAATTACCGGGTAAGTCTCATCCTAGGCTTGCATTGAACTAGGAAAGGTGTAATAACAATAGGATTTGGCAAACTCTAACACTTAACTCTCACTTATGGATCAGATAAGTCACCTTGGTCAGACGAATTCCACCCCGGCCGAGATGTTCATCGACTGAACGAGATACTCTAGGGTTAAGGATAAAGACTCGAGCTTTGAGGGTCCTACTGGAATTTAAGATTATTCTATCATTTTTTTCCCACAACCTTCAACCAATCACCCTAGAATCGCACAAGAAAATTAGTCACTCATCATCATGAAAGCAATAATCAAATATATGGGAAGAGAATGAATATTTGAACACAAAAACCTTAAGAACAAGGCTTTAATAACTTAATCAAATATCAAACAAATAAGCGTTCCTTGGATCACAATCCAACAAGACAAATCAACAAGAAGGGAATCTAAGAAAGTCTTACAAAACCCTTCACAAAAGCTATAAAAAGCTAGGAACTTCCTTCCTTCAATCTTCCTTCAACCTTCCAAAAATCCTTCCTAACTGCAGCTTCTTCAATCCCCATCTGTTGTGATGGTAGCGGGTTGTTCAATTTGTGGAAAATCCAGCTCTTTATATAGGATAATTACCCTCCAAAGATAATAATATCTTAAAAAGATAATTTCCTAATAAAATATATTCATATCTCATAAATAGATCTCCAAAATATATAATCTTCCTTCCAGAAATCCAGCCCAAAAATATAAGATCTCTCCTTCCAAAAATAAAAGATCTCAGCCAAGAATAAACGATCTCGCCGCGTCAGGGTATTTGCCTCGGTCGCGACGCTCCTCAAAATCACCTCGGTCGAGATGGTACTGTAGCTGACCGAGGTGAATCTCAGCTGAAGGTGAAATCTCTCGAATCTGGTCCAAAGTAAATCTCTAATCCATTTCCACGCTTCCTGGATTCTTCCTTAAGCTCCTGAATGTAGCTCCAATGAATCCTTAGCTCCATTAGCTCCATTTTGATGCAAAACGTGTCATTTTACTTACATTTATAACGAAACTTGGTGTAGACCTCGATTCCTGCAAAGGTAGATGAAACGACAATATAATCACATAATATACATTCAAACATGCAGATTATTGAAGATAAAACGTCTAAACAGGTCCCATACTTGTCCCTTGCTTGTCCCCAAGCAAGTTTCAAATCTTAGATACAAGGTAGAATGGATTATAAGTCAAAAAGATCAATGAAAAGTCTTTCAAAACATTTTTGGTGGTGTGCTCCAATCATAGATCACTCTAAGAGAATGCTTCATGGAATTTAAAATCAAAACATGCTCAAAACATTTTATAAATATAATAAAGTTATTCATCTTTGCATAAAATCATAGAATGCATAATAATTCATTATTATCGAAATTAATCATGTATAATCCAGTTTAAAGCACTAAGTCAATCAACAAGCTCGAGGTCTCAAGGGCTTTTCAAGAGAAGGTCAAGAAACGTGTAAGGGTGGGATGTATATAGGGAATGTGGTGCTAGAATCCGGGAAAAAGATCTTTACTTCACTTCCTTTGAATTTCAACATCTTCCACCAATAAGCTTTGCTTATTTTACTTTTTTAGTTTTTGGGATGCATGGAGAGAGGTGCACAATAACCGAAGCCTAGGAGATCAGCAATCATCAATTTCTTGAGATGCCTCAAACCCTTGATGCACATACCATGACCCGTTAGGAATATCGCTTAATCCGACTTTGGCAAGACACTAACACCCGGCTATGTGAATGGTGCCGAGTTACTCATCGTCATGATTGACTTCTCCAAACCTATTTGTTTCTTTCTAACTTCCAGCCAACATCTTAACTTTTCTTTCACTTGCTTTTCACTTGCTTGCTTCCAAATTCCCAGATAGGTAAAGGGAGGCAAATATGTATATGAGGGGCTAAGCATGATCAAGAAGAAGAAGAGAAGAGAATGAATTGCCTTAATAATCCCACGAAGAAAGTGATAGAACTCATCATGTGGTGTCAACCTTCAAATTCAACATAATTTTGATAAAAACAAAGTATTAAACATGCCAAAATTTCAAACAAAGCATTTAGCAACTTAAACATATTATAAAACCTTTCAAACATATAAAGATTTCAAAACCAGTCAGCAAACATAATCATCACTAATGTCATATCCAGATAAGAAGCACAAAAATCGTTTCGAAAACTGTCTCATTTAAACCACCTCGGTCGAGATGTTCTGAGTCAACCGAGGTGCTATACCTCGATTGGTCAGAGTCACATCGGTTGAGGTCAAAAACTTTTTTTCTAAATAGTTTTTGACGTTTTTCTCAATCAAATAACCTGTATTCATGCATGTAGTCTCACATAAGCATATAGAGGAGGATAAAATCATAAATATCCATCAAGTCAAACAATCATCCACATAAGTCAAATACTACATATCCGAATACCCCATACTTGGGACACATTGTCCCAATGGGTCAAATAAGTCATAAGAACAGAATACTCACCGGACAAAGTTGAGCTGCATAATAAATAAATAATGAAATCCTGCAAGCTCTAATCAAGATCTGCTGGCAATGGTGGAGGATATGGTATGTACGGATGTTGGGACGGGTCGACTGGATGTCCCGTCATATGCTGGAACTAGATCTCCATCATCCGGCGTTGATAGTGCTGGCTATCCAGTATCTGAAGAGTCTGGCTATCCAACTCTTTGTGAAGGTCATCTAAACGTCCTCCTAGATCGACGGTCATGGCTGGGTAGGTGTCAATCATTTGTTCTGTCAGATCGTCAATCCGGCGGTGAGCTGTGGGATCCCTCTGCCTCCGAACTCTACGTCTGGTAGGACGTGCTAGTGCTGCACCTGGCTCATCCTCTAACTCATCATCGCCTAGATCGACGACTAGTATACTGGGACCAGTTGTATCTGTCCCTGTATCCATGGCAACACCGCCATCATCATCCTCATCAGCCTCCTCCTGCTCTTGGGCTGCTGCTGCTGCGTCTCTAGCATCCTCAATAAGAGGAATCCACGCGGTGTACCAGTACTGAGGGTCAAATACTGAGAACTGAGATGACCATCTAATACCCTGAGGTGCAGTCTGCTCCCAGGGCATCGCCACATATGACGTAGTAAGTCCGCGAGGAACCAAGATCCTCCTAGTAATCATCTCCTGTAGACCAAGCGGCTTGGCAGCCGCCACCATAGTACAAGCACTCAAATCTAGGTCCATGTAACTCGCAATGTGAGTCCCTAGACCGCCGCAACAAATATCTCCCTTCGCCTTTGCCTTGATCCAGTGGAGATCCTCAGCCAACATCACTCCAAAGTCAGGAACTCCTCCGGTAACCATACAGTACAAGCTCAGAAGCTCTCCTTGTCTAATCTTCTGGGGCGTCTCAGTACGCGCCAAAACTGTCTCGCTAAAGATCCGGTGGGCTAATCTGAAGGCAAGGTCGAAGATGATGCGCTCCCTGGAGTCTCTAGGTCTCCACCTGTCAGCATGCTCAACTATGTGAGCTATCTGTCCCCAAAACTCTCGAGCCACGGTTCGAGAAGGAAAATCAGCAACTGTGGGGGTCAGGAAGCCGAAGATATCCCTCCAATGGTCCATCGGAACTAAGTAGTTCCGGTTCAGCAACCGGTACTCGATGGCCTGCTCTGTAGGCAGGTACGTCATGGAGCTCACAAACTCCAAAGTCGGCTCAAGGTAGGTTGGAGCTCTAATCTCAGTAAACTGCTCCAGCCCTACCATAGAAACCATCCGCCTCAAGTCATCATCCACGTAGAGGCAATCAAATGTAGCAACATCTAGAAACTGCGGCACAATCACTAGGCGCGCTCCTTTGCGGTCATAATCTACCCGGTGACGCTCATAAATCACCGGTATGGAGCGGCGAAAAGAAGAAGAAGAAGGAGAAGGGGAGGATCTATCCCTCAGAACAATCTGCCTGTCAGAACTCATTTTCCACCCTCTATCAAACCACCTCGGTCGGTTGTCAGATCTCAAGAACACCTCGGTCGAGACGCAGGTCGACTCGACCTAGGTAGAAGGTTGTTCGATCGTAACTCTCAAAAATCCAGTTATTTTCCCCCAATATCACTACCAATTGTTCCTATGGGGTACTTAAGCTCTTTTTCAACACAATGCAAGGGCAACCAAAGCCCAATTTGATCGAAATAGTGGAAGAAGAGGGAGTTAGGGTTTTTTCAATTTACCCCAGATTCGGTCGATTCGGAGCGTTTTTGTTGCAGATTGTCGCTTGCAAACTGTTCCTCTACTCTTTCCTTGCAGTTTAGAGGCAAGAATCGTCAGAAACGATCGAGAAATGGGGAACTAGATGAATTGGTACGCCGCGGTCGAGAAGGTGAGAGAGGGAAGAGAGAGAAATCGATCTCCCTTTTTATACCCTTTTCTGGAAGTGTTGTCACCTCGGTCGAGATGGTCTCAACCGGACCGAGGTGATACGGACCGAGGTGGATCTTCAGTAACCCTAGTCGCCTCGGTTTCTCAAGAATCATCTCGGTCGAGGTGTTGTGACAGCAACCGAGATGTGTCTCAGTCAAACACCGTCTTGTCGAATTCTCGAACTTCAGTCCTTCCAGTGTTGCTCCTGGGTTGTATTCCTTCCTTAGAGATTACCTGTTGTCTATCTAGGACGCCAAAAACAAAGCAAAGCAAAGCAAAAGCAAACTATCTAAAGCTAGACTAGAAAAAGGGAAAAGAAAGCAATACCTTGGGTTGCCTCTTAAGAAGCGCTTGATTTAAGTTCGATAGCTGGACCGTACGGTGTTCCGAAACAAGGTATAATGGTGCAATCTCCTCAACCGGGACTTCCGGTTTGTATTTCTTGAGTCTATGACCATTGACCTCGAATCTTCCACTTGTTTCTCCCCAATTCTCGACTTGTGGGTGACCCCATACTTCGATAGAAGTGCCTTACACTTCCGGTTGATGAAATGTGTCCCCCCATCGCTGATGATGATTTGTTGAGTCACAAAACATGGAAAAGATAGTCCTGTTAAAGAACTTCACAACAACCATGGCGTCATTAGTGGGAGAGGCAATGGCTTCAACCCATCTAGAGACGTAGTCGACAGCTAGGAGAATGTAGAGGTTTCCTCCGGATGATGGGAAAGGTCCCATGAAATCTACTCCCCATACATCAAAGATCTCAACTTCCGGTATATTATTGACTCGCATCTCGTTCCTCCTAGATAAATTCCCTATTCTTTGGCATGCATCACAAGAGACAACAAACGTTTGCAAATCCTTAAATAATGTAGGCCAAAAGAAACCGGAACGTAATACCTTGGCGCACGTTTTGTGAGCGCTAGCATGCCCTCCACAAGGAAGTGAGTGACAATGCCGTATGACACTAGTAACTTCATCTTCCGGAATGCATCTTCGAAAAATCCCATCCGGACCTCTCTTAAATATTAGAGGTTCATCCCAGTAGTAATGGCGTACATCCTTAAAGAATTTCTTCCTTTGAGTGTACGTCAATCCGGGCGGTATTTCCTGGCAAACAAGATAATTAACAATGTCAGTATACCAAGGCCTTTTATTATCAGAAATTTGGTGGAGAAAGTGTTCCACCAACTGAGGATGAATGTCCGAAAAGGGAGTAAGAAGTTTGTTATTCTCAGTTGACATCATCTCGCTTTCGACCTCGGTCGAGGTCCAAAGAGGGTGACCGAGATGTTCTTCAGTCAAGAACACCTTGCTTGGTCTAGAAAGTGCCTCGGTCGAGGTACTGCAACTGGGACCGAGATGTTCTTCAGTCAAGATCTTCTTCTCCTGGATTAGTTTTTCAATCTTAGCTCCTGGATCTTCTTCCAGTGCCTTCAAGCTCCGTATATTTGCATCACAAGAAGCATCTATACCTTCCTTCATTAAGCTAAAACTAATAATTCTCTCAAGTGTATCATCAATAAGGATAGAGCTCACCAATTCTCTTGATTCTTCTTCATCATAGATGTTGAATATATCATCTCCCAGCGGCTCTCCTTTCATTGCCACAAGCAATGCAAACTCAACTTGATCACCGCCAATGTTAAATTGCAACTTGGCGTTCTTAAAATCCACATTGCAACCCAAAGTTGCTAGAAATGGCCTCCCGAGAATGATAGGAATGGGATAATCTGCGGGAATGTCAAGCACAATAAAGTCTATAGGTAAATAGAAGTTACGTAACTTAACCGGAAAGTCTTCCAAAATGCCCACGGGATGGGTAATGGAGCGGTCCGCCATGTACAATTGTATCTTCACCGGCTTGGGCTCTCCAAGTCTGATCCTCACACATAGCTCAAGCGGGATGATGCTCACGCTGGCTCCTAGATCTCACAATGCCTCACAAGTGACATCCCAAACTTGAATGACAATGAAAAATGAGCCGGGATCTCTCAACTTGGGTGGCATCTTCTCCTTCATTATTTGATTAAGTTCCGAGGATTTAGATGTCATCCTTACTTCACCAAAGTCTTCCAATTTCCTCTTCCTTGATAGAATATCTTTTAAGAACTTCCCATAGGCGGGCATCCCTAGAATAGCATCAAGGAAAGGGATGTTAATATATAGTTTATTCATCAAGTCAAGGAACTTACCAAAATGCTTGTCTAAATGTGCTCTGGCCCTTGAGTGGGGGAATGGAAGTGTTGGTTTATATGCAGGAGGTGGGACATAAACTTCAGTTTTGTCCGACGCTCTCTGAGACTCAACCTCGGTTGGTACCTCGGCCGAAGTTTTCTTCGACTATGCTTGGACCGAGGTGTTCTTCGTCTGTACTAGCATCAACCGAGGCACTGGATCTGTAGTTTTCAGTCCACTTCTCGTCGTTATTGCCATGATCTGTCCCTTAGGGTTGCTTTCCGTCCTTGTTGGAAGTTTCCATGGATCTCTTGGCGCTTCATTTGCCTTGTTAAAGAATTGTTGCTCTAAGGCTTTTTGTGCCTTCGAAAATGAAGTCATGGAAGTCTCCATAGCATTGAGCGTGATCAAGATAGCCTCCAGCACCGTGTCTTTCTTTTCTGGCTGGGACGAGCTTGATCCAGGCTCCTGGCTCTTCAATGGAGTAGAAGAAGAAGAAGAAGAGAGGAAAGGATTAGAGGAGTTGTTTGAATTGGAGTTAGAGTAAGAGTTATCCGAATTTTGATTGTTTGGCCTCCAATTATTGTTGTTGGATCCTCTATTGTTGTTGTAGTTGTTGTTCCGGGAACCATTGTTGTTGTTCCGGTAACTGTTGTTGTTCCTTGAGCTTTGATATCCTTCATCTTCTTTCTTGGTTTGAGCAACCAAAAGGTCTTTCAATTGCTTCACATCATTCTTCAAAGAGGTGAGTTGATCATTGTTTGATTGAGCTTCTTGGAAGTTGACTTTTTTAACTCCACCTTCAGCTCCTTGGTGGGAGTATTTCTCCATGTGCAAAGCTTGCTTCTCTATGAACTCCCAAGCTTCGTCAATCGGCATGTCCATGAACGTGCCGGCGGATAGTAGTTGAAGGTTGACTGGGTGTTTCCGTCCAGTCCCATGAAGTATATCTACAATAACTCTATCTTTGAAATCCCATGATGTGGGCAATCCAAAAGGATGTCTTTAAATCTCTCCCATGATTTGGACAAACTCTCCTTGTCCTTCATGATGCTTGCATTGATTTTTCCTCTCATTTC
The DNA here is from genome assembly GCA_033239125.1 of Fagopyrum homotropicum. Taxonomy (NCBI): domain Eukaryota; kingdom Viridiplantae; phylum Streptophyta; class Magnoliopsida; order Caryophyllales; family Polygonaceae; genus Fagopyrum; species Fagopyrum homotropicum. Next base: position 57,219,041 of record BSWB01000008.1, on the reverse strand, counting down.
AGCGGTCTTAGAGGGGGGAAAGAATTTAGTCAAGAACTCCGTCGTCATCTCCTCCCATGTGTTGATTTTTCCTGGAGGGAGAGATTGATACCAAGTAAGCGCCGTATCTTTCAAAGAGAAGTAGAAAGGCCTTAGCTTGTAATTGTTGTTTTCTAGGCTTGAAGGTCTCAAGGTCTCCATCAAGATCTCATAGTTTTGCAGATGTTGATGCGGAGACTCCCTCTCTAGGCCTCCAAATTGGCATTGGCGAATCATGGAAAGAAGTTGCGGTTGAAGTTCATAATCATGGTCCGCTGGATCACCTAGATTGACTCCTGGACGCCTCAGTTGCTGGTTAGGGTCCATCCTCTGCCCTAGGGTCTGTGGAATACCTGCAAAAAGAGAATCTCGGACTGGTATCCGAGGTGGAAGTATCTCGGCCGGGGCAGCTGGTACTGGGTCCTGCCTCGGTCGAGGAGGTGGATCTGGTCGAGGTAGATATTGGTCCCGTAAAGTCGCCATATCTGCTTCGATCACTTCCGTCCTTGCACGAGTTTCTTCCTTTTTCAGTCGTAGTTCTTCTTTACTGAGGCGTAGTTATTCCAATGCCTCCTTCAATTCGGCCTCAAGATCGTATTTCTCTTGATTGGCCATCTTAGCTTCTTTCAGGCGTCTTTTGTATGTCTTTTCTCGTTCGTGATCGTAAGGAATGATTTCCTTCCCAGCGCGGGTTCTTCGCATAAAACCTAAAAGAAAGAACCTGCGAAAGTCAATCAAGTAGAGTGGTTAGTAGCAACAGGGGCAAGTGCCCCGAAAGACTACCGCAACCGGCTCGGTCTAGACCAAATCCCCGGCAACGGCGCCAAAAACTTGTTCGCTCCAAATGGTGTGTGCAAGCTTTAAATTTATAACCCTAGATGTATGCCTAAAACAAAGATGCGAACCCGCAGTGTACGGGTCAATCGTAGTAAAAGCAAGAATTCCGGGGTGTCGATCTCAGGGACTTAGGTGAAACAAAACCAATATAGGTAGTCAATACTGCAACTAACCACAAAAGCAATTAAAGCAATCAAAGATGATAATATAGTCAATTAAGGAAATATGCAAATTCTAGGGATTAAAGCATCCAGTTGTGGTTCCAACTCAAGATAAGTGGACAAAGCTGAGGTTTTGCAAATGGAAGGTGTTACTAATGTGGAATAGATCACCGGGTAAGTTTCACCACTCACAATCCCAAGCCAAAGAACCTATCACCGGGTAAGTCTCAAGGTACTAAGGAATGGACCTATTATCTCAAACCAACAAACCAACTAAGGGAATAGAATCAACCTTTACCGGGTAAGTCTCAGGCTAACTCACAAAGATGGAATGAAGGCACACTCAAACCCCAATAAAGGACAAACCTTTATTACCTACACTTATGATCTTGGGTAAACAAACAAAGGAATTACCGGGTATGTCTCATCCTAGGCTTGCATTGAACCAGGAAAGGTGTAATAAGAATAGGATTTGGCAAACTCTAACACTTAGCTCTCAGTTATGGATCAGATAAGTAACCTCGGTTAGAGGAATTCCACCCCGGCCGAGATGTTCATCGACTGAACGAGATACTCTAGGGTTAAGGATAAAGACTCGAGATTTTAGGGTCGTACTGGAATTTAAGATTATTCTATCATTGTTTTTCCCACAACCTTCAGCCAATTACCCTAGAATCGCACAAGGAAATTAGACACTCATCATCATGAAAGCAATAATCAAATATATGGGAAGAGAATGAATATTTGAACACAAAAACCTTAAAAAAAAGGCTTCAATAACTGAATCAAATATCAAACAAATAAGCGTTCCTTGGATCACAATCCAACAAGACAAATCAACAAGAAGTGAATCTAAGAAAGTCTTACAAAACCCTTCACAAAAGCTATAAAAAGCTAGGAACTTCCTTCCTTCAATCTTCCTTCAACCTTCCAAAAATCCTTCCTAACTGCAGCTTCTTCAATCCTCAGCTGTTGTGATGGTAGCGGTTTGTTCAATTTGTGGAAAATCCAGCTCTTTATAAAGGAGAATTACCCTCCAAAGATAATAATATCTTATAAAGATAATTTCCTAATAAAATATATCCATATCTCATAAATGGATCTCCAAAATATATAATCTTCCTTCCAGAAATCCAGCCCAAAAATGTAAGATCTCTCCTTCCAAAAATAAAAGATCTCAGCCAATAATAAACGATCTCGCCGCGTCAGGGTATTCGCCTCGGTCGCGACGCTCCTCAAAATTACCTCGGTCGAGATGGTACTATAGCTGACCGAGGTGAATCTCAGCTGAAGCTGAAGACTCTCGAATCTGGTCCAAAGTAAATCTCTAATCCATTTCCACGCTTTCTGGATTCATCCTTAAGCTCCTGAATGTAGCTCCAATGATTCCTTAGCTCCATTAGCTCCATTTTGATGCAAAACGTGCCATTTTACCTACATTTATAACGAAACTTGGTGTAGACCTCGATTCCCGCAAAGGTAGATGAAACGACAATATAATCACATAATATACATTCAAACATGCTGATTATTGAAGATAAAACGTCTAAACAGGTCCCAAAATATAGACTATAATTCATGCTATCACTCCCCTTGTCCTTCATCACAAAAGCGTTGATCTTCTCTCTAAGTTCGATTGTTGTAACATCCAAAATTACTATTCCGGGAGTCGAGGCGTTTCCGAGTTTCCTGCGTCAGCGATCTAGTTTTCCCGCAGGCACGTGTGTTAAGTACCGGGATTTATTTCCGAAATGCCGCGCTGACCCCTCTTTCCCCTTAATCCGCTTTTGGACCTTTCGTTTCAAGCTGAAGTGACAAGGGGCAAGCTGACCCATTGTTTCCCTCCCACCTTTTCATCTTTGCTGGATTCTCTCTCTCTTTTTTCACTTCTCTCTCACGTTAGTCATTCTTTCCCTTTAAACTCTCTTGTGCTTCTTCCTCTCTTCCCTCGGAGATTACTGGTGGATGAGCTGCAATGGAGTAGGATCTCAGCGGTTGATCGTGGAGAGGAGCCTAAGATCATAGGATGGTATTTGGAGAAGACCCAGCAAGAAGAGGGAGACATTGGAGTTAAGCATCCATAGTCACAAATGAAGAAGACGACTTTTTGCTGCTCAAACCATGGGGGCGGATCTTCAGAGACGCGAGGGCGGACCAAGGCCTCCGCAGGGGAGGCCAGAACAACCGCAGGGATGGCCACTAGGCGTAGGGGCGGCTCCAGGGCGCCGCTGGGGCGGTGACAGCTTTCCGCCGGGGCGGTTGCATTTTCTTCACCAGTGGGTTCCTCCCTCCCTTCCTCTTCATTCCTTCCTTAGCCTTGTAGCTATACCTTGTTAGAAGCATGCTTAGGTTGGACCTAGGACTCATGAGAATCCCATCTAGTGGTTTCTATCCTTGGAACCCTTATGGCTTGATGTGAGTGTTGACCTTAAGTTGTGTAAGCATGTGGGATCTTTCTAGGCTAGATTGGCTCTCCTAGGCTGTTGTTGATGATCATGTGAGCTATTGGTTGTTGTGAGTTTCCTTTGCTTGTTGAGAGTGTTATGAGTACCATGGATCCTAGGATGCTTTCCTAGTTTGAGAGTTGGGTGATCTTACATAGATCACTAGAGTGAAGTCTAAGACTTCTTGAGTGTGAGCTTGTGTTGATGAGTGTATTCATGTATGAGTAGGTTGTGTGCTTCCTCACTAAGGAAGCTAGAGTGTTGTGAGTTGAGAGACGAGGTAAGTCTTTAGACTTACTTATCCGTATTTGATGTATTAGATTCATTGTTTGTTTGGTGGTCTGTGTTTTATCGCTTTCGTTATAACATATAAACCGGTAATAGGACCACCGACCCTTATATTATTTTGGCCCAAGTGTATGATAACGGGCGGTGAAATCATCTACCTAGCTCTTGCGAGAGTCTAGGAGGCTCTCGGCGACTAGCCCGTGCTGGTTAGACGGTCGGAGGCATCCGTACCATTTCATGCCGGTAAGTAGGGACCGAGGCGGGATCACGGTGGTCTCGTGTCACAGAACTAAGTTGAATTAGAACGGGATACGACCTAATAAATAAAGATAATAAACCGGACTTGTTTGTTGAGCATGATTATGTGATGTTATGATGTATGCGTGTGTACGTGCCTTCACCATGTCTCTAATGCTTTGAATTAAGCTAACGGTTTTAAACCGCTTGTGTAGATGCCCCACAGGTTAGGGACGCCGCTGAGTGAGGTGGAGGAGTGGACAGCCGAGGGTCGCCGTACATTATAGGACGGGGACGTTTTTGGGATTATTATCGTTATTATTGTTATGATGGATTATGGATTGATGTACGTTCTCGAATTTATGTTTTGTAGAGTTTTATGTCGTTTTGAGGACTCGGCTGAGTTTCCACATTGTACCCTTTACTTTCCAGTCTTGCATACATTACAAAAATTTTTGATTTTTATGCATTTATCTGTGCCATGTTGGAAAGATCCGGTGAGGTTGATGTCAGCCTAAGGGTCGGGACCCATTGTGAGGTCTCGCCCGTAGCACTCCGATATCCCGCGGATTCGAGGTGTTATAAAGTGGTATCAAAGCCTTAGGTTGACAACTATGGCACTAGCAACCTTCTAAAGGCCGAATGAGGAATAAACAGAACCCCACGGGTTTTGACTTTTTTTTATTTCAAAATTCATATGCATGAGTCGGGATTGGGTTAAAATGTACGGGACCACCACTCGTCACACAAACCTCGACGACATATATTTTTGGATTTAATGTATGTAAGTATATATATTTACCTAGTTATCTATATACATATGTGTGTGGCCTTAGGATTGTTGTTGGACTTGTATGTACCTAGTTATGCATGTGACCTTAGGTTGATTGGGCTTTTATGCCTTGGTTGTATTTTGGATTTCGACTTCTTTCTTTTATGCTTTATAAGTTCCTTTCATATTTAATTTTATAAGTGCAATATAAATATATATATATATATATAAACAAACGCGAAACGATATCAGATGGCACGTACGAGAGCTACCGCGTATGTAGGACCCACCCGGGGTAGATCACCTCTACCGCCTACCGTTCCGTGACGGGGACGAGTAGGGAGACCTCCAGGCACGAGAGGTCGGGGACGCATCCCCATTGCGGACCCACCCGTTGTGGATCCGCCAACAGCTGAGGTTTCTGTATATGACGTGGTAGAGAACATTATTCCCGAGGCTAGGGATAGGACAATTGTGAGGTCCGGGGCACATAGTTCCCCATCTACTAGGACCGGGGGAGCATCGATTGGGGCTATTGTATTTGAGGATTATGTACGCCGAGTTGAGGAGGTGTTTAGGACTGGAGCACAACCTCCAGCGCCACCGGTGCCGGTACCTGCACCTGTGTGATCAGCTGAGGTCTTGCAGAGGGTTACTTAGATTAGGGCCACACCCGAGGCCGTTGCGCCGGCGATAGTAGTGCCCGATCCGGTAGTAGAGAGTGCTAGAGATAGAGACGACCTGAGGTCTCCAAGACCCGATTCATGGTTAAAGGTTTTCAACCAGCAGAATGTCCCCTACTTCGACGGGAAGGTGGGGTTAGAGGTAGAGAATTAGATTGGGCACGTGGATTCGGCATTAGAGGCGATCCGTTGTCCGGAGGAGAGGCAGGTGGAGATAGTCCAGACTTTGTTTAGAGAGGAGGCCTAGTATGGGTGGAGGTCGGTGAGAGGAGGTGCGACTAGGATGGACCAGCTACTACGTCTCGTGAGAGAGACATTTTTCCCGGATTCGCTGCGTAGAGACAGATTTCAGGATTTCTTTGAGGCGGGTTTTGAGGATGTCCCGGTCATTGAGGCGATCCGACGTTTTTGAGCGAAGTTAGCATTTGTTGGGCCTGTTGCACCTCCAGCAGACCAACATGTCTATCTCTTTTCAAAGAGACCGAGGGAGTCCACCCGTGCTTACTTGGCGGGATTTCACTGCAATTCATTGGTGGAATTCCAGGATTGAGCTTCGGCCTACAAGACGGACCAACCCGGGTTGAGGAGGGCAACACAGTCAGGAGGACCGGACAAGAGACAGAGGAGCGTACCAGCCAATTTAGGGGCAGGAATGGCACGGAAGGGAGGTAGCAATACTTTGGGACTGCCCGGTCCTCAGGCATCGATGCAGACACTAGACGAAGGACCTCAATGCTACAATTGTGGAGAGTTTGGGCACATGAGGAACAAATGTAGGAGACCACCCGTGGCTTGTTTCTCTTGTGGTCAGATGGGTCACCGAGCCGCTTTTTGCCATCAAGGCAAGTCACAGTTTCAGCAGGGTTCTTCGCTTGCTGGAGTAGCAGGAGGTAGTTAGAGACCGCCACAATTTCAACCACAAGGCTCTCAAAAGAGGGTTCAGGGTCAGATTCGTACACAGGGATCATCCCAAGGGCATGGTCAAGGTAGAGGCCGTGGCGGGGGTACTCAGGAGATCAGAAGCACATAGGCCAAGGTATTCGAGGTGAGGAGTGTTGTCGATCCAACAGCAGCGGCAGCTACAGGTACTATCCAGATTCATGGACTTCCGGTCCGAGTTTTATTTGATACGGGTGCTACGCAGTCTTTTATATCCCATGAGTGTGTACCTAGGTTGTCCTTAGTTACGGTAAAGGGGATACCCTTCGTTGTGGGGTTACCCGATGGGGGTAGGGTTAGTGGTACCCGAGAGGTACACGGTTGTCCCATAGGTTTGGGAAACCATGATTGGTTAGCCGACTTCTATGTCATGCACCTGGTGCATGAAGAAGTCATCCTAGGGATGGATTGGATGGACCGCCATCGAGCTGTGTTGGACATCAGCTGGAGGACCTTGACGGTTACCACAGAGACGGGACATGAGGTGATTTTCCGAGGTTGGGACCTCGGGAAGGCCGGTACAACCATTAGCGCGGACCGAGCCGCGAGACTTATCAGGCGGGGATGCGAGACCTTCTAGTGCTATGCCACGAAGGAGGAGACGGGACCGTCGTTGGAGGAGATTCCCGTGGCATATGAGTTCGAGGATGTATTCGGGGAACCACCCGGATTACCACCGCAGAGGATCATGGATTTTTCTATTGAGTTGGAGCCCAGCACGAGGCCGATCTCCAAGGCTCCATACCGCATGGCGCCGATCGAGATAATGGAGCTAAAGAAACAGCTTGAGGAGTTAGCCGAGAGGGGTTTCACACGCCCGAGCGTTTCCCCTTGGGGTGCACCGGTTCTCTTCGTCAGGAAGAAGGATGAATCTTTGAGGCTTTGCACTGATTACTGGGAGTTGAACACAGTCACCATCAAGAACAAGTACCCCCTACCACGCATTGATGATTTGCTAGACTAGTTGCAGGGAGCCTCCGTGTTTTTGCGTACTGACTTGAGGTCGGGTTACCACCAGCTAAGGATGACAGAGGAAGACGTGCCACAGACAGCATTCAGGACGAGATATGGGCATTATGAGTTTGTCGTGATGCCGTTTGTGCTCACAAATGCACCCGCCGTCTTCATAGAGTTGATGAACAACATCTTCATCAACTTCTTGGATCAGTGTGTGGTAGTGTTTATAGATGATATCTTAGCATACTCTCGGAGTAGGGAGGAGCATGCGGGACACCTAAGGACGGTTCTTCAAGTCCTTCAGGATAGAGAGCTATATGCAAAGCTCTCAAAGTGTTAATTCTGGATGTCCGAGGTGGCATTCCTAGGTCATATAGTTTCTTCCGAGGGTGTCATGTTTGAACCGGCGAAGATAGAGTTTGTTTCTTCATGGCCGCCTCCTAGGACGGTCAAGGAGGTGCGTAGTTTCTTGGGCTTAACGGGATACTACCGCCGATTTGTTGAGGGTTACTCCGTGATTGCACGGCCGCTTACTTTCTTGTTGAGGAAGTCTACCAGGTTCGTCTGGTCCAAGCCTTGTCAACACAACTTTGAGGAGCTGAAGAGGATGTTGACCTCCGCTCCTGTGTTAGCCCAGCATGAGGGCATAGAGGACTTTGTTGCATATAATGACGCCTCCAAGCGAAGCTTGGGGTGCGTTTTTATGCTGAAAGGTAGGGTTATTGCATACGCTTCTAGGCAGCTGAAGCCGTACGAGGAGAACTATCCCACCCATGATCTTGAGCCAACGACAATGATTCATGCCCTGAAGATCTGGCGACACTACTTGTATGGGGCCATGTGTCAGATCTTCACAGACCATAAGAGTCTGAAATATATATTCACTCAGCGGGAGTTAAATAACCGCCAGAAGAGATGGTTATAGCCTATTAAGGACTTCGATTTGGAGATTTTGTACCATATGGGGAAGGCAAACGTAGTCGCCGATGCTTTGAGTAGGAGGACTCCTTGATAGGAGGCTATAGTGTAACACCCCGAATTCTCAGAACTCGGGAAGTTATTGGTTAGGACCTTACAATGGGTCCCGACCTCGGTTTGACAACAATTTTTCTAGGATCTTACAACAAGACACAAATAAAGAAATCGAAATTCATAAAACATTATTTTAAAGGAGATGAATGCAACACAATGTCTAACAGCCAACAAAACTTAGGGAATATAAAAGTCTATCTGTCTTCATACGATAATAGAAACATAAAAGCAAAAACCAACCCCCACTCTAAGGAGTACGGAGATCCGGCTGACCACTACTTCCGGATCACTCAGCTGCTGCTCTAACGTGTGGTAAATCTAAACAACACAACAAAACAACCGTTAGCTAGCTATCTAAACGTTAGTTAAATGAACATAGCACACACACACAATAGCAAAACTAAACACATATCATGCTTTCAAACAATCCATTTATTATCTTTACTTAGGTCATTCATTCTTACTAATGATACTTATTTTGTGACACGAGGGATTCCCAAACCTCGCCTCCACTCCCGTGTAACCATCAGAAATGGAGATGCATCTCACCTTGTACCTGTATGGTCTGGGTATAGAGAACCTCCTAGTCTCCTGTCAGAGTTGAGCAGTGATGTCACGGCCCGTTATACATAAACTTGATCCCTAAATAGTAATAAATGTCGTCCTAGACATGTTATAATTATTAAACAATCAACACACACCACTATCATCATTCAACTAACATCTAGAAACCGGCTAAGTAAGTCGCAGGGACTTACCTGAATCAAATCATAACTCTCTAAATCTCAACTCGGTCCGTAACGAAAGAAACTCAAACCGGCTAAGTATGTCGCAGGGACTTACATCCCATATTTTTATAAGTTATAAATTTCTAAGATGTACAATCTCATGAAGAGAAATTACTAAAATGCCCTCTTAAGGTAAAATGACTATTTTACCCCCGGTCCAAAAACTCCAAGATTTTTCTATAACTTAGTTTCAAACTCCCCTTTGGAACCTATATCCACAATCTAGTTCTTACGGAAAAGTTTGGTAGAGATTTATAAGAGTTACCCAAAAATCTAGAATTTCAAAAAAGTCGCTAAGGTCCGACTTTGGCTTAAGATATGAGGCTCGAATAAAAAAGTAAAAATTCCGAAATAATTCTCTAGGTCATCTATGATATATCATCTATTAATAAGAGAAAAGCTTTTTCCGAAACTACCTAATCATAACTCCTACACAAGTCTCTAAAGTTGGATACAACATCTAGAATTTCTACATTTACTCAATATTTTCACTGCTGGAAAACAGCCCCACTGCCCTACTTTGGGATCTTATAATTTCAAATCCGACCGTTAACTCGTTCTCAAATTTTAACACAGCAACCTACGTATACCTATCTACAGCATAACATACTTTCAACGGTGGATGTTTAAATAAAAGCATTAAAACTAATCCTCAAAGTCAGCCACTTAATTACACACAAAATTCTGGAAATAGGAAAGGCTACGGTATGCTCCTGATTTCGACTCCTACTGGATATAAAGGATAAAACAATTCTAACCTATTCTCACTAGAGTGAAACTCACTGTAATGTACTTCTCCCTCCACTCACGTGCCCAAGCTTCTAACAAAGGATCAGAAAAGTCCTACTCCCTTCACAGCTATAACGAAAAGAATACGGTGGTTTGAGTTACCTGACTACAGCAACGAAGGAAGGTTGATGCTATTGAGGACTCTGGCGCTGATCGGTATAGGCAAAGAAGACACATATACGGGTATAGGCAGTAGCGGGATCCTTCTTGTCCGCAAGGGTGTGCGTTTGGCTATGGACCGTATGGGTATGTACGGGTCTGCAGTTCCGGTTGGAAGGCTTGCCCTTCTCTGTGGCCCAGTGTCCGATGCAGATTTAAAGGCTCAACAACAAAGACATTGAGGAAGACGAATACAGATAGGAGCAGAAGGAGAATTACTCAGTCTCACCTATGCAGAGGTTGTGTGCAAGAAGGTTGAAGAGCACAAGGAGAAGGAAGAAGTTCCTATTCTAGTTGTTGTTGTTGTGGTGCTGAGTGTCTGTTTGAAATCCGTTTCATGGTGTACGCGTAAGGGGAATCCGAAGCAGCAATAGAAGGTATACGAGTTAGGAAGGAGCGATATACGGCTAGGATTGTGGAAATCGTGCAATTAAGAGGGATGAAAGATAGGAGGCGTAACTGCTGGCCATGTGACGTGGAGAGTAACTGGGCGCTACCCTGCTGGGCTCCTGTGCTGCGAGGATAAGGAAGCAACTGGCCCGTCTTCTTCTTGGGCTGCCAGCGGCTGGGCATGCTAAGGAGCTGCTGCAAATTCTAGGTTGGGGCCAAAGCTGCAAGCATTAAGGAATGGGCTAAACAAGGGAAAGGAGAGGTGGGCTGAAGGTTGTCAAGGCTTGTCATGGCCTTGTCACAGCTTGTCATGGCTTCGTCTTAAACTCATCAAATGTTGTCATGATCTCGTCATGGCCTCGTCATGACCTTGTCAAATGTTGTCATACTCTTGTCATGACTTGGATTAGGGTTTGGAAATCATCATTTTATTTAGTTAAGCTTACATAAAATGATATAAATTTGCATAGGTATGAATCTAAGATCTCATATAAACGATCGACGAGTCGAAAACGGGTTTGACTCGGTAATATCCGGAAATAAAATACCGGAAATTACATATAGCTCGACTTATGGTTCAACCACAGTTGTAGAGGGATTTGGCGGAGTTAGAGTTGGATGTCCGGTTCCCGGATTCGGACGGCCGTTTTTCCGAGTTAGAGGTATTACTTGATCTGTTTGGGGAGATCCGGCAGAAGCAGGAGGGATGTCCCGTTTTGACGAGGATTCGGGACACGATGGCCAGAGGAGAGGCACCATAGTTTATCACGGGAGCAGACGGGTTATTGAGACGCTAGGGACGTATATGTGTACAGTAAGACCCGAAGTTGAGAGAGCGGATTTTGCATGAGGCACATTCTACACCTTACTCTGTGCATCCAGGCACGAGTAATATGTACCAGGACCTTAGGAGATCTTATTGGTGGGGCGGGCTCAACACCCAATGTAGCTAGATATGTGGCCCGATGCGCGACCTGCCATTAGGTCAAGATCGAGCACCAAAGACACGCAAGAGAGCTTCATCCACTGCCCGTGCCGTAGTGGAAGTGGGAGGATGTATCCATGGACTTCATTACCGATTTGAGGCCGAGTAGGAGCTTTGACTCGATATGGGTAGTAGTGGATCGGTTGATGAAAACAACACGTTTCATCCCCATTCGGGAGACGTGGCCGGTGAGTCGTCTTGCCGTGGAGTTTACTCGGCAGATTGTGAGGTTACATGGAGTACCAAGGTCTATCATCTCGGACGGGGACGGGCGTTTTACCTCGAGGTTCTGGCAGCAGGTACACGGCGCCCTAGGTTTGAGTTTTCATTTCACCACCGCATGCCATCCACAAACCGACGGCCAGTCAGAGCGGACTGTTCAGACCTTGGAGGACATGTTGAGAGCATGTGTACTAGACTAGGGGCAGGTATGGCCAGACCATTGGTGGAGTTTTCGTATAATAACTGCTGGCACGCGTCGATTGGGATGGAAACTTATGAGGCATTGTATGGACAGAGATGTCGCACTCCCTTATGTTGGGACAAGCCTGGGAGTTCTAGCGTTGTAGCTTCAGATCAGGTACATGACTAGCCTAGGCATTTTCCCTTTCTTTTGTGTATTTGGATATGAGTTTGAAGCATTTATGAGCACATTCACCTATTATGTTGGTATAGAGATCTACACTAGCTTTGTTGTGTTTTTAGGTGAATAAGGACTTGGATTGGAGCATAAATGGAGTATGTACGAGTGATTGATCATGCTAGATATCAAGGAGATGCATTTGATTAGCTAAGGAAGCTTTGTATGAGTGGAAAGCTTTGGTAAACAAGAGATTTTATGCACATTTTAGGCATTTTACGGTCAAGTTCAAGAAACCATGGTTGTGGTTTTGACATTTAATTTAATTATGGCCGTGGGAAAGTATGTCGAGAGAAAATATGGCATTCCACGGTATCTTCCACGGGCGTGGAAATATACCCTTGGCCGTGACTCTTTTGACGGTTGACATGTCAGCAGCGGCTATGGGCTTCTCAAAACCCAATTTTCTCCTATAATAAGGCTAAAGAAAGAGAGAAAGAGGATCTTTTGCTACAATTTCGCACACCATGCTAGAGAGAAGTTGAGATCATTGCGGAAGATCTTATTGCGAGAATATTTGGAAGGAAGATATGGAGAAGTACGGACTTTGAGATTGCAAAATTGGAAGATCTTAGGGTTTCACTCTGAAGGTGGATTGACATCCCGTTCTTCTTTGTTCTTTATGATTGTGAAATATTTCTCACTCTATTCTATATTCATTGAACACAAGTACGGATTTTGTGTTTAATTGAGATTGGTTTTTTGTTTGCTATTGAGTTTTCAAGGTTTAATCTTTTCATTCTTTCAATCTTGATTATTGATTTGATGACAATGATTATTGGCTAAAACCCTTAAGCGATTCTAAGGTGAAGGGTTGATAGTTGTGCCATAGATGATGATAGATTGAACCAAAACAGATTGGACGTGAGAGTTGCGAGAAACCTCATCGTCGAGGCTTTCCACAACCTTTTTTTGAGTTCCACGGCCGTGGTTCCTCAAGAACTGACCGTGGTTTTCCCATGTCTGACGTGCTTTGCTTTTGGTTTGATCCAAAGTTAAAGATTGACCCTAACCTAGCCTTGACTTACCTTTTCTAGGTAGTAGTGAGACTCAACATCCTCTACTTTGGTTTCGAGTGTCATAATCTTAACCTTTTTTGCTTAACTTTGATTCCCTTGGGTTTGGGCATGGGCATTTGAGAGTTTAATCTTGTCCTTTGATTCTCTTTATAACGAGACTCAACATCCTTTATTAAAAGAGCCTTTGTGGAAGACTTATGGGTTTGAAACTTCACCGTACAACACCCTATATATTAGATCTATACCTTTGCAATCCTAACCCCGTCCTTATACCTTTGGAACATCTTTAATCAATTGCCACAAATGGATACCTGAATTTTTAGAATTGTTGTTTTCCCAATTATCTTTACAAAAACTTATTTACTTGCTGACGATTTATAAACTGAATTTGATCCCCCAAATCCCTGAGTTCGATACTCTGGAATTCTTGCTTTACTAAACCGATCCGTACACTGCGGGTTTGCTTTACTTGATTTTAGTTTTTATAAATTTAAGACTTAGTTATGCACACTTTCGATCCAACAAGTTTTTGGCGCTGTTGGCGGGGATTTGGTTTAGGTCAAATTTGGTTTTCGGTTGTCAGGTTTGGGAGCTTGTGTTCTTGTTATTTGATCTATCTACCTTAGTGATTTTGCAGATTTCTCTTTAGGTATATGCGAAGGTCTAAATCCGCGAAAGACCTCGTTCTTTTTTACCCTGAACCGGAGAAAACTCTCAAGAAATTGTTAAGGGAGAAAAAGATTTTTGAACACAATGAAAAGAGTCTTCAAGAGGAGTTGAATGAAACTCGAGCTCTTCTTAATACAAGTGAAAGAAGACGTATTGAGGAACAAGGTGTAGATCGTGTTGATAGGGAGCTAATGCAAATTCAAATGAATGAAATTAAGACGATGGTTTTACAATCAAAATTGGATAAATGAGCTAGGTGTGAGAAAGATGAATCATCCGATGATGATGATATGCCTGAGTTGGAGGAAATACCACCATTTAATCCCCGTGTCTATGTCGATCCTCGCGTTCATGTTAGAGATGCGAGAGCTGCTAATATCGTGGCTGAAGCACGAACTCCTGGGCAACGTATTGATCCGATTCAGCAACCGTGCCATTTAGTTGTGAATCTTGGAGATCCGGATGAGCATGACTATGGGGTTCGCGCTCAAGTCATTACTATGATCCGTCAAAGTCAGTTTGGTGGAACGGAAGCTGAATCTCCGCATCAACATTTCCAGAATTATAAGATTCTTATGGAGACTTTGAAGCCTCCAAGAGCTGTCAACAACAACTACAAGTTGAGACCGTTCTTCTTCTCTTTGAAGGACAAAGCCTTAGCTTGGTATCAAGTTCTTCCAACTGGAAGATTTAAAACATGGGAGGAGTTGACTTCGGAATTCCTCACCAAATTCTTTCCGCCGTCCAAAATAGCGGAATTGAGAGGTAAAATAAATGCTTTTTCTATGAAACCTAATGAAAGTTTGTTTAAATCTTGGGAAAGGTTTCAAGATCTTCTATTGGATTGCCCGCACTATGGCATTTCAAAGCTGGAATTATTGGAGATTTACTACAAGGGATTGGATGTGGAAACGCAATTCAAACTTCAATCCCTTTCTTGTGGAATTTTTATGGATATGAGAGAAGATGATGCTTAGGATTTTATTGACAAGCAAGCTCTAGTGATTGAGAAGTATTCTCATAGGAAGGTTGAGACTGGGAATCGTGTTTCCAGAGAACCGGGAGCAAAGTTGAGTCCAGCAGCCCAAGCTCAAATAATCAAGGGAATAGCAATAACAAGTAATGGAGAATCACATTACTTTGTTTTCTCCCTCAACAATGAGATTAATGAGCTGAAAGAAGTTTTGAAGTCTAGCATTCAATTGAAAAAGGGGCAGGACGTTGGCTATCTAGGAAGGGAGGATAATGAAGTGAATAGGAATAACAACCGGAATAATAATTGGAACAACAACAATAACAACAACAACAACAACAACAAGAACTTCAATAACAATTTGAGATCCAACCAACAAAATATCGGCAATCCTTATTCCCATGTTGAAAACTCACTAACACCTCCTTCTTCTTCTACTCCTTTGAAAAGTCAGGGACAAACTTCAAACACTTCATGTTCGCTCCAAACGGTGTGTGTAAACTTTAAATTTATAACCCTAGACGTAAGCTTAAAACAAGGATGCGAACCCGCAGTGTACGGGTCAATCGTAGTAAAAAGCAAGGAATTCCAAGGGTCGATCACAGGGACTTAGTGAAACAAAGTCCAATCACGGTATGCTTATGTAAATACTAACCACAAGAGCAATTAAAATTATCAAAGATGAATAAGAAGTCAATAAAGCAAACATGCAATTCTAGGGATTAAAGCATCTAGTTGTGGTTCCAACTCAAGATCTAAAGATAAGCGGACAAAGCTGAGATTCTTGCAAGGGGAAGGCGTTTCTAAAGTGGAATAGATCACCGGGTAAGTCTCACTACTCACTAATCCTGAACCGTAACTCCTATTACAGGGTATGTCTCAAGGAATCAAGATAAAGAACTATAACCTCAAACTAACACACCATCTAAGGGAATAGAATCAACCTTTACCGGGTAAGTCTCAGGCTAACTCACAAAGATGGGATGAAAGCACACTCAAACCCCAATAAAGGATAAATCTTTATTACCTACATTTTTTATCGTTGGTACACAAACTAAGGAATTACCGGGTAAGTCTCATCCTAGGCTTGCATTGAACCAGGAAAGTTGTAATAAGAATAGGATTTGGCAAACTCTAACACTTAACTCTCAGTTTCGGATCAGATAAGTCACCTCGGTCAGCCAAATTCCACCCCGGCCGAGATGTTCATCGACTGAGCGAGATGCTTAGGGTTAAGGTTAAAGACTCGAACTTTCAGGGTCCTACTGTGATTAAGATCATTCTATCATTGTTTTTCCCACAACCTTCAGCCAATCACCCTAGAATCACACAAGGAAATTAGCCACTCATCATCATGAAAGTAATAATCAAATATATGGGAAGAAGGTGAATATTTGAACAAGAAGAATTTAATGAAAAGACTTCAATAACTGAATCAAATATCACAACAAAGCGTTCATTGGATATAAATCCAACAAGCAAGACAACAAGGAAGAGAATCTAAGGTAATCTTACAAGAAAACCTCCAAAAGCTATAAAAGCTACAATCTTCAATCTTCCTTCAACCTTCAAAAAGGTTCTTCAAATCTCCCAACTGGAGTATGGCTGCAGTGGTGTATAAACCCTAATCGGTGGTATAACGTGATCCAATTGTATGCGGATGTCGGATTTGTGGGAAATCCGACCCTTTTTATAGGAAAATAACCCTCCAAAGATAAGATATCTTAGAAAGATCTCTTCCCATAAAAATAGGTAAAATATAAGATCTAGCATATCTTCTTCCTTCCAGGAGCCAAGCCCAAAAATATAAGATCTCTTTCCAAAGATAAAAGATCTCAGCCAAGAATAAAATATTCTCGCCGCGTCCCAGGTGTTCGCCTCGGTCGAGTCGACTTCTCTGGATCACCTCGGTCGAGTCGACTTCTCTGGACCACCTCGGTCTAGGTATTCACCTTGGTCTAGGTATTCACCTCGGTCTAGGTATTCACCTCGGTCTAGGTATTCACCTCGGTCTAGGTATTCACCTCGGTCTAGGTGACACTGTAGCTGACCTAGGTGAATTTCAGCTGCGTGTAAATCTCTTAAATCTGGTCCAAAGTAAATCTCTAATCCATGGCTATGCTTCCTGGATGTTCCTTATGTTCCTGAATGTAGCTCCAATGACTCCTTAGCTCTTTTTGCTCCTTTTTGATGCAAAACGTGCCATTTTACCTACGATTACAACAAAACTAGGTGTAGACCTCGATTTCCGCAAAGGTAGATGAAATGGTAATATAATCATATACTATGCATACAAACATGCAGATTATTGAAGATAAAACGTCCAAACAAACCCCAAAATATAGACTATAATTCATGCTATCACTTCAACCCAACCGGACAAGGATAAATTTGATGCGATGATGGAAACGATCTTGGGGAAGATACAAGTAATGGAGAATCACATTACTTTGATTTCTAAAGAAAAAAACGCTTTGGAAAAATATCCTTAGAGATGAAGGGAAACTTCCCGGAAAAATGGAGGACAATCCGAAAGGAATGGTGATGGCGATTACAACAAGAAGTGGTGTAACAACCACCGACCCGCAGCCCACATTCGTTGAGGTTCCCGTTGAGAAGGAGAAGGAAAAGGAGAAGGAAAAGTAGAAGGAAGATGTCTAGAGCGAGAGCGCGTCAAGACAAGCATTTCGGTAAGTTTATTGATCTCATGAGTAAACTACACATTAACATACCTTTTGTTGATGCGATTTTAGGTATGCCCGCTTATGGGAAGTTCTTGAAGGAGATCCTCTCTAACAAGAGGAAGCTTGAAGATTTTGGTGAAGTTAAGATGAGTTCGGAGTCTTTGGAACTAATTAAAACGATGATGGAAAAGATGCCCCCAAAGCTGCGAGATCCGGGGTCGTTTTTGCATACCAATAGGAGTGGGAGAAGTCACATGTGAAGCACTTTGTGAATTGGGAGCAAGTGTGAGCATCATTCCACTAGCTTTGTGTGAAAAAGTTGGTTTAGGCGAACCTAAACCGGTGAAGTTGACGTTGTATATGGCAGATCGATCTATTATTTGACCCGTTGGCATCATTGAAGACGTCCCGGTTAAGCTCGGTAAATTCTACATTCCTATAGGTTTTGTTGTGCTTGACATTCATGCAGATTGTATGGTCCCGAAAATACTTTGGAGACCTTTTCTTGCAACTTCCGGTTGTATGCTTGATTGCAAGAACGTTAGATTGGCCGTTGACATTAGAGAAGAGAAGGTTGAATTTGTTCTCTCAACTTTGACAAAAGAACCAGCACTTGGAGAGGATATATTCAACATTTATGATGAAGAGGTATCTAAAGAGGAAGTGATTTCGATCTTGTTCAAAGAACAGTTGCAAAAGGTTATAACCATGAGCATCATGGAAAAGGGAGCGGAAGAGGATTGTAACGCTGAGATTGATGCTTTGGAAGAGTTAGAAGAAGTGCAAGTTCAAGAATTCTAAAAATTGTACGATGGTTCGGAAAACACTAGATACCACGGTCAGTCGGTATTTTCCACGGGCGTGGTTTCACCAATTCCACCCGTGGAAAAGTATGTCGAGAGCAACCACTCGAATGACACACAAAATCATGGCCAAAATTGCACTTTCCACGGCCGTGGAACTAACAGTGGTGCCGTGGAACTTAGAAATTATGAGGAAGGTTCTGTTCTTTCTACAAACGTTCTTCCTTCTTCTTCCACCACTTCCACACCCATGGAGGCATCCAAGGAGACTTCGGAAGACACTCACAACACTCCAAAGGCATCTACAACTTTGGAATTGAAGCCACTTCCCGTACATCTAAGGTATGCTTTTCTTGGATCTAACTCTACGATTCCCGTCATAGTTAGTTCTAGTTTAAGTGAAGATGAACATGATAGGCTTATGATTGTTTTGAAGAACATAGGAAAGCTTTAGGCTACACCATAGATGATCTTGTAGGAATTAAACCATCTTTATGTTTGCACAAGATACTAATGGAAGAGGATTATAAGTCTTCATGTGAACCTCAACGATGGCTAAACCCGATGATGAAAAAGGTCGTGAATAAGGAGATCCTTTGTAACACCCAAAATTCTAGAGGACTCGGAATGCTACGAGCTGGGACCTCACAATGGGTCCCGGCCCTTAGCCTGGAAACAACTTCATCGGACCTTACAACACGGCACAAATAAAAAGGAAAAACACGTAGTTTTATAACATGAGCAGAAGAAAAAGATACAAATCTGAAAACAATCCAACCAAGTCTCAAAACCAAAGAACAATATAAGTCTCAACATTCATGAAATATAAAGATAACAGCTCCGTCCTATAATGCACGGAACCCCGACTGCCCACTACCGCCGGATCACTCGATCGTCTCTCTAACCTGCAAGGCATCTACAAGCGGTATAATACCGTTAGCTGACAATCTATGCATAAGTATAAAGGTAAAAGCACAAACACACAACATAAACAATCATCATGCAACACTCAATCCTTTTCTTTTCTTTAATTAGGTGATATGTCATTACTAATGATACTTATCTTGTGACACAAGGGATTCCCAATCCTCGCCCCTGATCCCATTTATCAACAAAGAATGGTGCTAATGCATCTGACTGTCTACCTGCCTGGGCTGGTACAGGGAACCTCCTAGACTCTCGCAAGAGCTAGGCAGATGATGTCACGACCCGTTATCATAAACTTGGGTCCATTACATAATATAATAAAGTCGGCCTAATCCGGTTTCGTTATTATCCTAACTAGCAAACACCACTCATACACAATACACTCATACAAGAAGCCAGCTAAGTAAGTCCGTAGACTTACCAGTCCCTGAAGCGCACAAGATCACCTCACTCAAAAATTCATCGGGAAAACGTACAACGCCTGTTCAAGACAATGCACACAATCAAACCACACTCTAGTCCACTAGAAGTCTTTAGACTTCTAGGCTCAACTCCTCAACCACCTAGTCCAAGAAGACTACACTCTCAGTCCATGACCTATCCAACTCTCATCATAACCATATACACAAAGGTTACTTCCACAAAGCTCGAAACTAACCCTCAACAACATACCACCACAAGATTCACATAACTCACACTAGACTTCTAAGGTCCAACCACTCTAAAGCATTCCAGTTCAACTACCCTAGGCCAACCTAACATGCTTCTAGGGTATAACGAGTCTAAGGAAAGAAAGAAGGAGAAGCAAGAACGAGATTCGGGACTGACTGGAGCAACACCGCCCCTACACCTGCCTGAGCCGCTCCTGCACCTATCTAGGTCCGCCCCTGCGTGGATCTGGGTCCGCCCCTACGCCTGACAGAGTCGCCCCTGCGCCTTGGTGAATCCGCCCCTGCGCCTGTCTGTGCAGCAGTCTGTCGGCTGAGTTCTTCGATTGTGCAGCCGGTCCTTTAGGGTCTCCTTTAATGCTATGAACGTCTTCTACTTCTCTCACTTGGTCTTAGCCTCCCTCCAAGGTCTAGCTTCTCATCGAACCAACATAACAACGATAGATCGTAGAGCAAGGATTCAAGAGTGTCTTCCATTCAAGCCATGGAAGGGAAATGAAGGAAGAAGAAGGAGAAGAAAGAAAGAAGAAGAATAGAAGGAACCTTACCCACGTCCCGTCACTGTAGTCCCGGCCTCACGAAAGGTAGATCCAAGCTGGAGCACTCCAAGGGAAGAATGGAGGAGAAGGATGTAAGAGGAAGTGCAAGAGGAGTAAGTGGGTAGGAGAAAGAAAGTAACGTGAGTGAAAAATGAGAGGAGGAGAAGAGTTGACTGCATAAAAGAGGAAGGATACCAAAGGTCTCTAACACATAACTCCTTCTGGAATTTAAGAGGGGAGTTAAAAATGATCGGAATGTGAACGGTTGCCCAAAACGCTGCTACCCCGCCCACGCGTGCCACCGCCCTAGCGGGAACCCTAGCCGCACCTGCGGTTTACTCGACTACGTCGCCAAAGCCGCAAGGGCGTGAGCCCTTGCGCCCGGCTTCTACCCTCATCTCACTCTATCCAAGCGTAACGAATAAATCCGGTCGTTACATCCTTAAGTTGCTTAATGCAGGTATCATATTCCCGATTTCTGATAGCAAGTGGGTGATTCCTGTTCAAGTTGTCCCAAAGAAGGGAGGAATGACCGTTGTGGCTAACAAGAACAACAAACTCATTCCAACGAGAACGGTGACAAGATGGAGGATGTGTATAGACTATTGCAAGCTGAACAATGGGATGAGGAAGGATCACTTCCCGCTGCCCTTCATTGATCAAATGCTTGAGAGGTTAGCGCAACATCTTATTTTTGCTATCTTGACGGTTATAGTGGTTTCTTTCAGATTCCGATTTATCTTGAGGATCAAGAAAAGACCACATTCACGTGCCCATGGGGTACGTTTGCTTATAGGAGGATGCCATTCGTATTGTGCAACGCTCCAGCCACCTTCCAAACGTGTATGATGGTCATCTTCTCGGAATACATTGAGGAAATCATTGAGGTTTTTATGGATGACTTTTCTGTTTATGGTTCCTCATTTGATAATTTTCTTGCTAACCTATCTCTTGTTCTACAAAGACGTGAAGACACAAACCTAGTTCTAAATTAGGAGAAATGTCATTTTATGGTTAGGGAAGTCATTGTTTTAGGACACTTGACCTCTAATAGAGGGATTGAGGTTGACAAGGCTAAGATTGAGACAATAGAAAAGCTTTCTCCTCCATCTTCGGTGAAGGGGATTACAAGTTTTCTAGCACATGCTGGATTCTATAGGAGATTCATTAAGGACTTTTCAAAAATCCCTAAACCATTGACTAATCTATTGATGAAGGATGTTGTTTTTGAATTTTCGAAAGAGTGTTTAGATGCTTTTTACAGGATTCGAGAAGCTCTAATCTCAACCCCAATAATTCAGCCTCCGGATTGGAGTGTTCCATTTGAGGTCATGTGCGAGTCAAGTGACGTAACGGTAGGAGCGGTGCTTGGACAAAAGAAAGATGGACTCACTCATGCCATCTATTATGCTAGCAAAACGCTAGATGAAGTTCAGCTCAACTACGCCACAACGGAAAAGGAATTTCTTGTCTTTGTATATGCATTTGAAAAGTTTCGTTCTTATCTTGTAGGAGCGAAGGTGATTGTATACACGGATCATTCAGCCATTCGGTATTTGCATGCAAATAAAGATGCAAAACCAAGGCTGATTAGATGGATTCTTCTTCTTCAATAGTTCGATCTTGAGATTCGTGACAAGAAAGGATCCGAAAATTCTGTTGCGGATCACTTGAGTCATATACCACATGTTACCAATGACAACTTACCTATTGATGACTCTTTCCCGGATGAACAATTGCATCTAATGGAACAATGCATCGATCATATTTCTAGAGGTAACGAACCTTGGTTTGCTGATTTTCTGAATTATTTGGTTTGTTAGGAAATAACTCCTGGACTATCCTACACTCAAAGAAAGAATTTTTTTAAGGATGTCCGCCAATACTATTTGAATGAACCTCTACTCTTCAAGAGAGGTCCAGATGGCATCATTAGAAGATGTGTGCGTGAAGATAAAAAGCAAAGTGTCATTTGTCATTGCCATTCTCTTCCTTGTGGCGGACACACTAACTTTCACAAGACTAGCGCTAAGGTATTGCAATCCAGATTCTTTTTTCCTACATTATTTAAGGATGTGCAAACCTTTGTTGCTTGCTGCGATGCTTGTCAAACAACAGGGAACATATCAAGGAGGAATGAAATGCCACTCAACAACATCCAAGAAGTGGAGATCTTTGATGTTTGGGGAGTTGACTTTATGGGACCATTCCCATCATCTTGTGGTAACCAATACATACTTCTAGATGTAGACTATGTTTCAAGATGGGTTGAAGCTATTGATTCTCCAACTAACGATGCAATGGGGGTTGTTAAGTTCTTTAATCGAACTATTTTCCCAATGTTTAGGACACCCCGAACCATCATTAGTGACGGAAGATCACACTTCATTACCCGTCGATTTTAAGCTCTACTAGCTAAGTATGGGGTGACTCACAAGATCGCTACACCCTACCATCCGCAAACAAGTTGGCAAGTGGAGATTTATAATATGGAGATCAAAGGAATTCTTGAGAAAACGGTGTCTAGGACATGGAAAGCTTGGGCATTAAAGCTTGATGATGCATTATGGGCGTATAGAACGACATACAAGGCTCCCATTGGCACAACACCATACAATCTTGTGTCTCAGAAGTCTTGTCATCTTCCGGTGGAGCTGGAACACACGCTGAATTGGGTTGTTAAGTGGTTGAACTTTGGCTTGAAGGAAGCGGGAAAGAAACGTCTCTTGGATCTTAATGAGCTAGAAGAACTCTGCTTGAACACCTATGAGAACACCAAGATTTACAAAGAGAGAGGGAAGCGTTGGCATGATAAGCACATCATTCCAAAAGACTTCAAAGAAGGAGATCTTGTTCTCCTCTTCAATTCGAGACTTCGACTCTTTCCCGGTAAGCTTAAAACTCGTTGGATAGGACCTTATGTTATTAAACATGTTTTTGCCCATGGTGTAGTTGAAGTATGGGGTGAGAAGTGCGGAAGTTTTAAAGTAAATGGTCAACGACTCAAGAAGTACTCGCCAGAAATCCAAACTGATGAAGTCGCACCGATTCTCCTCACTTAAGCACAAAGGAATGTCAAGGCTGAAGAACAACCAAAAGAAGTGAAGAAGGCCAAAGGAACAACGAAATTTGGATTTTTTGTAGAAAAAGAGCTTTTCACGGGTTTAGATACGATTCCACGGCCGTGGTTTCGTTAATTTTGGCCGTGGAGAAGTAGGTCAAGAGCAACCAAAGAAAAAGGAGTAAAATCACGAGCGACCGTACCAAACCACGACCGTGGAAGTAATTGTTAGGCCGTGGTTTTTGAAAGTTTGACAGACCTATAAAAAGCCTTCTTTTTCATAAACCACAAAACCCTTCATCTCTTCTCCACGCCATATTCCACGCCCAAATCCCTCATCCCTCAAATCTTTGTTCGGTGATCGTTTTGCACGATTTTCGCTCAAAACTGAAGCAAATTTGATTCTATTTCAGATTGTGGCAACAAAGAGCACAAACATTCAGCGATCGGGAAAGATTTTTGATTTCTTCAAATAAAAAACCTAGGTTTTCTCTAAACTCTTTCCTTGGTTGTTTTCTTCAAGGATTTTTAGGAGAAGTGAACGGAATTGAACTTAGAAATAGTTTAGGACTGTTGTTGTTGAGCTTGTTGTGGAAATTCTGGATTTTTGAGCAAAATCGTGCAGTTCCACGGGTAGCCGTACAATTCCACGGGCGTGGTTTCACCAAGAACAGGTCGTGGTTTCTAAGAAAATGTTTGGAACTCGCAAATCAAGCCGAAACAGAAAGCAAAGAGGTGAAGGCTCCTCTTCCCAACCCCCTCCCGCTCCTCAACCTATCCCTAGGATCCCTACCATCCATGAGAACCACAAGAGGGCATATGTTAAAATCCAACAACGAAAAGTTATTGCTCCTAGGTACATTGTGCTTGAAGAGTTTGAGGATTTGCATGTGGTGAATGATCTTAGGTGGATGCTTGATAGGGTTGGGGTGACTACATTTGCTAGCATTATAGAGGATGCTTATGAGGAGGCTTTTGGAGATTTTCCGGATCAGCCGGCGGATTTCCAGGAGCCACCTAAGAGATCTACCTACCAGCAGCGGCCTTCCGCTTCTTCTTCCTCCCCGCGTGCCAGTGTGAGTGAGCGACCTACTTTGATGGACGCACCGCCGACTTGGATGGGTGCTCCTCCAGCTTGGATGGGAGCGCCGCCGGAGTGGATGGCGCGGTGGCCCGCATGGATGGACGAGCAGCCGGCATGGGTCACCCGACTTACGCAGAGGATGGATGCTCTTGAGACCCGCTTTGATGAAGATAAGGATGAGCACCGTGAAAACGCAAGGATCCTCCGAGACGTTTACCGGCAGCAGTTTGGGCGTCCGTTCGACCCAAACTTCTTCCCGTACCAACCACCTATTGGATGAGCTGATTTGCTTGGTTCGAGTTGCTCCACCGCCTTTGTGAGTTTCTTTGTTCTTTGTTCTTTTCTTTTACCTTATTTTGCACATTAGGGACAATGTGTATCTTAAACATGGGGTGGAGTATGATTCTCTTGGGATGTAATAACTTGACAAATTTGCTTCGTTTTATCCATGCACACTTGCATCTTTATTTTCATTGTCACGCGTTTCCTTTTTGCATTCATTTTTAAGCTTTGAAAAACCCATAAAAATTTGAAAAATATTGTGATTCTAGGATTGGAAAAGACCTCAATGATGAACTTACTTGTGGATTGAACTTTTGATGACATTTATGTGCTTGATTTGAATGTGAATTGTGGAGAAATTGAATATATTGTTTGATCTTCTTGCAAGTTTCATAATGTAAAAATTCTTGTCTAAATCATGTTGAGGAATGAAGGTTGAAATTGCATTATAAGTTCTTGTGCTTCTTTTTAAAATGATTAAGGCACCTTGATGTTTCTTGCTTCTTCTTTATTCATTTAGCCCCTCAAAGAAATTTTTGCCTCCTTTACCTATCCGGGAATTAGGAAGAGTGTAATTTACGGCATGATTGATGTGGGAGGGCCATGAAAGAAAATTGTGCATTCAAAGTATAGAAAATAGGTTTGGGGAAGTCAATCATGATGATGAGTAACTCGGCACCCTTCACATAGACGGGTATTTGTGTCTTGCCAAAGTCGGATTGAGCGATATTCCTAACGAGTCATTGTATGTGCATTACGGTTTGAGGCAACTCGAAAAATTGAGTTAATGTTGATTTCCTAGGCTTCGTTTATTGTGCACCTCTGTCTTTGATCTCAAAAATTAAAGTCGAAAAAGAAATTTGTGTTGAAAAGCAGAGCAAAGCTCTCAATGGTGGTTGATTCAAGTTTGCTTAAAGAAGTTTATGTGTGTAGTTCCTTTTTCCAGGATTTTCGCACCACATTACCTTTGAAAAGTCCCACCCATTCACGTTTCTTGACCTTTACGTGAAAGTCCTTAAGATCTTTGGATTGTTGTTTGGCTTAGTGATCTAAATTGGATTTCCACGTGATTGATTTTGACATTACTTTGGGTTATGATGTTTGTCTTGAAGCTTTTTCAATATATGATGTTTCTTTTTCATGACATACCTAATTTTATGTATATAGATGTTTTCAAGGAAACATGAAGCAAGATTTGAGAGCGATCTATTGAATAGAAGCACAATACCAAAAAGATTTATTTTCCCTTGTTTTACATTCATATTTCATCCTACCTTATGTTCTAGCTTTTGAAACCTTGCTTGGGGACAAGCAAGAGAAAAGTATGGGGTATTTTGATAGCATGAAATATGACGATATTTTAGCCACATGTTTTGGTTCTTTTACCCTTTCTTTTGTGTATTTGGATATGAGTTGAAGCGTTTATGAGCACATTCACCTATTATGTTGGTATAGAGATCTACACAAGATTTGTTGTGTTTTTAGGTGACTAAAGGCTTAGATTGGAGCATAAATGGAGTATGTAGGAGTGATTGATCATGCTAGACATCAAGGAGATGCATTGGATTAGCTAAGGAAGGAGTATGAGTGGAAAGCTTTGGGAAACAAGAGATTTTATGCACGTTTTAGGCATTCCACGGTCAAGTACAAGAAACCATGGCCATGGTTTTGGCATTTGATTTAATCATGGCCGTGGGAAAGTATGTCGAGAGCAAATATGGCATCCCACAGTGTCTTCTACGGGCGTGAAAATATACCCTTGGCCGTGATTCTTCTAACGGTTGCCACGTGCCCTATTTGAACGTCAACAGCGGTTATGGGCTTCTCACAACCCTATTTTCTCCTATAAGAAGGATGAGGAAAGAGAGAAATAGGATCTTTCGCTACAATTTCGCATACCACGCTAGAGAGAAGTTGAGACCATTGCGGAAGATCTTATTGCGAGAAGATTTTGGAAGGAAGATTTGGAGAAGTACGGACTTTGTGATTGTGAAGTTGGAAGATCTTAGGGTTTCACTCTGAAGGCGGAATGACATCCCGTTCTTCTTTGTTATTTAAGATTGTAAGAGATTTCTTACTCTATTCTATATTCATTGAACACAAGTACGGATTTTGAGTTTGATTGAGATTGGTTTTGTGTTTGCTATTGAGTTTTCAAGGTTTTATCTTTTCTTTCTTTCACTCTTGATCATTGATTTGAAGACAATGATTGTTGGCTAGAAAACCCTAAAGAGATTCTAAGGTGAAGGGTTGATAGTTGTTGCAAAGATGATGAGAGATTGAACCAAAACAAATTGGACACTGAGAGTTGCGAGAAACCTCGTCGTCGAGGCTTTCCACGGCCGTGGTTCCTCAACAAATGACCGTGGATTTCCCCTGTTTGACATGCTTTGCTTTTTCTTTGATCCAAAGTTAAAGATTGTCCCTAACCTAGCCTTGGATTAACTTTTCTAGGTACTAGTGGGACTCAACATCCTCTACTTTGGTTTCGAGTGTCATAACCTTAACCTTTTTGGCATATCTTTGATTCCCTTGGGTTTGGACATGGATATTTGAGAGTTTAATCTTATCCTTTGATTCTATTTATAACGATAATGTTCTCTAAAAAGTGTGAGTCACAAAGTCTTAAATTTATAAAATTGAAATCAAAGGAAAGCGAACCCGTAGTGTACGGATCGGCGTAGTAAAACAAGAATTCCAAAGTATCGAACTTAGGGATTTAGGGGGAACAAATTCAGTTTGTAAAATCGACAGGCAATAAAAAAGCTTTTATAAAGATTAATTGGGAAAACAACGTTTCTAAAGATTCAGGTGTCCAATTGTGGCAATCAATTCAAGATATTCTAAAGGTATAAAGAAAGAGTCGGGATTGCAAAGGTATATCTAAGATTGGGAATTGTACGGTGAAGTTCCAAACCAATATAGTCTCACCCAAAGGCTCTCTCTATAAAGGTTTTTGGGGTTGCAGTATAGAAAGGATAAAAGGATAATAATTACTCTCAAATAACCATGCCCAAACACAAGGGAATCAAAGATATGCCAAAACGGTTAAGGTTGATGTGAGAGCCCTAGTCCTTGGAGCCTAGGAGCCTAGTTGAGCTTTGGTGAGTTCTACCTTTACTCTGTTAGCCACCCCTGTGCAACACCTGGGCCGCCCCAGCGGCTAGGCACCCCTGGGCCTTGGGCTAGCCGCCCTTACGGTTCTATGATGGTGCAACCACTTTTGTTGACTCTTTGACCGTGCTTTGCGGCTGGCTTCTCTTATAAGCTTTGCCTTGCTTCAGATGAGGGGTTTCCTACCCCTCTTCAGCTTCTCTCTTCCTCCTCACGTTCTTCTTCTCCTCTCTTCTTCCTTGATCTTCTTTGCCTTCTCTTGATCTTGTGTGAGTAAGTTCTTGAGAGTTGAGTGTGGTTTTGGCCTTGGATGATCAAGTGTTTGTTATTGAGTGTTGTTGGTGTTGAGTTGAGGTAATAGACGTGTTGATGCTCCATAGTTGCAGCTTACGGCTTGTTGTGGTAAGCTCTTCTCCTTCATATCCCTTCTTTCCTTCTTTCTTGCTTCTTTCTTGCCTCTTTCTTGCTTCTTTCTTCCTCTCTAGCTTAGGATCACAAGCTAGGCTTGTGTTGGATCCTTTCCTGGATGGTTGATGATCATATATGTGTATATATATGTATATGTTGTTGTGGTATGTTGAAGAAGTGAAGAAAGTCGAGAAAGGGATCGAAGAGAAGTCGGGACCAACTCTGTGCACAATTGGCCGCCCAGGCGTCTGACTCCAGCCGCCCCTGCGCCTGGTGTGTTAGCCGCCCCTACGTCTTTGGTGAGCCACCCTTGTGCCTTTGGTGAGCCGCCCCTGCACCTTTGAAGAGTCGCCCTTGCGCCTTTGGTGAGCCACCCCTGCGCCTCAATGGATCAGCCTTGTGCTCTTGCTTCTGTTGGTGCATACCTTGTTGGTATGTCTTCCTTCCTTCCTTTCCTTTGGCCTTGGCTTAGTTGGTAGCTAGGCTAGTGTGGTTAGGATGTGTTATACGTTGGAGTTGTGCCTTAGGCACTTGTGTTGATGTTAAGGTTATGTTGTAGGCTTTTGTGAGCTTGTTGTGATCTTGAGGTTTAGATTGAGGTTGTAGGTTGGTTATGGTTATGGAGACGAGTCTCCTAACCCTTGCAGTGTATGATGTTGTGTGCCTTGCTATTGCAGGCGTTGGTTTCTTCCCCAAGGGGAAGTTGTGACGTGGTATTGGATACGATTGTATGAGGTAAGTCCATAGGACTTACTTAGCGTTCAGTTATGGATTTGTGTGATTGTGATGGTTGTGTGTGTTCATATGATTGTGCATTTATAACCTAAATGTTCGCTCAAAAGTGTATGCGTCAAAATCTTAAATTTATATCTAGAACTCAAAGCAAAGCGAACTCGTAATGTACGGATCAGTGGTAGCAAGGTAAGAAATTCCAGAGTCGAACTCAGGGATTTGGTGACAATAAAATCGAATTCAATTATCTAGCAAAGTGCAAATACTTTTGTGAATAATAAAGGGGGAAATGATTCCAAGGATTCAAGTATCCGACTGCGGCTTTCGATTCAAGACACTTCTAAAGATCAAAGGACAGAGTTTATATTGCCAAGGTTATGTGTTTCAAAGGTAGATATCGTACGGTGATGTTCCGAAACCTATTTGTCTAATCCAAAGGTTCTCTCTATAAGGGTTGTTGAGGCTGCAATATAGAAAGATCTAAAGATAAGAATTACGCTCAAACTAACAATCCAAAACCTCAGGATATGACTCTCCAAAGTAAAGATAGAAAGCACACTAAAAACCTTAATAAAGGATGTTGAGTCTCTCTATTACCCAAATCTTGTAATCTTAATCTATTAAATGTAGAATCAAAGTTTAAGTCTCTTCAAACACTTAAATAGAGGTTAAAAAGGTTAAGCAAGGTTGGGATTTAGGCAAGTATTAACTTTGGTTAAAGATTAAATCAATTAAAGATCGTCAGCAAAATAAATCGTGTTGTTCGTATATAAATCGTACGATTTATTCAAGAACAGGTCGATTTTCCTGTTGTCGCAAAACTAAAATCTAAACTCTCAGGGTCCAAATGTTTGAATGAGTTCAGTCTATCATCATCTAAGCCTCAATCATCAACTATTCTCCCCAGAATCACAATGGTTTTAGCCAACCATTTTCAAAATCAAATAAAAATTAAGATTGAGTGAATAAATCAAATAAACCCGAATCTGGAATAAAAATTCAATAACTTTCAATTCTGTAAATCAATCTCAAAACCAATCAATGTATCTCTCAATCAACTCAATATTGTGTTCAAAAACCACAAAGATTGCAATGGAAACAAGGAATCTCACAAATATGATCAAGATTGACTTCCCGGCAATATTGCTTCAATCTCTCTCCAAGAATCTTCAATCTCTCACAAACGTGTAAAGATTTCCCGCCGCGGCCGTCCCGTTTTCGTTCCTATGGTTCCAACCTATAATTTCTTGCTAATGGGCCGCTTGGCAAAACACTTCTCTAGCCTAAAAGTGATGGGCTTTGAGTCGTTTTTTACCATTTGGCCAAAAACAGAAAAAATCGAGCTAGCCGATTTACACACAAAACCGTTCGATTTTTAACGGGATAAATCGTCCGATTTATGTAGTAAATAGCACGATTTTCTTCAACAAAGATTTCTCTTCTCTTGGCTAGTGTCCTTCCTCCCTTTATGCTTCTTTTACGCAACTCCTTTGCTCTTTGTGATTCCTCTAAGACTCCTTTAGCTTCCCTAATGACCTTAGGTGTTCCTTGCTCCACTTTTGCTTCCAAATCCACCCAATTTACCTACAATTCAACCGAAACTCGTGTAGATCTCTATTTCCGAAATATAATTGAATAAAACATAAAAAGTACACAAGTTCCCTCTAAATGCAAAGTAAATCGAGGTAAACCTCTACAATATGCATGATTATAATGGTATATAATTGATGTCATCAAAATACCCCATACTTGTCCCTTGCTTGTCCCCAAGCAAGACTCAAATTTAGAATACAAGATGCCATGGATTATATATGTATGAAAACTCAAAAACCTTTTATTTGATAGTGCTTCTTCTTATTGGATCGCCCTCAAAGTGATGTTTCAAGGCATAGGAAGGCAAGACATGTATCAATGATAACAATAACATGGACTAACTCTCTTTTCTTTCTCAAAAACACAAATAAAAGACATGATAAAGATGTAGAGACAATTAAAATCAAACAAGTCTAAGCCATGAAGTCTTAAATACATACATAAAAGTCTCAAGGTTTTCTAATCAAAGAAGGGTTTGAAACGTGTTAAAGGAGGGATTTCTTTTAGGCAATTGTGGTGCTAATCCATAAAAGAGGAACAACATAATACCTTCAAGAATTTTACTTCACCACACATGCTTTGCATGTAAAAGCTTTGCTTTCTTTATATTTTACTTTTTGAGAGTATGGACAGAGGTGCACAACAACCGAAGCCTAGGAGATCGGCGTTTCTCAATTTCGAGATGCCTCAAACCCTTGATGCACATACCATATCCCGTTAGGACTTATCGTTCAATCGGACTTTGGAAAGACACAAACACCCGGCTATGTTAATGGTGCAGAGTTACTCATCCTCATGTTCAACGTCTCCAAACTTATGAATTGCTACACTTTCACTTAACACATTTTTATTGGCCCTCCCACATCAAACATGCCTTTTTCAATCACTTATCCTAATTCCCGGATGGTAAAAGGAAGGTCACATATTTCTTTGAGGAGCTAGCATGAACAAGATATGAATAGAGAAGAAGTGAATTGCCTTGGTCATTCTTATATGATGCAAAAGAACTTATAATATAGCTTCGACCATTATTTCATTCTCTTATCAAAACATCAAAATCATATAAATTATTCATGTGTTCAAGTAACAAAAGTAAGCTCATTCATGCTATTATCAAAATCTCAACAGAACCATGTCATCTTTTTGCCTTTCCACATCACAGAATCTCATCATAGAGGTCATTTCCATCATAAGAAGCACACAAAGTTTTTGAAAACTCATAGTATTTGAAAGAAAGCATACAAATGCGAATGTCATAGTGGAAAGCAAATAGTGCAAGAGTTATTACAAGTTAAATCATCAAAAGTAATACAAAGTGCATAGAGTGCTAAAATGAAGTAAAAGAGATTGTAAGTACCCCCACCCCATACTTAACCCTCACATTGTCCCCAATGTGAAAAATCAAGCATAAGATGGAGAAAAATACTTACAATGTAAAAGGAGTGGAATCTCAATCCTCGGTCGGTGGTGGCGGAGGTGGAGGATATGGATAAATCGGTGCACTAGGATCATAGAAGTGGCCGAACTGATGGTAGTACATGTCTCTCATCCGGCCGTCATAGGAGGAGTGTCTAGCTTCCGTCTCCTGCCGGTATTCCTTGAACTGAGTGTTCAAGGTGCTGTAGTCGGTGTGGAGGGCCTGATAGTCGGTGCGTAGACCCTGGAAGCTAGAGACTAAGTCTCTAAAATGGCGGGGAAGTTTATATCCTCGTCCATGGCCTCTACCGTGGCTAGGAGCATGTGCAAAGGAGTGGCGAGGTGGCTACATGTCATCCTCTGTCTCCTCAGTGCCTTGACTAGTCCGGCTAGGTCCTGCACCATGAGTGTCGGTGTCCATGGCATCCGTGGTGTGACCACTATAACTGTCACTCTCGAACTCGAGCATGGTCCCCTGGTGTACTCCATCCTCACGATCCTCCTCATCCTCAGTGTCACCTACATCGTCATCATAATACAAAGGAGGAGCTATCTCCTCAAGCATCAGTACGAATGTCTCCTTCCAATTCCTCTTGTTCTAAATGGTGTATTCGGACTTCCAAACAATCTCGGATGGCTTCTTCTTTGGATCCTTTTCCCACGGCATAGTCACATGAAGGGTTCCTCTCCCTCGAGGAATCAAGACCTGTCTAGCAATCAATCTCTATGATCCTAAGGGTTGGGCACTCTCAGCTAGGGTGCAACCCGAGAAATCTAACTCCAATGCCTTTGCCACATGAGTGACAAGGCCTCCAGCACAAATGTCACCCTTTGCCTTATTAGCTATCTTTCCTAGATAGTCAGCAAGCATAGAGGTGATGTCGGGAATGGTGCTACATGTCATGCAATACTAGATAAAGAGCTCGTCAGCCTTGAGCTTCTGTGGGGTCTCCGTCCCTGCAAACAAGCACTCACTAAGGATCTTATGCACTACCTTAAAGGAAAGGTTGTACATGATAGCCTCTTTCGAATTTCTGGGTCTCCACTTATCACGACCATACTCTCCCACTGAGATGGTCTCCCTAAAGGCACTAGCACTAACTCCTCTCGCAAATGTCCCTGCATCAGAGTAGGGAAAACCAAACAAATCTCCAAAGTTATCGATATTCAGAGCATGGTTGTGGTTCATGAGGCGGAAAGAGACTGTCCTCTCTCTAGGATCATGCTCAAATGTGCTAAGGAATTCTAAGGTGATCTCGGTGTAAGCATCTTCTCTAATCATAGCAAATTGACTCAGCCTAACTCTATCTAACATCATATCCACATCCTCTCGAACAAACAAAGAGTCTAAGTCGTCTAGCACAATGTATCGAGGAGGGGTGAAGGGGCGATCTAAGAGACGTTCATATCTCTTCTTATGTTTGGATAGGGGAGGGGGAAGTTTTGGTATGGTTAGAGAGGGTGGTGGAGGTGGTGGAGGGGCTTTTGAAGAAGATCCCTTCTTCTTCCCCGTATTTCGAGTGATTCTCTTCAAAGTTTCCATTTCTGCAAAGAAAAATCGGGCTGTTCTTCAATAAATCGGACGATTTATCTGGGTTGGGTCGACTTTTCTGTCGATTTCAACAATTCTCACAATTCTGTAAAGTTCTAACTAAACTATCACCATACATAGTCTCCTATAGTTGTTCCTAAGCAAACCCCTCAATCAATCGCAGGAAACAAACAACTTCTACTCAAGAATCAAAATCGAATGAAAAACTTAGGTTTCAGAATGAAAAACCTGAATTCCGTATGGATGAGTCGATTGTCAAGCTTGTTGTTGCTAGATCCTTGTTCCTTGGTGAAAATGCTTCAGTTTAGGGCCAAGAATCGTTCAAAACGATTAAGGAATGAGGAGATGAGAGGGTGGGCGATTTTCGGTTCTTTGAGAGAAGGAAATCGAGAATGGAGGGTTTGTGGAATGAGAGAATCGAGTGGTGAAGGCTTTATATAGGCCGGAGATTTAATGATGAAAATCGGATGATTTATCTAGGTGATTTATTCGTCAGGTCAATTTTTCTTCATTTTCTCAACTCAAGAAGAAAATCGGACGATTTAGTTCAGGGGGGTCGATCTGATGGGTCGATTTTTCTTCCTGTTGCCAAAAATCGACTTGCTCTGTTCTTGAATCGAACGATTTGCTTTGTGTAGCTCGATTTCTTTCCTTGTATTTCTTGAAGATTGCAATTTGAACTAATGTATGCTCTCCATCTTCATTGATTTCTCAAATTGGACCTAATTTTCTGCGATTATTGACACAAACAAACAAAGAGTGCATCGAGGAACAAACAAAAGCGAAAATAAAAGAAGAAAAGCAACTAAACTAAGCTAAACTAAGTGATAAAAGAAGGTAAAAAGTTATGCTATCATGGGTTGCCTCCCAAGAAGCGCTTGATTTATCGTCTTTAGCTGGACGGTGCAAGGTTTTGTGTTCAATGGAGGAGGATAGGAGCTATCACCTCAACCGGGACTTCCGGTGTGTATTTCTTCAACCGTTGGCCATTCACTTTGAAATTTCCGCTTTGTTCACCCCATACTTCAACTGCACCATGGGGGAAAATTCAATTAATTACATAAGGTCCTGTCCAACGGGATTTAAGCTTACTTGGGAATAGCCGAAGCCTTGAGTTGAATAGAAGGACTTGATCTCCTTCTTTCAGATCCTTTGGAATGATATGCTTATCATGCCAGCGCTTCGTCCTTTCCTTGTAGATCTTTGCGTTCTCATACGCATTCAGCCGGATCTCATCCAGTTCGTTGATATCCAAAAGCCGCTTCTCTCCGGCTTCTTTCATGTCAAAGTTGAGCCAGTTCACAACCCATTATGTTTTATGCTCTAGCTCTACAGGAAGATGACAAGATTTACCATAAACGAGATTATATGGAGTCGTACCTATTGGTGTTTTAAAGGCAGTCTTGTACGCCCATAGAGCATCGTCAAGCTTCATTGACCAGTCCTTCCTTATTTTAGAGACAGTTTTCTCTAAAATTCTCTTGATCTCTCTATTGGATATCTCGACTTGTCCGCTAGTTTGTGGATGGTATGGTGTAGCTATATTATGGGTCAACCCATACTTAGCCAATAGAGTCTCAAATCGTCGGGCTGTGAAATGCGTTCCTCCGTCACTAATGATGGTTCGGGGAGTTCCGAACCTTGGGAAGATTGTTCTATTGAAGAACTTCACCACTACCATTGCATCATTAGTAGGAGAAGTGATTGCCTCAACCCATCTTGAGACATAGTCTACGGCTAGGAGTATGTATTGGTTTCCATAAGAGGATGGGAGAGGTCCCATAAAGTCCACTCCCCATACATCAAAGATCTCTACTTCTTGTATGTTGTTGAGAGGCATCTCATTCCTCCTAGAAATATTACCTGTCCTTTGACAAGCATCACAAGCAACAACATATTTTTGCACATCTTTGAATAAGGTAGGCCAAAAGAAACCGGAACGAAGTACCTTAGCACAAGTCTTGTGGGAACTAGCATGTCCTCCACATGGTAGAGAGTGGCAATGGCGGATGACACTTTCCACCTCATCTTCTGGAATGCATCTTCTGTATATGCCATCGGGACCTCTTTTGAAGAGAAGAGGTTCGTTCCAATAGAAGTGCGGGACGTCCTTAAAGAACTTCTTTCTTTGAGCATATGAAAGCCCAGGGGGAATCTCCTAACAAACAAGGTAATTTACAATGTCAGCAAACCATGGATCATTACCTTTTGAGATGTGTTGAAGACACTCTTCAATCTCATGTAGTTGCTCCTCAGGGAACGAGTTGTCTATAGGGAGTTCATCCATCTCGTCGGTGAGGCGTGGAATACGACTAAGATGGTCAGCAACTGAGTTTTCCGAGCCCTTCTTTTCACGGATCTCCAAATCAAACTCTTGTAAGAGTAAGATCCATCTTAGAAGCCTTGGCTTCGCATCCTTCTTCGTGAACAAGTAGCGGATTGTTGAATGGTCTGTATAGACAATCACCTTCACACCTACAAGATAGGAACGAAATTTTTCAAAAGCGTAAACTACGGCTTGAAGATCCTTTTCCGTAGTGGCATAATTGGATTGAGCCTCGTCTAGCGTCTTGCTAGCATAGTAGATGGCGTGAGTGCGACTATCTTTCTTCTGTCCGAGTACGGCTCCTATAACGACGTCGCTTGCATCGCACATGACCTCGAAAGGAAGAGTCCAATCGGGTGGTTGGATGATTGGTGCTGAAATCAAAGCCTCTTTGATCCTGCAAAAAGCTTCTAAACAATCTTTCGAGAATTCGAAAGTTGCATCTTTCATTAAAAGATTAGTTAAGGGTTTTGAAATCTTAGAAAAATCTTTTATGAATCTCCTATAGAAGCCTGCATTTCCTAAAAAGCTTCTAATTCCTTTCACAGAGGATGAAGGAGGTAGCTTCTCAATAGTCTCTATCTTAGCTCTATCAACCTCTATTCCTCTATTTGATACTAGATGACCTAACACAATTCCTTCGGTGACCATGAAATGACACTTCTCCCAGTTTAAAACTAAGTTAGTATCTTCACATCTCTTAAGAACTAATGAAAGGTTAGAGAGATAGTTATTAATGGAAGAACCATATACCGAAAAGTCGTCCATGAATACTTCCATGATATTCTCTACATATTCTGAGAAGATTGCCATCATACACCTTTGAAAGGTGGCTGGAGCGTTGCATAAGCCGAATGGCATCCTTCTATAAGCGAACGTACCCCAAGGGAACGTGAAGGTCGTCTTCTCTTGATCATCCGGGTGAATGGGAATCTGAAAGAAACCGCTATATCCATCTAGATAACAAAAGTAAGAGTGTTGGGCTAACCTTTCCAACATCTGATCAATAAAAGGAAGGGGAAAGTGATCCTTCCTAGTGGCCACGTTCAGCTTACGATAGTC
This sequence comes from Fagopyrum homotropicum, assembly GCA_033239125.1. Taxonomy (NCBI): domain Eukaryota; kingdom Viridiplantae; phylum Streptophyta; class Magnoliopsida; order Caryophyllales; family Polygonaceae; genus Fagopyrum; species Fagopyrum homotropicum. The sequence goes on along the minus strand of BSWB01000008.1, from coordinate 57,182,010 downwards.
GATGCACATTCTCCACCCCGTAGCTGTCCTTGTGGGAGTAAGTTCGTTATTTTTGTTGGCAACAACGGTAATGCCTCCTTTCTTTGGTACTACCTGTACTGGACTCACCCACTTGCTATCGAAAATAGGGAAGATGATACCTGCATCAAGTAGCTTAAGGATTTCTTTCTTCACGACCTCTTTCATGATCGGATTTCACTGTCTTTGAGGTTGACGTGAAGGCTTGTAATCCTCTTCCATTAAGATTTTATGCATACATAGAGAAGGTTTAATGCCTATCAAATCATCAATAGTATAACCTAATTCTCTCCTATGTTGCCTTAGAACATTCATAAGCTTCTCTAATTCATCATCATTCAGTTTCGCTTTAACTATAACCGGATACGTAGAGTTAGTGCCAAGGAATACATACCTTAAGTGTGTAGGGAGGGGCTTCAATTCCAATGAAGGAGATGTTTTGATTGATGATTCATGACCTTCTAATGTCATGGGAGAAGCCTCTGAAGGTGGGGAAGGTGCAGTATTAGAGTTGAGAACAACTACAGTCAAGTTTGTAGAAACCGGAGAATTCATCGCTAAATCGACCCCCTGTGAAGAAAATCGTCCGATTTTTAGGTCGATTTTTCTTCCTGTTGTCAAAAATCGACTTGCCTTTTCAGAAATCGAGTGATTTATTTCGTGTAGGTCGATTTTTTTCACAATTTCCGGGGTTAGTTCTAACTCTTCAAATCCTACTCCTGGTTCTTCCTTCACATCTTCTAATGCTTTTACCTCATCATCACAATCATGCTCTACTCCTTCCTCCATGATGCTCATACTAAGAACCTTTTGAAGTGGGTCTTTCATTAGGATTGAACTTACCACCTCTCTAGACTCTTCTTCATCAAAGATGTTAAAGACATCTTCTCTCAAGGCTGGCTCTTTGATTAAAGAGGAGAGTACGAACTCCACTTTCTCTTCACCTATATTGAAGGATAGTTGTCCATTCTTGCCATCTACCATGCATCCGGATGTTGCAAGGAATGGTCTCCCAAGAATGATGGGAACTAGATAATCTGCAAGGATGTCAAGAACGACAAAATCTATAGGAATGTAAAACTTACCGAGTTTTACAAGAATGTCTTCTGTTATCCTAACTGGATTAGTGGTGGAACGATCGGCCATGTAAAGTGTTATCTTCACCGGTCTAGGCTCTCCTAGAACAACCGTCTTGCATAAAGCAAGTGGTATGATGCTCACACTTGCTCCAAGGTCGCAAAGTGCATCATAAGTAACCTCTCCTAAGGTGATGGGTATGCAAAATGATCCCGGATCACGCAGCTTAGGTCGCATATTCTCTGTCATAGTCTTGATGAGTTCGGATGACTCCGTGCTCATCTTAACTTCTCCAATGTCTTCTAGTTTCCTCTTGTTAGAGAGGATTTCCTTGAGAAATTTCACGTAATCTGGCATACCTAAAATTGCATCCATAAAAGGTATATTAATATGCAGCTTACTCATAAGTTCAATGAACTTACCGAAGTGTTTATCTTCGCGTGCCCGCGCTCTAGATTGAGGAAAAGGTAGTGGTGGTTTGTAGGCGGGAGGAGGAACATAGACATCTTCCTTCTCTGTTCCTTTTCCTTCTTCGGTGGTGGTTTCAACTACTTTAGGTTGAGGATCGATAGTTGTTACACCACTCCTAGTAGTGATTGCCATAACCCTTCCATTTGGGTTATCTTTCGTCTTCCCGGGAAGCTTCCCTTGATCTCTTGGGACTTCTCCGGCTTTGCTAAACACTTGGTTTTCTAAAGCCTTGTGGGCTTTATCAACCGAAGTTATATAGCTCTCCAATCCTTGTAACTTCCCTAGGATCATCTCCAGCATGGGATAGGGTTTGTTCGATCCATTTGATGATTGTTCCTGGCTTTTCAAAGAAGCAGAAGAAGATGGAGATGTTAAAGCTTTTTCAGCATGAGAATAGGGATTGCCTGGATTTTGTTGATTGGATCTCCAATTGCTATTGTTGGAGTTCCTATTGTTGTTATTCTAGTTGTTGTTCCAGTTGTTGTTCCGGTAGTCATTCCTTTGATTGTTATCCCTTCCCATATAGTTGGCTTCCTGCTCCTTAGCCTTTTGAAGACTAGTTTTGATTACTTCCTTCAACTCTTTGATTTCATTGTTGAGGGAAAATGTTTGTATTTGAGAAGCGTGGTTCAACTTAGCTCCCATATCACCTTGATTCTGGCTATTTGGGTCCACCTTTTGGTGGGAATACTTCTCAATCACCTGGGCATGCTTCTCAATGAAGTCCCAAGCATCATCCTCTCTCATGTCCATGAATGTGCAACAAGAGAGAGATTGGAGATTGAATTGTGTTTCCACATCCAATACCTTATAGTAGATCTCCAATAATTCCAGCTTTGAAATGTCGTGGAGTGGGCAATCCAATAAGAGATCCTGAAACCTTTCCCAAGATTGAAACAAACTTTCGTTAGGCTTCATAGAAAAAGCATTTATCTTACGTCTCAATTCCGCCGTTTTGGATGGCGGGAAGAACTTGATGAGGAATTCCGAAGATAGATCCTCCCATGTGGCCAGCTTTGCAGCTGGAAGTGTTTGGTACAAAGCTAGAGCTTTGTCCTTCAAAGAAAAGAAGAACGGTTTGATCTTATAATTACTTGTAGTAGCCTTCTTCGGCTTCATGGTCTCCATGAGAATCTCGAAATTCTGCAAGTGTTGGTGTGGAGATTCAGCACTTGCTCCACCAAACTGACTTTGGCGAACTATGGTGATAACTTGTGGTGTAAAGTTGAACTCCTGGATGTCCTCAGCTCCGAAATTCACACCTAGACAGCGTGGTTGCTGAATTGGATCCATCATTTGCCCCAAAGTTCGGGGTTCATCACCTTCATTAGCAACTCTCACATCCCCAGCTGGAATGCGAGTAACAACCGGTGGTCTTAGGTTGTTACGAATAGGATGAATCACTGGATTGATTTCCTCAAGTTCCGGCATGTCCGGATTGAGTTCTTCATCATTGGATGAATCATCTCTGGTGGACTTAGTTGGCTTCTTGACTTTCTTCTTCTTCCTAGTATCATTCAATTCCAACTTCATGTCCAACATCATAGCCCTGAGTTCATCAATTTGGAATTGATGACTCGTTTCAGCATCTACACGAGCTTTCTCACTCAACTTTAGTTGACGTTGAGCTTCATCGAACTCAGCCTAGATGTTTCTCTAGTTATTTTTAGCCATTTTCCTTTCTTTTAACTTCCTTCTTAAAGTTTTCTCCAATTCGGGATCGAAAGGAACTAGATCTTTAGTGGATCTAGTCTTTTGCATATACCTAAAGAACTTGCAAAGATCACTCAAGTAGACTAATCAAATCACAAGAGCAAGAGCTCTCAAGCTTGACAACCAAAAATTGAATTTGGTCTAGACCAAATCCCCGGCAACGACGCCAAAAACTTGTTCGCTCAAAAGTGTGTGCGTCAAAGTCTTACATTTATATCTAGAACTCAAAGCAAAGAGAACCCGCGGTGTACGGATCAGCTGTAACAAGGTAAGAAATCCCAGAGTCGAACTAAGGGATTTGGTGAAAATCAAATCGAATTCAATTATCTAGCAAAGTGCAAATACTTTTGTGATTAATAAAGGGGGAAATGATTCTAAGGATTCAAGTATCCGACTGCGGCTTTCGATTCAAGAAACTTCTAAAGATCAAAGGACAGAGTTTATATTGCCAAGGTTAAGTGTTTCAAAGGTAGATATCGTACGGTGAAGTTCCGAAACCTATTTGTCTAATCCAAAGGTTCTCCCTATAAGGGCTGTTGAGGCTGCAATATAGAAAGATCTAAAGATAAGAATTACGCTCAAACTAACTATCCAAAACCTCAGGATATGACTCTCCAAAGTAAAGATAGAAAGCAAACTAAAAACCTTAATAAAGGTTGTTGAGTCTCTCTATTACCCAAATCTTGTAATCTTAATCTATTAAATGTAGAATCAAGGTTTAAGTCTCTTCAAACACTTAAATAGAGGTTAAAAAGTTTAAGCAAGGTTGGGATTTAGTAAAGGATTAACTTTGGTTAAGGATTAAATCAATTAAAGATCGTCAGGGAAATAAATCGTGTTGTTCATAGATAAATCGGACGATTTATTCAAGAACAGGTCGATTTTCCTGTTGTCGCAAAGCTAAAATCTAAACTCTCAGGGACCAAATGTTTGAATGAGTTCAGTCTATCATCATCTAAGCCTCAATCATCAACTATTCTCCCCAAAATCACAATGGTTTTAGCCAACCATTTTCAAAATCAAATCAAAATTAAGATTGAGTGAATAAATCAAATAAACCCGAATCTTGAATAAAAATTCAATAACTTTCAATTATGTAAACCAATCTCAAAACCAATCAATGTATCTCTCAATCAACTCAATATTGTGTTCAAAAACCACAAAGATCGCAATGGAAACAAGGAATCTCACAAATATGATCAAGATTGACTTCCAGGCAATATTGCTTCAATCCCTCTCCAAGAATCTTCAATCTCTCACAAACGTGTAAAGATTTCCCGCTGCGGCCGTCCCGTTTTCGTTCCTAGGGTTCCAACCTATAGTTTCTTGCTAATGGGCTGCTTGGCAAAACACTTATCTAGCCTAAAAGTGATGGACTTTGAGTCGTCTTTACCATTGGGCCGAAAACAGAGAAAATCGAGCTAGCCAATTTACACACAAAACCTTTCTATTTTTAAAGGGAAAAATGTCCGATTTATGTAGTAAATAGCACGATTTTCTTCAACAGAGAATGCTCGTCTCTTGGCTTGTTTCCTTCCTCCCTTTATGCTTCTTTTACGCAACTCCTTTGCTCTTTGTGATTCCTCTAAGACTCCTTTAGCTTCCCTAATGACCTTAGGTGCTCCTTGCTCCACTTTTGCTTCCTAATCCACTCAATTTACCTACAATTCAACCAAAACTCGTGTAGATATCTATTTCCGAAATATAATTGAATAAAACATAAAAAGTACACAAGTTCCCTCTAAATGCAAAGTAAATCGAGGTAAACCTCTACAATATGCATGATTATAATGGTATATAATTCATGTCATCACTAAACCGGACAAGGATGACCATTAATTACTTTTAAATGGCCCAAGTGTATTATAACGGGTGGTGACCACATATGCCTTTGCTCAAGGGTAAGAGGGGGTGCCCGGAAGCCAGTAACACAGGGGGGGACGAGTGACGATCACCCCCATGCAAATCCCTGTGTTAACTGGGGAAGGGACGGGGTTCTTTAGGCTCATCGTGTTACAAAAGAAGTTGAATTAGTAATAGAACCACGTAACGAAAGATAATAAATGAATGTGTGTGGCATTGCATGTATGAGATGTTGATGTGTGTTTGTGCTATTACCTTTGTGCTTATCTATTGTTGTAGCTAACGGTGTATACCGTGTTGTAGATGATCTGCAGGTTAGGAAGACTGCAGAGTGAGCTAGATGGTGTGACCAGCCGAGGACTTCTTTACATTAGGATGCGTGGGTTGGGATCTTTTGTATCTGATGCTTATGTTTATTGTTTTGTACTCGGCTTTGTGTTTGTAAACACTTTTGATGTATCATTAAAGATTTTATGTATTTGGTTTTACTATACGTGTGCCTTGTTGTAAGATCCAGTGAACTTGTTGTCAGGCTAGGGTCAAGATCCATTGTGAGATCCTAGCCCAATGTGGCACTACGAGTCCCACGGATTCGGGGTGTTACAGAGTTGGTATCAGAGCCTTAGGTTGACAACAATGACACTTTCTATCTACAATAAAGGTAGAGTGGATAACTAAACAGAACTCACATGGGGTCTGACTTTTCAAAAGGTTTTGGTTTTAAAGCGAGTACAAATGTCTTGGGATAGTATGTACAGAAGCCGTCACCCATCTAAGGATCTCGATAGTATATATATATATGTATATATATATATATATTTATAGATATCTCTTATGTGATGATGTGTATGCATGTATTATTAAGTATTATATATATATTTATACATATGGCCTATATAAAGGCTTATACGTTAGGTGTGCATACCCTATAGATGGCTCGGACTAGAGCTACTATTGCAGGCCGAGGTAGAGGTAGACCACCTCTTCCTCCAGGAGGGATAGGATAGGGACTAGCTCCTGCTACAGATCCACTTGTGGTGGAAGAAGCTCGTGAGGAGGTTGCTGAGAGTGTAGTTCCAGCTACAAGGAGTGGTGGGTCCAGGAGACAGCAGGCTCATCCAGGCCAGTCTAATGGTTCAGACCGTGTTTCTATGGGTGGATCAGAGTTCAGAGATTATCTCAAGCATTTTGAGGAGGCCATCAAAGCAGGCAGATGGGCCCCAGATCTGCCAGGGCATGAGGGGTCATCAGAGAGATCTCATGGAGCTACTCAAGTGCCAACTACACCGATTCGTGTTGTTGAGCCAGCTCGAGTTGTGGAGGAGACCAGAGGACCTCGACTAGATACCTAGTTGAAGGCATTTCATCAGCAGGGAGTTCCACACTTCTCAGAGGATATTCGCTTAGAGACTGAGGTGTGGATTGGGCATGTAGACTCAGCTTTAGAGTCTATTCGTTGCCTAGAGGACAGACGGATAGAGCTAGTACAGTCTCTATTCCGTTACCTGGCACACCAGTGGTGGAGGACAGTTAGAGCACGAGTTACCACTTATGAGCAGATGAGGACTATATAGAGAGAGAAGTTTTGTGTAGCCTCACTGATGACAGAGAAGCTGCAGGACTTCATGGAGGCGGGTTTTAAGGACGTACCGATTACAGACGCTATTCGCCTTTTCTAGACTGAGCTAGCATTGTTGGGTCCAGCTGCACCATCTGAGGACCATCATGTGTACCTTTTTGCCGCTCGTATGAGGGAGAGCACACGCTCATATATGGCGGGATTTCACTGTGACTCATTGGCAGACTACCAAGATCGGGCCTCTACCTATGAGAGAGAGAGAGCTAGCCAAAGGAGAACTTCTCAGACTGGACGGTCTGAGAAGAGACAGTGTACCACACCGACTGGTACAGGAGCATCTGGATACGGACGAGGTCAGACTCAGGGCCGCTCGAGTGTTCTAGTGTCTGCACAGACAGTTGAGAGAGGTCGGCAGTGTTACAACTGCGGGGCCTATGGGCATGTGAGGACTGATTGCCCTAGAGCACCACTGACTTGCTTTTCGTGTGGGAAGCCAGGACATAGAGCTACGTTTTGCCGTCAGGGCAAGGCATCATTCCAGCAGGGTTCTTCCCTTGCAGGTGCAGCAAGAGATGGGCAGAGACCGTCTCAGCATCAGACACAGGGACAGTAGAGAGCCCCAAGCATGCTTGCTACTCAAGGGTCAACTCCAGGACAAAGCAGAGGTAGAGGTAGAGAGGCTGGTATCAGTGATGGCTGAGGAGCTCGGGGCAGAGTTTTTGAGCTGAGGATTGATGAGGAGCCGCCAGCACCAGCTGCTACAGGTACCATTTTGTTACATCGTTTACCTATTCGAGTTTTTTTTATACGGGTGCTACGCATTCATTTATTTTTGCTGCTTTTATTGAGCGTTTGAGTTTGTCTACCATAGAGGGGGCACCCTTTACTATAGGGTTACCTGATGGTAGTAGGGTCATAGGTACCTAGGAGATACGTAGTTGTCCCCTACGCTTAGGGACTCGTGTATTACTTGTTGACTTCCTAGTCATGCCTTTGATGCATGAAGAAGTCATATTAGGTATGGATTGGATGCGTAGACACCGTGTGGTGTTAGTTTTGGGTAAGAGAACTATTACAGTCTCTACCGACTTAGGTCCGATAGAGGTCTTCTAGGATTGGGACCTTGGGAAGACAAGATCTGTCATCAGTGCAGTACGAGCAGCTAGACTGATTGCACAAGGATGTGATGCCTTCTGGTGCTACACCATGAAGGATGGGTAGAGTCCGGCTTTGGAGGACATACTAGTGGTCTGTGAGTTTACAGACGTATTTGTAAAGCCGTCTAGTCTACCACCTCAGAGGAGCGTAGATTTTGGTATTGATTTGGAGCCTAGTACGAGACCTATCTCGAAGCCCCATACCGTATGGCACCTGTCGAGATATTTGAGCTGAAGAAGCAACTCGAGGAGTTGGCTGAGAAGAGTTCACAAGCCCTAGCGTTTCACCATGGGGTGCACCTGTCCTCTTCGAGTGGAAGAAGGACGGATCGTTGAGACTGTGCATAGATTACAGAGAGCTGAACAAGGTGACCATCAAGAACAAGTATCCACTACCTCGTATTGATGATCTACTTAATCAGCTGCAAGGAGCGACAGTTTTCTCCCGGATCGACTTGTGTTCAGGATATGACCAGCTGAGGGTGAGAGAGCAGGATGTACATAGGATGGCATTTTGTACCCGTTATGGACACTACGAGTTTGTAGTGATGCCACTCGGGCTGAAGAATGCCCTAGCAGTTTTCATGGAGTTGATGAACAATATCGTCATCGACTTCCTGGATCAGTTTGTGGTGGTCTTCATTGATGACATTCTGGTGTACTCTCGTACTAGAGAGGAGCATATTTGGCACTTGAGGACAGTTTTGCAGATTTTGAGAGATAGAGAGTTGTATGCCAAGCTCTCTAAGTGTGAGTTCTGGATGTCTGAGGTTGCTTTCCTTGGACATATCGTCTCCGCCGACGAGATTATGGTAGACCCGGCGAAGATCGAGTATGTTGCTGCATGGACGACACGGACGAACGTCAAGGAAGTGCGTAGCTTTCTTGGCTTATCCGGTTATTACAGACGCTTTGTGGAGGGATTTTTTGTGATTGCCCGTCCACTGACGAGTCTTTTGAGGAAGACTACCAGATTTGTATGGACTGACCAGTGCGCTCAGAGTTTTGAGGAGTTGAAGAGGTGTTTGACTTCTGCTCCTCTCTTGGCACAGCCAAAGGGTTCTGATGATTTTGTGGTCTACAGTGATGCATCCAAGCTAGGCTTGGGATGTGTGCTGATGGAGAGAGGTAGAGTGATTGCATATGCGTCTCGACAGCTGAAGACGTTTGAGGAGAACTACCCGACTCATGATCTAGAGTTGGCAGCGGTAGTTCATGCTTTAAAGATCTGGAGACATTACATGTAAGGTGCTATATGCTAGATCTTCACAGACCATAAGAGTCTGAAGTACATTTTCGCGCAACGGGAATTGAATAACCGCCAACGTCGATGGCTTGAGTTGATCAAGGAATTTGACCTTGAGATTTTGTATCCTCCTGGCAAGGCGAATGTAGTAGATGACGCCTTGAGCAGGAAGACGCCTCGAGAGAAGGCGATTGTAAGACTTACTGTACAGCCTCAGCTTTAGAGAGATCTAGCCTGGCTAGAGGTGGACATCCAGTTTCCTGATGAGGATGCCTAATTGTTTGCATTAGAGGTTCTACCTGGTCTGTTGGATGAGATCCAACAAAAGCAGGGGACCTGCCCGATACTGACGAGGATTAAAGAGAGGATGTCTCGTGGAGAGGCACCACAGTTCTTTTTTGGAGCAGATGGAGTTATAAGGCGCCATGATCGCATTCGTGTACCTACAGATGTTGAGTTGAGACAGCGGATATTACAAGAGGTTCACTATACACCTTACTCAGTACACCCTGGTATGAGTAAGATGTACCATGATGTGAGACGCTCATATTGGTGGGGAGGGCTGAAGCCCGACGTAGCCAGATTTGTGGCTTAGTGTGCGACCTGTTAGCAGGTCAAGATAGAGCATTTTAGGCCTGGAGGTGAGCTCCATCCACTGCCAGTGCCGCAGTGGAAGTGGGAGGACGTCTCCATGGATTTTGTGACCGGGTTGAGGTCTAGTAGGAGTTTTGATGCCATCTAGGTGATCGTTGACAAATTGACAAAGATGGAACGTTTCATTCCCATCAGAGAGACGTGGCCAGTGAGTAGATTAGCTGAGGAGTACACTAGAGAGATAGTGAGACTCCATGGAGTACCGTGGACGATCGTATCTAATCGTGATGGACGATTTACATCGAGATTCTGGCAGCAGATTCAGACTGCTTTGGGGAGGAGTCAACACTTCACGACTGCATTTCACCCCTAGACAGATGGTCAGTCCGAGAGGACCATCCAGACCTTAGAGGATATGTTGCGAGCCAGTGTGTTGGATTGGGGACAGGGATGATCTGATTACCTCCCACTCGTTGAGTTCTCATACAATAACAGATGGCATGCATCTATAGGGATGGGTCATTATGAGGCATTGTATGGACGTAGGTGTCGTACACCTTTATGGTGGGAAGAGCCTAGTAGTATAAGTGGGATAGCGCCAGAGCAGATTCAGGATGATATGGCTCGAGTAGCACTGATCAAAGAGAGGATGTTGGCTACACAGAGTCGCCAGAAGTCATATACAGACAGGAGGCGTCGACCTCTAGAGTTCATGGTAGGAGCTCATGATGGTTGAGATTATCTCCGACACGAGGCGTCAGGCGTTTTGGCATAAAGGGGAAGTTGAGTCCCCGATATCTCGGTCCTTTCGAGATACTGGATAGAGTTGGGCGAGCAGCCTACAAACTAACATTGCCTCCGAGGTTAGAGGGTGTTCATCCTGTATTTCATGTGTCTCAGTTGAGAGAGTACATACCAGATTCGAGGCACATCGTGAGTTATGATGATTTGGTGCTTGAGCCGGATCACACGTTTGTAGAGCACCCTATTACAGTCTTGGAGCGAGGTATGACACGCTTGCGTTCGAAGGACATTCCTCGTTTGAGGATACAATGGTCGAGACGAAGACCAGATGAGGCTACCTGGGAGACAGAGGATAGTATCCACATGAACTATCCAGAGTTTTATGCTGAGCTAGATGCATCAGTAGGATCCACGAGTAGATCTTAGTGCCTTTTTAGTGAGTGCATGTTATGTGCTTATGTGATATGTTGTGTTTTCGTGCTAGTTGTGATATATGCACATGATCTGTTAGATCTTGTTTGGCTAGTACGAGATAGGTATAGCTGGAGATGGTTCTTTCCTCCATGTTATGATATGTGTGTTAGGATTAGCTGGAGATGGTTCTTTCCTCCATGCTACCTTTGATGGACATAGTGTGAATGGCGATGGTTTTCCTCCACATAGTAGTGTTATGTGTACGTTTTGGATGGAGACGGCTTTCCTCCATGCCAGTGTGGTGTGGTTAGTGTTTGGCTAGAGATGATCTTCATGTAGGCCTTGTAGAGAGTCAATGATAGTGTTTAGAGTTATATCTCAGCTTATGGGTCCGTGAGGCTTTGCAATTTTCCAAGTTTCGGGACGAAACTTGTTTTTAGGGGGGTGTGATGTAAGAGACCTAGTCCTTGGAGCCTAGGAGCCAAGTTGAGCTTCGGTGAGTTCTACCTTGACCCTGTTAGCCGCCCCTGGCCACCACCTGGGCCGCCCTAGCGGGTAGGCGCCCCTCCGCCTTGGGCTAGCCGCCCCTACGGTTCTATGATGGTATAACCACTTTTGTTGACTCTTTGATCATGCTTTGCGGCTGGCTTCTCTTATAATCTTTGCCTTGCTTCAGATGAGGGGTATTCCTACCTCTCTTCAGCTTCTCTTTTCCTCCTAACGTTCTTCTTCTCCTCTCTTCTTCCTTGATCTTCTTTGCCTTCTCTTGATCTTGTGTGAGTAAGTTCTTGAGAGTTGAGTGTGGTTTTGGCCTTGGATGATCAAGTGGTTGTTGCTGAGTGTTGTTGGTGTTGTGTTGAGGTGATAGACGTACGGATGCTCCATAGTTGCAACTTAGGGCTTGTTGTGGTAAGCTCTTCTCCTTCATCTCCCTTCTTTCCTTCTTTCTTGCTTCTTTCTTCCTTTCTAGCTTAGGATCACAAGCTAGGCTTGTGTTGGATCCTTTCATGGATGGTTGATGATCATATATGTGTATATGTTGTTGTGGTATGTCGAAGAAGTGAAGAAAGTCGAGAAAGGGATCGAAGAGAAGTCGGGACCAACTCTCTGCACAGTTAGCCGCCCCTGCGTCTAACTCCAGCCGCCCCTGCGCCTTTGGTGAGCCGCCCCTGCGTCTTTGGTGAGCCGCCCCTGCACCTCACTGGATCAGCCTTGTGCTCTTGCTTCTGTTGGTGCATATCTTGTTGGTATCTCTTCCTTCCTTCCTTTCCTTTAGCCTTGGCTTAGTTGGTAGCTAGGCTAGTGTGGTCAAGATGTGTTGTATGTTGGAGTTGTGCCTTAGGCACTTGTGTTGATGTTAAGGTTATGCTGTAGGCTTTTGTGAGCTTGTTGTGATCTCGAGGTTTAGATTGAGGTTGTAGGTTGGTTATGGTTATGGAGACGAGTCTCCTAACCCTTGCAGTGTATGATCTTGTGTGCCTTGCTATTGCAGGCATTGGTTTCTTCCCCAAGGGGAAGCTGTGACGTGGTATTGGATACGAGTGTATGAGGTAAGTCCATCGGACTTACTTAGTGTACAGTTATGGATTTGTGTGATTGTGATGGTTGTGTGTGTTCATATGATTGTGCATTTATAACCTAAACCGGACTAGGACGACCATTTATTACTTTTAAATGGCCCAAGTGTATTATAACAGTGGGTGACCATATATGCCTCCTCTCGAGGGTATGAGGGGGTGCCCGGAAGCCAGTAACACAGGGGGGGGCGAGTGACGATCACCCCCATGCAAACCCCTGTGTTAACGGGGAAGGGATTGAGTTCTTTAGGCTCTTCGTGTTACAAAAGAAGTTGAATTAGTAATGGAATCATGTAATAAAAGATAATAAATGAATGTGTGTGGCATTGCATGTATGAGATGTTGATGTGTGTTTGTACTATTACCTTCATGCTTATATATTGTTGTAGCTAACGGTGTATACCGTGTTGTAGATGATCTGCAGGTTAGGAAGACTGCAGAGTGAGCCAGATGGTGTGACCAGCCGAGGACTTCTGTACATTAGGATGCGTGGGTTGGGATCTTTTGTATCTGATGCTTATGTTTGATGTTTTTTACTCGGCTTTGTGTTTGTAAACACTTTTGATGTATCATTACAGTTTTCATTTATTTGGTTTTTACTCTACTTGTGCCTTGTTGTAAGATCCAGTGAACTTGTTGTCAGGCTAGGGTCAGGATCCATTGTGAGATCCTAGCCCAATGTGGCACTCCAAGTCCCACGGATTCGAGGTGTTACAGTTGTGACACTCGAAGCCGAAGTAGAGAATGTTGTGTCTCACTACTACCTAGAAAAGGTAAGCCAAGGCTAGGTTAAAGCAGTTCTTTAACTTTTGATCAAAGAAAAAGCAAAGGACGTACGGCAGAGGAAACCACGGCCCGTTCTTGAAGAACCACGGCCGTGGAACTCAAGAATAGGCCGTGGATTTCGACGACGAGGTTTCTCGCAACTCTCAGGGTCCAATCTGATTTGGTTCAATCTATCATCATGTATGCAACAACTATCAACCCTTCACCTTAGAATCGCTTAAGGTTTTTATCCAACAATCATCATCATCAAATGAATAATCAAATATAAAAGAGAAAAAGGGTAAAGCCTTGAAAACTCAATAATATCCGAACAATCAATCTCAAAATAAACCAAAGCGTGTTTGTGTTTTAGCCAACCACCATTTTGAGAGCTTTGTTCTCTCTTTTCAGCACAAAATTCTTTTTCGACTTTACTTTTTGGAAATATGGACAGTGGTGCACAAAATCCGAAGCCTAGGAGATCGGCGTTTCTCAATTTTGAGATGCATCAAACCCTTGATACACATACCATAATCCGTTAGGAATATCGCTCAATCCGACTTTGGCAAGACACAAACCCCTGGCTATGTGAATGGTGCCGAGTTACTCATCATCAAGATTGACTACCACAAACCTATTTTTCTATACTTTGAATGCACAATTTTTTTCATGGCCCTCCCACATCAAACATGCCAAAATCAACTCTTCCTAATTCTCGGTTAGGTAAAGGAGGCAAACATTTTCATTGAAGGGCTAGATGAATGAAGAAGAAGTGAGAAAAAATGAGGTGCCTTAATCATTTCATAAAGAAGTGCAAGAACTTATAATGTGATTTCAATCTTCATTTCTCAACATGATTTAAACAAAAACGTTCACATTACGAAACTTGCAAGAAAGATTAAACAATGTATTCAACTTCTTCACAATTCACAATTTAATTTAAGCACACAAAAGTCATCAAAAATTCAATCAACAAGTAGATTCATCATAGAGGTCATTTCCAATCCTATAAGCACAATAATTTTTCAAATTTGTTCAAATTTTTATGGGTTTTTCAAAGCTTTTTTTATGCAATGCAATAAAGACACGTGTGACTATAAAATGAAAGATGCAAGTGTTCATGAAATAAAGCGAAGCAAGTGAATCGAGTTATTACATCAAACGAGAGTCACACCCACCCCATACTTAACATACACATTGTCCTCAATGTAAGAAAAATAAATAAAAGAAAAAGAAAAAATAAAACTCATGACGGAGGTAGAGTAGCTCGAACCAAGCGGCCATCTCATCACATAGGAGGCGGTGGTGGTGGATAAGGGTAGAAGTTGGAGTCGAATGGACGCCCAAACTGCTGGCGGTAGATGTCACAGAGGATCCTAGCATTCTCCTTGCGCTCTTCATCATGTTCATTCAAGAGAGTGTCTAGGTTGTCCATCCTTGTAGTAAGATCGGTCGCCCACCCTGGCTGTTAGTCCATCCATGCAGGCCGCTGCTGCATCCAATCTGGTGGAGTCGCCGCCCAAGCTGGAGGAGCACCCATCCAAGCCAGCTACTGCTGCATCCAGCCCGGTGGACCATCCATCCATGAAGGACGCTCGCTTACACTTGCTCGGTAGGGGGAGGAAGAAGCGGAAGGCCGCTGATGGTATGTGGACCTCCTAGCTTGCTCCTGAAAGTCAGCTGGCTGCTCCGAAAATGCTCCAAAGTCTTGCTCACCAACTCCAACATCCGGGAACTCGTCTCCACCCATCTCCTCATCCTCATCAGCTGCAGCGGGTACCTCATCGGGAATGTAGGGAGGAGATCCTAACCTGTTTGCATGCATAGGAACAAACGTAGCCTTCAAGTTCTGCCGGCTAAGTCTAAGAGAATAGTCAGCTATCCATGGAATTCCTCTACCTCCCTTGTCCTTCCAAGGTAGAGATGCAGTAGGTGGACCTCGGTGGGGGGAATCAAGAGCCCCCTAGTCATAAGTCCATGAAGCCCCAAAGGCCTCGCAGCAGCTACCCTCTCACATGTTGAATAATCAATTTCTAGATGTTTTCCAATGTAAGTTACCCTCCCTCCATAGCCAATGTTTCCTAGTGATTTGTTCTTAACCTTGCTAAGAGTGGAGGCGAGCATAGTAGCACAATCCGGAGAGTGACCGGCAATCATGCAATACAGAATGAAAAGCTCATCAACTTTAAGCTTCTGGGGAGTCTCGGTCCTCAGAAAAAGGCACTCGGAGAGGATCCTATGGGTTATCTTAAGGGCAAGGTGGTTGATAAGTTTGGCCTTCGAGTCGGCCGGTTGCCAACAGTCCTCATTACCTACGATCATAGAAATCTCCCCCCAAAACTTTTTAGCCTTGACACCCCTAGGAAACGTTCCATTGAACATTTCGGCAAACCCAAACAATGCTCCTAACTGAGCAATAGAGAATTTATAATTGCCTCCATCAACCGGAAAGACACCATTCGGTTAACGGCACTATGCTCAAAGGAAGTAATGAACTCCCTCGTGATCTCCTCATAAGTATCTTCCCTAATGCTAGCAAAAAAAGTCAAACCAGGCCTATCCAGCAACCATATCAAATCCTCAACAACATTCAGCTCCTCGAGTTCCTCAAGAACAATGTACCTAGGAGCTATCACCTTGCGTTTGTGGATTTTCTCTATAGCTCCAATGTAATCCTCATGTATTGTAGGGACTCTAGGGCTAGGTGGGATTATAAGAGGGGGTTGGGAAGAGGATCCTGCACCCTTCTGCTTCTTGTTCTTGTTTGATTTCCAAGTTCCAAACATTTTCTCACAAAAACACAGAAACCACGGCCATGTTCTTTAGGTTCCACGGCCGTGGAATTACTCGATTTCACCCAAAAATTCAGCAAATCAACAACAAACACAACAACAATAATCCTATACTATTTCTAAGTTCAATTTCGTTGAGTTCTCTTAAAAATCTTCAAGAAAAATGAGTGAAATCAACCAAGGAGAAGATAGAGAGAAAACCTAGGGTTTGGATTTGAGAAAATCGAAATTCACGTCCGATTGCTGAATGTTTGTGTAGTTTGTTGCTATAATCGGTTGTAGAATCTGATTTGCTTCAATTTAGGCCGAAGAATCGCTCAAAATGGTTACCGGATGATGAAGCTCGGGAATGAGAGATATCTGGCGTGGTTTTGGGTGTGGATGGAGTAGGTGTTGTGAGAAATTTGTGAACAAGAACTTATATAGGGCCGTAAAATTCTTGAAAACCACGGCCTATCGGGGTGTTCCACGGCCGTGGAAACGTATGGACACCCGTGGTTTCTAGCTCTTTTATTTTGATTAGCTACGACCTACTTTTCCATGGCCCAATTTAGGAAACCACGGCCGTGGTTTTTCCTTTTTGGCCATGGAATCCTCTGTTCTTGCCAAAAATCCAAGTTTCGTTGTTCTTTTAGATCTCTTCACTTATTTTGCTCGTTTCTTATCCCTGACATCCAAAGACACAAACATACTAGAAGGTAAAACAAACAAAAACATCTAAACTAAACTAATCTAATAGAGCAAAGAAAAACAAAATCGAGAATGCAATACCTTCGGTTGCCTCCCAAGAAGCGCTTTGTTTTAGGTCCGTAGCTAGACCGTTCCTTAGTGTTTAGATGAGGACAATCGGAGCAATTTCCTCATTTTGGAGCTCCGGTGAGTACTTCTTGGGTCGTTGACCATTCACCTTGAAACTTCCGCACATCTCACCCCATACTTCAACTGCACCATGGGGAAAAACGTGTTTAATTACATAAGGTCCTGTCCAACGAGATTTAAGCTTACCTGGAAAGAGTCGAAGTCTAGAATTGAAGAGAAGAACAAGGTCTCCTTCTTTGAGATCCTTTGGAATGATATGCTTATCGTGCCAACGCTTCGCTCTTTCTTTGTAGATCTTGGCGTTCTCATAGGCGTTCAAGCAGAGTTCCTCTAGCTCGTTAAGATCCAAGAGACCCTTCTCTCCCGCTTCTTTCATGCTGAAGTTCAACCACTTTACAGCCCAATACGCCTTATGTTCCAACTCCACCGGAAGATGACAAGACTTCCCATACACAAGATTGTATGGTGTTGTGCCGATGGGAGTCTTGTATGCCGTTCTATACGCCCACAAAGCATCATCCAGCTTCAATGACCAATCTTTCCTCGTCTTTGACATCGTCTTCTCAAGGATTCCTTTGATTTCCCTATTTGAAATCTCCACTTGTCCACTTGTTTGCGGATGATAGGGTGTGTCGATCTTGTGAGTCACCCCATACTTAGCTAGTAGAGCTTCAAATCGTCGGGCGATGAAGTGTGAACCTCCATCACTAATGATGGTTCGTGGTGTCTCAAACCTTGGGAATATAGTTCTATTAAAAAACTTAACTACCACCATCGCATCGTTAGTTGGAGAGGCAACCGCTTCAACCCATCTTGAAACATAGTCTACAACTAGAAATATTTCCTGTTCTTTGACAAGAATCGCAACAAGCAACAAAGGTTTGCACATCCTTAAATAAAGTAGGTCAAAAGAATCTGGATTGTTATACCTTAGCGTTATTTTTGTGAGAACTAGCGTGTCCTCCATCAAGAATTGAATGACAATGACGAATGACAGTTTGCATTTCGTCTTCTAGCAC
Organism: Fagopyrum homotropicum; assembly: GCA_033239125.1. Lineage (NCBI taxonomy): Eukaryota > Viridiplantae > Streptophyta > Magnoliopsida > Caryophyllales > Polygonaceae > Fagopyrum > Fagopyrum homotropicum. The sequence continues at coordinate 57,164,162 of BSWB01000008.1, read as the reverse complement.
ACATCTTCTAATGATGCCATCAGGACCTCTCTTGAAGAGTAGAGGTTCATTCCAATAGTATTGATGGACATCCCTAAAGAACTTCTTTCTTTGTGCATAGGATAGTCCGGGAGGTATTTCCAGACAAACCAAATAATTCACAAATTCAGCAAACCAAGGTTCGTTACCTCTAGAAATAAGATCGATGCACTCTTCCATTATATGCAATTGTTCGTCCGGGAAGGAGTCATCAATAGGCAAGTCGTCACTAGTAGCATGTGGTAGACGACTCAAATGATCTACAACAGAAATTTTCACGGATCTCAAGATCGAACTCTTGATGGAAGAGAACCCACCTAATCAACCTTGGTTTCGCATCTTTCTTGGCAAGCAAATACCTAATTGTTGAATAATCCGTGTATACTATCACTTTCTCTCCTACAAGATAAAAACGAAATTTTCAAAAGCATAAACAACAGTGAGAAATTCCTTTTCTGTTGTAGCATAATTGAGTTGTGCTTCATCTAGCATCATGCTACCATAATAGATGGCATGAGTGCGTCCATCCTTCTTTTGTCCAAGCACCGCTCCTACAGCTACGTCACTCGCATCACACATGACCTCAAAGGGAAGAATCCAATCCGGAGGTTGAATAATTGGGGCTGAGATTAGAGCTTCCCGAATTCTGTAAAAAGCATCCAAACATTCTTTTGAAAATTCAAAAATAGCATCCTTCATCAATAGATTAGTTAGCGGTTTAGATATTTTCGGAAAGTCTTTAATGATTCTCCTATAGAATCCAACATGTCCTAGAAAACTTCTAATCCCCTTCACCGAAGATTGAGGAGGAAGTTTCTCTATTGCTTCAATCTTAGCTTTATCAACTTCAATCCCTCTATTAGAGATCAAGTGTCCTAAAACAATGCCTTACTTAAACATAAAGTGACACTTTGCCTAGTGTAGAACTAGGTTCGTGTCTTCATACCTTTGCAAAACAAGCGAAAGGTTAGCAAGACAATTATCAAATGAGGAATCATAAACAGAAAAATCATCCATAAAAACCTCCATGATTTCCTCAATGTATTCCGAGAAGATGGCCATCATACACCTTTGAAAGGTGGTTGGAGCGTTGCAAAGTCCGAATGGCATCCTTCTATAAGCGAACTTACCCCATTGTCACGTGAATGTGGTTTTCTCTTGATCGTCCGGATGAATCGGATTCCGAAATAAACCACTATAATCGTCCAGATAGCAAAAATAGGAGTGTTGTTCTAACCTTTCAAGCATTTGATCAATGAATGGAAGCGGGAAGTGATTATTCCTTTTCGCATTGTTGAGCTTGCGATAGTCAATGCACATCCTCTATCCTGTAGTGGTTCTTGTTGGAATGAGTTCGTTGTTTTTGATAGCTACAACGGTCATTCCTCCTTTCTTTGGAACAACTTGGATAGGGCTCACCCACTTGCTATCGGAGATAGAGTAAATGATACCTGCATCGAGCAATTTAACGATCTCCTTCTTCACGGCCTCTTTCATGATCGGATTTAACCGTTTTTGAGGTTGACGTGAAGGCTTATAATCCTCTTCCATTAGAATCTTGTGCATACATAAAGATGGTTTGATTCCTATAAAATCCTCTATGGTATAACCTAGAGCTTTCCTATGTTTCCTCGAAATAATCATAATTTTTACATGTTCATCTTTACTCAAATCAGAGCTAACAATAAATGGGAAACGTATAAATAGTTCGAAGAAATGCATATGTAAGATGTATGGGAAGTGGCTTCAACTCCAAAAATGTTGATTCCTTTGGGGTGTCAATAGGGTTGTCCGACGTCTCCTTGGAAGTCTACAAGGGTGTGGAAGTGTTGGAAGAAGAATCATGAATGTTTGTAGAAAGAACGGAGTCGTCTTCAGCATTTTCAAGAACCACGGCACCACTGTTACTTCCACGGTCGTGGAAAGTTTCTTGGGGGCCGTGAAAGTGGTGTGAATTAAATCTTTGCTCTCGACATAACTTTCCACGGGTGGAATAGGTGAAACCACGCCCGTGGAAAAGCACGACTGGCCGTGGTTTCTGACGTTTTGGGAGCCATCGTACAATTTTTTGAATCCTTCAACTTACACTTCTTTTAGCTCCTCCAAAGCATCAATCTCAGCATTGCAATCCTCTTCTTCTCCTCTTTCCATGATGCTCATCGTTATGACATTTTGCAACGGATCTTTGAATAAAATCGAACTTACTTCCTCTCTAGATACCTCTTCATCATAGATGTTGAACATGTCCTCTCCATGTGTTGGTTCTTTTGTCAAAGTTGAGAGGACAAACTCAACCTTCTCTTCTCCAATATCGACGGCCAATCTAGGATTCTTGCAATCAACAATACAGCCGGAAGTTGCAAGAAAAGGTCTCCCGAGTATGATCGGGACTGGACAATCTACAGGAATATCAAGCACAACAAAGTCTATAGGGATATAGAATCTACCGAGCTTAACCAGGACGTCTTCAATGATTCCTACGGGTCGAGTAATGGATCGATCCGCCATATACAACATCATCTTCACCGGTTTAGGTGCACCTAAGCCAACCTTCCTACACAAGGCAAGTGGAATAATCCTCACACTTGCTCCCAAGTCACAAAGTGCATCGTATATGACTCCTCCTACTCCTATTGGTATGCAAAATGACCCCGGATCTCTCAGCTTTTGGGCACCTTTTCCCTCATTGTTTTGATGAGCTCCGAAGATTCTGAACTCATCTTGACTTCTCTAAAGTCTTCCAACTTCCTCTAATTAGAGAGGATCTCTTTCAAGAACTTCCCATAAGCGGGCACACCTAAAATCGCATCAATAAAAGGTATGTTAATATGAAGTTTGCTCATAAAATCAAAAAACTTACCGAATTGCTTGTCTAGACGCGCTCTTGCTCTAGATTGTGGGAATGGTAAGGGAGGTTTATAGGCTGAAGGAGGAACATAGACATCTTCCTTCTCCTTTTCCTTATCTTTCTCTTTCTCTTTCTCAATGGGAACTTCAACGATTTTGGGTTGTGGGTCGGTGGTTGTTGCCCCACTTCTTGTTGTAATTGCCATCACCCTTCCTTTCGGATTATCTTTAGTCTTTCCAGGAAGTTTCCCTTGATCTCTTGGAACTTCTCCAGCCTTGGTGAATACTTGGTTCTCTAAAGCTTTTTGTGCTTTATCAACCGAAGTAATGTAATTCTCCAATCCTTGTAGCTTTCCCAAGATCGTTTCCAACACAGGGTCGGGTCTATCCTTCTCCGGTTTTCTTGAACTATTTTAAATTTTCCCCTAACTTTTCCAAGGGGTAGAAGAAGAAGAAGGGGTGCTAGTGAAGTTTCAGTATGTAAATAGGGATTACCGGGATTTTGTTGGTTGGATCTCCAATTGTTATTGGGGTTCCTGTTGTTGTTGTTCCAATTATAGTTCCGGTAATTGTTCATACTTCCTTGATTGTTGTTCTCCCTTCCTAAATAGCCAACATCCTGCTCCTCCGTCTTTTAAAGGCTGGATTTTATGACCTCTTTCAGCTCCTTGATTTCATTGTTGAGAGAGAAAATTTGAGCTTGAGCTGCTGGATTTAATTTTGCTCCCGGCTCTTTGGAGTTTCGATTCCCATCATCAGCTTGTCTATGGGAATACTTATCAACCACTTTAGCTTGCTTCTCAATGAAATCCCAAGCATCATCCTCTCTCATATCCATGAAAGTTCCACATGAAAGAGATTGAAGATTGAATTGTGTTGTCACATCTAATCCTATGTAGTAAATCTCCAATAATTCCAGCTTTGAGATGCCATGGTGCGGGTAATCCAATAGAAGATCTTGAAACCTTTCCCAAGATTTAAACAAACTTTCGTTAGGTTTCATAGAAAAAGCATTTATTTTACCTCTCAACTCCGTTGTTTTGGATGGTGGAAAGAATTTGGTAAGGAATATAGAAGTCAAATTCTCTCATGTGTGAAGTCTTCCAGCTGGAAGAGCTTGATACCAAGCCAATGCCTTATCCTTCAAAGAGAAGAAGAACGGTTTCAATTTATAATTGTTGTTGACAGCCCTTTGAGGCTTCAAATTCTCCATAAGTATCTCATAGTTAATCAAGTGTTGATGCGGAGATTCGGCATCCGATCCTCCAAACTGGCTTTGGCGGATCATAGTGATGACTTGTGGGCGAAGTCCAAAGTAATTATCATCGTGCTCTCCAAGATTCACACGTAACCGGCGTGGTTGCTGAATTGGGTCCATTCGTTGCCCTAGGGTGCGTGGTTCATTCATGACATTAGCCGCTCTCGCTTCTCTAGCATAAGGACGAGGATTAACGTAGGCTCGAGGATTTACCGGTGGTATCTCCTCTAATTCCGGCATGTCATCATCATCGGATGATTCAGCTCTAGATGCTTCAGCTTTCTTTTTCTTGGTGATATTACTCTCCAATTTCATGTCTAGAATCATCGCCTTAAGCTCATCTATTTGAAACTGATTTCGCTCTTGTTCTTCCATACGTGCTCTTTCACTTAATTTGAGTTGAGCTCGAGTTTCATCCTACTCCTCTTGGATGTTCTTCTCATTATGTCTAGCCATCTTTTTCTCTCTTAACTTTCCTTTCAAAGTTTTCTCTAGTTCATGATAAAAAAAAAATGAGGTATTTGGTGGATCTAGACCTTCACATATACCTAAAAATTTTGCAAAAATCACTCAAGTAGATAGATCAAATCACAAGAGAAAAAGCTCCCAAGTCAGACAACCGAAAACCGAATTTGGCCTAGACCAAATCCCCGGCAACGGCGCCAAAAACTTGTTTGCTCAAAAGTGTGAGTCACAAAGTCTTAAATTTGTAAAACTGAAATCAAAGCAAAGCGAACCCGCAGTGTACGGATCGGCGTAGTAAAGCAAGAATTTGAGAGTATCGAACTCAGGGATTTGGGGGGAACAAATTCAAATTGTAAAATCGTCATGCAATAAAAAAAAAGCTTTTATAAAGATTAATTGAAAAACAACGATTCTAAAGATTCAGGTATCCAATTGTGGCAATCAATTCAAGATATTCTGAAGGTATAAGGACAGAGTCAAGATTGCAAAGTTATATCTAAGATAGGGAATTGTACGGTGAAGTTCCAAATCAATATGTCTCACCCAGAGGCTCTCTCTATAAAGGTTGTTGAGGCTGCATTATAGAAAGGATCAAAGGATAATAATTACTCTCAAATACCCATGCCCAAACCCAAGGGAATCAAAGATAAGCCAAAACGGTTAAGGTTGTGACACTCGAAACCGAAGTAGAGGATGTTGAGTCTCAATACTACCTAGAAAAGGTAAGCTAAGGTTAGGTTAAAGCAAATCTTTAACTTTGGATCAAAGCAAAAGCAAAGGACGTACGGCAGAGGAAACCACGGCCAGATCTTGAAGAACCACGGCCGTGGAACTCAAGAACAGGCCGTGGAAATCCTCGACGACGATGTTTCTCCCAACTCTCAGGGTCCAATCTGTTTTGGTTAAATCTATCATCATCTATGCCACAACTATCAACCCTTCACCTTAGAATCGCTTAAGGTTTTTAGCTAACAATCATCATCATGAAATCAATAATCAAATATAAAAGAGAAAAAGGGTTAAGCCTTGAAAACTTAATAATATCCGAACAATCAATCTCAAAATAAACCAAAGCGTGTTTGTGTTCTAATGAAAGTAGAATCAAAGAACAGAAAACCTCACAAAAATCTCTAGAAACAATGAAGAACGGTATGTCAATCTGTCTTCAAAAGGGGTCCTAAGATCTTCTCCAAGTACGAAATCTCAAAATGCGTCCTTCTCCAAATCTTCCCTGTACACAATAAGATCTTCCGAAATCTCTCCAATTAATGCCTCGAAATGTCGCGGGTTGCAAGATCTCCCCTTTTCTCCTTTCTTCGGCCTTCTTATAGGGTAAAAATAGGGTTACGAAAGCCGAATAACCGCTACTGACGTGGCAAATTTGACACGTGGCGACCGTTATAGAAATCACAGCCATGTACAAACTTCCATGCCTGTGGAATGAGCCGTGGAACCTTTTTGTTGCTCTCGACCTTGCTTCCCACGACCTCAATACATAAACCACGGCCGTGGTTCTTCATGCTTGGCCGTGGATACTCCAATTCCTTTGTAAAAGCCTTTGTTTCGAAAAACTCTCTAATCATGGTCCTTCCTTAGCTTCTCCAATGCATCTTCTTGATGCCTAACATGATCAAATACTCCTACTCACTCCGTATATGCTCCAATCCAAGCCTTTATTAACCTAAAAACACTTGTGTAGATCTCTATACCAACATAATAGATGAATGTGCTCATAAATGCTTCATACTCATATCCATATACACAAAAGAAGGGGAAAAACAACCAAAAAAAGTGCCTAAAATAAGGTCATATCTCATGCTATCAGAGACTCAACATCCTTTTTTGAGAGAGCCTTTCGGGAAGAATTATGGGTTTTGGAACATCACCGTACAACACCCTACATTATATTTATACCTTTGCAATCCTAACTCTGTCCTTATACCTTTAGAACATCTTGAATCAATTGCCACAATTGCATACATGAATATTTAGATTCGTTGTTTTCCCAATTATCTTTGCAAAAGCTTATTTACTTGCCTGACGATTTATAAACTGAATTTGATCCCCCAAATCCCTGAGTTCGATACTCTAGAATTCTTGCTTTACTATACCGATCCGTACACTGCGGGTTCGTTTTGCTTGATTTCAGTTTTTATAAATTTAAGACTTAGTGACGCACACTTTCGAGCGAACAATTAGCGTTAAAGAATTGATTAGTGTGAGTATTACCTAGAACCGAGGGATAGTTTGCTATTGTTACGGGGACTGGTGGTGGTGGCGGCAGAACCATAGAAGTGCTGCCTATCTCGTATGCAGATCGTGATTCAAATCTCGATCGATATTCTGCACTAGGTCTTGTCTCCACTTGTTCTAGTCTTTTGTCGATGTTGGACATGGTAGTCATTAGTTTTTTGAACATCTCCATGACCTCGGGAACTGGAGTATCACTCTTGTGTGAGGCTCGTGGACTATCTCTTTCCGACCTCTACACAAGAACGCAAAGTAACAGCAAACTCTTAAGGTTAGTGAAAACAAAAGTACCTTTCTCATTTTCTCTCGCACTCACACTTTGTTGTATTATCGCACGCTGGTTCAATGTAATTTTCTTGGATGGATTAATGCTTCTTTACCAATCGGTGCCTTGGTCTCACTAGATCTCCTTGAATGGATCAAGTAGTAAACTTGGTTCAAATAAAGGTTCTTATGTTGTGAGATGGTTAAGGACCCTTGTAGGTAGTTTATTCCACACACGACAAGGTAGAAAGAAATATTGGGAATATACACACTAGTATGTTAGGAAGTATAAATACTAACTAACACACCCAAAGAAAAGATTCAAGTGTTTAGAGTACAAAAGAGGCTAAAGAAAGGCACACAAAAGATTACGAAGAGAGGAAGAACGTACCTTGAATTTGTGAAGTTAGATAGAGAGATAGTCGGGATTGGTTTTGTGTATGGCTAGGACTCTTAATTTTTTCAAGGTTATTACAAAAACTCTTCCTTTGTGGGACTCTTGCATAGGGTGCACTTGGATTCTTCAGATTATGCCTAAAAAATTTCTTGAAAATTGACAGCAGTATCAAAACTCGGGTGAAATCTCGGTCGAGATTCCTGAGGGTTGGCCGAGATTAATGAAAAACCGATTATTTATATCGACGTTTAGCAATCAACTTTGGGGCTGCTACTCCTTGGTTGCTTTGGGATCTTTAGTGGTTGTAGAAGTATTTGTAATGCTTGATTGACAAAGGATATGTAAGATCATGACTACTAGAAATGATCTTAACTTGAAGCACAAGTTTGTTCGAACTTTGGGTCGGCAATAGTTCGAGGTTAATGGCGGGCTTGTGTTTGGGTTATGACGTTTCTCTCTCCCCGAACTTGCAAAAGTCAACACACGTGAAACTCAAATAAATCTCACAAAGATAGCGAACAAGAAAAGACTCGACTTTATATGACTCAAAGAAGACTCAAATAAAAAAAAATCAAACCTTTGGTGGACTTCAGACTTCAATCAGTTAGTCCTGATACCACTTTGATGCGGGGTTAAGCCGCAGTTCCCGATCTAGATTGAAATCCTTCGACAAACTCAAATCTCGGATGGATAGAAGAAATCTCGGGCTAGATTTCGTGAAGAATAGTTTGAGATTTTGATAAAACTCAATAAACGGATTAGTGGATGATATGGAAAGATAAGAAGATGAATATGGGATGATATATGATATATATAGGAAGATATGAACCAAGATATTCCCGCAAAGAACCTTGACCAATGATGCGTCAAAATCCCTTAACAAAGAGCTTACATTAACCCTCAGTTCTTTAACCTTACACAAGTTTTCTAAGTATGACAATCACAAGGAGGGGCTATTACTGACCATGAGCACAAACCTTCAAAAAGATTAACACACACAAGCCCAATTTAGCAATGACTTCACAACGATTCAACTAAAACTCTCCTTTGATTGAATAGGAATGAATAAAATACAAACTTCATAAAAGAAGCTGCAAGTTCACACAATATGTGGAAAATATCAAATCTAATCTCCCTAACAATCTTCCCCACTAAGGCTATTTATAAGGGAGATCAACTATGAATCTAGGAAATATATCTTCTTAAAGATAATTATAGGAAAGATATCTTTAAAAGATATAAAAATAATAATCCCAAAAATAAAACAACCAGCAACTACCTTAAAAATGTTTGAGAGATTTTAAGGTAATAATAATAAACAATATAAAATATAGTTGCCAAAAATAAGATCATTGGCTGGATCTTCAAGCGCGTATAAGAGGCCAAATCTCGTATGGTAATCTCGGCCAAGATTTCTGGAGCTGGACCGAGATTTCTTCTCTTAGACACTTTGTTCATCCTATCCTTCTTTGATTGATGGATCTTCTTGGTCGTGGCTTTGGCTCTTCCATTACAGTCAATAATGTCCCTAAAGGCGTCTTAAGAGTGAGTATGGTCTCCCTGAGTGTACATGTTGTGAGTATGCTTGTAACTTCATTTTGAATAGCCTTTGCTCTTGACCTCGTGATTGTTCCTTCCATGATAGGATCTGAAGAAGGTGTAGTTGGCTTGTCCTTCGATGCTTTAGCTCGTGATCTAGTAACTTGTCCTTGATGGCGTGTTGGAGATGGTCCCACATCATTGTGGCTCTTCAATAGTAGGCCAAATCCGAACATTTTCCATCGGTGGAGACGATGGTGGAGGTACTTCTTGGTGGACATTAGCGTCTCTTTGCATCAAGGCTTGCCTAATTTCCGCTATTTCCCTCATTATTGCTTCTTGTCTCTCGTTTGCTAATCTCCTTTCATTCTCCAAGGCCTCATACCTTATCCATATTTGCTCCAAAGCATCATTCAATTCTGCTTGAAGATTTCTTCCCGCCATATCCATCTTCTTCTTGGTGACCTTGAATCTCGTTCTAAGGGTTTTCTCCGGTTCGTAATGGAATGGAGCTAAATCCTTGTCACAAGATCTTCGCAAACACCTAATGGTGGAAGAATCCTTGATAAATCAAAGACACAAACCAAACAAGATCAAAATCAAAAGAAAGATATGCACTATTAACAATCACAAAAACAATGATTAAATCTAGACCTAGTCCCTTGCAATGGCGCCAAAAACTTGTTCGATAATTTTGGGATCGCGAAACTTGTTCGCTTCCTAGAGTGTAGCACACAATGTCTTATATTTATACTTGTAATAATTTTCTTAAATCTACCTAGCAAACCCACAATTTATGGGTCGTTTTGTAGCAAGACAAGAATTCCAAGGTCGAACACAAAAACTAAGGTGCGATTGAATCATGCAATGATCACAAATAGCACAAACCTAGACTAACAAAAAAAGAGAGAGAGATAAAAAGGTAAAAATCATGATGTTTTATTTGGTTTTTGGTTGTTATCTATCAAAGATCGGAATTTGCAAAGTGTCAAATAAAACAAACAACTCAAAGCAATGTATGAGAATAATATGAGAAAACGGATTCTAGTGTTTAACATCTCGATTATGGCATTGAATTCAAGATTCATATAATGTAAGGACAATCTAGGGGTTGCTAGAGGAATGAGCGTTTCTTCAATCGGAACAATTACGGGGGAGGTCTCATGTCCCACTACCCCGCACCAAACTTCCTATTACTGGGTAAGTCTCAAGGAACAAAGGTTTGGGAATTCAACACAAACCGGTTCACTACCTAAGGATCAAATCCTTACCCGGTAAATCTCGGATAAGGCTCGACTTATGTAGAAAACCTAGCAAACACAATCCAATAGAGGTTTTCGCACCTTTATTACCTATAATTCATCATCTTCTATACCTAAGGGAGGAAATCACCGGGTAAGTCTCTTTACGCTTTTAGTTTGCTAGTTAGGCAAAGTCCTAGCTAGATTCATTTCCATAAACACTAGAGTTTATGCAATCAAACATCCTAACATAAAGAGTCATCATATACTGAACAACAGAGGAAAATCTAAGGTGAATCATATGAATCTCCCGAGATTCCTAATAGCTAGAGTTCGAGCAGCTTGAGGTCCTAAACTAATCATGCAAGTTCATTCCATCATCATCTAAGCCATAACCATTGATCTATCATCCTAGAATCACAAATATTTAGCCTAGAACATGCATTTTTGAGATCAACATTCATATACATCTTCAACAAACAAACCATAGTGAAAATGATAAAGAAAGAGAGAGAGATCTTAGTTGATGTTGCTCTTACAAGGTCTTAGAATACTCCAATGTTTGTTCAATAAAAATTTTACAAAAACCTTCAAGTTTTTCGAAGCAAAATCACTCAAATCTCACTCATAAGAAAATTTTATAGTGACAATTCTCTTCCAAGAGAGAGAGTCTTGCTTAACTAGGTACGAGGAGAGCTCCCCAAGGTCAGCCTACCGCACCCAACATCACACTCAACCGCGGGAAAAGAAAGGGCCGCCAGAATTTGTGACAAGTGTCGAAAAGCCGCTCAAGAGGGAAATCTCCGTCAATATCAGAGAACCGTGACCGCGGGAAAGAGGTAGACTTCGGGACAGAGATTTCGGATTCTTTACGTGAGCCTTTATTCGATTGAAATCTCGGGTGGTGCAAGATTCGGTTGCCTCAACCGAGATCAATCTTGTACCAACCCGAGATCACACTTGACTTCTTCATTGCTCCAAAGCTTGCTTCCTTAGGGTCCCGAGTACGAACCTCCACGAGGTTTGATCCTCAAGTGTGTCGATAACGTCCAAAATATTGCCAAAATGTCTGAAAAACGAGAAAAGCTCGTGTAGACATCTTTTCTAACAATATGAATCAATCAAGCACAAATTCCACGAACTAATGCCAATGCATGCAAAAACAAAGGGAAAATATACCTAAATGCAAGCCTAAACTAAGGTGATAAGTCATGTCATCAACCTCCTTCTCTTAACCCTAGCGGTTCCTTTCTCCCTCTCTTCTTTCACGTTCTATTCCTTCCTTTTCCCTTCTCGCTTTCTCCCATTCCTCTCTTCTCTTATCAGACGATCAACAACAAATAAGCACGTGGCTGCCATTGTTTTCCTTCACACATATCAACCAGGAGAAGGAGTGTGGTCGCTGTCTCCTCCTGCAGTTGACCAAGTCCTTCAACGAGTCTCCTTCTTCACATACAAGGAAACAATGCCATAAGTTCCTCTTTACTCTATCCTCTTTGTGTTTACGCAACCAACAAGACAAACGGATGTTCCCTTTAACGTGTACAGCGTAGACGAACACCGTTCAATAGGGTTATCATCATCGTAGCGAGAACATAAACGGACTGCGGCCTGATGTTCTCCCGCGATAGCGTAAGTTATTTCTACGATCGCATCTTTCACCTTCAGCCACGGTCGCGCCTGCATTAGCCGCGGTCACGCCTAAGCCTTGTCATCGCGGTTACACCAACTCCATGCCACGGTCGCGCCGACACCCTTCTTCCTCGATTGCGCCGATTTGTTAGGATGAAACATAACAAAACTAGTGTGAATCCTTGTTAGTGGGTTAGAAAAAAGAATCTTGAGAAGTTAGGGCTTAAGATGTTTAAGGATGATGTTGTTATACATTAAGTGTTGGAAAACTAATATGATGTAGTTTTCGGACCTTGTTATGGAGGATAGATTATTGATGATTTTGGAATGTTGATAGGTTATTGATCCATGTGTACTTGTTTGACCTAGAAGTCAGAAGCTTTTAGACGATCGATAGGTTATTGATCCACATGTCCTTGTTATCTGGCGGTGAAGTTCATTCATGTAGGAACGAAGATGATTGTTTAGTTGGACTTACCTTGGTACAGGAAAGTCCTTTGGACTTACTTGACTAGAACTGTATGTATTGGTTGAGTTATGATGATGGTGTGTGTATTGGGTGTTTTATAACTATAACTTGATTAGGACGACCATATTGTTATTTGGCTCAAGAGTATGTATAACAGGCGGTGACATCACTACGCAGATCTGACATGAGATTGGGAGGCTCTTTGTAACTAGCCCAGACAAGTGCATGGTAAGGTGAATTAGATCTAGTCTTGTTGGTACATGGGGATAATGGCGAGGTTGGCAGATCCTCATACCACAACAAAAGTAGATTTAGAAAGTGCATAACTTAGTACAAGATAATAAATGAACTTCTGTATAACCATGATATGTGTTTTATTTCTGCAATGACGTGTGTGTGGTATTGTAGTTCTTCTTACATGTAGGTTGTTAGCTAACGATTTTTCCATTGTTGTAGATGTCTTGTAGGATAGGGTAGCTGTTGTAACACCCCAAATCCATAGGAATCAAAGTGCTACGGGCTAGGACATCATAATGAGTCCTGACCCTAGCCTGACAACAAGTTCACTGGATCTTACAACAAGACACAAATAAATATAAACCAAACATTTATAAAACTAAAATATCATATACCGTAATCCATATAAAACCCCACAACCGAGTATCAAAACTTTACAAGGCATATATCCATACATACACAACCCCAAAACCCCATCCTACATGTACGGAAGCCCTCAGTTGATCACTCATGCCAGATCACTCTGTAGTCCTCCTATCATACAAAGAATATACAACACGGTATAAACCGTTAGCTAACAATTCATATAAAAGATCATGCATAAGAACATACACACCTCAAAAATATAATAAACACCCAGCATGCTATCACACATATCCCGTTTTAACATCTTTATAACGTTATACACTCAAAACCATATTTATGGTTATGACACGAGAAGTATATCATTCTCGCCTCTGTTCGTTTTACCATCCAGAGTGGTATCAACGTACCTCCCCGTATACCATAAGGAATGATTTGGTACCTTCTACGTATACCAATACTAGCCTAGTCCCAAAGAACTCCTCAGCCTCCCTCGGCAGTGCTGAGCAAGTGGCCACCGCCCGTTACAAGTAGGCCAATCAAACGTCGGTAGTAATCAATACCACATGTTATAAAGTAGATAACACACACCACTCATGCATACATTCAATATAGGAATGCAGCTAAGTAAGTCCCATGGACATACTTGTATCACAATATCCTTGACTATCGATCAATTCTCCAAATTCCCGAAAGAATATACACAGCTTCATACACAAGGCGTATTGATGACATGAGTTATGACCTATATTTAGACATGAATTTTTGTACATTTTTCCTTTAGTTTGCATGCATAAACATGAATTCATGACATTTACGCTTATATTTGCATAATTTGCTAGAAAAGATGTCTACACGAATTCATATTGCATTTATAGGTAAATTGGCAAATTATGGAGCAAAATGGAACGAATGTGGATTAAGCCTTGAAGCGGAACATAAACGAACATAAAAGGAAGCTAGGAACATACTTGAGTGGACTGTGATACCGCGCGGAGTGAACTCTGATACCACGGAGCGAGCTTTGATACTATGGAGTATGCTCTAATACCGCAGTGTGGGCTCTGATACACTCCGGAGCGGACTCTGATACCAACGGGCTCAATTTCTTTTACAGCCAAAAAATTTAGGGTTTATCTTTAAGTTGTAGTTTATGCTTAAGCTATGGTTTATCTTTAAGTTGTGATCTATCTTTAAGGCCCAACATTGAAAGGACCCCCAAAGACGTGGACATCGACGGCTGGATAGGAATTGACACCTCTTACCACGCTTAGTTCTCAAAAATTGTCAAGAAACCTTAAGAAATAACAAGGAAAGAGAAGGAGAAACACATTCAAGATCCGAGATTCAAGATTGAAGACATTAGTGATGTTCTTTGAGTTTTCCTTAGTTTTTTTATTCTTTTGTCTTTTAAACACAAGATTTGGAGTTGTCTATTGCTTTTTAATTAATTTTTTAGATTGAAGAACCTTTGTTAAGGATTATTTGCTTTATTTCAAGATTCAACGTTTTCTTTACTTTCTTGATTCAATTACTCTCTTGATTCTAATCATGTGTGTTATTGGCTAAACCCTTGCGCTTCTAGGGTGATTGGTTGAAGATTGTGGTTTAGATGATGATAGAATGAACCTTACGTTGAGATTGGACCCTAAGAGTTGAGTTTTACCTTTGTAGAGAAGAAAATCGGGCTGCTCTTGGTAGAAAATTGACTGATTTTTATTTAAGAACATGCGGTTTTCCTTTTGTCGTACGTTTGATGCTTTATCCTTGAACCAATGTTAAAGGTTGTTTAAACCCTAGCCTTGTCGAACATTTCCAACCTATATCCATGCTCGGGAAGAGACTTACCCAGTGATTTCCTTTCTTGGTTGCCAACGATGATGAGTTCTGGTAGTAGAGGGTTGAACACCCTCTATTAAGGTTTGAGTGTTCTATTCTCTTAGGTTGAGTGGTTGGTTTGAGATTATAGGTCCTTTCCTTAGATTTCCATCTAATAGAGGACTCAACACCCTTTATTAGGAGCCTTTGGTTTGGGATAGTGGATAGTGAGACCTCCCCCGTGATCTATATCCACCTTAGAAACACCGTTCCCTTACAGTTACACCTCTGTCCATAGATCTTTAGAAGTGTTGAATTGAAAACCATAATTAGATACTTTGATCTCTAGAATATGCGTTTTCCCAATTCTTGCATACATACTCGTTATTTGTCTTTTTAATTGCTATTTGTCTAAACTAGATTTTTTTTATCGCTTGATTTCACTAATTCCCTATGATCAACCCTGGAATATTTGCTTATATTGCGATTGATCCGTACACTGTGGGTTCGCTATTGCTTTTATTCTCGGTGTATATTTAACACTTATTTAAACAAAAACTTTTGAGAGAACACATAGATAATCAGTCATCAGAACACAATGCTAGAAGACTCTACTTCTAGCCTCTAAGATCCTCATAAGATCATGCACAATATTTGTAAACTATAACCTCGACATTCATAATCGAACCTCAAAGCCTCACAAGGTATTCATCCATAATAACAACATCCTCAAACTCCACACATTCTTATATAGCATGCTACTAAACAAGGATCAAGAGGGAAGGACAAACTTACCAAAGAACTTGTAAAGTTCTGAAGAAGGCGCGGGCGCGGGAAAGAAGAGGCATGGGCATGGTGACAGGGATCCGACACCGCGGCTGCAACTGAACACAACCATGGGGGTGGCGACGCACCCAAAGGCGCGGGGGCGGCACCAACAAAGTGCGGGTGCGGTTCCTCAACAGAGCACAACTCTAACATGCTCTTCAATAAATATCTCGCTCAAACCTTTACACTCCTCAACTGGGAGCAGCTAGGGCTAAAACTTCCCTTCATCCACACGCAAACACATCACGTCCAACACCAAACAACAAGATCAACTTGTTGAATCCAAGAACAAGAAAATGAAGAAAGAATAAGAAGGAGAAAGGAGGGAAGAATGACTCACCAATCTTCTCAGCTAACAGAGAAGGGAAGAAGTTGTACTCCGTCAGCCATCCACAACCATAAATAACATCTCCTCATCATCATCAACAAGTCTTGAAAAATATTCAAAGGAGAACAAGAACAAGAGAAAGAGAGAAGAAGAAAGAGTGTATACATGAGATATGGAGAGGAAGAAGGTCTGGAGAGAGCGAGAGTAAACCCTCACAAAAATGGATATAGGAAACTTAACGGATAAGAAAAAAGAAAAGAAGTCGGCCAGAAAGACGGCCGACTCTCCTAATATGCCACGACCGCGGCCCCGCAGAGCCACACCCGTGGTGGCTCGCCTGCGGGCAAAGTCTTGTGCACTCGCTGGATCTCCTAAAAGATATGTGTCTTACAACAGATCCCCCTAAATACAATTTCGTCCCGATGCTTGAATAACCCCAAACCCTCTCGGCCTAAACCCCGAGGTATAAACACTCAACATTGCGGAGGCATAACATCTCCATCAACCATAACCTCAACTCGAAAGCATGGACGTAAAACCATCTCCACCAAAACTATAATCACAACTCGATAGCATGGAGGAAAAAACGTCTCTAGCAAAACCATAATCACAACTCGTGTTAGCATAAAAAGATCTAATAAGATCACATATCACAATCTAGCACGAAAATAATAACACATATAATCACATATACACATCATCACATAACTTACCAAGATATAACTACAACTCTCTCATCAACCACCAAATGTAGGTGACTTTGTATAAAATTCGGGATATTTCCTCTGGATACTATTCTCTGTCTCCCATGTGGCCTCATCGACTCTGTGTCTAGACCACTGTATCCTCATCATAGGAATGTCCTTCGAGTGTAAGCATCTCATGCCCCGCTCTAGGACTGCTGCTATAAGCTCAATAAATGTGTGGTCCAACTCAACCACTAAATCCTCAAAACTGATAATGTGTCTCAGATCTAATATGTACTCTCTCAGTTTAGACACATGAAAAACCGGGTGAACACCCTCTAATTTGGATGGTAACGCAAGTCGGTATGCCACCTCTCCAACTCGCTCTAGGATATTAAAAGGTCCAACATATCGAGGGATCAACTTCCCCTTTTTTGCCAAAACATCTGACGTTTCGCGTCGGTGACACTCTCAACCACACATGAGCTCCAAATCTGAACTGTAGAGGCCGACGCCTCTTGTCTTCATAGGAATTATGGCGGCTTTACGAGACCAACTTCTGCTCTCTAATCAACGCCACTTGGGCAACATCATCCCGTATTTGCTCAAGAGCTATACCATTGATACTACACGGCTCATCCCAACATAAAGTTGTACGACACCTCTGTAAAAGCCTTAGTCTTGAGGTGATGAGAGAGTGTTGTGTTTGGCTAGAACCCCCCCTACGGCCAGGCTAGGCGCCCCTGCGGCCACCATGATCCACCTCTGCGGTTTGTGGTGTGCTGCAGCCGGTTTTGTATACCTTGACCCGTGATTTTGGATGGCTTCTTATGTAAGCTTCTTCCTTGCTATAGGTGGAAGGTTTCTCATTTCTTCCAGCTCCATCTTCTCTCCCTTACGTTCTTCTTCTCTTGTTCCCTTCCTTTGAATTTTCTTCTTGATTTCTTAGAGTTTTGAAGAGAGTTTTGTGTGGCTTTCGATGATGATGATGATTGAGGATGTTGTCGTGCCTTTGATGAGCCAGCCTTGAGGTTGTAGTGTATGGTTTTCCCTCTGTTAGGTTCATCTTGGTGAGTTTTTCCTTTCTTCCTTATTTTCTTCTCTTTTCCTTTCTAGCTTAGGATTCCACAAGGTTTGATCTTATGGCAGCCTTCCTAGGCTTTATTTGATGTATACATGTATATATATATATATGTAAGTATGGGGCTGCTGGCTGAAGAAGGTGTGAAGAGGTTTGAGTGAAGAAGTGAAGAGGAGCTTAAAGTGTGCATTCTACACACTAGCCACCCCTGCGCCACCTCAGGGCCGCCCCAGCGCCAGCCAGACACCGCCCCTGCGCCACCTCAGGTCCGTCCCTGCGTTCCCCTGCACCAGTTTTGCTTTATTCTTGTCACACAAGTGTGTCTTGCTTCAGGGCTTCCCTAAGGATGGATTGCCCCTTCCTTTCCTAGTATGAGTGTGTAGTATCATGCTAGGTATAGATAAGTGTGTGATGATGATGTTATGACCATGTTATGCCTTGTATAGCTTTGAGGATTAGTAGGTTGTGAGGCTTAGGTTGAGATGATCATATGAATCCCTTGGGTCTAGGTGTGACCCCTTGATTGATAGGAGATTGATATATCTCTATGCCTTGTTATTAGGCAGTGTCCCTCTCAGGATTGGAGGTTGATCGTGGTTGGGATTGTACGAGGTTGAGGTAAGTCCATAGGACTTACTTAGCTACCATCCTTATATTGGGTGTTTGCATGAGTGACGTGTATGTTATATGCTTGATATGATAGCATGTGATGTCGATTATCACCGACCTATGTTTTATTGATAGCCCCATTGTGTCACAGTGGTAACCTTTCCCTTTCATCTTGTAAGGAGTCTGGGAGGTTCTCTGACGTCAGGCCAGACCTAGTTTACGGGAAGAGCACAACACCACTCCCATGGGGTACACGGGTTGTGTGACCGATACCACTCCAGATGGCTAGCACGCCCAAAGGCAAGGATGATATCTTCCTCGTGTCACATAATTTCATATATCTATATATATATATGATTTGAGTGAATGCCTACTTATATAAAGATTAAAAAAACTGGGTAAATGTGTGGCAACATGATGATGTGTTTATATTTATGCCTTGTGCTTGTGCTTCTGCATTACATTATATATTTATGGTTAGCTAACGGTTTTATACCGTATTATAGATGCTTTGTAGGATAGGAGAGATGTAGAGTGATCTGGCAGGGTGATAGGCCGAGGACTCTCGTACATTAGGTGGTTATGGTTTTGGGGATGTTTATGTACCTCCTGCTTGAGGATGATGTTTTGTATACCTCCTGTGTGAGGATGAAGTTTTATACTCAGCTATGATCTTGTATACCTTTTGATGTACAGTTTTATACAGTTTTATGTATTTGTTTTATATCTGTCAGTGTCATGTTGTAAGGTCTAGTGAACTTGTTGTCAGGCTAGGGTCAGGATCCATTGTGAGATCCTAGCCCAATGTGGCATCCTAAGTCCCGCGGATTCCGGGTGTTACAACCTTCGTCCATACACTACCTCATTAGGGGTCATCTTGATCGACGCATGTCAGTTGTTGTATGAAAACTCGAACAACGGGAGGTGATCTGAACACATATGTCCCCAATATAGCACGCAAGCCCTTAACATATCCTCTAATGTCTGTATAGTCCTCTTTGACTGACCATTTGACTGAGGAAAAAAACCTGTCGTAAAGTGAAGGCTCGTACCCAAGAAAATACATACCTGTTCCCAAAATCGCGAGGTAAAACGTCCATCTCTATCAGAGACAATAGTCCTCGGTACCCCATGGAGTCTCACTATCTGCCTAGTGAACTCCACAACTAGTCGACTCACTTGCCACTTTTCCCGAATAGGGATAAAACGTATTGTCTTCGTCAGCCTATCAAATACAACCCATATAGCATCAAAGTTCCTACTCGGCTACAAGCCAGTAACAAAGTCCATGGAGATGTCCTCCCACTTCCACTGAGGTACAAGTAGTGGATGGACTTCTCCACCGGGTCTAAAATGCTCTATCTTGACCTATTGACAGGTCGCACTAGGCGAGGGGTGGCACCAGCAAGGCGCGGGTACGGTTCCTCAATAGAGCAAAACTCAAACGTTCTCTTTGACAGATGTCTCGCTCAAACCTTTACACTCCTCAATTGGGAGAAACCAGGGCTAAACCTTCCCTTCATCCACACACAAACACATCACGTCCAATACCAAATAACAAAATTAACTTTTTGAATCCAAGATCAAGAAAAGGAAGAAAGAAGAAGGAGAAAAGAGGGAAGAATGGCTCACCAATCTTTCAACTTACAAGGAAGGAAAGAAACTGCACTCAGTCAGCCATCCAAAACCACAAACCACATCTCCTCATCATCATCAACAAGTCTTGAAGAAGATTCAAAGAAGAACAAGAACAAGAGAAAGAGAGAAGAAGAAAGAGTGTCTACGTGAGATAGGGAGAGAAAGAAGGTTTGAATATAGAGAATAAACCCTCACAGGAAAGGAAAGAGGAAACTTAAAGGAGAAGAAAACGGAAAGGAAGTCGGCCAAAAAGACGGCTGATTCTCCTACTATCCTGCGACTGCGGCCCAGCAAAGCCGCAACCATGGTGGCGCGCCTGCGGGCAAGGTCCTGCACGGTCGCTGGATCTCCTAAAAGACATGGGTCTTACAGCTTCCGAGTGATCTGGACGGAGTGGTCAACCGGGCTCTTGTATATTATAGGACGGGATATGGGTTTCTTTATTTTAGTCTTACTTTTTGCATTTTGACATTTTGGATTGCCGTACTATTGTAGTACTTGGTTGAGAGTCTTTCCTTTCGGATATTGGATCATGACATTTGCATATTATCTATTTCGGTTTTCATTTTTATTTGTTCCTTGTTGCAAAATCTGGTAAAATTGTTGTCTTGCTAGGCTCAAAACCCCCATTGTGTAGTCCTAACCCGTAGCGCCCCGAGTTCTGAGAATTTGGAGTGTTAAAATGAACAATCTCGACCTCAAAACACTCTAAAAGAGCGGAAACCAAAACATATAAAACGTCAGATTTTATTCAAAATAATCCCCCAAAAATGTGTGATATATTCACACATATAAAGGAGAATAGTTGCCGAAAACTAATAAGATATAACCCTCTCTAATCAGCCATATAAAGAAGAATGACGGCTAGAGATCTTCTTAGGGAATTGCTCCTTGGCGGCAGTGTGCAAATTGTTGGTGGAGCGGTTCGAGAAAGAGGTAGGCTCTAGGCCGTGGTGTTTCGAGACAATGGAGCTTCTTGGCAGTTGCCTTGTTCTCGATGTAAACAATGAGGGAGGCCATATAGCTATTTTACCTTCCCTTCTCTTCCGCTGGCGATGAAGACGTGCTTGACTAACAAGGAAAGTGTCCAGGCTTTAGAGGTAATGATGGAGGACGACCTAGAATGCTTGTCTAGCGGCAGATCTGGGATCGTTTGCAACAACGGTAATATGGTGACAACGAGAGGAGGCGACAATGGGGGTCAAGATTACTTAGGTTCGGCTTGCATCATCTAGATTTGAATGTGGTGAGGATGACGACGGATCTCCTTGAGGTAAGTTCGAGATGACAAAGATGATTGTGGTGGAGGAGTTGCACAAGGTGAGGGAGACGAGTCGAGGTGGCTCGGTTTGGTTCTTCGACTAGTTGTAGATTGTGGGAGAGAAGACAAGGCTCGGGATCGCAGCTCCGGTGGACACTTGTTGGTGGTGGATGGGACTCTAGGTGGGCTCAAGTAGGTGGTTTCGGGCAATGCCAACTTGCTCCCGGTGGTGGCAAGCCTGAGATTGGTTTATGATTCAAGTGGAAGTGGTAGAGAATGAGCGGGTTCGGACTCGGAATTGTTTTCCAGTGATGAGTAGTAATTCCGCAAAGGAAAGAGAAGTAAATGTAGGAGGCGAGGGTTTGAGAAAGAAATAAGATGAAAAGGTAAAACGGGAATGTACCCAATTACTGTCGGGTATCCTTAGAATTTTCCAATTCCACAAGTAACGTCACATAATTTTGTATCGTTGCCTCAAAATCTCGAACTAAAACGTGTTTAGTTTCTCTAAAAATTTATGCAACTTGACTTAATGCAAAATTAAATAGGCTATGAAAAGTTTGAAAAAGACGGATATTACAAGGTCGGGTATCGATTGTTCGGGTTGAAACGGATTATCGAGTAACCTCAGTTCTCAGTCATAACGGATATGTTTTAGTTCGGTTCTCGGCAACGGTGTCAAATGGGGCCGATGGGTTGGGTTTGTGTCGGTCATAACATGTTCGGATTCAAACGGGTCGGGTCATTTTTGGTCGGTCATCAATTGTTCGGGTTAATATGGGTTATTATATAGCCTTGGTTCTTGGATCATAATAGATCGGTTTAATTTGGTTCTTGAGTCATTCGGGATGGGTTACTCTATATTTAATGGCTTCGGGTAGAGGTGCTAGTTGAGGCGGGTCAATCGGGTTTGAGCGGGTCAACTTATATTCAAGTTAGACAAAATATCAAGTTGAGTTGTCTAACATCTTGATTCAGGTCGATTTTGGGTCGGGCAATTTATCGGGTTGAATTGGAGTTACTAGGTTGGGAGGGGTCACGTATGTCTTAGATATACTTTTTTACATTAAAATTTATAATAAACTACATAAAACCACCTCTTATTTACTCTTTTTTTACACTTAATCATTTCTTATATTTTAATTTTATTTAACTGTAATATTTATAATATATGTTAACAATTAACCACCTTATTACTATTCCATCCAAACTAATAGACTATCTAGTTTTTCATCCAAATTTAATGGGTCCACCAAAAAGTAATTAATTACTTTGGGACAAGATTACAAATATAGGATAGTTAAATGAAAATAAAAATATAAGAGGTGGTTAAGTGAATAAATGAGTAAATAAGAAGTGGTTTGTGTAATTTACTCAAAAATTTATTCAAAAATATTAATCTAATAAATTATTTTTGGGTTATCAACTTTATCATGGACAAAATTGATTGGGATATATTAACATGTGACTCAATATATACTATTGGGCCCTTAACCGTCTTGGTGGTCCATAATACTATTGATTAGAGTTTTCTATTAAATTATAATATTAATGTATTAAAACTAGAAAAATAAAAATTTTCATTATTACCTTTTTCTTCATGTGCTCTCTTTTTTTGATTTTTTTTTTCGCGAAGGGTACTTTCCATGATGAGGGACCATCTCCCACAACCCCTACTACATAAGGACCCATCATTAGATCAAGATTAAGAGCTATCAAGGAGATGGAGTCTCAACCATTCCCACCACCTACAAGTCCTACCACGGAAGGAGCAATTACTAGATCCAAAGCAAGAACCATTCAATAAGAGATTTCTAGCTTGTTGGCAATCTTAGTTTCTAAGGAGACCATTGGTGATCTTTTTGTGTCTAAGTCTTCCTTAGTCACATTGATGACGATTCCAGTCATGGTGACCATGGAGAAAATGCCATACACGTGTGAGGATGGAAAGGAAGACAAGAGTTGAAGCTCGTAGAGTTTCTAGTTATTTTATTAGACATTTTAATACCTTTAAGCTCTAGACATTCTAAAGGTATCTTTTATCTTATATTTTCTTAGGATTATTTTTATTCTTTTTTGGAGGCTTTTCGGGTATAAAAGCTCTCTAGGGTCGATTAGAATAATTCAGCCAATATTTTGGGAGACTCGTTCCTTCGTTTATGAAGAGTTTGTTTTATTCCTTCCTATTCAATCAAAAATAGAGTATTTGGTTGAATTGTTGTGAGTCCTTACTAGGCTTTTCTTGTTTGTATCAATCTCTGTAAAGATCGATGCTCCTAGTCAATTCTAGTCCCTCTTTGTATGTTTCTCGATTTGAAGACTTGTGTAATGTTGAAGAAGGAAGGGTTAAGGTAATTCATTGTTCGGGTTTTTATCCAATCGATCAAGGTTCTTGCAAGTATATCTTAGTTCTTTCATTCCTATATTTCCATCAAATTTATTCCACTCCATCTTCTTATAATCTCTCTACATCGATCCATATCTCACCATTCTTATTCTTTATTCTTTTGAAATCTCGCTACTGCTCTTATTGATCTCCGGCAAGATTTCCAGTCGAGATATTCAAGTTTGAAGCTTTTATGGACTTCTAATATAGATCTGTCAATTGCGGCCTCGCCCTAGTGCAAAGATACCTAACCCCGGTGCAAAATCTCGCCCCAATGTAGGTCTATCTCGCCCCCGTGCAGAGGTATCTCATCCTAGTGGAAACTCTCGCCCTAGTGCAAGAAAATCTCACCTTAGTGGAGCATCTTGCCTCAATACAAGAACATCTCACCCTAGTGCATAAATCTCGGTCCAACGTTTTTGAGTTACTTAAAATTCTAGTGACTTCAAGTGATGAAGTTAAGGTTACCTTACCCCCAATCCAAATTAAACCTTCTAGATGAGTTTAGTGATGTTTTTCAAGATCAGATCCCAGCAGGACTTCAACCTTTTCAAGGCATTGTGCATCAAATTGAATTAGTTCAAGGTGCTACAATTCCAAATCGTCCATTGATGTCTTCCTGCACGCCCAGATCCGCAGGTGTGCCGCAGCGGCTCAACAGGCGCGCCACTCCTCCCTGGACGTAGGTGCACTGCAATAGCTCCGCGGGTGCGCCACTCCCTAGCCGCAGGTGCGCCTCCATGAATGGGAACACGACTCCGTCTTCGGCCGGTGCTCTTGAGCTTGTTGAGTCCGTCTAGTTGGGTAAGGACCTCGACCCTCTCCTTTGCATTTTCCTACATGTATATTCCTTGATGAGAGCACCCGTTTATGTTGTTTAACCTTCCATAGAAGCCTTGGAGGTTAGCTTGTATAGCCGATGCATTTCCGAGTTTGAAGAAGTGAAAGGAAGTCAATTTTGAGTCCAGATTTAGGTAAGTTAGACTCCTCCTTTGTTGCTGAATTTTGGATATGTTATAGTTTGTATTGCATAGTAGAACGTACTAAAATTTGAGAGAAATACGAGTACTATTATTAGGTGATATGGTTAACCAACGTTGGGTCCTCATGTAGTTTTTATGATGTGCTGCAATATTCTAAGTGTTGAGAAAACTACTTGTGATGCAGTTTTGTGATGTAGATTTGAATGGGTTATATACCTCTGATGAATTTGAGTTTTTGATTTGTTGTTTAGGGATATGCATAGTAGCATGCATTAAGTTATGAGAGCGATCCATTGGTTAGATCTGATTTTGTGATGTTTTGAAGTTGGGTATAAATATAATTTGGTTATAGAAGAGTTGTGATGATTTTAAGAGTGTGTTCTTGGAGATGGTTTAGGATTGTGTATTTTATGGAATTATATCATAGGTAGTCATGGCTTGGTATCTCAGTTGGTGTTCTCGTTATGTTTGGGATTTAGGATTTTCATGTTAGTTGAACCATAGTTAGGCTACATAGGCAGTTTGATAGTTTGTCCTCTATAAGCTCAGTAGATCCTTCCACAGAAGAGTTAGATATCTTGGTTGGGTTTCTAGTAGAGTTCTTGAGATTTCGGGAAACCTTTAGAGTTTTCCGGATCCTAGGGGTAAAACCATCTTGATACGCCACGGATGGCGATGCCATCCGTGTTTCCGGCTAGAAGGACCCGGCATCATTATGAAGACATTTAAGTATTTTGGCTATTTAATAATTGGCCTTTTATATTCAAAACTTTAATTCCGGAACTTAATTCCGTGACTTAAATTCTGACCTTTCGTATTTTAGGCTTTTCATTTTCGGAACTTTAATTCCGGCTTTAATTTCCGTCAGTTATGTTCCGAATCTTTGTTTGATCTCATCCACTATATAAGGGGATGCTTGGCTCATTGTAAAAGATGTCTAAGTTGAATCCAAGTATTGAGAAGGAAAATCCTCTTACTTGGTTTGGGCATCACCTCTTCTTCAATCCTCTTAATGTTCTATCTTGGATCTAGTATTGGATCCAAGCCATCATACTCGAGGATCCTTTTGGAAGGATCAACTCTATCTACCCCACATCGTGGATGATTCGATCTATCTAGATCGGATCGACCAAACGCTTCCGCATTCATTTCTAAGCTTCCGCCGCTCAAGTTCTACGTTTGATCCAACTCATACGATCAAGAAGAAGTAGTTGAAGTTTCTCCTCGATCTAGATTGCCCCATATTTCTATTATTGGTATCAGAGGAAGGGATCGAGATCAAGTTCTTTACTTGTGTTCTCGATTATTAATCATCAATTTTTTTTCATTGGTGTTCTTTGACGATCTTTAAGTGTTCTTCGGTGTTCTTCGAATATCTTCAAGATTTCTTCATCGCTCATCATATTCTATGATGATGATGATGAGTTTGATTTGTATGGAGAATGGTTGCCTTCTCCACATGAACTAAAGATCAAAACGGGCAAACAAACCACCCGGAGGTACCGACGGTATTCACAAGACCGACAAAGACCATATTTTGAGGATGAGTGTTTACCTTCTTTGGACCCACCAAGGCCGACTTATACCATGGACGGGCACCAATGGTATCCATACCGAAAAGCTTATTTTGAGCATACCTATATTGCCCCAAGACTGTGCCAATCATGAACAAGTTGGCAACTTTGTTCCCAACAGCGTGCTCTTCATGAAAAAGTTGACCATGTTGCCACCAAAGATGACTATGTTGTGCTTAAGGCAATAAATGATGCTTTAAAGCGTGAGTTAAAAGCTTTGAAGGAACAAATTCTTGGCTACACAATGTCCGCCCAACAAGAAGAACCGTTGTGTGATGATCCATTAGAAGAGGCCAAGTAAGAAACCGTTATCTACAATGTTGAAGTCATCACCTACAAAAAAGGAGCCAACTTCAACAAAGGCGACATCATCAAGGGTGAAGAAGCCATCAACCATGAAATGGCACCATTATGTTGTTGGATTACAAAATGCGAGTTGGCTAACCCGAGGTTTGACTTTGTTATGTCTAATAATTTATTTACCTGGCTTACCCTTGCTTCTTTCCGGCATGCCCCCGACGTCCAATGTCACAAGCTTAGACGGCACGGTAGATAAACTCACCGGCAAGACCATCCACATGTACAATAAGTTTGTGCCGCCCGATCCAGAGTCCATCCTTGTTATGTCGGACGGCTTGCCACCCACCCATAGTTTGGTGCACAATTTTAAAGAGTATCGGCGCCATCAACTGAAATCAATCAATATCGGTGCTCTTTCCGGCACCTTATCGGCATAGTCAACAAGCTTGACGACCCCACCGCCCTTTTGAAAGACTACAAGTCCAACTAAGGTCGTGATTCACTGATATAAATATTGCCGATCAAGATCGAGGAGAAACTTCTACTACTTCTTCTTGATCGTTCAAGATGGATCAAACGTAGAATTTGAAAGACGGAAGCTTGGAAATGGATGCGGAAGCGTACGGTCGATCTGATCTAGTTAGATCGAATCATCCACGAAGTGGAGTAGTCAGAGTCGATCCTTCAAAACGATCCTCGAGTATGAAGGCTTGGATCAAAGACTAGATCCAACATAGAACATTAAGAGGATTGAAAAAGAAGTAATGCCTAAACCAAGTAAGAGGATTTTCCTTCTCAACACTTGGATTCAACTTAGAAATGTCTTACAAATGTGTCAAGCATCCCCTTATATAGTGGATCTGACCATACAAAGAGCCGGAACATGAGTGACATAACTTAAAGCCGGAATTAAAGTTCGGAAAATGAAAAGTCTAAAATATGAAAGGTCGGAATTTAAGTGACGGAATTAAGTTCCAGAAGTAAAATTCTGAATATAATAGGCCAATTATTAAATTGCCAAAATATTTTAATGTCTTAATAAATGTGTCGGGTCCTTCTAGCCCCGAAACATGGATGGCATCACTATCCGGGGACGTATCACGCCTTTTCTCAAAAAAGAATTGGTTTAGTATTTTATCTTGGATTTCTGTTGATGAACTAGAAATTGGGACTTCTAAAGGTCGGATAGTATATTGATATGAGTTTTATGTTATGATCAAGTAGTTGAAATTATACTAAGCAGAATCGAGGGATATTTTTGAAGGGACTTGATCTGGTTCAGGTAAGTCCTTTGGGCTAACTTAGTTATATTCTTATGTTGGTTGAATGACATGAGTGGTGTGTGCGTTACATGTTTATATTATGTTTTTAGTTATATACAACCGACTTATAATTTGGCCCACGGGTAACGGGAGGTGGTCACTTGCTCAGTGCTCCCAAGGGAGTTTGGGAGGTGCTTCGCGACTAGGCCATACTTGGTATATGGAGAGAGTAATGAACCACTCTATTGTGTATACGGGGAGGTGCGCCAAACCACTCCAGCTGGATAAAGAACCGAAGGCGAGAGTCAAATATTTTTCGTGCCACACGTGTAAATGAATATCGTAAATGACGTTAATAAAGATAATAATTTCTTTTTTGTGTTATCATGCTATGTGTTTACTTGTCTCTATGATGTGTGTATATGCTTATGTATTCTGCTGATGTTAGATTGTAGCTAACAGTTTATTCGTGTTGTTAGTTCTTCGCAGTTCTAGGTAGTTGTAGAGAGATCCGGAGCGGATGGTCAGCTAGGCCACGTACTCATTTAGATAGGGATGGGGGCATCATTAGTTTCTTCATATACGTTGTAATGTTATTTCCTTCTTTTAAGGCTGATACATGTCACATTCATGTAAATTTTATTTTAATGTTTCAAATGATTTAAATACGTTTGTGCCTTGTTATAAGATCTTAGTAACGTTGTTGTCAAACTAAGGTCGTGACCCACTGTGAGGTCCTAACCAGTAGCTCCCCGAGTTTTGAGAATTTGGAGTATTACATTGGAACTCCTAGAAATGAATCTTTAAAAGCAATTGTTAAGAAATGTGAGTTTAGCACTACTCAAGTTATTTTCTTTGGCTTTATAGTGAGTACAAGAGGTTTAGAGGTGGATGAAGAGAAGATCAGCCCATCCAAGATTGGACAACACCTACTACAATCGTCCATGTACGCATCTTCCACGGCCTTGCCACCTGCTATACGAGATTCGTGCGAGATTTTAGCAGGATAACAACCTTAGTTATGTCATTAACGAAGAAGAAAGTACCATTTGTGATGAGGAACCATCCCCAACACCACCTGAATGACCATCTACTAGATCAACGGCTAAAGCATTGAAGGGCAAGACAACCACACCATCTTCAAGTCCCGCACTGGAAAGAGCCATCACTAGAACAAGAGCAAAGGCCATCCATGAGAAAGTTGTTAGCTTATTAGAAACATGTACATTGAAAGAGACCCTACTCACACTTAGGTCTCCTTTAGTGACATTGTTTACTACCACAGAAGGACCAAGCAAGGGCGAAGAAGATCCAACAAGCATAGAAGGTGGCTAGAACGAAGAAAGAGCTCCATAGAAGAAATCTCGGCCCTGAGGACCAAAATCTCACCCGAGATTTTCACTAGTATTGACCGAGATTTGGCTTTTGTCGTGAGTTATAAGATCCAACCGTGATCTTATTAGTTATAGGCATTTTTATAATTTTAATACCTTTAAAGCTCTTAAAACATTCTTAAATCCAATAACTAACTTTGCTTTTTGCCCTTCACTTATTTTATCTAAACGAGTTAAAAACACAACTTCTCTCAAATGTAATTAAGAGATTGAATGTAGCACTTTGGATACAAATATAAAACGTGTTGATATCAATTCAAAAATTCACATATACGGTCACCATCGATCTATCATAGGGTTCAAAAAATGCCTTAGATCGAACGAGACTTAGCCAAACATAGATCAGGGAGAGAAATCAGATGAATAGAAGAATCTTTGCATTTAATAAAACTCAAAGGAAAAAAATAGAAAAATAAGTCTAACCTTTGATAAGAACGTAAAACCTTGAAACCGTATCTTTTAAGTATTGGGAAGTATGATAGATGATGAGATGATGTCTAACCCTAGAGGTCTAAGGGGTATATATAGGATAAGGCTCGGGCCAAACTGATATAGAAAATCCTAGCAAAAACCTAGAAAATTAGGTCACGCCGCAAACATGTCGTTGCGGCGCAAAAGGCCAAGTGAAACATCCTATTCACGGTTGTATGGTGCCCGTCTGGTGCCCGTGTAGGATTGAGTTCTTTACTTTTTTGGGATGAACTTGAAATGAGATAGGTTCCAAACATCTTAAGGAACGACCAAGCAAACTACCATGTGACGGACGTTTGGTGCTCGTAGGGCAGGCATTTCACTTGTTGTTTTAGTTTGTTTGGAAATGCCATATTGTGTGATTTTATGCTCCATAGTGGTGAAGTTCTTGGCACCAATCTATAGTGGTTTTTGAGCTTCTTGAGCAATCGATCCTCAGTCATATGAGATTTTATCCTTGTGATGCCTGACTTCAGGGAAGATCGAGCTCTAAAGCTTCTTTGAGTGAATTTGTGAGGTACACACTTCATAACAATCCTTGAGAGCTTACAATATGAAATTACAGGAAGTAGATACCGAAAACATGATATGAACGAATTATGCTTTATAAGAACATATATCTTGCCAAAAGTTGTGTAAAACAACATGAATAAGAGGGGAGAAAACATGTATGTATCAATGATATTAGTAGGACACTAGTGGTGTAGGGGTGGGATAAGTCCACTAGCGGCAATGGGTGGTTAAGTCCAATGGTCCACTGGCAGTAGTGGGTGGTTTCTAGGGTGGCTGAAGAAGGATTTTTGGCATTGTAGTCGTGGAGCTATGGCGTGCCGGTGGTGAACAGTGGCGGTGGAGGTGGTTTTCCGTCGCCTAGATGTGCAAAAAGCTGGTTTGATGAAGCAGTTTTGTGGCAATCCCATGAAACTTTTCCAGTAGGGGCTTTTCGGTATTGATTATGGCGGGTTTATGGCTAACGGCTAGAATATATCCTATAAAAAGTAAATGAAATTGAATGAGAAAATAGTAAATAACGAGAGTAGTTGAAACAAACCGAAACGGTGGTTGTTCCGGGTGACTCTTTTTGTGGATACCTTGTTAAAATCTGATTATTTTTTAAATTGATGTTGATGAACTCAAATCTAATACCACTTTTATACGAGGTTGTCCGTTGATGAGAACCTATCTTTCGATGTCAATTGACACTTTCTGATCCTTATTATGTTGTTGACATAATAAACACCAAAATAGAGTTTTCCTACCGCCAACAACACATTAAAACACAATTATGTGTTTTTTTTTATCGTCAACAACACATTAAAAATAACTATTGATGACAACAAAATCGGATTGGTTTCATAGATTAAATTCTATTCACAATACAATATATTGTCAACAATGGAGAATAACATAAAATAATTGAAAGGAGGAGAAGACGAATAAAACAAGGGCAATTTTGGTAACTATTCCTTTTTGAGAAATTAGAGCAGTAAGTAGGCTTTTTAATGTTTCAATTAATAAATATACGCCAACCTTTTGTATTTATTCTCAAACTCTACACACTCTTCTATTAAGGGGTACATTTACTAAACACAAAACTAGAAAAAACCTAGTAAACCAAATTGTTTCATAAAAAAACAATTTAAATGAGAGAAAACGGATAAAAATAAATAAAATTCAAGATATTCATTCGAATAAATAAAAGTGATAAGCAAATAATATACATACATAAAATTGAATTTATAAATCAAATCTTACTATGATGTTGATTCGAATCGGTAACAGGAAATAGAAGCAAATTGAAAAGCATTTTGATGAGTAGATCATCGGTAGAAACGTTGGAAAGAGAGAAAAAAATAATGAGGGGGAGAGAATAAATAATTACATTAAGCCCTTGTCTGGTTATAACTCCGGAAACGGAATGAAAATGAATCTAGTCCATTTATATAGCTTGTTCATGAAATTGTTTGGAATCATTCCTTGTGATTTCATGCAAAATGTCTTATCTTTCCCCATTTTGTTTTCCTATAACGTATAAAAACTAATCAAAAGCTACTCCAATTAGCGATTCTAAAAAGTTTGAACAAGGGTATACGTATGAATTAGATTTGTTTCCATTACATTTTTGTTTTCGGAGTTTAAACTAGACGGGCCTTAAAAAATTTTACAGTGTTTTATTTTCAAAACTTGAAAAGTTGACGTTAATATTCAAAACTCAAAATAAATTGATTCGCAGAAATTTGGAGGAAAATATCCAAATATATTTAAATAAAATATTTATTCAAGTGAAGAGAAAGGTAACATTACAAAATGGTCTTTTACATATAATATTTGACATCAAATAATCCCTCAAGATAGTACATGCATGGTCTTATATGATGCCATTAATCATTACCAAAAAAAAAAAAATATGATGCCATTAATGGAGTATTTATTCATATTTTGTACCACAAAAGAAGAGGACATAAAGGAAAACAAAAAAACAAAAAAAAAATTATCCCAATATTGGCTATACAAACTCTTACTAATGTAAAAGAAAATGTATGGCTTCCTTGGGAGTTTGGAACCCCTTAATCACCAACTGCTCCGATCCCAATGCCTAAAACAAAAACTAAACTGAAGTTGAACAGTGAACCAAATCCCGATGCAAAATGTTTTCTTCAAATTACAAGCCCAAGTTGCCAGTTATGGATAATCTGCAGAAACATAGCTTAATTCCCAAATTCCAATCCAAGTCGATCATAAGAATGCAAATCAGAAATTAATTTCACTGAGAACTACTTTCTTCATCATCTTCACTAGCACTTGCTTGCTGATCAGCTACTGATCTGCTATTATAAGCATTGAATGCAGCCAATATTCCAGAAGTGGGGTCGGATACACCGACCCCCAATTGCTGAGAGCCCAGCTGGAGGGACCCACCTCTCATATCCATGGCTGCCACTGCTGGAATACTGAATCTGGGCATGAACTGCGCTGGCCACATCTGAGCGGTGGGGATTTTTCCACTACCACCACCACCTGGCAACATCCACACGGTGCTACCGGCTGTTGGGCCCCACATGGTTTGCTTGCTGCCGGATTCCCCGGTTTCCGGGTGCTGCTGGCGGTTGGAGTTGTTCACTGACTTGAAGAGATCTTCTTCTCTGAGGCGTTTCCTCGAATAGCTGGCGTGGGCCTTTTGTTGGTCGTCTTCAGCGCCGGGCTGGTGGTGTTGGAAAGCGAGCAGAGAGGGAGATGTTGAGGAGACTGTGTTGTGGCGGAGGGAGGCGTTGAGGGAGGAGAAGTTGGAGGGGATGGATCCGGAGCCAGTGGCGGCGATGATGGAGGGCTCGGCTTGTTGGAGAAGCCACTCAATGGTCTCGCCCTCGGACTTGTGACCGAGCTCCTTGGTCAGCTGGAATACCCTGGCGGCGCAGGCTGCAGGCATCCGGATCCTCCTCCCGCGTCCATCCACCTTCGTGTGCCGGTCCTTGCTCGACCGCTGCTTGTTGGGTACAACGAGGGGGGAGGGCTCACCCACCTTACAAAGAGAAGAGTTACTAGGAGGAAAGGAGAAGAGAGAAGAGGATTGGTGGCGTTGAGATGGCTGTGGTTGTGGGGTGGAGGGGGTGGCGGCGTTGGTGGTGGTAGGCTTAGGGGAATCTAAATCTGGGAATTCCATCTTAAGACTTCTCTTTCTTTCTCAATTGGAACTTGTTTTACAGTCTTATAAGGTGTGATTAACTTGCCAATAAGAGTCACTGTTAAAGGAAAACCCGGGACAAATTTCGAGGTTCGATGGTGACGTCACTCGTCGGTTACGACCGGAAATACCGGCGTATTTTCGGCATGTCGTTTTTCGTGTCATAATTGATTTTTTAAATATCAAATCATAATAGATATTTAGATGTCGATTGATTGTTCAATACATGTAACTTCGTACTCTGTGTTCGTAAGTTAACATCTACTCTACGCCAACGGATAGCGCACTAAAATGAACCGCATAGTCCGCCTGCCATAAAATGTTTTCATATTGGAACGACATCCGCCAGTCATAATTATTACAAGTAATTTGAACATTGGTGACAAAATAATTCATATATAGAATGAATTCAAAATGTAAGAATACAAACACTATTAGTATCTTCTCTTTGTAGTAATAAATTTTGTTTTGTTTTCTAGAAGCCGTTTCATACGAAGATAGTCTATGTAATACACATTAATTTGTTCAGTTTTTCGATCCTATTATGCCCTACACATTCTCAAGGTCCTACAATGGAGGGATGCATCACTAGATCAACGGCAAGGGAGATCCAAGAAGAAGAAGCGTCTACAATGATGATGACCTTGACATATAAAGTAGCTATAGGCTTCAAACCATTTTACAAAAAAACTTATTACCTTTAAAAACTCTAGATAATTAAAGGTTTTTGTTGGCATTTTGTAACTAATTTAAATTAAATTCGCATTTTCTTTTTATATTTTAGAAAAATAAATCATTTCAACATATAAAAGTCTTCCTTAGTCAATTCTTTTAAGTAGATTAGATTGAATTAAAACGTTGTTTTGTGTATTTCCTTTCGACACCATTTTCAATCCAATTGAGAGCTTTTTGGATTGGAAAAATGTTAAGTGATGTTCTTGCTCGGTTGAAAGACAACACTTGGAGGATGTGTGTTGATTGTCGAGCAAGCAATAACATCACTATCAAGTACCATCATTCCATTCCTCGATTAGATGACATGCTGGATGAGTTTAGCGGTTCCACCTTGTTCTCCAAGATCAATCTTAAGAGCGGATATCATCAAATCTGGATGAGGGAAGGAGATGAATGGAAGACAACATTCAAGACCAAGTTTGGACTTTATGAGTGGTTGGTTATGCCTTTTGGAATGACTAACGCTCCTAGCACGTTTATGAGGTTATAGAATCATGGCTTACATCATTACATTGGAAAGTTCGTGGTTGTCTACTTTGACGACATCCTCATCTATAGCAAATCCACTGAGAAACATGAGGAACACTTAAGGGAAGTAGTTGGAACTCTTAGATCTGAATCTTTATATGCTAATATTAAGAAATGTGAGTTTAGTACTGATCACGTTATTTTCCTTGGATTTGTAGTAATCACAAGAGGTCTTGAAGTGGAGAAGGAGAAGATCAAAGTCATCCAAGAATGACCTACACCTACCACCGTTGGACATGTGCGATCTTTCCATGGATTGAAAATATTCTATAGGCGCTTTGTGAAGGATTTTAGTACAATTGCAGCCCCTCCCACACATCTCACGAAGAAGCAAGTATAATTTGCGTGGGGAGAAGCGCAAGAGAAAACATTTATGGGGCTAAAGAGCCAGCTATCAAACGCACCTCTTCTTGCACTTCCGGATTTCACCAAGTCATTCGAAGTAGAATGTGACGCTTCAGGTATTGGTATTGAAGGAGTACTCATGCAAGAAAGTAAAACTCTAGCCTACTTTTGTGAAAAAATAAGGGTACATGCTTGAATTATTAAACCTATGATAAGGAATTATATGCTTTATTTCGAGTTTTCAAGACATGACGACATCATTTTGGCCTAATGAATTCATCCTTAGAACTGGTCATGAGTCTTTAAAGCATTTTCAAAGTCAAGATAAATTGGATAGGAGACATACAAGATGGATGAAGTTCATTGAGACTTTTCCTTATACCATCAAATATAAAAAGGGAAAGCATAATGATATAGTAGATGCCCTTTCCAAAGGGTATACTTTGATCACAATCATGGATTCCAAGGTCCTAGGATTCATTATATCAAAGAGTTATACGAGGATGATGTTGATTTTGGCGACGTTTACATCCAGTGTAAATCTTGGTCTACTACTAGGAATCTCGGCCGAGATTTAGATCGAGATTTTCCCCAATCGAGAGGTAAGTATTATCTTTTAGAAGGATTTCTATTCCATGAGAATAAAGTTTGTATTCCTAGATGTTCTCTGAGATTATTATTATTAGTTGAGGAGACTCATATGGGAGGATTAATGGGACACTTTGGAAGAGATAAGACTTATCATATTTTTCGTTCAGATTTCTTTTGGCCTCGCATGCTTAAGGATGTTGAACACTTGATTAAGAGGTGCAATATTTGCTTGAAAGCGAATTCAACACTGAAGCGACACAGTTTGTACACACCTTTACTTGTTCCACTTCACCATGGCTTGACATTAGTATGTATTTTGTTGTAGGTTTACCACGGACTAAGAAGGGGGGAGATTCCATCTTTGTGATTGTTGACCGTTTTTCTAAGATGGTTCACTTTAATGTTTTCCATAAACTGATGACGCGTATAATGTGGCTAACTTGTTCTTTGGGAAAGTTGTTAGGTTGCATGGAGTGCCACGGACTATTGTAAGTGATAAAGATATCAAGTTTCTTAGCTTCTTTTTGAAGACGCTTTGAGGAAAACTAGGTACCAAGTTTTTATTTTCAACTTCTAGTCATCCTCAAACGGATGGTCAAACGGAGATAACTAATAGGACTTTAACTATTATATTAAGAGATGTTTTAAAGGATAATTTGAATGCTTGGGAAGATGTTTACTACATGTGAAATTTGCTTATAATTGTACCTTGCATTCATCTACTAATATAACACTTTTTTGAGTGTGTCTATGGAGTGAATCCTTTGACGCCTTTCGATCTTATACCGTTGTCTTTAGAGGAGCGAGTAGATTTCATTGCAGTAAAATAGGTGGATTTCATTAAAGAATTGCACGACAAGACGCCCATAACGCTAGAGAAAAAGGGAAAATCGTCGCTTCAAAGGGAAATCGGAGTCGCAAGAAGATGTTGTTCAAACCCGGAGATCTTGTTTTGTTGCATCTAATGAAGCGATTTTCGGGCAAGAAGAAGTCTAAGTTGTCTCCAAGAGGAGATGGACCATTCAAAGTGAAGCACAAAGTTGGTGATAATGCTTATGTCTTGGAACTTCCAGTTGAGTATGGTGTTAATCTTATCTTCAATGTGGGAGATTTGAGTCCTTATGAGTTTAGAGATCAGCATGTTGATCATTTGAGGATGAATCCTTTTCAAGAAGGGGAGTCTGATGAGACACCATCTCTAACACAACATCAAGGACCAGTTACTAGATCAAAGGCTAAAGAATTGAAGGACAAACCAACTACACCTTCTTTGGATACTATCATGCAAGGAGCAATCACGAATGAGCAAAGTCTATTCAAGATGAAGTTACGAGCATAATCACAACATGTACACTCAAGGAGACCTTACGCACTATTAAGAAACCTTTAGTGACTATGACTGTTATGGAAGAGCCAAGCCACGACCAAGAAGAGCCATCAAGCATCAAAGGTGGTTAGGACAAAGGAAGAGTCACAGAGAAGAAATCTCGATCCACCACTGATGACATGAATTATATACCATTATAATCATGCATATTGTAGAGGTTTACCTCGATTTGCCTTGCATTTAAGGAGAACTTGTGTACCTTTTGCGTTCTATTCAATAATATTTCAGAAATAGAGGTCTACACGAGTTTTGGTTGAATTATAGGTAAATGGAGTAGATTTGAAAGCAAAAGTGGAGCAAGGAGCATCTAAGGTCATTAAGGAAGCTAAAGGAGTCTTAGAGGAGTCACAGAGGGCAGAGGAGTTACGTAAAAGAAGCACAAGGAAGAGGAAGAAAACAAGACAAAAGACGAGCACTTTCTGTTGAAGAAAATCGTGCCATCATACATATAAATCGGACGATTTTCTTCATCAGAAATCGAACGGTTTTATGTATAAATCGGCCAGTCCGATTTATTTTGTTCTTCGGCCAAATGGAAAGACGACATAAAGCCCATCAACTTTGGGCTCGAGAAGGGTTTTGCCAAACGGCCCACTAGCAAGAAACTATAGTTGGGAACCCTGGGAACGAAATCGAGGAGGCCGCAGCGGGAAATCTTTACACGTGAGTGAGAGATTGAAGATCCAAGGGGAAGGATTGAAGCACTTTTACCGGAAAGTCAATCTTGATCATATTTGTGAGATTTTTGTATTCCATTTAAGTCTTTGTGGTTTTTGAACACGATATTGAGTTGATTGAGAGATACATTGATTACATTTGAGATTGGTTTACAGATTTGAAGATTATTGAGTTTTTATTCAAGATTCGGGTTTAATTGCATTATTTCACTCAATCTTTAATTTGATTTGATTTTGAAAATGGTTGGCTAAAACCAATGTGATTCTGGGGAGAATAGTTGATGATTAAGGCTTAGATGATGATAGACTAAACTCATTCAAACATTTGGACCCTGAGAGTTTAGATTTTAACTTTGCGACAAACAGGGAAATCGCCCTGTTCTTGAGATAAATCGGACGATTTATTTAAGGTAGGTCGATTTAATACCTTGTCGAACTTTAATTGATTCATTCCTTAACAAAAGTTAACCCTAGCCTAAATCCCAACCTTGATTAACCTTTTTAACCTCTAATTGAATGTATGAAGAGACTTCAAACTTGAATCTACATTTAATAGATTAAGATTTCAAGAATTGGGTAATAGAGAGACTCAACATCCTTTATTAAGATTTTAAATATGCTTTCTATTCTTTATCTTGGAGAGTCATATCTTGAGGTTTTAGATAGTTAGTTTGAACATAATTCTTTTCTTTAGATCTTTCTATATTGCAGCCTCAACAACCCTTATAGAGAGAATCTTTGGATTAGACAAATAGGTTTCGGAACTTCGCCGTACGATACCTGCCTTAGAACATATAATCTTGGCAATATAAACTCTGTCCTTATATCATTTAGAAGTGTCTTGAATCGAAAGCCGAAATCGGATACTTGAATCCTTGGAATCATTTCCCTCTTTATTAATCACAAAAGCTTTTGCATTTTCGCTAGATAATTGACTTTGAATTTATTCTCACCAAATCCCTGCAGTTCGACTCTGGAATTCTTACCTTACTACAGCTGATCCGTACACTGCGGGTTCGCTTTGCTTTGAGTTCTAGATATAAATATTAAGACTTTGATGCACACCTTTTCGGGCGAACAAGTTTTTGGCGCCGTTGCCGGGGATTTGGTCTAGACCAAATTCGGTTTTCGGTTGTCTAGCTTGAGCGCTCTTGCTCTTGTGATTTGACTAGTCTATTTGAGTGATCTTTGCAGGTTCTTTAGGTATATGCGAAAGACTAGATCCACTAAAGATCTAATTCCTTTCGATCCCGAATTGGAGAAAACTTTAAGGAGAAAGCTCAACATCAACTAAAGTTGAGTGAGAAAGCACGTGTAGATGCTGAGAAAGCTCGTGTAGATGCTGAAACGAGTCATCAATTTCAAATTGATGAACTCAGGGCTATGATATTGAGCATGAATTTGGAATTGAACGAATCCAAGAAGAAGAAGAAAGTCAAAACACCGACTAAATCCATTAGGAATGACTCATCCGATGATGAAAAACTTGACCCGGACATGCCGGAACTTGAGGAGATCGATCCACAGCTTCATCTTGTTCGAAACACCCCAAAACCACGGGTTGTTCCTCGCCTCCCGACTAGGGATGTGAGAGTTGCTAATGAAGGTGATAGACCCCGAACTTTGGGGCAACAGATGGACCCAATTCAGCAACCACGCCGTCTAGGTGTGGATTTCGGAGCTGAAGACATCCAGGAGTTTAGCTTCTCACCACAAGTTATCACCTTGGTTCGCCAAAGTCAATATGGCGGAGCAAGTACTGAATCTCCACATCAACACTTGCAGAATTTCGAGATTCTCATGGAGACTATGAAGCCGAAGAAGGCTACTACAAGCAATTACAAGATCAAACCGTTCTTCTTTTCTTTGAAGGACAAGGCTCTAGCTTGGTATCAAACACTTCCAGCTGCAAAGCTAGCTACATGGGAGGAATTGTCTTCGGAATTCCTCACCAAGTTCTTCCCGCCATCCAAAACGGCGGAATTGAGAGGTAAGATAAACGCTTTTTCTATGAAACCTAACGAAAGTTTGTTTCAATCTTGGGAAAGGTTTCAGGATCTCTTGTTGGATTTCCCACACCATGGCATTTCAAAACTAGAATTATTGGAGATCTACTATAAATGATTGGATGTGGAAACACAATTCAACCTCCAATCTCTCTGTTGTGGCACATTCATGGACATGAGAGAGGATGACGCTTGGGACTTCATTGAGAATCAAGCCCAAGTGATTGAGAAGTATTCCCACCGGAAGTTGGAACCAAATAGCCGGAATCAAGGTGATCCAGGAGTTAAATTGAACCATGCTTCTCAAACACAAATATTTTCCCTCAACAATGAAATCAAAGAGTTGAAGGAAGTAATCAAAACGAGTCTTCAAAGGACTAAGGAGCAGGAAGCCAACTATATGGGAAGGGATAACGATCAAAGGAATGACTACCGGCACAACAACCGGAACTCTAACTGGAACAACAACAATAGGAACTCCAATAGCAACAATTGGAGGTCCGATCAACAAAATCCAAGTAACCCTTATTCCCATGCTGAAAAAGCTCTAACACCTCCATCTTCCTCTACTCCTTTTAAAAGCCTGGAACAATCATCAAATGGATCGAACAAACCTGATCCCATGTTGGAAACGATCCTAGGGAAATTACAAGGATTGGAGAGCTACATAGATTCGGTTGATAAAGCTCACAAAGCCTTATAAATCCAAGTATTTAACAAAGCCGGAGAAGTTCCAAGAGACCAAGGGAAACTTCCCGGGAAGACGGAAGATAACCCAAAGGGCAGGGTTATGGCAATCACTACTAGGAGTGGCGTAACAACTACCGATCCTCAACCTAAAGTAGTTGAAACCACCACCAAAGAAGGAGAGGGAAAAGAGAAGGAAGATGTCTATGTTCCTCCTCCCGCCTACAAACCACCTCTACCTTTTCCTCAATCTAGAGCGTGTGCACGCCTAGATAAATACTTCGGTAAGTTTATTGAACTTATGAGTAAGCTGCATATTAATATACCTTTTATGGATGCAATTTTAGGTATGCCAGCTTATGGGAAATTCCTCAAGCAGATCCTCTCTAACAAGAGGAAATTAGAAGACATTGGAGAAGTCAAGATGAGTATGGAGTCATCCGAACTCATCAAGACTATGACGGAGAATATGCCACCTAAGCTCCGTGACCCAGGATCCTTTTGCATACCCATCACTTTGGGAGAGGCTACTTATGATGCACTTTGTGACCTTGGAGCGAGTGTGAGCATCATACCACTTGCTTTATGCAAAGCAGTTGGTCTAGGAGAGCCTAGACCGGTGAAGATCACACTCTACATGGCTTATCGTTCCACCACTAAACCAGTTGGGATATTAGAAGACATTCCTGTAAGACTCGGTAAGTTTTACATTCCTATAGATTTTGTCGTCCTTGATATCCCTGCAGATTATCCGGTTCCCATCATCCTTGGAGACCATTCCTTGCAACATCCGGATGCATGATGGATTGCAAGAATGGCCAGCTATCCTTCAATATAGGTGAAGAGAAAGTGGAGTTCATACTCTCCTCTTTGATCAAGGAGTCAGCCTTGAGGGACGATGTCTTTGATATCTTTG
Source organism: Fagopyrum homotropicum (assembly GCA_033239125.1). Lineage (NCBI taxonomy): Eukaryota > Viridiplantae > Streptophyta > Magnoliopsida > Caryophyllales > Polygonaceae > Fagopyrum > Fagopyrum homotropicum. Next base: position 57,123,009 of record BSWB01000008.1, on the reverse strand, counting down.
ATGAAGAAGAATCTAGAGAGGTAGTAAGTTCAATCTTAACGAAAGATCCTCTTCAAAAGGTTCTTAGTATGAGCATCATGGAGGAAGGAGTAGAACATGAATGTGACGATGATGTGAAAGCATTAGAAGATGGTGAGGAAGAATTTAGAATAGGATTTGAAGAGCTGAAATCGACCCAGAACACTGTGAAAAAAATCGGCTGTCACAAGTTAAATCGTTCGATCTCTAAAGAGGTAAGTCGATTTTTGACAACAGAAAGAAAAATCGACCCACAGATCGTCCGATTTTCTTCAGGGGAGGTCGATTTATCGAAGAATTCTCCGGATCCTACAAACTTGACTACAGTTGTTCTCAACTCTAACGACACACCCTCCCCGCCTTCAGAGGCTTCTCCCATGACATTGGAAGGTCATGAATCATCGGTCAAAGCACCTCCATCATTGGAATTGAAGCCCCTCCCTACACACCTAAGGTACGCATTCCTTGGCACTAATTCTACATATCCGGTTATCGTTAATGCGAATCTAGACGATGTTGAGCTAGAGAAGCTCATGACGGTTTTAAGGCAGCATAGGAGAGCATTAGGCTATACTATTGATGATTTGGTAGGTATAAAACCCTCCCTATGTATGCATAAGATTTTAATGGAAGAGGATTACAAACCTTCACGTCAACCTCAAAGACGGTTAAACCCGGCAATGAAGGATGTCGTGAAGAAAGAAATCCTTAAGTTACTTGATGCAGGTATCATCTTCCCTATCTCCGATAGCAAGTGGGTGAGCCCAGTACAAGTAGTACCAAAGAAAGGAGGCATTACCGTTGTTGCCAACAAAAACAACGAACTTATTCCCACAAGGACAGTTACGGGGTGGCGAATGTGCATCGACTACCGTAAGCTGAACGTAGCTACTAGGAAGGACCACTTCCCCTTCCTTTTATTGATCAAATGTTGGAAAGGTTAGCCCAACACTCTTACTTTTGTTATCTAGATGGATATAGCGGTTTCTTTCAGATTCCCATTCACCCGGATGATCAAGAGAAGACGACTTTCACATGCCCTTGTGGTACATTCGCCTATAGAAGAATGCCATTCGGTCTATGCAACGCTCCAGCAACCTTTCAAAGGTGTATGATGGCAATCTTCTCCGAATACGTAGAGAACATCATGAAAGTCTTTATGGACGACTTTTCGGTATACGGTTCTTCCTTTGATAACTGTCTCTCTAACCTTTCATTAGTTCTTAAAAGATGTGAGGATACTAACTTAGTTTTAAACTAGGAAAAGTGTCACTTCATGGCCACTGAAGGGATTGTGTTAGGTCATCTAGTATCACAAAGAGGAATAGAGGTTGATACAGCTAAGATAGAAACTATCGAAAAGTTACCTCCTCCCTCTTCTGTAAAAGGAATAAGAAGTTTCTTAGGACATGCAGGCTTCTATAGGAGATTCATAAAGGACTTTTCTAAGATTTCAAAACCTTTGACTAATCTTTTGATAAAAGACGCAACTTTCGAATTCTCGAAGGATTGTTTAGATGCTTTTTGTAGGATCAAAGAAGCTTTGATTTCAGCACCAATCATCCAACCACCCGATTGGACCCTTCCTTTTGAGGTTATGTGTGATGCAAGCGATGTCGCTATAGGAGCCGTTCTTGGACAGAAGAAAGATGGTTGCACTCATGCCATCTACTATGCTAGCAAAACGCTAGACGAGGCTCAATACAACTATGCCACCACGGAAAAGGAACTCTTAGCAGTAGTTTACGCTTTTGAAAAGTTTCGTTCCTATCTTGTAGGTGCAAAAGTGATTGTCTATACAGATCATTCAACAATACGCTACTTATTCACGAAAAAAGATGCGAAGCGAAGGCTTCTAAGATGGATCTTACTCTTACAAGAGTTTGATTTGGAAATTCGTGATAAGAAGGGGTCGGAAAACTCCATTGCCGACCATCTTAGTCGTCTTCCACACCTCACCGACGAGATAGATGAACTCCCTATAAACGACTCATTCCCTGACGAGCAACTACATGAGATTGAAGAATGTCTTCAACACATCTCAAAAGGTAATGATCCATGGTTTGCTGACATTGTGAATTACCTTGTTTGCCAGGAGATTCCCCCCGGACTTTCGTATGCTCAAAGAAAGAAGTTCTTTAAGGACGTCCGACACTTCTATTGGAATGAACCTCTTCTATTCAAAAGAGGTCCCGATGGCATATACAGGAGATGTATTCCCGAAGATGAGGTGGAAAGTGTCATCCGCCATTGCCATTCTCTTCCATGTGGAGGACATGCTAGTTCCCACAAGACTTGTGCTAAGGTACTTCGTTCCGGTTTCTTTTGGCCTACACTATTCAAAGATGTGCAAAAATATGTTGTTGCTTGTGATGCTTGTCAAATGACAGGTAATATATCTAGAAGGAACGAGATGCCTCTCAACAACATACAAGAAGTAGAGATCTTCGATGTATGGGGAGTAGACTTTATGGGACCTTTCCCATCTTCTTGCGGAAACAAATATATACTTCTCGCCGTAGACTATGTCTCGAGATGGGTTGAAGCAATCGCTTCTCCTACTAATGATGCAATGGTAGTGGTGAAATTCTTCAATAGAACGATTTTCCCAAGGTTCGGAACTCCCGAACCATCATTAGTGACGAAGGAACACATTTCACAGCCCGTCGATTCGAGACTCTATTGGCTAAGTATGGGGTGACCCATAATATAGCTACACCATATCATCCGCAAACTAGCGGACAAGTTGAGATCTCCAATAGAGAGATCAAGGGAATTTTAGAGAAAACCGTCTCTAAAACAAGGAAGGATTGGTCAATGAAGCTTGATGAAGCATTGTGGGCGTACAGAACCGCCTTTAAGACACCAATAGGTACGACTCCCTATAATCTCGTTTATGGTAAATCTTGTCATCTTCCTGTAGAGCTAGAGCATAAAGCATATTGGGCAATCAAGTGGCTCAACTTTGACATAAAAGAAGCCGGAGAGAAGCGGCTCTTAGACATCAACGAGCTGGATGAGATCCGGCTAAATGCGTATGAGAACGCAAAGATCTACAAGGAACGGACGAAGCGTTGGCATGATAAGCATATCATTCCAAAAGATCTAAAAGAGGGCGATCAAGTCCTTCTATTCAACTCGAGGCTTCGTCTATTTCCATGTAAGCTTAAATCCCGTTGGACAGGACCTTATGTAATTAAACGAATTTTCTCCCATGGTGCAGTTGAAGTATGGGGTGAACAAAGCGGAAATTTCAAAGTTAATGGCCAACGGTTGAAGAAATACACACCGGAAGCTCCGGTCGAGGAGATAGCTCCTATCCTCCTCCATTGAACACAAACCATACACCGTCCAGCTAAAGACGATAAATCAAGCGCTTCTTGGGAGGCAACCCATGATAGTATAGTTTTTCCCTCCTTTCATCACTTAGATTAGATTAGTTGCTTTGTTTCTTCATTTTCGCCTTTTGTTTGTTCCTCGATGCACTCTTGGTTTGTCGACTCATTAATCACAGGAAATTAGGTTCAATTTGAGAGATCCATGGAGGAAGGGAGCATAAATCAGTTCAAATCTCAATTTCCAAGAGGAACAAGGAAGGAAATCGAGGTACACAAAGTAAATCGTTCGATTCAGGAACAGAGCAAGTCGATTTTTGACAACAGAAAGAAAAATCGACCCATAAATCGACCATCCAAAATAAATCGACCGATTTTTCTTGTGTTCAGAGAAAATGAAAGAAAAATCGCCCCAATGATTAAATTGACCTCATAGATCGTCCGATTTTCTTCATAATTTCTCAAGCCTATATAAAGACACAAACACTCGACTCCCTCATTCCAAAACACCTCCACTCGATTTCTCTCTCTCAAAAGCTCCGAAAATCGCCCACCCCCTACATTCCTCATTCCTTAATCGTTTTGAACGATTCTTGGCTCCAAACTGAAGCATTTTCAACAAGGAACAAGGATCTAGCAACAACAAACTCGGCAATCGACTCTTCCATCCGGAATTCAGGTTTTTCATTTTGAAACCTAAGTTTCTCATTCGAATTTGAATCTTGCTTAGAAAATGTTTGTTTGCTAAGATTGATTGAGGGGTTTGCTTAGGAAATACTATAGGAGACTGTGTGTGGTGATTGTTGAGTCAGAACTTTACAGAATTGTGAGGATCGTAGAAATCGACAGAAAAATCGACCTAACCCAGAAAAATCGTCCGATTTTTGTGAAGAACAGGCCGATTTTTTGCTGCAGAAATGGATATTGTGAAGAGAATAACTAGAAATACGGGGAAGAAGAAGGGATCTTCTTCCAAAGCCCCTCCCCCACCTCCACCACCCTCACAAAACATTCCCAAACTTCCACCTCCCGCATCCAAACACAAGAAACGATACGAACGTATCTTAGATCTCCCATTCACCCCTCCTAGATACATTGTGCTAGATGACTTAAACCCCTTGTTTGTTCGAGAGGATATGGATATGATGTTAGACAAAGCTGGGCTGAGTCAGTTTGCTATGATAAGAGAAGATGCTTACACCGAGATCACCTTAGAATTCCTTATCACCTTCGAGCATGACCCTAGAGAGAGAACGGTTTCTTTCCGTCTCATGAACCGCGACCATGCTATGAGTATAGATGACTTTGGGGATTTGTTTGGTTTCTCTTACTCTAATGCAGGCACATTTGCGAGAGGAGTAAGCGCTAGCGCTTTTTGGGAATCTATTTCGGTGGGAGAATATGGAGGAGATAAGTGGAGACCCGGGAATTCAAAGGAGGCTAGTATGTACAACCTCTCCTTTAAGGTAGTACATAGGATCCTTAGTGAAAGCCTATTTGCTCGTACGGAGACTCCACAGAAGCTCAAGGCTGATGAGCTCTTCATCCTATACTGTATGACATGCACTACCGTCCCCGACATCATCTCCATGCTTGCTGACTATCTAGGAAAGATAGCCAACAAGGCAAAATGTGACATATGTGCTGGAGGCCTTGTCACTCATGTGGCTAAGGCATTGGAGTTAGACTCTCGGATTGCTCTCTAGCTGAGAGTGCCCTTCCATTAGGTTCACAGAGATTGGTTGTCCGACAAGTTTTGATTCCTCGAGGGAGAGGAACCCTTCATGTGCCCATGCCGTGGGCAAAGGATCCAATAAAGAAGCCATCCGATATTATTTGGAAGTCCGAATACACTACTTAGAATAGGAGGAATTGGAAGGAAACGTTTGAGTCGATGCTTGAGGAGATGTCTCCTCCTATGTATTATGATGATGATGCAGGTGATGCTGAGGACGAGGAGGATGATGAGGATGGAGCACACCAGGGGAACATGCTTGAGTTCGAGAGTGACACTTATAGTGGTCACGCCACGGATGCCATGGACACCGACACTCATGGTGGAGGACCTAGCAGGACTAGTAGAGGTGACGAGGAGACAAAGGATGACATGCAGCCACCTCGCCACTCCTTTGCACACGCCCCGAGCCATGGACGAGGACGTCGACTTCCCCGCCACTTTAGAGACTTAGTCTCTAGCTTCCAGAGCCTCCGCACCGACTATCGCGCTCTCCACACCGACTATGGCACCTTGAACACTCAGTTCAGGGAGTACCGGCAGGAGACGGACGCTAGGCACTCCTCCTACGACGGCCAGACGAGAGACTTATACTACCATCAGTTCGGCCACTTCTACGATCCTAGTGCACCGATGTATCCTCCACCACCACCACCGACCGAGGATTGAGCTTCCACTTCTTTTACATTGTAAGTATTTTTCTCCATCTTATGCTTGATTTTCACATTGGGGACAATGTGGATGTTAAGTATGGGGTGGGGGTACTTACAATACCTTTTGTTTCATCTTAGCACTCTATGCACTTTACACTACTCTTGATGATTTGGCTTGTAATAACTCTTACACTACTTGCTTTCCACTTTGACATTTGCATTTGCATGATCTTTTTCAAAAATTATGACTCTTTTCAAAAAATTTTGTGCTTCTTATGATGGAAATGACCTCTATGATGAGAATTGTGTATGTGGATAGGCAAAAAGATGACTTGGTTGTGTTGAGATGTTAATCATAGCATGAATGAGCTTACTTTTGTTACTTGAACACATGAATAAGTTATATGATTTAGATGTTTTGATAAGAGAATGAAAAAATAGTCGAAGCTATATTGCAAGTTCTTTTACGTCATATAAGGATGACTAAGGCAATTCACTTCTTTTCTCTTCTCATATCTTGATCATGATAGCCCCTCAATAAAATATGTGACCCTCCTTTTACCATCTGGGAATTAGGATAAGTGATAGAAAAAAGGCATGTTTGATGTGGGAGGGCCAAAGAAAATGTGTTAAATGAAAGTGTAGCAATTCATAAGTTTGGGGACGTTGAACATGAGGATGAGTAACTCGGCACCATTCACATAGCCGGGTGTTTGTGTCTTGCCAAAGTCCGATTGAACGACAAGTCCTAACGGGATATGGTATGTGCATCAAGGGTTTGAGGCATCTCTAAATTTGAGAAACGCCGATCTCCTAGGCTTCGGTTTTTATGCATCTCTATCCATACTCTCAAAAAGTAAAGTAAATAAAGCAAAGCTTTTACATGCAAAACATGTGTGGTGAAGTAAAGTTCTTAAAGGTATTATGTTGTTCCTCTTTCCCGGATTAGCACCACGATTGCCTACAAGAATTCCCTCCCTTAACACGTTTCTTAGACCTTATCCTTGATTAGAAGACCTTAAGACTTTTACGCATGTATTTAAGACTTCATAGCTTAGACTTGTTTGATTTTCATTACCTCTACATCTTTATAATACCCTTTATTTGTGTTTTCAAGAAAGAAAAGAGAGTTAGTCCATGTTATTGTTATCATTGATACATACTTTGCCTTCCTATGCCTTGAAACATCACTTTGAGGGTGATCCAATAAGAAGAAGCACTATCAAAAGAAAAGTTTTTGAATTTTCATACATATATAATCCATGACATCTTGAATTCTAAATTTGAGTCTTGCTTAGGGACAAGCAAGGGGCAAGTATGGGGTATTTTTATGACATGAATTATATACCATTATAATCATGCATATTGTAGAGGTTTACCTCGATTTGCCTTGCAGTTAAGGAGAACTTGTGTACCTTTTGCGTTCTATTCAATAATATTTCAGAAATAGAGGTCTACACGAGTTTTGGTTGAATTATAGGTAAATGGAGTAGATTTGAAAGCAAAAGTGGAGCAAGGAGCATCTAAGGTCATTAAGGAAGCTAAAGGAGTCTTAGAGGAGTCACAAAGGGCAGAGGAGTTACGTAAAAGAAGCACAAGGAAGAGGAAGAAAACAAGACAAAAAACGAGCACTTTCTGTTGAAGAAAATCGTGCCATCATACATATAAATCAGACGATTTTCTTCATCAGAAATCGAACGGTTTTATGTATAAATCGGCCAGTCCGATTTATTTTGTTCTTCGGCCAAATGGAAAGACGACATAAAGCCCATCAACTTTGGGCTCGAGAAGGGTTTTGCCAAACGGCCCACTAGCAAGAAACTATAGTTGGGAACCCTGAGAACGAAATCGAGGAGGCCGCAGCGGGAAATCTTTACACGTGAGTGAGAGATTGAAGATCCAAGGGGAAGGATTGAAGCACTTTTACCGGAAAGTCAATCTTGATCATATTTGTGAGATTTCTGTATTTCATTGAAGTCTTTATGGTTTTTGAACACGATATTGAGTTCATTGAGAGATACATTGATTACTTTTGAGATTGGTTTACAGATTTGAAGATTATTGAGTTTTTATTCAAGATTCGGGTTTAATTGCATTATTTCACTCAATCTTTAATTTGATTTGATTTTGAAAATGGTTGGCTAAAACCATTGTGGTTCTGGGGAGAATAGTTGGTGATTAAGACTTAGATGATGATAGACTGAACTCATTCAAACATTTGGACCCTGAGAGTTTAGGTTTTAACTTTGCGACAAACAGAAAAATCGTCGTGTTCTTGAGATAAATCGGACGATTTATTTAAGGTAGGTCGATTTAATACCCTATCGAACTTCAACTGATTCATTCCTTAACCAAAGTTAACCCTAGCCTAAATCCCAACCTTGATTAACCTTTTTAACCTCTAATTGAATGTATGAAGAGACTTCAAACTTGAATCTAAATTTAATAGATTAAGATTTCAAGAATTGGGTAATAGAGAGACTCAACATCCTTTATTAAGATTTTAAATATGCTTTCTATTCTTTATCTTGGAGAGTCATATCCTGAGGTTTTAGATAGTTAGTTTGAACATAATTCTTGTCTTTAGATCTTTCTATATTGCAGCCTCAACAACCCTTATAGAGAGAATCTTTTGATTAGACAAATAGGTTTCGGAACTTCGCCGTACGATACCTGCCTTAGAACATATAATCTTGGCAATATAAAATCTGTCCTTATATCATTTAGAAGTGTCTTGAATCGAAAGCCGAAATCGGATACTTGAATTCTTGGAATCATTTCCCTCTTTATTAATCACAAAAGCTTTTGCATTTTCGCTAGATAATTGACTTTGAATTTATTCTCACCAAATCCCTGAGTTCGACTCTGGAATTCTTACCTTACTACAGCTGATCCGTACACTGCGGGTTCGCTTTGCTTTGATTTCTAGATATAAATATTAAGACTTTGACGCACACCTTTTCGGACGAACAACCACCAAGATTCTCGGACGAGATTTCCAACCGAGATTTGTCCTATTACACGCGCTTGAAGATCCGGAGAAGATCTTTATATTTGGCAACTATGTTTTTCTTTTATTACATTAAATCTCTCAAACATTCAATTGTTAATTGTTTTATTTTTGGGATTTTTATTTTTTATATATTTTATAGATATCTTTCCTAGATTATCTTTAAGAATATATTTTTCTTAGTTTACATAGATTCATCTCCCATATAAATAGCCTTAGTAGGGGAGATTGTTAGATATATTAGATTTGATATTATTCCACAAATTGTGTGAACTTGCAACATCTTTATGAAGTTTGTAATCTTATTCTTTCCTATTCAATCAAAAAGAGTGATCTTGATTGAATCGTTGTGAAATTCTTGCTAGACTGTGCTTGTGTGTGTTAATCTTTTTGAAGGTTGGTGCTCCTAGTCAACAATAGTCCATCCTTGTGCTTGTATTACTTAGAATACTTGTGTAAGGTTAAATAGTTGAGGATTAAGGTAAGCTCTTCGTTAAGGGGTTTTGACACATCATTGGTTAAGGTTCTTTGTAGGAATATCTTGGTTCATATCTTCCTATATCAATCATTTATCAATCCATATTCATATGCTTATCTTTCCATATCATCCACTAATTCGTTTTTGGAGTTTCTTAAAATCTCGGACTGTTCTTCACGAAATCTCGCCCGAAACTTCTATATATCCACCCGAGATTTTTATCTGTCGTGGAAATTCAATCTAGATTGGAAATTGCGGCTTAACCCCGCATCACTTCCCAAGCTTGGATGTAAGCTTGAAAGGCTCAACAAGGCTATGATTTGGGCAATCTATAACCTAAACATAAAGATATAACAAAGATGGAACAACAAAAGAAACCACGGGTTATTCTTGACTAAATCTTGGCCGAGATACTTGGAGAATAGACCGAGATTCTCCCTACGAAGGTAAAACAAACTCTCATGGTCTAATCTAAACTTAAAGGCTCAGTCTATCATCATCTAAACCATAACCATCAACCAATCACTCTAGAATCGCAAGGGTTTTAGCCAACAACACACATATTCAAATCAAGAAAGATATATGAAATCAAGAAACTCATAAACCAAAATAACCAAAAGGAAAGTAAGAAATACTTAGCAAGGTGTCTTCAATATCCAAATTTATAGCAAATCAACTAACAAAGATATAATATTATGTTCAAAGCGATGAAATCTAAAAAAACTAAGCATCTTCAAGAATCTTAACATTTCCTCAATACTCAATGTTGTTGTAACTAAAAAATGTAATTTCCATAAAGTGTAGTATCCGATGGTGTGTAAGGCGTACGACTACCTTTTGTGCAGCAACCATCCTTGATTTATAGAAGGACCTAGGGTTTCGAATCTTTGGGCCATGGGATGTTTTACACTAAATATCGGATGAGCCCAGTAATAATCTCGGCCGAGATTCTTCACAAGTTGGGCCAAGATTTGTAATTTGTAACGCGTCTTCTTTGCTCTTTTCTCTCATCCTTTGATCATGTTCTAGCTTCCTTTATGCTCCAGAATGATCTTATGTGATCCACCTTGATGCCTTGTCCTTGTATGTTCCGTTTCCGCACCAAAATGTGCAAATTTACCTACAATTGCAACAAGAATATGTGCAGACCTCTATTCTTGCAAAGTGTGAAAATATGAGCTTAAATGTCAACGATTCATGTTTATACATACAAAAGAAAGGAAAAATCTACCTAAATGCATGTGTATCCCTAGGTCATAATTCATGGTATCAATGCCTCAAGTCAGGAAGAAACACAAGATGAAGGCACAAGCCTCCTAAAGTTAGCCTAGAGGCAATACCAAACTCGAGCCACATAGAATTTTCACCTCAAGCCACTTTGATGGCTCTCTTGAGTCATCATCCACTCGAATGAAGAAGCACACTTACTTGGGTCAAGTTGAAGGTTAGCAGGTAACTCAAAGGAAGCACCAATAACTCGAGCCAAGGCAACCAAGCTTAATCGAGTTTTCCCAAGGTAAAGGATCAACTCCTTCTAGGAGCATCTTCCTAACTAATTTGATCATCTTGATCCACTTGGAGGGGGACCACATCTTTGAGAGCTTATATAAGGCCATTGGCTGATTGTAATTGATATATATTATCATACACTACGTTCATATACCCTCTTAGTTAGAGTTCTTAAGAGCATTATGGACGGAATTTTGGATCTTGATCAAGAGAGGTTTGGTGTTCGTCATTGTTCTTTATTCCTTCAATCTTCTTTTTCTCATAACTTGTAATTGGTAAGTCCAAATTCATCCTACGTCTCTATTTTGTTGTCTAATTTCTATCCATATCATTTGTTTTTATTATTACGTAGCAAAAATTTCCGATGGATGAGTAGTTTCCTATCTACATTTTGGGGGTGAAAATTCTCAAATCATGCTAGATTAGTATTGTTTTAGTGTTTATCATGATATGAAGGGAACTCAAGCATGATTAGAAGCATAAGAAGGGCCGGAAATCTAGATTTATCTATCATTCATGTTGGGTTTACTTCATTGTTGGTGATTTAGACTATGTTTAGTTTGAATCTACTAGTTACAATATTGTATTAATCCAAGCTTGAATGATTAACTACTAGATTAATCCTCTAAATTAAGACTTACACGGTTATATAAGGATGATTATGAATTGTTTTGATCCCTATCATGCTAGAGTAGAATCGGTTGGGGCTGAAAGGAATATCTGTGATAACTCATCCATGTTATGATTATAGTAGACTGCAAATAGCAAACACCAAGTGATGCTAATGTTATTTAGTATGATCATGATTGTGATATGTGCTTAGTCAACTGATTTGTGGCTTGACCATAACATAGTTTGATTGATATGATCTATCATATGAGCTTCAAAAGAGGATTTAGATGTTTAGATAAACTCACATACATGCAATTTACGCTTCATTGATTGAGTATTGTCACTAAACCATGCTAAGCAGTTATGGTTTGGGAGGATTAGCCCCTAAACCTAGTATTTTCTCATGCCTTTAATCAATTGTTTGTTACTAGAATTTGGTTACTAAACTCAACTTTAAATCATTGATCCATAGATCACCCTTTTTATTTCTTTCTACACACTTGCCTTGTGCAATTTGACCTTGATGTGTCTATCATACTACTACATTGACAATGGTCGTGCACTTGCGGCTATGTGTGATTATTAAGTGTATAACTACACCACATCATATCCCAGTATAAAAGATAAAGGGGAAAGAAAGATAAGATAGATTGTACAAGTCAGATACGGGGTGCATAAATCGGACGACTTTCAAGGCCAAATCGGCCGATCATAATAGAAATGGTTGATTTGAAGCATAACACATGGTCTTGGATAATAGGTAAATTGCTTGGAAACTTGGCATAGATCGGCCTACTTGGATAGGGTGATTGGCCAGATGGAAATCTTCCTAGAGCGGTCTTAATTTCTTCACTCTTAAATCTCAATCATTTTAGTCTTGACCTCGACTAACCAGGTGAAAAGCTCCATCTTTATTTCTAGAAGGAAAAACATTTCTTATTAAAGCCAATTTGAATGCAAATTAAAACTTTATCTTGCAAGGATATATCATCCTCAACAACATCTTGGCTATGAGATTAAGCCCTTTATTACCAAAGCTATATCATCCTCTACAAAGTGCGTTTACAAAAAACATGGCAATTCACGATCATGTGCTTATTGGTAACAAAATCTTTCATGGATTTAGATCTAATAAAGGTAAAGAAGGTTATATGTCACTTAAGTTTGACTTGGAGAAGTCATATGATAAAGCTGAATGGAATTTACTTTTGGCGGTTCATAAAAAGTTTGGCTTTGCTGAAAAGTTTCGGAATTGGATTAAGGAATGTATCTCTACAGTTTGTTATTCCATTTCATTTAATGATTCTCCGACAACAATTTTCTCCCACAAAGAGGTCTTTATCAAAGAGATCCTGTTTCGCCTCTTCTTTTCAATTTAGTTGTAGAAATTTTTAGCTAGAAATAATAAGAAAAACAATAATGACAATCCTAACACTATTGGATTCCCTATTACCAAAAACGGATTAATTATCCCTTTCCTATCATTTGTTGATGATATTGTGATATTTACTACGGCAATTGTTGAAGCTAGTAATACAACTCTATATGTCCTAATGGACTTTTGTGTTGTATCTACGCAAGTAATAGATTACCATAAATATACGTTTCAGACGACAGCTAATATTAACACAATCAACAAAAGAAGGATAATTATAACCGGGTATCTTTGCCTCCAATTGTCTTAATCAATATCTTGGTTGTCCCATTATAAACGGGATGGTCAATAAATATATATTTAATTTTGTCATTCTTATGTCAAAACAACAACTCTCTGAGTGGAAAGATTCTTCTCTTTCTCGGGAAGGAATAACAACTTTATTAAAAATTAATCTTAACGCTAAACCGAGCTATCTGAAGCATGCGTTTATGAATCATGCGAGTATTCATAAAAAGCCAGATCAGATTAACATAACTTTTTTTCTAAAATAATGGACTAAAATTTCATCCTCTTATAAGTTGGGATAAAATTTTTAACCTAAATCAATGGATGGTACTGGCATTTGAAAAGCACAAACATGAATAAAGCTTTACAAATGAAATTATTGTGGAAAATCATGGTTGATTTTGATAATTTCTAAGTCAAAGTAATTTAGGAAAAATACCTAAAAGGAACGTATTTGTGGAATTATAAATGTGGAAATAATGCTTAATGGAAGAAACTAGTAAAATTGAAAGAAGAATTTGATAAAGGTCTTAGATGGCTAGTGGACGATGGAAAAATAGTTAGATTTTGGAAAGATCAATGGATAACTAGTTACCCTTTGCATTAACTTATTAATAATAAATTTTTGATTAAGCACAACAAAATTGTAAGTAATTTCATTATTGATAAAAAATGGCATCACCAACTTTTAAATCATCTCAAAACTCTTATTTAGATAGATCTAATCACTAAAAAAACTATAACCTACGTATAAATGAGATTAGAGATAGAATTGAGTGGACAACTAATGAGGAAGGTAGATTTTCAACGAAAACAACTATAGAAATGATCCAACTTCACAAGGTTGGTGTTACTCCCAATAAAAGTTGGATATGGGGTTAAACATCATGCCAACAGTCAAAAAATTTCTATGAAAATTATATTTGGATGGTATCCCAACTAAAGAAAATCTTGATAAACAAAAAGTTTATATCCCTTTGCAGTGCGAATTCGATAATCATCATACAAAAAGTCCTAAATACTTTTTCCTTAGGTGTCCTTACACTTTACAAATTATTGATAATACCAAAATTACATCAACTTTGTGAAACTATGATGTTTCAAATAATAAAATAATAGATATAGTTATTAAAATTAATGAAAATATTTCTCAAACAAAACTAAGATTTCTTGTTGTCACATGGTGGAATATTTGCTTGCAAGAAATTAAATTTTATTTACAAGGAACAAGATGTAACACCCTGAATCCGCGGGACTCGGGATGCTACGGGTGGAGACCTCACAATGGGTCCCGACCCTTAGCCTGACAACAATTTCACCGGATCTTACAACAAGACACAAATAAAGGCCAAAACCGAATTACATTTAATGCAATGATACGATTCCCGAATACTTAAAGAAAGAAAGACCTCAACCGACTATACAACAACGTCAACAATACACAAATATACAACAACAATACACGGACTCGAATTCCCCAAATTCGACCTACGATGTACGGAACCCCGGCTGCCCACTTCACCGGATCACTCGGCCACATCCTGACCTGCACATCAACTACAACAATCGGTATAGAACCGTTAGCTCACATTCTAGGCATTATAAAGATAGAAAGGGCACAATCACACACATAAGTACACATAACACAAATCATGCTCATATACATACAATCCGATTCTTATCCTCTTTTTAAGTCAGTCCATTACTATTTTCATTTGTTCCAAAGTGTGACATGAAAGTCTTATAATTCTCGCCTCTATCCCCGTGTAACCAACAAGAGTGGTGCGGAGCTCTTCCCGTATACCATGTGGAGTGGTGAAGATGCACGCCCGTATACCATGTATGGCATGGTCGCAGAGAACCTCCCAGTCTCCTTCGGAAGTTGGGCAGTGATGTCACCGCCCGATAATAAAACAAGTGGGCCAACAATATACATACATATATATATATATATATATATATATATATATATATATATATATATATATATATATATATATATATATATATATATATATATATATATATATATATATATATATATATATATATATATATATATATATCATCCTATTCCGGTTTTCATGATCATAAACAAGTTAAAACACACACCACCGTCACTCATCCAAATAATGCATAAAAGCGGCTAAGTAAGTCCGGGGACTTACCTCGTCCCAACGATCAACTGAATCTCATTCCCGTAAGAATATAACCAAACCCTGTTCAAGAAAAGGCACGATAATCAACAACCACTCACACAAGATAAAAGTCTAAGTCCTATATGATCTTACAAGATCATACCCTCTCACAATCTAGGATAGCACTCCTAGTCCTCACAACTCACAAAAGTTCAGCCATCATAACTCATGCTAGGATACTCGTGTCCTACTCTCACAAGGACAGCCATACACTCACCACATGATAACCAACTCCAGCTCCCACACTCATCAAGTCTAAGGACATCGATAACCTCAAACACTCATATAAAGTCCAAGGCCACTACATGGCATTCCAAAAGGTTATCTAAAGCCATTTTAGCATGCTTATACCAAGAATACACTCTAGGATAAGCTATGATCACAAGCTCAAGGGAGGATACTCACTGGGGCAAACACGCGGGCACGGAAGGAAGAAAGTACAACCGCGAAGAGGGGAAGAAGACCGCACGGGGTGGTTGACTTAGCCAGTGGCCGCCCTTGCGGCCTTGGCTGCCACCCCTGCGGCTCACTAGGACACCCCTACGGCTTAGTGCGGTGGCCGCCCCCGTAGCACTGTCCAACCGCGGGTGCGGTCGAGCGTTAGAGAGAGTGGAGGAGGAAAGAACCAATTTCACGTGAAAGTGAAATGAGAGGAGAGAGAGAGAGAGAGAGGTAAGGCTGAGGGAAAAATCAAGGGTCAATGCAGCCATTTCCTAAGATAACGAGGGGTCGGTTTCCTCAAAATGAAGGGTCACCCATACCAATGAAGGGTCGGAAGGTGACGGAATACAAATCCCGCTCACTCAGCGCATTGAGCCTGTGGGAAAACTGAACTGCGCCTGCGGGAAGGCCACTGAACCACTTACCAACCGGAATAAAAATTCCGGACGTTACAAAAGACACCTTTAAATTTGAACCAGCATGTATTAGACCAAATAGATGATTGGGATAATGCCAATTTAAAACAAAGCTCTATCATTAACAAAAAATTGAAATTAAAAAGAAAGACAAAAAATATTAAATGGAACAGACCTATGGTCGGATCGGCCAAACTTAACTTTGATGCGTCAAGGAACTCGAGTAACCAATTTGCCAATGGCTTTATTATAGGGAACAGTTATGACACTCCTATTGTTATTGGGAGCGAGAGATGTTTTGTTGAATTTGTCTTAGATGCTGAAGCGTTTGTCCTCCATGAAGACCTCCAAAAGGTTGCGTGTTGAGGTGTTTCTTCCATTGAGATTGAAGGTTTATCAATTCGATCAACCATGTTTGGAAGTCTACTTGGGAGACAGATTTGATCATGTTTAATATTGCGTATTTGATCTTGGGTTTTGGTGGCGCAAGTGTGCATCATATTTTGGGAGATAAACTCTATTGCACATAGACATGCCATGCATGTACACAATTAAGATATTGATATCGATGATCTTCCTCATGATGTTGTTGAGATCATCCATTTGGTCTAATTGAGGTTGGTTCAAATTTAAAGGTATCTTCTTCTTTGTATCTCTCTCTTTCCTTTTTGACCTAGCTTCTTCCCCAAAACACTTGTCCATTGTAGCCTCTCTTCCAAGCACCCATTGTGGGTGTTCTTGGAAGAGATTAGTGTAGATTTTCGTTTTAAAGTGAGATTAGAGTGGTTTTGAGTGAGGTTTCCATTGTTGATAACTTGGAACAGCTCTTGGAGCCTTTGTAAGGTTTGATAATTTCTATTCTAGCTTTTAATGTCTTTTCTTTGGATTATTCTTCATTATCTAGCCATGACTTGCAAGCATGCTCTATTTGTGAAGTTTGATCTTGAAATGTATGTTGTTGGCTGGATAGTTGTGATTCTAGGGTGAAGGAATGATGTTTATGCTTTGGACTATGATTGTATGGACTTGCATTTTATCTTAGGATGGAATTGTGTTCGAAACCCCAACTCAGACCCAGAACCACGGCCTGTTCATACAAAATCTAGACCGTGGTTTTGGCCGTGGTTTTCTCTGTTGTGCTTGTATTGATGAATCTGGATGTTAGGATGTAGATGTGTTGAATTCCTAGTGTTTGTTGAGCCTAATCTAGCTTAGGGTGACCTAATGTTAGCAACCTTTTTGAGGGATGAGACTTACCCGGTAATTTCCTCTCTTAGATACATAAGATGATGAACTCTAGGTAGTAGTGAGCCAAAAAAGCCGCTATTGAATTGAGTGTGCTAGGATCGTTACCTAAGACTTACCTTTTCTGAGACTTACCCGGTAAGGAGGGGTTTGACCCTTAGGTAGTGGCCGGTTTGTGTAGAATTCCCGTCCTTAGGATCCTTGAGACTTACCCGGTAATAGGACCTTAGGTGCGAGACTAGTGGAGCATGAGACTTACCCGGTAGTTGCTCCCATTAGAGAAACACCCAATTCCGAACAACCACAATCTTCCCTTGATCTTTAGAAGCATGAGTCCATTGTCATAATCGGAATTCTGAATCTCTAGAATCCGCTTTCTTACCTCTTATCTTCTATATTTGTGTTTGTGTGTTTGTGTTGCTTGTTTGTGTTGATATACTTGTGATCCTTGTTTGATCACCCAAAACATCCAAAAATGTTGTGTTTTGCACTTTCTTTATTCCTCATCTCATCTTAGTTTAGATTTACACTATCTTTGATCATTGAATGACTTGATTTCACCTCAGTCCTTGTGTTCGACCTCGGAATACTTTCCTTCCTACATAACGACCCGTACACTGCGGGTTTCGGTAGGTAGTTTAGGATTTTAGATCGAATTATAAATTTAAGACTTTGTGTGTGCATGTTTTGGGCGAACAAGTTCTTGGCACTCTTGCATTGGATTTGTGTCGTACATTTCTAGCGTAACACTACGCACAAAGGAAGAAGTTCTTTAGGGATGTCCGCCAATATTATTGAAATGAACCTCTACTCTTAGAGAGAGGTCCCGATGGCATCGTTAGAAGATGCGTGCCTGAAGACGAAATGCAAAGTGTCATTCGTCATTGTCATTCGCTTCCTTGTGGAGGACACGCTAGCTCTCATAAGACTAGCGCTAAGGTATTACAATCCGGATTCTTTTGGCCTACTTTATTTAAGGATGTGCAAACCTTTGTTGCTTGTTACGATGCTTGTCAAAGAACAAGAAATATTTCTAGGAGGAATGAAATGCCTCTTAACAACATCCAAGAGGTGGAGATCTTTGACGTTTGGGGAGTTCATTTCATGGGACCATTTCCATCATCTTGTGGTAACCAATACATACTTCTAGCTGTAGATTATGTTTCAAGATCGGTTGAAGTTGTTGCCTCTCCAACTAATGATGCGATGGTGGTTGTTAAGTTCTTTAATCGAACTATTTTCCCAAGGTTTGGGAATCCAGAACCATCATTAGTGACGAAGGATCACACTACATTGCCCGTCGATTTGAAGCTCTACTAGCTAAGTATGAGGTGACACACAAGATCGCCACACCCTACCATCCATAAACATGTGGACAAGTGGAGATTTTCTAATAGGGAGATCAAAGGAATTCTGGAGAAGACGGTGTCAAAGGCAAGGAAGGATCGGTCATTAAAGCTGGATGATGCATTGTGGGCGTATAGAACGGCATACAAGAATCCCATTGGCACAACACCATACAACCTTATGTATGGGAAGTCTTGTCATCTTCCGGTGGAGCTAGAACATAAGGCGTATTGGGCTATAAAGTGGTTGAACTTTGGCATGAAGGAAGCGGGAGAGAAGCGTCTCTTGGACCTTCATGAACTAGAGGAACTCCGCTTGAACGCCTATGAGAACGCCAAGATCTACAAAGAAAGAGCGAAGTGTTGGGCATGATAAGCATATCATTCCAAAGGACTTCAAAGAAGGATACCTTGATCTCCTCTTCAATTCTAGACTTCGACTCTTTCCCGGTAAGCTTAAATCTCGTTGGACAGGACCTTATGTAATTAAACACGTTTTTTCACATGGTGCAGTTGAAGTATGGGGTGTAAAGTGCGGAAGTTTCAAAGTGAATGGTCAACGACTCAAGAAGTACTCACCGGAACTCCAAACTAAGGAAATCGCTCCGATTGTCCTCACTTAACCATAAAGGAACGGTCTAGCTACGAACCTAAAACAAAGCGCTTCTTCGGAGGCATCCCAATGTATTGAATTCTTGCTTTTGTTTTTTGTTTTATTTCTTAGATTATATTAGAGTAGTTGTTTTTGTTTGTTTTTCGTCGATACCTTCCGGTATGTATGTTTCTTTGGATGTCAGGGATAAGAAACGAGCAAAAGAAGTGAAGAAAGCCAAAAGAACGACGAAACATGGATTTTTGGCGAGACCAGAGGATTCCACGGGCAAAAAGTCAAAACCACGGCCGTGGTTTGCCTTAATTGGGCCGTGAAAAACCAAGTCGTAGCTAACCAAATAAAAGAACCACTTTCCACGCGTGGCCGTACGTTTCCACGGCCGTGGAACAACCCGACAAGCCGTGGTTTTCAAGAATTTTACGGGCCTATATAAGTTCTTCTTCTTCACAAATTTCTCACAAAACCCCTTTTTCTTCCACGCCCGAAAACCACGAATCCCCAAATCCCGTACTTCTTCATCGGTAATCGTTTTGCGCGATTCTTCGGCCTAAATTGAAGCAAATATGATTCTACAAAGGATTATCGCAACAAACTGCACGAACATTTAACAATCGGACGTGAATTTGGTTTTTCTCAAACCCAAACCCTAGGTTTTCTCTCAATCTTCTCTTTGGTGGATTTCATTCATTTTTCTGGAAGATTTTTTGGAGAACTGAACGGAAGTGAACTCAGAAGTAGTTTAGGACTGCTGTTGTTGTGTTTGTTGTGGATTTGCTGAATTTTTGAGTGAAATAGAGAGATTCCACGGGAAGGTGTAAGTTTCCACGGCCGTGAAATTCGAAGAACAGGCCGTGGTTTTGGTTATTTTGGTCGAAAATGTTTGTAACAAGGAAATCTTATAGGGACAAGAAACAAAAGGGTGCTGGGTTGTCTTCCCAACTCCCTCCCATTGTCCCACCTACCCCTAAAATTCCTACAATCCATGAAGACTACATTGGAGCTTTTCAAACAATCCATAAGCGTAAAGTGATAGCTCCTAGGTATATTGTGCTTGAGGAACTTGAGGAGTTGAATATTGTGGAAGACTTAAGATGGATGTTGGATAGGGCTGGACTGACCTTGTTTGCTAGTATTAGTGAAGATGCTTATGAGGAGATTACGAGGGAGTTCATTACTTCCTTTGAGCATAGTGCCGTTAACCGAACGGTGTCCTTCCGGTTGATGGAACACAACTATAACTTGTCTATTGCTCAGTTTGGAGCATTGTTTAGGTTTGTTGATACGTTCAATGGGACATTCCCTAGGGGTGTTAGAGCTAAGGAGTTTTAGGGAGAGATTTCTATGATTGTAGGACAAGAGGACCGTTGGCAACCGGCCAAATCGAAAGCCAAGCTTATCTACCAGCTTGCCCTGAAGATAACCCATAGGATCCTATCTAAGTGCCTTTTACCAAGGACCGAGACCCCACAAAAGCTCAAGGTTGATGAGCTTTTCATTCTCTATTGTATGATCGCCGGTCACTCTCCAGATTATGCCACCATGCTTGCCTCTACCGTTAGCAAAGTTAAGAACAAATCAGCGGGAAACATTTGTAACACCCCGAATCCGTGGGACTCGGGATGCCACATTGGGCTAGGATCTAACAATGGATTCTGACCCTAGCCTGACAACAAGTTAACTGGACCTTAAAACATTGCACTGACAGATATAAAACAAATACATAAAACAATATAACTGTACAACCAAAGGTAAAGAACAACATAGACGAGTATATAAAACGACATCCTCACACAGGAGGTACAAAGATCATCCTCACGCAGGAGGAAAACACAACAAACCCAAACCAACCAACTAATTTACGAGAGTCCTCGGCCTGTCACCCTACCAGATCACTCAGTAGCGCGTAACCTGTAAACATCAACAACACGGTATGAAACCGTTAGCTAACCATACATAAATTAGGTAATGCATAAATACAAACATAATCATGAAAGATAAACACATCAGCATGCTATCACACATTTACCCATTTTATCTTCTTTATATAATGGTCATTCACTCAAATCATATATATATCCATAGATGAAAATATGTGACACGAGGGCTGATACATCCTCGCCTTTGAGCCTACTAGCCATCTGGAGTGGAATCGGTCACACAACCCATGTACCCTATAGGAGTGGTGTTGTGCCCTCCCCGTATACCAGGTCTGGCCTGACTCAAGAGAACCTCCCAGACTCCACGGCGGGATGAAAGGGAAAGGTCATCACAGCCACACATACGGGGCAATCAATAAAACATAGGTCGGTATAAACGACATCTCATGTTATCATAGCAACCATATAAAGCACACACCACTCATGCAAACACCCAATATATGGACGGTAACTAAGTAAGTCCTATGGACTTACCTCAACCTCGTACACAGCTCAACTACAACAACCTCCAATCCTAAGAGAGGGGCACTACCTAATAACAAGGCATAAAGATATATCAACCTCTATTCATCAAAGGGGTCACACCTAGACCCAAAGGGATCAATGAGGATCATACTCAACTTCACAACCTCAATCAACATCAACCTAAGTCCTTAAAGCCGTACAAGGCATAAACTGATCATAACCTCAACCAAACACATCCTCATACATCTAGTATGATCCTATACACTCATACTAGGAAAGGAGGGAACAAAGGGCATCTTAAGGAAGGCCTAGAAGAAACACACACCTGCAGAACCAAGTGCAACACAAAGCTGGTGCATGTGGCCGCAGAGATGGCTAGGGGATGGCACAAGGGCGGCTCACTGCTGGCGTAGGGGCGGTCAAGAGATGGCGCAGGGGCGGCTGGTGTGTAGAGAGACACCACATCAGCTCCTTCTTCACTTCTTCCTTCGATCCCTTCACTCCTTCTTCCTCCAACACGTATACATACAGAAACATACATATATATACATCAACATAAGCCAATTAAGGCTGGAACAAGATCCAAACCTAAGGATCTAAGCTAGGCTAAGAAAAGAGAGGAGAAGATGAAGGTAAGAAGAAAGAAAGAGGAAAAGGCATGAACTCACCAAGCTGAGCTCTCCCGAAGATCACACACACAACACCACCTCCTTAAGCTAGCTCAACAAGGCACATCAACATCACTATCAGCAATCAACAAGCAAAGCCAAGGACAAAGCTCATAAAACTCACAAAAACTCATACATGGATCATGAAGAGATCCAAAGGAAGAAGAGAGGAGAAGAAGATCGTGAGGGAGATGGAGCAGGAGAGAGAATGAGGTAACCCTCATCTGGAGGAGAAGAAAAAGATATAAATGAAAGAGGGGTCAAAAAGCAAAGCTCGGGTCAAAGAAGACGGTTGCAACCCACCATAAACCGCAGGGGCGGCTGGCCTGGCCGTTGGGTCGACTCAATGAACCGCAGGGGCGGCCAACCAGGGTCGCAAGAGCGGCCCACTGTTGCTCCAAAGGTAAAATGCAGTTGCGTCTCAGCTGAGGCACAGGTGCGGGATCTCTCGAAGACTAAGGCTCTTACATCTCATCCCCCTAAAAACAAGTTTTGTCCCAAAACTTGCAAAATCCCAAAGTCTCTCGGACCCATAAGCCGAGGTATAACTCTCACTCTCTCTATCAAAGGTATCACATCTCCGTTCAAAAGATCACATCCTATAACAATCTATAATCTCAACATCAACATGGAGGAATCATCAACTCCATAAGCATGGCTAT
The DNA here is from genome assembly GCA_033239125.1 of Fagopyrum homotropicum. Taxonomy (NCBI): domain Eukaryota; kingdom Viridiplantae; phylum Streptophyta; class Magnoliopsida; order Caryophyllales; family Polygonaceae; genus Fagopyrum; species Fagopyrum homotropicum. The sequence continues at coordinate 57,100,005 of BSWB01000008.1, read as the reverse complement.
AACGCTACCCAAAGGCATAGAGGAATCACATCTCTCGCCATACCACATCATAAGGCATAGAGGAAGCACATCTCAGCCAAAACATATCACAAGCATAGAGGAAATACGTCTCTAGCCAAACCATAAATATATACAACGTATGGAGGAATCACATCTCCACTTAAATAATGTCCATCAAGGTAGCATGAAGGAAAGAACCATCTCCATCTGAATCCTAATCACACCTAAATAGCATGGAGGAAAGAACCATCTCCGGCCATAAATATAAAACATACTCAGATAGCATGGAGGAAATAATCATCTCCGGCTATAACATACATCACGGTAGCACATCAAGATATACTAAGATCATAAATCACATCATAGTTAGCATTGAATAACACATCAAGGCATATAAGCACATAAGCATAACATTCATCAAGATAGCACTAAGATCTACTCGTGCTCCTACAGATGGATCTGTCCTAACGTATACTCTAGATAGCTCCTCAGGATACTATCCTCAGTCTCTCACATAGCCTCTTCAGGTCCTCATCTCGACTACTATATCCCCAATATGGGAATGTCTTTCGAATGCAAGCGTCACATATCTCATTCCAAGAATGTAATCAAATGCTCAACAAAGATGTGGTTCAGCTTAACCACTAGATCGTCATAACCCACAAAGTGTCTCAAACCTGGTATATATTCCCTCAGTTGAGACACAAGGAATATTGGGTGAACATCCTCTAACCTCAGAGACAACGCTAACCATCATGATGCCTTCACAATACTGATCAAGATCTAAGGTAACCCGACATATTGGAAACTAAGTTCCTTTCTAGGCCAACACGACTGATGTTTCATAGCGGAGATACTCTCGGCTGGACATGAACTCTCAATCTAAACTATAGAAGTCGATGCCTCTTGTCTGCATACGATACCTGGTGACTCTATACAACCAACATCTTTCCTCTAATCAGCGTTACATGAGCCATAAAACCCTGAACCTGGTTAGGTGTTATTCCACTAATATTGTTAGGCCAATTCTAACATAAAGATATATGACATCTATTTCTATATATTGCCTCATTGGGCCATCCCAAAAAGATGCACATCCATCATTGTCATATAATAAACTCATTGATGGGAGGTAATCTAACCATCCATGCTTCCAATCCACCTTACAACTCCTAATAGATCCTCAAGGTCTAGATGGTCCTCTCTAACTGACCATATGTCTAGGGGTGAAACGTAGTCATGAAGTATAGACTCGTCCCCAAAGCAGTATGTTTCTACTGCCCAAAATCTCAAGCAAAACATCCATCTCGATCAAAGATGATCGTTCTCGGTACACCATGGAGTCTCACTATCTGTCTAGTGTACTCTTTAGCTAATTTACTCACTGGCCACGTCTTTCCGATAGGAATGAAACGTGCCGGTTTCATTAATCTGTCACCAACAATCCCATCACAAAGTCCATAGAGATATCCTCCCAATTCCACTACTGCATTGGTAGTGGATGGAGCTTATCCCTAGGTCAGTAATGCTCTATCTGTACCCGCTGACAGGTCACACACTGTATCGCAAATCTGGTCACATCGACTTCTATCTTCTACATCGATATAATTGTCTCTCCTCATGGTACATCTTACTCGAACATGGATGTACTGAATAAGATGTGCAGTGAGTGTACAGTAAGATTCTCTGTCTCTACTTTGCATCAGCAGGTACACAAAAGAGGTCATGACGCTTCATCATTCCATCTACTCCAATGGAGAACTGTGGTGCCTCATTACGAGACATCCTCTCTTAATCCTCATCAAGGTCCGCCAGGTCCCTTGATTCGATTGGATCTCATCCAACAGACCAGGTAGAATCTCTAAAGTATAACGGGCGTCCTTATCAAGAAACTTGTGGTCCAACACTAGCCAACCTAGATCTCTCTAAGGTTGAGGCTGAACTGTCAGCCTAGCAATTATCTTTTCTTGAGGTGTCTTTCCGTTCGAGTTTTCAATGACAACGTTCAACTTCCCTAAATGATATGGAATCTCCAGGTTAAAGTCTTGATCAATTCGAGCCCTCAATGCTAGTGGTTATTCAACTCTCACGGCGTAAAAATGTTCCTCAGACTTATGGTCTGCGGAAACTTGACATGAAATATCACCCGCGTATTATCTTCAATCATAAAGGCTTGAACTACTATTACTAACTCTAGATCATGAGTCAAGTAGTCCTCCTCATACGTCTTCAGCTGTAGATACACATATCAATAACTTTACTCTTCTATATTAACACACTTCTCAAACTTAACTTGGATGTATCACAATAAATCACGGAATCCCTAGAATATTCTGATTATGACAGAATGGAAGCTGAGGCCAAGTGCCTCTTCAATTCTTCAAAGTTCTGGTATACTGCTTCACAACGCAATTTTGGTGGTCTTCCTCAAAAGACTCATAAATAGATGCACATTCACAAAATCCTTCCTCAAAGCATTGCTAGTAATCGGCTGAGCCGAGAAAACTATGCATTCCTTAATGTTCATCAGTATCTTCCATGTTACAACATACTTAATCCTTGCAATGTCAACCACGATCCCACTGGCGGAGACAACATGGCCTAAGAAGGCTACCACTAGCATCTCAACTCACATTTAGAGAGCCTAGCATACAACCCTCTATCTCTCGAAATCTCAGAACGGTTCTCAAACGATCGATTTGCTATTCTCTGCTATAAGAGTACACCAACATGTCATCAATGAGATCACCACAACAAGATCAAGGAAGTTGATAAAGATACTATTCATTAACTCTTTGAAGACTGTTAAGGCATCCATCAACCCAAATGGCATCACTACAACTCGTAGTATCCATAAAGGGTACGAAAGGCTATCCTATGCACATCCTACTCTCTCACCCTCAATTGGTGATATCTTGAGCGCAAGGGACTCCTGAAAACACAATTGCTTCTTGAAGCTAACTCATCTGGTCATCAATACGGAACACGGAACACACGAGGTAATAAAAAGCCCGTTTCAGTCAACTCTTCAAGTTGTCAGTTACAGCGTCTCAACAAGCACCATATAATATGGGCCTTCGCAACACTCTCTTATCACACTTGATAAAAATGTCCACACTCCGCTGAGGTGGCAACTAGACGATTCAGTAACACGTCTATAAGCTCATAAACCACTTGAATATCTTCCAACGTGAAACTATCTTCTTCGTGGTATAACATCAGAAAACATCATCTCCTTGTGTTATCATCTTCACTACTCATATGGCACTAATGACAAGACTCATCTCTCCAACTGATGTCTAACATGACATGATATCTATTCATCCAAACCATACACATAGTGACTTCCTCATGCACCTATGGTATGACAAAGAAGTCTCCAAACCGTACACAAGTCCCTGAATGAATGGGACAATCATATATCTCGCAGGTACCTCAGACCCCTAACTAGTAATCCTTTAAAGAAAAGTCTACCTTCACTGTTTCCACAATTCACTATTAACGCATGAATCGAAAGACAAGAAGTGCAAAGCACTCATAAAAAAACTCCACTAGGTAAACTGATAGGTGATGGAATCACTATCATTTAGGATAGTTTTTAGAGTCTTTTTATTACATTTGTGTCGGTTTATGCTATTAACTCCTTGGTCCAGAGGAGGAAGACTAAAAGAAGCTAAGGAAGGAGTAATAAGAACTTAGGAGTGAAGATCGTTCACGAAGCAAATCTTCTGTTGCCTCATCGTCCCAGCGAAGCCTTGTCACCGCCCCTGCGGGTGACACTTTACTCCGGAGCGCTCCCTGCATCTTCGCCAGTGCCAGCCATGAAGGCTGTCACCGCCCCTACGTCAACCCCTGGCGCCCTTGCGCTGACTTGCCTTGAAGAAAGCAAAGACCAGCGCCTCTGCGCCTTCCCCTACGTCTGTGCCGGCGCCTTAACTTGGGAGCTAGAAGATGAAGAGGTTGTGTCACCGCCCTTGTGTTGACATAGGGATGCCCCGGCGGTTGGGCATCGTTAACGGCAGGAAGTTGAAGGGTCAGACGTTTGAAGAGCATTAAAGATCCGCCCCTGCGGTTTAACATCGGAAGCTTTACTCTGGCTGTTTACACCACCTTTATAGCATTAAAGGTGGTTGTTTTGGGCCGGCCATTTACTCCTATTTAGTGTCTTTTGTAGTATAAATAGTCCTTGGCTGATTGTTAGAATAATCCAACTTGTTAGCCAATAAATTGTCCACTTTTCCCATTTAGATTATCTTGCTACCTTTGTAATGAGTTGCTAACTCCCTTGCTACATTGGGTTGGTTTGAAGCTGCGTTGTTACTTTGGTTGTATGTTTTCTTTAATATAATTTTTCATTCAGTAATGCTTTGTGTTTCCTTGATCTCCATTGTCTAGTTGCATGTTTTACTATTACTTGAGATTGATCACCTTAGGTTCTAAAGTGCATGAAAATAACTAGGATTTATAGGTTCCGGGTTCAGGTCTTTAGTCTAGTAGTAAACTTTAAGTAATAACGGGTTGTAATTACTTAAAGAAAAGGAACACAAATATAAAGATAAGCTTAACGGTTTTAATCTTTTATTTATATCCCTTAGTCTTTGTTTGAAAGCTAAGTTGTTATTTGTTCTTGTAGGTTTACGGAACATTAACCTGTTAAGTTGTGTTGATGCCGGTTGGCTCAACACATATATATGATGGAGACGGGAGATTACTTGAAAACTTGTAAAAGGAACTCACCAAAGTAACAATCGCATGGCTAGAATCAACCTAGTGTAGATTCACCCATCTTTGTCTTACTTGTAGTGTTATTCGTTTTCATAAGTTTTTGTGTGCATCAATTCAATCAAAATCCCCCCCCCCTTTGTTACTTGCTCCTGTAATCAATAATTGCATCTAATAAAACACCTTAACTCTCTTGGGTTCGACCATTACTTAACCACTATACTTGTTTTAGTGCTAAGTCGGGATTTACTTTTGATTGGGTATAGACGACCTTAGAAATACCTCTAGTCAAATTTTGGCGCTGTTGCCGGGGAGTTTAGTGTTTTATTGTTATTATTGATTATTGGTTTGAACCATTTTTATGGTTCAAACCCGTGCTACTAACCCCAATCTTGCTACCTTTGATCGAGAAATTGAGAGGACGCACATCGGGTAACGAAGACAACAACAACTTCAACAAGAGATGGCTGACCGTACACTTCGTCAACTTACGCAGCCCACCTTGGCTCAAAACCCCCTTGCGGTCACTATACCGGCATTAGGGGAAGGAGTAAATTTTGAGCTCAAGACGGGTCTCATTCACTTGCTCCCATCTTTCCATGAACTATGTGGCGAAGACCCCATCAAACAACTTGGGAAGTTCCATACCGTGTGTATCAGCATGAAGCTGGCCAACATTACCGAAGAAAAAATCAAGATGAGGGCATTCGGCTTCACACTCAAAGATTCCGCGGATGATTGGTATTACCACCTTCCATTCGGGAGCATCGACACTTGGGAGAACCTTCACAAGGCGTTTTTGAAGAAATACTTCCCATCCAAAAAGGCATACAACTTGAAGAAAGCTATAAGCAACATCGAGCAAGAGGCAAATGAAACTCTTTATCAGTACTTCAAAAGGTTTGCACGCCTCCGATCCAACTGTCATTTCCATGGATATTCAACTCAAGACCTAGTCTTGTACTTGTACAATGGCTTGCTCGATAATGAAAGGAGGATCGTCGATGCAGCTTGTGGAGGTAATATTCTTAACTCTACTCCTGACCTTGCTTTCGAAAAGATACAAAAACTAGCGGAAGGAACTCGGAACTTTGGAAGAACCCCATCCAAGAAAGGAGTTCATGTTGTGAATACCGGGAAGAGTGAGATCTCGACTGAGCTCGCGGAGCTAAAGGAAATGGTGAAGAGACTAACACTTATGGGAACCCCACACCAGCTCGAAGCTTGTGGAGTATGTGCTGACCCATACCATCCAACGGACATGTGTCCACAAGTCCAGGATGACGATGTTGAGGTGAACGCAATGGGTTATGGACAACCACAACAACAAAGGCCTAGGAACGATCCCTATGCACAGAACTTCATGCCAAATTGGCGTGACCAACAGAACTTTCGTTGGAGGAATCAACAAAACCAACCACAGCAGCCCTGACAAGGTAAGTATCAAACAACGGAAGATATGTTCCAGGTTTTGATTAAACACTTTGCTACTCATGTCCAAATAACAGGATCCAGCATCAAGAACCTTGAAAAACAAGTTGGTCAAATGGCGGAAGCCATTACAAGGATTGAAACTAGGTCCTCCGGGGGATTACCTTCACAGACGGTTATAAGCCCAAAGGTGGTGCTGGAGGAGGCTCAATCATAGAGGTAGAGTCCTTACGTCGAGCCAACGACGTAAAACAAAGGCCCTGTTCGTAAGGCAACCTAAAGGAATAAGAAGAGGAACTTCTGTCAAGAAAACCGCCCCTGCGGCTGAATGACCCCGCCCCCGCGGTGACACCTTTGCCCAGCGCCGCCCCCGGCACTGGGCCAGCATCAGCAACATGCAAGTCACCGCCCCCGCGGTGACTCCCCCTACGCCCTTGCGGCGGCCATCCTTGACACACATCCTTGGCTCCGCCCCCGGCTTTGAAGTTGCGTGCCCCTCTTCCTTCTCACCGCCCCCGCGGTGACGAACGCCGCCCTTGTGGTTTCATTAAGGAAAGAAAAAAATACACTTACCAAAAATAACCTACAACTACCGCCCCTTCCTCTCCCTCTCCATTCACTCTTCGAACCCTAGTCCACCTCGCCTCCCACGCCCCTGCGCCCTCGGGAAGCTCTCACACCGCCCTATGCAAACGCTCTTGCGCCACCTCCGGCAACCTAGACTCAACCGCCCCCTTGCGACACCAGCCCTCACCACCACACAAAAACAACATCCCCTCAAACCTCTCACTCACCAACACCCTCGCCCCTCCACTGCTCCACCTCCGGCGACACCTACAACAACAAAGAAGACGCCGGAACAGCCTCAGCACCACAACCTTCGCCGAATCCCATAATCGCCCTCTGCACTTCTCCCGCCCTTGCACCTGCAAGCTCCCACACCTGCGCCTTGCCGCCCCTACGACTTCTTCAGCCGCCCCTGCAGAAAAGACAATAGAGGGTTCGTCTCTTACTCAAATTTCTGAACTTTCTAACTCCTTTGCTTATTCAACTGCAAGTGATGGAAAACCAGAGGAAATATAAGTTGATGGAAGCTGAGAAGAAACGGTATAGGATTGTGCAAGGTCGGGATGTGTATGCAACCCAATTTTTGGACGTTCCTACTTTAGAAAATTTAGGCATGCTAGAAAGCATGCACGAATTCCTCAACAATGTTGGGCTCGGTGATTTTCTGATAATGAGTGCTCCAACACACCCCGAGCTCAGCCGCCAATTCATCACCACATTCAAAATGGAAACGGTGGACCACATTTGCGTTGGACTTTCAATTAAGTTCAACAAAAGAGAGTATACATTGGATTACACCCAACTGCATGAGGCATTAGGGGTGACCATTGCCGCCTCCGACAACTGGTGGGAACCCATCCCGACACCCGATTTGATGGAGTTTTGGCAGGCAACCACCAGAACTGAGTTCCATGCAGGGGGTGAGTATTCTAACAAATTCACTCACCCTTGTTTGAGGCTCATCTCGAAGATCTTCATGAGTGTCTTTTGTGGACACAAGGAGGAGAATAAGGTCACTCTTAAGGACCTTCCATTACTATACGCCTGCCTCCCCACAAAGGACTAGGAACTAGATTGGTCGTACCTCTTCCTTACCGCTTTGAAACGGATTAGGAAGAATGAGCCACGAGACATTGTGGGAGGTGGAGTGATCTCCCTGTTGGCTGCACAGGTGATGGAGCTCCCTGATAGCATGAGTTATAGTCTATATTTTGGGGTTTGTTTGGACGTTTTATCTTCAATATTCTGCATGTTTGTATGTATAATATGTGATTATATTACCATTTCATCTACCTTTATGAGAATCGAGGTCTACACCTAGTTTTGTTGTAATCGTAGGTAAAATGGCACGTTTTGCATCAAAAAGGAGCAAAATGAGCTATGGAGTCATTGGAGCTACATTCAGGAACATAAGGAACCATCCAGGAAACATAGTCATGGATTAAAGATTCACTTTGGACCAGATTTGAGAGATTTCACATTCAGTTGTGACTCACCTCGGTTGACCACAAATTCACCTCGACCGAGGTGATCCAGAGAAGTCGACTCGACCGAGGCGAACACCTGGGACGCGGCGAGAATATTTTATTCTTGGCTGAGATCTTTTATCTTTGGAAAGAGATCTTATATTTTTGGGCTTGGCTCCTGGAAGGAAGAAGATATGCTAGATCATATATTTTACCTATTTTTATGGGAAGAGATCTTTCTAAGATATCTTATCTTTGGAGAGTAATTTTCCTATAAAAAGGGTCGGATTTCCCACAAATCCGACACGCTGCATACATCCGCATACAGTTGGAGATCCCGCATCACACGCAGCAGCCATACTCCAGTTGGGAGATTTGAAGAACCTTTTTGAAGGTTGAAGAAGGAAGATTGTAGCTTTTATAGCTTTTGAAGGGTTTTTGTAAGATTATCTTAGATTCCCTTCCTTGTTGTTTTGCCTTGTTGGATTTCTATCCAAGGAACGCTTTGTTGTGATATTTGATTCAGTTATTGAAGTCTTTTCATTAAATTCTTCTTGTTCAAATATTCACTTTCTTCCCATATACTTGATTAATACTTTCATGATTATGAGTGGCTAATCTCTTTGTGTGATTCTAGGGTGATTGGCTGAAGGTTGTGGGAAAAACAATGATAGAATGATCTTAATCACAGTAGGACCCTGAAAGTTCAAGTCTTTAACCTTAACCCTAAGCATCTCGCTCAGTCGATGAACATCTCGGCCGGGGTGGAATTCTTCTGACCGAGGTGACTTATTTGATCCGAAACTGAGAGTTAAGTGTTAGAGTTTGCCAAATCCTATTCTTATTACACCCTTCCTGGTTCAATGCAAGCCTAGGATGAGACTTACCCGGTAATTCCTTAGTTTGTTTACCTAAGATCATAAGTGTAGGTAATAAAGGTTTATCCTTTATTGGGGTTTGAGTGTGCTTTTATCCCATCTTTGTGAGTTAGCCTGAGACTTACCCGGTAAAGGTTGATTCTATTCCCTTAGATGGTGTGTTAGTTTGAGGTTATAGTTCTTTATCTTAATTCCTTGAGACTTACCCGGTAATAGGAGTTACGGTTTTGGATTAGTGAGTAGTGAGACTTACCCGGTGATCTATTCCACTTTAGTAACACCTTCCCTTTGCAAAAACCTCAGCTTTGTCCGCTTATCTTTAGATCTTGAGTTGGAACCACAACTAGATGCTTTAATCCCTAGAATTGCATATTCCCTTTATTGACTTTTATCATCTTTGATTGTTTTAATTGCTTTGTGGTTAGTAATTACTAAAGCTTACCGTAATTGGACTTTGTTTTACTAAGTCCCTGTGATCGACCCCTGGAATTCCTTGCTTTTTACTACGATTGACCCGTGCACTGCGGGTTCGCATCCTTGTTTTAAGCTTACATCTAGGGTTATAAATTTAAAGCTTGCACACACCGTTTGGAGCGAACAAGTTTTTGGCACCGTTGCCGGGGACTTGGTCTAGACCGAGCCGGTTACGGTTTGCTCTTGGGGCACTTTCCCCCGTGTCTACTAACCACTCTACTTGAGTGACTTTTGCAGGTTCTTTCTTAGGTTTATGCGAAGAACCCGCACTGGGAAGGAAATCGTTCCTTACGATCCCGAACCAGAAAAGACATACAAACGACGCTTAAGAGAAGTAAAGATAGCCAACCAAGACAGTCGCGATCTTGAGGCCGAGTTGAAAGAGGCGCTAGAGCAGCTACGCCTCAGCAGGGAAGAGCTAAGGCAAGAGAAAGAAGAAACTCGCACCAGGACTGAGGCGATCGAAGCAGATATGGCAGCCTTAAGAGACCAATATCTACTTCGACCGAGGGAAGACCCAGTTCCCGATGCTGGACCGATGCAGGTCCCAGTCGCTGACCCTCGACCGAGGCAGGTTCCAGTACCTGACGCCCCGGCCGAGGTGCTTCCACCTCGGATGCCAGTCCAAGGCATTCTTCTTGCAGGAATCCCACAAACCCTAGGTCAAAGGATGGACTCCAATCAACAACTAAGGCGTCCAGGAGTTAACCTAGGAGATCCAGCGGACCATGACTACGAACTTCGACCGCAAGTTCTATCCATGATTCGCCAATGCCAGTTCGGAGGGCTAGAGAAGGAATCACCGCATCAACATCTTCAAAACTATGAGATCTTGATGGAGACCTTGAGACCCTCAAGGATTTAAAATAACAACTACAAGCTAAGACCTTTTTACTTTTCTTTAAAAGATAGAGCTCTTACTTGGTATCAATCTCTTCCTCCAGGAAAAATCAATACATGGGAGGAGATGACTACAGAATTCTTGACCAAATTCTTTCCCCCCTCAAAGACCACTGAAATGAGAGGGAAGATTAATGCTTTCATTATGAAGGACAAGGAGAGCTTGTCCAAGTCATGGGAGAGGTTCAAGGACATTCTTTTGGATTGCTCACATCATGGGATTCCAAAGATAGAGTTATTGGAGATATACTTCAAGGGACTGGACGGAAGCACCCAGTTCAACCTCCAACTACTCTCCGCCGGTACCTTATGGACATGGCGATTGACGAAGCTTGGGACTTCATCGAGAAGCAAGCTTTGCATATGGAGAAGTACACCCACCAAGGAGCTGAAGGTGGAGTTAAAAGAGTTAACTTCCAAGAAACTCAGCCCAACAACAATCAACTCACGTCTTTGAAGAATGACGTGAAGCAATTGAAGGAACTCTTGGTTGCTCAAACCAAGAAGGAAGATCAAGGACAAAGGAACAACAACAATGGATACCGTAACAACAACAACGGTTCCCGGAACAACAATTACAATAACAACAATAGAGGATCCAATAGCAACAATTGGAGGGCGAACAACCAAAATTCTGGTAACAATCATTCTAACTCAAATTCTAACGATTCCTCTAATCCTTTCCTCTCTTCCCCTTCTTCTTCTTCTACTCCATTAAAGAGCCAGGGGCAAGGATCAAGTTCGTCTCAGCCGGAAAAGAAAGACGCAGTGCTGGAGGCTATCTTGATCAAGCTTAGCGTTATGGAGACTTCTATGACTTCATTTTCGAAGGCCCAAAAAGCCTTTGAACAACAACTTGCAAGTAGGGCGAATGAAGCGTCTAGAGATCCAAGGAAGCTTCTAGCAAGGACGGAAAGCAACCCTAAGGGCCAGATCATGGCCATAACTACGAGGAGTGGACTGAAAATTGCAGACCTAGTGCCTCGGTCGGTGCCAGTACCGACGAAGAACACCTCGGTCCAGGTACAGTCGAAGAACACTTCGACCGAGATGCCAACCGAGGTGGAGCCACAGAAAGCGGAGGGGAAAACTGAAGTTTATGTTCTACCTCCTGCATACAAACCACCACTTCCATTCTCCCAGTCAAGGGCCAGAGCACATCTAGACAAGCACTTCGGTAAGTTCCTTGACTTGATGAATAAACTGCACATTAACATTCCTTTCCTTGATGCTATTCTAGGAATGCCCGCCTATGGGAAGTTCTTGAAGGAGATCCTATCAAGGAAGAGGAAACTGGAAGATTTTGGTGAAGTTAGGATGACATCTAAATCCTCGGAGCTTATTCAAATCATGAAGGAGAAGATGCCACCTAAATTGAGAGATCCCGGCTCGTTTTGCATTCCCATTCAAGTTGGGGATGTCACTTGTGAAGCCCTATGTGATCTAGGAGCCAGCGTGAGCATCATTCCGCTGGAGCTATGTGTGAAGATCGGACTTGGAGAGCCCAAGCCGGTCAAGATTCGACTATTCATGGCAGATCGCTCCATCACCCATCCCGTGGGAATTTTGGAGGATGTTCCGGTCAAGTTAGGTAACTTCTATTTACCAATAGATTTTGTTGTACTTGACATTCCCTCAAATTATCCTGTTCCTATTATTCTCGGGAGGCCATTTCTAGCAACTTCGGGTTGCAACGTGGATTGCAAGAACGCCAAGTTGAAATTCAACATTGGTGGCGATGAAGTGGAATTCGCATTACTTGCAGCCATGAAGGGAGAGCAGCTAAGTGATGACATCTTCAACATCTATGATGAAGAAGAATCAAGGGAATTGGTGAGCTCTATCCTTATTAATGATCCACTCGAAAGAGTTATTAGTTTCAGTTTAATGGAGGAAGGTATAGATGCTTTTTGTGATGCAGATATACGGAGCTTAAAAGCACTTGAAGAGGATCCAGGAGCTAAAACTGAGAAGCTAATCCGGGAGACGAAGATCTCCAGTTTTGGTTCCAGTTGTAGTACCTCGACCGAGGCACCTCCTGGACTGAGCGAGGCGACCGAAGAACATCTCGGTCAACGCCTTTGCGCCTCGACCGAGGTCGATGGCGAGACAATTTCAACTGAGACTTCCGAAAGTCCAGATTATGGATCTGCTCCACTGGAAGAAGGAAGCAAGAATCCCCCTCAGAAAGCACCCCCAGTTGTGGAGCTTAAACAACTCCCAAATCACTTGAGGTATGTCTTTCTTGGACCGGATTCCACTTATCCCGTTATTGTTAGTGCTTCCCTCTTCGAATCTGAATTGTCTAAACTAATGCATGTCCTGAGAAAGCATCCAAAGGCTTTGGGTTATACTATAGATGATCTTATTGGCATTAAGCCCTCTTTCTGCATGCATAGAATTCTAATGGAGGATGATCATAAGACTTCACGGGAACCTCAAAGACGGTTAAATCCGATCATGAAAGAGGTTGTGAAGAAGGAAATTCTTAAGTTGTTGGATGCAGGTATCATATATCCTATCTCGGATAGCAAATGGGTTAGCCCGGTGCATGTAGTTCCGAAGAAAGAAGGGATGACCGTTGTGACGAATAAGAACAACGAGTTGATCCCAACCAGAACCGTTACGGGCTGGAGGGTTTGCATTGATTATAGGAAGCTGAACACGGCCACACGGAAGGACCATTTTCCACTTCCCTTCATTGATAAAATGCTCGAGCGGTTGGCCCAGCATTCACACTTTTGCTACTTAGACGGCTATAGTGGATTCTTCCAAATTCCTATCCATCCGGATGATCAGGAGAAGACCACTTTCACTTGTCCATGGAGGACATTTGCTTATAGTAGGATGCCATTTGGATTGTGCAATGCACCCGCTACCTTCCAGCGATGCATGATGGCCATCTTTTCCGAGTACATAGAGGAGATCATGGAGGTATTTATGGATGATTTTTCAATATATGGTTCCTCTTTTGATGATTGCATATCTAACCTTTCTCTAGTGCTACAAAGATGTGAAGACACTAATCTCGTTTTGAATTGGGAGAAGTGTCATTTTATGGTTAACGAAGGCATTGTGCTAGGACACCTCGTTTCTAATCGAGGCATTGAGGTCGATCGCGCTAAGATTGAGACTATTGAGAAACTCCCTCCTCCTTGTTTTGTTAAAGGTGTGAGGAGTTTTCTCGGGCATGCAGGTTTCTACAGGAGATTCATCAAGGACTTCTCCAAGATTTCTAAACCTCTAACTAACCTCTTGAATAAAGATGTTGTTTTTGAGTTTTTACAGGAATGTCTTGATGCTTTTTACAGGATTAAGGAAGTGTTGATCTCCGCTCCCATTATCCAACCTCCGGATTGGACCTTGCCCTTTGAGATCATGTGTGATGCTAGTGATATAGCCGTAGGAGCGGTGCTTGGACAGAAGAAAGATGGACGGACCACCGCCATTTACTATGCTAGCAAGACGCTAGATGTAGCACAACGCAACTACGCTACCACCGAGAAGGAGTTATTGGCGGTTGTATATGCTTCCGAGAAGTTTCGTTCCTACCTAGTAGGGGCGAAAGTCATTGTCTACACCGACCATGCAGCTATCCGTTACTTGTTGGCTAAGAAAGATGCCAAGCCACGCCTTATTCGATGGATTCTCTTGCTTCAAGAGTTTGACTTAGAGATCCGCGATAAGAAGGGATCCTAAAACTCTGTTACGGATCACCTCAGCCGGCTACCTGCATCTTCACGCGAGAAGGACGACCCACTCATAGACGATTCATTCCCCGATGAGCACTTACACTTGTTGGAGCGTTTGATAGACTTACTTACTTCACCCCACGATGGAGGTGAAGTATGGGGTGAGGGCACCTCCCATCACGTTTGAGAGACGCACTATGGTCCAGCTAGCGACCTTAAACCAAGCGCTTCTTGGGAGGCAACCCAAGGTATTGCTTTCTTTTTCCTTTTTCTAGTCTAGCTTAGATAGTTTTGCTTTTGCTTTGCTTTGTTTTGTTTTTGGCGTTCTAGACAGACAACAAGTGACATCTAAGGAAGGAGTACAAACCAGGAGCATAACTGGAAGGATAGAAGTTCGAGAATTTGAGAAGATGAAGCTTGACTGAGGCACATCTCGGTTGCTGTCAGAGCACCTCGACCGAGATGATTCTTGAGCAACTGAGGCGACTAGGGTTTCTAAACAGCCACCTCGGTCCGTACCACCTCGGTCCAGTCGAGACCACCTCGACCGAGGTGACAGCAGTTCCAGAAAGGGTATAAAAAGGGGAAAAATTTCTCTTTCTTCTCTTTACCAACCCCCCTCGACCGCGGTGCTCTCTTTCACCTCGCTTTTCGATTCTTGCTCGTTTTCGAAGATTTTCGCTTCCAAACTGCGATTAAAGCGTAGAGGATCCCAGTGCAATGTCGATCTGCAAAGAAATCGAACCGAAACGGCCGAACGAGGTAAAAAGAGTACAAAACCCTAACCTCGTTGTTTTTGTTTCGATTTGGGCTTGGATTTCCCTGCATTTGCTGAGAAACAGATTAAGTACCCCATAGGAAACAGTTGTAGTGATTTTGGGGGAAAAGAACTGGAATTTTTGAAGAAATTAGTACGCAGTTTTTTGCCTCGGTCTAGACGTGTTGTGCCTCGGCCGAGGTGTTCTTCAGTTTGTCAAACCGACCGAGGTGACCTGACAGAGAGATTTTGAAAATGAGTTCTGACAGACGTCTTGCCATTAGGGATAGATCCTCCCCTTCCCCTTCTTCCTCTTCTTCCCGACCTTATCGACCGGTGATCCACGAGTGACACCGGGTCGATTACGACCGTATAGCAGCCCGTCCAGTGATAGCACCTCGCTTCCTGGACGTGTCAGCCTTTGACTGTCTCCATGTGGATGGAGACCTTAGACGTATGATATCGACGGTGGGATTGGATCAGTTTACTGAGATCCGCGCACCTGCCTATCTAGAGCCCACCTTAGAGTTTATTAGCTCCTTTACCTACCTCCCCACAGAGTGTTCTGTGAAGTAACGGTTGATAAACCGGAACTTCTTAGTGCCATTAGAGTATTGGAGGGACATTTTTGGTTTTCCTGCCCCGACCGCTGTTGATTTCCCTTCCCGGTCTGTAGCTAGGGAGTTTTGGGGACAGATTGCTCACGTGGTTGAGCAAGCAGACAGATGGCGCCCTGGAGACTCCAGGGAGAAGGTTATTTTTCACTTAGCTTTTAGGTTAGCTCACCGTATCTTCAGTGAGACACTTCTGGCGCGTACTGAGACGCCCCAGAAGGTCCGACAGGGGGAGCTGTTTTGCCTTTACTGCATGGTGACTGGAGGGTTCCCCGACTTTGGCTTGATATTGGCAGAGGACCTGCACAAGATCAAGGCCAAGGCGAAGGGGGACATCTGCTGCGGAGGACTTGTCACCCACATCGCCAGCTATCAGGATATGGATCTCAGCGCTTGCACTATGGTGGCGACTGTCAAGCCGCTTGGGCTACAGGAGATGATTACTTGGCGGATTCTGGTTCCCCGAGGACTGACTACACCATACGTGGCTATGCCATGGCAGCTGACTGCACCGCAAGGGATCAGGTGGTCCGCCCAGTTTACAATTTATGACCCTCATTACTGACAGACCGCTTGGGCCCCACTGATGGAGGATTATAGAGAGGCAGCAACTGCACCAGCTGAGGAGGAGGAGGAGGTAGATGATGAGAAGACTGCTGATGACAGGGATGGTGGAGTTCCGATGGATACAGGGACAGATACTGCTGGGACGAGTGCACCGGTTATTGATCTGGATGATGATGATACTAAGCCTGCACCTGCTGCATCACCATTGAGACCTGCTAGGCGTAGGGCACGCCGACATAGAGATCCAGAGGCTCACCGTCGGATCGATGATCTGACAGAGCAGATTATTGACTCTTATGCTGCTCTTACTGTGGACATCGATGAGAGATTTGCCGCCCAGCACCGACAGATCGACAGTTGGACTCATCGGATGCTAGAGAGCCAGCATTATCAGCACAGGATGATGGAGATCCAGTTCCAGCAGGCTATGGGTTATCCATTTGACCCATCCTAGTACCCATATGTGCCACTACCACCACCACCGGATCAAGACTACTGAGAGCTGCAGGATTTTCTTTCTTATTTTTGTGCAGTTCAGCTTATTGTCCGGTGAGTATTTTATTCCTTAGACTTATTTTGACCCACTGGGACAGTGTGTCCCAAGTATGGGGTGTTTATTGATGTATTATTTGACACTTATGTGATGTACGACTCTACTTGATCGGATATTTATTTATATTTATGCTTCAGTTGCTTCTATGTGTTTATCTGAGACTGCATGCATACATACAGGTTATTTGACAAAGAAAAACGTCGAAACTGAAAAAAAAAAACTGGTTTTAAAAAAAAATTTTGACCTCGACCGGGGCAGTTCTGGCCGAACGAGGTGTTTCACCTCGGTTGACCTAAGAACACCTCGACCGAGGTGGGTTAACTGAGAGTTTTCGAAACGATTTTTTGTGCTTCTTATCTGGATATGATCTTAGTGAAGATCTTGTTTACTGACTGGTTTTGAAATCTTTATGTGTTTGAAAGGTTTTATAATATGTTTAAGTTGCTAAATGCTTTGTTTGAAATTTTTGGCATGTTTAATACTTTGTTTTTATCCAAATTATGTTGAATTTGAAGGTTGACACCGCAAGATAAGTTCTCTCACTTTCTTTCTGGAAAGACCAAGGCAATTCATTCTTCTCTCTTCTTCTTCTTGATCATGCTTAGCCCCTCATATACATTTTGCCTCCCTTTACCTATCTAGGAATTTGGAAGCAAGCGAAGTGGTGAAAGCAAGTGAAGTTAACGTTGAGAAGTTGGCTGGAAGTGAAAGTATTAGAAAGTAATAATAGGTTTGGGGAAGTCAATCATGATGATGAGTAACTCGGCACCATTCACATAGCCGGGTGTTTGTGTCTTGCCAAAGTCGGATTGAGCGATATTCCTAACGGGTCATGGTATGTGCATCAAGGGTTTTATGCATCTCAAGAAATTGATGATTGCTGATTTCCTAGGCTTCGGTTATTGTGCACCTCTGTCCATGCATCCCAAAAAGTAAAGTAAAAAGAAAAAGTGTGAAATAAGCAAAGCTTATTGGTGGAAGATGTTGAAAGTCAAAGTGAAAGTGAAGTATATCCTTTTCCCGGATTCTAGCACCACATTACCTTACATACATCCCTACCCTACACGTTTCTTGACCTTTCTTTTGGGAAGCCCTTGAGACCTCGAGCTTGTTGATTGACTTAGCGGTTTAAACTGGATTATGCATGATTAATTTCGATAATTATGACTTATTATGCATTCTATGATTTTATACAAAGATGAACAACTTTCTTATAGTTATAAAATGTTTTGAGCATATTTTGATTTTAAATTCCATGAAGTATTCTCTTAGAGTGATCTATGATTGTAGCACACCATAAAAATGTTTTGAAAGAATTTTCATCGATTTTCTTGACTTATAATCCATTCTATCTTGTCTTTTATATGCGGAACTTGCTTGGGGACAAGCAAGGGCTAAGTATAGGGTATTTTGATAGCATGAATTATAGTCTATATTTTGGGGTTTGTTTGGACGTTTTATCTTCAATATTCTGCATGTTTGTATGTATAATATGTGATTATATTACCATTTTATCTACCTTTGCGAGAATCGAGGTCTACACCTAGTTTTGTTGTAATCGTAGGTAAAATGGCACGTTTTGCATCAAAAAGGAGAAAAAGGAGCTATGGAGTCATTGGAGCTACATTCAGGAACATAAGGAACCATCCAGGAAGCATAGCCATGGATTAAAGATTCACTTTGGACCAGATTTGAGAGATTTCACATTCAGTTGTGACTCACCTCGGTTGACCACAGATTCACCTCGACCGAGGTGATCCAGAGAAGTCGACTCGACCGAGGCGAACACCTGGGACGCGGCGAGAATATTTTATTCTTCGCTGAGATTTTTTATCTTTGGAAAGAGATCTTATATTTTTGGGCTTGGCTCCTGGAAGGAAGAAGATATGCTAGATCATATATTTTACCTATTTTTATGGGAAGAGATCTTTCTAATATATCTTATCTTTTTTTTTTGGAGAGTAATTTTCCTATAAAAAGGGTCGGATTTCCCACAAATCCGACACGCTGCATACATCCGCATACAGTTGGAGATCCCGCATAACACGCAGCAGCCATACTCCAGTTGGGAGATTTGAAGAACCTTTTTGAAGGTTAAAGAAGGAAGATTGTAGCTTTTATAGCTTTTGAAGGGTTTTTGTAAGATTATCTTAGATTCTCTTCCTTGTTGTCTTGCCTTGTTGGATTTCTATCCAAGGAACGCTTTGTTGTGATATTTGATTCAGTGATTGAAGTCTTTTCATTAAATTCTTCTTGTTCAAATATTCACTTTCTTCCCATATACTTGATTAATACTTTCATGATGATGAGTGGCTAATCTCTTTGTGTGATTCTAGGGTGATTGGCTGAAGGTTGTGAAAAAAACAATGATAGAATGATCTTAATCACAATAGGACCCTGAAAGTTCAAGTCTTTAACCTTAACCCTAAGCATCTCACTCAGTCGATGAACATCTCGGCCAGGGTGGAATTCTTCTGACCGAGGTGACTTATTTGATCCGAAACTGAGAGTTAAGTGTTAGAGTTTGCCAAATCCTATTCTTATTACACCCTTCCTGGTTCAATGCAAGCCTAGGATGAGACTTACCCGGTAATTCCTTAGTTTGTTTACCTAAGATCATAAGTGTAGGTAATAAAGGTTTATCCTTTTTTGGGGTTTGAGTGTGCTTTCATCCCATCTTTGTGAGTTAGCCTGAGACTTACCCGGTAAAGGTTGATTCTATTCCCTTAGATGGTGTGTTAGTTTGAGGTTATAGTTCTTTATCTTAATTCCTTGAGACTTACCCGGTAATAGGAGTTACGGTTTTGGATTAGTGAGTAGTGAGACTTACCCGGTGATCTATTCCACTTTAGTAACACCTTCCCTTTGCAAAAACCTCAGCTTTGTCCGCTTATCTTTAGATCTTGAGTTGGAACCACAACTAGATGCTTTAATCCCTAGAATTGCATATTCCCTTTATTGACTTTTATCATCTTTGATTGTTTTAATTGCTTTGTGGTTAGTAATTACTAAAGCTTACCGTAATTGGAATTTGTTTCACTAAGTCCCTGTGATCGACCCCTGGAATTCCTTGCTTTTTACTACGATTGACCCGTACACTGCGGGTTCGCATCCTTGTTTTAAGCTTACATCTAGGGTTATAAATTTAAAGCTTGCACACACCGTTTGGAGCGAACACTCCCTGCCTTGGAGGACGGACTAGAGGCCCCACTGTATACGGAGGGTATGTTGAGGAGGTGTAGGCTCCTCAGGAAAGACGGGGATAACCTCTTTTGGCTCTCTTTAGCAGATGAGAGTCACATCGTATACCTCCCCCGACGACTTCCACTAGGAGACGAGCTCTCCGAGTTGTACGTACCAGCTGACCCCGTTCCTCCGAGACAGCCTCAGGAGGATATTGTTGGTAGATATTGATGAGGAGATGCCTACTGCAGCACCGGACGACAGTCATGCCATGGAGAGTCTTCAGGCTCATATGGAAGCCTTGACCACACAACATCAGGCATGGCAAACCGAGTACCAGCGGTCCATGCTTGAGCAGCAGCAGGCGTGGCAGTTCAGCTTCGCCTACTCCATGACCACTCACTTCGACCGCCGACAAGATGCTTGGCAAGCGGCTCATCAGCAGCAGTTGGAGACTCAACAGCTAGCTTGGCAAGCTAGCTACGAGACTTCATTTAGAGAGAGGATGGAGGCTCAGGAGGGCCGCATCGACACGCTCTACCGTCGGCAGGAGCACTTCTTCCGCCACTTTCCTTACCCACCGGAGGAGGGTCCAGGTGGTCCATCCGGACCATCCCACTGAGGGGTACATTTCTTTTCCCTTTTCCCACATTTATCTTTGCCTCATTTCCACTTTGAGGTCAAAGTGTACTTCAAGTATGGGGGAGGGACATATCATTGCTTGTACAGTTTCATTTGAGTTGTTTTTGAGTTTTTGCATTGAATCTTATTCAGTTTGAAATTCATAAAAAAACAGAATAAAAGGCCAAAGAAAATGAAAAAAGACATGAAAATCCTTGCATAAACTGAAAACCAGAAAGGGCGGTTTAGGCAAAAAGAAGGTAGTCCGACCAACCGTAGGTTGGTGCAAAATTGGACTTGAGGGATGTGAGATCAAGTGAGATCATCAAAAGAAGAAGAGTGGCAAGGTGAAAACCCGAAAGGGCGCCTTGGCAAAATGAGAGACATCGAGTGTAGATTTCCCTTTCGGCGTTTGACGACATAAGAAGGGGGGGAGTCATAAGGAGGTTGTCCGGGTAGGCCACTCTTGGAGCAATAAGGATGGTAGTTTCTCACCTTTTTCTCACATTTCCTCTCTTTTCGTTCTTTCTTTCTTGGCTTTTCTTTTGTTTTCATTGTTTTTTCTGCTTGCCCATGCTTCCTGAGGCCTTTGAGTCTAGTTGTTGTCATTTGCTTTACTCGGGACAAGTAAAAGGTCTAAGTATGGGGGAGTTTAATAGGTGATGGAATCACTATCATTTAGGATAGTTTTTAGAGTCTTTTTATTACATTTGTGTCGGATTATGCTACTAACTACTTGGTCCAGAAGAGGAAGACTAAAAGAATCTAAGGAAGGAGATATAGGCACTTAGGAGTGAAGATCGTTCACGAAGCAAAGCTTCTGTTGCCTCACCGCCCCATCGCAGCCTTGTCACCGCCCCTGCAGGTGACACTTTACTCCGGAGCGCTCCTTGCGTCTTCGCCAGCTCCAGCCAAGAAGGCTGTCACCCCCCCCTGCGTCAACCCCTGGCGCCCCTGCGGTGACTCGCCCTGAAGAAAGCAAAGACCAGCGCCCCTACGCCTTCCCCTGCGTCTCTGCCGGTGCCTCAACCTGGGAGCTGGAAGATGAAGAGGTTGTGTCACCGCCCCTACGTTGGCATAGGGACGCCCCGGCGGCTTGGCATTAGAAACGACAAGAAGTTGAAGGGTCAGACGTTTGAAGAGCATTAAAGATCCGCCCCCGCGGGATTTCCTAGCCGCCCCTGCGGCCATGAAGAAGATCAAACGTTTTTGCCTTCACCGCCCCTGCGGAGCTGAAGGCCGCCCCTACGGTTTAACATCAGAAGCTTTACTCCGGTTGTTTACACCACCTTTATAGAATTAAAGGTGGCTGTTTTAGGCCGGCCATTTACTCCTATTTAGTGTCTTTTATAGTATAAATAGTCCTTGGTTGATTGTTAGAATAATCCAACTTATTAGCCAACAAATTGTCCACTTTTCCCATTAAGATTATCTTGCTACCTTTGTAATGAGTTGCTAACTCCCTTGCTACATTGGGTTGGTTTGAAGCTGTGTTGTTACTTTGGTTGTAAGTTTTCTTTAATATAAGTTTTCATTCAGTAATGCTTTGTGTTTCCTTGATCTCCATTGTCTAATTGCATGTTTTACTATTACTTGAGATTGATCACCTTAGGTTCTATAGTGCATGAAAATAACTAGGATTGATAGGTTCCGGGTTCGGGTCTTTAATCTAGTAGTAAACTTTAAGTAATAACGGGTTGTAATTACTTTAAAAAAAGGAACACAATTATAAAGATAAGCTTAACGGTTTTAATCTTTTCTTTATATCCCTTAGTCTTTGTTTGAAAGCTAACTTGTTATTTGTTCTTGTAGGTTTACGGAACATTAACATGTTAAGTTGTATTGATGCCGGTTGGCTCAACACATATATATGATCGAGACGGGAGATTACTTGAAAACTTGTAAAAGGAACTCACCAAAGTAGCAATCGCATGCCTAGAATCAACCTAGTGCAGATTCACCCATCTTTGTCTTACTTGTAGCGTTATTCGTTTTCATAAGTTTTTGTGTGCATCAATTCAATCAAAATCCTCCCCCTTTGTTACATGCTCCTATAATCAATAATTGCATCTAATAAAACACCTTAACTCTCTTGGGTTCGACCCTTACTTAACCACTATACTTGTTTTAGTGCTAAGTCGGGATTTACTTTTGATTGGGTATAGACGACCTTAGAAATACCCCTAGTCATAAACCATTAACAAGAATGGTACCTGTACAGTAAACGTCAAAAGCTCCACTGCATATGATCATTCAATCTCGGATCCATGCTCCTCAGGTATCACTGAGGTCATTGCCACAACCTCCACTTCCACTCTTTTTGCACCGGAAGGGGGAAGGTCTTGTTGAGAAGGAACACTACCTTGCTGACAAAAAGGGGCTAGGTGGCCTAGTTCACCACAGGTTAAAGAAGCTATCGGTGCCAAGCAGCACATAGAGCGCAAATTATCTGGATAACCACAGTTGAAACATAATCTTCCCATCCTTGCAACCTGTGCAGCTAAAGGGTATCTCGATCTTCGTCGTCCACCTTTCATGATCTTACTCCGGGAGGGAACTAGTAAAGGCAGCGCCTTGCCCTGTCGACAAAACATCGCTCTATGCCTTGCTTTACCACATGTAAAGCATATTATTGGCGTCTTTGGGCACACAACTCGCCGGTGTCCAAACTTCGCACAATTAAAACACTGTAGTTCCTTGCCAGTCATCTTCATGGTCAAATGACCGCTTGATTGTCCTGATATCTGACTTTGTTCACCATTCATCATCTTTGCTTCTCCACTAACTGATCCAGTCCATTGCTTCTTCTCTGATCTAGAAGCTTCAATTGATCTTACCAAAATTGGTAAATCCGGTGTAGGTCTATGATAGGTGATGGAATCACTATCATTTAGGTTAGTTTTTAGAATCTTTTTATCACAATAGTGTCGTTTTATGCTACTAACTCCTCGGTCCAGAAGAAGAAGACTAAAAGAAGATAAAAGAGGAGTTATCAGCAATTGGGAGTTGAAGACCATTCACGAAGTAAAGCTTTTGGTGCCTCTCGCCCCCGCGGAGCCTTGTCACCGCCCCAACGGGTGACACTACACTCCGGAACGCAACCTGCGCCTTTGCCAGCGCCCGGAACCAAGACTGTCACCGCCCCTGCGCCCCTCCTTGGCGCCCCTGCGGTGACTTATCCTGAAGATTCGAAGACCGGCGCCCCTGTGCCTCTGCCTGCGTCTTACCCTGCGGAGCTGTGAAGCCAAAGAGTCAGTGTTACCGCCCTTGCGTTGACACTGGGCCGCCCCTGCGACTCGACATCTGAAGCGACCAAAAGATGAAGAGTCAGGCGTTTGAAGAACATTAAAGATCCGCCCCAGCGGAATTGCCAGGCCGCCCCTGCGGCCACGAAGAACTGCAAGCATTTCTGCGTAAACCGCCCCTGCGGTCCTAAAGGCCGCCCCTGCGGTTCGACGACAAAGACTTTACTCCGGCTGTTTGCACCACCTTTATGGCATTAAAGGTGGCTGTTTTGGCCGGCCATTTACTCCCATTTAGTGTCATTTGTAGTATAAATAGACCCATGGCTAATTGCTAGGAGGATCCATCATTTTCCCATTTTTATGCTCTCTTTTCTCTTGCTTCCTTTGTAATGAGCTTCTAGTTTCCTTGCTACATTGGGTTGATTTGAAGCTGCTTTATTACTTGGTTGTAAGTACCTTTCTAATATAAGTTTTATTCAGTAATGCTTTGTGTTTCTTGATCTTTATTTGTCTAAATTGCATGTTTTATTATCACTTAAGATTGATCACCTTAAGTTCTAAAGTACATGCAAAGAACTATGATTAATAGATTCCGGGTTCGGGTCTTTAATCTAGTAGTAACCTTTGAGTAATAACGGGTTGTAATTGCTTAAAGGAAAAGAAACACAAATATGAAGATTAGTTTAATGGTTTTGATATTCTCTTTATATCCCTTAGTCTTTGTTTGAAACTAACTTGTGACTTGTTCTTGTAGGTTTACGGAACACTAACTTGTTAAGTTGTGTTGATGCCGGTTGGATCAACACATACATATGATCAAGACGGGGACATTAACTGAAAACTTGTAAAAAAGGAACTCGTAGTAATCGTATGCTAAGAATCAACCTAGTGTAGATTTACTCATCATCATACATTCATTTTATTACTTACTTTCTAGTTTGGTGTGCATCAATTCATCCAAACCCCCCCCCCCCTTTGTTACTTTGTTTTATAATCATTAATTGAATTTAATAAAAATATCACAAACTCTCTTGGGTTCGACCCTTACTTAACCGCTATACTTGTTCTAGTGTTAAGTTAGGATTTATTTTGATAAGATAAAAATGACCTAAGGACTTGGATCTTGTCAAATTTTGGCGTCGTTGCCGGGGAGTTTTGTTTTATTTTTATTTCATTTTCATTATTGATTTTTGGGTTGGACCGTTTTTATGGTTCAAACCCGTGCTACTAACTCTGGCTTTGTTCCCTTTGATCCAGAAATTGAGAGGACACACATCCGGCGACGTAGACCACAACAACTCCAACAAGAAATGGCTGATCGTACTCTTCGTCAACTCACTCAGCCGACTTTGGCTCAACACCCTCTTGCGGTAACTATACCGGCATTAGGGTTAGGAATCAACTTCGAGCTCAAGCTGGGTCTCATTCACTTGCTCCCATCTTTCCATGGGTTAAGTGGTGAAGACTCCATCAAACACCTTGGAAAGTTTCATACCGTGTGTATGAGCATGAAGCCGGCAAACATTACCGAAGATCAAATCAAGATGAGGGCATTCGGCATCACACTCAAAGATGCAGCGGATGATTGGTATTACCACATTCCATCCGGGAGCATCGACACTTGGGAGAATCTCCACAAGGCGTTTTTGGAGAAATGTTTCCCAACCAAGAAGGCCAATAGCTTGAAGAAAGCTATAGGCAACATCGAGCAAGAGGCGGACGAGACTCTTTATGAGTACTTTGAGCGGTTTGCACGCCTCCGATCCAGCTGTCCTTTTCATGGATATTCAACTCAGGATCTAGTCTTGTACTTGTACAATGGCTTGCTTGACACCGAAAGGAGGATCGTCGATGCGGCTTGTGGAGGTAATATTCTTAACTCTACCCCTGACCTTGCTTTTGAAAAGATACAGGAACTAGCGGAAGGAACCCGAAACTTTGGAAGGACTTCTTCCAAGAGAGGTGTCCATGCTGTGAATTCCGGAAAGAGTGAGATCTCTAATGAGCTTGCTGAACTGAAGGAGATGGTAAAGAGATTAACACTTATGGGAACCCCACAACAGCTAAAGGCATGTGGAGTTTGTTCTGACCCATATCACCCAACAGACATGTGTCCCCAAGTCCAAGATGATAATGTAGAG
Source organism: Fagopyrum homotropicum (assembly GCA_033239125.1). Lineage (NCBI taxonomy): Eukaryota > Viridiplantae > Streptophyta > Magnoliopsida > Caryophyllales > Polygonaceae > Fagopyrum > Fagopyrum homotropicum. The sequence continues at coordinate 57,074,194 of BSWB01000008.1, read as the reverse complement.
GTGAATGCAGTAGGTTATGGACAACCACAACAGCAAAGGCCTTGGAACGATCCTTATGCGCAAAATTTCATGCCAAACTGGCGTGATCAATAAAATTTTCGTTGGAGGGATCAACAAAACCAACAACAGCAGCCCCGACAACGTAAGTATCAATCAACTGAGGATATGTTGTAGGTTTTGACTAAGCATTTTGTTACTCATGTCCAAACAACAGAATCCAGCATCAAGAACCTTGAAAAACAGGTTCGGCAAATGGCGGAAGCCATAACAAGGATCGAAGCTAGATCCTTCGGAGGATTGCCTTCCCAAACGGTTATAAACCCCAAGGAGAATGTTAGTGCCCTAACATTAAGGAGTGGGAAGCAAATCCAACAGAAACCAGCAAAATAATTACAAGACAAACCCTCTAACGAGTTTGCCGCACCCACAGCCGCCCCTGCGGCTGCAACTACGCTCAGTTGTGTGCAGACGCCGCCCCTGCGGCTGGATGTCCCCGCCCCTGCGGTGACAGCCCCTGAGCCGCCCCTACGGCTGCACTCTGGCGCCCCTGTGGAAACTCGACAGAGAGTTATGTTGAGAAGGATTCTTACATCCGACATGAGTTTCCACCACTGTACTCTGACAAACCACCAACTCCTTATCCTGAGGCACTAAAGGAGAGAAGAATCATTGAGGACAAGGATCTCTTTGAGACCTTCTCCAAATGCGAGGTAAACATCCCCCTCCTTAAGTTAGTGAAGAGTATTCCTAAATATGCTCGTTTCTTGAAGAAACTTTGTACTATTAAGAGGAATCAGAAGCTGAAGGGGAAACAAAAAGTGCAAGTAAGTGAGCATATCTCCGCCGTTTTCCAACGTAGGATGCCCAAAAAGTGCAGCGATCCAGGCATGGTAAGTATCCCTTGTGTCATAGGGGAAACCCGTTTTGACAAAGCCATGATTGACCTTGGTGCTTCTATAAATGTTTTGCCATATTCCATTTACAAATCACTCGGCCTTGGGTCATTAACGGAAACTAGGATTGTAGTGCAACTTGCTGATAGATCTAATGTGTACCCGAAAGGGATAATTGAAGATGTATTGGTAATGGTAGACAATCTAATTTTCCGTGCTGATTTCTTTGTAATGGATATGGAAAATGACTCGCATGCTACACCGATATTGTTAGGTAGACCATTCATGAAAACTGCTAGGACTAAAATTGATTATTTTAGTGGCAAACTAACCAAGGTGTTTGATGGTGAAGTAGTGGAATTTGACATATATGATGCAATGAAATTTCCTAGTGATGATCACTCTTTATATGCTATTGACATTGTTGAACCTTTTGTGCAAGATGTGTTTGATATTTCTGACATTGATGAATTAAAGAATATAATTGAACATGACATTGATGATCACAATTCAGAATATGCACTAACATCCAGCATGAAAGAGGTCCTAGCCCAGTTAGATGGGTATAAGAGGTTTCTTATCTCCACTTTGGCCATTGGGCCCACTTTACTAACCCCAAGCGAGAAACTTGTTCCATCTATAGTGCAGGCACCGGAAATAGAGTTGAAAGACCTTCCATCCCACCTTAAGTATGTTTTCCTTGGAGATAACAATACCTTGCCGGTGATCATCTCCAACAAATTGACTACCGGTCAAGAGGGCAAGTTGGTAAAAGTGTTGAAAGAACACAAGACGGACCTTGGATGGACAATTGCGGACATCAAGGGGATAAGTCCATCCACTTGCATGCATAGGATCTTACTTGAGGAGGATGCTAAACCATCTAGGCAACCGCAATGAAGGTTGAATCCGCCGATGATGGATGTGGTCAAGAAGGAGGTGTTGAAGCTCCTCCAAGCGAATATGATCTTTCCTATTTCGGATAGCACTTGGGTTAGTCCAACCCAAGTAGTTCCAAAGAAAGGAGGTATCAAAATGGTGGAAAATCAACATGGAGAGATGGTCCCAAGTAAAACGCAAACCGGATAGAGAGTTTGCATTGACTACCGCAAACTCAACAAGGTAACACGTAAAGACCATTTCCCATTGCCTTTTATTGACCAAATATTGGAACGTCTTGCAGGTCATCCATACTACTGCTTTCTTGATGGATATTCGGGTTACTTCCAAATAGCCATTGCACCGAAAGATCAAGAAAAGACGACGTTCACTTGCCCATTTGGCACTTTTGCGTACCGCATAATGCCATTTGGACTTTGCAACGCCACCGGCACTTTCCAACGGTGCATGATAAGTATTTTCTCCGAATACATTGAAAATTTTATAGAAGTCTTCATGAATGATTTTACCGTCCATGGAGACAGTTTTGATGCATGTCTAGGACATTTGAAACTAGTTCTTGAAAAATGTGTTGAAACCAATTTAGTTCTTAACTCGGAAAAATGTCATTTCAAGGTAGAACAAGGAATTGTACTAGGACATGTAATATCCTCAAAAGGGATGAGGTAGATAAGGCAAAGGTTGATGTAATTCAAAGTTTACCTTATCCTACTAACATTCGGGAAATCTGATCTTTTCTTGGTCCTGCAGGTTTCTACCGACGATTTATCAAAGACTTCTCAAAGATCTCGGCACCTTTATGTGAATTGCTCAAGAAAGACATCACCTTCATAGTGGATGAAAGTTGCAAGAAAGCTTTCGACACCTTGAAGGCATGTCTCACTAGCGCACCAATCATCCGTTCTCCGGATTGGGAGAAACCTTTCGAAATCATGTGTGACGCCAGCGACTACGCGGTAGGAGTTGTCTTAGGACAGAAGGATGGGCGTGCCTCACACGTGATTCATTATGCATCTATGACACTCAATGGACCGCAAAGGAATTACTCTACCACCGAGAAGGAGATGCTAGCGGTGGTTATCACCCTTGAGAAATTCAAATAGTACCTTCTTGGAATAAAGGTAATTATTTTTACTGACCATGCAACTCTTAGGTACCTCATGGCGAAGAAGGAGGCAAAGCCACGATTGATTCGGTGGGTGCTCCTTCTAAGTGAGTTCAACCTAGAAATACGGGACAAGAAGGGGGCTGAGAACCTGGTGGTCGATCATCTGAGCAGGCTAGTGAAGGAAGAGGAAGATCAAACCAAAGGAAAGGAGATAGCTGGAAGTTTTCCATACAACACCTTCTACACAACCCTATGTTGTGTAACCGCCCTCGCTCCTCAAGCGTCCCGCCCCTGCGGCTCAACCTAGGCGCCCTGCGGAATTGACGACAGAGGTTTGTCTTAATCTCCAATCTTTTAAACCTTGGTTTGCTGACATTGTGAACTTCATTGTTAGGAATGAGTACCCTCCAGACTTCACCAAGGCACAACGAGAGAAGGTGAAGGCTGAATCTCGACACTATGTTTGGGACGACCCCTACCTTTGGAAGCATTGTAGTGACCAAGTAATTTGCCGTTGCATTCCGGATAATGAGGTACAATCTGTCTTAACTTTTTGTCATTCCGAAGCATTTGGGGGGCACTTTGGGCAAACAAAACTGCAAGAAAAGTTTTGGATGTCGGTTTTTTTGGCCACACATTTTAGAGACGCTTTTGCGTTTTGCAAAGTGTGTGATAGGTGCCAAAGGGTAGGAAACATTTCGAGGAGACATGAAATGCCCCAAACCTCTCTTATATTCTGCGAAATATTTGATGTTTGGGGAATTGATTTCATGGGGCCTTTTCCTACTTCATTTGGGCATACATATATAATAATTGCGGTGGACTATGTTTCCAAGTGGGTGGAAGCAAAGGCCACCAAAACTGATGGTTCAAAAGTGGTTACAGCTTTCCTTTAGGATAATATATTTGCAAGATTTGGAATTCCGAAAGCCTTAATTAGTCATAGGGGTACCCATTTTAGCAACAAGACGATCACGACCCTCCTTAAGAAGTACCACGTCCACCAACGAGTGTCAACAACTTATCATCCACAAACAAATGGCCAAGCTGAGGTATCCAACCGGGAAATTAAGACCATCCTCGAACAGACGGTCTCTCCCGGAAGGAAGGATCGGAGTGCAAGGCTAAACGACGCTCTATGGGCATACCGGACAGCCTACAAGACTCCTATAGGGATATCTCCCTTCAGGTTCGTGTTTGGGAAGGCTTGCCACCTTCCGATGGAGCTAGAGCAGAAAGCTTGGTGGGCGGTGAAGAAATGCAATATCAATGTATAAGAAGTGGGAGAATTCCGGAAACTCCAATTGCAAGAGTTGGAGGAATTGAGATTAGATACGTATGACCATGCCACTGCATACAAAGAAAAAACCAAAGCATGGCATGACCGAAACATTCTCCGGAAGGACTTCAAGGTAGGAAATAAGGTACTTCTCTTTCAATCTCGTTTGAAGCTCTTTGCACGTAAGCTGCATTCTAAATGGACGGGCCCGTTCGTAATAGCCGAAGTGTACCTCACAACGTTGTGGACCTCTATGATCCACAAACGCACAAGGTGTTCAAGGTAAACGGACAAAGGCTAAAGCCCTACCTTGAAAGAATAAAGAAAGATCCAATTGACGAGATGGTGCTGTAGGAGGCCCAATTAGAGAGGTGAGTCCTTACGTCGAGCCAACGACGTAAAACAAAGGCGTTGTTCGGGAGGCAACCCGAGGTAATAAGAAGAGGAGCCTCAGTCAAGAAAACCGTACCTGCGGCTTAGTGTCCCCGCCCCTACGGTGACACCCCTACCTAGCGCCGCCCCCGGCGCTGGGCCTGCGTTGACAGCAAACTGGTAACCGCCCCGCGGTGATTCCTTGACGCCCCTGCGGCGGCCACCCTTGACACGCATCCTCAGCGCCGCCCCGGCGCTGATCCTGCGCCCCCTATTCCTTGTCACCGTCCCCGTGGTTTTACCTAGAAAAGAAAAAAAATAGAAATTCCAAAATACCCTACACCTACCTCACCAACCCTTCTCCTCCATCACTTCTCTCCTGACCTTTCATTCTCAAAAGCCCCACGCCCCTGCGCCCTCACCGGAACTCTCACAAACCGCCTCCCTCACGCCCCTGCGCCACTCTCTCCCGCTCCTTACAAACACCTCCCTCAATCTCTCAAATCCCTAATGCTAAAACACTTTCCCCCTCACACTCTCTTCCCTCCACTACTCATCACCTCCGGCGATGTTTCCACCAGCAAGAAGCCACCAAAACGCTCCCCAGCTCCACCACCTCCGTCGTTGTTAGAAATGGCCCTCAAGAGTTCTCCCGCCCCTGCGACTGCAAGTGTCGCCCCTGCGGAAATAGCAATAGAGGGTTCGTCTCTTTCTCCAATTTTTGAAATTTCTAATTCTTACTTGATCAATTGCAAGAAATGGAACCCCAGAGAAAATACAAGATTTCAAAAGCTGAGAAGACCCGGTATAGGATTGTGCAAGATCTTGTTGTGTGTGCGAATCGGTTTTTGCACGTTCCTACATTGGAAAAATTGGGCATGTTGGAGAGCATGCAGGCATTTCTCACCAACGCTGGGCTCGGTGAATTTCTGGATATGAGTGCTCCAACGTACCCCGAGCTCAGCTGCCAATTCATCGCCACCTTCATCATGGAGAAGGAGGACCATGTTTGTGTTGGACTTTCATTCAAGTTTAACAAGAAAAAGTATACACTGGACTACACCCAACTGCAGGAAGCTTTTGGGGTAACTATTTGCGCCTACGAGAACTGGTGGGAACCCGTTCCGACACCCGATCTGTGCGAGTTTTGACAGACCGCCACCGGATCCGAGTTCCATGTTTGGGGTGAGTATTCCAAGAAACTCACTCACCCCTACTTGAGGCTCATATCCAAGATCTTCAAGAGTGTCTTCAGTGGTCACAAGAAGGAGAACAAGGTCGCTCTCAAGGACCTCCCACTGTTGTACGTCTGCCTTCCCATGAACGAGAAGGTGCCGGATTGGCCATTCCTCTTCCTTACCACTTTGAAGCGGATTAGAAACAACGAGCCACGTGATATTGTGGGTGATGGGGTGATCTCCTTGATCGCCTCACAGGTGATGGACCTTTCCGACTTAGAGGATGGGTTGGAGGCCCCACTATACACGGAAGGGATGCTGAGGAGGTGCAAGCTCCTCAAGAGAGATGGGGAGAACCTTTTTTGGCTCTCATTGGCAGATGGGAGCCACATCACATACCTCCCCCGGCCGCTTCCACTTGAAGACTAGCTCTCCGAGCTATACATCCCAGCGGACCCTTTCGTGCCGAGACGGCCTCAGGTGGCCATTGTTGAGAGACACGCTGCGAGGTACAGCCGGGCTCATTTTGGTGACCACATGCCCATACCGGATGATGAGGAGATGCCTACTGCAGCACCGGATGACGGTCTAGCCATGGAGAGCCCCCAAGCTCAGATGGTTGCCTTCACTACTCAGCATCAGGCATGGCAGACCGAGTACCAGCGGACCATGCTTGAGTAGTAGCAGGCGTGGCAGTCCAGCTTCGCCTCCTCTATGACCACCCATTTTGACCGCCGGCAGGATGCTTGGCAGGCGGCTCAACAGCAGCAGCTCGAGGTTCACTAGTTGGCTTGGCAAGCCAACTTTGAGACCTCCTTTGGCAGCCGGATGGATGCTCAGCAGGCCCGCATCGACACACTCGACCGCCGGAAGGAGCACTTCTTTAACCACTTTTCATACCCACCGGAGGAGGGTCCGGATGGTCCAGCCGGGCCATCCCACTAGTGGTATCATCATTTCTCTCGTTCCCATATTTATCTTTGCTTCATTTTCCACTTTGAGGACAAAGTATGTTTCAAGTATGGGGGAGGGAATTATCATCGCTTGTGTAGTTGCTTAAGTTGTTTTTGAGTGTGTTTGCTTTTAGTTCTTTTGAGTTGTAATTCAATTTGATATACATATAAAAAAATGTAAAAAGGCATGAAAATCCTTGGATAAACTGAAAACCCGAAAGGGCGGTTTAGGCAAAAAGAAGGTAGTCCAACCAACCTAAGGTTGGTGAAAAATTGGACTTGAGGGTTGTGAGTTCCATGTGAGATCATCAAAGAAAAGAAGAAGAGTGGCAAGGTGAAAACCTGAAAGGGCGGTGTAAGTCCTACGGACTTACCTCAACCTCGTACACAGGTCAACCACAACAACCTCCAATCCTGAGAGAGGGCATTGCCTAATAACAAGGCATAAAGATATATCAACCTCTAATCATCAAAGGGGTCACACCTAGACACAATGGGATCCATGAGGATCATACTCAACCTCACAACCTCAATCAATATCAACCTAAGTCCTTAAAGCCGTACAAGGCATAAAATGATCATAACCTCAACTAAACACATCCTTATACATCTAGCATGATCCTATACACTCATACTAGGAAAGGAGGGAACAAAGGCATCCTATGGAAGGCCTAGAAGCAACACACGCCTGGAGAACCAAGTGAAACACAAAGCGGATGCAGGTGGCCGCAGGGGCAGCTAGGGGATGGCGCAGGGGCGGCTCACTGTTGGCGCAGAAGCGGTCCAGAGATGGCACATGGGCGGCTTGTGTGCAAAGACACACCACTTCAGCTCCTTCTTCACTTCTTCCTTTGATCCCTTCACTCCTTCTTCGTCCAACACATATACATACAGAAACATACATAAATACATCAACATAAGCCAATTAAGGCTGGAACAAGATCCAAACCTAAGGATCTAATCTAGGCTAAGGAAAGAGAGGAGAAGATGAAGGTAAGAAGAAAGAAAGAGGAAAAGCCATGAACTCACTAAGACGAGCTCTCCAGAAGATCACAAGACAACACCACCTCCTCAAGCTGGCTCAACAAGGCACAACAACATCACTATCAGCAATCCACAAGCAAAGCTAAACACAAAGCTCACAAAACTCACAAAAACTCATACATGGATCAAGAAGAGATCCAAAGGAAGAAGAGAGGAGAAGAAGATTGTGAGGGAGATGGAGCAGGAGAGAGAATGAGGTAACCCTCATATGGAGGAGAAGAAGAAGATGTAAAGGAAAGAGGGGTAAAAAATCAAAGCTCGTGTCAAAGACGACGGCTGCAGCGCACCATAAACCGCAGGGGCGGCTGGCCTGGCCGTTGGGGCGGCTCACAGAACTACAAGGGCGGCCAACCAGGGGCGAAGGGGCGGCCCACTTCAGCTCCGAAGGTAAAAGGCAGTTGCGTCTCAGCTGGGGAACAGATGCGGGATCTCTCGAAGACTAAGGCTCTTACAACATTGGCTATGGAGGGATGGTAACCTATATTTCCAAACATTTAAGAGTTGACTATTCGGCATGTGAGAGGGTGGTTGTTGCGAGGCCTTTGGGGCTTCATGGATTTATGACTAGGGGGCTCTTGATTCCCCGCCACCGAGGTCCATCTAATGCTTCCATGCCTTGGGAAGACAAGGGAGGTAAAGGTATCCCATGGAGCGCTGATTATTCCCTTAGGACTAGCCGGCAGAACTAGAAGGCTACGTTTGTTCCTATGCATGCAAACCTTTTAGGAGCTCCACCCTACATTCCCGAGGATTTACCTGCTGAGGAGGCTGATGATGATGGTGCTGCTGATGTGGATATGGGAGGTGATGAGTTCACGGACGTTAGAGGTGCTGAGGGAGATTTTGGAGATTTTCTGGGTCAGCCGGCGGATTTCAAAGAGCCTAGTAGGAGATCCACTTACCACTAACGGCCTTCCGCTTCTTCGTCTTCTAGACGTGCTAGCGTGAGTGAGCGCCCTACGTGGATGGAGGGTCAACCATCTTGGATGGACCAACATCCGGCTTGGATGGGTACTCCTCCAACTTGGACAACGACGCCACCGGAATGGATGCAGCAGCGACAGGCATGGATGGATAAGCAGCTGCCATGGGTATCCGGACTTATGCAGCGGATGGATCCCCTAGAGACCCGCTTTGATGAGCATGATGGAGTGCGCAAGGAAAATGCTAGGATCCTCCCTGACGTCTACCGGCAGCAGTTTGGGCGTCTATTTGACCCCAACTTCTTCCCCATATCCACCACCCCCGCCTCTTATGTGATGAGATGACCGCTTGGTTCGACCTACTCCACCGCCTTCGTGAGTTTTCTTAGTTCTTTTTCTTATCTTTTTTTTCTTCATTGAGGACAATGTGTATTTCTAAGTATGGGGTGGGGTATGACTCTTGTTGATGTAATAACTCGATATATTTGCTTCGCTTTATCCATGAACACTTGCATCTTTCTTTTTATTCTCACACGTTTCCTTATTCCATTGCATTATTAAGCTTTGAAAAACACATAAAAATTTGACCATATTTTGAAAAATTATTGTGCTTCTAAGATTGAAAATGACCTCTATGATGAATCTGCTTGTGGATTGAATTTTTGATAACATTTATGTGCTTGAATTAAGTTGTGAATTGTAAAGAAATTGAATACATTGTATGATCTTCTTGCAAGTTTCATAATGTGAAAGTTTTTGTTCAAATCATATCGAGGAATGAAGGTTGAAATCACATTATAAGTTCTTGCACTTCTTTATGAAATGATTAAGGCACCTCGTTTTTTTCTTGCTTCTTCTTTATTCATCTAGCCCCTCAATGAATTTTTTTCCTCCTTTACCTATCCGGGAATTAGGAAGAGTGTGAATTTTGGCATGTTTGATGTGGGAGGGCCATGAGAGAAAATTGTGCATTCAAAGTATAGAAAATAGTTTTGGGGAAGTCAATCATGATGATGAGTAACTCGGAACCATTCACATAGCCAGGTGTTTGTGTCTTGCCAAAGTCGGATTGAGCGATATTCCTAACGGATTATGGTATGTGTATCAAGGGTTTGAGGCATCTCAAATTTGAGAATAGCCAATCTCCTAGGCTTCGGTTTTTGTGCAACATTGTCTATACTTCCAAAAAGTAAAGTCGAAAAAGAATTTTGTGCTAAAAAGGGAGAACAAAGCTCTCAAATGGTGGTTGGTTCAATATGTAAAAGAAAAGAGTTTGTGTTGTTCCTTTTCCCGGATTTTTGCACCACCTTCCCTTATATGCTTCCCACCTATTCATGTTTCTTGACCTTTACTTGAAAGTCCTTAAGATCTATAGAATGTTGTTTGGCTTGGTGATCTAAATTTGGATTCCACATGATTGATTTTGACATTGCTTTAGGTTATGATGTTTGTCTTGAGGCTTTTGCAATATATGATGTTTCCTTTACTTGACATGATTTGGTTTATGTACATATAAGTTTTCAAGGAAACATGAAGCAAGATTTGAGGGTGATCTATTGATTAGAAGCACAATAAAAAAAAGATTGTTTTACCTTGTATGCATTCATATTTCATTCTACCTTATGTTCTATGCTTTTGAAAACCTTGCTTGGGGACAAGCAAGAGGCAATTATGGGGTATTTTGATAGGATGAAATATGGCCATATTTTAGACACTTGTTTTGGTTATTTTTCCCCTTCTTTTGTGTATATGGGTATAAGTTTACAGCATTTATGAGCATATTCACCTATTATATTGGTATAGAGATCTACACAAGCTTTATTGTGTTTTTAGGTGAATAAAGGCTTGGATTAGAGCATATATGGAGTAAGTAGGAGTAATTGATCATGCTAGGCATCAAGAGGATGCATTGGAGAATCTAAGGAAGGAGCATGATTAGAAAGCTTTACGAAACAAATGCTTTTACGAACAAATTAAAGTTTCCACGGCCAAATATGAGGAACCACGGCCGTGGTTTACTTATTGAAGTCGTGGAAAATCATGTCAAGACCAAGGGAGCCATTCCACGGTGCATTCCACGGGCGTGGAAAGTTGTTGTTGGGTGTGATTCTTGTAACGGTCGCCACATGTCATATTTGCCACGTCAGCAACAATTATTGGGATTTTGTAACCCTACTTTTCTCCTATACAAAGGCTGAAGGAAGGAGAAAAACGGACGTCTTGCATCCAACAACATTTCAAGTCATTACTTAGAGAGATTTTCGAAGATCTTATTACGTACAAGGAAGATTAATTTAGAGAAGGACGCATTTGAAGATTGCATACTTAGAGAAGATCTTAGGGTTTCAACTTGTAGGTGGATTGACATCCCGTCCTTCTTTGTTTCTTGAGATTTGTGAGATATTCTTACCTCATTCTACATCCTTTGAACGCAGTTTGCGATTATTGTGTTTGATTGACATTTGTTTTGAGTTTATTATTGAGATTTCAAGGTTTTACCTTTTCTCCCTTTCATGTTTGATTATTTATTGGATTATGATTCTTGGCTAAAACTCTTAAGCGATTTTAAGGTGAAGGGTTGATAGTTGTGGCATAGATGATGATAGATTGAACCAAAACAGATTGGACCTTGAGAGTTGCGAGAAACCTCGTCGTCGACCCTTTCCACGGCCCGTTCTTGAGTTCCACGGCCGTGGTTCTTCAAGATTTAACCGTGGTTTCCCCTGTCGTACGTCCCTTGCTTTTGTTTTGATCTAAAGTTAAAGATTTGCTTTAACCTAGCTTGACTTACCTTTTCTAGGTAGTAGTGAGACTCTACATCCTCTACTTCGGTTTCGAGTGTCACAACCTTAACCGTTTTGGCTTATCTTTGATTCCCTTGGGTTTGGGCATGGGTATTTGAGAGTAATTCTTATCCTTTGATCCTTTCTATATTGCAGCCTAAACAAGCTTTATAGAGAGAGCCTTTCGGTGAGACATATGAGTTTTGGAACTTCACCGTACAATTTCCTACCTTAGATATACTTTTGCAATCCCGACTTTGTCATTATATCCTTAGAATATCTTGAATCAATTGCCACAATTGGTACCTGAATCTTTAGAATCGTTGATTTCCTTATTATCTTTATAAAAGCTTTTGATTTGCTTGACGATTTCATAAACTGAATTTGCTCCCCCCAAATCCCTGAGTTCGATACTTTGGAATTCTTGCTTTACTACGCCGATCCGTACATTGTTGGTTCGCTTTGCTTTGATTTCAGTTTTATAAATTTAAAACTTTGACGCACACACTTTCGAGCGAACAGGGCATCACCACGAGACATCCTCTCTCGAATCCTCATCAGCGTCGGGCAGGTCCTCTTCTTCTGTTGGATCTCACCCAACAGATCAGTTAGAACCTCTAAGGTACTCAACTAGGCATCATTAACAGGAAACTGGATGTCCATCTCTAGCCAAGCTAGATCCCTCTATAACTGAGGTTGAACTGTCACTCTTTCAATTGCATTCTCTCATGGCGTCTTCCTACTCAGGGCGTCGGCGACAACATTCGCCTTCCTTGGATGGTACAAAATCTCAAGGTCAAAGTCCTTGATCAGCTGAAGCCATCTACGCTGACGGTTATTTAATTCCTGCTACGTGAAAAATATACTTCAGACTCTTATGGTATGTGAAGATCTGGCATGTCGTGCCATTAAAGTAATGTCTCTAGATCTTCAATGCATGAACTACCGCTGCCAACTCCAGATCATGAGTCGGGTAGTTCTCCTCATACGTCTTCAGTTGTCTAGACACATATGCAATCACTCTACCACGATGCATCAGAACACATCCCATGCTTAGCTTGGATGTGTCACTATAGACTACAAAGTCCTATGTGCTCTCCGGTTGCGCTAAGATGGGAACGGAAGCCAAACGTCTCTTCCGCTCCTCAAAACTCTGAGTACACGACTTGGACTATACAAACCAGGTAGTCTTCCTCAATGGGCTGGTAAGTGGACGGGCAATCATAATGAATCCCTCCACAAACCTTTGGTAGTAACTGGATAGGCCAAGGAAACTACGCACTTCCTTGACGTTCGTCGGTGTCGTCCATGCTACAACAAACTCAATCTTCACCGGATCAACCTTGATCTCATCGGCGGAGGAAACATGACCCATAAATGCTACCTTTGGCATCCAGAACTCGCACTTAGAGAACTTAGCATACAATTCTCTATCTCGAAAAACTCGCATCACTGTCCTCAGATGTCCTGCATGTTCCTCTCTGCTACAAGAGTACATCAGAATATTGTCTATGATGATCACAACAAACTGATCCAAGAAGTCAATGAATATGCCATTCATCAACTCCATAAAGACGGAGGCTGATTAGATGGATTCTTCTTCTTCAAGAATTCGATCTAGAGATTCGGGACAAGAAAGGTTCCGAAAATTCTGTTGCGAATCACCTAAGTCGTCTACCACACACCGAAGGCGACGATTTACCCATCGATGACTCCTTCCAGGATGAGGACTTACACATCATGGAAGAGTGTATCGATAAGATTACTAGAGGTAACGAACCTTGGTTTGCTGATTTTGTAAATTACTTGGTTTGTCAGGAAATACCTCCCGGACTATCCTATGCACAAAGAAAGAAGTTCTTCAAGGATGTCCGCCAATACTATTGGAATGAACCTCTACTCTTCAAGAGAGGTCCCGACGGCATCATTAGAAGATGTGTACCGGAAGACAAAATGCAAAGTGTCATTCGTCATTGTCATTCACTTCCTTGTGGAGGACACGCTAGTTCCCATAAAACTAGCGCTAAGGTATTGTAATCCGGATTCTTTTGGCCTACTTTATTTAAGGATGTGCAAACTTTTTTTTTGTTGCGATGCTTGTTAAAGAATAGGAAATATCTCTAGGAGAAACGAGATGCCTCTCAACAACATTCAAAAGGTTGAAATCTTTGACGTTTGGGGAGTTGATTTCATGGGACCATTCCCATCATTTTGCGGAAACCAATACATACTTCTCGCTGTAGATTATGTTTCGAGATGGGTTGAAGTTATTGTCTCTCCAACTAACGATGCTAGGGTGGTTGTCAAGTTCTTTAATAGAACTATTTTCCCAAGGTTTGGGACACCACGAACCATCATTAGTGACGGAGGTTCACACTTCATATCCCGACGATTCAAAGCTCTACTAGCTAAGTATGGGGTGACTCACAAGATCGCCACTCCTTACCATCCGCAAACAAGTGGACAAGTGGAGATTTAAAATAGAGAGATCAAAGGCATCCTTGAGAAGACGGTTTCAAAAACATGTAAAGATTGGTCTTTAAAGCTAGATGACGCATTATGGGTGTATAGGAAAGCTTACAAGACTCCCATCAGCACAACACCATACAACCTTGTGTATGGGAAGTCTTGTCATCTCCCGGTAGAGCTGGAACACAAGCGTATTGGGCTGTGAAGTGGTTGAACTTAAGCATGAAGGAAGCGGGTGAGAAGCACCTCTTAGACCTTAACGAGCTAGAAGAACTCCGCTTGAACGCTTATAAGAACGCCAAGATTTACAAGGAAAGGGCGACGCGTTGGCATGATAAGCATATCATTCCAAAAGACCTCAAAGAAGGAGATCAAGTTCTCCACTTCAATTCTCGACTTTGACTCTTTCCAGGTAAGCTTAAATCTCGTTGGACTGGACCTTATGTGATTAAATGTGTTTTCCCCATGGCGCAGTTGAAGTATGGGGTGAGAAGTGCGGAAGTTTCAAGGTGAATGGTCAACGACTTAAGAAGTACTCACCGAAGCTCCAGGGTGAGGAAATCGCTCCGATTGTCCTCATTTGAACATAGGAACGGTCTAGCTAGGGACCCAAAAAAAAGCGCTTCTTGGGAGGCAACCCAAGGTATTGCATTATCGTTTTTGTTTTCTTTCTTTCTTTCTTAGGTTAGTTTAGGTTAGATGTCGTTTTTATTGTTTTCCCCTCGATACCTTCCGGTATGTTGTGTTTTTGGATGTCAGGAATAAAGAATGGGCAAGAGAAGAGAAGAAAAGCCAAAAAATTGACGAAACTTGGATTTTTGGCACAAATCAGAGAGTTCCACGGTCGTCCGTACAAAACCACGGCCGTGGAACACCCCGACTGGCCGTGGTTTTCCAAAATTTTACGGCCAATATATATTCCCCTCTCCTTCACAAAAATTCACTCTTCTACCAAAAACCACGCCCCAAACCACGCCTAGTCGCCGGAAATCGCCCCTTCTCGTAATTCCTCATCCGGAGACCGATTCGAACGATTCTTCAACCAAAAGTGGAGAAAATCGAATCCTCTACAAGATCCCATCAACAAACTCAGCAAACAATCAACATTTGAGAAGGATTTTGGATTTTTTCAAATCCAAACCCTAGGTTTTCTTTCTTTCTCTTCTTGGTTGATTTAGTTTGTTTTTATTCGCAAATTTCTAGGAGAACTTAACGAAATTGGAATTAGAAGTAGTTTTGGGCTGATATTGCTGAGTTTGCTGTGCATTTGCTGAGTTTTTGAGGTATTTAAGAGAATTCCACGGGTCCGTACAATTCCACGGCCGTGGTTTTGCCAAGAACAAACCGTGGTTTTTTCTATTTTGAGTGAAAACGTTTAGGAGGAAGTCTAGTAGAAACAAGAAGCAAAAGGGTGATGGTTCTTCTTCTTCTTCCCAACCCCCTCCCAATGAACCACCATCACCACCATCCCCTAGGATTCCCACAATCCATGAAGATTATGAAAGGGCCATGGATAAAATTTCTAAGAGAGTTGTGATAGGACCTAGATACATTGCTTTAGAGGAGCTTGAAGAGCTAAATGTTGTGAATGACTTGACTTGGCTATTAGATAGAGCTGGATTGATCATATTTTCCGCCATTAGGGAGGATGCTTATAAAGAGATCACAAGGGAGTTCATAACTTCCTTCTAGCATAGTGCCGTTAGCCGAACGGTGTCATTTAGGTTGATGAAGCGTAACTACGAGTTCTCCATAGTGCAGTTTGGAACCATGTTTGGGTTTCAAGAGAGCTTCAATGGAAGGTTTCCTAGAGAAGTGAGAGCTAAAGACTTTTGCAGAGAGATAGCCATGATTTATGCTTCCGAGGACCGTTGGCAACCGGCCGACTCTAAGGCCAAGCTCATATACCTCTTAGCCATAAAGATAGCTCATAGGATCCTATCGGAATGCCTCTTCCCTATGACCAAAACACCTCAAAAGATCAAATCCGACGAGCTCTTCATTCTCTATAGCATGCTTACCGGTCATCCCGCGGATTGTGCCACTTTGCTTACCTCTACCCTTAGTAAGGTGAAGAACAAATCGGCCGGGAACATAGGATATGGAGGTATGGTGACACATATTGCCAACCAGCTGAACATTGACTACTCCGCTTGCACTAGGATAGCTGCGAGACCTTTAGGTCTCAATGGCCTCATGACTAGAGGACTTATCTTTTCTCGCCACCGTGGTCCACCTACCGCAGCCATGCCTTGGGAGGAAAGAGGTGGTAGAGGCATTCCATGGCTTCCGGAGTACTCTCTCATGCTTGGTTGCCATAACTGGAAGGAGACCTTTGTTCCGATGCATGCCAATAGGTTAGTAGCTCCTCCTTATGTGCCAAACGAGGTTCCAATTGAGGGTGCAACTGATGATGATGAGGAGATGGGAGGTGGAGACCATCCAGATATAGGAGGAGATGAGCATGACTTTGGATCATTCCCGGAGCAGCCAGCTGACTTCCCGGAGCCACCTAGGAGATCCCCCCATCATCCGAGACCTTCCGGTTCTTCTTCCTCACGCCGAGCTAGTGTTAGTGAGCGCCCGACATGGATGGAAGCTCCACCTTCTTGGTATGGACAGCAGCCATCATGGATGGGAGCTCGACCTCCTTGGTATGATCAGCCACCAGTTGCACCGACGCCTATTCAGCAACAACAGCCGGAGTGGTTGCAGCAGCCTCCCGCATGGTATGAGCAGCAGTTGGCATGGGCGACCGACCTTTCTAGGAGGGTGGGAGACTTGGATATCCATCAGCAGGCGCATGATGTGGAGCGGCAAGAGAACGCTAGGATCTTACGTGACGTATACCACCAGCAGTTTGGGCGTCCCTTCAACTCCAACTTCTTCCCATATCCGCCACCTCTTTCACAGTGATCGTTGATGGATGCTTTGAGCCACTCTACCACCATTAGTGAGTTTTCTTTGCTTCTTTTCTTTTCTTTTCTTTATTTTTCTTGAACATTGAGGACAATGTGTATGTTAAGTTTGGGGTGGGGTGTGACTCTCGTTTGTAATAACTCGATACACTTGCTTGCTTTTAATTCCATGAACACTTGCATCTTTCATTTATTTGTCACACGTTTCATTATTGCATTGCATTGAAAAGCTTTGAAAAACCCATAAAAATTTTGAAAATTTTGAAATTGATGTGCTTCTAAGATTAGAGATGATTTCTATGATGAATTTACTTGTGGAATGAGTTTTTGATGACTTTTGTATGCTTGAATTGAATTATGAATTGTAAAAAAATTGAGTATTTTGTTTAATCTCTCTTGCAAGTTTCATAATGTAAAATGTTTTATCTAAATCATATTGAGGAATGAAGGTTGAAATCACAATATAAGTTCTTATACTTCTTTATGAGATGATTAAGGCACCTCGATTTTCTTGCTTCTTTCTTTGATCATTTAGCCCCTCAATGAAAATGCTTGCCTCCTTTACCTATCCGGGATTTAGGAAGAGTTGATTTTGGCATATTTGATGTAGGAGGGCCATGAAAGCAATTGTTTGAATTCAAAGTATAGAAAAATAGGTTTGGAGAAGTCAATCATGATGATGAGTAACTCGGCACCATTCACATAGCCGGGTGTTTGTGTCTTGCCAAAGTCGGATTGAGCGATATTCCAAACGGATTATGGTATGTGCATCAAGGGTTTGAGGCATCTCAAAATTGAGAAACGTCAATCTCCTAGGCTTCGGTTTTTGTGCACCGCTGTCCATATTTCAAAAAGTAAAGTCGAAAAATTATGTGCAAAAAGTAAAGAGCAAAGCTCTAAGTTGGTGGTTAGTTCAATTGGTGAAAAGAAAAGAGTTTGTGTTGTTCCTTTTTACCGGATTCATACACCACATTCCTTTACAAGTTTTCCACCCTTTCCATATTCTTGACCTTACTTGAAAGTTTTTGAGATCATAAGAATGTTATTTGACTTGGTGATCTAAATTGAAGTTTCACATGTTTGATTTTGACAATACTTGAAGGTTATGATGTTTGTCTTGAAGTTTATGCAATTTATGATGTTTCCTTTGCTTTACATATTTTGGTTTATGTATATGAATGTTTTCAAGGATGCATGAAGCAAGACTTGAGGATGATCTATTGATTAGAAACACATTACCAAAAAGATTGTTTTTGTTTTGTTTTGCATTAATATTTCATTATACCTTATGTTCTAGACTTTTGAAAACCTTGCTTGGGGACAAGCAAGCGACAAGTATGGGGTATTTTGATAGCATGAAATATGACTATATTTTAGGCACTTGTTTTGATTGTTTTTCCCTTCTAGATGTGTACATGGATATGAGTTTGAAGCATTTATGAGCACATTCACCTATTTTGTCGATATAGAGATCTACACAAGCTTAGTTATGTTTATAGGTGAATAAAGGCTAGAATTGGAGCATCTATGAAGGGAATGAAGTATTAGATCATGCTAGATGTCAAGGAGATGCTTTGGAGAAGCTAAGGAAGGAGCATGATTTGAGAACTTTACGAAACAAAGGCTTTCACAAAGGCTTTTGAGTTCCACGACCTAAACCACGACCGTGGTTATGCATTGAGTTCGTGGAAGGTGATTTTGAAGAGCGACAGAAAGTTCCACGCCCAAAACCACGACCGTGGTTTATTACACTAGACCGTGATTTCCAAGACGTTATGACGTGTCATATTCGCCACGTCAGCGATAGTTATTGGGCTTTCTCGTAACCCTATTTTTCCCTATAAGAAGGCTGAAGACGGAAGAATATGGGGGAGGGGGTCGCATACCCTTGCATTTACAGCGATTTATACCCGAAGAGAGAGATTTTGGATCGTTGCTTGGGAAGATTCTGAGAAAGACGCGATTTGAAGATTGTGTACTTCGAGATTATCTTAGGGTTTACATTTGGAGACGGATGACATCCCGTTCTTTGTTGTTCCTTAAGATTATTGTGAGGATTTCTATTCCCTATTCCGCATTCATTAAACACATACTTTGGTTGTTCGGATCTGAGATTGATTTCGATTGTTATTGAGTTTTCGAGGGTTTTACCTTTTTCTCTTTTGTATTTGATAATTGATTCAATGATGATGGTTATTGGCTAAAACCCTTTAGCAATTCTAAGGTGAAGGGTTGATAGTTGTGACTTAGATAATCATAGATCGATCGTAAACAGATTGGACCCTGAGAGTGCGAGAAACCTAGTTGACAACCTTTTCCACGATCTATTCTTGAGTTCCACGGCCGTGGTTCTTCAAGATCCAGCCATGATTTCCTCTGTTGTACGACCTTTTCTTCTGCTTTAATCCAAATTTAAAGATTTGCTTTAGCCTAGACTTGGTTTGCCTTTTCTAGGTAGTAGTGAGACTCAACATCCTCTATTTCGGTTTCGAGTGTCACAACCTTAACCGTTTTGGCTTGTCTTTGATTCCTTGGGTTTGGGCATGGGTATTTGAGAGTAATTCTTATCCTTTGATCTTTTCTATAATGTAGCTTAATAACCTTTATATAGAGAGCCTTCGGGTGAGACATATAGGGTTATGGAACTTCACCGTACATAACCTTACATTAGATATACGTTTGCAACTCCGACTCTGTCCTTATATCTTTAGAATATCTTGAATCGATTGCCACAATTGAATACCTGGATCTTTAGGATTGCTATTTTCCCAATATTTGCAAAGCTTCTATACTTTACTTGCTCGATAATTTGTGAATTGAATTTGATCCCCCAAATCCCTGAGTTCGATACACTGGAATTCTTGCTTTACTACGCCGATCCGTACACTACGGGTTCGCTTTCTTTGATTTTAGTTTTATAAATTTAAAGCTTATTTGCACGCACACTTTTAGGTGAACACAAACCAAGAGCAAAGCAAGGCTGGTGTAGGGAGGCGCAGGGGCGGCCCTGAAGTGGCGCAGGGGCGGCTCTAAGGTGGTGCAGGGGTGGCTGGTGTGCAGAATACACACTTCCAGTTTCTCTTTGCTTGTTCACTCGATCCTTTTCACTCCTTTTCCAGCCAGTATCCAAGCATATACAAACATATATACATCAAACAAAGCCTATAAAGGCTGCCACAAGATTAATCATGTGGAACCAAAGCTAGGTAGGAAGGAAAGAAGATAGGAAGAAAGAAATGAAGAAAGAAAGGAGAAGAAGATGAAGATCTTACCAAGCTGTAACCTAATCAGGGGAAGAACCACACCACAACCTCAAGGCTGGCTATCTACAGCACAACATCAACATCAAGCATCATCACCAACAAATCAACAACAACCACTCTTACAACTCTCAACAAGAGCAAGCAATTAAGATAAAGATCCAAAGAGGGAAGAAGAACGTGAGGTAGGAGATGAAGCTATAAGAAAAGTAACCCTCATTAGGAGAGAGAAGGAGCACAACAAGAATCCGTGTAGACATTTTTCCGCTCCAAAATTCGCCAAATTTCCTGATGTGTGTTATTCCGCTCTCCTTTTATGTCCTAGCTCTCCTTTTATGGTCCACTATGATCAACCTTGAGGCTTAGTCCTCATGTGTGCTATTCCGCTCCAAAATTCGCCAAATTTCCTGAAAACACAACAAGAATCCGTGTAGACATTATTCTAGGATAATATGCAAAGTTAAGCTTAAATGCCATAAATTCATGTCTATGCATGCAAAACAAAGGGAAAATCTACTTAAATGCAAGTTTAAAATAAGGACATAATTCATGTTATCAAAACTCGAACACAAAAGAACATGAGTTGATGAAATGATAATGGGTAGATAGGAAGATGATAATATGGATTGAAATTGATGGAATCATAGGAAGATACAAACCAAGGTATTCTTGCAAAGAACCTTGACTAGTTGGATTGAACCCCTTAACAAAGAGCTTACCTTAACCCTCCTTTCTTCAACCTTACACAAAATAAGACAAGCACAAGGAGGGACTAGTTTGGCTAGTAGCATCAATTTGCAATAAGGTTAACGCACACAATAACAACTTAAACTATTCAATCAAATGCTCTCTTTTTTATTGAATTGAAATGAATAAAACAAAACTTCGTAAGCAAAGCAACGAGTATCTCACAATATTGTGGAAATAATAATCAATCAAATCTGCCTATGAATCTCATCCTCTAAGGCCATTTACAAGAGAGATTCCTCTAAAAGATAAAATATAGGATAATCCTAAAAGATTGGATCAAAAACCAAAAGATATCTTCAGAATGTTTAGAGCTTTCAAGCTATTAAAGAAATAAAATATCTAGCAACTAATAGATATCAACTCGATCTTAAGGATCTCGACATAAGCAAATCTCGGTCGGAATCTCGGGCGAGATTTGGTTCTCAGGGCCGAGATTTGGACTGACTTGCTTGAACCTCGATTTAGCCATATCTCTTGGTTCTTGATCATCTTCAATTATGTATAGTTTCTTCTCTTTGATTCTTCTTGCTCTTGATCTAGTTATAGATCCTTTCAAGACAATGTATGAAGATGATGTGACCCCCTTCTCTTTTAATGCTCTTGCTCTATCTCTAATGATTGGCCTTGTATACTCGGTGTTGGGGATGGTCCGTCATCAATATGTTTTACCTACTATATACGGCGTAATGAGAAAGATATATTCCGGAAAATATAACTTTAAGGCATGGTTCAAAAACTGAAAATTTCTCTAACATCATCCAAAAAATTATAAGTATGCTGGCACATTCCGGATAAAAAAGAAAAAAAATGGAAATAATAGGGTTGGACACGGGACGGGACGGGACGGGATTGAAGTCGTCTTCCGTCCCGTCACGCAAATTATAATCGGGACGGAACAGGATGAGACGGGATTTTATAACTTTTTTTCTTCGTCCCGCGAGCCATGTCCCCTGTGGGACGACACAGACCTAATCCCGTAAGAATTATGTACTGATTATATTCAACATGTGTTCCCGTTTTCTCTCATGTTTAAAGACACAAATAATAAAAAAATATCGATGCCGAATTACCGATTCAAGATGCTTACATTAGTAGTTAGTACATTCAAAACGAATACAAGTTACATCAAAGTATGAATTATCGATTCACGTTCAAAAAACCTAGCAGTGCACGACCCTAATGATAATATATAAAAGATAATATTTTTTTACATGTTGTGATCACTTTGAAAAGTTCAAAATAATTCTTAATCTATTATACTTACTAAAACAGAGCACGGGTTGATGACGTGGCGCGTTGTGGACGCAGGATTTTTGAAATTGAGCTCCCACAATTAAAGCCAATAAATCTTTATTTTTTACACTATTTTTTAAACCATAAAATCTTTTATTATTAAAATAATAATTTTATAGAAACCAAATCTATTATACTTACTAAAACAGAGCACGGGTTGATGACGTGGTGCGCTGTGGACGCAGGATTTTTGAAATTGAGCTCCCACAATTAAAGCCAATAAATCTTTATTTTTTACACTATTTTTTAAACAATAAAATCTTTTATTATTAAAATAATAATTTTATAGAAACCAAATCTATTATCTATTATACTTACTAAAACAGAGCACGGGTTGATGACGTGGCGCGCTGTGGACGCTGAATTAGATTAGAGAAGTATACAAAACAAAAGTACGTAAAAAAAACCTATTTCACAATATTCTTTCTCATTTTTTTCAAAACCCGCACAAGGTGCGGATATTATACTAGTAATTTATATATTATACATCTATATTATATCTTTTAAAATAAACAAATATTATTTATATACATATTAGAGAGGGATTAACGGGTATCTGAACGAGACGGGATACACATATTTTTATAAAATTCCGTCGGAATCCAAACGAGATCGGAACCGGATTAATTTATGTCCACCCTTACAAAATAAGAGCGTCAAACCCTCGACAAATATCAACTCTTATTGTAGAGCTATCAGACGGCAAACTCCTCATCAACGCCTTTCTCGGAGCTGCATCAATGGCGAAACGTCGCAGTCCCTCCCACTTGATCTCCCCTCTTTCATCTCTTATTCTCCCTCGCGGCGGCGACACTCTCTGGTACGCCCTCGCCCTCCTCTCCATCTTCTCTCTTCTTCTCCACCACCTGGCCTCCTCCGCTACCGCCTCCTCATCTCCCTCCCCCCATTTCGAGGGTTTCGGCGACGAGCTCGACGATCTCGATGACTTGGTCGACGAATCACCTGTCCATCTCTCCGATCTCCCTCCTTCCCCATCCCTGACTCAGTCTGATTCCCAAACTCACCATGGCCCTCCCGATCCTCATCCCCAATCCGATCCTCCTTCGCCTTCCAATCCCAAGGCTGCTTCCCAGTTTGAGTATTGGGATGAGGACGAGTTCGAAGGTCTCCCGATACAATCTACTCCAGATCCTGTGGAATCTATCGAAACAACACCCGCTTCCGATTCAGAATCGCAGCCTGCCCCGTCCGATACGGAGCCTGTTGTCGATACCCCCAAGCCCTTCAATTTCAGATCTTATATTGTTGAGTTTATCTGCGTTAGTTTCTTGATCTGTTTTTTGATTAATTACTTCACTGGCAAGAGAGAGAACGAGAACCTCGCTTTGGCCTGGGCTGCGAAGTTTGCAATCAAGGAATCGATCTTCGAGAAAAACTTTAGTCTCTTAGGGGTTGGGGAAGGTGATGATTCGCCCCTGTTGTTGAAGGAGGGTCAGACCGTGTTCAAGTTCTATGCTAGTGGTAGGAGGTATTGTCAAGGATTGTTGGCCACAATGGAGCTCAAGAGCAGGCAAGATCTGATCTCTAGGGTTTATAACAGTATCGTCCCGTGTAAAGATGAGATTACTTTCGAGGTTTATATGAACGATGATGCTATGGATCATGTGATTTTCGCCCTTGCAAAGAAGAAGGCTGCTAAGGCTATGCACAAGGACTTGCCTGATCTCCAGAGGTATGCCAGTTTGATGTCTCCGCCGCCGCAGAGCACTAGGAAGTGGATCTCTGATGAGCTCATGTGTATCACTGAGTCTAAGGAGGTCGCTAGTGATTTGATCACCGAAGCCGTGCTTGATCAGGTAAAAAATCCCTGCATAACTTCAGTATGATTCTTGTGGATTGTTAAGTATTAGTTGTTTCGTTCACTTGTAATGGACTGGTTTTGTGACGTAAATTCTGCTTAATTTTAAGAGGCATTGGATTGCTGGTCTATTTAATTATCTATTGGGTTTTCTTTTATCACATTATTGTGTGTGACATTAGCAGCTACGTCACTCATGGTGACCAGTGATCTTGTATCAATGGTTGAATATTAACAGTAAAGTTCATATTTGGCTAACCTTATCATCGCAAGGTCTCAGGATTATATTTCCTGAACTTATTTACCTTGAACATGTTCGTTGTGTAGTTGGTCATGCAAAATTTTGATTTTTCCTCGTAAGCATATCATGGAACACGGAACTGGTATTCCTGGTTGGATTACCACTGTCTTGATAGATTTTGGGAATTTTGTTGCTGGCTAGGTTGCATACTAAAATTACAACATAGAAGAACTTGCTCAACTCATATGAGAAGTTGGGTTGTTACTACTTACTTGCACCTTTTGAGAGCTTTATTTCCTCTTGCTGTGAGCCCTTACTGAGTCTATTAATAACTTTGGATTAGTGTTAATTTTTGTACAAAGTTGTGAAGGCTTTTATGAAATTATGAATACCCAACAAAATTGGTGTGTTTTAGTCTGACTCAGCAAGTGTGTAGGATCCAAGGGTAGTTAGTAATTATTCATTTTGGTTGGCTTGGTTCATGCAGGTGTTTGGAGAAAAAGCTTTCAAGGAATTTGGAAAGTCTTTCATCTCAATGCACTTCTCTGACCAACACCCAGGCACTCAGAAGAAGAAGCTGATCTTCAAATTTGCTCTCCCAGACGTCAAAAAAATGGGTGATATGACCCGGTTGGTGGCTTTGGTTCCTTACTACATTGACTTGGTTGGAAAATACAGATTGAGCTCACAGGTAAGAAAAAGTAAGATGAATATATGAGAAGAAAGAGAATTATGTTGCTGACTTTGGAAAGTGCAGGCTCGGTCGAAGACAGATGGTGCTAGGATGAAGGCTGCTCAGGAGGCTTACAAGGAGCTGCAGTACGCGAGGCAAGAAGCTATACAAAGGAAGAAAGCAGACAGGAAGAAGATGGTGGAGGAGGCAGAGGCAAAACTAAGTGCAGAAGCTATTCGAAAGAGGGAAACGAAAGAACGTAGTCGTCAAATGAAGAAGGCTATGCCCAAGATTAAGATGAGCCGTGCTTAGAGTGTTTCATCTGCTGTTATGTTGTAGGCATGTTATGATATGGCCGTCCTCTCATTTTGGGTTTAATTATTGACTGTAGCACGACTACGTTTCTTAGATTTTGCACACTGCAAAACCAGAAGGCAAGTTGTATTTTCTCTCGGAGCCCCTGAGGTGGTAGGACACAGTGAAGATGAGTGATATTACGAAGCTGCAGATGATAATGCGCCTAGCTTTTTGGTTCCCTTGGCTCCACTCTCTGTTTTGCGATTCTTGTTAGGAAACTAAAACTGATTTGTATGGCTCAATGTCGTCGCACAATAACGCCACAAGACGTGGACTTTATTTTGTGATTTTTTTTTGTGGTGCCAAGCACGATTTCCCCCTATAATCTTTTCAAATCAACTCCTTTTTATACTGTTTGGCATCGTATGAGTATTCTTTTTTTAGATTTTTCGGAATGGGTAACGTAAATTTTATGTGTTTGGTATTAGATTATTTAGACGGATTGTTTACGAAAAGATTACGATCATACCCTAAAATATACATGTGCTTCACATGTGACATTGAATCAGTTGTAGATCCGGAGGGTTTTCTTCTGATGAGCTTGCTTCTGCTGCTACTTTCCTCCTCATCCCTCCAATTTTGAGCTCAAGTGGAGCTCCTCCAAACGAGGGAAGAATGTCGAGACGGCAGCATTTTATGTTCCTTCACATATTTTAGTTCTTTCAAATCACAAATATAGAGAACCCTAATATTTGGAAGGCACGTTAAAGGTGGCAGATATTTTACCTTCAAACCACTAGTCAGATTGAAAACTGCATGGTTATCTAACACAACATTTGCCCACTAGTATTCTCATGCCTGGATAACGATAGATGGATAACTCGTGTATAGATACTGGTACCTTCCATCTTTCATCTCCATCCCATTCCTCTACGTTTGTAGAAAACTTGATGACCAACTCATCTCTACGTTGCTACAATCCTGCCAATGCATCAAGCCACTGCTCTCACCTGTTTTGTGTACCTTAAAACAACCTATAAGTTGTTGTCAAACAACCTATAAGCTATTGTAAACTGGCCAACTCACCAAACCCGGGTGGTATATGATTCAGCTCCCAACACATGTCCAATATCATTAGAACACTAGTGGCCTTAATGTTAACTATATTACGAAGGGATCACGTCATATACTCAACGATAGTTCATGAAACTGATTTTAGTGATGGAAAACCCCAATCCTAAGGACGCATTTCTATATTGAGTGTTTCTCATATTCAGTAAGTTTACACCAAATCATCAAAAATTGAACATATGAAGCAGCTGAAACAAAGGCTACAAGTGGTAACAAACTATGGGAAAACCTACCTCATCTTTTTCATTGATGACAAAAGCACCAACACCAACACGATCAGAAGCATTGGCAAGCAGGGGGTTCTCGGTCTCAGGAAGCCAAAGAGCAATCATCAAGTAACTCGGCTCCACATGATGGTGATAAAATCCTTCCTACAAAAGAAAAACATTATAGACACAAAAAACACCAACGATGCAAGCTCCTATTCTACCTTTGTCAACTACACATAACACAACAATCAAATAACTATTGAAGAAATAGTTGTAGCACTTACTTTGACAGCTGCATCAACTAGATTAGCAACCTCAATAGAAAATTTTATCCACACACCCTTCTTACCCTAGAAAAGCACATATATAGTTCAAATTTTTAGTTTTGTAAAATACACACATTTGCTTAAAGCCAATATTTATATTAAATTTAACCACCAATAACCCACTCATTGTTAAGAGAAGGGGAAAGATTACTAATTGAGTCCAGTGGGAAATGGAAGACCTAAGCAATGAAGAGAAAGTCTATGGTTCAATTAGGTTATTCAATTCAATAGTGACGCCATCGTGCTTATCGGTGATTGCTGAAAGCAATTGTTCATTAGAATGTCGCTCCATTGAATTTAGATTGGGAAATGAGGAAGCAGAAGAAGACGCGGTGATGGTGGTGCCACAACGTTTCCTGCAATATATTTGACTTGCAAAATTGCTGGTTTTAGAAGATGTAATATTTGCTTGTGCTTGTAGTTTCAATTATACCTGTTCATCATGTCAAACCATGTCTGCTTACGATCTGCAATAGTTTTGATTTTTACTTTATGTTCATTGTCGTCATTTGTAATCGATTCTCCTTCCTGTTTGACTGTCTATTTATACCTGTCCAAAAATGCTTCATATGCAGGCTATGCTTACGATCTGTTTGGCAGTCTATTTTTGCTTTGTGAGAAAAGAATGAACGAAAGGAACCAGCGGTGTCGAGAGGGGTATCGGGAGAAGAACGAAAGCAATCAATGAACGAGAAAGAAGATAAGAAGGGTATGTGTGGAAATGTAATGGATCTAACCTCAAGAATCCCCAAGAAGCTTGGGTGGACAAGATTGTTTTTACGCGATTCTTTAGCCAAAAGAATCATGTAAAGGAATACAATCTCGAAGCTCTAACTCATGCCAAACAACTTGATTTTTTCCATCCCTAAGAATCCCGTCAAAAAGAATCTAAATGAATTTCTAAGAATACAATATCAAACCGGCCCAAGGAACTTTTATTCATTACACAGTAATTAGCGATGAAAAAAATTGAAAACATGGAAGAATAAACATATAATATAATTCAATACAAACGGCTAAGCTATCTTTATTTTTTTTTTTAACATTTATAAAATAAACAACACTTTGCATGGACTAATGATGATATAAATACTTTTAGATACTCATTAAACTAATTAGTATTCAATTTAAATTTAAATAAAGGTTATACACAAAAATCTTTTAACTTTTTTAAATAATATATCTTAGGTAAACAAGCAAAGGAATCACTAGGTAAGTCTCATCCTAGGCTTGCATTGAACCAGGAAAGGTGTAATAAGAATAGGATTTGGAAAACTAGAACACTTAACATCAAAATACGTTCAGGAAAAGTTCACCTCGTTCAGTCAAGTTCCACCATGGCCGAGATGTTCATCGACTGAGCGATGTATTCTAGGGTTAAGGTTAAAGACTCGAGAGGATTAAGATCATTCTATCACCGTCTTTCCCACAACTTTCAGCCAATCACCCTAGAATCGCATAAGAAACTTAGCCAACAATAATCATGATAACAATAATCAATTTAATGAAAAGGGAATCAATATTCGAACAAGAAAACCTTAAGAAAAAGGTCTCAGTAACTGAATCAAATAACAACAAATCAACGTTCCTCAAATCACAAATCAGCCAAGACAACAAACCAAAAGGGAATCTAAGAAAGTCTTACAAACTCCCTCAAAAGCTAACTCCAAACTATGAATCCCTCCTTCCTTGATCTTCAATCCTTCCTTCAAAGCTTCCAGAAAATCTCTTAATTGCTGGATGTTCTCAGCCTCCAAGCATGGTTGAACTTGTGGAAAATCCAACCCTTTATATATGACAATTATCTTCCAAAGATAATAATATCTTAAAAAGATAATTTCTTATAAAATATATCCACATCTCTAAAATAGATCTCCCAAAAATAATATCTTCCTTCCAGAAATCCAGCCCAAAAATATAAGATATCTTCTTTTCAAAATAAAAAGATCTCAGCCAAAAATGTATATCTCACCGGCGACAAGGTGTTCGCCTCGGTCGGGACACTCCTCAAGATCACCTCGGTCGAGGTGACACTGTAGCTGACCGAGGTGAATCTCAACTGAATGTGAAATCTCTCAAATCTGGTCTAAAGTCAATCTTCTTCATTATTTCCATGTTTTCTGAGTTCTTTCTAAAGCTCCAGAATGTAGCTCCAATGACTCCTTAGCTCCTTAGCTCCATTTTAGTCCAAAACCTGCCATTTTACCTACAATTACAATGAAACTAGGTGTAGACCTCGATTCCCGTAAAGGTAGATGAAACAATAATATAATCACATAATATACATCCATACATGCAGATTTATGAAGATTAAACGTCTAAACCAGCCCCAAAATATAGACTACAATACATGCTATCAAAATACCCCATACTTGTCCCTTGCTTGTCCCCAAGCAAGTTGCAAATCTTAAGTACAAGATAGAATGGATTATAAGTCAGAAAAAGATTAATGAAAAGTATTTCAAAACATTTTTTGTGGTGTGCTCCACTCATAGATCACCCTAAGAGAATGCTTCATGGCAAATAAAATCAATACATGATCGAACCATTTTATAAATATAAGAAAGCTGTCATCTTTGCATAAAATCATAGAATGCATAATAAATCATATTTATTGAAATTAATCATGTATAATCCAGTTTAAACCACCAAGTCAATCAACAAGCTCGAGGTCTCAAGGGCTTCCAAAAGAGGTCAAGAAACGTGTGAGGGTGGGATGTATATAGGGAATGTGGTGCTAGAATCCGGGAAAAGGATCTTACTTCACTTTCTTTGAATCTCAACATCTTCCACCAATAAACTTTGCTTATTTTACTTTACTTTTTGGGATGCATGGACAGAGGTGCACAATAACCGAAGCCTAAGAAATCAACAATCATCAATTTCTCAACATGCCTCAAACCCTTGATGCACATACCATGACCCGTTACGAATATCACTCAATCCGACTTTGGCAAGACACAAACACCCGACTATGTGAATGGTGCCGAGTTACTCATCATCATGATTGACTTCCCCAAACCTATTTACACTTTCAACCAACATCTCAACTTCACTTTCACTTGCTTTTCTTGCTTGCTTCCAAATTTCCGGATAGGTAAAGGGAGGCAAATATGTATATGAGGGGCTAAAGCATGGTAAAGAAGAAGAAGAAGAAGAGAATGAATTGCCTTAATCATCCTAGGAAGAATGTGAGAGAACTCATCATGTGGTGTCAACCTTCAAATTCAACATAATTTTGATAAAAACAAAGTATTAAACATGCCAAAACTTCAAACAAAGCATTTTGCAACTTAAACATATCATAAAACCTTTCGAGCATATAAAGATTTCAAAACCAATATGCAAACAGAATCATCACTGAGGTCATATCCAGAGAAGAAGCACAAAACGTTTCGAAAAATCTCTCAGTTAAGCCACCTCGGTCGAGGTGTTCTAAGTCATCCGAGGTGTTCAACCTCGTTTGGCCAGAATCATCCCGGTCGAGGTCATAAAAATTTTTCTTAAACCAGTTTTTTGACGTTTTTTCTCAAACAAAAACCTATATGCATGCATGTAATGGCAGATAAACACATGAAGCATAAATAAGATCATAAATATCCAAATAGAGTCATACAATCATACACACATAGTCAAATAAGTACATCCACATACCCCATACTTGGGACACATTGTCCCAATGGGTCAAATAAGAGTCAAAGAAAACAGGAAACTCATTGGACCTAGCCGAACTACATAATAAATAAAGAAAAGAAATCCATGCAAGCTCTAATCATGGTCAGCTGGTGGCGGTGGTGGATGTGGGATGTAGGGGTGCTGAGATGGATCAAATGGATACCCCATCATGTGCTGAAACTAGATCTCCATCATGTGTTGCTGGTAGTGCTAGCTCTCTCTAATCTGATGCATCCATCCATCAGTGTATCTACGCTCATCCTCAAAGCGCTGGGATGTATCCACTGTCATGGCTGCGTAGGAGTCTATAATCTGCTTAGTCAGCTCATCAATCCGTCGGTGAGCTACTGGATCTCTGAGTCTGCGGACTCTACGCCGGGCAGGTCGTGATGGTGCTGCTGCCTCCTCCATTGTAGCCTCGTCATCTAAATCGACAACTGGCACACTAGGACCGCCGGTATCAGTACCGGTCTCCATGGCAGCTCCGTCATCATCATACTCCTCATCCTCCGCTGCAGCAGCATCTCTAGCATCTTGTAAGTAGGGAAGCCAAGTAGAAGACTAGTACTGTTGGTCAAAGACTGTGAACTGAGCTCACCAGAGAATGCCCTGAGGAGCAGTCGCCTCCCAAGGCATAACAACATATGGTGTAGTAAGACCACGAGGTACCAGAATACGCCTCATGATCATCTCTTGAAGTCCAAGTGGCTTTGCAGCTGCAACCAATGTGCATGCACTCAAGTCCAAACCCATGGACGTAGCAATAAGGGTCACTAAACCTCCACAACAGATGTCTCCCTTGGCCTTGCCTTTGATCCTGTGCAAGTCCTCAGCCAACATGCCTCCAAAGTCAAGCACTCTACCAGTCACCATGCAAAGTAAGCTCAAAAGCTCTCCCTGTCTGATCTTCTGGGGCGTCTCAGTACGCGCTAGAAGTATCTCGCTGAATATGCGATGGGTAAGACGGAAAGCTAGATGGAAGATAATGCGCTATTTGGAGTCCCCAGGTCTCCATCTATTGTTGTGCTCCACTACATGGGATATCTGCCCCCAAAAATCTCGAGCCACTGCTCGGGAAGGAAAGTCAGTCACGGTGGGAGTCGGGAAGCCAAACACATCTTGAAACTGATCCATCGGCACAATGTAGTTCCGGTTCAGCAACCGGTACTTGATGTTGTTCCTCTTTGGCATGTGAGTGACAAAACTCACAAACTCCATAGTCGGCTCTAGGTAGGCTAGAGCTCGGATCTCCATAAACTCTTCCAGCCCTACCATCGAAATCATCTTCCTCAAGTTCTCTGCTACGTGGAGGCACTCGAAGGTAGAAATGTCTAAGAATCGCGGGGTAACTATGGGACGCCCGCAAATACGATCGAAGTCCGCCTGGTGACGCTCATGAATCACCGGTATGGAAGGAAGAGATGCAAAAGAAGGAGATGAACCACTGGGACCATCTCTAAGAACAAGCTGACGATAAGATCTATTACTCATAATTCTGACAAGAAGGCACCTCGGTCTCTCCAAGAAGCTGAAGAACACCTCGGTCGAGACACAGCTCGACTGGACCGAGGCGAAGTGCTGCACGATTCCATTCTTTGATTTTTCAGTTCTTTTCCCCCTAAACCACTACCAATTGCTTCCTATGGGGTACTTATACTCTTTTCAGCAACAATAATGGGCAAACAGAGCCGGATTTTTCCTAAATCAGTAAAGAGAGGGAAGTTAGGGTTTTTGGATAAATTACCCAAATTACGCAAATTCGGCTCGTCTTTCTTGCAGTTTGGTGCTTGAAATACGATCCTCTTGCTTTTCTTGGTGAAATCGAACAAAAAATTGTAGAAAATGAGCAAGAACTGAGGAAACGAGGAGGATCTCTGCCACGGTCGAGACGAGGTTTGAGAGGGAAAAGTGAGGAGAGAGAAATCCATTTTGCCTTTTATACCCCTCGCTGAATCTGATATCACCTCAGTCGAGGTGGTCCCGACCGGACCGAGGTGTCTGACTGGGTTGTCAGACCTAGTCGCCTCGGTTGCCTCAAGAACATCTCGGTCTAGGGGCTGTGACAGCAACCGAGATGTGTTTCAGTCAAACTCCGTCTTCTCAATTTCTCGAACTTCTGTCCTCCCAGTGGAGCTCCTGAGTTGTAATCCTTCCTTAGAGAGTACCTGGTCTCTGTCTAGGATGCCAAAAACACAGAAAAGCAAACTATCTAAACTAAGCTTAGAAAAGGGAAAAGAAAGCAATACCTTGGGTTGCCTCCCAAGAAGAGCTTGATTTAAGGTCACTAGCTGGATCGTACGGCATCTCTAAACATGCTGGAAGGTGTCCTCACCCCATAATTCACCTTCATCATGGGGTGAGATAAATAAGTCTATCAAACGTTCCAGCAAATGCAAGTGCTCATCGGGGAATGAGTCATCTATGGGTAGGTTGTCCTTCTCGCGCGAGGAGGGAGGTAGCTGGCTGAGGTGATCCGTAACAGAATTCTCGGACCCCTTCTTATCGCAAATATCTAGATCAAACTCTTGAAGCAAGATAATCCATCGAATAAGACACGGCTTCGCATCCTTCTTAGCAAGCAAGTAACGAATAGCTGCATGGTCAGTGTAAACAATAACTTTCGCTCCTACTAAGTAAGAGGGAAATTTCTCAAAAGCATATACAACCACCAAGAGCTCTTTTTCGGTGGTGGCGTAGTTTAGTTGAGCTTCATCTAGCGTCTTGCTAGCATAGCAAATGGCGTTTGTCCGGCCACCCTTCTTTTGTCCAAGTACCGCTCCTACGGCCACGTCACTAGCATCGTACATGATCTCAAAGGGCAAGGTCCAGTCGGGAGGTTGAATGATGGGAGCGGAAATCAATGCTTCCTTTATCCTATAAAACGCATCAAGGCATTCCTGCGAAAACTCAAAGACAACATCCTTATTCAAGAGATTAGTGAATGCTTTAGAAATTTTCGAGAAATCCTTGACGAACCTGATAGCATGAATTATAGTCTATATTTTGGGGTTTGTTTGGACGTTTTATCTTCAATAATCTGCATGTTTGTATGTATAATATGTGATTATATTACCATTTCATCTACCTTTGCGGGAATCGAGGTCTACACCTAGTTTTGTTGTAATCGTAGGTAAAATGGCACGTTTTACATAAAAAAGGAGCAAAAGGAGCTATGGAGTCATTGGAGCTACATTCAGGAACATAAGGAACCATCCAGGAAGCATAGCCATGGATTAGAGATTCACTTTGGACCAGATTTGAGAGATTTCACATTCAGTTGTGACTCACCTCGGTTGACTACAGATTCACCTCGACCGAGGTGATCCAGAGAAGTCGACTCGACCGAGGCGAACACCTGGGATGCGGCGAGAATATTTTATTCTTGGCTGAGATCTTTTATCTTTGGAAAGAGATCTTATATTTTTGGGCTTGGCTCATGGAAGGAAGAAGATATGATAGATCATATATTTTACCTATTTTTATGGGAAGAGATCTTTCTAAGATATCTTATCTTTGGAGAGTAATTTTCCTATAAAAAGGGTTGGATTTCCCACAAATCCACATCATGCTATACCACCGATCAGGGTTTATACACCGCTGCAGCCATACTCCAGTTGGGAGATTCGAAGAACCTTTTTGAAGGTTGAAGGAAGATTGAAGATTATAGCTTTTATAGCTTTTGAAGGGTTTTTGTAAGATTATCTTAGATTCCCTTCCTTGTTGTCTTGCTTTGTTGGATTTTTATCCAAGGAACTCTTTTGTTGTGATATTTGATTCAGTTATTGAAGTCTTTTCATTAAATTCTTCTTGCTCAAATATTCACTTTCTTCCCATATACTTGATTAATACTTCCATGATGATGAGTGGCTAATCTCTTTGTGTGATTCTAGGGTGATTGGCTGAAGGTTGTGGGAAAAACAATGATAGAATGATCTTAATCACAGTAGGACCCTGAAAGTTCGAGTCTTTAGCCTTAACCCTAAGCATCTCGTTCAGTCGATGAACATCTCGGCCGGGGTGGAATTTGGCTGACCGAGGTGACTTATCTGATCCGAAACTGAGAGTTAAGTGTTAGAGTTTGCCAAATCCTATTCTTATTACACCTTTCCTGATTCAATGCAAGCTTAGGATGAGACTTACCCGGTAATTCCTTAGTTTGTGTACCTAAGATCATAAGTGTAGGTAATAAAGGTTTGTCCTTTATTGGGGTTTGAGTGTGCTTTCATCCCATCTTTGTGAGTTAGCCTGAGACTTACCCGGTAAAGGTTGATTCTATTCCCTTAGATGGTGTGTTAGTTTGAGGTTATAGTTCTTTATCTTAATTCCTTAGACTTACCCGGTAATAGGAGTTATGGTTTGGGATTAGTGAGTAGTGAGACTTACCCGGTGATCTATTCCACTTTAGTAACACCTTCCCCATGCAAAAACCTCAGCTTTGTCCGCTTATCTTTAGATCTTGAGTTGGAACCACAACTAGATGCTTTAATCCCTAGAATTGCATTTTTCCTTATTTGACTTCTATATCATCTTTGATTGTTTTGATTACCTTTTGTGGTTAGTAATTACTAAAGCATACCGTAATTGGACTTTGTTTTACTAAGTCCCTGTGATCGACCCTTGGAATTTCTTGCTTTTTACTACGATTGACCCGTACACTGCGGGTTCACATCCTTGTTTTAAGCTTACATCTAGGGTTATAAATTTAAAGCTTGCACACACCGTTTGAAGCGAACAGAACCTCCTGTAGAAACCTGCATGCCCGAGAAAACTCTGCACACACTTAACAAAACAAGGGGGAGGAAGTTTTTCAATAGTCTCGATCTTAGCTCGATCGACCTCAATACCTTGGTTGGAAACGAGGTGTCCTAGCACAATTCCTTCACTAACCATAAAGTGACACTTCTCCCAATTCAAAAGGAGATTAGTGTCTTCACAGCGTTGTAATACTCGAGAAAAGTTAGACATATTAAAAGAGGAACCATATACCGAAAAGTCATCCATGAATACCTCCATGATCTCCTCTATGTACTCGGAAAAGATAGCCATCATACATCGCTGGAAGGTAGCGGGTGCATTACATAATCCAAATGGCATCCCCCTATAAGCGAATGTCCCCCATAGACAAGTGAAAGTGGTCTTCTCTTGATCATCCGGATGGATAGGAATCTGAAAGAAGCCGCTATAACCATCTAGATAGCAAAAATGGGAATGATGGGCTAACCGTTCAAGCATTTGGTCGATGAATGGAAGTGGAAAATGGTCCTTCCAGTTGGAATCAACTCGTTGTTCTTATTTGTCACAACGGTCATCCCTCCTTTCTTCAGAACTACATGCATTGGGCTCACCCACTTGCTATCTGAGATAGGAAATATGATACCTGCATCCAACAACTTAAGAATCTCCTTCTTCACAACGTCTTTCATGATCGGATTTAACCTTCTTTGAGGTTCCCGTGAAGTCTTATGATCATCTTCCATTAGTATTCTATTCATGCAGAAAGAAGGCTTAATACCAATAAGATCATCAATAGTATATCCCAAAGCCTTTTGATGTTTTCTCAAGACATGCATCAGTTTAGACTAATCAGTTTTGGAAAGGGAAGCACTTACGATGGCGGGATATGTAGAATCCGGTCCAAGGAAAACATACCTCAAGTGACTTGGAAGCGGTTTAAGCTCCACAACTGGGGGTGCTTTCTGAGGGGGATCCTTGCTTCCTCCTTCCAGTGGAGTAGACTTAGATCGAAGAATTGGACTTTCAAAAGTCTCAATTGACATCATCTCGCTTGCGACCGCGGTCGAGGTCCAAGGTGGGTGACCGAGATGTTCTTCAGATAAGAACACCTCGCTTGGTCCAGAAAGTGCGTCGGTCGAGGTATTGGAATTGGGAACGAAACTTGAATTTCTCCTCTCCTGGATTAGTTTCTCAATCTAAGATCCTGGATTTGCTTCCAGTGCCTTTAAGCTACGTATATCTGCATCACAAGAAACATCTATACCTTCCTCCATTAAGCTAAAACTAAGAACTCTTTCAAGAGGGTCATTAATAAGGATAGAGCTCACCAATTCTCTTCATTCTTCTTCATCATAGATGTTGAAGATATCATCCTCCAGCGGCTCTCCTTTCATTGCAGCAAGCAATGCAAATTCCACTTGATCTCCACCAATGTTGAATTTCCACTTGGCATTCTTACAATCCACATTGCAACCCGAAGTTGCTAGAAATGGTCTCCCGAGAATGATAGGAACGGGATAATCTGTGGGTATATCAAGTACAACAAAGTCTATAGGTAAATATAAGTTACCTAACTTGACGGGAACGTCTTCCAAGATGCCCACACGATGGGTAATGGAGCGATCCGCCATGTACAACCTTATCTTCACCGGCTTGGGTTCTCCAAGTCCGATTCTCTCACATAGCTCCAGCGGGATGATGCTCACGCTGGCTCCTAGATCACACAACGCCTCACAAGTTACATCCCCAACTTGAATGGGAATTCAAAATGAGCCGGGATCTCTCAACTTGGGTGGCATCTTTTCCTTCATTATTTGAATGAGCTCCGAGGACTTAGATGTCATCCTTACTTCTCCAAAGTCTTCCAGATTCCTCTTCCTTGATAGAATTTCTTTCAAGAATTTCCCATAGGCGGGCATCCATAGAATAACATCAAGGAAAGGGATGTTAATGTGTAGTTTATTCATCAAGTCAAGAAACTTACCAAAATGCTTATCTAGATGTGCTCTGACCCTTGACTGAAGGAATAGAAGTGGTGGTTTATAAGCAGGAGGTGGAACATAAACTTCAGATTTATCTTTCGCTTTCTAGGGTTCCACCTCGGATGGCACCTCGACCGAAGTGTTCTTCGTCTGGTCCTGGACCGAGGTGTTCTTCGTCTGCACTGGCACCGACCGAGGTATTGGATCTCCATTTTTTAGTCCACTTCTTGTCGTTATTGCCATAATCTACCCCTTAGGGTTGCTCTTTGTCCTTACTGGGAGCTTCGCTGGATCTCTTGGCGCTTCATTCGCCTTATTAAAGAATTGTTGCTCTAAGGCTTTTTGTGCCTTCGAAAATGAAGTCATTGACGTCTCCATAGCATTGACCTTGATCAAAATTGCCTCCAGCACTGCATCTTTCTTCTCTGGCTGGGACGAACTTGATCCAGGCTTATGGCTCTTCAATGGAGTAGAAGAAGAAGATGAGGGGTTAAAAGAATTATTAGAATTGGAATAAGGGTTACCCGGATTTGGTTGATTAGATCTCCAATTGTTGCTGTTGGAGCCTCTATTGTTGTTGTAATTGTTGTTCTGTGACCCTTGGTTGTTGTTTCTTTCTTTATATTCTCCATCTTCCTTCTTCGTGTGAGCTACTAAAAGCTCCTTCAATTGCTTCACATCATTTTTAAGGGAGATGAGTTGATTATCATTTGATGAAGTGTCCTGGAAACTAAATCTCTTAGCTCCATTTTCGGCCCCTTGATGGGAGTACTTCTCCATATGTAAAGCTTGCTTTTCAATGAACTCCCAAGCTTCGTCTATCGGCATATCCATGAATGTGCCGGCAGAAAGTAGTTGAAGATTGAATTGAGTAGCTCCATCCAATCCCTTGAAGTATATCTCCAGCAACTCTATCTTTAAAATCCCATGATGTGGGCAATCCAATAGAACGTCTTTCAATCTCTCCCATGACTTGGACAAACTCTCCTTGTCCTTCATGACGAATGCATTGATCTTCCCTCTCATTTCAGCGGTCTTGGAGGGGGGAAAGAACTTTGTTAGAAACTCCGTCGTCATCTCTTCCCAAGTGTTGATCTTTCCGGGTGGAAGAGATTGATACCAAGTAAGCGTCCTGTCTTTCAAAGAAAAGTAAAAAGGCCTCAGCTTGTAGTTGTTGTTTTCCAGCCTTGAAGGTCTCAAGGTCTCCATTAGAATCTCGTAGTTTTGTAAATGGTGATGCGGACACTCCCTTTCTAACCTCCAAATTGGCATTGGCGGATCATGGATAGAAATTGCGGTCGAAGTTCGTAATCATGCTCAGCTGGATCACATAGGTTGACTCCTGGACACCTCACTTGCTGTTTAGGGTCCATACTTTGCCCTAGGGTTTGTGGAACTCCAGCAAAAAGAGCATCTCGGACAGGCATCCGAGGTGGATGTATCTCGGCCGGGGAAACATGGACTGGGTCTTGCCTTGGTCGAGGATCTGGGATCGGTCGAGGCAGAACTGGGCCCTTAGAGCGGCCATATCTGCTTCGATCTCTTCCGTTCTCGCGCGAGTCTGCTCTCTTTCTCGCTGCAGTTCTTCCTTATTGAGGCGTAGCTGTTCCAACGCCTTCTTCAATTCGGCCTAAAGATCGCGATTGTCTTGATTGGCCATCTTAGCTTCTTTCAATCGTCGCTTGTATGTCTTTTCTGGTTCGGGATCGTAAGGAAGGATTTCCCTCCCAACACGGGTTCTTCGCATAAACCTATGTAAAATATCCTGTAAAACACTCAAGTAGAGTGGTTAGTAGCAACAAGGGCAATTGCCCCGAAAGACAACCGCAACCGGCTCGGTCTACACCAAGTCCCCGACAACGGCGCCAAAAACTTGTTCACTCCAAACGGTGTGTGCAAGCTTTAAATTTATAACCCAAGAAGTATGCTTGAACAAATATGCGAACCCGTAGTGTACGGGTCAATTGTAATAAAAAAGAAAGAATTCCATGGGTCGATCACAGGGACTTAGGTGAAACAAAGCACATAATCGGTTGTCAAGTATTGCAATTAACCAAGAGCAATTAAAGTAATCAAAGATGATGTAAAAGTCAAGTAAGGGGAAAATGCGGATTCTAGGGATTAAAACATCTAGTTGTGGTTCCGACTCAAGACCTCAAAGGATAATGCGGACAAAGCTGAGGTTTGCAAAGGAAAGGTGTTTCTAAGGTGGGAATAGATCACCGGGTAAGTCGCACTACTCACTATCCCAAACCAAAGCTCCTATTACCGGGTAAGTCTCAAGGTATTAAGGAAAGGAACTATAATCTCAAACCAACACACCACCCAAGGGAATATAATCAACCTTTACTGGGTAAGTCTCAGGCTAACTCACAAAGATGGAATGAAGGCACACTCAAATCCCAATAAAGGATAAACCTTTGTTACCTACACTTATGATCTTAGGTAAATAAGCAAAGGAATCACCGGGTAAGTCTCATCCTAGGCTTGCATTGAACCAGGAAAGGTGTAATAAGAATAGGATTTGGCAAACTAGAACACTTAACATCAGAATAGGTTCAGGAAAAGTTCACCTCGTTCAGTCAAGTTTCACTCCGGCCGAGATGTTGATCGACTGAGCAAGGTGTGCTAGGGTTAAGGTTAAAGACTCGAGCTTTCCGGGTCCTGCTGGGGTTAAGATCATTCTATCATCGTCTTTCCCATAACTTTCAGCCAATCACCCTAGAATCGCATAAGAAACTTAGCCAACAATCATCATGATAACAATAATCAATTTAATGAAAAGGGAATCAATATTCGAACAAGAAAACCTTAAGAAAAAGGTTTCAATAACTGAATCAAATAACAACAAATCAGCGTTCCTCAGATCACAAATCAGTAGCCAAGACAACAAACCAAAAGGGAATCTAAGAAAGTCTTACAAACTCCCTCAAAAGCTAACTCCAAACTATGAATCCTTCCTTCCTTGATCTTCAATCCTTCAATCCTTCCTTCAAAGCTTCCAGAAAATCTCTTAATTGCTGGATGTTCTCAGCCTTCAAGCATGGTTGAACTTGTGGAAAATCCAACCCTTTATATAGGAGAATTATCTTCCAAAGATAATAATATCTTAAAAAGATAATTTTCTATAAAATATATCCATATCTCTAAAATAGATCTCCCAAAAATAATATCTTCCTTCCTGAAATCCATCCCAAAAATATAAGATATCTTCTTTCCAAAATTAAAAAATCTCAGCCAAAAGTATATATCTCGCTGGCGACAGGGTGTTCGCCTCGGTCAGGACGCTCCTCAAGATCACCTCGGTCGAGGTGACACTGTAACTAACCGAGGTGAATCTCAACTGAATGTGAAATCTCTCAAATCTGGTCCAAAATAAATCTTCTTCATTAATTCCATGTTTCCTGAGTTCTTTCTAAAGCTCCAGAATGTAGCTCCAATGACTTCTTAGCTCCATTTTAGTCCAAAACGTGCCATTTTACCTTCAATTACAACGAAACTAGGTGTAAACCTCGATTCCCGTAAAGGTAGATGAAACAACAATATAATCACATAATATACATCCATACATGCAGATTTATGAAGATAAAACGTCTAAACCAGCCCCAAAATATAGACTATAATACATGCTATCAAGAAGGTCACGGTGAAGATTTACTTGAAGACATCCAACGGCTTTCAAGTGAAGAACGTTGAAGAGAAGATCTCGGCTACAAGAAGATCTTATCTACAATGGCTAGTTCTCAAACAACATGAGAAGATCTCGCTCAAACAAACATCGGATTCTATGGAAGAAAGAAGATGCAACGGCTGTAAGATAACGGCTAGAAGAAGATCATCCATAGAACACTATAAAAGACAAATTGATTGAAGATGAAGATAACAAAGCATACCAACGATCATACAAGACATCTTCATCGATCCAAAAGTTTATCTTTCTCTTTGAGCATACTTTAGTTGATTCGATAGAGTGAGATAAAGCTTCATTGGAATATCATTTTAGTGGTATACTCAAGAACGTTACTCTGTGAAGTAACTAGGCTTTTATTGCTAGAATATAGTTGACTAGATCTTAGCATTGAAGCTACATTGAGAGAAGAAGGGAAGTTATTCTAGGTTGTATCTAGGACTCACAATAAGCAGATAATAGATAGTTAGAATCCTAGGGTCGGAAATCCTAGACGGAGAGTAGGTTGTTAGGGCCGAACTTCGTAAACATATCGTGTGTCGATCTTTTCAATTCCGCACCTTATATCACGTTTTATTGTGTCTAACAACTTTCTGCAGGTTTTGGAGTCAAGGCCTTGAGATCCACTTTAAAGCCTTGAAAAACAGCTTTGTGACTAAGCGCAGAGATCCACTTCAAGGCCTTGAGATTAGTTTCAAAGCCTTGATATCCGATATTGAAAAAAGTCCCCACACTCTATTTAACCTCCCTTCTAGAGTATTTATATCCTTATTAATCCTCTACTCGGTTCTTCAACATTAGAAATAAATGAGTGTGTAACACCCGTATCAAAAGGAACTCTAAGAGGTAAAGTTAATCTGAA
The DNA here is from genome assembly GCA_033239125.1 of Fagopyrum homotropicum. Lineage (NCBI taxonomy): Eukaryota > Viridiplantae > Streptophyta > Magnoliopsida > Caryophyllales > Polygonaceae > Fagopyrum > Fagopyrum homotropicum. The sequence continues at coordinate 57,032,434 of BSWB01000008.1, read as the reverse complement.
TGGTAACTGTAGTGACTGAACCTGGCGGCTCCTCAACACTCCGCAACTCAAAAACGCAAGCCTGTGCTCCTTTAGTATCGGTGGTACCTCCACCACTACCTCTACCTCTACTCGGTCCTGGTACAAAACCTTGAGTAGCAGGATGATCTGGGACTCGTTGTTATTGCCCTTATAAACGATATAGAGATTACATTTGACCGCCTCTTGCAACACTAGTAGGGGAAGAACCTTATTGAGAAGAAGCCTTGCCTTGTCGGCAAAAGGTAGCCACTAGTAGGGGAAGAACCTTATAGAGTTTCTACTAACTCTACCCGTCTATCCTTTGGGCATCTGATCGACTCTAGCGCTGAGTCCACATGCCCGATCCAAAGCTCGACCTCAAGGTGCACCTTTCCATAGAAAAGGGGATACTCCTATCTAGTGAAAAGTCTTCAACCAAGAATCTGGTCGTGGTGCTCTCGGCTCTTCTTGAGCCGTGGCAACCTCACCAGCTTGTGCCGGTATGATTGACACCTGTGTCGCTCCCTGTGACATCTCAAATGATCTCACAAGTGCTGGTGGATATGGGGCACATCTACCTGCCCTGACAACCTCTTCTACTTGACGGATATAAGCGCGGAACTTTTGTCCTCCCAATGAGACGTGATCTACATCATTAGATCGTACTAGTTGGGCTCTTTGTCCAGCTGTCATCCCGTTCCTAACCTCCGGAATGATACTCTCAACTACCTCCTCTACTCTATCCTCCGCTAATGGCGGATCAGCTATGGGAAACTGTCCTTGACCTATGACTATTGGAGGAAGAGGTGGTCTACCTCTACTCCGTCCTACTATGGATATTGCTCTAGTACGAACCATCTGCGGTATAAGCATATCTAACGTATAAGGCCAAGCCAAACTATATATATTATATATATAATAATCAAATCCAAGAGACTAACTATAGTCCACGTACACACTAAATTGTAGAGATCTGCAGAAGGACTGATCGCATTGTATACATTCTATCCCAAATCGACTATGAACAGGTTTTTAAAACTAAAATTCCGTTTGAAAACTCATACCCCTTTTGGGTTCTGTTTATTTATCTATTTGGCCTTTCAAGAAGATTCCAAGTGCGATTGTTGTTAACCTACGGCTTTGATACCATGTTTGTAGCACCCCAAATCCATAGGACTCGGAGTGCTACGGGTTAGGACCTCACAATGGGTTCTGACCCTAGACTAATAATAAGTTCATTGGATCTTACAACAAGACACAAATAAATATAAAACAATCCTTAATAAAACTGAAATATCAGATAATATAGTACATACAAAACCCCATAGCCAAGTAACAAAACGGTATCATCATATACATATATACATCCCAAAAACCCATACACATCCTAGATGTACGGCAACCCTCGGCTGATCACTTCTCTAGATCACTCTACAGTCCTTCTATCCTACAAGGTATCTACAACACGATATGAAACCGTCAGCTACCAATTCATATATAAGATCATGTATAAGCACATACACACATCAGAATAACAATAAACACCAAGCACGCTATCATACGGTTCCCGTCTAAATATCTTTATAAGTTCATAGATTCAGATTTCATAGACCATCTAGAGTGGCTAGGAGTACCTCTCCGTATACCATGTGGAATGGATTATTATCCTTATTTTATACTAGGTCTGGTCAAGTTTATAAGAACCTCTTTTCTTAAATCGTATGGAGTGGCTAGGAACACCTTTCCATATACCATGTGGAGTGGATTAGTATCCTCACCTTATACCAAGTTTAACTAATCATATTTCGATCATAATAATCAATATATATATATCGCATGCTATAAAGCACATAACACACACCACCCATGCACACATCCAATATAGGAATGCATCTAAGTAAGTCCTATATGCATACCTGAATTACATTAATCTCAACAGTCAATCAACCTCTCCAAATTCCCATAGGGATGAACACTGCTTGATAAACAAGGCATAGATATATCAATCATCACATCATCAAACTAGAAGACTCGTTCCTAGTTCCCAAGGGATCACAAGGATCATAACATTGTAATCAACCTCGAATATTAAATCAAACCTCAAAGCCTAATCAAGGCATATACCCATAATATCATCATCAATCTCATTACATAAATAACCTAACATGCTTCTAAACGAAGATCAAGAGGAAGGGATGAACTTACCAAAAAACTTGGTAAGTTCTGAAGAAGGAGCGAGCAAAGGAAGGCGTGAGTGGGGTGACAAGGTCCGGCGTTGCTACTACGGCTGAGCACAGGCACGGGGGCGGCCACACACCCAAAGGCGTGGAGGCGGCTCCAGCAAGCCGCAAGTGCAGTTTCCTCAACAGAGCACAACTCCAATGTGCTCTTTGACGGATCTCAAGTTCAACACTTCTCTTTTGGAAGTAATCAAGGCTAAACAACCTATATTCATATACATATACACAGCACATCAAACGTTCATCAATATACCATACATGATCAACTTGTTGGATTTGCCAACATGGAAGAAGAATAAGAAGGAAATGAAGGAATATAAAAGGAGGAGAAACATCTCATCACCTCTTTTGCAAATCACACGGAAAGGGATCACAGTTGCAACTCAGTAGCATCCACAACAACCATCTAACACATCACCATCATCAACATTCAATCTTCAAAGCAAGACGATCCAAAGAAGAAGAAAAGAACAAGGAGAAAGAAAGAAGAAGAGAATGCGCGTGAGAAAGAAAGAGAAGAAGAAGATCTGAAGAGAGGGAGTAAACCCTCACAAGAAAGAAGGAGAAGATACTTAAGAGGGACGAAAATAGAAAGGTGGTCGGCAAAAAGTCAGCCGCCTACAATGATAGCCCCCGACCGCGGCTCATCCTCACCGCGACCGCGGCAACGTGAGTGCGGCCATGGCAAGGTGCGATCGTGGGACCTTCACCTAAGCATTGTTTTTACATCCTCTTGCCTTGCTCTCCATCTCGCTTCTTCCAAGGCTTTGTTCCGAAGTCTAAGATGCTCCAAAGTTTCATCAAGTTCAGCTCGGGTATTCTCTAAGGCCATCAGCGGTCCTGAAAGATCAAAAGACTCATAGAAAAAAGATTAAAAGAAAAAGCAAAGTCTAAACTATCGATGACAAAAGTCACCAATTGATCTAAACCTAGTCCCCGGTAACGGCGCCAAAAACTTGTTCGCTCTCAGACGTGTGTAAATATAATGAATGAAATAGATTTAAATTTATACTTGAAATAAAAGCCTAAACATATAAGCGAACCCGCAGTGTACGAATCAATTGAAACAAAAGAAAATATTTCAAGGTCGAACACAAGGACTAAGGTGAAATCAATATGGTGATTAATCAAGAATATAATTGACCTTGCAAAAGAAAAAGATGAGAAAAGAGCAAATCTATGACTAATAAAATAAATAAAGCAAAGCAAAGATATGATTTATGGTAATTGGAAAACTTCAGATTCTAGAGGCTAAAGCATCCGGTTGTAGTTTTAGATTTTAGACTTCTAAAAACACTTGGACAAAGGTGGGATTGCAAAGGAAATGTGTTTCTAAGGTGGGAAAGATAACGGGGGAGGTTGATAGGTGATGGAATCACTATCATTTAGGGTAGTTTTTAGAGTCTTTTTGTTGTATTAGTGTCGGTTTATGCTAATAACTCCTTGGTCTAGAAGAAGAAGACTAAAAGAAGCTAAGGAAGGAGTTATAAGCACTTAGGAGTGAAGTTCGTTCATGAAGCAAAGCTTCTGTTGCTTCACCGCCCCCACGGAGCCTTGTCACCACCACTACGGGTGACACCTTACTTCGGAGCGCTCCCTGCGCCTTCGCGAGCCACAATGACTGTCACCGCACCTGCGTCAACCCCTGGCGCCCCTGCGGTGACTTGCCCTGAAGAAGCGAAGACCAGCGCCCCTGCGCCTCTGGCTGCGCCTCAACCTAGGAGCTGAAAGATGAAGAGTCTGTGTCACCGCCCCTGCGTTGACACTGGGACGCCCCGGCGGCTTGGCATCAGAAACGGCACGAAGTTGAAGAGTCAGACGTTTGAAGAGCATTAAACATCCGCCCCTGCAGAATTGCCTAGCTGCCCCTGCGGCCATGAAAAAGATCAAGCGTTTTTGCCTTCACCGCCCCTGCGGAGCTGAAGGCCACCCCTGCGGTTCAACGACAGAAGCTTTACTCCGGCTGTTTACACCACCTATATGGCATTAAAGGTGGTTGTTTTGGGCCGGCCATTTACTCCTATTTAGTGTCTTTTGTAGTATAAATAGTCCTTGGTTGATTGCTAGAATGATCCACTTGTTACCCATCATTATCCACTTAGAATCCAATTTTCTCATCATTTCCATTGTAATGAGTTGCTAACTCCCCTGCTACATTGGGTTGGTTTGAAGATGCATCGTTACTTTGGTTGTAAGTTATCTTTAATATAAGTTTTCATTCAGTAATGCTTTGTGTTTCCTTGATCTTTATTTTCTAATTCCATATTTGATTAACACTTAAGATTGATCACCTTAGGTTCTAAAGTGCATGCAAAGAACTAGTTTTAATAGGTTCCGGGTTCGGGTCTTTAATCTAGTAGTAAACTTTAACTAATAACGGGTTGTAATTACTTAAAGAAAAGGAACACAAATATAAAGATAAGATTAACGGTTTTAATCTATTCTCAATATCCCTTAGTCTTTATTTGAAAGCTAACTTGTTAATTGTTCTTGTAGGTTTACGTAACACTAACCTGTTAAGTTGTGTTGATGCCGGTTGGCTCATCACATATATATGATCAAGACGGGAGATTACTTGAAAACTTGTAAAAGGAACTCACCAAGTAGAAATTGCATGCTAAGAATCAACCTAGTGTAGATTCATCCATTATTGTCTTACTTGCTGCGTTATTCGTTTTCATAAGTTTTTGTGTGCAACAATTCAACCAAACCCCCCTTCCCTGTTACTTGTTCTTATAATCAATAATCGCATTTAATTAAAATACCTTAAGTCTCTTGGGTTCGACCCTTACTTAACCACTATACTTGTTTTAGTGCTAAGTCGGGATTATATTTTGATAGGGTATAGACGACCATAGAAATAACCCTCAGTCAAATTTTGGCGCCGTTGCCGGGGAGTTTGTGTTTTTATTCTATTGTTATTATTGATTATTGGTTTGAAACATTTTTATGGTTCAAACCCGTGCTACTAACTCCGGCTTTGCTTCTTTTGATCTAGAAATTGAGAGGACGCACATCCAGCAATGAAGACAACAACAACTCCAACAAGAAATGGCTGATCGTACTCTTCGTCAACTCACTCAGCCCACTTTGGCTCAAAACCCTCTTGCGGTTACCATACCGGCATTAGGGGAAGGAATCAACTTTGAGCTCAAGCCGGGTCTCATCCACTTGCTTCCGTCTTTCCATGGGCTAAGTGGTGAAGACCCCATCAAACACCTTGGGAAGTTCCATACCGTGTGTATGAGCATGAAGCCGGCTAATATTACTGAAGAACAAATCAAGATGAGGGCATTCGGCTTCACACTCAAAGATTCAGCCGATGATTGGTATTACCACCTTCCATCCGTGAGTATTGACACATGGGAGAACCTCCACAAGGCGTTTCTGGTGAAATACTTCCCAGCCAAGAAGGCGAATAGCTGGAAGAAAGCTATAAGCAACATCGAGCAAGAGGCGGACGAAACTCTTTATGAGTACTTCGAAAGATTCGCACGCCTCCGATCCAGCTATCCTTTCCACGGATATTCGACTCAAGATCTAGTCTTGTACTTGTACAATGGCTTGCTCGATAATGAAAGGAGGATCGTCGATGCGGCTTGTGGAGGTAACATTCTTAACTCTACCCCTGACCTTGCTTTTGAAAAAATACAGGAACTAGCTGAAGGGACCCGTAATTTTGGAAGGACTCCTTCCAAGAGAGGTGTTCATGCTGTGAATTCCGGGAAGAGTGAGATCTCCACTGAGCTCACGGAGCTGAAGGAAATGGTGAAGATACTAACACTTATGGGAACACCACAACAAGTCAAAGCTTGTGGAGTGTGTGCTGACCCATACCATCCAACGGACATGTGCCCCCAAGTCCAGGATGATGATGCCGAGGTAAATGTGATGGGTTATGGACAACCACAACAGCAAAGGCCTAGAAACGATCCCTATGCACAAAATTTCATGCCAAATTGGCGTGATCAACAAAACTTTCGTTCGAGGGATCAACAAAACCAATAACAACAGCCCCGTCAAGGTAAGTATCAATCAACTGAAGACATGTTGCAGGTTTTGACTAAACACTTTGCTACTCATGTCCAAACAACAGAATCCAGCATCAAGAACCTTGAAAAACAGGTTGGGCAAATGGCGGAAGCCATTACAAGAACCGAAGCTAGATTCTCCGGAGGATTGCCTTCCCAGACGCCTATAAGCCCCAAGGAGAATGTTAGTGCCCTAACATTAAGGAGTGGGAAGCAAATCCAATAAAAACCAGCAAAAGAACCACAAAGCAAACCCTCTGTCGAGTTTACCGCCCCCACATCTGCCCCCGCGGCTGCAACTGCGCACAACACCGAGCAGACGCCGCCCCTGCGGCTGGATGTCCCCGCCCTTGCGGTGACAACCCCTGAGCAGCACCTGCGCATACAAGCTAACGCCCTTGCGGAAAACACGACAAAAGCATCTACTGAGAAGGATTCCCACATCCGGCCTAACTTTCCGCCACTGTACTCTGAGAAACCACTAGCTCCGTTTCCCGAGGCTCTGAAGGAGAGAAGAATCATTGAGGACAAAGACCTCTTTGAGACTTTCTCCAAATGCGAGGTAAACATTCCCCTCCTTAAGCTAGTGAAGAATATTCCTAAATATGCTCGTTTCTTGAAGGAACATTGCACTATCAAGAGGAATCAGAAGCTGAAGGGGAACAAAAAGTGCAAGTAAGTGAGCATGTGTCGGCTGTTTTCCAACGGAGAATGCCCAAGAAGTGCAGCAATCCGGGCATAGTAAACATTCTTTGTGTTATAGGGGAAACCCGTTTTGACAAAGCAATGCTTGATCTTGGTGCTACTATAAATGTTTTACCATATTCTATTTACAAATCACTTGGCCTTGGGCCATTAACGGAAACTAATTGTAGTACAACTTGCTGATAGATCTAATGTGTACCCGAAAGGGATAATTGAAGATGTATTAGTAATGGTAGACAACCTAATTTTTCCTGATGATTTCTTCGTAATGGAAATGCAAAATGATTCGCATGCTGCACCCATATTGTTAGGTAGAACATTTTTAAAAACTGCTAGGACTAAAATCGATTATGTTAGTGGCAAACTAACCATGGAGTTTGATGGTGAAATAGTGGAATTTGACATCTATGATGCAATGAAATTTCCTAGTGATGATCACTCTTTATGTGTTATTGACATTGTTGAACCTTTTGTGCAAGACATTGATAATTTCAAATCAGAATATGTACTAACATCCCGCATGAAAGAGGTCCTAGCCCAATTAGATGGGCATAAAAGGCTACATATCTCCAATTTGGCCATTGGGCCCACTTTACTAACCCCAAGCGAGAAGCTTGTTCCATCTATAGTGCAGGCACCAGAAATAGAATTGAAGGATCTTCCGTCACACCTCAAGTACGTTTTCCTTAGAGAACACAATATCTTGCGGTGATCATCTCCAACAAGTTGACTACCGGTCAAGAAGACAAGTTGGTGAAAGTGCTAAAAGAGCACAAGACGGCCCTTGGATGGACCATTGCGGACATCAAAGGGATAATCCCTTCAACTTGCATGCATAGGATCTTACTTGAGGATAAAGCCAATCCCTCTAGGCAACCTCAACGGAGGTTGAATCCGCCAATGATGGATTTGGTCAAGAAGGAAGTGTTGAAGCTCCTCCAAGCAGATATCATCTTCCCTATATCGGATATCACTTGGGTTAGTCCAACCCAAGCGGTTCCAAAGAAAGGAGGCATCACTATGGTGGAAAATCAACATGGAGAGATGGTCCCGAGCAAAACACAAACCGGATGGAGAGTTTGCATTGACTACCGCAAGCTCAACAAGGTAACACGTAAACACCATTTACCATTACATTTTATTGACCAAATGTTGGAACATCTTGTAGGTCATCAGTACTACTACTTCCTTGATGGATATTCGGGCTATTTCCAAATAGCCATCGCACCGGAAGATCAAGAAAAGACGACTTTCACTTGCCCATTTGGCACTTTTGCGTACCGCAGAATGCCATTTGGACTTTGTAACGCACCCGACACCTTCCAATGGTGCATGATAAGTATTTTCTCCGAATACATAGAAAATTTCATTGAAGTCTTCATGGACGATTTTACCGTCCATGGAGACAGTTTTGATGCATGTTTAGGACACTTAAAACATGTTCTTGAAAAATGTGTTAAAACCAATTTAGTTCTTAATTCGGAAAAATGTCATTTCATGGTCGAACAAGGAATTGTGTTAGGACATGTAATATCCTCAAAAGGGATAGAGGTAGATAGGGCAAAGGTTGATGTAATTTAAAATTTACCTTAACCTACAAATGTTCGGGAAATCCGATCTTTTCTTGGTCATGTAGGTTTCTACCGACGTTTCATCAAAGACTTTTCGAAGATCTCAGCACCCTTATGTGAACTGCTCAAGAAAGACGTCACCTTCATAGTAGATGAGAGTTTCAAGAAAGCTTTCCACACTTTGAAGGGATGTCTTACCACCGCACCGATCATCCGTTCTCCGGATTGGGAGAAACCTTTCGAAATCATGTGTGACGCCAGTGATTACGCCGTTGGAGTAGTCTTAGGAAAAAAAGACGGACGGGCTTCACATGTGATCCATTATGCGTCTATGACACTCAATGGAGCACAAAGGAATTACTCTACCACCGAGAAGGAAATGTTAGCGGTGGTTTTTTCCCTTGAGAAATTCAGGCAGTGCCTACTTGTGGTAAAGGTAATTATCTTCATTGACCATGCAACTCTTAGGTACCTCATGGCGAAGAAGGAAACAAAACCACGATTGATTCGATGGGTGCTCCTTCTAAGTGAGTTTAACCTAGAGATACGGGACAAGAAGGGGGCTGAGAACGTGGTGGCCGATCATTTGAGCAGACTAGTGAAAGAAGAAGAGGATCCAGGAAAAGGAAGAGAGATAGATAGAAGCTTTCCATACGATACATTTTCCACAACTCTCTGTTGTGTAACCGCCCCCGCGCCTCACACCAGCCGCTCCTGCGGCTCAGTCTAGGCGCCCCTGCGGAATTGTCGACAGAGGTTTGTCTTAAGCTCCAATCTTTTAAGGCTTGGTTTACTGACATCGTGAACTTCATTGTCAGGAAGTAGTACCCTCCAGATTTCACTAAGGCACAACGAGAGAAGGTAAAGGTTGAAGCTCGACACTACGTTTGGGACGATCCTTACCTTTAGAAGCATTGTAGTGACCAAGTGATCCGACGTTGCATCCCGGACAATGAGGTACAATCCGTCCTAACTTTCTGTCATTCTGAAGCATGTGGGGGGCACTTTGGGGCACACAAAACTGCAAGAAAAGTTTTGGATGCCGATTTCTTTTGGCCACACATTTTTCGAGACGCTTTTGCGATTTGCAAAGTGTGTGATAGATGCCAAAGGGTAGGGAATCTTTCAAGGAGACATGAAATGCCCAAATCCTCTCTTATATTTTACGAAATATTTGACGTTTGGGGAATTGATTTCATGGGGCCTTTCCTACCTCATTCGGGCACACATATATTTTGCTTGCGGTGGACTGTGTTTCCAAGTGGGTGGAAGCAAAGGCCACCAAAACTGATGATTCAAAAGTGGTTGCAGCGTTTCTTAAGGAAAACATTTTCGCACGATTTGGAATTCCGAAAGCCTTAATCAGCGATAGGGGTACCCATTTCTACAACAAGAGGATCACAACTCTCCTTAAGAAGTATCACGGTCACCAATGAGTGTCAACAGCTTACCATCCACAAACAAATGGCCAAGCTGAGGTATCTAACCGGGAAATAAATACCATCCTTGAAAAGACGGTCTCTCCCGGACGGAAGGATTGGAGTGCAAGACGAAATGACGCCCTATGGGCATATCGAACAGCCTACAAAACTCCTATCGGGATGTCTCCTTTTAGGCTCGTGTTTGGGAAATCTTGCCACCTACCGTTGGAGCTAGAGCACAAAGCTTGATGGGCGGTAAAAAAGTGCAATATGAACATAGAGGAAGTGGGAGAATTCCGGAAGCTCCAATTGCAAGAGTTGGAGGAATTGAGGTTAGATGCATATGACCATGACATGGCATACAAAGTAAAGACTAAAGCATGGCATGACCGAAACGTTCTCCGGAAGGACTTCAAGGTAGGTAATAAGGTACTTCTCTTTCAATCACGTTTGAAACTCTTTGCAGGTAAGCTGTGTTCGAGATGGTTAGGGCCGTTCGTGGTAGCCGAAGTATACCCTCACGGAGATGTGGATTTTTATGATCCCCAAACGCACAAGGTGTTCAAGGTAAACGGACAAAGGCTAAAGCCTTACCTTGAAGGAGTCAAGAACGATCCGATTGATGAGATGATGCTGGAGGAAGCACAATCGGAGAAGTAGAGCCCTTATGTCGAGCCAACGACGTAAAACAAAGGCGCTACTCGGGAGGCAACCCGAAGGAATAAGAAGAGGAGCCTCTGTCAAGAAAACCGCCTCTACGACTCAGTGTCCCCGCCCCCGCGGTGACACCCATGTCCAACACCGCCCCCAGCGCTGGGCCAGCGCCTGCAACATACTAGTCACTGCCCCTGCGGCGGCCATCCTTGACACACATCCTCGGCGCCACCCCCGGGGCTGAGCCTGCGTGGCCCCTCTCCCTTGTCACCGCCCCCGCGGCGACAAGCCCCCGCCCCTCCAGGTTTACCCATAAAAGAAAAAAAATAGAAATCGCAAAAACATTTCCCTACACCTACCCCACCCACCCACTCTCTATCTCCTCACCAACCACATCTCCCTCGTCTTTACCCCTCTTAAACTGCAAACACCCCTGTGCCCCCACCAAACAGTCACAAGCCACCCCTGCGACGCCCCTGCGCCACCCTCTCCCGCTCCACCTTCCTCCCTCTAAACTCTCTCACCCTACTACACTCTTCATCCCCACCCACCACAAAACTCCACTCCTGCTCCACCTCCGGCGACGCATACACCAACAAGGAAGTCACCGGAATGGCCTTAGCATCACCACCTTCGTTGCTTCCCAGAATTCGCCCTCTGCACTTCTCCCGCCCCTGCGCCTACAAGCTCTTGCGCCTTGCCGCCCTTGCGCCTACTTCAGGCGCCCCTGCGGAAATCACAACAGAGGGTTCGTCTTCTCTCCCTATTTTTGAAAGTTTCTAACTCCTTTGCTAAATCAAATACTAGAATGGATCCACAAAGGAAATACAAGATTTCCAAAGCTGAGAAGGAGAGGTATAGGATCGTATAGGATCTAGTTGTGTACGCAACTCGGTTTTTGCATGTTCCTACATTGGAGAAGCTAGGCATGCTGGAGAGCATGCAGTCCTTTTTGGCCAATGCCGGGCTCGGAGACTTCCTACGGAATAGTGCTCCAACATGTCCCGAGCTCAGCGGACAGTTCATCTGCACCTTCACCATGGAGAAGGAGGATCATGTGTGTATTGGACTCACTTTCAAGTTCAACCAGGTGAAATACACACTTGATTCCCACCAGCTACAGAAGGCTTTCGGGGTGACTCTCAACCCCTCCGAGAACTGGTGGGAGCTAGTACCGACCCCGAACCTATGTGAGTTTTAGTAGGCAACTACCGGGTCAGAGTTCCATGTAGGGGGTGAGTACTCAAACAAACTCACTCACCCTTGCTTGAGGCTCCTTTCCAAGATCCTCATGAGTGTCTTCTGTTGACACAAAGATGAGAACAAGGTCGCCCTCAAGGACTTCCCACTACTTTACTCCTGCCTTCCGATGAGCGAGAAGGTGATGGATTTGCCGTCCCTCTTCCTTGCCACTTTGAAGGTGATTAGGAGGAATGAGACGAGGAACATTGTCGGCGGTGGGGTGATCTCCCTGATTGCCTCACAGGTGATGGACGTGTCCGAGCTAGAGGACGGGCTGGAGGCTCCCCTTTACACTGAGGGGATGCTTAGGAGGTGCAAGCTCCTCCGACGGAACGGAGAGAACCTATTTTGGATCTCCCTTACAGATGGGAGCCACCTCACTTACCTCCCTCGGCCTTTACCATTCGGGGATGAGCTCTCCGAGCTCTACATTCCGGCAGATCCTTTCGTACCGAGGAGGCTGCTAGTGGCCATTTTGGAGAGGCATGCTGCTAGCTCCAGCCGGGCTCATCAGGAGGAGCACATGCCCATCCCCGATGACGAGGAGATGCCCACTACAGCACCAGAGGGGGATCCGGCCCTTGCGAGCCTTCAGGCTCAGATGGCGGCTATGACCACCAACACCGGACATGACAGTCCAACTACCAGAGCACCATGTTGGAGCAACAGCAGAGATGGCAGACGAGCTTTTCCGCCTCCATGACCTCCCACTTCGACTAGAGGCAGGAGGCTTGGCAGGCAGCCCAGCAGCAGCAGCGGAAGCTCAGCACCTGGCTTGGCAAGCCAACTTTGAGACCTCTTTTGACCGTCGGATGGAGTCTCAGCAGACCGGTATTGAGGACATCTACCGCCGGGAGGTGCACTTTTTCAGCCACTTTCCATACCCACCAGAGGAAGGTCCGGATGGTCCAGCAGGACCATCCCACTAGTGGTATCATTCTCATCCCTTTCCCACATTTATCTTTGGTTCATTTCTACTTGGAGGACAAAGTATACTTCCAGTATGGGAGAGGGACATATCATTGCATGTATAGTCGTTTTGTTTAGTTTTGAGTTGTTTTGCATAGAGTCTTATGAATTGTAATTCAGTTTGAAATTCAGTAAAAAAAAAGAAAGAAAAAGCCAAAAAAAATGAAAAAAAGGCATGAAAAACTCCTTGGATAAACCGAAAACCCGAAAGGGCGGTTTAGGCAAAAAGAAGGTAGTCCGACCAACCTTAGGTTGGTGCAAAATTGGACTTGAGGGATGTGAGATTTAAGTGAGATCATCAAAGAAAAGAAGAAGAGTGGCAAGGTGAAAACTGTTCGCCCCAAAACGTGCGTGCGAATAAGCTTTATATTCATAAAACTGGAATAAAGGCAAGCGAACCCGTAGTGTACGGATCGACGTAGATTACAAATATTCCAGAGTATCGATCACAGGGATTTGGAGAAATAAAATACAATTTAAAGTTGTCAAGCAAATAAGGTGTAAAGCTTTGCAAATATTGGGAAAACAGCGACCCTAAAGATCCAGGTATCAAATTGTGGCAATCAATTCAAGATATACTTAAGAACTAAGGACACAGTCAAGAGTTGCAAAGGTATGCTAAAGTAAAGTAATGTACGGTGAAGTTCCAAGACTTTATATGACTTATCTAAAGACACTCTCTATAAAGGTTGTTGAGGCTGCAGTATAGAAAGGATCTATGGACAAGAATTAAACTCAAATACCCAAACTTGTAACCCAAGGATCAAGATAAACTAAAACGATTAAGGTTGTGACACTCGAAACCGAAATAGAGGATGATGAGTCTCACTATTACCTAAAAAAGGACAAGCCAAGACTAGATTAAAGCTAATCTTTAACCTTGGATCAAAGTAAAAGCAAAGTTCGTAAACTAGGGTGAATCACGGTCAGATCTTGAGAACCACGGCCGTGGAAACCCAAGAACAGGCCGTGATTTAGGTTCATCGACGAGATCTCTCTAACTCTCAGGGTCCAATCAAATTACGATCGATCTATCATCATCTAAGCCACAACTATCAAACCTTCACCTTAGAATTGCTAAAGGGTTTTAGCCAATAACCATTGTCATAATATCAATATTCAATTAAAAAAGAATGAAAGATGAAAACCCTCGAATACTCAATATAACTTCAAAACCAATTCTCGAATCCGAAACACAAGGAGCAATGCTTAATGGATTCAGAATGTATAACACAAAACCTCACAATGATCTAAGGTAAGTATGAAGAACAGGTTGTCAATTTGTCTTCAATATCAAAACCTAAGACGGGAAAGAATAACCGTTCCTTTTTATAAGACGGGAAAGAATAACCGAACCGGCCCATTATGTAAATAACGTGGCAAATAAAGACTCGTCAAAAGATCGCCTAAATCACGGTCTCAAGGGTTTCCACGACCGTGGTTTAGGGCGTGGAAAGGGGTTACGATCTCTTGTGACTTCCACGACCGTACTTTAGGCCATGTAACTTACTGGAATGGTCCACGCTCATGATGCCATGATCCACGGCCGTGGTTTAGAGCGTGGACTCTTCTATGGCCGTAATTCAGGGCGTGGAAGTGTAAAACTCTTGTGGTTTCCTTTGTGTCGTAACATTCTTCACCCTAGCTCCTTCCTTATCTTCCTTGATGTGTTCCTAATCCTTGAATATGATCGATTACTCTCTTTTCTCTCTCAATTGCTCCTATTTAGCTCCTTTTCACCTACAAGCAACACAAAGCTAGTTTAGACATCCATATCGACAAAATAGATAATCAAGCCAACATTTTCTTCTAAACTTCATCCATGTACACAATAATGAGGGAAAAACAACCAAAATAAGTGCCTAGAATATCGCAATATTTCATGCTAACAAAATACCCCATACTTGTCACTTGCTTGTCCCCAAGCAAGGTTTTTTTCAAAAGCTTTGAATACAAAATAGAATGAAATATGCATGCAATCTCAAAACAAAAACATCCTTTAGGTAAATGTGCTTCTAGTCAATAGATCATCCTCAAACCTTGCTTCATTCATCCATGAAACACTTATATACATAAACCAAAGAATGTAAAGCAAAGAGACATCATGAATCGCTTAAACTTTAAGACAAACATCATAACCTTCAAGTATTGTCAAAATCAAGCATAAGAAACTTCAATTTAGATCACCAAGTCAAATAACATTCTTTTGATCTTAAGGACTTTTAAGTAAGGTCTAGAATGCGGAAGGGAGAGAAACTTATACGGGATGTGGTGCATGAATCCGGGAAAATGTATAACCCAACTCTTTTTTCTTTTTCTTTGAATTGCAACACCATCAACTTTGAGCTTTGCTCTCTTCTTTTTCACATTATTTTCCGACTTTACTTTTTTTTGAAAGATGGACAGAGGTGCACAAAAACCGAAGCCTAGGAGATCGGCGTTTCTCAAATTTCGAGATGCCTCAAACCCTTGATGCACATACCATAATTCGTTAGGAATATCGCTCAATCCGACTTTGGCAAGACACAAACACCCGGCTATGTGAATGGTGCCGAGTTACTCATCGTCATGATTGACTTCCCCAAACCTATTAATTCTATTCTTTGAATGCAAAAATTTTCTTTCATGGCCCTCCCACATCAAACATGCCAAATATCAACTCCTCCAAATTTCCAGATAGGTAACGGAGGCAATTACTTTTATTGTGGGACTAAGTGATCAAAGAAAGAAGAAAGAAAATCGAATTGCCTTAATCATTTCATAAAGAAGTATAAGAACTCATCATGTGATTTCAACCTCAATTTCTCAATATGATTTAGATAGAACTTTCACATTATGAAACTTGTAAGAAAGGATAAACAACACATTCAATTCCTTTTCAATTCATTATTCCATTTAAGCATACAATTGTCATCGAAAACTCATTTCACAAGTAAGAGCTATCATAGAAGTCATCTCTAATCTTAGAAGCACAAGAACTCTTTCAAAATTTTCCAAAATTTTCAAATTTTTATGGGTTTTTCAAACTTTTTCATGCAATGCAATAATGAAACGTGTGACTATGAAAATGAAACATGCAAAGTGTTATGGATAGAAGCAAGCAAATGTAGTAGAGTTATTACAACACATAGTCACACCCACCCCATACTTAGAACATACATTGTTCTCAATGTTCGAAAAAGAAATAAAGAAAAGAAGAAAAGAAAAATGAACTCACTAGAACGGTGGTGGGGCGGGTGAAACTGTCAATCCTCACGGCTCATCACTGTGGAGGTGGAGGTGGTGGAAATGGGCGGAAGTCATGGCTGTAGTACTGCCCAAACTACTGGCGGTAGATATCACTCAACATCTCGTCATGCTCCCGACTCCTAGTCACATGCGCCTCTCTATGGATCTCCAAGTCACCAACTCGCCTAGAAAGGTCGGTAGCCCACTCTGGTAGCTGCTCATACCAAGCCGGTGGCTGGCCGTACCATGCCGGTGCGTCCTATGGAGTCGGTGTTGTTGGTGCTGCTGGCGCCTGGCTATACCAAGGTGGTGGAGCTCCCATCCACTCCGGCTATGCTCCGTACCGAGCGGGAGGAGCGTCCATCCATGTCGGCCTCTCTCTCACGCTAGCACAGCGAGAGGAAGAGGCTCCTGAAGGTCCAGCGGGTCGTGGTGAACGCCTAGGAGGGTCAAGGAAGTGTTCTGGCTGATCCGGGAAAGTGCCAAAGTTCTGCTCCTCACCTCCTCCCTCAAAACCATCATCTCCTCCTACCTCCTCCTCAACATCTACAGCCGGAACCTCATCGGGGACATAGGGAGGTGCCAATAACCTATTCGCATGCATAGCAGCGAAAGTCTGCTTCCAATTATGGTGTCCGGCCATAATGTAATACTCAGGGAGCCACGGGATGCCTCTACCTCCTCTCTCTTCCCAAGGCATACCAGCGGTAGGTGGACCGCGGTGCCTAGGAAAGATGATACCTCTCGTCATCAAGATGTTGAGACCCAAAGGTCTCGCTGCAATCCTAGTACAGGCAGAAAAGTCTATCCCTAGGTGCCTAGCAATGTGGGTAACCATACCACCATATCCAATGTTACCGGCTCTCTTGTTCTTGAGTTTACTCATGGTGGAGGCTAAGAGGGTACCACATTCAGCAGGTCTACCGTGAAGCATAGAGTAAAGAAGGAATATCTCATCAGTCTTAATCTTCTGAGGGGTTTCTATCCTAGGGAAAAGGCACTCAGAAAGGACTCTATGGGCTATCTTCAAGGCTAAGTGATAGATAAGCTTAGCCTTGGTGTCAGCTGGCTGCCAGCGGTCCTCGCTGGCATAGATCATGGCTATGTCCTCCCAGAAGTCCTTAGTGTATACACCGCTAGGAAAACGACCATTGAAGGTCTCTTGGAACCCAAAGAAGGCTCCAAACCGTAAGATCGAGAACTCATAGTTCTCCTCCATCAGCCTAAAAGAAACCGTCCTATCCATAGCACTGTGCTCAAAGGAAGTCACAAACTCCCTAGTAATCTCCTCATATGCATCTTCCCTAATAGCGGAGAAGATGATCAGACCGGCTCTATCTAGAAGCCACGTTAAGTCATTCACTACATTCAGCGGCTCTAACTCATCAAGCACTAAGTAGCGTGGTCCTATGGCCGCCCTCTTCTCGATCCTTTCCAAGGTATCGAGGTAATCCTCATATATGGTTGGAATTCTAGGAGGTGGGGGTGATGTTGGCTCACTAGGGGGTACTTGGGAGGAAGAGGAAGTGTCTCCTTTCCTCTTCTTGTTCCTAGTTGACTTACGCCTAAACAAATCCATTACAGAGGAAAATCACGGCCTGTTCTACAATTTCCACGGCCGTGGTTTGCCACAGAGACCGTGGTTCGGCTATGTTTTGCTCAAATCTCAATCAATTCACACCAAATTCAGCAGGCAACAGTCCTAGACTAATTCCAATTCAATTCCAATCAGTTCTCCTAAAAAATCTTGCAAGAATTGAGCCAAATCGACAAAGTAGAGAAAGAGAAGAAAACCTAGGTTTTGGATTCTTAAAATCCAAATTCCGTCTTCTGCATTGATTGTTCACTTGATTTGTTGATTGGATCTTGTAGATGGTTGAATTTGCTTCACTTTAGGCTCAAGAATCGTTCGAATCGGACTCCGAATGAAGATTTGAGAGAGGGGGAGTGGTTTCGGCGCTGGTCGTGGAATGAGGGGGTGGAAATGGGTTTATGTGTTATTTTTGTGAAGAAGGTGGTTTATATAGTGACCGTAAATTTTTTTAAAAATCACGGTCATTCGGGGTGTTCCACGGCCGTGGTTTTGTACGGAACCGTGGTTTTGGTGATTTTTCTCAGATTTTTGCAATTTACGGTCACTGTTGCTTCCACGACCGTGGTTTAGTGCGTGGAACTCTCTGTAATGTGCCAAAATCCAAGTTTCATCAATTCCTTCTAACTTTTTCTCTTCCCATTGCCTATTCCATTGTTCCTACATCCAAAAACACGACATACCGGAAGGTATCGAGGGCAAAACAAAGCAAAAACGACTAAACTAATCTATTCTAAGAATGATAAACAAAAGCATATGTGCATTACCTTGGGTTGCCTCCCAAGAAGCGCTTGTTTTAGGTCCGTAGCTAGACCATACTTGCATCTATTCGAGTGTGGTAGGTGCAAACTCCTCAGCTTGGAGCTCCGGTGTATACTTCTTGAGTCGTTGACCGTTCACCTTAAAACTTCCGCTCTTTTCACCCCATACTTCAACTGCACCATGGGGAAAAACATGTTTGATTAGATATGGTCCAGTCCAATGAGATTTAAGCTTACCTAGAAAGAGCCGAAGTCTCGAATTGAAGAGGAGAACTTGATCTCCTTCTTTGAGGTCCTTTGGAATGATATGCTTATCATGCCAACGCTTCGCTCTCTCCTTACAGATCTTGGCATTCTCATAAGCGTTTCAGCGAAGTTCTTCAACCTTATTAAGGTCCAAAAGGCGCTTCTTGCCCGCTTCCTTCATGCTGAAGTTCAACCACTTAACCGCCCAATACACTTTATGTTCCAGCTCCACCGGTAAGTGACAAGACTTCCCATACACAAGGTTGTATGGTGTTGTTCCTATGGAGTCTTGTATGTAGTCCTATACGCCCATAATGCATCATCTAGTTTCAAAGACCAATCCTTCCTTGTCTTCGAAACTGTTTTCTCTAGGATTCCTTTAATCTCTCTATTCGAAATCTCCACTTGTCCACTCGTTTGTGGATGATAAGGGGTGGCGATCTTGTGAGTCACCCCATACTTAGCTAGTAGAGCTTCGAATCGTCGGGCAATGAAGTGAGAGCCTCCATCACTAATGATAGTCCGTGGTGTCCCAAACCTTGGGAAGATAGTTCTATTAAAGAAATTAACTACAACCATGGCATCATTAGTTGGAGAGATAATTGCTTCAACCCATCTCGAAACATAATCTACAGCTAGAAGTATGTATTGGTTTCCACAAGATGATGGGAAAGATCCCATGAAGTCTACTCCCCAAACGTCAAAGATCTCTACCTCTTGAATGTTGTTAAGAGGCATTTCGTTTCTCCTAGATATGTTCCCTGTTCTTTGACAAGAATCGCAACAGGAAACAAAGGTTTGCACATCTTTAAATAAAGTAGGCCAAAAAAAATCCAGATTGCAATACCTTAGCGCTAGTCTTGTTCGAGCTAGCGTGTCCTCCACAAGGTAGTGAATGACAATGACGGATGACGCTTTGCATCTCGTCTTCCGGCACACATCTTCGAATGATGCCGTCAAGACCTCTCTTGAAGAGTAGAGGTTCATTCCAAAAGTATTCCCGGACATCCTTAAAGAACTTCTTCCTTTGTGCATAGGATAGTCCGGGTGGTATTTCCTGGCAAACCAAATAGTTAAAAAAAATTAGCAAACCATGGTTCGTTACCTTTAGTTATCTTGTCGATGCACTCCTCTATGATGTGTAAATGCTCATCCGGAAAGGAGTCATCTATTGGTAGATTGTCGTCTTCTAGATGTGGTAGACGACTCAAATGATCCGCAACAGAATTTTCCCAACCCTTCTTGTCACGGATCTCTAGATCGAATTCTTGTAGGAGAAGAATCCATCTAATCAGCCTTGGTTTCGCATCCTTCTTTGCAAGTAGATACCGGATCGCAGCATGATACGTGTATACAATCACCTTTGCACCTAGATGATAAGAACGAAAGTTTTCAAAGGCATAAAACAATAGCTAGAAATTCTTTTTCGGTAGTGGCGTAGTTAAGCTGCGCTTCATCTAGCATCTTTCTAGCGTAATAGATAGCATGGGTTCGGCCTTCCTTCTTTTGCCCAAGCACAACTCCTATAGCTACGTCACTTGCATCACACATAACCTCGAATGGAAGATTCCTGTCCGGAGGTTGGATGATCGGGGATGAGATTAGAGCTTCCCGAATCTTATGAAATACATCTAAACAATCCTGCGAGAAATCAAAAACTGCATCCTTCATCAATAGATTAGTAAGCGGTTTTGATATCTTAGAAAAATCCGTTATAAAACGTTTATAAAATCCAGCATGTCCTAGAAACCTTCTTATCCCCTTCACCGAAGATGGACGAGGGAGCTTTTCTATGGTCTCTATCTTAGCTTTATCTACCTCAATCCCCCTACTAGAGATCAAGTGTCCGAGTACAATGCCTTCCTTCACCATAAATTGACATTTCTCCCAATTAAGAACTAGGTTAGTGTCTTCACACCTTTGTAGCACAAGAGAAAGGTTAGAGAGACAATTATCGAAAGAGGAACCATAAACAAAAAAGTCATCCATGAAAACCTCCATGATCTCCTCTATGTATTCCGAGAATATAGCCATCATGCACCATTGGAAGATGGCTAGGGCATTGCAAAGCCCGAACAACATTCTCCTATAAGCGAACGTACCCCACGGGCACGTGAATGTGATCTTCTCTTGATCGTCCGGATGAATCGGAATCTGAAAGAAGCCACTATAACCGTCAAGATAGAAAAATGAGAGTGTTGTGCTAACCTTTCAAGCATTTGATCAATGAAGGGTAAAGGGAAGTGATCCTTTTTAGTTGTATTGTTTAGCTTCCTCCATCCAGTCACGGTCCTTGTAGGAATGAGCTCATTGTTCTTATTGGTTATAACCGTCATTCCTCCCTTCTTTGGAACAACCTGTACGGGACTCACCCACTTGCTATCGGAGATAGGGGAGATGATACCTGCATCAAGTAGTTTAAGAATTTTCTTCTTGATAACCTCCTTCATGATCGGATTTAACCGTCTTTGAGGTTGTCGCGAAGGTCTAAAGTCTTCTTCCATTAGGATCTTATGCATACACAATGAAGGCTTAATTCCTACTAGATCCTCTATAGTGTAACCTAAGGCTTTCCTATGTTACCTTAGAACAACCATAAGCTTACTATGTTCATCTTCACTTAGATCGGAACTAACAATTACCGGAAAAGTAGAATTAGTTTCTAGAAATGCGTACCTTAGATGCGTGGGAAGCGGCTTCAATTCCATCATTATTGGAGTGTCCAATGCTTCCTTAGAAGTCTCTAAGGGTGTAAAAGTTGTTGAAGAAGGCTCAAGAGCATTGGTGGAGAGGACATAATTTTTCTCGGAATTTCCCAAAATTACGGCACCACTGTTACTTCCACAGCCGTGGTTTTGGGCGTGAAAGTCAAATACGGCATCTCTGATAGTTCTACGGCCATGGTTTTGGCCGTGTAACTTACTGGAGTCCTCTGAATAGTTGATTACGGTCATGTTGGTGGGAACCACGGCCGTGGAATAGCACGACTGGTCGTGATTACTCACGTTTTCTGACCCATCGTAGAGCTTTTCAAACTCTTCTTCATGCATTTCCTTTAGCTCCTCCAAAGCTTCAATTTCCTTATTGCATTCCTCTTCCTCTCCTTTCTCCATAATGCTCATAGTGATCACCTTTTGCAATGGATCCTTGAATAGAATTGAGCTTACTTTCTCTCTAGATGCCTCTTCGTCATGGATGTTAAACATATCTTCTCCAAGAGTTGGCTCTTTCATCAAAGTGGAAAGAACAAACTCTACTTTCTCCTCTCCTATGTCGAAGGCAAGTCTAGCATTCTTGCAATCCACCATACAACCGGATGTTGCAAGAAACGGTCTTCCGAGTATGATCGGGACCGGACTATCTACAGGAATGTCAAGCACAACAAAATCTATTGGAACATAGAACTTACCAAGCTTGACCAGGACGTCCTCAATGATACCGATGGGACGAGTTATGGATCGATCCGCCATGTATAACGTCATCTTCACCGGTTTAGGTTCACCTAAACCGATCTTCCTGCATAAGGCAAGCGGAATGATGCTAACGCTTGCTCCTAAATCACATAATGCATCATATGTGACATCTCCTACTCCAATTGGAACACAAAATGACCCCGGATCCTTCAGTTTTGGGGGCATCTTTTCCTTCATCATTTTGATGAGATCCGATGATTCCGAACTCATCTCGACTTCTCCAAAGTCTTCCAGTTTCCTCTTGTTAGAGAGGATCTCCTTTAAGAACTTCCCATAAGCGGGCATACCTACAATTGCATCAATGAAAGGTATATTAATATGCAGTATGCTCATGAGTTCAATGAACTTACCGAATTGCTTGTCTACACGCGCTCTTACTCTAGATTGTGGGAATGGTAGGGGAGGTTTGTAAGGTGGAGGAGGAATGTAGATGTCTTCCTTCTCCTTTCCCTTTTCCTTCTCCTTGTCGACGGGAACTTCAACAAACTTAGGCTGCGGGTCGGTAGTTGTTGCTCCGCTCCTAGTTGTGATAGCCATCACCCTTCCTTTCGGGTTATCCTCCGTCTTTCCTGGATGTTTTCCTTGATTTCTAGGAACTTCCTCAGCATTGCTGAACTTTTGGTTTACTAAAACCTTTTGAGCTTTATCAACCTTAGTAATGTGACTCTCCAGCCCTTGAAGCTTTCCCAAGATCGTTTCCAGCATGGGATCGGGCTTCTCTTTCCCCAAAGTAATTCCACTATTAGATGTTTGCCCTTGGCTTTTCAAAGGAATGGAAGAAGAAGATGGTGGAGTTAGTGAATTTTCTGAATTGGGATAAGAATTACCGGAATTTTGTTGTTGGTTGGAACGCCAATTGTTGTTGTTTGAATTCCTATTGTTGTTCCAATTATTGTTCCCGTTGTTGTTGTTCCAATTGTTTCGTTTGTTGTTCCGGCTGTTGCGATTGGTGTTCTCATTCCCATTATGGTTATTGTTGTTTCCTAAATAACCAACATCTTGCTCCTTAGGCTTTTGAAAGTTAGATTTGATGACTTCCTTCAATTCTTTAATCTCGGTGTTGAGAGAAAAGATTTGAGTTTAAGCAGCTTGTGTTAGCTTCGCTCCTTGCTCTACTCAGTTAGCTTCCGCCTTCCGGTGAGAGTACTTCTCAATGACCCGGGCTTGCTTTTCAATGAAGTCCCAAGCGTCATCTTCCCTCATGTCCATGAATGTGCCACATGAAAGGGATTTGAGCTTAAATTGTGTTTCCACATCCAGCCCCTTATAGTATATCTCCAACAACTCCAATTTGGAAATGCCATGGTGTGGGCAATCCAGTAGTAAATCCTGAAATCTTTCCCAAGACTGAAACAAACTTTCATTAGATCTCATAGAAAAAACATTGATTTTACCTCTCAACTCCGTTGTCTTGGATGGCGGAAAGAACTTGGTTAGGAACTCCGAAGATAGATCCATGTGTTGAGTCTTCCATTTGGAAGAGCTTGATACCAAGATAAAGCCTTCCCTTTTAAGGAGAAGAAGAATGGATTGATCTTGTAATTTTTGGTGGTTGCATTCTTTGGCTTCATTATCTCCATCAAAATCTCAAAATTCTGTAAAAGTTGATGTGGAGATTCAACACTCGTTCCTCCAAACTGGCTTTGGCGAACGATGGTAATAACTTGTGGGTTAAAGCTAAACCCCTGAATATCGTCAGCATCAAAGTTCACACCTAGACGGCGTGGTTGCTGAATCGGATACATCCTTTGGCCAAGAGTTCTTGGCTCTTCATCTACACGAGCGGCTCTCGCACCCCCAACTGGGACACGAGGAATGGCGGCTGGTATTGGATTAATCCGGACTGGATTGATCGTTGGATCAATCTCATCTAGTGCTGGCATATCCGGATCGAATTCCTCATCATCGGATGATTCCACTCTAATGGACTTAGTTGGTTTCTTGACCTTCTTCTTCTTCTTCATAGAATCATTCAACTCCAACTTCATGTCCAACATCATAGCCCTGAGTTCATCAATTTGGAATTGATGACTCGTTTCCGCATCTATACGAGCTTTCTCACTCAACTTAAGTTGACGTTGAGATTCATCCAACTCCGCTTGTAAATCTCTCTCTTTATTTTCAGCCATCTTTCTTTCCTTGGGTTTCTTCCTAAGAGTTTTCTCAAGTTCCGGATCAAATGGTAGGAGGTCTTTTTTGGATCTAGACCTGCGCATATACCTAAGAGAATCTGCAAATAGCACTCACAAGAGATATCAAATAACAAGAGCAAAGCTCCCAAGCTCGACAACCGAAAACCGAAGTTTGGTCTTGACCAAATCCCCGGCAACGGCGCCAAAAACTTGTTCGCCCTAAAACGTGCGTGCAAATAAGCTTTATATTTATAAAACTAGAATAAAGGCAAGCGAACCCGCAGTGTACGGATCGACGTAGATTAGCAAATATTCCAGAGTATCGATCATAGGGATTTGGTGAAACAAAATCCAATTTCAAGTTGTCAAGCAAATAAGGTGTAAAGCTTTGCAAATATTGGGGAAAACAACAACCCTAAAGATCTAAGTATCAAATTGTGGCAATCGATTCAAGATATACTAAAGAACTAAGGACAAAGTCAAGAGTTGCAAAGGTATGCTAAAGAAAAGTAATGTACGGTGAAGTTCCAAGACTTTATATGACTTATATAAAGACACTCTGTATAAAGGTTGTTGAGGCTGCAGTATAGAAATGATCTATGGACAAGAATTAAACTCAAATACCCAAACTTGTAACCCAAGGATAAAGATAAACTAAAACGATTAAGGTCGTGACACTCGAAACCGAAATAGAGGATGATGAGTCTCACTATTACCTAGAAAAGGACAAGCCAAGACTAGATTAAAGCTAATCTTTAACCTTGGATCAAAGTAAAAGCAAAGTTCGTAAACTAGGGTGAATCACGGTCAGATCTTGAGAACCACGGCCGTGGAAACCCAAGAACAGGCCGTGATTTAGGTTCGTCGACGAGATCTCTCTAACTCTCAAGGTCCAATCAAATTACGATCGATCTATCATCATCTAAGCACAACTATCAACCCTTCACCTTAGAATTTCTAAAGGGTTTTAGCCAATAACCATTGTCATAATATCAATATTCAATTTAAAAAGAATGAAAGATGAAAACCCTCGAATACTCAATATAACTTCAAAACCAATTCTCGAATCCGAAACACAAGCAAACCTGTGTCTTATTGCCGATCATGAAGAAGATTCAAATCTCTACGTTGATGTGACCTAAAACAATTCGTTAAAGACATTATTATATGTGAAAAGGAACATAGAATAACGATAAATTCTCTAAAAGAAAAGCTTCTTGAATAAGAAAAACAACTAAGTGAGATGTCTCTGGAGATTGAAAATCTTAACACAGAGAAAGTTGATCTAACTTTGATGTGTCAAGACCAGAAGGGTGCACTTGTTAAATTTACTCGTTCAAAAGCTAATCTTGAAAGAATAATGGGTGAACAACAGTCCTCACTTAAAAAAAATGGTATAAGTTATCATAGGAGCTTTCCTAGAAAACCAACTACCACTTTTGTCAAGCCCAAAGGAAGTATTCATATGCCTATTGTTTCTACTGTTGTATAAAGGGTCATGTAATATCTACATGTCCATATAGAAGAAATGACCCTTATATTATTAAAAATACCTATCCTCTATGTTTAAGGAAACAGATCAAACAAATCCGGGTTCCTAAAGGTATGAGACCACCAAACATGATCGAACTTGAATATGGACAAAATATGCCATTTGGTCGACCCGGAAAGGTTGATGTTTGTTGTTTTGCTGGATATCATCAAGGTAAAGGAGCATAAATGGATATTAGATAGTGGTTGCTCAAGACACATGAGTGGAAAAAGTTCACTATTCTCAGATTTAAAGAAGCAATCATCTGGAACCATTACGCTTGGTGATAAAGGAAAGTGTGACATTATTAGCATCGGTAAAATATGTTATAATTCATCTAACTACATTGATGATGTATATCTGGTTGACGGTTGGAAGTATAATATGCTTAGCATCTCTCAAATATGTAATGAAGGCAACAAAGTATTGTTTGATTATAAAAAATGCGAAGTTCAAGACAAAACAACGGGTGACATTATGCTTACTGCTTCTAGATGTAATAATGTTTATTCTATGAGTACTAACCAAGTTTCAGGAACCAAGCTAAAATGTATCAAGGCCTTGACTGATGATCCAAGGCTTTAGCAGAGAAGACTTGGTCAAGTATGTATGCATGCAATGCAGAAGCTACTTTCAAAAAATTTGGTACGTGGCTTGCCAAACCTTAATTTCAAGGTAGATGAACTATGTAAAGCTTGTACACAAGGTAAACAAACAAGAGGTTCATTCAAACCTAAGAAAGTTGTAAGTTCTTCTCGACCAATTGAACTCTTACATATGGATCTTTGTGGACTTATGCGTGTCAAATCTCCCAAAGACAAGCAGTACATCCTTGTTATTGTGGATGATTTCTCTCGTTTCACATGGATTTCTTTCCTACGAGAAAAATTTGAAGCATTGCTTGAGTTTTCAAAATTGTGTAAGGAGTTCCAAACTTTGAAAAACCTACCAATCGTTTCTATAAGAAGTGATCATGGTAGAGAATTTGATCAAGTTTGATTTGTTTTGTGCAAAATATGGTATTTCCCATAACTTTTCATCTCCTAGAACTCCTCAACAAAATGGAGTTGTGGAACGTAAGAACCGCACTCTTGAGGATATGTCTAAGACTACGCTTTTAGAAAATAGTTTGCCAAAAAGTTTTTGGGTTGAAGCAGTAAACACTGCTAATTACATTTTAAATAGATGTTTAATTCACCCTATCTTGAAAAAGACTCATTATTAACTATTTAAAGGAAGAAAACCTAATATTTCATATTTCAAACCCTTTGGATGTACATGTTTTGTTCATAACAATGGCAAATATAATCTTGGGAAATTTGATGCACGTAGTGATGAAGTTATATTCGTTGGATATGCTTCAAATAGCAAAGCTTATCTCGTTTATAACATACGTACCAAAATTGTTGAGAAAAGTATTCATGTCATTTTTTATGAAAGCAATTATGGTACTTTGAGTGAACGTTTTGTAGATCTTAATCAGAATCAACGAGAAGATCACAATTCAGATGAGGATGAAGATCCTAAAGATTAAGAAAAGAATATGCAAGAAAAGATTTAAGATACCGAAGAAAACCCTCAAGACCTTGAAACACATCTTCAACACCTTGAAATAGAAAACTGCGATGTCAGAACTCCGTTTCAAGGGCTTGAAACCCAACTTGACTGTAATAGCTAGGATTTCCGAATTCTAATTAATGTTGATTAACTTAATCGTTGACAGTAATTGACACACAACTCGCGATGATTTCGCAAGTGATGAGTATTAGTCCCACTGTTATATTCCTGGCGTAATTTTGGACGTTTGGGGAAATTTTTACTTTTTCCCCCGGGTAATTATTTTTACCCTCCGGTGTTATTTGGAGCATTTAGGAGCTCCAATTAATAAAAATGCAGTTGAGAGAAATGATCAGGACATCGGATATGTCCTAGATATGAAATAACATGGAGAGGCAAAACGGCCAAAAGAGTCGCTATTTCGTTTCTTAGCGGCTAAGAAAGACGGCTTAGGAATACACGTTTTCCGAGACAGTTGTGGAATAATTATCCCTACAATATTCCAGATTTAATGTTCCAATCTCGAGAAGTTTGGAGAAAGAGGTTCAACCCGCCTTTGGATCGATTAAAGGATAATTATCGACTTTACTAAATGATAATTATCGTCTTCACTATAAATAGCGGAAAATCCTTTATTAATTCATTTCATTTCACGTTTCCTCGTAAAAGCTCTGATTTCTCTCAACCTTCAAACTCAGATCTACTCTCCGTTTCTAATCCGATTTCAAATCCGTTTGACTTTCTGGATTCCTCTCTTCATTCTCTTCATATCGGTACCGAGTTTCTGCATTTCCGAGTATATGGAGGGCTGGTCGAGCATATATGTCACCAGGACGGTTCCGTCGCTCAAATTCCGGTGAATTTGATGTTGTCCATGCGTAGCCTGCGTCGCTGTGTTTCCGAATCTTCTTTCAGATCGTCAATCGGGTTAGTAACGAATAAGTTATGAATTTATTCGTTTTCCGTACTGCGATTTGGCCTAAATTGACTTTAGGCTTGTCAAAATGGATAATTAGAAATTCCATTATGTTCGTTATATTATTCTGGTGATTATGGGTTGTTTGTTTGATGAAATCTGATGACAGGGGGTTTAGAAATTGCTTGCGGGCAAAACGTTATTCTGGCGAAATCTAATTAATTAATTAAAGGTTAATTAATTAAATTAGGATTAGAATTGAGATTGAGGAATGTCGATTAGATACTACCTTGAGATTTGAGGAATTGTGAGTTAGGTTGAGATATTGAGGTTTAGTTGGTTGTGAGGCTTATAGATTGAGTATGATCCTCATGGATCCCTTTGGGTCTAGGTGTGACCCCTTTGATGAATAGAGGTTGATATATCTCTTTATGCCTTGTTTATAGGCCGTGTTATCCCTCCAGTGTAGAGGTGATCGTGGTTGAGTTTGTACGAGGTTGAGGTAAGTCCGTAGGACTTACTTAGCTACCATCCTTATATTGGGTGTTTGCATGAGTGGTGTGTGCTTTATGTGTTTGCTATGATAGCATGAGTCGTCGTTTTTATCGACCTATGTTTTATTGACTGCCCCACTGCGTGGTTGTGATAACCTTTCCCTTTCATCCCGCCGTGGAGTCTGGGAGGTTCTCTGATGTCGGGCCAGACTGGTTTACAGGAAGGGCGCAATCCACTCCCATAGGGTACACGGATTGTGTGACCGATACTCGTACAGCTGGACATTGTACTCAGAGGCGAGGATGTATCGGTCCTCGTGTCACATACTTTCATCTATCTATATATATACGGTTTTTTTTTGAGTGAATGGTTATTATATAAAGATAATAAATGGGTAAATGTGTGATATCATGCTGATGTGTTTATCTTTCATGATTGTGCTTGTGCTTATGCATTACCTCATATATGTATGGTTAGCTAACGGTTTCATACCATGTTGTAGATGTTTACACGTTAGGCGCTACTGGGTGATCTGGCAGGGTGACAGGCCGAGGACTCTCGTACATTAGGTGGTTGGTTTGGAGTTGTTGTGTTTCCCCTCTGCATGAGGATGATCTTTTGTACCTCCTGTGTGAGGATGTCGTTTTATATACTCGGCTATGTTGTTGTTTACTTTGGGTCGTACAATTTATACAGTTTTATGTATTTGTTTTATATCTGTCAGTGCCATGTTGTAAGGTCCAGTGAACTTGTTGTCAGGCTAGGGTCAGGATCCATTGTGAGATCCTAGCCCAATGTGACATCCCAAGTCCCGCGGATTTGGGGTGTTACAGAGTTGGTATCAGAGCCAGGTTGACAACAATGGCACTTGCTACCTACAATGAGGTTTGATAGGTAAAATAAACAGAGCCCACATGGGATCTGACGTTTTCAAAGGTTTTGGTTTTAAGTGTGGTTTTGGGATAGAATGTACGAGAAGTCGTCACCTCTACCATGGATCTCTGCAGCGTAGATATGTATATATATCTGTGTGTACTATGGATTATGTGGATGTATTATATACATATCGATAGCTATGGCATATATATAGCCTTATAAGATTATGTGCGTATATCCTACAGATGACTTAGACTAGAGTAGTATCTGTAGTGAGATGAGGTAGGGGTACACCCCCTCTTCCTCCAGTGGTGATAAGTTAGGGACCAGTTTCCGCTGTTGTTTCGCCTATGGCAGAGAACGAGTTTGAAGAGGCTGATCGTGTCTCCATGAGTAGATCCGAATTTCAAGAGTATATGCAACAAGTATATGAGGCGGTGATAGCGGGTAGACCGCGGATTTACCAACATCTGTGAGGTCAATTGAAGCTTCTGGATCAGAGAAAAAGTACCGGATTATTTCAGTTAGTGGAGAAGCAAAGATGATGAATGGTGAACCAAGTCAGATACCAAGACAACCAAGTGGTCCTTTCGCCATGAAGACGACTGGCATGGAACTACAGTGTTTTATTTGTGGGAAGTTTGGACACCGGCGAGCTGTGTGCCCAAAGGCGGCCATCATATGCTTTACGTGTGGTAAAGCAGAGCATATAGCGAAGTTTTGTCGACAGGGCAAGGTATTGCCTTTACAGGTTCCCTTCAAGAGTGAGATCATTCCAGGTGGACGACGAAGGTCGAGTTACCCTTCAGTTGCACAGGTTGCAAGGATGGGATGATTATGTTTCAGTTGTGGCTATCCAGATAATTTGCGTTCTGTGTGCCCTTTGGCATTGATAGCTTGTTTCACTTCTGGTGAGCTAGGCCTTCTGGCCCTTTTCTATCAGCACGGTGGTGTTTCTTTCCAGCAAGACCTTCCTCTTTCCGATGTAGAAAGAGTGGAAGTGGAGGCTATAGTAATGACCTCAGTGATACCTGAGGAGCATGGATCTGACATTGAGTGATGATATGTAGTGGAGCTACGAGTGTTAGTTGTTATTGGTACCATTCTCGTTAATGGTTTACCTAGTGGAGTTTTGTTTGTTATGAGTGATATGCACTTCTTGTCTTTCGATGCATGCGTTAATGGTTGATCTTTCGAATATAGTAGAAGGTGGACTTTCCTTTACATGATTACCAGTTAGGGGTCTGAGGTACCCGCGAGATATGTGTTTGTTCCCTTATTCCGGGACTTGTGTATGACTTGTAGACTTCCTTGTCATGCCGTAGGTGCATGGGGAAGTCATTATGTGTATGGATTGGATGAATAGATATCATGCAGTGTTAGATTTATATAGTAAGGCTATTATAGTCTTTACTAAGATGGTAAATAGAGGTCTTCTGAGGTTAAGACCTTTGAAGAGACGGGTTTGTCATCAGGACTGTACGAGCATCGAGCTGATAACACAGAGATGTGACGCCTTCTAGTGTTATACCATGAAGGAGCGAGATAGTCAAACATTAGAAGGTATTCCAGTTGTTTATGAGTTTATAGACGTGTTACTGAACCGTCTAGCTGCCACCTCAGCGGAGTGTGGACATTGTTATCAAGTTGAAGTATGATACAAGATTGAATGGGAAAGCCACACTATACAGTGCTTGTTGAGATATTGTACTAATAACTTGAAAAGTTGACTGAAACGGGCTTCTTTTACCCTAGTACGTTCCATGTTCTGTATTGACGACCTGATGAGTTAAGCTTCAACAAGCAATTGTGTTTTCAAGATTCCTTTGTGCTCAAGATATCCCTAGTCATGGATGAGAGAGCAACATGTGTATGAGATAACATCCCATACCCGTTATGGACACTACGAGTTTGTAGTGATGTCATTTGGGTTGACGAATGTTTTAGTAGTTTTTATGGAGTTGATGAAAAGTATCTTCATCGACTTCCTTGATTATTTGGTGGTGGACTTCATTGATGACATGTCGGTATACTCTCATAGCAGAGAATAGTAGACCGATCGTCTGAGGACCGTTATGCAGATTTCGAGAGATAGAGGGTTGTATGATACACTCTCTAAGTGTAAGTTGAGATGTCAGTAGTAGCCTTTTTAGGCCATGTTGTCTCCGCCAGTGGGATCATGGTTGACCTGGCGAGAATTAAGTATGTTGTAACATGGTAGATACTGATGAACATTAAGGAATACGTAGTTTTCCCGGCTCAGCCGATTGCTACCAATGCTTTGAGGAAGGATTTTATATGATTACGTATTCATTTGTGAGTCTTTTGAGAAGACCGTACCGGTGTGATCTTCATGTCAGATTTCTATAGATCATAGAAATCTGAAGTATATTTTATGCAACAGGGGTTGAATAACCGCCAGTATTAAGAGCTTAATTTGATCAAGACTTTGACTTGAAGAATCCATATCATTTAGAGAAGTTGAATGTTGTCGCCGATAACTTGAATGGAAAGACGCTCCAAGAGAAGATGATTGTGAGACTGATAGTTCAGCCTCAGCTTCAGAGACATCTAGCTTGGCTAGAGTTGTTCAATCAGTTCCTTGATGAGG
This sequence comes from Fagopyrum homotropicum, assembly GCA_033239125.1. Classification (NCBI taxonomy): domain Eukaryota; kingdom Viridiplantae; phylum Streptophyta; class Magnoliopsida; order Caryophyllales; family Polygonaceae; genus Fagopyrum; species Fagopyrum homotropicum. Next base: position 57,000,184 of record BSWB01000008.1, on the reverse strand, counting down.
ATACCCAGTTATACCTCAGAGATTCTACCTGGTCTGCTGGATGAGGTCCAACAGAAGCAGGAGATCTGCCCGGCCTTGACAAGGTTTTGAGGAAGGATGTCTCGTACTGAGGCACCATAGTTCTCCATGGGAGTAGATGGACTGATGAAGAGTCATGACCACTTTTGTGTACCTACTGATGCAGATGGAGACAGAGAATATTACGGTTTACCCACTTTACGCCTTATTCAGGTACGAGTAAGATGTACCACGAGATGAGACGATTATATTGTATGAAGCCGATATAACCAGATTTGTGATACAGTGTGTGACCTGTTAGCAGGTCTAGATAGAGTATTTCCGATCTAGAGATAAGCCCCACCCATTACCAGTGCAGTAGTAGAATTTGGGAGGACATCTCTATGAACTTTTTTTTTTATGGGATTGTGACCCAGTAGAAGATTTATGTTACCTGGATTGTTGGTAACAAATTAATGAAACCGGCACATTTCAATTCTATCAGAAGGACGTGGCTAGTGGATGAATTGGTTGAGGAGTACACTAGACAGATAGTGAGACTCCATGGTATACCGAGAACGATCATTTTGATCGAGATGGATGTTTTTACTTTGAGATTTTAGGCAGCAGATTCAGACTGCTTTGGGGACGAGTCTGTACCTCATGACTACATACTTCACCCCCTGACAGATGGTCAGTTAGAGAGGATCATCTAGATCTTAAAGATCTATTATAAGTTGTAAGTCGAATGGGAAACGTGGATGGTTATATTACCTTCCATTAATGAGTTTATTATATAACAATGAAGGACGTGCATCTTTCTGGGATGGCCCTATGAGGCAATATATAGACATAGATGTCGTATATCCTTATGCTAGAAGTGATCTAGCAGTAGTAGTGGAATAACACCTGACCAGATTCAGGATTTTATAGTTCAAGTAACGTTGATTGAAGGAAGAATGCTGGATGTACAGAGTCACCAGATATTATATGTAGACAAGAGCCGTTAACCTCTAAAGTTCAAGCAAAAGTTCATGTCCGGTTGGAGGTATCTCAGTTGTGAGACGTTAGTTGTGTATTATGAAAAAGGGAACTGAGTTTCCAATATGTCGGTTACTTGAGATCTTGATCAGTTTTGTGAAGGCAACATGATGTTTAGCTTTCACTTTGAAGTTGGTGGATGTTCACCCAGTGTTCCTGTGTCTCAACTGAGAAAGTATATACCAGGTTGGAAACACTTTGTGAGTTATAATGATCTAGTGGTTAAGTTGAACCACATCGTTGTTGAGCATCTGATTACATTCTTGGAATAAGATATGAAACGCTTGCATTTGAAAGACATGCCCATATTGAGGATATGATGGTCGAGATGAAGACTTGAAGAGGCTATGTGACAGACAGAGGATAGTGTCCTAAGGAACTATCCAGAGTATATGTTAGGACATACCCATTTGTGGGAGCACGAGTAGATCTTAGTGCTATCTTGATGAATGTTGTGCTTATGTGCTTATATGCCTTGATATGTTATTCTATGCTAGTTGTGATGTGATTTATGATCTTAGTAGATCTTGATGTGCTAGCGTGATGTATGCTATAGCTGGAGATGATTACTTCCTCCACGCTACCCGAGTATGATCATATTTATAGCTAGAGATGGTTCTTTCCTCCATGCTATTTGAGTGGGATTAGGATTCAGCTGGAGATGGTTCTTTCCTCCATGCTACCTTGATGGACATAGTTCAGTCGAGATGTGATTCCTCCATGCGATGTATATGTTTATGGGTTGGCTAGAGACGTATTTCCTCTATGCATGTGATATGTTTTGGCTAGAGATGTGCTTCCTCTATGCCTTGTGATGTGGTATGGCGAGAGACGTGATTCCTCTACGCCTTTGGGTAGCGTTATGACCCTGTTTCCTGGAGATGATTCCTCCATGTTTATACTTGAGGTTATAGATTGTTATAGGTTGTGATCTTTTGAACGGAGATGTGATACCTCCGATAGAAAGAGTGAGAGTTATACCTCGGCGTATGGGTCCGAGAGGATTTGGGAATTGTTCAAGTTTCGGGACGAAACTTTTTTTTAGGGGTGTGTGATGTAATAGCTAGGATTTTCGAATTCTAATTAATGTTGATTAAATTAATCGTTGACAGTAATTGACACACAACTCGCGATGATTTCGCAAGTGATGAGTATGAGTCCCACTGTTATATTCCTGGCGTAATTTTGGACGTTTGGGGAAATTTTTACTTTTTCCCCCGGGTAATTATTTTTACCCTCCGGTGTTATTTGGAGCATTTAGGAGCTCCAATTAATAAAAATGCAGTTGAGAGAAATGATCAGGACATCAGATATGTCCTAGATATGAAATAACATGGAGAGGCAAAACGGCCAAAAGAGTCGCTATTTCGTTTCTTAGCGGCTAAGAAAGACGGCTTAGGAATACACGTTTTCCGAGACAGTTGTGGAATAATTATCCCTACAATATTCCAGATTTAATGTTCCAATCTCGATAAGTTTGGTGAAAGAGGTTCGACCCGCCTTTGGATCGATTAAAGGATAATTATCGACTTTACTAAAGGATAATTATCGTCTTCACTATAAATAGCAGAAAATCCTTTATTAATTCATTTCATTTCACGTTTCCTCGTAAAAGCTCTGATTTCTCTCAACCTTCAAACTCAGATCTACTCTCCGTTTCTAATCCGATTTCAAATCCGTTTGACTTTCTGGATTCCTCTCTTCATTCTCTTCATATCGGTACCGAGTTTCTGCATTTCCGAGTATATGGAGGGCTGGTCGAGCATATATGTCACCAGGACGGTTCCGTCGCTCAGATTCCGGTGAATTTGATGTTGTCCATGCGTAGCCTGCGTCGCTGTGTTTCCGAATCTTCTTTCAGATCGTCAATCGGGTTAGTAACGAATAAGTTATGAATTTATTCGTTTTCCGTACTGCGATTTGGCCTAAATTACCTTTAGGCTTGTCAAAATGGATAATTAGAAATTCCATTATGTTCGTTATATTATTGTGGTGATTATGGGTTGTTTGTTTGATGAAATCTGATGACAGGGGGTTTAGAAATTGCTTGCGGGCAAAACGTTATTCTGGCGAAATCTAATTAATTAATTAAAGGTTAATTAATTAAATTAGGATTAGAATTGAGATTGAGGAATGTCGATTAGATACTACCTTGAGATTTGAGGAATTGTGAGTTAGGTTGAGATATTGAGGTTTAGTTGGTTGTGAGGCTTATAGATTGAGTATGATCCTCATGGATCCCTTTGGGTCTAGGTGTGACCCCTTTGATGAATAGAGGTTGATATATCTCTTTATGCCTTGTTTATAGGCCGTGTTATCCCTCCAGTGTAGAGGTGATCGTGGTTGAGTTTGTACGAGGTTGAGGTAAGTCCGTAGGACTTACTTAGCTACCATCCTTATATTGGGTGTTTGCATGAGTGGTGTGTGCTTTATGTGTTTGCTATGATAGCATGAGTCGTCGTTTTTATCGACCTATGTTTTATTGACTGCCCCACTGCGTGGCTGTGATAACCTTTCCCTTTCATCCCGCCGTGGAGTCTGGGAGGTTCTCTGATGTCGGGCCAGACTGGTTTACAGGAAGGGCGCAATCCACTCCCATAGGGTACACGGATTGTGTGACCGATACTCGTACAGCTGGACATTGTACTCAGAGGCGAGGATGTATCGGTCCTCGTGTCACATACTTTCATCTATCTATATATATACGGTTTTTTTTTTGAGTGAATGGTTATTATATAAAGATAATAAATGGGTAAATGTGTGATATCATGCTGATGTGTTTATCTTTCATGATTGTGCTTGTGCTTATGCATTACCTCATATATGTATGGTTAGCTAACGGTTTCATACCGTGTTGTAGATGTTTACAGGTTAGGCGCTACTGGGTGATCTGGCAGGGTGACAGGCCGAGGACTCTCGTACATTAGGTGGTTGGTTTGGAGTTGTTGTGTTTCCCCTCTGCATGAGGATGATCTTTTGTACCTCCTGTGTGAGGATGTCGTTTTATATACTCGGCTATGTTGTTGTTTACTTTGGGTCGTACAATTTATACAGTTTTATGTATTTGTTTTATATCTGTCAGTGCCATGTTGTAAGGTCCAGTGAACTTGTTGTCAGGCTAGGGTCAGGATCCATTGTGAGATCCTAGCCCAATGTGACATCCCAAGTCCCGCGGATTTGGGGTGTTACATTGACGGCCTTGAGATGGGATCCAAGGGCAATACATCAACGGTACCTGAATCTAGTGAAGCATATGAGGCTCAACCTTCAGGATCTGCTCCATCTTACAAACGCAGAAAATTTCAACACTCTTCATACCATCCACAAGAGAATGTGGTCTCTGATCCAAACATAGGAGTTCAAACTCGGTATAGATCAAACAATCTATGTGCATTCTCTGTGTTCGTGCCTCTTATTGACCCAAAGAATTATGTTCAAGCTCTTCAAGAACCCAACTGGATCATTGCCATGCAAAACGAACTAAATGAGTTTGAGAGAAACAAGGTTTGGACTCTTACTACAAGACCAAAGCATCAATCCGTCATTGACACGAAATGGGTCTTTCGAAATAAGTTGGATGAAAGTGGCAAAGTCATACGAAATAAAGCACGACTTGTAGCACATGGCTATAACCAAGAAGAAGGTATTGATTATGAGGAGACTTTTTCTCCGGTTTCTAGGTTAGAAGCCATACGTATGCTACTCGTATTTGCATCTTTCATGAGTATAAAACTATTTCAAATGGATGTAAAATGTGTTTTCCTAAACGGCTTCTTAGAAGAAGAAATCTACGTTTCCCAACCCCCTGGTTTTAAAAATGATGAATTTCTTGATGATGTTTTTACATTGGACAAAGCTCTTTATGGTCTTAAGCAAGCTCCTCGAACTTGGTATGAAAGATTGTCCAAGAATCTTCTCGAAAACAAATTCAAAAGAGGTTTGATTGATAAAACCTTATTTATCAAAACCAGGGGCAACGGTATACTAGTAATAGAAATCTATGTTGATGATATATTATTCGGTGCTATTAATGATTCCCTATGCAAGGAATTTGAAGATATCATGTGCAGGGAATTCGAAATGAGCTTAATGGGTGAGTTAAATTTCTTTCTTGGACTTCAAGTTACACAAGCAAAGAAAGGAAATTTTCTCAATCAAAGCAAGTATACTAAGGACTTGCTTAAGAAGTATAAGATGGATCAATCTAAGGTCGCAAAGTCTCCTATGAGTTCGGCACTTTAACTTGACCATGACAAAGATGGAAAAAGTGTAGTACAAAAGGAGTATTGAGGTATGATCGGTTCATTGTTGTATTTAACTGCTAGTCGACCTGACATTATGTTTAGCGTGTGCATGTGTGCAAGATTTCAAGCTGATCCTAAAGAGTCACACCTGATAGATGTGAAAAGAATTTTTCGGTATCTCAATGGCACTAAGGATCTACGGTTATGGTACCCATGTCAAATCTCGTTTCACCTTGTTGGCTATTCAGATGCATACTTTACAGGTTATAAGGTCGATAGGTAAAGCACTTCTGGATGTTGCCAATTCTTAAGGTCATCCCTAATTACTTGGCACTCCAAGAAGCAAAATTGTGTCGCCCTATCCTCAACCGAAGCTGAATATATAGCTGCGGGAGCCTGTTGTGCACAAATTCTATGGATTGGTCAATAACTTCATGATCTTGGCTTTAATTTGAAAGGTATTCTTATAAAATGTGATAATGCTAGTGCTATTTATATAACTAAAAATCATGTGCAGAATTCAAGGACTATGCATATCGATGTACGTCATCACTTCATACGTGATTGATAACGTGATTTATGCCGTTAGTTTAGGCATTCATTTTGAGTGATTTTCCCGTTATTCATGCATGGTTAGACATTAGTTCATGACGTTTACACTTAATTCATGCATATTGTCGAAATAGGCGTCTACACGAAATCTTGTCGGTTTTTCAGGTATTTTGGAGAGCTTTTGGAGCTTAATCGATTCATTCGAGGATCATTCCTCGTGATGGCACACTTCCGGACTAATTAAGAAGCAAGCTAGGAGCAAAGGAGAACACATAGGACCTTGTTGGAGCATGCCTTGCACCAACTCATGTCTTGATGATCCAAGGAGAGCTGAACAAGCATTTCCACGGCCCAAAGGCCAGAACCACGCCCGTAATTTTGGCCGTTATTTTCTCTAGACAATTGTGACAACTGTCCCACGATCTCCTTGCCCAACCCTTGCTCTTGGTGGAGAATATAAGTGGTGTTGCAGGTTGTTGTTGGGGGACTCTCCCACATTCTCTCACACACACATCATTCCATTGGAGGAGAGACTTGGAGGAGAAGAGAAACACTCTCATTTTAGAGGAAGAACAACATACAAAGATAGAGATTTAGAGTGAGCTTTTGAGTGAGTTTTTGAGTGACTTTTGTTGAGAATAATGAAGGCATTGTAAGGAAGATTTTGAAGCTGTGTTTGAAGGGTTGTAAGTCTTGTTTAATCTCATATTCAGCTAAGACTACTTATTCATTTTCACTTTCATTTCATTTACTTGCTATGGAAGCCATGAATGTTTGCTTGTTGAGTTTGAATCTTAAAGTGCATGTTGTTGGATAAATAGTTGTGATTCTAGGGTAATGGAATGATGGTTATGGCTTGGACTATGATAGAATAGACTTGAATGTACCTTTTGATGACTTGCTTGCTCGAAACCTATCACGAAAAAGAAACCACGGTCTGTTCATACCTTTCCACGCCCGTGGTTTAGGATGATCCACCCGTGATTTTCTCTATTGTGCTTGTATTGATGAATCTGAATGTTAGGATGTTAGATTGTTGAATTCCTAGTGTTTGTTAAGCATCATCTAGCCTAGGGTGACCTAATGCTAGCAAACTAAGGGAGGGAAGAGACTTACCCGGTAATTCTCGATCTTAGATACCGAAGATGATGAACTCTAGGTAGTAGCGAGCCTCATAAGCCGCTATTGGACTGAGTGTGCTAGGATTGATGCTTACGACTTGCCTTTCCGAGACTTACCCGGTAGGGAGAGGTTTGAACCCTAGGTAGCAATCCAATTTGTGTAGAATTCCCAACCTTAGGCTGCTAGAGACTTACCCGGTGATAGGACCTTAGGTGCGGGATTAGTGGACCATGAGACCAACCCGGTGATTGATCCCATTTGAGAAACACCCTTTTCCCAACATACCATAGCTTGTCCAAGGTTGATTAAAAGCTTGAGTCCAATGCCATAACCGGAAGCCCTAATCCCTAGAATCCGCTTTTCTCTCTTTGATAACATTTCTTGTGTTTGAGTTGTTTGTTTGTGTTGCTAGCTTGAGTTGTTAGTTTGATTTATAATATTGCATGATTTGTGATCTTGCTTGATCACCACAAAAACCAAACCCAAAAATATCATGATTTTTATTTCTTTATTTCCTTCTCTTTTCTTAGACTAGATTTACACTATCCATGATCACTAGTTTGATTTGATTTCACCTTAGTCTTCGTGTTCGACCTCGGAATACTATCCTTACTACAAAACGACTGATAACACGATTTATGACGTATGTTTAAGAATTCATTTAGATTGTTTTTCCGCTCATTCATGCATGATTTAGCACTAGTTCATGACGTTTGCATCCAATTCTTGTATATTTGTCGAGATAGACGTCTACATGGACTTTTGCATGATTTGTAGGTATTTTGGGAGCTTTAGGAGCTTAATCGATACATTCGAGGATCATTCCTCGAGATGACACACCTTCAGACCCATTGGGAAGCAAGTTAGAAGCAGAGGAGAACACATGGGACCTTGTTGGTGCATGCCTTGCACCAATTCGTGGCTTGATGATCCATAGAAGTCTGAATCATCAAAACCACGGCCACTAGGACTTCCAAGGGCGTGGAAATAGGCCGTGGTTCTCCCTGCACAGTTGCGACAACTGTCCCACGATCTCCATAACCGACTCTTGCCCTTGATGGTGTATAAAATGTGGTTCTGCACGCTGTTGAGGGTAGACCCCATCATTCCATTCTCTCCCACTCTCTCAACAACACATATTCTCTCATTGGAAAATTGGATTGGAGATATTCTTGGAGGAGAAGAAAGGCTTCCATTGGAGAAGAAGAGAAGAACACACCATTCTTAGTTTTTCATAGTTTTTAGAGAGATTTTGGAGCAACTTGTTGGAAATGTTTGCAAGGGTTTGTAAGGAACGATTTGAACCTTCTTTTGAAGGGTTGTAGTCTTACTTAAACTCATTTTCAGCTTGGATTTCTTGGTTCTACTTGTTCATCTCTATTTCACTTCAGTTACTTGCCATCGAAACCTTGATTGTATGTTTGATGAGTTTGAATGTTATGATGCATGTTGTTGGCTAAGTAGATGTGATTCTAGGGTAAGAAAATGATGGTTATGGCTTGGACTAAGATAGGATAGACTTAAACATACCCTTGAATGCTTTGTTTGCTCGAACCTAGCCTCTGTTCAAAATCACGGTCTGTTCTAAGGGGTTCCATGGCCGTGGACTTGATGAACTGCCCGTGATTTCATCTGACTTGCTTGTATTGATAAATCTAAGTGTTAGGTTGTTAGATTATTGAAATCCTAGTGTTTATTGAGCTAGATCTATCCTAGGGTGACCTAGTGTTAGCAACTAATTGTGAGAAAAGACCTATCCGGTGATTCTCGCCTTTAGATACCGAAGATGATGAACTCTAGGTAGTAGTGAGCCTCATAAGCCGCTATTGGACTAAGTGTGCTAGGATTGATGTTTAGGACTTGCCTTCCTGAGACTTACCCGGTAAGGAGAGGTTAGATCCTTAGATGACAATCCGGTTTCTGTAGAATTCCTATCTTTAGGCTCTTTGAGACTTACCCGGTGATGAGACCTTAGGAACGGACTAGTGGATCATGAGACCTACCCGGTGATTGACCCCAATCTAGAAACACTCACTCCTAACATACTATAGTTGATCCAAGGAATGATTAGATAGCTTGAGTCCCATGCCATAACCGGAATTTCTAACCCCTAGAATCCGCTTTTCTCTTGATTACCTATCTCGTGTTTGTGTTTGTTTATTTGCCTCGCTAGCTTAGTTATTTGTTAAATGTTACATGAATTGTGATCTTTGATTGATCACCACAAAACCAATCCAAAAACATTGAGATTTTCATTTCTTTATTTCTTTCTCTTTTCTTAGCCTAGATCAACACTATCCATAGTAACTATTGATTCAATTTCACCTTAGTCTTTGTGTTCGACCTCGGAATGCTATCCTTACTACAAAACGACCCATACACTGTGGGTTCGCTAGGAGTTAGGAAAAATATATCGAGTTATAAATTTAAGACTTTTGCGTGTCACAATTCCTACCGTAACAAGTTTTTGGCGTCGTTGCCGGGGACTAGGTCCAGATTGAGTCATTGTTTGTGATTATTTATCGTGGGAAGGATTTAGCTCCATTCGTTCCCTAACCGGAGAAAACCCTTTGGGCTAGGTCTAAGAGCATTAGAAAGGAGAAAGAGATGGCCTCAAGAGATCTTTAAGCTGAGTTGGATGAGGCTTTAGAGCAAATTAGGTTAAGAGATGAGCTCTTAGAGAATGAAAGGAGACTTGCCAATGAGAGGCAAGAAGCAACTAGGAGGGAGATTGAACAGATTAGGCAAGCTCTTGTGCAAAGGGAGCTTAAACGTCAACAACCTCCTCCACCACCACCGCAACCGCAGCCGGCGGTTAATATTTAGGTTGAACCAATAATGATTGAGGAACCACAAATGTTAGGGCAACGTATGGATCCGGCTCAAAGAGTGCACCGTCCGGGTGTGAACTTAGGAGATCCCGCAGCCCATGATTATGAGCTCCACCCTAAAGTACTACAGAGGATCCGGCATAATCAATTTGGAGGGATGGAAGGAGAGTCTCCTCATCAACACTTGATGAACTATGAGATCTTGATGGAGACTCTAAGGCCGCCTAGATTGGAGAACAACAACCATAAGCTTAGGGCTTTTTCCTTCTCACTTAAGGATAAAGCCTTGGCTTGGTACCAATCGATTCCACTAGGGCGTGTGAGTACTTGGGAGGAGATGACAACCGAGTTTTTGACTAAGTTCTTCCCACCTTCCAAGACTACCGAGCTAAGAGGGAAGATCAATGCCTTTGTAATGAAGGATAGAGAAAGCCTATTCAAGTCTTGGGAGAGGTTCAAGGACCTTCTCCTAGATTGTCCACACCATGGTATGCCGAAAATAGAGCTTTTGGAGATCTACTTCAAGGGACTTGATGAAGATAGTCAATTCAAGCTTCAATATCTTTCCGGTGGGACTTTCATGGAAAAGAATGTGGATGAAGCTTGGGAATTTGTAGAGAAACAAGCTTTGGTGATTGAAAAGTACTCCCATAAGAAGAGTGATGGGAGGAAGCGGGAGCATATAAGGTGAGTGAAGTCACCATGAGTAATTTCAAGCTTGATGCAATCAACAATGAGCTTAAATCTTTGAGGGAGTTGTGTGCTACAACTTTGAAGAGTCAAGCAAGCCCTCAAGTGCAAGTGCAAGCAAACTTGTCTTCCAAGGAGAAAGATGTGAATTACATGGGAAGGGGAAACTACAACAACTATCAAAGCCCAAGGAACTTCAACAATAGGATTCTATTCTAGGTAAATTCCTTGAAGGAAATACACCTTACCACCACTACCATTCCCACAATCATGAGCGAGAGCTCGTTTGGACAAACACTTCGGTAAATTCCTTGAACTTATGTTTAAATTGCATATTAACATTCCGTTCATGGATGTTATTCTAGGTATGCCGGCCTATGGAAAATTCATGAAGGAAATACTCTCCAACAAAAGGAAGTTGGAGGAGTTGGAGAAGTTAGGATGACAAGAGGTCCTCGGAATTGATCCAAACTATGAAGGAGGAGATGCCTCCTAAGCTAAGAGATCCGGGATCTTTTTGTGTGCCAATTGGAGTAGGGGAAGTGAAGTATGAAGCCCTATATGATCTTGGAGCAAGTGTAAGCATTATCCCGCTTGCACTTTGCAACAAGGTTGGGCTAGGAGAGCCAAAGCCGGTCAAGATGACCCTTCACATGGCGGACCGTTCAATCACTCACCCCGTTGGAATCTTGGAGGACATACCGGTGCAACTTGGGAAGTTCTATGTGCCAATTGACTTCGTTGTTTTGGACATCCCGGCAGACTATCCGGTTCCTATCATCTTTGCGAGACCTTTCTTGGCCACATCCGGATGTTTGGTGGATTACAAAAATGGAATTCTCTCTTTCAACATTGGAGAAGAGAATATCAAGTTCAAATTATCCACAATGATGAAGGGGCCAGCCCTTGGTGAAGATGTGTTCAACATTGTCGAGCAAGAGGAGTGTAGAGAAGTTGTGAGCTCAATCTTGATCAAGGACCCCTTGGAGAAGGTTCTTAGTTTAAGTTTGATGGAGGAAGGAGTTGAGGATGATTGTAATGAAGAAATCAAGGCCTTAGATGCATTAGAAAAGGAGGCAAGAGCTGAATTGGAAGCACATGAAGGTGTGCTGAAGAGTTGTAGGAATCACGGTCTGGCACAGAGGACCACGGCTGTGGTTTGTCCCGTGGAACTCTCTGGAGTGCTCCACGATGCTATCTTCTCAGATTCCACGCATGGGGTTTTGCTAGAGGCCGTGATTCTGCCCGTGGTTTTGGCAGAGAGAGCCTTAGTGGTTGATCAAGCTTCAAGGAGCCTTGAGGAGTCTTCCATAGCTTTGGATTCATCTCAACCTACATTATATGGAGCGTCTCCAATCGTTAAAGGTCCTCCTAAACTTGAACTTAAACCCCTCCCCCCCCCCCATCTTAAGTATGCTTTTTTTGGTGAAGAATCTACTTATCTTGTGATTATTAATGCATGCTTGAATGATGATGAGTTGACTAGATTGTTGCATGAATTGAGATTGCATAGGAAGGCTATTGGTTATACCATTGATGATTTGGTTGGCATTAAACCTTCTTTGTGCATGCATAAGATCTTAATGGAAGATAATCATAAACCTTCAATTGAACCTCAAAGAAGACTAAACCCAATCATGGAAGAGGTAGTAAAGAAAGAGATCCTTAAATTGCTAGATGTGGGATTCATTTTCCCGATTTCGGATAGTAAATGGGTTAGTCCCGTGCATGTGGTTCCTAAGAAGGGTGGGATGACCGTAGTGACTAATGAGAATAATGAACTAATCCCTACTAGGACGGCTATGGGATGGAGGATGTGTATAGACTATAGGAAAATAAATGTGGCCTCTAGGAAAGATCACTTCCCTCTTCCCTTCATTGACCAAATGCAAGAGAGATTAACTCAACATTCTCACTTTTGCTACTTAGATGGTTATAGTGGATTCTTCCAAATCCCTATCCACCTCGATGACCAAGAGAAAACTACATTCACGTGTTCATGGGGTAAATTTGCATATAGGACACTGCCATTTGGGTTGTGTAATGCACCTGCCACCTTTCAAAGGTGTATGGTGGCTATCTTTTCATAATATATTGAAAACATCATGGAAGTGTTTATGGATGATTTCTCTATTTATGGATCTTCATTTGATGATTGTTTAGCTAACTTATATTTGGTGCTTAAGAGATGTGAGGAGACAAATCTTGTCTTGAATTGTGAAAAATGCCACTTCATGGTAAGTGAAGGCATTGTGTTGGGATACTTGGTGTCCAACCGAGGCATTGAGGTTGATAGGGCTAAGATAGAGACGATAGAGAACTTGCCACCCCCTACCTCGGTGAAGGGGGTAAGGAGTTTTCTAAGGCATGCCGGTTTTTACCGAAGATTTATTAAAGATTTCTCTAAGATTTCTAAGCCTCTTACTAACCTACTAATGAAAGATGTTGAGTTTGTTTTCTCCAAGGATTGCCTTGAGGCTTTTTGTAGGTTGAAGAATGCTTTGATCTCCGCACCTATCATGCAACCTCCGGATTGGAGTTTACCGTTTGAGATCATGTGTGACGCGAGTGATGTAGCCGTTGGGGCTGTTTTAGGACAAAGGAAAGATGGACTTACACATGCCATCTATTATGCTAGCAAGAAGCTAGATGATGCCCAACTCAATTATGCTACCACCGAGAAGGAGTTATTAGCGGTTGTGTATGCATTTGAGAAGTTCCGCTCATATCTTGTTGGAGCAAAGGTCATTGTATATACAGATCATGTTGCGATCCGTTATCTCCTTACTAAGAAGGATGCCAAGCCTCGTTTGATTCGGTGGATTCTTCTTCTTCAAGAGTTTGATTTGGAGATCCGGGATAAGAAAGGGTCCGAAAATTCAGTGGCGGACCACCTTAGTAGACTCCCACCGTTGGAGATTGAGAAAGATGACATCCCAATTGATGACTCATTCCGGGATGAGCAATTGCAATTGATGGAGGAGTGCTTGCTTCGAGTGTCTAAAGGGAGTGAGCCATGGTATGCCGACATAGTGAACTATCTCGTTTGTGAGGAAGTGCCACCCGGTCTTTCTTATGCCCAAAGGAAAAAGTTCTTCAAAGATGTGAGGCATTACTATTGGAGTGAGCCGCTCTTGTTTAAGAGAGGGCCGGATGGGGTCTTTAGGAGATGCATACCGGAGGATAAGGTTTAAGAGAGGGCCGGATGGGGTCTTTAGGAGATGCATACCGGAGGATAAGGTGGAGAGTGTGATCCGCCATTGTCATTCCTTGCCATGTGGAGGGCATGCTAGCTCACACAAGACATGTGCAAAGGTGTTGCGATCCGGGTTTTGTTGGCCAAGTTTGTTCAAGGATGTGCAAAATTTTTTGGTAGCTTGTGATGCTTGCCAAAGGACGGGCAACATCTCAAGGATGAATGAGATGCCCTTGAACAACATACAAGAGGTGAAGATATTCGATGTTAGGGTATAGACTTTTTGGGGCCATTCCCCTCTTCTTGCGACAACCTCTACACCCTATTAGCGGTGGACTATGTTTCGAGATAGGTGGAGGCAATCGCCTCTCCTACAAATGATGCCAAGGTTGTGGTGCGGTTCTTCAACCGAGTGATCTTTCCTAGGTTTGGAACACCAAGAGTGATCATAAGTGATGGAGGAAAGCACTTCACAAATAGGAACTTCGGGATACTTTTGGCTAAGTATGGGGTGACTCATAAAGTTGCAACACCTTACCATCCCCAAACTAGTGGCCAAGTGGAGATCTCCAACCGGGAGATAAAGGGGATACTTGAGAAGAAGGTCTCTAGGACAAGAAAGGATTGGGCTATGAAGCTCGATGATGCTTTGTGGGCTTATAGAACCGCTTTCAAGACACCGATTGGCACCACTCCCTACAAGCTAGTTTATGGCAAGTCTTGTCACCTTCCGGTGGAGATGGAGAATAGAGCGTATTGGGCCACTAGGTGGCTAAATTTTGACCTCAAGGAGGCCGGTGAGAAGAGATTGCTAGATATGAACGCTCTTGAGGAGGTCCGGTTGGATGCCTATGAAAACGCCCGAATCTACAAAGAAAGGACCAAGCGATGGCATGAAAAACGTCTCATCCCAAAGGAGTTGAGTGAAGGTGACCTTGCCCTTCTCTTCAACTCAAGGCTGCGGCTCTTCCCCGGAAAGCTAAAGTCAAGATGGACGGGTCCTTATATGGTGAAGAAGATCTTTCCCCATGGAGCGGTTGAGATAGGAGGGGAGAATTGTGGAGATTTTAAGGTGAATGGTCACCGGTTGAAGAAGTATATCCCGGGAGCTCCGGTGGATATGATTGCCCCACTTCACCTTGAGTGAGATGCCCCCGAGTTTGATCAAGCTAATGACCTTAAAGAAGCGCTTGGTGGGAGGCAACCCATTGGTAGACATCTTTCCCTTTTCGTTTTTGTTTTTGTTTTTATTTTTTTGTTTTTGTGTTTTTGTGTGTGTTTGGAGTTTGTGTGCTAGAGTTTGAGTAGCATGGAAGCCTTGCATGGCATGTGGATGATGATGATGAGCCCCTCATCAATTATGGGTGGAGCAGACGCAAAACTTGGACGGCTAGCGCGGGTCCCGACACCATAACGAACACCTTGAGCTCTCTACCATCGTTGATAGGATCATCCACCATCAATCCGCTTGAGTGAACCCAAATACCGAAGCAAACCATTTTACATTGTGAGGATCCTCTTTCACTCTTCTTTACATCATTTACACATTGGGGACAATGTGTTTCTAAGTATGGGGTGGGGTTTTCATGATCACTTGCATGATTAGCATCTAGGATAGTTTAATATTGTCACATGTTTCATTATGTCTTGCATTGCACATATATATTTCGAAAAATCCAAAACAATTAGAAAATTTTAAAAATTTTAGTGCTTCTAAGCTTAGGTATGACCCTTATGATGAAATTGTCTTGTGAATTGTCTATGGATGGCCTTATGTGTTGAATTGATGTATGCATATATGGACTTGAAGTACTCATATTGAATGCCATGTGTGAATTGTGATCATGAATGTTTGCCTTGATTGGATTGAGGATTGATGGTCGAAATTACATGCTAGTTCTTACACACCATTTAGGAGTGATTAAGGCAATTTATTTTTCTCTACTTCTCATCTTGATCATGTTGTTTGAGCACCTCAATTGATATAAAATTTGACCTCTTTTGACCCATCCGGGAATAGGAGCATGGACGTGTGTTGATGTGTGTGAAAAGCAAGTGTGGGGTGAAGTTGTTAATGAAAGTAGGTGGTGAATGAAGTGCTGAATTTGTTGTGAAAAGTGTAGAAAAAAATATAGGTTCGGACTTTGGTTTTGATGACGTGTAACTCGGCACCATTCACATAATCGGGTGTCTGTGCCTTGCAAAAGTCGAATAAACCGAATGTCCTAACGAGCCTTGGTATGTGTGCCCGGTGTGAAGTACCTCGAAAAAAAAAACCCGAGGCTCGCTAATCACCAAGGTTTCGGCTTTTGTACACCAATGCCATTGCCTCAAAAATAAAAGAAAAAGAAAGTGAAAGAGAAAAGAAAACAAAGAAAAGATGGAAAAAATATACATTTGTGGTGAAGTTGATCAAAAATGAAATTGTGGAGTTAGTTCCTTTCCCGGATTAGCATCACATAACCTGAAAATTCCCACCTAATCACAACGTTTCTTAGCCTCTTCTTTCCTAAGTCCTTGTGACCTATTTGCATGTGTGTAAGACTTAGTGATCTAGATTGGATATGCTCATGATCATCTTGATTTCTTCATTTTTACCTTTCATGCATGCTTTCTAGTTAAGTATGTTTGTCTTTCCATGCCTCCATTTATTTGATGCATGATTGCTTGTCCGTTTGCCATGAAACATGACTATGAAGGTGATCCAATATTAGAAGGACGATTCCAAAAAGATTTTGCTGTTTTTCTGCATGCATCAATCATGTCATCTCTTAGTCTATAGTTGGGACTTGCTCGGGGACGAGTAAACCTTAAGTATGGGGTATTTTGATAACACGATTTATGACTTTAGTCTAGGCATCCATTTAGATAGTTTTTCCCACTATTCATGCATAATTTAGCATTAGTTCGTGACGTTCACATTCAATACATGTATATTTGTCGAGATAGACGTCTACACGGACCCTTGCATGTTTTGTAGGTCATTTGGGAGATTTTGGAGCCTAATCGACGCATCCGAGGATCGTTCACTGTGATAACACGTATCCGAGCTCATTGGGAAGCAAGTTAGGAGCAAAGGAGAACACATGGGACCATGTTGGTGCATTCCTTGCACCAACTCATGGCTCAATGATCAAAAGAGGACTGAAGCACCAGAATCACGGTCACTGGGACATCCACGGCCTTGGAATGGACTGTGATTCCTTCTGTACAGTTGGGACAGCTGTCCCACGATCTCTATAACCGACTCTTGCAAATGGTGAAGGCTATAAGTACCCTTGCAGGCTGATTCTAAAGGGGGATCCACTACACACCTTACCTCACACACATTCTCTCCCATACTCTCTCATTTTGGAATTGGATTGGAGCTACTCTTGGAGGAGAAGGAAGACTTCCATTGGAGAAGAAGAGAAGAGCACACCATTCTTAGAGTTTCTTAGTTTTTGAGTGAAGTTTGTTGGAAACATTTTCTTGGGTTGTAAGAACGATTCAAACCTTCTTTTGAAGGGTTGTAAGTCTCTCTTTTAACATTTATTCAGCTCGTTTTTCTTGTTCTATTTGCTTCATCTCTCTTTCATTTCATCCTCTTGATATGGACTCCATGATTTTATCCTTGATGATTTTGATTGTAATGATGCATGTTGTTGGCTAAATAGATGTGATTCTATGGTAAGAAAATGATGGTTATGGCGTGGACTATGATAAGATAGACTTAAACGTACCTTTGGATGATTTGTTTGCTTGAACCTAGCCTTTGTTGTAAATCACGGCCTTTTCTAGTAGGTTCCACGGCCGGGGAAGTGATGAACTGACCGTGATTCTGTCTGTCTTGCTTGTATTGATAAATCTAAGTGTTAGGTTGTTAGATTGTTGAAATCCTAGTGTTTGTTGAGCTAGATCTATCCTAGGGTGACCTAGAGTTAGCCACTAAGTGTGAGAAGAGACCTACCCGGTGATTCTTCCTCTTAGGTACCGAAGATGATGAACTCTAGGTAGTAGTGAGCCTCACTAGCCGCTATTGGACTGAGTGTGCTAGGATTGATGTTTAGGACTTGCCTTCCCGAGACCTACCCGGTAAGGAGAGGTTAGATCCCTAGATAGCAATCCGGTTTGTGTAGAATTCCTAACCTTAGGTTCTTTGAGACTTACCCGGTAATAAGACCTTAGGAATGGACTAGTGGACCATGAGACCTACCCAGTGATTGATCCCAATCTAGAAATACCCACTCCCAACATACTATAGGTGATCCAAAGAATGACTAGATAGCTTGAGTCCTATGCCATAACCGGAATTTCTAACCCCTGGAATCCGCTTCTCTATCTTTGATTACCTATCTTGTGTTTGTGTTTGCTTATTTGAGTAGCTAGCTTAGTTGTTTGATAATCTTGCATGATTTGTGATCCTTGATTAATCACCACAAAACCAAACTAAAAGCATTGAGATTTTCTTTTCTTTATTTCTTTCTCATTTTTAGCCTAGATTTACACTATGCTTAGTCACTATTGATTCAATTTCACCTTAGTCTTTGTGTTCGACCTCGGAATACTATCCTTACTACAAAACGACCCATACACTGTGGGTTCGCTAGGAGTTAGGAAAAATATATCGAGTTATAAATTTAAGACTTTTGCGTGCATACAATTCTAGCATAACAGAAATCTTATGTACAAACACAGTAGCTCCTACATCAGTGGAATCACTCAATGATGATTGGGATTTTAGGTACGTGTATATTGCATCTTATTCTTCTGAAGTTGGATGAGGCTTCTATTTTACTTCTGATTTTGATAGAAGTTGTTATGACTGTTCTTTGAATGCTTGTTTTATTCGGGCTACAAGCATTTTTTGTAAGGGTTATGCCTGTTCTCAATTGCATCAGGATTTATTTTCACTTGTTCAAAAGTATATTGCCCTCCATAAGTGTAAGGGAGTGAAGGATTCATTAATGACTAGGGTAGAAAGTGCTTGTTGTTTGTAGTGATTTTGTGTGAAAATTGTTTAAAAGAACAATTTCCTTACTTTGTGATTTTGTAGGAGTACAATAACTCTGAGAGAAGTTTGAAGAACATTGTGAAGACTTGTAGGAAAAATCACTTGTGCCTTTGAAAGATGTGCTCAAGCATTCAGAATTGAAGGCTGAAGAAATTTATGCAGTAGAATTAATAGGAGGTGCTACCCTTGTCCTAAGGTTACAAGTAATAATTTTTCTTTTCTGTGGACAGAGAATTGGAAAAGCGGTGTAATGGTTCTGCAAACTTGTTTGTCAGTGGTGTAAAGTTGAAATTTTTTTTCCTGCATTGTAGGCCAAGATCCAACAGTATCTTGGGAGGAAAGAGCTAGACAAACATACGGATGTTGATGAGGCTTTTGTTCTTGGTGCAAGACTACATGCTACCAATTTAAGTAATGGGATCAATGTTAGAATTGTGATATGGATATGAGAGAAAAGAGAAAATGTATGAGAGAGCTTTGCTTTGTACAATGGATAATAGTTGTTACTTCTATTGATTGTATGTAAACTATGAATTTATACAAGCCTTTCATGATGCTATACACTAACAGCTTTCTGTTACACATTTATATGTCTAACAATAAGATTAAATAGAAAACTAGGGATGATTGATGGTGCTACTTATGGTTATGTGATGGAGCTGCAGGGATCTGATCTTGTGAAGGATGAGGGCGCAAAACAAGTCATTGTCCCACAAATGAAAAAGGTTCCAAGCAAGGTATTTGACATGATGATATTTGTTGAATTTTCTTGAAAAATATGGTCTTAATTGAACTCTGAATTCATTTAATGTTCTTACTTTTCTTGTCATAGATGTTTCGATCTTTTGTTCATAACAAAGAGTTTGAAGTTTCACTAGCTTATGAAAAAAAGAGTTATTGCCACATTTTCTGTTTCTTCTCTAGTATATGCATAGTATGCTGAGTCTAGCTTAGCTGCTGCGAGTGAGAAGAAATGAAGTTTTTTTGTACTTCAATTTTCTTTTATTTGTGGTGATGTAGTAATGGCCTTGATTAGTTTTATTTTTTTTTCTTTTTATTTGTGAATCAGATACTCACGCTAAAACCTTTATGCTTCAATAAAGGCTAACCTACAATTCTCTCTCAATAGAAGTGGTGTATTTACATTAGATCGAGCAAAAGTTGTTATTGAGATATCAGAATGGGTAGAAGTTTCTAAAAAGAACTTAAATTTCGAGAATATTACTCTTTTAGCCAATCCAACTATAACTAGCCCAACCAATTCCATAGAAGAAAAAAACACTAATGAAAATACGGATAGCGGTAATAAGAAAACATCCAATTCCACATCAAAAGAAGATAGCAAGGTTGAGGTAATGGAAAAGAATTTAAAAAAGCGGACTTTTAGATCTGAAAAATAATCTAGAAGGATACATTTATAGTACCAGAGAAAAGGTTTGTGAAATTGAACTATTATAATATAGTTTATAGTTTATCACTGTTCACAACTTGCCATTGTTTTTTTTCTCTTTGGTCTAGATCAAAGCAATGTATTGATACATTCATAACCATAATAGGATAGTAACACCTTGTGCTAATATTTTCATATAGTAGTTAGTTGCAAAGAGAAGGGAAAATAAATGAACTTTGCTCTAACTATGATTATTTCCCTTATTTATGAAAATCTGATGTTGTTGGATTGGAGTTTGATTATCATCTTCTTTACCTAGATATTGCTTAGTTGATCATGAAATGCTATGTGATTATAGCAGAAACTCCTTTATATCAACAACTTACCTCTTGAAATTTCCTTTCTATTTTTTAATGCTTTTGCCAAATCGAGTCATCTAAAGAGGTTGAAAAACTTCCCACCGGTGAGGAGTGACAATTCCTTACTTAGAAACTTGAGAAGGTTAATAAACTGATTGTGTTTAATGGATACGAGATCCTTGTTCTTGCCTTCAAACATCCAATTTTCTCTTTTTATGCATCCAGGTGCAGGACTGGCTATATATGGATGGAGAAGAAGCCAATGCTAATGAGTTTCAAAAACATCTTGATATGTTGAAAGCTGTGGGTGAACCCATATTATTTAGGTTTGCCTTTGTTGTGAAACTCATGTCACGAAAGTTGTCTAATTCTTGCATAGAACCACTCATCATACTGCGTCATCAGACTAAACTCTTCTAATATCAGATTGGACGAGCTTAATGCATGCCATACAGCACTAAAAGCTGGTAGAAACTATCTCGTTGAACTCAAATATATTTTTTATATATAAGTACTGATGAAGCTTAGTGTAATTTTGGCATACACTGTATAGTTTATAACCATAAAAATCTCAAATGTAGCTCATGTGCTTGGTTGATATGGAGTTTGATTATATCAACAATTATGACTCTGTTTGCAATTGCTTGGACCAGTTATTTAGTTAACATGCTGATGTTGAAGAAGAGTACTAATTGACATTTGATGAGTTTTGTTTTCTTCTGATTGTTCATCCAATTTCTGAATGTTTCGAGATATGTTGCTTGACGTAATTTGGTATCTCATAAGTTGAAGGCTTAAGTCAAGAAATCAGTGTGCATGATAGTAGAGAAATAAAAAACATCATCTGATTCATTGTTTAGAATTATTAAGGTTAGTTATATCAAAACTTTAACCACCAAATGCTTTTGATTTTGGTTACTATGTATGTCGTTACATGTGGGAGATAATTGATCATCCATGTACTGTCATCCCAATAAATTGAAGTGTTTGAGAAATTTACCCTTGAGAATATTATATTTTAATATATGAGTAATTTTGTTTAATTACTTAGTCAATGTCATGTTTTTACAGTTATTTCGAGATTCACTTGGCTTATATGGCAAGAGACTCCTTGATGAGCTACAAGAAGAATGATTACTATATCTAGACACCCCCACAATAAGTTTGAAGGATATTATGATTAAAATGATGACATGTTGGTTTTTGATGCAAAATGAAAGGATTATGACATTGTTTATTTTGTTATATTAAGTTAGCTAACATTATGCTGAAATACAAAATCTTCTATGTTTTTTTTTTGTTGCAAATTAGAAGTATAATGTATTTTCGTACGGATTATTGATTTTTGGATTTTAAAATTTAATAGATGAAGTGTATTTGTTAATATGATCGAGTTTGATAAGAATATTAAAAGTATTGATGTTTCGATTGGTAAAAAAATAGCCAAAATAAAAAAGATTAATTGTTTCTCATGGATTTTTTGAAGCCCCGCTATTTTAAAAAAATCATGATTAAGCATCTCTCAGGGTTTTTACAAAACCCATGAGAGATGGTTCTCAAGGGTTTTTATAAAATTCCCTTAGAGATGTTTCTCAGGGGGGTTTTTTTAAAACCCCCGAGAGATGTTTCTCAGGGTTTTTTTTAAAACCCCCGAGAGATATTTCTCAGGGGTGTTTTTAAAAAACCACTTAGAAACATCTCTCGAAGATTTTTTAAAAAACCGCAATCATTGCCACTTATTTCTCAGGGGTCAAATCCTGAAGTTCATGAACAAAATCCGGAATATTAGGTGTATGGAAATTAGGATTCGATATCTCATACTTGGACACTGAGGGGGTCCTGGACGTGGATTAGGGTTTGGTGGCATAGGTGGATTGTGTGAACTTTTGCCCACCTCAATAGCAAATCTCGGTAATTAGAATTGGAATTGGAGGAGTGCTCATGAAAGAAGATAAGCCACTTGCATTCTTTAGTGAGAAATTGAAAGGAGCATGCTTGAATTATTCGACATATGATACGTAACTGTATGCATTATTTCGAGTTTTCAGGACATGTCAATGATGTAAGACCATCCTCGTCGCCAAATATGCAATGGACAATCACAAGATCAAGGGCCAAAAGGATCCGAGAGGAGATGTATCGAGGACAATTAAGGAACCAAGGAAATGAAGAATCTTGGCCTTGAGACAGAATCTCGGCGGAGATATAAACCGAGATTCCAAGTTTGTCGATACTTATAAGATCCTTTAAAGATCTTACTTATCTTCTAGTTACTTTAATACCTTTTTATCTTCTCGTTACTTTAAAAAAATAGCCAAAATAAAACAGATTAATTGTTTCTCATGGATTTTTTGAAGCCCTGCTATTTTAAAAAAAATCATGATTCAGTATCTCTCAGGGTTTTTAAAAAACGCATGAGAGATGGTTCTCAAGGGTTTTTATAAAATTCCCTTAGAGATGTTTCTCAGGGGGGCTTTTTTAAAACCCCCGAGAGATGTTTCTCAGGGTTTTTTTTTTTAAAACCCCCGAGAGATATTTCTCAGGGGTGTTTTTAGATAACCACTTAGAAACATCTCTCGAAGATTTTTTAAAAAACCGCAATCATTGCCACTTATTTCTCAGGGGTCAAATCCTGAAGTTCATCAACAAAATCCGGAATATTAGGTGTATGGAAATTAGGATTCGATATCTCATACTTGGACACTGAGGGGGTCTTGGACGTGGATTAGGGGTTGGTGGCATAGGTGGATTGTGTGAACTTTTTCCCACCTCAATAGCAAATCGCTGTAATTGGAATTGGAATTGGAGGAGTGCTCATGAAAGAAGATAAGCCACTTGTATTCTTTAGTGAGAAATTGAAAGGAGCATGCTTGAATTATTCGACATATGATACGTAACTGTATGCATTATTTCGAGTTTTCAGGACATGTCAATGATGTGGGACAATCCTTGTCGCCAAATATGCAATGGACAATCACAAGATCAAGGGCCAAAAGGATCCGAGAGGAGATGTATCGAAGACAATTAAGGAACCAAGAAAATGAAGAATCTTGGCCCTGAGACAGAATCTCGGCCGAGATATAAACCGAGA
This sequence comes from Fagopyrum homotropicum, assembly GCA_033239125.1. Taxonomy (NCBI): domain Eukaryota; kingdom Viridiplantae; phylum Streptophyta; class Magnoliopsida; order Caryophyllales; family Polygonaceae; genus Fagopyrum; species Fagopyrum homotropicum. The sequence continues at coordinate 56,976,678 of BSWB01000008.1, read as the reverse complement.
TTCCAAGTTTGTCGATACTTATAAGATCCTTTAAAGATCTTACTTATCTTCTAGTTACTTTAATACCTTTTTAGCTCTCAAACAATCACAAGGTATCTTTTGGTCTTAATCCTATTTTTTAGGATTATTTTTATTTTATCATTTAGAGTAATCTCTCCTATAAATAGCCTTAGAAGGTGAGATTCATAGGTAGCTTTGATTTAAATTTGTTTTCCACATTATTGTGAGATACTTATGACTTCGATCACGGAGTTTGAATTTTATCATTTCTATTCAATCAAAAGGAGAGTTTTTGGTTGAATCGTTGTGAATCCTTGCTAGGTTGGTGCTACTACTCAAACAAGTCCCTCCTTGTGCCTTTCTTATTTAGAAGACTTGTGTAAGGTTGAAGAAGGAAGGATTAAGGTAATTCTTTGTTTAGAGTTTTGGCACATAATTGGTCAAGGTTCTTTGCAAGTGTTATAATTAGTCCGGTCTTCCTACACTTATCATATTTCATTCCACTAATCATCTTCTTATCTTTCATTATCATCCATAATCCGCATTATGAGTTTACAAAAATATCGGCATGCTCTTACCAAAATCTCGCCCGAGAGTTGCCTAAGTTAACCGAGATTTGCCTTTGTTGTTCAATTCGTGGACTTTCAATCTAGATCAGGAACTACAGCTTCAACCCGCATCAAAGCGGTATTAGAGCTAACCGATTGAAGTCCGATGCAGCCATACACCAAAGGTTCGAGTAATTTTTAATTGAGTCTTCTTTGAGTCACATAAAAGTCGAGTCTTTTGTGTCTACCATATCTTTTGAGATTATTTGAGCTTAATGTGCATTGTCTTGTGAGTACTGGAAAACAAAGAAAAGCCATTGCCAAACAGAAGACAACCATAACCTAATATAGTGAAGCCTCGATCTAGATTCTACTACATAACTAAAATCTCAGCACGTAAAAGAAATCTCGCCCGAGATTTCCTAAAGATTGCCCGAGATGTCTTCATAACTGAAAGAACGAGACTTTCTCTCCAAATTTAATCAGATCCGAAGTTATATTTGGAACATATCTTTAGAGAGATATATTGTCAAGCTGCAGAAAGAATGAAAAGAGGTATACGGAGTATCTTATTGTTGTGATTTATTCTAGCAGGTGAGATCATTTCATATCTTCAATCCTGACCGTATATCTCCTCAATTTTCGACAATATCTATTATCCAATAGCCTCATATCCATCATCAACCTTGAATACACGTTCATATAACATCAAAGGTCCTCTCTTGACTTCACCTTATATTTATATTATCGATTATAACTTAAAGTTTCTTGAAGCCATTCGGACAAAATTTACTTCAATCCAAGAGTATATATATAATGGAGGCAACAGAGAACCTTCTTCCGAACCAAGTTGACTACTTGATGCATCAAAGGAAGTTCTAGTTGAAGCTAGTTCATGGATTGGTCAAGAAGTATTAATCCATCCAAGGCAATAACATCAAATTAGCATAAGATTCACAACAAAGAGCTAGTGGGAGAGAAAACAAGTAAGGAACCTTCGTTTTTACTAACTTAATGAGTTTGGTGTTACTTTGTGGGATTGTGTAGGATGTCTAACAACCCAAGAGATTCACAACGGGGTCACCCAATAAGTCCCAAAACCCATGATGTGCTAAAGAAACTCATGGTCACCGTCTCAACATTGACTGAACAAGTGGTGAGGCTGGAAACACGCCACATAGAACAAATCTCGCCCCAAAATCTCAGTCCCCAACCGAGATTTAACCCGAGATTTAACCCGAGATTTGCCCCTGAGATGGGCGAAAGCTCGCGTAATCCACAACCACCCCCAACCCCTCATCCGCCTCTAAGGCCCCATCACGGGATAAGTATGAGACTTCCAAACCCTAACTTTTGTACATCAAACACTCCGAATTTTGTTAATGAATTTTACGAATACGAGGAAGAGGATCACGGAGGCATATGAAGAGACTATCCTAGACGTAATAATCGTCCGAAGAGAGATCAAGACTTGAAACCTGATAGGCCTCATCAAGAATATGATGTAATTGGCAAAGTGAAGGTCAAGATTCCGAGTTTTGAGGGTAAATGCGATCCGGACGTTTACATGGATTGGGAGACTAAAATTAAACAAATTTGGTCTTGCTATAGTGTTCACTCCAAAACGTGTATGGATATGAAGGAAAATAACTTTAAATTTATATCAAGAACAAAAGCAAATAGCGAACCCGTAGTGTACGGGTCGATTACAAAGACTATGGTGAAACCAAGAAGTAAAGTAATCTAGTTAAGACAAATTTGCAAATAAAAGACAAAGACAAAATTGTATGTAGATATTGGAAAAGCACAAATTCTAGAGATCAAGGTATCCAATTATGGTTTTCGATTCAAGACTTATAAACATATATGGACAAAGCTGGGATTTCAAGGGAAAGGTGTTTCTAAGGTGGGATAGATCACGGGGAAGGTCTCACTATCCGGTATCCCAAACCAAAGGTCCAATTACCGGGTAAGTTTCAAGGATCTAAGGAAAGGACCTATAATCTCAAACCAACCACTCAACCTAAGGGAATAGAACTAACCATCACCGGGTAAGTCTCAGGTTAACTCATAAAAGAAGGGAGAAGGCACACTCAAATCTGATAGAGGGTGTTGAGTGCTCTACTACCTAGAACTCATAATCTTTGGCACCAAGAAAGGGAATCACCGGGTAAATCTCTTCCCAAGCTTGGATATAAGCATCAAAGGCTCAACAATGCTAGGATTTAGACAATATTTAACCTAGGTTTAAGGATATTACATCAAAGGTACGACATAAGAAAAATCGGGTTGTTCTTGTATAAAAATCACCCGATTTTTAACCAAATACATGTCGATTTTTCTTCTCTACAAAGGTAAAAACAACTCTCACGATCCAATCTAAACGTGAGGCTAAGTCTATCATCATCTAAACCACAACCTTCAACCAATCACCATAGAGTCGCAAGGGTTTTAGCCAATACCACACATTATTAAATCAAGATTGAAAATATGAACTCAAGAAAATAAAGAAACGATTGAAACTTGAAATAAAAACAAGAAATCCTTAACAAAGGTTCTCAATATCTAAAACCTTAACAAAAGCAATAGAAAAATCCGAATCTTGCGTTCAAAAGGCAAATGAATCTAAAACCTAGAATAAATATCAAAGAACTTCACTAATTATCTCGAATCTTGAATCTCAAATGTGGAATTTTGATTCTCCTCTCCTTCCTTCTTGTCTTCTAGATTTTCTTGAGTAAATCTGGATGCCTTAGGTGTTACTAGACGTCCCTTATATATAGAAGAAAACCAGGGTTTTGAGTCTTTATCTTTAGACGATTGTTACGCTAGAATTAGTAGCACAAAAAGCTTTACATTTACAAACTCGAACTAAAATCCTAAACTACCTAGCGAAACCCGTAGTGTACGGATCGTTATCTAGGAAGGAAAGTGTAAAAGCCTTAGTCCTTGGAGCCTTAGGAGCCTTGTTGAGCCTTTGGTGGACCCTGGCAGCCGCCCCAGCGGACCATGGTGGCCGCCCCTGCGTCTAGGCGCCCCTGCGCCTCACAGTGACCGCCCCTGCGGCTTTGTGTGGTTGCAGACGCCTTTGTTGACCCTTTGACTTGTGCTTTGCGACTGGCTTCCTTCATAAGCTTTCCATTCCTTCCGATGAGGGGTTTTTTCATCTCATTCCAGCTTCTTCATCCTCCTTATGCTCTTCTTCTTCTTCCTCTTCTCTTCGTTGATCCTCCTTGATCTTGTGAGAGAGTTTTGAGAGTTTGTTGGTGGTTTTGTCTTTGGATGACCATGAGGATGATGCTGATAGTTCTTGCTATTGTGTTGAGGGTGTGAGGTGTGTTTGTTGCTCCTAGTTTCTGCTTAGGGTTTGTTGTGGTAAGGTTTCTATCCCCATCTTCTTTCCTTCTTCTTCTTTGCTTCTTTCTTCCTTTTCTAGCTTAGGATAACAAGCTGAGCTTGTGTCGATCCTTTCCTAGTTATTCTGATGTTCATACATGTGTATATATGTATGTGTGTTGTTGTTGTATGATGAAGAAGTGAAGAGAGTCGAGAAAGGGATCGAAGAGAAGTCGGGGCGAAGTCCCTGCATAGACAGCCGCCCTTGCGCCTGCACTAGGCCGCCCCTTCGCCTGCCGTGGACCGCCCCTGTGTCTTAATGGTTCAGCCCTTGAGTTCTTTTCTTCTGTTGGTGCATTCAGGGCATACCTTGTTGGTATGTTTCCTTCCTTAATTTCCTTTGGCCTTGGCTTAGATGTTGGCTAGGCTAGCATGGTTAGGATGAGTTGCATGATTGAGTTGTGCCTTACGCACTTGTGTTTCTGTTGAGGATATGCCTTAAGCATTTGTGAGCATGTTATGATCTAGAGGTTTACATTTAGGTTGTAGTTTGGTTATGGTTATGGAGACGCATCTTCTAACCCTTGCAATATGTGATGATGTGTGCCTTGCTTTTGAAGGCGTTCATTACTTCACCAAGGGGAAGGTGTGACGTGGTATTGGATACGAGTACTACAGGTAAGTCCATAGGACTTACTTAGCGTACAGTTGTGGGTTTGAGTGATTGTGATGGTTGTTTATAATCATATGATTGTGCATTTATAACCTAAACCGGACTAGGATGACCATTTATGATATTAAATGGCCCAAGTGTATTATAACGGGTCATGACCACTTGCCTCCGTCTGCGGGTAGGAGGAGGTGCCCTGAAGATGATCTCACCGGGGGGACGAGTGATGATCACCCCCATGCAAAACCCCTTTGTTACGTTGAATGGGACGAGGTTCTTGAGGTTCCTCGTGTTACAAAATAAGTTCAACTAGTAATGAAATAACGTAATTGAAAGATAATAAATGAATGTGTGTGCATTGCATGTATGAGACGTGGATGTGTGTTTGTGCTATTACCTTCATACTTATTCATTACTGTAGCTAACAGTGTATATCGTGTTGTAGATGATCTGCAGGTTAGGAAGACATCAGAGTGAGCCAGATGGGGTGACCAACCGAGGACTTCTGTACATTAGGGTTGCGTGGGATGTGGCATCTTTTGTATCTGATGTTTACGGATGTTGTTTTGTACTCGTCTTGTTGCTGTAAACCCTTTGGATGTATCTCATACAGTTTTATGTATTTGGTTTTAATCTACCTATGGCTTGTTGTAAGATCTAGTGAACTTGTTGTCAGGCTAGGGTCATGATCCATTGTGAGATCCTAGCCCAATGTGGCACTTTGAGTCCCGCGGATTCGGGGTGTTACAGAGTTGGTATTAGAGCCTTAGGTTTACAACAATGGCACTTGCTATCTGCAATAAAGATAGAGTGGATAAATAAACAGAACCCAAAAGGGGTTTGACTTTTGAAAAGGTTTTGGTTATAAAGCGAGTACAAATGTTTTGGGATAGTGTGTACAGAAGTCGTCACCCTTCTGAGGATCTCCACAGTATATATATATATATATATATATATATATATATATATATATATATATATATATATATATATATATATATATATATATATATATATATATATATATATATGTATATGTATATATATCTTCTATGTGCTGATGTGTATGCATGTACTATTAAGTATTATATATATATATATATCTATACATATGGCTTATATAGAGCCTTATACGTTAGGTGTGCATACCCCGCAGATGGCTCGGACTAGAGCTACTACTGTTGTAGGCAGAGGTAGAGGTAGACCACCTCTTTCTTCAAGAGGGATAGGACAGGGACCAGCTACCGCTACAGATACACCAGTGGTGGAGGAGGCTTCTGAGGAGGTTGTTGAGAGTGTCGTCCTAGCGACGAGGAGTGGTGGGTCCAAGAGACAGCAGGCACATCGAGCTCAGTCAGACGACTCAGATCGTGTCTCCATGGGAGGACCAGAGTTCAAAGAGTACCTCAGGCAATTTTAGGAGGCCATCTGATGACGTGATTTATGACGTTAGTTTAGGCATTCATTTAGATAATTTTTCCCGTTATTCATGCATGGTTCGGCATTAGTTCACGATTTTTACGCTTAATTCATCCATATTGTCGAAATAGGCGTCTACATGAACTCTTGTCGGTTTTGTAGGTATTTTGGGAGCTTTTGGAGCTTAATCGATACATTCGAGGATCATTCCTCGTGATGGCACACTTTCGGACTCATTAAGAAGCAAGCTAGGAGCAAAGGAGAACACATAGGACCTTGTTGGTGCATGCCTTGCACCAACTCACGGCTTAATGATCCATAGAAAGCTGAACAGAGGATTCCACGGCCCAGAGGCCAGAACCACGCCCGTAATTTGGGCCGTGGTTTTCTCTGGACAGTTGTGACAATTGTCCCACGATCTCCTTGCCCAACCCTTGCTCTTGGTGGAGAATATAAGTGGTCCTACTGGTTGTTACTAGAGGAGTCTCCCATATTCTCTCACATATTATCATTATCCACATTGGAAATTCTTGGAGGAGAAGAAAAACACTCTTAATTTGGAGGAAGAACAACATATCAAGATAGAGATTTAGAGTGAAGTGTTTGAGTGATTTTGAGTGATTTTTGTGGAGAAAAATTGAAAGCATTGTAAGGAACGTTTTGGAGCTGTGTTTGAAGGCTCGTAAATCTTGTTTCATCTTATATTAAGCTAATACTACTTGTTTCTTTTCATTTTCATTTCATTCACTTGCTATGGAAGCCATGCATGTTTGCTTGTTGAGTTTGAATATTAAAATGCATGTTGTTGGGTAAATAGTTGTGATTATAGGGTAATGGAATGATGGTTATGGCTTGGACTATGATAGAATAGACTTGAATGTACCTTTGGATGATTTTCTTGCTCGAACCTAACCTCTGACGAAAACCACGGTTTGTTCATGTGATTCCACGGCCGTGGTTCTATATGATCTGCCCGTGGTTTGTTCTATTGTGCTTGTATTGATGAATCTGAATGTTCGGATGATAGATTGTTGAAATCCTAGTGTTTGTTAAGCATAATCTAGCCTAGGGTGACCTAATGCTTGCAAACTAAGTGAGGGAAGAGACCTACCCGGTAATTCTCGATCTTACATACTAAAGATGACGAACTCTAGGTAGTAGTGAGCCTCACCAGCCTCTATTGGACTGAGTGTGCTAGGATTGATGCTTAGGACTTGTCTTCCCGAGACTTACCCGGTAAGGAGGGTTTCACCACTAGATAGAAATTCGGTTTGTGTAGAATTCCCAACCTTAGGCTCCTAGAGACTTACCCAGTAATAGCACCTTAGGTGCGGAATTAGTGGGCCATGAGACTTACCCGGTGATTGATCCGATTTGAGAAGCACTCATTCCCAACATACCGTAGCTTATATAAGGTTGATTTGAAGCTTGAGTCCAATGCCATAACCGGAAGTCCTAACCCCTAGAATCTGCTTTTCTCTCTTTGATCACATATCTTGTGTTTGTGTTGTTTGTTTGAGTTGTTAGCTTGATTTGTTGGTTTAATTTATAATATTGTATGATTTGTGATCTTGCTTGATCACCACAAAAACAAAACCCAAAAATATCATGATTTTCATTTCTTTATTTCCTTCTCTTTTCATAGAATAGATTTGCACTATCCATGATCACTTGTTTTATTTGATTTCACCTTAGTCTTCGTGTTCGACCTCAGAATACTTTCCTTGCTACAAAACGACCCATACACTATGGGTTCGCTAGGAGTTAGGAAATTATATCGAGTTATAAATTGTAAGACTTTTGTGCTATGCATTTCTAGCGTGACAAGTTTTTGGCGCCGTTGCCTAGGACTAGGTCTAGATTGAATCATTTGTGTGATTGTTTATAGTGTAGGTCTTTCTTGTTGCTTTTGATCTTGTTTGGTTTGTGTCTTTGAATTTTCAGGAAATCTCTCATTCTATAGGTTCATGCGAAGATCTCGTTGTAAGGATTTAGCTCCATTCGATCCCGAACAGGAGAAAACCCTTAAGACTATATTCAAGAGCATTAAGAAGAAGAAGGAGATGGCTGGAAGAGATCTTCAAGCTGAGTTGAATGAGGCCTTAGAGCAACTTAGGCTAAGGGATGAAGCTTTGGAGAATGAGAGGAGACTTGCCAATGAGAGGCAAGAAGCAACTAGGAGGGAAATTGAAGAGATTAGGCAAGCTCTTGTACAAAGGGAGCTTAATCGTCAATAACCTCCACCACCACCACCACCGCAGCCGGCTGTCAATGTTCGGTTTGAGCCGATCATCATTGAGGAGCCACAAACGCTAGGGCAACGCATGGATCCAGCCCAAAGAGTGCACCGTCCGGGTGTAAACTTAGGAGATCCCGTAGCCCATGACTACGAGCTCCGCCCTCAAGTGCTACAAATGATCCGGCACAATCAATTTGTAGGGATAGAAGGAGAGTCTCGTCATCAACACATAATGAATTATGTCTCCTCATCAACACTTGATGAATTATGAGATCTTGATGGAGACTCTAAGGCACCTAGATTGGAGAGCAACAACCACAAGGTTAGGGCTTTTTCCTTCTCACTTAAAGATAAAGCCTTGTCTTGGTACCAATCCATTCCACTAGGACGTGTGAGTACTTGGGAGGAGATGAGAACCGAGTTCTTAACAAAGTTATTTCCACCTTCCAAGACAACCGAGCTAAGAGGGAAGATCAATGCCTTCATGATGAAGGATAGAGAGAGCCTATTCAAATCTTGGGAGAGGTTCAAAGAACTCCTCCTAGATTGTCCACACCATGGGATACCGAAGATAGAGCTATTGGAGATATATTTCAAGGGGCTTGATGACGATAGTCAATTCAAGCTCCAATCGCTTTCTGGAGGAACATTCATGGAGAAGAATGTGGATGAGGCTTGGGAGTTTGTAGAGAAGCAAGCTTTGGTGATAGAAAAGTACTCCCATAGGAAGAGTGATGGGTGGAAACCGGGAGTATATGAAGTAAGTGAAGTCACCATAAGCAACTACAAACTTGATGCAATCAACAATGAGCTTAAGTCTTTGAGGGAGTTGTGTCCCACAACCTTAAGAATCAAGCAAGTCCTCAAGTGCAAGTGCAAGCCAACTTGGCTTCCAAAGAGGAGGATATTAACTACATGGGGAGGGGTAATTTCAACAATTATCAAGGCCCTAGGAACTTCAACAACAACAGTCGGCAATACAATAATTACCGGCCTAATCACAACCATCCCGGGTTCTCCTATTCTAACCACGATGGTTCCTTGAACACTCCCACTTCCACAAGCTCAGCCCCACCACCTAAGGCTTCAACAGAGCCTCCACCCGATTTTGATCAACCTCTAAAGGATAGAACCGAAATGATGTTTGAACAATTGCTTGGAAGGTTGAGTGGACTTGGGAGCATGTTGACATCCATTTCCAAGGCTCAAAAGGTGCTTGAGGCACAAGTATTCCAAAAGGCGGGTGTTACGCTAAGAACGTGACACTCAAAAGTCTTAAATTTATAACTCGATATATTTTTCGTAACTCCTAGCAAACCCACAGTGTATGGGTCGTTTTTGTAGTGAGGATAGTATTCCGAGGTCGAACACAAAGACTAAGGTGAAATTGAATCAATAGTGACTAAGGATAGAGTTGATCTAGGCTAAGAAAAGAGAAAGAAATAAAGAAATGAAAATCTCAATGTTTTTGGATTGGTTTTGTGGTGATCAATCAAAGATCACAAATCATGCAAGATTTAAGAAATAACTAAGCTAGCAAGGCAAATAAACAAACACAAACACGAGATAGGTAATCAAGAGAGAAAAGCGGATTCTAGGGGTTAGAAATTCCGGTTATGGCATAGGACTCAAGCTATCTAATCATTCCTTGGATTAACTATGGTATGTTGGGAGTGAGTGTTTCTAAAATGGAACAAATCACCGGGTAGGTCACATGATCCACTAATCCCGCAACTAAGGTCCAATTACCGGGTAAGTCTATAGGAGCCTAGGGTTGGGAAAACTACACAAACCGGATTGCTATCTAGGGATCTAACCTCTCCTTACCGGGTAAGTCTCGGGAAGGTAAGTCCTAAACATCGATCCTAGCACACTCGATCCAATACCGGCTTATGAGGCTCACTACTACCTAGAGTTCATCATCTTTGGTACTTAAGATCGGAAGTCACCGGGTAAGTCTCTTTCCTCACTTAGATTGCTAGCATTAGGTCACCCTAGGCTAGATCTAGCTCAACAAACACTAGGATTTCAACAATATAACAACCCTACACTCAGATTTATCAATACAAGCAAGTTAGACGAAATCACGGGCAGTTCATCAAGAACCACGGCCGTGGAACCTTCTAGAACAGACCGTGATATACAATAGAGGTTGGGTTCGAGCAAACAAGTTAAACAAAGGTGCATTTAAGTCTATCCTATCATAGTCAAAGCCATAACCATCATTTTCTTACCCTAGAATCACATCTACTTAGCCAACAACAAGCATCATCACAATCAAGGTCATCAAGCATAAAATCATGGAGTCCATGTCAATTCAATAAAATGAAAGATAGATGAAGCAAATAGAACAAGAAAAATGAGCTGAATAGATGTCAAAGAGAGACTTACAACCCTTCAAAAGAAGGTTCGATTCGTTCTTACAACCCTAGAAATTGTTTCCAACAATCTTCACTCTTAAAGCTATGAAAAACTAAGAATGGTGTGTTCTTCTCTTCTTCTCCAATGGAAGCCTTTCTTCTCCTCCAAGATTAGCCCCAATCAAATCTTCCAATGAGAGAATATATGTTATTGAGAGTGTGGGAGAGAATGGAATGATGGGGTCTGCTCTCAACAACCTGCAGGACCAAATTTTATACACCATCAAGGGCAAGGGTCGGTTACGGAGATCGTGGGACAGCTGTGCAGGGAGAACCACGGCCTATTTCCACGCCCGTGGAAGTCCCAGTGGCCGTGGTTTTGGTGATTCAGACTTCCATGGATCATCAAGCCACGATTTGGTGCAAGGCATGCACCAACAAGGTCCCTTGTGTCCTCCTTTGCTCCTAACTTGCTTCCCAATGGGTCCGAAGGTGTGTCATCTCGAGGAATCATCCTCGAATGTATCGATTAAGCTCCTAAAGCTCCCAAAATACCTACAAATCATGCAAAAGTCCATGTAGACGTCTATCTCGACAAATATACAAGAATTGGATGCAAACGTCATGAACTAGTGCTAAACCATGCATGAATGAGCGGAAAAACTATCTAAATGAGTGCCTAAACCTACGTCATAAATCGTGTTATCAAAAATACCCAATACTTCAGGTTTGCTCGTCCCCGAGCAAAATCCGACTATAGGCTAAGAGATGACATGGTTTAAGAATGCAAGAAAAACTGAAAATATTTTTGGGATTGTGCTTCTAATATTAGATCACCTTCATAGTCATGTTTCATGACAAATGGACAAGCAATCATGCATCAAATGAATGAATGCACGGAAAGACAATTGTACTTAACTAGAAAGCATGCATGAAAGGTAAAGATGAAGAAATCAAGATGATCATGAGCACATCCAATCTAGATTACTAAGTCTTACACACATGCAAATAGGTCACAAGGACTTAGGAAGGAAGAGGCTAAGAAACGTTGTGATTAGGTGGAAATTTTTAGGTTATGTGATGCTAATCCGGGAAAAGAACTAACTCCACAAATTTATTTTTGATCAACTTCACCACAAGTGTATATTTTCTCCTTCTTTTCTTTCTTTTCTTTTCTTTTTTTTTTCTTATTTTTGAGACAATGGCATTGGTGTACAAAAGCCGAAACCTTGGTGATTAATGGGCCTCGGGTTTTTTTTATTTTTCGAGGTGCTCCACACCGCGCACACATACCAAAACTCGTTAGGACTATCGATTTATTTGACTTTGGCAAGGCACAAACACCCGATTATGTGAATGGTGCCGAGTTACTCGTCATTTAAACCAACGTCCCCAAACCTATATTTTTTTCTACACTTTGCACAACAAATTCAGCACTTCATTCACAACATCTATTCATCAACAAATTCACCCCACACTTGCTTTTCACACACATCAACACACTAGCATGCTCCTATTCCCGGATGGGTCAAAAGAGGTCAAATTTTTATATCAATTGAGGTGCTCAAGCAACATGATAAAGATGAGAAGTAGAGAAAGATGAATTGCCTTAATCACTCCTAAATGATGTGCAAGAACTAACATGTAATTTCGACTATCAATCTTCAATCCAATCAAGGCAAACATCATGATCACAATTCATACATGGGATTCAAGATAAGTACTTCAAGTCCACATATGCAAACATCCATTCAACACACAAGGCCATCCATAGCCAATTCACAAGACAATCTCATCATAATGGTCATACCCAAGCTTAGAAGCACTAAAATTTTTTTAAAATTTTCTGATTATTTTTTTTTTTGGATTTTTCAAAATATGTATATACAATGCAAGGCATAATGAAACATGTGACTAAAAGAAACTATCCTAGATGCTAATCATGCAAGTGATCATGAAAACCCCACCCCATACTTAGAAACACATTGTCCCCAATGTGTAAATAAAGTAAAGAAGAGTGAAAGAGGGTCCTCACAATGTAAAAATGGTTTGCTTCGGTAATTGGGTTCACTCAAATGGATTGATGGCGGATGATCCTATCAACGATGGTAGAGAGCTCAAGGTGTTCGTTATGTCGTCGGGATCCGCGCTAGGCACCGCTAGCCGTCCAAGTCCCACGTCCGCTCCACCCATAATTGATATGGGATCATCATCATCAACTCATGCCTTGCAAGGCTTTCATGCTACCAAGACTCTAGCACACACACAAAGCACACCAAACACACAAAAACACACAAAAACAGAAAAATCAAAACAAAAACGAAAAAGGGAAAGATGTCTACCAATGGGTTGCCTCCCATCAAGCGCTTCTTTAAGGTCATTAGCTTGACCAAACTCGGGGGCGTTTCACTCAAGGTGAAGTGGGGCAATCACATCCACCGGAGCTTCCGGGATATACCTCTTCAACCGGTGCCCATTCACCTTAAAGTCTCCACAATGCTCCCTACCTATCTCAACCGCTCCATGGGGAAAGATCTTCTTCACCACATAAGGACCCGTCCATCTCGATTTTAGCTTTCCGGGGAAGAGCCGCAACCTTGAGTTGAAGAGAAGGACAAGGTCGCCTTCACTCAACTCCTTCGGGATGAGACGCTTGTCATGCCAACGTTTAGTCCTTTCCTTGTAGATCCGGGCGTTTTCATAGGCATCCAACCAGATCTCCTCAAGAGCATTCATGTCAAGCAACCTTTTCTCTCCGGCCTCTTTGAGGTTAAAATTTAGCCACCTAATGGCCCATTATGCTCTATGCTCCACCTCCACTAGAAGGTGGCAAGACTTGCCATAGACTAGCTTGTAGGGAGTGGTGCCAATTGGTGTCTTGAAAGCGGTTCTATACGCCCACAAGGCATCATCGAGCTTCATAGCCCAATCTTTTCTCATCCTAGAAACCGTCTTTTCAAGGATCCCTTTTATCTCCCGGTTGGAGATCTCCACTTGGCCACTAGTTTGGGGATGGTAAGGTGTTGCCACCTTATGAGTCACCTCATACTTAGCCAAAAGTGTCCCAAAGTTCCTATTGGTGAAGTGCTTTCCTCCATCACTTATGATCACCCTTGGTGTCCCAAACCTAGGAAAAATCACTCGGTTGAAGAACCGCACCATAACCTTGGCATCATTTGTGGGAGAAGCGATTGCCTCCACCCATCTCGACACATAGTCCACCGCCAATAGGATGTAGAGATTGCCACATGAAGAAGGAAATGGTCCCATGAAGTCCACACCCCACACATCAAATATCTCCACTTCTTGTATGTTGTTCAAGGACATCTCATTCCTCCTTGAGATGTTCCCCGTCCTTTGGCAAGCATCACATGCTAACATAAAATTTTGCACGTCCTTGAACAAACTTCGCCAACTGAACCCCGATTGCAACACCTTTGCACATGTCTTGTGTGAGCTAGCATGGCCTCCACATGGCAAGGAATGAAAATGGCGGATCACACTCTCCACCTCATCCTCCGGTATGCATCTCCTAAAGTCTCCATCCGGCCCTCTCTTGAACAAAAGCGGTTCACTCCAATAGAAATGCCTCACATCCTTGAAATACTTCTTCCTTTGGGCATAAGACAAGCCGGGTGGCACCTCCTCACAAACGAGATAGTTCAATATGTCGGCATACCATGGCTCACTCCTTGACACTTGAAGCAAGAACTCCTCCACCATTTGCAATTGCTCATCCCGGAATGAGTCATCAATCGGGATGTCATCTCTCTCAATCTCCAACGGTGGAAGCCTACTAAGGTGGCCCACCACAGAATTTTCGGACCCTTTCTTATCCCGGATTTCCAAATCAAACTCTTGAAGAAGAAGGATCCACCGAATCAAACGAGGCTTGGCATCCTTCTTTGTAAGGAGATGACGGATCGTAGCATGATCCGTATACACAATGACCTTCGCTCCAACAAGATACGAGTGAAACTTCTCTATGGTTTCTATCTTAGCCCTATCAACCTCAATGCCTCGGTTGGACACCAAGTGTCCCAACACAATACCTTCACTCACCATGAAGTGACATTTTTTCCAATTCAAGACTAGATTAGTCTCTTCACATCTTTTCAAAACTAGAGACAAATTAGCTAGGCAATCATCAAATGAAGATCCATAAATAGAGAAATCATCAATAAACACTTCCATGATGTTTTCAATATACTCAGAAAAGATAGCCATCATACACCTTTGAAAGGTGTCGGGTGCATTACACAACCCAAATGGCATTCTCCTATATGCTAATGTACCCCAAGGACATGTGAATGTAGTTTTCTCTTGGTCATCGGAGTGGATAGGGATTTGGAAGAATCCACTATAACCATCTAAGTAGCAAAAATGAGAATGTTGAGCTAATCTCTCTAGCATTTGGTCAATGAAAGGAAGAGGGAAGTGATCTTTCCTAGAGGCCACATTTAGTTTCCTATAGTCTATACACATCCTCCACCCCGTAACCGTTCTAGTTGGGATTAATTCATTATTCTCATTAGTCACTACGGTCATCCCACCCTTCTTAGGAACCACATGCACGGGCCTAACCCACTTACTATCCGAAATCGGGAAAATGATTCCCGCATCTAGCAATTAAAGGATCTCTTTCTTCACTACTTCTTTCATGATAGGGTTTAGTCTTCTTTGAGGTTCAATTGAAGGTTTATGATTGTCTTCCATTAAGATCTTATGCATGCACAAAGAAGGTTTAATGCCAACTAAATCATCAATGGTATAGCCAATAGCCTTCCTATGCAATCTCAATTCATGCAACAATCTAGCCAACTCATCATCATTCAAGCATGCATTAACAATAACCGGATATGTAGAATTCTCACCAAGAAAAACATACTTAAGATGAGAGGGGAGGGGTTTAAGTTCAAGTTTAGGAGGACCTTTATCGGTTGGAGACGCTCCATACAATGTTGGTTGAGATGAATCCAAAGCCATGGAAGACTCCCCAAAGCTCCTTGAAGCTTGATCAACAACCAATGCAGTTTCTGGAGAAACCACGGGCAAAATCACGGGCTCTGACACAACCACGGTCGTGGAACTTGCAAAGTAAGCCTTTTTGAGCACTCCAGAGAGTTCCACGGGACATTCCACGGGCGTGGTTCTTCCCCCCAGGCCGTGATTTCTACAGGAATTCAGCACACCTTCGTGTGCTTTAAACTCAGCTCTTGTCACCTTTTCCAATGCATCCAAAGCCTTGATTTCTTCATTTCAAGCCTCCTCAACTCCTTCCTCCATCAAAATCAAGCTAAGAACCTTCTCCAATGGGTCTTTGATCAAGATCGAGCTCACAACTTCTCTAGACTCCTCTTGCTCGACAATGTTGAACACATCTTCACTAAAAGTTGGCCCCTTCATCATTGTGGATAGTTTGAACTTAAAATTCTCTTCTCCAATGTTGAAGGAGAGAATTCCATTTTTACAATCCACCAAGCATCCGGAAGTGGCTAGGAACGGCCTTCCCAAAATGATAGGAACCGGGTAGTCTGCCGGGATGTCCAAAACAACGAAGTCTATGGGCACATAGAACTTCCCGAGCTGCACCGGTATGTCTTCTAAGATTCCTACGGGGTGAGTGATTGAACAGTCCGCCATGTAAAGGGTCATATTGACCGGCTTTGGCTCTCCTAGCCCAACCTTGTTGCAAAGTGCAAGTGGGATAATGCTTACACTTGCTCCAAGATCACATAGGGCTTCATACTTCACTTCTCCCACTCCAATTGGCACACAAAAAGATCCCGGATCTCTTAGCTTAGGAGGCATCTCCTCTTTCATGGTTTGGATCAATTCCGAGGACCTCTTCGTCATCCTCACTTCCACATACTCCTCCAACTTCCTTTTGTTGGAGAGTATTTCCTTCAAGAACATGCGATATGCCAGCATACCTAGAATAGCATCCATGAACGGAATGTTAATATGCAATTTAGACATAAGTTCAAGGAATTTACCGAAGTGTTTGTCCAAACGAGCTCTTGCTCGTGATTGTGGGAACGGTACTGGTGGCTTGTAAGGAGGTGGTGCCACATATGTTGGCTCATCATCTTTGCTCTTGCCTCCTTCTTCTTGCAATGGCTCATCTTCTATCACTACTTGCTTTCCCTTAGCATTCTCCTTAGGCAAGGGGTCCTTCATGCTCAACCCGCTCCTTATTGTGATGGCTAACACTTGGCCTCTTGGGTTGTCCTCGGGTCTTCTGGGAAGCTTTCCCGGATCTCTATGAGCTTCACCCGCCTTTTGGAATACTTGTGCTTCCAACACCTTTTGAGCCTTAGAAATAAAGGTCACTGTGCTCTCAAGTCCGCTCAACCTTCCAAGAAATTGCTCAAACATCATCTCGGTTCTATCCTTTGGAGGTTGGGTAAATCCAGGTGGAGGCTCTTGTGAAGCCTTAGGTAGTGGAGCTGCGCTTGTGAAAGCGCGAGGGTTCAAGGCTCCATCCGGGTTAGAATAGGAGAACCCGGGATGGTTGTGATTAGGCCGGTAATTGTTGAATTGCCGGTTGTTGTTGAAGTTCCCTGGGCCTTGATAATTGATGTAATTGCCCCTTCCCATGTAGTTCACATCTTCCTCCTTGGAAGAAAAATTTGCTTGCACTTGCACTTGAGGGCTTGCTTGATTCTTCAAAGTTGTAGCACACAACTCCCTCAAAGATTTCAGCTCATTTTTTATTGCATCAAGTTTGAAGTTGCTCATGGTGACTTCACTCACCTCATATGCCCCCGGTTTTCTCCCATCACTCTTCCTATGGGAGTAATTCCCTATCACCAAATCTTGCTTCTCTACAAACTCCCAAGCCTCATCCACATTCTTCTCCATAAAGGTTCAACCGGAAAGTGATTGAAGCTTGAATTGGCTATCCTCATCAAGCCCCTTGAAATAGATCTCCAAAAGTTCTATTTTCGGTATACCATGGTGTGGACAATCTAGGAGAAGGTCCTTCAACCTCTCCTAAGACTTGAATAGGCTTTCTCTATCTTTCATCACGAAGGCATTGAACTTCCCTCTTAGCTCGGTAGTCTTGGAAGGTGGGAAGAACTTAGTCAAGAACTCGGTTGTCATTTCCACCCAAGTACTTACTCGCCCTAGTGGAATCGATTGGTACAAAGCCAAGGATTTATCCTTAAGAGAGAAAGAAAAAGCCCTAAGCTTATGATTATTGTTCTCCAATCTAGGCGGCCTTAGAGTCTCCATCAAGATCTCATAGTTCACCAAATGTTGATGAGGAGACTCTCGTTCCATCCCTCCAAATTGATTATGCCGGATCATTTGTAGAACTTGAGGGCGGAGCTCGTATTCATGGGCTGCGGGATCTCCTAAGTTCACACCCGGACGGTGAGCTCTTTGTGCCGGATCTATATGTTGCCCTAACGTTTGTGGTTCTTCAATAGCAATGGGCACAACCCGAATATTGACCGCCGGCTGCGGTTGTGGTGGAGGTGGAGGTTGTTGACGATTAAGCTCTCTTTGCACAAGAGCTTGCCTAATCTCTTCAATCTCCCTCCTAGTTGCTTCTTGCCTCTCATTTGCAAGTCTCCTCTCATTCTCCAAGGCTTCATCTCTTAGCCTAATTTGCTCTAAAGCTTCATCCAACTCAGCCTAGAGATCTCTTCCGGCCATCTCTTTTCCCTTCCTAATGCTCTTGGATCTAGATCTAAGGGTTTTCTCCGGTTCGGGATCGAATGGAGATAAATCCTTGCCACGAGATCTTCGCATGCACCTAAAGAGTGAGAGATGTCCTAAAAAGCAAAGACACAAACCAAACGAGATCAAAAGCAACAAGAAAGACCTACACTATAAACAATCACAAACTACGACGCAAACTTAACCTAGTCCCCGACAACGAAGCCAAAAACTTGTTACTGTAAGAACGTGACACGCAAAAGTCTTAAATTTATAACTCGATGTATTTTTCCTAACTCCTAGGGAACCCACAGTGTATGGGTCGTTTTGTAGTAAGGATAGTATTCCGAGGTCGAACACAAAGACTAAGGTGAAATTGAATCAATAGTGACTAAGGATAGTGTTGATCTAGGCCAAGAAAAGAGAAAGAAATAAAGAAATGAAAATCTCAATGTTTTTGGATTGGTTTTGTGGTGTTCAATCAATGATCAAAAATCATACAAGATTGAAGAAATAACTAAGCTAGCAAGGCAAATAAACAAACACAAACACGAGATAGGTAATCAAGAGAGAAAAGCAGATTCTAGGGGTTAGAAATTCTGGTTATGGCATAGGACTCAAGCTATCTAATCATTCCTTGGATTAACTATGGTATGTTGGGAGTGAGTGTTTCTAAAATGGAACCAATCACCGGGTAGGTCTCATGATCCACTAATCCCGCAACTAAGGTCCTATTACCGGGTAAGTCTCTAGGAGCCTAGGGTTGGGAAATCTACACAAATCGGATTGCTATCTAGGGATCTAACCTCTCCTTACCGGGTAAGTCTCGGGAAGATAAGTCCTAAACATCGATCCTAGCACACTCGATCCAATAGCGGCTTATGAGGCTAACTACTACCTAGAGTTCATCATCTTTGGTACATAAGATCGGAAATCACCGGGTAAGTCTCTTTCCTCAATTAGATTGCTAGCAGTAGGTCACCCTAGGCTAGATCTAGCTCAACAAACACAAGGATTTCAACAATATAACAACCCTACACTCAGATTTATCAATACAAGCAAGTCAGACGAAATCACGGGCAGTTCGTCAAGAACCACGGCCGTGGAACCTTCTTGAACAGACCGTGATTTACAAAAGAGGTTGGGTTCGACCAAACAAGTTATCCAAAGGTGCATTTAAGTCTATCCTATCATAATCAAAGCCATAACCATCATTTCCTTACCCTAGAATGACATCTACTTAGCCAACAACATGCATCATCACAATCAAGGTTATCAAGACCAAAATCATGGAGTCCATGTCAATTCAATGAAATGAAAGATAGATGAAGCAAATAGAACAAGAAAAACGAGCTGAATAGATGTCAAAGGGAGACTTACAACCCTTCAAAAGAAGGCCCGATTCGTTCTTACAACCCTAGAAATTGTTTCCAACAATCTTCACTCTAAAAGTTATGAAAAACGAAGAATGGTGTGTTCTTCTCTTCTTCTCCAATGGAAGCCTTTCTTCTCCTCCAAGAGTAGTCCTAATCCAATCTTCCAATGAGAGAATATGTGTTGTTGAGAGTGTGGGAGAGAATGGAACGATGGGGTCTGCCCTCAACAGCCTGCAGGACCACACTTTATACACCATCATAGGCAAGGGTCGGTCATGGAGATCGTGGGATAGCTGTCGCAGCTGTGCAGGGAGAACCACGGCCTATTTCCACGCCCGTGGAAGTCCCACTGGCCGTGGTTTTGGTGATTTAGACTTCTATGGATCATCAAGCCACGATTTGGTGCAAGGCATGCACCAACAAGGTCCCATGTGTCCTCCTTTGCTCCTAACTTGCTTCCCAATGGGTCCGTAGGTGTGTCATCTCGAGGAATGATCCTCGAATGTATAGATTAATTTCCTAAAGCTTCCAAAATCGCTACAAATCATGCAAAAGTCCGTGTAGACGTCTATCTCGACAAATATACAAGAATTGGATGCAAACGTCATGAACTAGTGCTAAACCATGCATGAATGAGCGGAAAAACTATCTAAATGAGTGCTTAAACCTAGGTCATAAATCGTGTTATCAGCGGGTGAAGCAGAAAGGGATCCGGGAAAGCTTCCCTGAAGGACCGAGGACAATCCAAGAGGCCAAGTGTTGGCCATTACCACAAGGAGTAGGCTGAGCATGAAAGATCCCTCACCAAAGGAGAATAACAAGGGAAAGCAAGTAGTAGTGGAAGAAGAACCATTGCAAGAAAGAGGCAAGAGAAAAGATGATGAGCCAAAATATGTGGCACCACCCCCATACAAGTCACCACTACTGTTCCCACAATCACGAGCAATTGCTCAAACATCATCTCGGTTCTATCCTTTGGAGGTTAAGTAAATCCGCGTGGAGGCTCTTATGAAGCCTTAGGTAGTGGAGCTTCGCTTGTGGAAGCGGGAGGGTTCAAGGCTCCATCCGGGTTAGAATAGGAGAACCCAGGATGTTTGTGATTAGGCTGGTAATTGTTGAATTGCCGGTTGTTGTTGAAGTTCATTGGGCCTTGATAATTGTTGTAATTGCCCCTTCCCATGTAGTTCACATCTTTCTCCTTGGAAGAAAAATTTGCTTGCACTTGCACTTAAGGGCTTGCTTGATTCTTCAAAGTTGTAGCACACAACTCCCTCAAAGATTTCAGCTCATTTTTTATTGCATCAAGCTTGAAATTACTCATGGTGACTTCACTCACCTCATATGCTCCCGCTTTCCTCCCATCACTCTTCGTATGGGAGTACTTATCTATCACCAAAGCTTGTTTCTCTACAAACTCCCAAGCCTCATCCACATTCCTCTCCATAAAGGTTCAACCGGAAAGTGATTGAAGCTTGAATTGGCTATCCTCATCAAGCCCCTTGAAATAGATCTCCAAAAGTTCTATTTTCGGTATACCATGGTGTGGACAATCTAGGAGAAGGTCCTTGAACCTCTCCCAACACTTGAATAGGCTTTATCTATGTTTCATCATGAAGGCATTGATCTTCCCTCTTAGCTCGGTAGTCTTGGAAGGTGGGAAGAACTTAGTCAAGAACTCGGTTGTCATTTCCTCCCAAGTACTTACTCGCCCTAGTGGAATCGATTGGTACCAAGCCAAGGCTTTATCCTTAAGAGTGAAGGAAAAAGCCCTAAGCTTATGGTTATTGTTCTCCAATCTAGGCGGCCTTAGAGTCTCCATCAAGATCTCATAGTTCATCAAATGTTGATGAGGAGACTCTCCTTCCATCCCTCAAAATTGATTATGCCGGATCATTTGTAGAACTTGAGGGCGGAGCTTGTAATCATGGGATGCGGGATCTCCTAAGTTCACACCGGACGGTGTGCTCTTTGTGCCGGATCAATACGTTGCCCTAACGTTTGTGGTTCTTTAATAGCAATGGGCACAACCCGAATATTGACCGCCGGCTGCGGTTGTGGTGGAGGAGGAGGTTGTTGACGATTAAGCTCTCTTTGCACAAGAGCTTGCCTAATCTCTTCAATCTCCCTCCTAGTTGCTTCTTGCCTCTCATCTGCAAGTCTCCTCTCATTCTCCAAGGCTTCATGATCCACTAATCCCGCAACTAAGGTCCTATTACCGGGTAAGTCTCTAGGAGCCTAGGGTTGGGAGATCTACACAAATCGGATTGCTATCTAGGGATCTAACCTCTCCTTACCGGGTAAGTCTCGGGAAGGTAAGTCCTAAACATCGATCCTAGCACACTCGATTCAATAGCGGCTTATGAGGCTAACTACTACCTACAGTTCATCATCTTTGGTACATAAGATCGGAAATCACCGGGTAAGTCTCTTTCCTCAATTAGATTGCTAGCATTATGTCACCCTAGGCTAGATCTAGCTCAACAAACACTAGGATTTCACCAATATAACAACCCTACACTCAGATTTATCAATACAAGCAAGTCAGACAAAATCACGGGCAGTTCGTCAAGAACCACGGCCGTGGAACCTTCTTGAACAGACCGTGATTTACAAAAGAGGTTGGGTTCGACCAAACAAGTTATCCAAAGGTGCATTTAAGTCTATCCTATCATAGTCAAAGCCATAACCATCATTTCCTTACCCTAGAATCACATCTACTTAGCCAACAACATGCATCATCACAATCAAGGTCATCAAGACCAAAATCATGGAGTCCATGTCAATTCAATGAAATTAAAGATAGATGAAGCGAATAGAACAAGAAAAAACGAGCTGAATAGATGTCAAAGGGAGACTTACAACCCTTCAAAATAAGGCTCGATTCGTTCTTACAACCCTAAGAATGGTCTGTTCTTCTCTTCTTCTCCAATGGAAGCCTTTCTTCTCCTCCAAGAGTAGCCCCAATCCAATATTCCAATGAGAGAATATGTGTTGTTGAGAGTGTGGGAGAGAATGGAATGATGGGGTCTGCCCTCAACAGCCTGCAGGACCACACTTTATACACCATCAAGGGCAAGGGTCGGTCATGGAGATCGTGGGACAACTGTCGCAGCTGTGCAGGGAGAACCACGGCCTATTTCCACGCCCGTGGAAGTCCCACTGGCCGTGGTTTTGGTGATTCAGACTTCTATGGATCATCAAGCCACGATTTGGTGCAAGGCATGCACCAACAAGGTCCCATGTGTCCTCCTTTGCTCCTAACTTGCTTCCCAATGGGTCCGTAGGTGTGTCATCTCGAGGAATGATCCTCGAATGTATAGATTAAGTTCCTAAAGCTTCCAAAATAGCTACAAATCATGCAAAAGTCCGTGTAGAGGTCTATCTCGACAAATATACAAGAATTGGATGCAAACGTCATGATCTAGTGTTAAACCATACATGAATGAGCGGAAAAACTATCTAAATGAGTGCTTAAACCTAGGTCATAAATTGTGTTATCAGCGGGTGAAGCAGAAAGGGATCCGGGAAAGCTTCCCGGAAGGACCGAGGACAATCCAAGAGGCCAAGTGTTGGCCATTACCACAAGGAGTAGGCTGAGCATGAAAGATCCCTCACCAAAGGAGAATAATAAGGGAAAGCAAGTAGTAGTGGAACAAGAACCATTGCAAGAAAGAGGCAAGAGAAAAGATGATGAGCCAAAATATGTGGCACCACCCCCATACAAGTCACCACTACCGTTCCCACAATCACGAGCAATTGCTCAAACATCATCTCGGTTCTATCCTTTGTAGGTTGAGTAAATCCGCGTGGAGGCTCTTATGAAGCCTTAGGTAGTGGAGCTGAGCTTGTGGAAGCGGTAGGGTTCAAGGCTCCATCCGGGTTAGAATAGGAGAACCCAGGATGGTTGTGATTAGGCCGTTAATTGTTGAATTGCCGGTTGTTGTTGAAGTTCCTTGGGCCTTGATAATTGTTGTAATTGCCCCTTCCCATGTAGTTCACATCTTTCTCCTTGGAAGACAAATTTGCTTGCACTTGCACTTAAGGGCTTGCTTGATTCTTCAAAGTTGTAGCACACAACTCCCTCAAAGATTTCAGCTCATTTTTTATTGCATCAAGCTTGAAGTTGCTCATGGTGACTTCACTCACCTCATATATCCCCGGTTTTCTCCCATCTCTCTTCCTATGGGAGTACTTATCTATCACCAAAGCTTGTTTCTCTACAAACTCCCAAGCCTCATCCACATTCTTCTCCATAAAGGTTCAACCGGAAAGTGATTGAAGCTTGAATTGGCTATCTTCATCAAGCCCCTTGAAATAGATCTCCAAAAGTTCTATTTTCGGTATACCATGGTGTGGACAATCTAGGAGAAGGTCCTTGAACCTCTCCCAAGACTTGAATAGGCTTTATCTATGTTTCATCACGAAGGCATTGATCTTCCCTCTTAGCTCGGTAGTCTTGGAAGGTGGGAAGAACTTAGTAAAGAACTCGGTTGTCATTTCCTCCCAAGTACTTACTTGCCCTAGTGGAATCGATTGGTACCAAGCCAAGGCTTTATCCTTAAGAGTGAAGGAAAAAGCCCTAAGCTTATGGTTATTGTTCTCCAATCTAGGCGGCCTTAGAGTCTCCATCAAGATCTCATAGTTCATCAAATGTTGATGAGAAGACTCTCCTTCCATCCCTCAAAATTGATTATGCCGGATCATTTGTAGAACTTGAGGGCGGAGCTTGTAATCATGGGATGCGGGATCTCCTAAGTTCACACCCGGACGGTGTGCTCTTTGTGCCGGATCCATACATTGCCCTAACGTTTGTGGTTCTTCAATAGCAATGGGCACAACCCGAATATTGACCGCCGGCTGCGGTTGTGGTGGAGGTGGAGGTTGTTGACAATTAAGCTCTCTTTGCACAAGAGCTTGCCTAATCTCTTCAATCTCCCTCCTAGTTGCTTCTTGCCTCTCATTTGCAAGTCTCCTCTCATTCTCCAAGGCTTCATCTCTTAGCCTAATTTGCTCTAAAGCTTCATCCAACTCAGCTTGGAGATCTCTTCCGGCCATCTCTTTTCCCTTCCTAATGCTCTTGGATCTAGATCTAAGGGTTTTCTCCGGTTCGGGATCGAATGGAGCTAAATCCTTGCCACGAGATCTTCGCATGCACCTAAAGAGTGAGAGATGTCCTAAAAAGCAAAGACACAAACCAAACGAGATCAAAAGCAACAAGAAAGACCTACACTGTAAACAATCACAAACTACGACGCAAACTTAACCTAGTCCCCGGCAACGATGCCAAAAACTTGTTACGCTAAGAACGTGACACGCAAAAGTCTTAAATTTATATCTCGATATATTTTTCCTAACTCCTAGAGAACCCACAGTGTATGGGTCGTTTTGTAGTAAGGATAGTATTCCGAGGTCGAACACAAAGACTAAGGTGAAATTGAATCAATAGTGACTAAGGATAGTGTTGATCTAGGCCAAGAAAAGAGAAAGAAATAAAGAAATGAAAATTTCAATGTTTTTGGATTGGTTTTGTGGTGTTCAATCAAAGATCACAAATCATGCAAGATTTATGAAATAACTAAGTTAGCAAGGCAAATAAACAAACACAAACACGAGATAGGTAATCAAGAGAGAAAAGCGGATTCTAGGTGTTAGAAATTCCGGTTATGGCATAGGGCTCAAGCTATCTAATAATTCCTTGGAATAACTATGGTATGTTAGGAGTGAGTGTTTCTAAAATGGAACCAATCACCGGGTAGGTCTCATGATCCACTAATCCCGCAACTAAGGTCCTATTACCGGGTAAGTCTCTAGGAGCCTAGGGTTGGGAAATCTACAGAAATCGGATTGCTATCTAGGGATCTAACCTCTCCTTACCGGGTAAATCTCGGGAAGGTAAGTCCTAAACATCGATCCTAGCACACTCGATCCAATAGCAGCTTATGAGGCTCACTACTACCTAGAGTTCATCATCTTTGGTACATAAGATCGGAAATCACCGGGTTAGTCTCTTTCCTCAATTAGATTCCTAGCATTAGGTCACCCTAGACTAGATCTAGCTCAACAAACACTAGGATTTCAACAATATAACAAACCTACACTCAGATTTATCAATACAAGCAAGTCATACGAAATCACGGGCAGTTCGTCAAGAACCACAGCCGTGGAACCTTCTAGAACAGACCGTGATTTACAACAGACGTTGGGTTCAACCAAACAACTTATCCAAAGGTGCATTTAAGTCTATCCTATCATAGTCAAAGCCATAACCATCATTTCCTTACCCTAGAATCACATCTACTTAGCCAACAACATGCATCATCACAATCAAGGTCATCAAGACCAAAATCATGGAGTCCATGTCAATTCAATGAAATGAAAGATAGATGAAGCGAATAGAACAAGAAAAACGAGCTGAATAGATGTCAAAGGGAGACTTACAACCCTTCAAAAGAAGGCTCGATTCGTTCTTACAACCCTAGAAATTGTTTCCAACAATCTTCACTCTAAAAGTTATGAAAAACTAAGAATGGTCTGTTCTTCTCTTCTTCTCCAATGGAAGCCTTTCTTCTCCTCCAAGAGTAGCCCCAATCCAATATTCCAATGAGAGAATATGTGTTGTTGAGAGTGTGGGAGAGAATGGAATGATGGGGTCTGCCCTCAACAGCCTGCAGGACCACACTTTATACACCATCAAGGGCAAGGGTCGGTCATGGAGATCGTGGGACAGCTGTCGCAGCTGTGCAGGGAGAACAACGGCCTATTTCCACGCCCGTGGAAGTCCCACTGGCCGTGGTTTTGGTGATTCAGACTTCTATGGATCATCAAGCCACGATTTGGTGCAAGGCATGCACCAACAAGGTCCCATGTGTCCTCCTTTGCTCCTAACTTGCTTCCCAATGGGTCCGTAGGTGTGTCATCTCGAGGAATGATCCTCGAATGTATAGATTAAGTTCCTAAAGCTTCCAAAATAGCAACAAATCATGCAAAAGTCCGTGTAGACGTCTATCTCGACAAATATACAAGAATTGGATGCAAACGTCATGAACTAGTGCTAAACCATACATGAATGAGCGGAAAAACTATCTAAATGAGTGCTTAAACCTAGGTCATAAATCGTGTTATCAGCGGGTGAAGCAGAAAGGGATCCTGGAAAGCTTCCCTGAAGGACCGAGGACAATCCAAGAGGCCAAGTGTTGGCCATTACCACAAGGAGTAGGCTGAGCATGAAAGATCCCTCACCAAAGGAGAATAATAAGGGAAAGCAAGTAGTAGTGGAAGAAGAACCATTGCAAGAAAGAGGCAAGAGAAAAGATGATGAGCCAAAATATGTGGCACCACCCCCATACAAGTCACCACTACCGTTCCCACAATCACGAGCAATTGCTCAAACATCATCTCGGTTCTATCCTTTGGAGGTTGAGTAAATCTGCGTGGAGGCTCTTATGAAGCCTTAGGTAGTGGAGCTGCGCTTGTGGAAGCGGGAGGGTTCAAGGCTCCATCCGGGTTAGAATAGGAGAACCCAGGATGGTTGTGATTAGGCCGGTAATTGTTGAATTGCCGGTTGTTGTTGAAGTTCCTTGGGCCTTGATAATTATTGTAATTGCCCCTTCCCATGTAGTTCACATCTTTCTCCTTGGAAGACAAATTTGCTTGCACTTGCACTTAAGGGCTTGCTTGATTCTTCAAAGTTGTAGCACACAACTCCCTCAAAGATTTCAGCTCATTTTTTATTGCATCAAGCTTGAAGTTGCTCATGGTGACTTCACTCACCTCATATATCCCCGGTTTTCTCCCATCTCTCCTCCTATGGGAGTACTTATCTATCACCAAAGCTTGTTTCTCTACAAACTCCCAAGCCTCATCCACATTCTTCTCCATAAAGGTTCAACCGGAAAGTGATTGAAGCTTGAATTGACTATCTTCATCAAGCCCCTTGAAATAGATCTCCAAAAGTTCTATTTTCGGTATACCATGGTGTGGACAATCTAGGAGAAGGTCCTTGAACCTCTCCCAAGATTTGAATAGGCTTTATCTATGTTTCATCACGAAGGCATTGATCTTCCCTCTTAGCTCGGTAGTCTTGGAAGGTGGGAAGAACTTAGTCAAGAACTCGGTTGTCATTTCCTCCCAAGTACTTACTCGCCCTAGTGGAATCCATTGGTACCAAGCCAAGGCTTTATCCTTAAGAGTGAAGGAAAAAGCCCTAAGCTTATGGTTATTGTTCTCCAATCTAGGCGGCCTTAGAGTCTCCATCAAGATCTCATAGTTCATCAAATGTTGATGAGAAGACTCTCCTTCCATCCCTCAAAATTGATTATGCCGGATCATTTGTAGAACTTGAGGGCGGAGCTTGTAATCATGGGATGCGGGATCTCCTAAGTTCACACCCGGACGGTGTGCTCTTTGTGCCGGATCCATACATTGCCCTAACGTTTGTGGTTTTTCAATAGCAATGGGCACAACCCGAATATTGACCGCCGGCTGCGGTTGTGGTGGAGGTGGAGGTTGTTGACGATTAAGCTCTCTTTGCACAAGAGCTTGCCTAATCTCTTCAATCTCCCTCCTAGTTGCTTCTTGCCTCTCATTTGCAAGTCTCCTCTCATTCTCCAAGGCTTCATCTCTTAGCCTAATTTGCTCTAAAGCTTCATCCAACTCCGCTTGGAGATCTCTTCCGGCCATCTCTTTTCCCTTCCTAATGCTCTTGGATCTAGATCTAAGGGTTTTCTCCGGTTCGGGATCGAATGGAGCTAAATCCTTGCCACGAGATCTTCGCATGCACCTAAAGAGTGAGAGATGTCCTAAAAAGCAAAGACACAAACCAAACGAGATCAAAAGCAACAAGAAAGACCTACACTATAAACAATCACAAACTACGACGCAAACTTAACCTAGTCCCCGGCAACGATGACAAAAACTTGTTACGCTAAGAACGTGACACGCAAAAGTCTTAAATTTATAACTCGATATATTTTTCCTAACTCCTAGCGAACCCACAGTGTATGGGTCATTTTGTAGTAAGGATAGTATTCCGAGGTCGAACACAGAGACTGAGGTGAAAATGAATCAATAGTGACTAAGGATAGTGTTGATCTAGGCCAAGAAAAGAGAAAGAAATAAAGAAATGAAAATTTCAATGTTTTTGGATTGGTTTTGTGGTGTTCAATCAAAGATCACAAATCATGCAAGATTTAAGAAATAACTAAGTTAGCAAGGCAAATAAACAAACACAAACACGAGATAGGTAATCAAGAGAGAAAAGCGGATTCTAGGGGTTAGAAATTCCGGTTATGGCATAGGACTCAAGCTATCTAATCATTCCTTGGAATAACTATGGTATGTTGGGAGTGAGTGTTTCTAAAATGGAACCAATCACCGGGTAGGTCTCATGATCCACTAATCCCGCAACTAAGGTCCTATTACCGGGTAAGTCTCTAGGAGCCTAGGGTTGGGAAATCTACACAAATCGGATTGCTATCTAGGGATCTAACCTCTCCTTACCGGGTAAATCTCGGGAAGGTAAGTCCTAAACATCGATCCTAGCACACTCGATCCAATAGCAGCTTATGAGGCTCACTACTACCTAGAGTTCATCATCTTTGGTACATAAGATCGGAAAACACCGGGTAAGTCTCTTTCCTCAATTAGATTCCTAGCATTAGGTCACCCTAGACTAGATCTAGCTCAACAAACACTAGGATTTCAACAATATAACAAACCTACACTCAGATTTATCAATACAAGCAAGTCATACGAAATCACGGGCAGTTCGTCAAGAACCACGGCCGTGGAACCTTCTAGAACAGACCGTGATTTACAACAGAGGTTGGGTTCAACCAAACAAGTTATCCAAAGGTGCATTTAAGTCTATCCTATCATAGTCAAAGCCATAACCATCATTTCCTTACCCTAGAATCACATCTACTTAGCCAACAACATGCATCATCACAAAAGACCAAAATCATGGAGTCCATGTCAATTCAATGAAATGAAAGATAGATGAAGCGAATAGAACAAGAAAAACGAGCTGAATAGATGTCAAAGGGAGACTTACAACCCTTCAAAAGAAGGCTCGATTCGTTCTTACAACCCTAGAAATTGTTTCCAACAATCTTCACTCTAAAAGTTATGAAAAACTAAGAATGGTCTGTTCTTCTCTTCTTCTCCAATGGAAGCCTTTCTTCTCCTCCATGAGTAGCCCCAATCCAATCTTCCAATGAGAGAATATGTGTTGTTGAGAGTGTGGGAGAGAATGGAATGATGGGGTCTGCCCTCAACAGCTTGCAAGACCACACTTTATACACCATCAAGGGCAAGGGTTGGTCATGGAGATCGTGGGACAGCTGTCGTAGCTGTGCAGGGAGAACAACGGCCTATTTCCACGCCCGTGGAAGTCCCACTGGCCGTGGTTTTGGTGATTCAGACTTCTATGGATCATCAAGCCACGATTTGGTGCAAGGCATGCACCAACAAGGTCCCATGTGTCCCCCTTTGCTCCTAACTTGCTTCCCAATGGGTCCGTAGGTGTGTCATCTCGAGGAATGATCCTCAAATGTATATATTAAGTTCCTAAAGCTTCCAAAATAGCTACAAATCATGCAAAAGTCCGTGTAGACGTCTATCTCGACAAATATACAAGAATTGGATGCAAACGTCATGAACTAGTGCTAAAACATACATGAATGAGCGGAAAAACTATCTAAATGAGTGCTTAAACCTAGGTCATAAATCGTGTTATCAGCGGGTGAAGCAGAAAGGATCCGGGAAAGCTTCCTTGAAGGACCGAGGACAATCCAAGAGGCCAAGTGTTCGCCATTACCACAAGGAGTAGGCTGAGCCTGAAAGATCCCTCACCAAAGGAGAATAATAAGGGAAAGCAAGTAGTAGTGGAAGAAGAACCATTGCAAGAAAGAGGCAAGAGAAAAGATGATGAGCCAAAATATGTGGCACCACCCCCATACAAGTCACCACTACCGTTCCCACAATCACGAGCAATTGCTCAAACATCATCTCGGTTCTATCCTTTGGAGGTTGTGTAAATCCGCGTGGAGGCTCTTATGAAGCCTTGGGTAGTGGAGCTGCGCTTGTGGAAGCGGGAGGGTTCAAGGCTCCATCCGAGTTAGAATAGGAGAACCCAGGATGGTTGTGATTAGGCCGGTAATTGTTGAATTGCCGGTTGTTGTTGAAGTTCCTTGGGCCTTGATAATTGTTGTAATTGCCCCTTCCCATGTAGTTCACATCTTTCTCCTTGGAAGACAAATTTGCTTGCACTTGCACTTAAGGGCTTGCTTGATTCTTCAAAGTTCTAGCACACAACTCCCTCAAAGATTTCACCTCATTTTTTATTGCATCAAGATTGAAGTTGCTCATGGTGACATCACTCACCTCATATATCCCCGGTTTTCTCCCATCTCTCTTCCTATGGGAGTACTTATCTATCACCAAAGCTTGTTGCTCTAAAAACTCCCAAGCCTCATCCACATTCTTCTCCATAAAGGCTCAACCGGAAAGTGATTGAAGCTTGAATTGGCTATCTTCATCAAGCCCCTTGAAATAGATCTCCAAAAGTTCTATTTTCGGTATACCATGGTGTGGACAATCTAGGAGAAGGTCCTTGAACCTCTCCCAAGACTTGAATAGGCTTTATCTATGTTTCATCACGAAGGCATTGATCTTCCCTCTTAGCTCGGTAGTCTTG
Source organism: Fagopyrum homotropicum (assembly GCA_033239125.1). Classification (NCBI taxonomy): domain Eukaryota; kingdom Viridiplantae; phylum Streptophyta; class Magnoliopsida; order Caryophyllales; family Polygonaceae; genus Fagopyrum; species Fagopyrum homotropicum. Next base: position 56,945,367 of record BSWB01000008.1, on the reverse strand, counting down.
GAAGGTGGGAAGAACTTATTCAAGAACTCGGTTGTCATTTCCTCCCAAGTACTTACTCGCCCTAGTGGAATCGATTGGTACCAAGCCAAGGCTTTATCCTTAAGAGTGAAGGAAAAAGTCCTAAGCTTATGGTTATTGTTCTCCAATCTAGGCGGCCTTAGAGTCTCCATCAAGATCTCATGGTTCATCAAATGTTGATGAGGAGACTCTCCTTCCATCCCTCAAAATTGATTATGCCGGATCATTTTTAGAACTTGAGGGCGGAGCTTGTAATCATGGGATGCGGGATCTCCTAAGTTCACACCCGGACGGTGTGCTCTTTGTGCCGGATCCATACGTTGCCCTAACGTTTTTGGTTCTTCAATAGCAATGGGCACAACCCAAATATTGACCGCCGGCTGCGGTTGTCGTGGAGGTGGAGGTTGTTGACGATTAAGCTCTCTTTGCACAAGAGCTTGCCTAATCTCTTCAATCTCCCTCCTAGTTGCTTCTTGCCTCTCATTTGCAAGTCTCCTCTCATTTTCCAAGGCTTCATCTCTTAGCCTAATTTGCTCTAAAGCTTCATCCAACTCCGCTTGGAGATCTCTTCCGGCCATCTCTTTTCCCTTCCTAATGCTCTTGGATCTAGATCTAAGGGTTTTCTCTGGTTCGGGATCGAATGGAGCTAAATCCTTGCCACGAGATCTTCGCATGCACCTAAAGAGTGAGAGATGTCCTAAAAAGCAAAGACACAAACCAAACGAGATCAAAAGCAACAAGAAAGACCTACACTATAAACAATCACAAACTACGACGCAAACTTAACCTAGTCCCCGGCAACGATGCCAAAAACTTGTTACGCTAAGAACGTGACACGCAAAAGTCTTAAATTTATATCTCGATATATTTTTCCTAACTCCTAGAGAACCCACAGTGTATGGGTCGTTTTGTAGTAAGGATAGTATTCCGAGGTCGAACACAAAGACTAAGGTGAAATTGAATCAATAGTGACTACGGATAGTGTTGATCTAGGCCAAGAAAAGAGAAAGAAATAAAGAAATGAAAATTTCAATGTTTTTGGATTGGTTTTGTGGTGTTCAATCAAAGATCACAAATCATGCAAGATTTAAGAAATAACTAAGTTAGCAAGGCAAATAAACAAACACAAACACGAGATAGGTAATCAAGAGAGAAAAGTGGATTCTAGGTGTTAGAAATTCCGGTTATGGCATAGGACTCAAGCTATCTAATAATTCCTTGGAATAACTATGGTATGTTGGGAGTGAGTGTTTCTAAAATTAAACCAATCACCGGGTAGGTCTCATGATCCACTAATCCCGCAACTAAGGTCCTATTACCGGGTAAGTCTCTAGGAGCCTAGGGTTGGGAAATCTACACAAATCGGATTGCTATCTAGGGATCTAACCTCTCCTTACCGGGTAAATCTCGGGAAGGTAAGTCCTAAACATCGATCCTAGCACACTCGATCCAATAGCAGCTTATGAGGCTCACTACTACCTAGAGTTCATCATCTTTGGTACATAAGATCGGAAATCACCGGGTAAGTCTCTTTCCTCAATTAGATTCCTAGCATTAGGTCACCCTAGACTAGATCTAGCTCAACAAACACTAGGATTTAAACAATATAACAAACCTACACTCAGATTTATCAATACAAGCAAGTCATACGAAATCACGGGCAGTTCGTCAAGAACCACGGCCGTGGAACCTTCTAGAACAGACCGTGATTTACAACAGAGGTTGGGTTCAACCAAACAAGTTATCCAAAGGTGCATTTAAGTCTATCCTATCATAGTCAAAGCCATAACCATCATTTCCTTACCCTAGAATCACATCTACTTAGCCAACAACATGCATCATCACAATCAAGGTCATCAAGACCAAAATCATGGAGTCCATGTCAATTCAATGAAATGAAAGATAGATGAAGCGAATAGAACAAGAAAAACGAGCTGAATAGATGTCAAAGGGAGACTTACAACCCTTCAAAAGAAGGCTCGATTCGTTCTTACAACCCTAGAAATTGTTTCCAACAATCTTCACTCTAAAAGTTATGAAAAACTAAGAATGGTATGTTCTTCTCTTCTTCTCCAATGGAAGCCTTTCTTCTCCTCCAAGAGTAGCCCCAATCCAATCTTCCAATGAGAGAATATGTGTTGTTGAGAGTGTGGGAGAGAATGGAATGATGGGGTCTGCCCTCAACAGCCTGCAGGACCACACTTTATACACCATCAAGGGCAAGGGTCGGTCATGGAGATCGTGGGACAGCTGTCGCAGCTGTGCAGGGAGAACAACGGCCTATTTTCACGCCCGTGGAAGTCCCACTGGCCGTGGTTTTGGTGATTCAGACTTCTATGGATCATCAAGCCACGATTTGGTGCAAGGCATGCACCAACTAGGTCCCATGTGTCCTCCTTTGCTCCTAACTTGCTTCCCAATGGGTCCGTAGGTGTGTCATCTCGAGGAATGATCCTCGAATGTATAGATTAAGTTCCTAAAGCTTCCAAAATAGCTACAAATCATGCAAAAGTCTGTGTAGACGTCTATCTCGACAAATATACAAGAATTGGATGCAAACGTCATGAACTAGTGCTAAACCATACATGAATGAGCGGAAAAACTATCTAAATGAGTGCTTAAACCTAGGTCATAAATCGTGTTATCAGCGGGTGAAGCAGAAAGGGATCCGGGAAAGCTTCCCTGAAGGACCGAGGACAATCCAAGAGGCCAAGTGTTGGCCATTACCACAAGGAGTAGGCTGAGCATGAAAGATCCCTCACCAAAGGAGAATAATAAGGGAAAGCAAGTAGTAGTGGAAGAAGAACCATTGCAAGAAAGAGGCAAGAGAAAAGATGATGAGCCAAAATATGTGGCACCACCCCCATACAAGTCACCACTACCGTTCCTACAATCACGAGCAATTGCTCAAACATCATCTCGGTTCTATCCTTTGGAGGTTGAGTAAATCCGCGTGGAGGCTCTTATGAAGCCTTAGGTAGTGGAGCTGAGCTTGTGGAAGCGGGAGGGTTCAAGGCTCCATCCGGGTTAGAATAGGAGAACCCAGGATGGGTGTGATTAGGCCGGTAATTGGTGAATTGCCGGTTGTTGTTGAAGTTCCTTGGGCCTTGATAATTGTTGCAATTGCCCCTTCCCATGTAGTTCATATCTTTCTCCTTGGAAGACAAATTTGCTTGCACTTGCACTTAAGGGCTTGCTTGATTCTTCAAAGTTGTAGCACACAACTCCCTCAAAGATTTCAGCTCATTTTTTATTGCATCAAGCTTGAAGTTGCTCATGGTGACTTCACTCACCTCATATATCCCCGGTTTTCTCCCATCTCTCTTCCTATGGGAGTACTTATTTATCACCAAAGCTTGTTTCTCTACTAACTCCCAAGCCTCATCCACATTCTTCTCCATAAAGGTTCAACCGGAAAGTGATTGAAGCTTGAATTGGCTATCTTAATCAAGCCCCTTGAAATAGATCTCCAAAAGTTCTATTTTCGGTATACCACGGTGTGGACAATCTAGGAGAAGGTCCTTGAACCTCTCCCAAGACTTGAATAGGCTTTATCTATGTTTCATCACGAAGGCATTGATCTTCCCTCTTAGCTCGGTAGTCTTGGAAGGTGGGAAGAACTTAGTCAAGAACTCGGTTGTCATTTCCTCCCAAGTACTTACTCGCCCTAGTGGAATCAATTGGTACCAAGCCAAGGCTTTATCCTTAAGAGTGAAGGAAAAAGCCCTAAGCTTATGGTTATTGTTCTCCAATCTAGGCGGCCTTAGAGTCTCCATCAAGATCTCATGGTTCATCAAATGTTGATGAGGAGACTCTCCTTCCATCCCTCAAAATTGATTATGCCGGATCATTTGTAGAACTTGAGGGCGGAGCTTGTAATCATGGGATGCGGGATCTCCTAAGTTCACACCCGGACGGTGTGCTCTTTGTGCTGGATCCATACGTTACCCTAACGTTTGTGGTTCTTCAATAGCAATGGGCACAACCCGAATATTGACCGCCGGCTGCGGTTGTGGTGGAGGTGGAGGTTGTTGACGATTAAGCTCTCTTTGCACAAGAGCTTGCCTAATCTCTTCAATCTCCCTCCTAGTTGCTTCTTGCCTCTCATTTGCAAGTCTCCTCTCATTCTCCAAGGCTTCATCTCTTAGCCTAATTTGCTCTAAATCTTCATCCAACTCCGCTTGGAGATCTCTTCCGGCCATCTCTTTTCCCTTCCTAATGCTCTTGGATCTAGATCTAAGGGTTTTCTCCGGTTCGGGATCGAATGGAGCTAAATCCTTGCCACGAGATCTTCGCATGCACCTAAAGAGTGAGAGATGTCCTAAAAAGCAAAGACACAAACCAAACGAGATCAAAAGCAACAAGAAAGACCTACACTATAAACAATCACAAACTACGACGCAAACTTAACCTAGTCCCCAGCAACGATGCCAAAAACTTGTTACGCTAAGAACGTGACACGCAAAAGTCTTAAATTTATAACTCGATATATTTTTCCTAACTCCTAGCGAACCCACAGTGTATGGGTCGTTTTGTAGTAAGGATAGTATTCCGAGGTCGAACACAAAGACTAAGGTGAAATTGAATCAATAGTGACTAAGGATAGTGTTGATCTAGGCCAAGAAAAGAGAAAGAAATAAAGAAATGAAAATCTCAATGTTTTTGGATTGGTTTTGTGGTGTTCAATCAAAGATCACAAATCATGCAAGATTTAAGAAATAACTAAGTTAGCAAGGCAAATAAACAAACACAAACACGAGATAGGTAATCAAGAGAGAAAAGCGGATTCTAGGGGTTAGAAATTCCGGTTATGGCATAGGACACAAGCTATCTAATCATTCCTTGGAATAACTATGGTATGTTGGGAGTGAGTGTTTCTAAAATGGAACCAATCACCGGGTAGGTCTCATGATCCACTAATCCCGCAACTAAGGTCCTATTACCGGGTAAGTCTCTAGGAGCCTAGGGTTGGGAAATCTACACAAATCGGATTGCTATCTATGGATCTAACCTCTCCTTACCGAGTAAATCTCGGGAAGGTAAGTCCTAAACATCGATCCTAGCACACTCGATCCAATACCAGCTTATGAGGCTCACTACTACCTAGAGTTCATCATCTTTGGTACATAAGATCGGAAATCACCGGGTAAGTCTCTTTCCTCAATTAGATTCCTAGCATTAGGTCACCCTAGACTAGATCTAGCTCAACAAACACTAGGATTTAAACAATATAACAAACCTACACTCAGATTTATCAATACAAGCAAGTCATACGAAATCACGGGCAGTTCGTCAAGAACCACGGCCGTGGAACCTTCTAGAACAGACCGTGATTTACAACAGAGGTTGGGTTCAACCAAACAAGTTATCCAAAGGTGCATTTAAGTCTATCCTATCATAGTCAAAGCCATAACCATCATTTCCTTACCCTAGAATCACATCTACTTAGCCAACAACATGCATCATCACAAAAGACCAAAATCATGGAGTCCATGTCAATTCAATGAAATGAAAGATAGATGAAGCGAATAGAACAAGAAAAACGAGCTGAATAGATGTCAAAGGGAGACTTACAACCCTTCAAAAGAAGGCTCGATTCGTTCTTACAACCCTAGAAATTGTTTCCAACAATCTTCACTCTAAAAGTTATGAAAAACTAAGAATGGTCTGTTCTTCTCTTCTTCTTCAATGGAAGCCTTTCTTCTCCTCCAAGAGTAGCCTCAATCCAATCTTCCAATGAGAGAATATGTGTTGTTGAGAGTGTGGGAGAGAATGGAATGATGGGGTCTGCCCTCAACAGCCTGCAAGACCACACTTTATACACCATCAAGGGCAAGGGTTGGTCATGGAGATCGTGGGACAGCTGTCGTAGCTGTGCAGGGAGAACAACGGCCTATTTCCACGCCCGTGGAAGTCCCACTGGCCGTGGTTTTGGTGATTCAGACTTCTATGGATCATCAAGCCACGATTTGGTGCAAGGCATGCACCAACAAGGTCCCATGTGTCCTCCTTTGCTCCTAACTTGCTTCCCAATGGGTCCGTAGGTGTGTCATCTCGAGGAATGATCCTCAAATGTATAGATTAAGTTCCTAAAGCTTCCAAAATAGCTACAAATCATGCAAAAGTCCGTGTAGACGTCTATCTCGACAAATATACAAGAATTGGATGCAAACGTCATGAACTAGTGCTAAACCATACATGAATGAGCGGAAAAACTATCTAAATGAGTGCTTAAACCTAGGTCATAAATCGTGTTATCAGCGGATGAAGCAGAAAGGATCCGGGAAAACTTCCCTGAAGGACCGAGGACAATCCAAGAGGCCAAGTGTTGGCCATTACCACAAGGAGTAGGCTGAGCCTGAAAGATCCCTCACCAAAGGAGAATAATAAGGGAAAACAAGTAGTAGTGGAAGAAGAACCATTGCAAGAAAGAGGCAAGAGAAAAGATGATGAGCCAAAATATGTGGCACCACCCCCATACAAGTCACCACTACCGTTCCCACAATCACGAGCAATTGCTCAAACATCATCTCGGTTCTATCCTTTGGAGGTTGTGTAAATCCGCGTGGAGGCTCTTATGAAGCCTTGGGTAGTGGAGCTGCGCTTGTGGAAGCGGGAGGGTTCAAGGCTCCATCCGGGTTAGAATAGGAGAACCCAGGATGGTTATGATTAGGCCGGTAATTGTTGAATTGCCGGTTGTTGTTGAAGTTCCTTGGGCCTTGATAATTGTTGTAATTGCCCCTTCCCATGTAGTTCACATCTTTCTCCTTGGAAGACAAATTTGCTTGCACTTGCACTTAAGGGCTTGCTTGATTCTTCAAAGTTCTAGCACACAACTCCCTCAAAGATTTCACCTCATTTTTTATTGCATCAAGATTGAAGTTGCTCATGGTGACATCACTCACCTCATATATCCCCGGTTTTCTCCCATCTCTCTTCCTATGGGAGTACTTATCTATCACCAAAGCTTGTTGCTCTAAAAACTCCCAAGCCTCATCCACATTCTTCTCCATAAAGGCTCAACCGGAAAGTGATTGAAGCTTGAATTGGCTATCTTCATCAAGCCCCTTGAAATAGATCTCCAAAAGTTCTATTTTCGGTATACCATGGTGTGGACAATCTAGGAGAAGGTCCTTGAACCTCTCCCAAGACTTGAATAGGCTTTATCTATGTTTCATCACGAAGGCATTGATCTTCCCTCTTAGCTCGGTAGTCTTGGAAGGTGGGAAGAACTTAGTCAAGAACTCGGTTGTCATTTCCTCCCAAGTACTTACTCGCCCTAGTGGAATCGATTGGTACCAAGCCAAGGCTTTATCCTTAAGAGTGAAGGAAAAAGTCCTAAGCTTATGGTTATTGTTCTCCAATCTAGGCGGCCTTAGAGTCTCCATCAAGATCTCATGGTTCATCAAATGTTGATGAGGAGACTCTCCTTCCATCCCTCAAAATTGATTATGCCGGATCATTTTTAGAACTTGAGGGCGGAGCTTGTAATCATGGGATGCGGGATCTCCTAAGTTCACACCCGGACGGTGTGCTCTTTGTGCCGGATCCATACGTTGCCCTAACGTTTGTGGTTCTTCAATAGCAATGGGCACAACCCAAATATTGACCGCCGGCTGCGGTTGTGGTGGAGGTGGAGGTTGTTGACGATTAAGCTCTCTTTGCACAAGAGCTTGCCTAATCTCTTCAATCTCCCTCCTAGTTGCTTCTTGCCTCTCATTTGCAAGTCTCCTCTCATTTTCCAAGGCTTCATCTCTTAGCCTAATTTGCTCTAAAGCTTCATCCAACTCCGCTTGGAGATCTCTTCCGGCCATCTCTTTTCCCTTCCTAATGCTCTTGGATCTAGATCTAAGGGTTTTCTCCGGTTCGGGATCGAATGGAGCTAAATCCTTGCCACGAGATCTTCGCATGCACCTAAAGAGTGAGAGATGTCCTAAAAAGAAAAGACACAAACCAAACGAGATCAAAAGCAACAAGAAAGACCTACACTATAAACAATCACAAACTACGACGCAAACTTAACCTAGTCCCCGGCAACGATGCCAAAAACTTGTTACGCTAAGAACGTGACACGCAAAAGTCTTAAATTTATAACTCGATATATTTTTCCTAACTCCTAGCGAACCCACAGTGTATGGGTCGTTTTGTAGTAAGGATAGTATTCCGAGGTCGAACACAAAGACTAAGGTGAAATTGAATCAATAGTGACTAAGGATAGTGTTGATCTAGGCCATGAAAAGAGAAAGAAATAAAGAAATGAAAATCTCAATGTTTTTTGATTTGTTTTGTGGTGTTCAATCAAAGATCACAAATCATGCAAGATTTAAGAAATAACTAAGCTAGCAAGGCAAATAAACAAACACAAACACGAGATAGGTAATCAAGAGAGAAAAGCGGATTCTAGGGGTTAGAAATTCCGGTTATGGCATAGGACTCAAGCTATCTAATCATTGCTTGGAATAACTATGGTATGTTGGGAGTGAGTGTTTCTAAAATGGAACCAATCACCGGGTAGGTCTCATGATCCACTAATCCCGCAACTAAGGTCCTATTACCGGGTAAGTCTCTAGGAGCCTAGGGTTGGGAAATCTACACTAATCGGATTGCTATCTAGGGATCTAACCTCTCCTTACCGGGTAAGTCTCGGGAAGGTAAGTCCTAAACATCGATCCTAGCACACTCGATCCAATAGCAGCTTATGAGGCTCACTACTACCTAGAGTTCATCATCTTTGGTACATAAGATCGGAAATCACCGGGTAAGTCTCTTTCCTCAATTAGATTCCTAGCATTAGGTCACCCTAGACTAGATCTAGCTCAACAAACACTAGGATTTCAACAATATAACAAACCTACACTCAGATTTATCATTACAAGCAAGTCATACGAAATCACGGGCAGTTCGTCAAGAACCACGACCGTGGAACCTTGTAGAACAGACCGTGATTTACAACAGAGGTTGGGTTCGACCAAACAAGTTATCCAAAGGTGCATTTAAGTATATCCTATCATAGTCAAAGCTATAACCATCATTTCCTTACCCTAGAATCACATCTACTTAGCCAACAACATGCATCATCACAATCAAGGTCATCAAGACCAAAATCATAGAGTCCATGTCAATTCAATGAAATGAAAGATAGATGAAGCGAATAGAACAAGAAAAACGAGCTGAATAGATGTCAAAGGGAGACTTACAACCCTTCAAAAGAAGGCTCGATTCGTTCTTACAACCCTAGAAATTGTTTCCAACAATCTTCACTCTAAAAGTTATGAAAACTAAGAATGGTGTGTTCTTCTCTTCTTCTCCAATGGAAGCCTTTCTTCTCCTCCAAGAGTAGCCCCAATCCAATCTTCAAATGAGAGAATATGTGTTGTTGAGAGTGTGGGAGAGAATGGAATGATGGGGTCTGCCCTCAACAGCCTGCAGGACCACACTTTATACACCATCAAGGGCAAGGGTCGGTCATGGAGATCGTGGGACAGCTGTCGCAGCTGTGCAGGGAGAACCACGGCCTATTTCCACGCCCGTGGAAGTCCCACTGGCCGTGGTTTTGGTGATTCAGACTTCTATGAATCATCAAGCCACGATTTGGTGCAAGGCATGGACCAAGAAGGTCCCATGTGTCCTCCTTTGCTCCTAACTTGCTTCCCAATGGGTCCGTAGGTGTGTCATCTCGAGGAATGATCCTCGAATGTATAGATTAAATTCCTAAAGCTTCTAAAATAGCTACAAATCATGCAAAAGTCCGTGTAGACGTCTATCTCGACAAATATACAAGAATTGGATGCAAACGTCATGAACTAGTGCTAAACCATGCATGAATGAGCGGAAAAACTATCTAATGAGTGCTTAAACCTAGGTCATAAATCGTGTTATCAGCGGGTGAAGCAGAAAGGGATCCGGGAAAGCTTCCCTGAAGGACCGAGGACAATCCAAGAGGCCAAGTGTTGGCCATTACCACAAGGAGTAAACTGAGCATGAAAGATCCCTCACCAAAGGAGAATAACAAGGGAAAGCAAGTAGTAGTGGAAGAAGAACCGTTGCAAGAAAGAGGCAAGAGAAAAGATGATGAGCCAAAATATGTGGCACCACCCCCATACAAGTCACCACCACCGTTCCCACAATCACGAGCAAGAGCTCGTTTGGAGAAACATTTCGGTAAATTCCTTGAAATCATTACTAAATTGCATATTAACATTCCGTTCATGGATGTAATTCTAGGTATGCCGGCCTATGGAAAGTTTTTGAAGGAGATATTCTCCAACAAGAGGAAGTTGGAGGAGTATGAAGAAGTGAGATTGACAAAGAGATCTTTCGAGTTGATTCAAACCATGAGGGAGGAGATGCCTCCTAAGCTGCGAGATCCGGGATCTTTTTGTGTGCTAATTGGAGTTGGAGAAATGCAGTATGAGGCCCTATGTGACCTTGGAGCAAGTGTAAGCATTATTCCGCTTGCACTTTGCAATAAGGTTGGGGTAGTAGAACCGAAGCCGAACAAGATGACCCTCTACATGGGGACCGATCCATCACTCACCCCGTAGGAATCCTAGAAGACATACCGGTTCAGCTTGGGAAGCTCTATGTGTCAATCGATTTTGTTGTTTTCGACATCCTGACAAACTACCCGGTTCCTATAAATTTGGGAAGGCTATTTTTAGCCACATCCGGATGCTTAGTGGATTGCAAAAATGGGATCCTCTCCTTCAACATAGGAGAAGAGAATATCAAGTTCAAGCTGTCCAAAATGATTAAGGGGCCAACCCTTGGTTAAGATGTCTTCAACATTGTTGAAGAAGAGGAGTCTATAGAAGTTGTGAGCTCAATCTTGATAAAGGATCCACTTGAGAAGGTTCTTAGCTTACGTATCATAGAGGAAGGAGTTGAGGAAGCTTGCAATGAAGAAATCCGAGCTTTGGATGCATTAGAAAAGGAGACAAGTGCTGAACTTGAAGTGCACGAAGGAATGCTGAAATACAGAAACTTCCACAGCCTGGGACCCAGAAGCACGCCCGTGTTTTTAACCATGGAACTCTCTGTAATGTCCATTTGTGCCAGCTCTTCCAATTCCACGCCCGTGGTTGTGCCAGAGGTCGTGGTTTTTCCCGTGGTTTCTCCAGAAAGTCCCTTAGTTGTTAATGAAGCTTCAAGGAGTCTTGGAGAGTCTTCAATGGCTTTGGATTCATCCAATGTGGAGCTATATGGATCACATCCAACCGATAAAGGTCCTCCTAAACTTGATCTCAAACCTCTCCCTTCTCATTTAATGTATGCTTTCCTTGGTTCAAATTCTACTTATCCCGTGATTGTGAATGCATCTTTGAATGATGATGAGCTTGATAGATTGTTAAATGAATTGAAATTGCATAGGAGAGCTATTGGTTACACCATTCATGACTTGGTTGGCATTAAACCTTCCTTGTGCATGCATAAAATCTTGATGGATGACAACCATAAAATCTTGATAGATTGTTAAATAAATTGAAATTGAAATTGCATAGAAGTTACCACCACCTACCTCGGTGAAAGGGGTAAGGAGTTTCTTAGGGCATGCCGGTTTTTACCGGAGATTTATAAAAGATTTCTCAAAAATCTCTAAGCCTCTCACTAACCTACTAATGAAGGATGTTGAGTTTCTTTTCTCCAAGGATTGTCTTGAAGCGTTTTGTAGGTTGAAGGATGCTTTGATATCCGCCCCTATCATGCAACCTCCGGATTGGAGCTTACCGGAGATTTATAAAAAAGAAGTATTCAAGTCCACATATGCATAAATCCATTCAACACACAAGGCCATCCATAGCCAATCCACACAAAAAAAATCATCATAAGGGTCATGTCCAAACTTAGAGGCAATAAATTTTTTTAATTTTTTTATTTTTTTGTAATTTTTGGAGATATGTATATACAATGCAAAACATGAAAAGAAACGTGTCACTATAAAACGAAACTATCCTAGATGCGATCATGAATACCCCACCCCATAGTTCAGAACAACATTGTCCCCAATGTGCAGATGATGTATAGAAGAGTGAAAGAAGTTCTCACAATGTAAAAAGTGGTGCTTCGGTATTTAGGTAACTCATGTAGAGAGGTGGTGGAGATGATCGGTCAACATGGTAGAGAGCTCTTCATAGTCATTCCAGCATCGAGACCCGCACAAGGGTGTAAGCGAGATGGGAGCTCATCCATCCCTCAAAGGCACCTCAAGCCTTTCAAGTGTCACGTCTGCTCCACCCATGGTTTAAAATGGGATCATCATCAACATCTTGCTTGCAAGGCTTCCTTATTACGTAGGCTCACAACACAAACACAAAAAACAAAAACAAAAGCAAAAATGCAAATGAAAAGGGAAAGAGTTTTTACCCTTGGGTTGCCTTCCAAGAAGCGCTTCTTTTAGGTCATTAGCTTGACCAAACTTCATGGATGCCTCAATCCACTTAAAACATGTTTGCCACTTAGCGTGCGTGTAAATAAGCTTTAATTATAAAATTAGAAATCAAGCAAGCGAACCCGCAGTGTACGGATCGATATAGTTGAGCAAGAATTCCAGAGTATCGAACACAGGGATTTGGGGGGGTTAAATCCAGTTATAGATTATCAAGCGAATAAATGTAAGAGCATTTCAAATTATTGGGAAAACAACAATCCTAAAGATCCCGGCATCCAGCTGTGGCAATCGATTCAAGATATACTAAAGATAAAAGGACAGAGTTGAGGTTTGCAAAGGTATGCGAATGTAAGGTAATCGTACGTTGAAGTTCCAAAAACCTTATATGACCCACCTAAAAGACACTCTCTATAAAGGTTGTTGAGGCTTCAGTATAGAAAGGTTCTAAAGGTAAGAATTAACGTCAAACACCCAAACTTATAATCCAAGGATCAAGACTAACTAAACCGATTAAGGTTGTGACACTCAGAATCGAGGTAGAGGTTGTTGTGACACTCTCAATCACAATCTCCGCCAAAATGCGAAATTAGGGAAAATCCAAGTGTAAGCGAAAGTGCGTCTAAGCGTAAGCGAATGTGCGTCTAGGCAGAGGTGACGGAATCTCTCTTCTTCCGTCCTTTTATAGGGTAAGATAAAATATAAGCCCTGCCCAATTGCATAGAAGATCGTGGCTTAAAATATTGCGTAAAAGATCGTCAAGATCACGGTCGTGGAAGGGTTCCACGACCGTAATTTAGAGCGTGGAAGTTGGTCACGGTTTGTTTCAATCCTTCCACGGCCGTAGAAGTTGCTGGAATGAACCACGCTTCTCTTGCCAAGGTTCCACGGCCGTGGACTTGAACGTGGAATGTAGTACGGCCGTATTTTAGAGCGTGGTTTAGGGGAAAACCGTAATTCTTCCTTTCCTCGTGCTATTCTTCAAGTTAGCACCTTCCTTAGCTCCTATAGATGTCCTCAATCCTTGCACATACTCAATCAAACTCCGTTCTCGCTCAATCCGTTCGGAAATAGCTCTTAATTGCCTACAATCAACATAAAGCTTGTGTAGACCTTTATATCGACAATATAGACAAACTAACTCACAAATCAATCAATGCTTAATCAATGACTATCAATATGGATGAAATACACTTAGAAAACGTGCCTAAAATATCACAATATTTCATGCTAACAAATAACCCCATACTTGCCACTTGCTTGTCCCTAAGCAAGGTCTTTCAAAAGCTTTAAAACACAAGTTAGGATGAAATATGTGTACCTTCTCAAAACAAAACTTCTTTTGGATGAAGGTGCCTTCTAATCAATAGATCATTCTCAAATCTTGCTTCATTCCTTTATAAGACTTTCATACACTTAATCAAAGGGTAAAGAGTAAAGAAAGCTCATGAATCAATCAAACTTCCATGTAAACATCCTAACCTTAAAACATTATCAAAATCAATCATAAGAAACCTCAATTTAGATCACCAAGCCATATAACATTCTTTTGATCTTAAGGGCTTTCAAACAAGGTCTAGAATGTGGAAAGGGGAGGAAAACTTTAAGGAATGTGGTGAATGAATCCGGGAAAGTGGATAACTACTCTTTTCTTCTTCTTTTGCGGTTTCCGCAACACTTTCAACTTAGAGCTTCGCTCTCTTCTTTTCATTTTTCGACTTTACTTTTGGAGTTATGGATAGAGGTGCACAAAAACCGAAGCCTAGGAGATTGGCGTTTCTCAATTTTTATGAGATGCCTCAAACCCTTAGCGCACATACCATAATCCGCTAGGAATATCGCTCAATCCGACTTTGGCAAGACACAAACACCCGGCTATGTGAATGGTGCCGAGTTACTCATCGTCATGATTGACTTCCCCAAACCTATAAATTCTTTCTATTCCATTGAATGCAAAGTATTGCTTTCATGGCCCTCCCACATCAAACATGCCTTTTTCATTCAACTCCTCCAAATTCCCGGATAGGTAAAGGAGGTCATAATTTCAATGAGGGGCTAAATGATCAAAGAAAGAAGAAAGAAAATCGAATTGCCTTAATCATCTCAAAAAGAAGCATAAGAACTTATTATGTGATTTCAACCTTAATTCCTCAACATGATTTAAGTAACGTTCATCACATTATGAAATTTGCAAAAGAAGGATAATCAACTCATTCAATTTCTTTTCAATTCACTAATTGTTTAAGCATGCAATTGTCATCAAAACTCAATTCACAAGTGGTGATTATCATGGAAATCATCTCTATCCTTAGAGGCACAAAATTTTCAAAATTTTTCAATTTTTATGGGTTTTTCAAACTCTTTTTCATGCAATGCAATAATGAAACGTGCAACAATAGAATGAAACATGCAAGATAGTCTCAATAGAAGCAAATAAAGTGAGTAAGGGTTATTACAAACGATTAGTCACACCCCACCCCATACTTGGAACAAACATTGTCCCTAATGTTCAAAGAAAAGAAAAAGAAGAAAAAAAGAAAGAAAAAGAACTCACAAAATGGTGGTGGAGCGGCTAAAGTTGTCGATCATGCACGGTCGTCACTACGGTGGAGGCGGAAACGGAGAGAAGCTAGGATCATAATACCGCCCGAACTGCTGGCGGTAAACATCCCTCGTCATATGGTCAAGGTCGTCCATACGTGCATCTCTAGTGTCAGCTCGAATCTCCAAAGCTCCCACCCTATCAGAAAGGTCGGTGGCCCACTCCGGCAGCTGCTCATACCAGCCAGGTGGCTGGCTGTACCATGCCGGTGCATCTGACGGTGCTGGTGCTGATGGCGGTGGCGGCTGTGTAGACCATAGTGGTGGAGCTCCGTACCATGCAGGAAGGGTCTCCATCCAAGTCGGCCTCTCGCTCACGCTAGCGTGGCGAGAAGAAGATCCTGAAGCTCTAGCTAGGTGGGGAGAACGTCTAGGCATGTCAGGAACCACATCCGGCTGATCCGGGAATGTGCCAAAGTCATCAGCTCCTCCTCCTCCTCCCTCATACTGGTCTCTCATCTCCTCCTCCTCAACTATAGGTGGTGGTGGGACATATGGAGGGGCTACAATCCTGTTCACATGCATAGCAGCGAACGTCTCCTTCCAGTTATGGCGTTCAGCCATAATGGAATACTCTGGGAGCCACTCAATGCCTCTCCCCGTCCTGCTCTCCCATGGCATAGCAGCGTAAGGTGGACCTCTATGGGTGGGGAAGATGAGGCCTCTAGTCATAAGGGCCTGAAGTCCTAGGGGTACAACAGCTATACGTGTACATGCAGAGAAATCTAGCCCTAATGTCCTAGCAAGGTGGGTGACTATCCCACCATAACCAATGTTGCCAGCCCTCTTGTTCTTTAGCTTGCTCATGGTAGCAGCTAAGAGGGTGGCGCAGTCAGCAGGCCGTCCATACAGCATGGAGTACAGAAGAAAGAGCTCATCCGTCTTGATCTTCTGAGGTGTCTCCGTCCTAGTGAAGAGACACTCAGAAAGTACCCGGTGAGCAATCTTCAAGGCTAAGTGATACATCAACTTAGCCTTGGTATCAGCTGGTTGCCAGCGGTCCTCGCTGGCATAGATGATGGTTACTTCCGCCCAGAAATCCTTGGCGTACACGCCACTGGGGAAACGACCATTAAAGGTCTCGTGGAACCCAAAGAAGGCTCCAAACTCCCGGATGGAGAAATCATAGTTTATTTCCATCAGACGGAAAGAAATTGTCCTATCAACATGGTTGTGCTCAAAAGAAACCACAACCTCTCTCGTGATCTCCTCATATGCGTCTTCTCGGATAGCCGAAAAGACGACAAGACCGGCTCTATCTAAGAGCCAAGTAAGGTCCCCTATGACATGTAGAGGAGCTAAATCCTCCAACAGTAGGTACCTAGGTCCTATAACAGCCCTCTTATGGATCCTCTCTAAGGCGTCGAGATGATCCTCGTGAATGGTAGGGACTCTAGGGTGATGTGGTGATGGTGATGAAGGTGATGATGGAGGTGAAGGGGATGAACGTTGTGGTGCTCTAGAGGAGGAAGAGGAAGAGGGGTTACCCTTTCTCTTTTTACTCTTATCTTTGTCTTTGTTCTTATCCTTATTCCTCCCAGACACTCTCCTTACAAAATCCATTTTCTAGCAGAAACCACGGTCTTTTCTTGGTGTTCCACGGCCGTGGAAGTTACAGAGACCGTGGTTTGTCTCGACTTTTCTCAAAACTCAACAATCAATCACCAAACTCAGCAATCAATCAGTCCTAGACTAATTTCTTCCAATTCCAATCAGTTCTCCTACAAATTCTATCAAAATTAAGGCCGAATCGACAAAGATAGAGAAGAGCGAAAAAACCTAGGTTTTCGGATTTTAAAATCCGAATTCTGCTTTCCTTGGTGATTTGCCGCTCGAATCGTTGGTTGGATCTCGTTGGTGGTTGGATTTGCTTCAGTTTGGGTCAAAGAATCGTTAAAAACGATTAACGAACGAAGAATTGAGGTGAGGGGCGTGGAATCGGCGTTTTTGGGCGTAATTTGTGTTTTGTGTGTTGTGTTTTTGTGAAGAACGTGGTTTATATAGTGGTCGTCAAAATTTTTGAAAACCACGGTCTATCTGGGGTTCCACGGCCGTGGAAATGTACGGAAACGTGGTTTTGGTGATTTTTCAAAGGCTTTTGGAAATTACGGTCAATGTAGCTGTCACGGCCGTGGTTTAGGCCGTGGAACTCTCTGTAGTGCTCCATAGTCCAAGTTTCGTCACTTTTCTTCAAACTTTCTCTTCCACTTTCCTTTTCCACTGTTCCTACATCCAAAAACACGAACATACCGGAAGGAATCGAAGGCAAAACAAAGCAAAAACGTCTAAACTAAGCTAATCTATGAATCAAAAACAAAAACGTAAATGCAATACCTTGGGTTGCCTCCCAAGAAGCACTTTGTTTAAGGTCCGTAGCTAGACCAAATTCGCACTTATTCGAGTGCGGTGGACGCGAACTCTTCAGCTTGGAGTTCCGGCGTATACTTCTTGAGTCGTTGACCGTTCACCTTAAAGCTTCCACCCGCTTCACCCCATACTTCAACTGCACCATGGGGGAAAATACGTTTGATTAGAAAACGTCCGGTCCAACGAGATTTAAGCTTACCTGGAAAGAGACGAAGCCTTGAATTGAAGAGGAGAACTTGATCTCCTTCTTTGAAGTCCTTTGGAATGATATGCTTATCATGCCAACGCTTTGCTCTTTCTTTGTAAATCTTAGCGTTTTCATAAGCGTTCAAGCGGAGTTCTTCAAGCTCATTAAGGTTCAAGAGACGCTTCTCTCCCGCTTCCTTAATGCTGAACTTCAACCACTTGATGGCCCAAAACGCTTTGTGCTCCAACTCTACCGGTAAGTGACAAGACTTCCCATACACAAGGTTGTATGGTGTGGTTCCTATGGGAGTCTTATACGCAGTCCGGTACGCCCACAATGCATCATCAAGCTTCAAGGACCAATCCTTCCTAGTACTTGAAACCGTCTTCTCTAGGATTCCTTTGATCTCCCGGTTTGAGATCTCAACTTGTCCACTAGTTTGTGGATGATAAGGGGTGGCGATCTTGTGAGTAACCCCATACTTAGCTAGAAGAGCTTCAAAGCGCCGGGCAATGAAGTGAGAACCTCCATCACTAATGATAGTCCTTGGTGTCCCAAATCGTGCGAAAATGGTCTTGTTGAAGAACTTGACCACTACCATTGCATCATTGGTGGGAGAGGCAATTGCTTCCACCCATCTAGAAACGTAATCCACCGCCAAGAGTATGTATTGGTTTCCACAAGATGATGGGAATGGTCCCATAAAGTCAACTCCCCAAACGTCGAAAATCTCCACCTCTTGGATGTTATTGAGAGGCATCTCATTCCTCCTAGAGATATTTCCTGTTCTTTGACAATCATCGCAGCAGGATACAAAGGTTTGCACATCTCTAAATAAAGTAGGCCAAAAGAATCCAGATTGCAATACCTTAGCGCTAGTCTTGTTCGAACTAGCGTGTCCTCCACAAGGTAGTGAATGAGAATGGCGGATGACACTTTGCATCTCATCTTCCGGCACACATCGCCGAATGATGCCATCCGGACCTGTCTTAAAGAGGAGAGGTTCATTCCAAAAGTATTCCCGAACATCCTTAAAGAACTTCTTTCTTTGTGCGTAGGATAATCCGGGCGGTATCTCCTGACAAACCAAATAGTTAACAAAGTCAGCAAACCATGGTTCGTTACCTTTGGAGATCACATCGATGCACTCCTCTATAATGTGTAAATCTTCGTCCGGGAAGGAGTCATCTATAGGTATATGGTCGTCTTCTAGATGTGTTAGACGACTAAAATGATCCGCAATAGAATTTTCTGAACTTTTCTTGTCGCGGATCTCTAGATCGAATTCTTGTAGGAGAAGAATCCATCTAATTAGCCTTGGTTTCGCATCCTTCTTTGCAAGGAGATACCGGATCGCAGCATGATCCGTGTACACAATCACCTTTGCACCTACAAGATAAAAGCGAAATTTGTCAATAGCATAAACAATGGCTAAAAATTCCTTTTCCGTAGTGGCGTAGTTGAGCTGCGCTTCATCTAGCGTCTTGCTAGCGTAGTAGATAGCGTGGGTTCGCCCTTCCTTTCTTTGTCCAAGAAAAGCTCCTATAGCTACGTCACTAGCATCGCACATAACCTCAAAGGGAAGATTCCAATCCGGAGGTTGGATAATAGGTGCTGAAATTAGAGCTTCCCGAATCATGTAAACGCATCCAAGCATTCCTGCGAAAACTCAAAAACTGCATCCTTCATCAATAGATTAGTTAGCGGTTTTGATAATTTTGAGAAATCCTTTATGAAGTGTCTATAGAATCCAACATGTCCTAAGAAACTTCTTATCCCTTTCACCGAAGTTGGGGGAGGAAGCTTCTCTATAGTCTCTATTTTCGCTTTATCCACCTCAATCCCTCTACTAGAGATTAAGTGTCCTAATACAATTCCTTCCTTTACCATAAATTGACTCTTCTCCCAATTAAGAACTAGGTTAGTGTCTTCACACCTTTGTAATACAAGAGCAAGGTTAGAAAGGCAATTGTCAAAAGAGGAACCGTATACGGAGAAGTCATCCATAAAGACCTCCATGATTTCCTCTATATATTCGGAGAAGATGGCCATCATGCACCTTTGAAAGGTGGCTAGGGCGTTGCAAAGCCCGAACGGCATCCTTTTATAGGCAAACGTACCCCACGGGCACGTGAATGTGGTCTTCTCTTGATCATCCGGGTGTATCGGAATCTGAAAGAAACCACTATAACCGTCAAGATAGCAAAAGTGTGAATGTTGTGCTAACCTTTTAAGCATTTGGTCGATGAATGGCAATGGGAAGTGATCCTTCCTTGTCGCATTGTTTAGCTTGCGGTAGTCTATGCACATCGGCCATCCTGTTACGGTTCGGGTAGGAATGAGTTCGTTATTCTTGTTGGTGATGACCGTCATTCCTCCCTTCTTTGGAACTACTTGAACCGGACTCACCCACTTGCTATCGGAGATAGGGTAGATGATACCTGCATCAAGAAGTTTAAGAATTTCCTTCTTGACAACCTCCTTCATGGTCGGATTCAACCGCCTTTGAGGTTGTCTTGAAGTACTAAAGTCCTCTTCCATTAGTATTTTATGCATGCATAGGGAAGGTTTGATTCCTACTAAGTCCTCTATAGTATAACCTAAAGCTTTCCTATGTTTCCTAAGGACAACCATAAGCTTACTATGTTCATCTATGGTCAAATCGGAACTAACAATTACCGGATAGGTAGAATTAGGTCCTAGAAAGGCGTACCTTAGATGTGTAGGAAGTTGTTTCAATTCCATTGCGATCGGAGTCTCCAATGGCTCTTGAGGAGCATCCGATGGTTCATTAGAAGTATCCAAGGAAGTAGAAGCTGTTGGAGAAGAATCAAGAGAAGTTGAAGAAGTGGCACAATTGCCTTCGTCCACGGCCAAAATTATGGGTGCTCTGTATGCTCCACGGCCGTGATTTTGGGCGTGGAATGTAGTTACGGGTGCTCTGTTTCCTCCACGACCGTGTAACCCTCCGGAGTGAGCCACGCTTTTGTTGGTGAAATCCACGGCCGTGGAATATAGTGTATGGTCGTGGATTCTCACGTTTTCTGCTTCGTCGTGGAGTTTCTCAAACTCCTCTTCACATACTTCTTCTTGTGCTTCTAAGGCTTCAATTGCCTCATTGCACTCCTCTTATTTCCCTACATCCATTAGACTCATAGTAATAACCTTTTGCAAAGGATCTTTGAAGAGAATAGCACTTACCTCCTCTCTACACAACCCTTCTTCATCTTGGATATTGAATATATCCTCATCAAAGATTGGTTCCTTCACTAGAGTGGAAAGAACGAACTCTACCTTCTCTTCTCCTATGTCAAAGGCGAGTCTAGCATTCTTGCAATCGACTATGCAGCCGAAAGTTGCAAGAAACGGTCTTCCGAGTATGATCGGGACCGGACTATCTGCAGGAATGTCAAGCACAACAAAATCAATGGGAACAAAGAATTTACCTAGCTTGACTGGGACGTCTTCTACAATACCGACGGGACGAGTGATGGATCGATCCGCCATGTACAATGTCATCTTCACCGGTTTAGGGTCGCCTAAACCGATCTTCCTACATAATGCAAGTGGTATGATGTTCACACTTGCTCCCAAGTCACATAATGCATCATATGTGACATCTCCCACTCCTATGGGAATGCAAAATGACCCCGGATCCTTTAGCTTTGAGGGCATCTTCTCCTTCATGGTCTTGATGAGATCCGAAGAATCCGAACTCATCTTAACCACTCCGAAATCTTCTAGCTTCCTCTTGTTGGAGAGGAGCTCCTTTAAGAACTTTCCATAAGCCGGCATACCTACAATAGCATCAATGAAAGGTATGTTAATATGCAATTTGCTCATGAGTTCTATGAACTTACCGAATTGTTTATCTAGACGCGCTCTTGCTCTAGATTGTGGGAACGGTAGGGGAGGTTTGTAAGCCGGAGGAGGAACGTAGACATCTTCCTTCTCCTTCCACTTCTCTTTTTCTTTCTCAACGGAGACTTCTACAAAATTGGGCTGCGGGTCGGTAGTTGTGACCCCGCTCCTAGTTGTGATTTCCATCACCCTTCCCTTTGGGTTGTCCTCCGGTTTTTCTGGAAGTTTCCCTTGATTCCTAGGAACTTCCTCCGCATGAGTAAACATTTGGTTTTCTAAAACCTTTTGGGCTTTATCAACCTTAGTCATGTGATCATCAACTTTGATGATTCGAGTCTCTAACCCTTGAAGCTTTCACAAAATTGTCTCCAACATGGGATCGGGCTTCTCCTTCCCCGAAGTGCTTCCTCCATTAGATGTTTGCCCCTGACTTTTCAAAGGAGTAGAGGAAGAGGAAGGTGGAGTAAGTGAATTTGAATTGGAAGGATAAGAGTTACCGGAGTTTTGTTGATTGGAGCGCCAATTGTTGTTGTTTGAACCCCTATTGTTGTTCCAATTATTGTTCCGGTTGTTGTTGTTGCTGTTCCAATTATTCCGGTTGTTTCGGTTGTTGTTGTTGTTGCGGTTTGTATTCTCACCACCGTTGTTGTTGTTGCCCAAGTAGCCAACATCTTTTCCTTGTTGCTTTGGAAAGTTGGTCTTGATAGCTTCCTTCAACTCTTTAATCTCATTGTTGAGGGAGAAAATTTGATTTTGAGCTTCATGGGTGAGCTTTGCTCCTTGCTCCACACGATTTCCTTCTACTTTCCGGTGAGAATACTTCTCTATGACCCTTGCTTGCTTCTCAATGAAGTCCCAAGCGTCATCTTCCCTCATGTCCTTGAATGTACCGCATGAGAGGGATTGGAGCTTGAATTGTGTCTCCACATCCAGCCCCTTGTAGTATATCTTCAACAATGCAAGCTTGGATATGCCATGATGAGGGCAATCCAATAGCAAATCCTGAAATCTTTCCCAAGATTGAAACAAACTTTCGTTAGATCTCATGGAAAATGCGTTAATCTTACCTCTTAGCTCCGCCGTTTTGGATGGAGGAAAGAACTTAGTGAGGAACTCCGCGGAAAGGTCTTCCCACGTGTCTAGTTTCCCACTAGGAAGAGCTTGATACCAAGATAATTCCTTCCCCTTCAAGAAGAAGAAGAAAGGCTTGAGCTTATAGTTGTTGGTAGTTGCGTTCTTCGGCCTCATCGTCTCCATCATACACTCAAAATTTTGTAGGTGTTGGTGTGGAGATTCAGCGCTTGTTCCGCCGAATTGGTTTTGGCGAACAAGAGTAATAACCTGCGGGTTGAAGCTAAACCCTTGTACATCGTCAGCATCGAAGTTCACACCTAAACGGCGTGGTTTCTACGTTGGATCCATCCTTTGGCCAAGAGTTCTTGGCTCCTCTTCCACACGTTCGACCCTTGCGTTCCTAGGTAGAACATGGCGATTTGCATCTGGCCGTGGAAAGAATGGATTCACATTGATCGTGGGATCAATTTCCTCTAGCGGTGGCATGGAGGAGTTGCTATCCTCATTGGATGAGTTGGCTCTAACCGATCTTCCCGGTCTCTTCCTTTTCTTTTTCTCCTTAAGGTTGTTTATCTCGAACCTCATTTGGAACATCATATCTGTTAGATCGTCAACTTTCATTTGATGACGATCCGTCTCTTCTCTACGTGTCTTCTCACTCCATTGGAGTTGAGCTTCCTTTTCCGCAAGCTCCGATTGAAGATCACGTTCTATTTCTTCAGCCATTTTCTTTTCCTTTCGCTTTTGCCTTAAAGTCCTCTCAAGCTCTTGATCAAGAGGTAAGAGGTCTTCGGTGTTCCTAAACCTGCGCATGCACTGGAAAAGATATCAAATAACAAGGGAAGAGCTCCCAAGCTTGACAACCGTGAACCGAATTCGGCTTTAACAAAATCCCCGGCAACTAAGCTTTAATTATAAAACTAGAAATGTAAGAATTCCAGAGTATCGAACACTGGGATTTGGGGGGTTAAATCCAGTTATAGATTATCAAGCGAATAAATGTAAGAGCTTTTCAAATTATTGGGAAAACAACAATCCTAAAGATCCAGGCATCCAGTTGTGGCAATCGATTCAAGATATACTAAAGCTATAAGGACAGAGTTGAGGTTTGCAAAGGTATGCGAATGTAAGGTAATCGTACGGTGAAGTTCCAAAAACCTTATATGACCCACCTAAAAGACACTCTCTATAAAGGTTGTTGAGGCTTCAGTATAGAAAGGTTCTAAAGGTAAGAATTAACGTCAAACACCCAAACTTATAATCCAAGGATCAAGACTAACTAAACCGTTTAAGGTTGTGACACTCAGAATCGAGGTAGAGGTTGTTGAGGCTTCACTACCACCTAGAAAATACAAGCCAAGACTAAGTTAAAGCAAATCTTTAACTTTGGATTACAGTAAAAGCAAGTTCGTAAACTGACACAAAATTACGGGTAGTTCTTGAGTTCCACGGCCGTGGAACCTCAAGAACAGACCGTGGATTAGGTTCGTCGGCGATTCTCTCTAACTCTCAGGGTCCAATCTGTTTACGATCGATCTATCATCATCTAAGCCACAACTATCAACCTTTCACCTTAGAATTGTTAAAGGGTTTTAGCCAACAACAGTCATATTGATATCAAATTCAAGATTTAAAAGAATGAAAGATGAAAACTTCCAAAAACCTTGAATAACTTTCAAGTCAATCTCAAATCCACAAATCAAGGACAATAACGTCAATAGATTTGGAATAATGCAAACAATCACAATCTTAGATAAGAACGAAGAACGGGATGTCAATCCGTCTTCAAATCAAACCTAAATAAGAAGCAAAATCTTCTTACGAACAATCTTCCGAATCTTCAACTCTTCTGTCAATCCGGAAATCTCAATAACAAAGCGCAAATCTCTCAATCACAATCTCCGCCAAAATGCGAAATTAGGGCAAATCCAAGTGTAAGCGAAAGTGCGTCTAAGCGTAAGCGAAGGTGCGTCTAGGCAGAGGTGACGGAATCTCTCTTCTTCCGTCCTTTTATAGGGTAAGATAAAATATAAGCCCGGCCCAATTGCGTAGAAGATCGTGACTTAAAATATTGCGTAAAAGATCGTCAAGATCACGGTCGTGGAAGGGTTCCACGACCGTAATTTAGAGCGTGGAAGTTGGTCACGGTTTGTTTCAATCCTTCCACGGCCGTAGAAGTTGCTGGAATGAACCACGCTTCTCTTGCCAAGGTTCCACGGCCGTGGACTTGAACGTGGAATGTAGTACGGCCGTATTTTAGAGCGTGGTTTAGGGGTAAACCGTAATTCTTCCTTTCCTCGTGCTATTCTTCAAGTTAGCACCTTCCTTAGCTCCTATAGATGTCCTCAATCCTTGGACATACTCAATCAAACTCCGTTCTCGCTCAATCCGTTCGGAAATAGCTCTTAATTGCCTACAATAAACATAAAGCTTGTGTAGACCTCTATATCGACAATATAGACAAACTAACTCACAAATGAATCAATGCTTAATCAATGACTATCAATATGGATGAAATACACTTAGAAAACGTGCCTAAAATATCACAGTATTTCATGCTAACAAAACACCATGGTTTGCTTGAGGAGTTCAAACAAGCATCTCTTTCCGGCATCTATGATGACAAGAATGGGCCACTTGATGCCCAAATAAGCTTTAAGTTCTCTCTTCACCGGTAAGCAATAGACTCATTCATCACCGCTTCCTTGATGACAGTATGGAGTTGCAACCATAGGGGCCACCCCATACTTAGACGATTGGTACTCCGCGGTCTCACCGGTGAAATGCTAGCCATCCTCATCCTCTATGATCCGAAGAAAGATGATTCTTTGATAGATATCTTCATTGAAGTTCTTCACCACCATCATGGATCCACCATGCCAGCCTCCTTCATTCAACATGGGAGACTCCTTAGGAAAGGGACTCCAAACTTTGTGTGCACTCCGGGCAAGCAAGAAAAGATCAAAAGGAGCTGAATTGGGCTTGGCTATGTCTCTATAGGACCTCAGATGAGCACCTCGGATGATCAGACCGAGATGTGGGTCGAGTTGAGCGTCTGTAGTGATCATCTCGGTTGGCTCATGATGCATCACGGCCGAAATGAGTGTGGCTGGACCGAGATGGCTGTTGTTTCCTTCTTCTTCCACCGAGAGCTCACCAAGTTTGGTTCCGGGATTGATATCAAGGATGTCCGGGGATGAGATTCCTTCATTGTACTCCTCCAAAGGTGAAGGAGATAAAGATGAAGCTTGAAGAAGGGTAGACTTCTCTTGAAAAGAGCAACCCTAACCTCCTCAATCTCCCTCCTCATTTGTTCTTCTCTCTCAAAAGCCAATCTTCTTGCATCCTCCAGGGCCAAATCCTCAAGCCTCACTTGCTCCCAAACATTATCCAACTCTTTTTGAAGTTCTCTAATGGTCATGGTTGAATCGGTAAATTCTTGGATCTCTTCCTGGGGAACCTCTTCTTGTCCAAATACTTCCGCTTCAAGCTCCGCTTGGGCCCTCAAAAAGGAAGCGATGTTGCTCTCTCGATCGTCCGCCTTCCTCAACAATTGTTCTAAAAATGATTCCACTCGGTCATTGTGAGGTTGATGGTGAGGTTCTGCATGAGGTATAATAGTAATGTGAGGTTGATCATGGGACTCATGATAGGTATTAAACTCCTCACAATACTCAAACTCATCATGGGTAGGTCCTAGATCTTGGCTTTCCATCCATCCCTCATCTCCATGTCCTCATTGTCGTCTTGGAAGTACAATTCGTCCATGCCAAACATGAAAAGACAAAGACAAAACTAACACAAGATCACAAGTAACAAAAAAGATATACACTATAAACAATCAAACAAAATTGACTCAATCTTAACCTAGTCCCCGGCAACGGCGCCAAAAACTTTTTACGCTAGGATTAGTAGCACAAAAAGCTTTACATTTATAAAATCGAACTAAAATCCTAAATTACCTAGCAAAACCCGCAATGTACGGATCATTATGTAGGAAGGAAAGTATTCCGAGGTCGAACACAAGGACTAAGGTGAAATTAAGCCATTCAATGATCAAGATAGTGTACATCAAAACCAAGACAAGACAAGGGCTAAGGAAATGCAAAACACAATATTTTTTGTTGGTTTTAGGTGATCAAACAAGGATCACAAGATATATGCACACAACAAGCAAACAACTAACACACAAACACAAAGATAGGTGAAAAGAGGTAAGAAGTGCGGATTCTAGAGATTCGGAATTACAATTATGCCAATGGACTCATGCATCTAATGATCAAAGGAAAGTTGCGGTTGTTCAGAGTTGGGTGTTTCTCTAATGGGAGCAATTACCGGGTAAGTCTCAAGGAACCTAAGGACGGGAAATCTACACAAACCGACCACTACCTAAGGGTCAAACCCCTCTTTACCGGGTAAGTCTCGGAAAAGGTAAGTCTTAGGTAACGATCCTAGCACACTCAATCCAATACCGGCTGTTGTGGCTCACTACTACCTAGAGTTCATCATCTTATGTATCTAAGAGAGTAAATTACCGGGTAAGTCTCATTCCCCAAAAAGGTTCCTAGCAAAGGTCACCCTAGGCTAGATTGGGATTAACAAACAATATGATTTCAACACATCTACATCCTAACATTAACATATATCAACAATAGAACAACTCACAATCTCGGCTGGATCATACTCATCTCGGCCTATGTTAGCATGAAATATTGTGATATTTTAGGCACGTTTTCTAAACGTATTTGATTCATATTGATAGTCTTTGATTGAACTTTGTGCATATGTGAGCTAGTATTACCTATATTGTTGATATGGATGTCTACACTAGTTCTATGTTGATTATAGGTGATTTGGAGCTATTTCCGAACGGAATCGAGCAAAGGAGAGTTGATTTGATATGTCCATAGATTGAGGACATTCTTTGGAAGCAAATTAAAGTTTAGCTTGAGGAATGCACGAGGCTAGGGAAGAATCACGTTCTTGCCCTAAACCACGCTCTAAAATACGGCCGTACTACAAACCACGTTCAGTTCCACGGCCGTGGAACCTTGCAAGAGAGGCGTGATGCATTCCAGTAACTATTACGGCCGTGGAATATATGGTACAAACCGTGACCTAATCCACGCCCTAAATTACGGTCGTGGAAACTTCCACGACCGTGATCTTAGCGAATCTTTTCGCCACACTTTGAAGCCACGATCTTTTGAAGATTGGGCCGGGCCGATATTTTATCTTGCCCTGTAAAAAGACGGACGAAGCAAGATTCCATCATCACCGCTTACACCCGCCATCTTGGCTTAGAAGGGGATTTTGACAATCCACGCTTCATCGACGCTTAGGATCGTTCATCTCCGCTTAGAGAATTTCAATGCCGTTTGGCCTTCGCTTGGAAACATTGATCATCTCATTGGAGATTGAAGTTCGCATCTGGGAATTGCCCTAATCTCGCACTTTTGGTGGAGATTGCTGTTGAGATCTCCGGATTGGCGGAAGATCGAAGCTTTTGGAAGATTTTGCAAGAAGATCTCTCTTCTTGTTTAGGTTTGATTTGGAAAACGGATTGACATCCCGTTTTCCCTTCTTTCCTAAGGTTGTCATTGTTTACTTTATTTTGAATCCTTTGACAACATTCGTTCTTGATTGTGATTTTGAGGTTGGTTTGAAGATTATTGAAAGTTCTTGAAAGTTTTCATCTTTTTATCTTTTAATTCTTGAATTGATATCAACATGACTGTTATTGGCTAAAAACCCTTAACAATTCTAAGGTGAAGGGTTGATAGTTGTGGCTTAGATAATGATAGATCGATCGCAAATGGATTAGACCTTGAGAGTTAGAGAGAATCGCCGACAAACCATAAATTACGGCCTGTTCTTGAGTCCACGGCCGTGGAACCTCAAGATCCAACCGTAATTTCCCTTAAGTTTGCGAGCCTGCTTTTACTTTAATCCAAAGTTAAAGATTTGCTTTAACTTAGTTTAGACTTGTCTTTTCTAGGTGGTAGTGAAGCCTCAGCAACCTCTACCTCGATTGTGAGTGTCACAACCTCAATCGGTTTAGTTAGTCTTGATCCTTGGGTTACAAGTTTGGGTATTTGATATAAATTCTCATCTTTAGAATCTTTCTATATTGAGCCTCAACAACCTGTATAGAGAGTGCCTTGTAGGTGAGTTACATAAGGTTTTTGGAACTTCACCGTACGATTACCTTACATTAGTATACCTTTGCATATCTCAACTCTGTCTTTATATCATTAAGTATATCTTGAATCGATTGCCACAGCTGGATACTTGGATCTTTAGGATTGTTGTTTTCCCAATATTTGCAAAACTCTCATATTTACTCGCTTGATAATCTGCAATCGAATTTGTTCCCACCCAAATCCCTGTGTTCGATACTCTGGAATTCTTGCTTAGCTACGTCGATCCGTACACTGCGGGTTCGCTGCTTGATTCTAGTTTTATAAATTTAAAGCTTATTTGCACACACCTTTAGGGGCGAACAGCCTACATGGCATGAAGAAAAAGCCGAGATCCTAAACCGAGATAGGTTTTCGAACACAAATCCATCCTAACATAACATACAAGTCCACACAATCATAGTCCAAGGCATAACAATCATTCCTTCACCCTAGAATCACATCTATTCAGTCCATAACATACATGTCAAGATCAATCTTCACCATAAAAGCATGTGTCAAAGTCCTAACTAGTAAATGAAGATAAAACCCAAGAAAGGACATTAACAAGCAGAAATAGAAGTTACCAAAATCTTACAAGGCTTAAAAGGTAGCTCCAAGATGGTCTTACAAGCTTCCTCACTCAAAACCACTCAAATCTCAGTACAAAACTAAAATCTACACTAATCTCTTCCAAGAACACCCACAAGGGTACTTGGAAGAGAGCTCCAATCCAAGAGAGAATGTGTTGGAGAAGATAGGTCAAAGGTGTGGTAGAAAAATTCCAAAAATAGCCTGCAACATTGCTTAAATACTCTACCAAAATCAAAGGTCGGATATAGGAAGTGAGTGCCATGTGTCGTGGGTGCTCCAGAGGAGAATCTCAGTTGGCCCAGGGGAGCATCTCTGACGAGATGGGCAATGGTTGGACCGAAATGGCTCTAAAACAGCCCCAAACACCACTTAAACATGAGTTAGACCATTCCTTGCATCAACTAAGGTCCTTGCCTTCTTCTTTCCTCCAATCATGGGTCAAACGGAACCCTAAACCCGGACCATAATGAGGCTCAAACCTCGGATATGATCAATAACATCTCAAAGGTCCCCAAAACACCTACAAAACCGACAAAAGCTCGTGTAGACATCTATTTCGACAATATGCATGAATTAAGCGTAAACGTCATGAACTAATGTGGAAACATGCATGAATGGAGTGGAAAATTTTCTAAAAGTGTGCCTAAACTAGTGTCATAAATCATGTCATCAACTATTTTAAGAAAATCTCGGTCTATATTTTATAAAAATCGGCCGATTTTTCCTTGATCGATCCGATTTTTCTTTTTTGAGGCGTGTTATCTTTTAGCTCCGTCTTGTAACTACTTTGTAATATCTTATCCTTATCTTCTAGGCGCCTTAGTGATCCACCATGGTACTTAGTCCAATATTGATCCATTTCTGCACCAAACTCCATTTTATTTGCAATTACAACAAAAAATCGTGTAGACCTCTATTCTTGCAATGTATATAAATATGGACTTAAAGGCTATTGATTCTTGTCCAATGTGTATGCAAAACTGAAGGGAAATACTCTCAATATGCATGAATATGATAGAACATAATTCATGTCATCACATAGCTTTTGCGAGCAAAGGAAGGTCCAACTTGTTGCGTTGGAATTCCAAGGATATGCCTTAGTTTGGTAGGATCATCTCATCAAAGAAAGGAGGCGAACGCTAGATCCGGACATCAACGCTTGGGAGCAAATGAAAACATTGATGAGAGCAAGGTTCATACCCCTATACTATGCTAGGGAAGCAAGGCAAAGGCTGGAGAATTTCAAGCAAGGAACCCGAAGTGTGGAAGAGGTCTACACTACCATGCAAATGGCTATGGTTAAGGACAACGTCCATGAGGATGAGGAGTCAATTATGGGTCGGTTTTTAAGAATTTTGCATCCATCATTAGCCAATGAGATTGATTTATATCCTTATGATAATATGAGTAACTCACTGCATTTGGCTATTAAGGTGGAGAAGAAGTTCAAGGGACGAGATCAAGAGATATGCTCTTGGAAACAACAGAAATCTCGGCCAAATCGAGACAATCTCGGCTGAGATTCGGACCAAGATCGCCCAAAAACGAGCCTCGAGGCAAGAGCAAAAACCAAGAAACTTTGAATGCTTCGCTCCAACGGACACATTCTTGCCCTTTGAACGAGCCTTCAAAAGACCCTAATGGGAGAACTTCTAACTCTACTTTACATTCAAGAGATATTGTATGTTTTAAAATTTCAAGGTAGAGGTCATTATAAAAAGGATTATTCTAATAATAAGGTTTTATTCATTTATCAATCAGGGGATTATGAAAGTGAATAATACCGTAAAAGTGCTAGTGAGAGTGATGAAAGTTATGAATATGAACATGGAGAATCTTTTATTTCTAGGATAACTTTCCATGTTATTATATCTCCTTGTGAAGATGACCAATGAGAAAATCTCTTTCATACTAGATGTCTTGTTAAGGGACATGTGTGTAATATGATCATCAATGGATGTAGTTGTTGTAAAATTGCAAGTGTTTAATTGATTACTAAATTGCATCTTCCTACACGTTATCACCCTAGGACCTACAAGTTGAAATGGATGAATGATTGTGGTACTTTGAAAGTCAACAAGCAAGTTAGAGTGATTATCACATTAGGACATTATTGTAACAGCCGGTTTCAGGATGTCACCGCCCCCGGGGTGACAACGGCCTCTCCAACATCAAGCTAGTGACTGTCACCGCCCCCGCGGTGACAATTGCCACCCCTGCAGCTAGCTGCTGTCACGGCGGGGTCGAGCCGTGGGTGCGGTGGACCCTAGATCGCGAGATCTTCTTTCCGTTTTTGATTCTATCTTGTTTCCTTTGATAGAAGATCCGATCTTCTATCTTCTGAACGGTTTTCCTCCGTTATTCTAATCCTAAATCTGCTTTCCATCTTCTCTCTATCGTTCCCTATAAAATCCCGTCTTCTCTTCTTTTTTCCGTTTCTTTCTTACGTTCTTAAACCTAGAATGCTACAAGATTCCTCCTTCTGATTCCTTGGTGGACGTGTAAGTCTTCTCCCTCTTTGTTTCTCCCTCACGTTCATGAGTTGGTGTATGCCTTTCCCTTCTGTTTCGATTTCTCCCTTAGTTCTTCCTTTTCTTCTTCACAAGAATCAAGTTAGAACCTTGATTCTTGTTAGCCGTTCCGTTCTTGATACGTTGATGTTCACATGCTCCCTTGGTCGATTTGTGACACGTGTGTGTGTTGGGAGAAGAAAACTTTGAGCCCTTGTTGAGTTCCTTGCTGTCGAAGGAGAAGAAGAGCTTTCTGCACCGTGACTGCCCCCACGCCTACACAGACCGCCTCTGCGGATCTTTCCCGGTACCGCCCTTGCGGTGTTATCCAGTCGCCCCTGCGGATTTCTTGTAGTCTCGCCATCTTTGGTGAGTTGTTTGCTTCCGTGATTCCCTTGTTCATTTTCTTGGCATGTGTTTATGATGTTGACCGTTAGTGATCTGTAAGACTAGGGTTTGTAACTAGATGTTATAGACTTCTAGCAATCGTCTCGGTTCTTGATTCCTTATGCGTTATTTGAGCAAGCATTCCTTCCATTCCTTTGGGAAAACTGAGTTGTTGCTGAGTTACTTGAGTGACGTAAGTCCCTTGAACTTACTCATTGGATCTTATAAAAAGGCACAGGTAGATTAAAACCAAATACATAAAAGTTGTATATGATACATCAAAAGAGTTTACAAACTCAGAGCCGAGTACAAAACATCAAACCACAACATCTGATGCAAAAGATCCCATATCTCGCGCATCCTAATGTACAGAAGCCCTCGGCTGGCCACACCATCTATCTCACCCTGCAGTCTTCCTAACCTGCAGATCATCTACAACACGGTATAAAACCGTTAGCTACAACAATGAAAAGCATGAAGGTAAAAGCACAACCACACATCAACATCTCATACATGCAATGCCACACACATTCATTTATTATCTTTCATTACGTTATTTCGTTACTAATTCCACTTCTTTTGTAGCACGAGGAACCTAAAGAACCTCGTCCCTTTTCCCATTAACACAATGGTTTACATTGGGGGTAATCGTCACTCGTCCCCCCCTGTGTTACGGGCTTCCAGGCACCTCCTCCTAATTAGTAGGTGGAGACCGGTGGTTAACGCCCGTTATAATACACTTGGGGCAAGTAAATGTAATAAATGGTCATCCTAGTCCGGTTTGGGTTATAAATGCACAATCATATGAACACACAGAACCATCACAATCATACAATCCACAACTGCACGCTAAGTAAGTCCTATGGACTTACCTGATATACTCGTAACATGTACCACGTCACAGCTTCCCCTTGGGGAAGTAATCAACGCATGCAATAGCAAGGCACACACAATCACATACTGCAAAGTTTAGGAGACTCGTCTCACTAACCATAACCAACCTATATCTTAAATCTAAACCTCAGATCCTCAACACATTCATAAATGCCTAAGACATATCCTCAACATAACATCTCATCATACTCGTACACATACTAAACCTTAAAGCCATAACCGATATCCATAACATCATCATGATCCTCAACACATTCTGACATCTAACATGCATCTAATCACTATTCCTCAATCTCAAATTTAATCCTTATTTAATTAATTAACCTTTAATTAATTAATTAAAATTTCACCAAAATAACGTTTTGCCCGCAGGCCATTTCTAAACCCACCTGTCATCAGATTTCATCAAACAAACAACCCATAAACACTAGAATAATATAATGATCATAGCTTATTCGTTACCAACCCGATTGACGATCTGAAAGAAGATTCGGAATCACAACGACGCAGGCTACGCATGTACAACATCAAATTCACCGGAATCTGAGCGACGGAACTGTCCTGGTGACATATATGCTCGAACAGGTCTTCATTTGCTCGGAAATGCAGAAACTTGGTACCGATATGAAGAGAATGAAGAGAGGAATCCAAAAGCTCAAACGGAATTGAAATCAGATTAGAAACGGAGAGTAGATTTGAGTTTGAAGTTTGAGAGAAATCAGAGCTTTTACGAGGATACGTGAAAGGAAATGAACTAATAAACGATTTTCCGCCATTTATAGTGAAGTGGATAATTATCCTTTAGCGAAGTCGATAATTATCCTTTAACCGATGTCCTGGTCAATTTAAGCCAAATCGCAGTACGGAAAACGAATAAATTCATAACTTATTCGTTACTAACCCGATTCACGATCTGAAAGAAAATTCGGAATCACAACGACGCAGGCTACGCATGTACAACATCAAATTCACCGGAGTCTGAGCGACGGAAGTGTCCTGGTGACATATATGCTCGACCAGGTCTTCATGTGCTCGGAAATGCAAAAACTTGGTACCGATATGAAGAGAATGAAGAGAGGAACCCAGAAACTCAAACTGAATTGAAATCGTATTACAAACGGAGAGTAGATCTGAATTTGAAGTTTGAGAGAAATAAGAGCTTTACGAGGAATCGTGAAAGGAAATGAATTAATAAACGATTTTCCGCTATTTATAGTGAAGTCGATAATTATCCTTTGGCGAAGTCGATAATTATCCTTTAACCGATCCAATGGCCGGTTGAACCCTCTTCTCCAAACTTCTCGAAATTGGAACAATAAATCTTGAATATTGTAGGGATAATTATCCCACAATTGCTTCGAAAAACGTGTATTCCAAAGCCGTCTTTCTTAGCCGTTAAGAAACAAAATAGCGACTCTTTTGGCCGTTTTGCCTTTCCATGTTATTTCATATCTAGGACATGTCCGATGTCTTGATCATTTCTCTCAACTGCATTTTTATTAATTGGAGCTCCCAAATGCTCCAAATAATACCGGAGGGTAAAAATAATTATCCGGGGGAAAAAGTGAAAATTTCACTATAAGCCCAAAATTACGCCAGGAACATAACGGTGAGACTTATACTCAACACTTACGCAATCTTCGCGAGTTATATGTCAATTACTATCACTGATTAAGTTAATCAACATTAATTAGAATTCGGAAATCCTAGCTATTACATCACACACCCCTTAAGAAAAAGTTTCGTCCCGAAACTTGAACAATTCCCAAATCCTCTCGGACCCATACGCCGAGGTATAGACACTCTCTCTATCGGAGGTATCACATCTCCGTTCAAACGTATCAACCTATAACACTCTATAACCTCAAAACACAGCATGAAGGAATCACCAACTCCAACAACAAGATCATAACGCTATCCAAAGGCATAGAGGAAAAATCATCTCTAGCCAACTATTAACCACGTCACAAGGCATGGAGGAAAGCCGTCTCCAGCCAATCGTACTCGTAACACAACTATGTGGAGGAAAACCATCTCCACTCACACTATGTCCATCAATAATAGCATGGAGGAAAGAACCATCTCCAGCTAATCCTAAACATATTACAATAGCATGGAGGAAAGAACCATCTCCAACTATACCTATATCGTGCTAGAAAACAAAATCTAACATATCCGATGCACGTATCAAAGCTATCACGAAAACACATCATATCATATAAGCACATAGCATACAAGCACTCACCAAAAAGGCACTAAGATCTACTTGTGGATTCTACGGGTGCTTCTAACTCCGCATAGAACTCTCGATAGTTCCTCTGGATACTATCTTCTGTCTCCCAGGTAGCCTCATCCGGTCCTCGTCTCAACTACTGTATCCTCATCATAGGAATATCCTTCGAATGCAGGCATCTCACACCTCTCTTTCTAGAACTACAAAAGGTTGTTCTACAAAAGTGTGGTCCGGCTCAACCACTAGATCATCATAACTCACAATATGCCTCAGGTCTGGTATGTACTCCATCAGCTGAGACACATGAAACATAGGGTGAACACCCTCTAACTTCGGTGGCAAAGCCAATCAGTGCACTGCTCTCCCAACTCTATCCAGTATCTCGAAAGGACTGCCATATCGGAGACTCAGCTTCCCTTTTATGCCATAACGTCTGACGCCTCGCGTCAGAGTTACTTTGAACCAAACATGAGCTCCTACCCTGAACTCTAGAGGTCGACGCCTCCTATCTGCATATAACTTCTGGCGACTTTGTGCAGCCAACATGCTCTCTCTAATCAGCGTTGCTCGAGCCATATCATCATGAATTTGTTTTAGCGCTATCCCACTGGTACTGCTAGGCTCCTCCCAACATAAAGGTGTATGGCACCTATGTCTACACAACGCCTCATAGGGGTCATCCCTATAGATGTATACCAACGGTGGTGGTATAAGAACTCAACGAGTGGGAGATAAACAGATCGTCCATGTTCCCAATCCATCCCACAAGCTCACAACATGTCCTCTACGGTCTGGAGGGTTCTCTCAGACTGACCGTCTGTCTGAGGTAAAACTCAATCATGATATGTGGACGCGTTCCCCAAGCAGTCTGAATCTCCTATCAAAACCTCAAATTAAACCGTCTACTACAATCATAGTCGATCATCCTCGGTACACTTATGGAGTCCCACCACCTCTCTAGTGTACTCCTTTGTTACTTCATTCACTAGCCACGTCTCTCTGTAGAGATGAATGTGTCGCCTTCGTAAATCTGTTACTAATAATCTTGATAATACCAAAACTCTTACTGGGTCTCAATCCCATCACAAGTCCACAAAAAAGTCCTCTCACTTCCACTACAGCACTGGTAGTGGATGAGCTCATCTCTAGGTCAGTAACACTTTAACCTGATTTACTACTTCGTGGTACCTCTTATTCGTACATGGATGTACTAAAGAAGGTGTACTATGATTGTAATGTAATCTTCTCCACTCGACTCTGCATAAGCGGTTATACTAACGCAGTTGCGGCGCCTCATACTCCTTCTGTTCCATTAAAGAACTGTGGTGCCTCGCCATGAGGCATCCTTCCATCAAGTTCCCTCAGGGTCAGGCAAGTCCCTTGTTTTTGTTAGACCACATCCAACAAACCAAGTAAAATTCCGAATCATGAAACTAACGTCCTTATCAACAGTTGGTCCAACTCTAACCAAGCTAGATCATTTTGAAACCGAGACTGTACAGCAATTCCAACAATCGCCCTCTCTCGAGGCATCTTCCTATTCAAGGCATCAGTGACCACATTCTCCTTGCCAGAATGGTACAAATCTCAAGGTCAGCGTCCATGATCAACTCAAACCATCAACGCTGGCAGTTATTCAACCTTTATTGCATAAAAATATGCCTCAACCTTCTATGATCTGTGAAACTCTAACACAAAATGTCACACAAGTATTGTCTTCAAATCTTGGAACTTGAACTACCACCACTAACTCGAAATCATGAGTCGGGCATTTCTCCTCATACGTTCTCAGCACCGTAGTCACGTGATTCCCAGAATCTTCTAATTATCACCGAATAGAAGGAGAGGTCAAATGCTTCCTCTACTCTTCAGAGCTTCGACATACTACTTCAACCAC
This sequence comes from Fagopyrum homotropicum, assembly GCA_033239125.1. NCBI lineage: Eukaryota > Viridiplantae > Streptophyta > Magnoliopsida > Caryophyllales > Polygonaceae > Fagopyrum > Fagopyrum homotropicum. The sequence goes on along the minus strand of BSWB01000008.1, from coordinate 56,908,180 downwards.
ACAATTATGGTGGTCTTCCTCAGAAGACTCGTAAATGGATGCACAATCTCATAGAATCCTTCCTCAAAGCGTTGGTAGCAATCGGCTGGGCCGAGAACTACGCATTCCCTTAACGTTCATCAGTATCTTCCATATGACTTCATACTTACTCCTCGTCACATCAATCATGATACTACTGGCGGAACAACATGACCTTGAAGGTTTCTTCTGGCATCTCAATTCACATTTAGGGAGCATAGCACACTGGCTTCTATCCCTTGGATTTTGCAAAACCGTCCTCAAATAACTGGTACGTTCCTCTCCGTTGTGAGAGTACACCAAAACGTCATCAATAAGGTCTACCACCAAATTATCAAGGAAGTAGATGAAGACACTGTTCATCAACTCCTATAACGACTACTAGGAATTTCCTCAACTCACATGACAACACTACAACTCATAGTGTCCATAACGGGTATGAAATGATGTCCTATGCCCACGCTGCTCTCTCATCCTTAGCTGATGATATCGTAAGCATACGGAAATCTTTAAAACACAATTTCTTCTCTTAGTTGATCCAACAAGTCGTCCATACGTAGCAATGAACGTGCTAGGGCGAATGGAGCCCGTCTCAAACCACTCTTCAAATTGCTTCTTCAATTTCTAACAACTCAACAAGCCATATACCTCATAGGCCATCTCCCAACCAATCTTGTACCATACTTTAACGCAATATCAAAGTCCTCATTCCGCTGAGGCGATAGATTAGACGATTCAGTAGCACGTCTATAAGATCATATACTACTGGAATACTCTTCAGCGTGGAACTATCTCTTTCCTTCATGGCACAACATTAAAAAAAAAACATCACCCTCTAGTGTTATCAACCTCGCTGCTCATACGGCACTAAAGACAACTCACCTCCTCAAAGGTCATAACCTCGGAAAACCTCTACTTAGTCGATCTCAGTAAAGACTATAATAGTCCTCCTACTGCTATCTAAACCAACAAGATATCTATTCGTCCACCACACACATAAAGACCTTCTCATGCACCTAAGGCATGACAAAGAAGTCTTCAAGCCATACACAAGTCCGTGAACAAATGGAACAACCACATATCTCGCGGGTACCTAAGACCCGTAACTCGTAATCCTATAAAGGAAGATCTATCTTCTACTGTATCCACAGTTAACTATTAACACATGCATCAAGGTGCATAACACTCACAACAAACAAAACTCCACTAGGTAACCCATTAACAAGAATGGTACATGTAACAGCTAACGCCCGAAGCTCTACTGCATATCATTACTCAATCTCAGACCTATGCTCCTCAGGTATCACTGAGGTCATCATCGTAGCCTCCACTTCCACTCTTTCTACAACGGTGAAGCAAGCTATCGGTTCCAGATGGCCTAGTTCACCACAGGTGAAGCAAGCTACCGGTGCCATGGGGCACTAGCTTGCTGACAGAAAGGGGCCAGATGGCCTAGTTCACCACAGGTGAAGCAAACTATCGGTGGCATGGGGCACTCAAAGCGCACATGATCTGGATAACCATAGTTGAGACATATACGTCTCATCCCTGCCACTAGTACGGGTGGCTCCTCTGCAGTGCCTAACTCAAAGGCTCTACCTTGAGCTCTTATAGTATCTGTGGTACTCCTACCACGACCCTTATCTCTACTCAGCTTGGGAACGGATTCCTGAGTAGGCGAATGATCTGGGATTCTCTGCTCCCCCCGCGTCTGCTGCTGAGGTGTCTTCTGACCACCTCCCGTCACAGTAGTAGAAATAAAACCCTGTCTTGATACCACTCCAGTTTCCTTACAGAAAATAGCTCTATGACCCTATCTACCACAGGTAAAGCAAGTCACTAGCGATCTTGGACATTGTGGTCGTACATGTCCAAGCGTCGCACAATTGTAACAAGTCCTCGTTTCACTAGAAGTACTCAAACGTCCACAAGTCGGGCTCGGTTTGCAACCCGGATATCCAACCTCATTTGTCACTGATTCAACCCGTTGTTTCTTCTCTAATCTAGAAGCTTCAGTCGATCTCATAGATGTTGGTAAATCCGGTGTAGATTTACCCGCTATCACCACCTCATATACTTGCTCAATATACTCTTGGAGCTCGAATCTACTCATGGAGACACGATCAGCCTCTTCAAACTTGTTCTCTGCCATAGGCAACACAACAGCGGATACTGGTCCCTGACTTGATGCTACTGGAGGAAGAGGGGTGTACCCCTATCTCGTCCCACTACAGATACTACTCTAGTCTGAGCCATCTATAGAATATACGCTCCTAATTTATAAGGCTATATAAATATATATGCCATATGTATCGATATATATATATATATATATATATATATATATATATATATATATATATATCTTTTATGTGTTGATGTGTATGCATGTAATAATGAGTATTATATATATATATATATATATATATATATATATATATATATATATATATATATATCTACACTATCGAGATCCTAAGGTGGGTGACGACTTCTGTACATACTATCCCAAAACATCTGTACTCGCTTTATAAACCAAAATCCTTTAAAAAGTCAGACCCCATGTGGGTTTTGTTTATTTATCCACTCTACCTTTATTGCACATAGCAAGTGTCACATTGGGCTAGGATCTCACAATGGATCATGACCCTAGCCTGACAACAAGTTCACTGGATCTTACAACAAGGCAGAAGTAAATTAAAATTAAATACATAAAAGCTGTATATGATACATCAAAATAGTTTACAAACACAGAGCTGAGTACAAAACATCAAACGACAACATCTGTACAGAAGCACTCGGCTGGCCACACCATCTGTCTCACCCTGCAGTCTTCCTAACCTGCACATCATCTACAACACGGTATAAAACCGTTAGCTAAAACAATGAAAAGCATGAAGGTAATAGCACAACCACACATCAACATCTTATACATGCAATGCCACACACATTCATTTATTATCTTTTATTACGTTATTCCATTACTAATTCTACTTCTTTTGTAGCACGAGGAACCTAAAGAACCTCGTCCCTTTCCCCGTTAACACAGGGGTTTACATTGGGGTGATCGTCACTCGTCCCCCCCTGTGTTACTGGCTTCCAGGCACCTCCTCTTAACCAGCAGGCGGAGACTGGTGGTTACCGCCCGTTATACACTTGGGCCAAATAAATGTAATAAATGGTCATCCTAGTCCGGTTTGGGTTATAAATGCACAATCATATGAACACACACAACCATCACAATCATACAATCCACAAATGCATGCTTAGTAAGTCCTATGGACTTACCTGATATACTCGTAACATGTACCACGTCACAACTTCCCCTTGGGGAAGTAATCAACGCATGCAATAGCAAGGCACACTGTTAGCATGAAATATTGTGATATTTTAGGCACGTTTTCTAATCATATTTGATTCATATTAATAGTCTTTGATTGAGCTTTATGCATATGTGAGCTAGTATTGCCTATATTGTCGATATGGATGTCTACACGAGTTCTATGTTGATTATAGGTGATTTGGAGCTATTTCCGAACGGAATCGAGCAAAGGAGAGTTGAGTTGATATGTCCATAGATCGAAGACACTTTTTGGAAGCAATTTGGAGTCTTAGATTGAGGAATGCACGAATGAAGGCCAAAAACCACGCTCTTACCCTAAATTACGGCCGTGGAAACCAAGTCAGGATTCGATGTTCATTCCAGGGGATATTACGGCCGTGGAACTAACCGTAGTAGTTTCCACGCCCTAAATTACGGTCGTGAAAAGATTCCACGACCGTGATTTTGGCGATTCTTTTTGCCATGTTTCGAAGCCACGATCTTTTGAAGATTGGGCCGGGCCGACATTTTGCCCTGCATTATAAAATAGACGGATGAGGCAAGATTCCGTCACCTCACCTCGCTTACGACCTTTCAACCCTCGCTTAGCGGCAAAACGCAAAAACCCTCATCTTGGAGGTAATTTGGAGATCTCATTGAAGATCAAAGTTCGTATTGAAGAGTTGCTGTTGGTGATCTTCGTGTTTGTGGAAGATCGAAGTTCTTGGAGGATTTTGCAAGAAGATCTCTCTTCTTGTTTAGGTTTGATTCAGAATCGGATTGACATCCCGTTTCTCTTCTTTCCTAAAGATTGTGATTGCTTGGTCCGTTTTGAATCTTTAGATAACACTTGTTCTTGATTGTGATTCTGAGATTCACTTGAAGATTATTGATAGTTCTTGAAAGTTTTCATCTTTTATCTCTTAATTCTTGAATCAATATCAATATGACAGTTATTGGCTAAAAACCCTTAACAATTCTAAGGTGAAGGGTTGATAGTTGTGGCTTAGATGATGATAGATCGATCGTAAACAGATTAGACCCTGAGAGTTAGAGAATTATCGCCGACAACCCTAAATCACGGGCTGTTCTTGAGTTCCACGACCGTGGAATCTCAAGAACTAACCGTGATTTTCCTTAAGTCTACGAACCTGCTTTTACTTTAATCTAAAGTTAAAGATTTGCTTTAGCTTAGCTTGGACTTGTCTTTTCTAGGTGGTAGTGAAGCCTCAACAACCTCTACCTCGATTGTGAGCCTCAACAACCTCAATCGGATAAGTTAGTCTTGATCTTTAGATTATAAGTTTGGGTATTTGATACTAATCCTTGCCTTTAGAATCTTTCTATATTGAGCCTCAACAACCTGTATAGGGAGTGTCTTTTAGGTGAATTACATAAGGTTTTTGGAACCTCAACCGTACGATTACCTTACATTAGTATACCCTTGCATATCTCGACTCTGTCTTTATATCATTAGTATATCTTGAATCAATTGCCACAGCTGGATACTTGGATCTTTAGGATTGTTGTTTTCCCGATAATTTGCAAACTCCCATATTCACTTGCTTGATAATCTGCGATCGAGTTCGTTCCACCCAAATCCCTGTGTTCGATACTCTGGAATTCTTGCTAATCTACGTCGATCCGTACACTGCGGGTTCGCTTGCTTGATTCTAGTTTTATAAATTTAAAGCTTATTTGCACACACCTCTAGGGGCGAACAAGTTTTTGGCGCCGTTGCCGGGGATTTGGTTTAGGCCAAATTCGGTTTTCGGTTGTCGGGCTTGAGAGCTTTTTGCTTTTAATCTTTTCGGAATAAGTTTTTGAGTTTTTAGGTTCACCAATGGCTGCATGGAGCAATGAACCTGCATTTGATCCAGCCTGGTTTGCATGGCAAGGTGCTAGGGCGGACCATTATGAATATTTGGAGGAGAAGTATGCCTATTATTGTGTTAGCGACGAAAAAGAAAGAGAGGAAGCCATTGAGGATGAGCTCGCATATTGGGATGAACTTAATCCCCTTCATACGTTTTATGATCAACCTCCTCAAGTGCAAACTCCACAACAACCATCCGAGGATGGCACACAAATGATGTTGGAAGAGATATTAAAAGTGTTGGACAAGATGGAAGACAAAATGAAGGCTATGGAAGACAAAATGAAGGCTATTTCTGAAGCTCAAAAATCCTTGGAAAATCATTTGTCCTGCGAGGAAGAATCCCAAGTCTTAAGCCTTCCTCCTATTGAGCTTGAAGCCCCTCTTGAAGTCCTCATTGAAGAAGAGGAAGAAGTGGAGAACCTTGGCCAAATCACTAAAACTGTGGCCAAGGTTGAAGAGGATCTAGCTGAGTTGGGAGATATTTCATGTGTGGATCATCATCCGAACATGAAACTTGTCCCAAGCCTTGAAGAACCCTACAAGGTATATTGTCTTACTTCCTTTGATATTCCTATTAAAATTTCTGATTTTTTCAGGAATGCTCCGGAGAGTTGGAGGTCTCTTCCAAAAGAACCTCCTAAGGTGAAGATGAAACCTCCATTAGAACTGTTGGAAGTAGATACTCCTTGGACTACAAGGAGTAAATTTGGCAAGCGCTTCAACGCCAATGCCAATAAGTGTTTTTTGTTCAAGTATGGGGTCATTCACATGACGAAGACCATACATCATCCCCAAGCTGGAGATGGGGAAGCTAAGAGGATTCTCGAGAAACTGATTTCTCGGTCTAGGAAAGGATGGGATGCAAGGCTGAATTATGTCCCATTAAAGCATAGGAAAGCTAGGAGGATTCCGGTGAGAATCAAACCGTACAAGCTTGTACGTGGGAGATCTTACCACTTGCCGGTGAAATTAGGGACCGGAGATTTCTTGGAAGAGCTCTATGATGGATTTGAAGAGCAATCCAAGATGTTCAAGGTGCATTGAGTCATCTATGGACATTGGTCTAGCTACGGACCTTAAACAAAGCGCTTCTTGGGAGGCAACCCAAGGTATTGCATTCTCGTTTTTGTTTTCGATTCATAGATTAGCTTAGAATAGACGTTTTCGCTTTGTTTTGCCTCGATTTCTTCCGGTATGTTCGTGTTTTTGGTTGTAGGAATGATGGAAAAGGAGAAAGGAGGGATAATGTCAAAGAAAAGCGACGAAATTTGGACTTTGAAGCTTTACAGAGGGTTCCACGGTCTAAATCACGGTCGCCATAGCTACAGTGGCCGTAATTCTCAAAAGCCTGTGAAAAATCACCAAAACCACGGGTCCGTACATTTCCACGGCCGTGGAATGCCCCGACAGACCGTGATTTTTGAAATTTTGCCTGCGAGTATAAAAGCCACACTTCGTCACAAAAACACCACTTGTGAGTTTCTTTTTCCTTTGCTTTCTTTTGTTCTTTCTTGTGAACATTAGGGACAATGTTCGCCCTAAGTATGGGGTGGGATGTACTAAATGTTTGTAATAACTCTACTCTATATGTTGCTTCCATTACGAGACTATCATTGCATGTTCATTATATGTTACACGTTTCATTCTTGCATTGCATGAAAAGTGACTTGAAAAACCCATAAAAATTGAAAAATTTTGAAAATTTTGTGCTTCTAATGAATTGAGATGATTTCCATGATAATCACTACTTGTGAATTGAGTTTGATGACAATTGCATGCTTAAAAGGATTGTAAATTGAAATGAATTTGAATGAATGAATTTTACCTCTTTTGCAAGCTTTATAATGTGAAAACGTTACCTAAATCATGTTGAGAGATTGAAGTTGAAATCACATTATAAGTTCCTATACTTCTTGTTGAAATGATTAAGGCAATTCGATACTTTCTTTCTTCTTTCTTTGATCATCTAGCTCCTCATTGAAATATTAGCCTCCCTTACCTATCCGGGAATTTGGAGAAGTGAATGAGAAAAAGGCATGTTTGATGTGGGAGGGCCATGAGAGCAATTATTTGCAATCAATCGAATAGAAAGAAATTATAAGTTTGGGGAAGTCAATCATGACGATGAGTAACTCGGCACCATTCACATAGCCGGGTGTTTGTGTCTTGCCAAAGTCGGATTGAGCGATATTCCTAGCGGATTATGGTATGTGCGCTAAGGGTTTGAGGCATCTCTTGCAATTTTGAGAAACGCCAATCTCCTAGGCTTCGGTTTTTGTGCACCTCTATCCATAACTCCAAAAGTAAAGTCGAAAAAGAAGAGAGCAAAGCTCTAAGTGAAGTGTTGCGGAAACCGCAAAAGAAGAAGAAGGTAGTTGACCACTTTCCCGGATTTATGCACCACTCTCCCTTAAAGTTTTCCCTTCCCTTCCATACTCTAGACCTTTTCTTTGAAAGTCCTTAAGATCAAAAGAATGTTATATGGCTTGGTGATCTAAATTGAAGTTCTTATGATTGATTTTGATAATATTTGAAGGTTATAATGCTTGTTTGGAAGTTAAATTGATTCATGAGTTTTCTTTGCCTTTTACTCTCTAATCAAGTGTGTGAAAGTTTGAAAAACGATTGAAGCAAGGTTTGAGAATGATCTATTCTTTAGAAGTCACTTTCATCCAAAAGAAGGTACACATATTTCATCCTAACTCTTGTTTAAAACTTTTTGAAAGACCTTGCTTAGGGACAAGCAAGTGCTAAGTATGGGGTTATTTGTTAGCATGAAATATTGTGATATTTTAGGCACGTTTTCTAATCATATTTGATTCATATTGATAGTCTTTGATTGAGCTTTATGCATATGTGAGCTAGTATTGCCTATATTGTCGATATGGATGTCTACACGAGTTCTATGTTGATTATAGGTGATTCGGAGCTATTTCCGAACGGAATCGAGCAAAGGAGAGTTGAGTTGATATGTCCATAGATCGAAGACACTTTTTGGAAGCAACTTGGAGTCTTAGATTGAGGAATGCACGAATGAAGGCCAAAAACCACGCTCTTACCCTAAATTACGGCCGTGGAAACCAAGTCAGGATTCGATGTTCATTCCAGGGGATATTACGGCCGTGGAACTAACCGTAGTAGTTTCCACGCCCTAAATTACGGTCGTGAAAAGATTCCACGACCGTGATTTTGGCGAATCTTTTCGCCATGTTTCGAAGCCACGATCTTTTGAAGATTGGGCCGGGCCGACATTTTGCCCTGCATTATAAAATAGACGGATGAGGCAAGATTCCGTCACCTCACCTCGCTTACGACCTTTCAACCCTCGCTTAGCGGCAAAACGCAAAAACCCTCATCTTGGAGGTAATTTGGAGATCTCATTGAAGATCAAAGTTCGTATTGAAGAGTTGCTGTTGGTGATCTTCGTGTTTGTGGAAGATCGAAGTTCTTGGAGGATTTTGCAAGAAGATCTCTCTTCTTGTTTAGGTTTGATTCAGAATCGGATTGACATCCCGTTTCTCTTCTTTCCTAAAGATTGTGATTGCTTGGTCCGTTTTGAATCTTTAGATAACACTTGTTCTTGATTGTGATTCTGAGATTCACTTGAAGATTATTGATAGTTCTTGAAAGTTTTCATCTTTTATCTCTTAATTCTTGAATCAATATCAATATGACAGTTATTGGCTAAAAACCCTTAACAATTCTAAGGTGAAGGGTTGATAGTTGTGGCTTAGATGATGATAGATCGATCGTAAACAGATTAGACCCTGAGAGTTAGAGAATTATCGCCGACAACCCTAAATCACGGGCTGTTCTTGAGTTCCACGACCGTGGAATCTCAAGAACTAACCGTGATTTTCCTTAAGTCTACGAACCTGCTTTTACTTTAATCTAAAGTTAAAGATTTGCTTTAGCTTAGCTTGGACTTGTCTTTTCTAGGTGGTAGTGAAGCCTCAACAACCTCTACCTCGATTGTGAGCCTCAACAACCTCAATCGGATAAGTTAGTCTTGATCTTTAGATTATAAGTTTGGGTATTTGATACTAATCCTTGCCTTTAGAATCTTTCTATATTGAGCCTCAACAACCTGTATAGGGAATGTCTTTTAGGTGAATTACATAAGGTTTTTGGAACCTCAACCGTACGATTACCTTACATTAGTATACCCTTGCATATCTCGACTCTGTCTTTATATCATTAGTATATCTTGAATCAATTGCCACAGCTGGATACTTGGATCTTTAGGATTGTTGTTTTCCCGATAATTTGCAAACTCCCATATTCACTTGCTTGATAATCTGCGATCGAGTTCGTTCCACCCAAATCCCTGTGTTCGATACTCTGGAATTCTTGCTAATCTACGTCGATCCGTACACTGCGGGTTCGCTTGCTTGATTCTAGTTTTATAAATTTAAAGCTTATTTGCACACACCTCTAGGGGCGAACACACACACAATCACATACTGCAAAGTTTAGGAGACTCGTCTCACTAACCATAACCAACCTATATCTCAAATCTAAACCTCAGATCCTCAACACATTCATAAATGCCTAAGACATATCCTCACATAACATCTCATCATACTCGTACACATACTAAACCATAAAGCCATAACCGATATCCATAACATCATCATGATCCTCAACTCATTCTGACACCTATCATGCATCTAATCAGTATTCCTCAATCTCAAATTTAATCCTAATTTAATTAATTAAACTTTAATTAATTAATTAAAATTTCACTAGAATAACGTTTTGCCCGCAGGCAATTTCTAAACCCACCGGTCATCAGATTTCATCAAACAAACAACCCATAAACACAAGAATAATTTAATGATCATAATGGAATTTCTAATTATCCATTTTGAAAAGCCTAAGGTCAATTTAGGCCAAATCGCAGTATGGAAAACGAATAAATTCATAGCTTATTCGTTACAAACCCGATTGACGATCTGAAAGAAGATTCGGAATCACAACGATGCAGGCTACGCATGTACAACATCAAATTCACCGGAATCTGAGCGACGAAACTGTCCTGGTGACATATATGCTCGACCAGGTCTTCATCTGCTCGGAAATGCAGAAACTTGGTACCGATATGAAGAGAATGAAGAGAGGAATCCAAAAGCGCATACGGAATTGAAATCGGATTAGAAACGGAGAGTAGATATGAGTTTGAAGTTTGAGAGAAATCAGAGAGCTTTTACGAGGAAACGTGAAAGGAAATGAATTAATAAACGATTTTCCGCTATTTATAGTGAAGTTGATAATTATCCTTTAGCGAAGTCGATAATTATCCTTTATCCGATCCAATGGCGGGTTGAACCCCCTTCTCCAAACTTCTTGAAATTGGATCAATAAATATTGAATATTGTAGGGATAATTATCCCACAATTGCCTTGGAAAACGTGTATTCCTAAGCCGTCTTTCTTAGCCGTTAAGAAACGAAATAGCGACTCTTTTGGCCGTTTTGCCTTTCCATGTAATTTCATATCTAGGACATGTCCGATGTCCTGATCATTTCTCTCAACTGCATTTTTATTAATTGGAGCTCACAAATGCTCCGAATAATACCGGAGTGTAAAAATAATTACTTGGGGGAAAAAGTGAAAATTTCACCATAAACCCAAAATTACGCCAGGAATATAACGGTGGGACTTATACTCAACACTTACGCAATCTTCGCGAGTTATATGTCAATTACTATCACTGATTAAGTTAATCAACATAAATTAGAATTCGAAAATCCTAGCTATTACAACTTAGTTGCTTTCCGTATATTGGATTGATTGTATTGACTTTTTTGTGTTGTTGTTTGTTGTTATAATGGATAACCGGACTGGGGGTGACCTTTTATACCTTAATTGGCCCAAGTTTATTATAACCGGGCGGTTACTACTTGTTCAGTTTAGAATGGGGAAATTGGGAGGTGCTCTTGCGACTAGTCCTACAGGTGACAGAAGGATGCATTACATTCTATTCCTGTTGGTGAATAGGGACAGAGGTGAGATCGTAGCGATTCTCGTGTGACAACATAAGTTGAATTAATAAAGGGATTAACCTTAATGAAAGATAATAACCGGTTGAGTGCGAGCATGCTATATGTTTATATTACCTTATGTGTGTTTGTGTCTTTACTGTTTTCTGATATTTAGAATGTTAGGTAACGGTTTATACCGATGTTGTAGATGTTTTGCAGGATATAGGTGTTGCTTAGTGATCCGGATGGTGTGGTCAGCCGGGGTTCCCGTACATTATAGGACGGGATCGGGTTAATATTTCTATTATTGCTTTCCCTTTTGTTTTAAACTCGGTTGTGAGTCGTTGACGCTTTCCTTTGTTATAACCATTGGTTTTATGAACATTTTTGGTTTTCATTTATTTGTGCCTTGTTGTAAGATCCGATGTTGTCGTTGCTACTTTGAGGGTGGGGACCCATTGTGAGGTCCTAGCCCATAAGGCTTCGATTTCCCAAAACTTGGGGTGTTAGAATATGGTATAAGAGCTCTAGGTTTGCAACAATGACACTCGTCATCTTCTAAAGGTCGAATAGATAAATTAGCAGAACCCGCAAGGGGTCTACATTTTCAAAAGGGGTTTTTTTTGAACTTGTTGGTGTGGCATAGATGTACGGGCGACCACCACCACCTCTGCATATCTTAGCAGTTATTTTTCTTATATGTTAGCCTTTATATGCTTTTCTTGAATTTCTGTTGTAGTTGATAGCGTGGCCTTATATATCCTTATATATCTATGTTTATAAGAGATGACGCGTACTAGAGCTACATCTCCTATATGGCGAGGAAGGGGACGATCACCTCTTCCACCTGCTGTCTGTGGATGAGGACGAGCTGGAATACCTTCAATAGCTAGAGGTCGGGGCCAAGACCCTATCGTTGATCCGCCGGTTGCATATCCGCCTATCGCTGAGGCGTTCATCGAAGAAGTTGTTGAGAGGATCAAAGTGGACTGGTTTTTAATATGTTGTTTAGTGCCATGCATAGAATGTGAGTTGGGAACCAGCTTTGGAGATTTGTGTATAGATGGTTGTTAGGAATTTTGGAGAGATCTTTGCTCCTATGATTAGTATGCATATCATAGATGACCTAGAGAATTATTTCGGAATTTTACATTTTTTTTCGGGCTTCATATCTGGAGCCAAAGTTGGACCCTAGTGATCTTTTTGGAAGGTTAAAGAAAACATGTAATGTTCTAGTCTTGACCTAAACTCAACTTTAAGAGTTAGAATATGATAGTTAGTCCCAAGTAAGGGTTTAAGTACATATTATGAGATTTTTAGAAGATTCGGTAAAATGGTCATTTTACCTTAGATGTGTATTTTAGTATTTTCTCTTCTGATAGGATACTACATCTTAGAAGTCCTAGACTTCTAAGTATATGGGAAATGTGTTGATCCACTTGCCTCCTTTGACAGGCAACCGAGTTTCTACAGTTACAAATTGAATTGTGATTAAGAGAGTCGAGATCTGATTCAGGTAAGTCCTTTGGGCTTACTTAGCTAGCTTGTAGATATGGGTCTGGATAATGATAGTGGTGCGTGAATGATATGTTTATACTTCTACCTAGTTGTAACTATCTACCAACCTCTACATTGGGCTAAGAGTAATGGGCGGTGACATTCTGCTCAGTTAGCCTGAGGGTGCTGGGGGTTTGTTTAGGGACTAGTCCACACTCGGTTTGTAGTGATGCTACCGGTGGAGGTAAGCTAGACCTACACCCAATTGGATAAGGAACGGAGGCGAGAACTCTTAAGAGTTCTCGTGCCACAACTGTAAAATGGAATAAGGTGAATCACTAAACTATCAAATAATAATCGGTTTGTGTGCCAGCATGATGATTGTTTATATTATCTTGGGTGTGTATGTGCTATTATTATTCTTGTTATATCTGGATAGGTAGCTAACTGTTTTATTTGTTGTTTAGACGTACCACAGGTTAGAGCACATGCTGAGTTATCCGGATGGTAGTGGTACGCTGGGGTGTGGTACTTCATAGGACGGGTTGCAGTCTTTTCTTATGTTGGTCTTTTGATTATGACTTTTTCATATTCTTAGATTGTGACATATTGTTATTTCCTGCTGTTAGTATTTCTGGTCACATCATGACTTTGTTAAACATACTTTATGATTTCTGGTTTTTCCTTATCTATGCCTTGTTGTAAGATCTAGTTAAGTTGTTGTCAAACTACGGTCGGAACCCACTGTGAGGTCCTAACCAGTAGCTCCCCGAGTTCTGAAAACTTGGGGTGTTACACACTCCATTCATAGATCACCCTACGAGAATGCCTAATGGAAAATAAAATCAAGACATGATCAAAACATATAAATATAAGAAAGCTGTTCATTTGTGCATAAAATCATAGAATGCATAGTAAATCATATTCATCGAAATTAATCATGTATAATCCACTTTAAACCACCAATTCAATCAACATACTAAAGGTCTCCAGGGCATTCAAAAGAGGTCAAGAAACGTGTCAGGGTGGGATGTATATAGGGTAAAGTGGTGTTAGAATCCGGGAATAGGATCTTACTTTCACTTTTTTTGAATCACAACATCTTCCACAAATTAATAAGCTTTGCTTATTTTCACTTTTAGTTTACTTTTTCGGAATATGGACAGAGGTGCACAATAACCGAAGCCTAGGAGATCAGCAATCATCAATTTTTCAAGATGCCTCAAACCCTTGATCTACATACCATGACCCATTACGACTATCGATCAATCCGACGTTGGCAAGACACAAACAACCGGCTATGTGAATGGTGCCGATTTACTCATCATCAAGATCAACGTCCCCAAACCTAATTTTTTTTCTTTTGAACACTTTCAGCCAAGATCTCAGCTTCAATTCACACGCTTTTCATCAATAGCATCCAAATTCCTGGATAGGTAAAGGGAGGCAAATATGTATTTGAGGAGCTAAAGCACGATGAAGAAGAAGAAGAAGAAGAAGAGAATGAAGTGTCTTAATCATCCCAAGAAGAATGTGAGAGAACTCATAATGTGGTTTCAACCTTCAAATTCAACGTAATTTTGATAAAAACAAAGTATTAAACATGCTAGAATTTCATACAAAGCATTTAGCAACTTAAACATATTATAAAACCTTTCGAGCATATAAAGATTTCCAAAGACAATCTGCAAACAAATATCTTCATCGAGGTCATGTCCACAATAGAAGCACAAAACATTTTGAAAATCTTTCAGTTAAAAACCCATCTTGGTCGAGGTGATTTGAAGTTATCCGAGATGTTCAACCGAGATGTGTCTCAGTTTCACGACCTCGTTTGGTCAAGAACGTCTCGGTCGCTGGTTTTTGACGTTTTTCTCAAATAGAAACGTGTATGCAATGCATGTAATGATACATAAGCACATGAAGCCAAATAAACGATAATATCCAACAAGAGAGTCATACAAATAAGGTCAAGTAATACAAATACCCCATAATTTGGACACATTGTCCCAATGGGTCAAATATAGGTCATGAGAAACAAGTACTCACGGGATAAAGCTGAACTAAATAATAAATAGAAAATAAATCCATAAAGCTCAATCCCCATCAACTGGCGGTGGTAGTGGTGGAATGTAGGGGTACTGGGACAGATCGAATGGATAGCCCATAACCTGCTGGAACTGCACCTCCATCATCCGTTGCGTGAAGTGATGGCTCTCCTCCATCCGATGTGTCCATCCCTCAATAGATCTGGTATGGGCATAAAAACGCCGGGTGACATCAAGTCTTAAGGCGGCGTAGGAATCTGCCATGGCAGCAAAGTCTGGAACTCCCCCTGTAACCATTCAAAACAAACTAAAGAGTTCACCCTTTCAGACCTTTTAGGGGGTCTCAGTACACGCTAGAAGTATCTCACTGAAGATCTTGTGAGCTAGGCCGAAGGCTAGGTGAAAGATGATCCGCTCTCGGGAATCTCTGGGCTGCCATCAATCACGGTGATCAGTCACGTGGGCTATCTCTCTCCAAAAACCTTCAGCCTGCGCATGAGAAGCAAAGTCTATTGTTGTAGGGGTCGGGAATCTAAAAATCTCCCCAAACTGGTCTAAGGTAACGGCGTAGTTCTTGTTCAGCAGCCGGTACTTGATTCCTCTGCGCTCCGGTATGTAGGTAACTTAGCTCAAAAACTCAAAAGTCGGCTCCAGATAAGCCGGTGCTCGAAGGCCCATGAAGTCTTCAAGGCCAACCATTGATATCATCTTCTTCAAGTCCTCCACCACGTGAAGGAACTCGAAGTCATCAACATGAACAAAATGTGGGGCAACAATGGGGCGCCCACAAATCCTATAAAAGTCCCGCTGAAACCTCTCATGAATCAGGGGAACTGTAGGCTGAGATGGAGAAAAGGAGGAGGAGTCGTGTGAACTTCTAGGCCTATCTCTCAGGGTCAAATGACGATCAGATCTTCCTCATAACTGAAATTCACCACAGTAGGATCAAGAACACCTCGGCCGAGACGCAGAAGGTCAACCGAGGCGAAGAGCTGGGCGAGATGAAATCCAGAAAATGCAAGATTTTCCCCCAAAAACACTACCAATTGCTTTCAAAGGGGTAATTGTACTCTTCGTAACAACAATCCGTGGCAAACAAAGCCAGATCTAAGTAGAATCGAAGAGAAAAGAACCGAGTTAGGGTTTTTGATGAAATACCCCCCAAAATATGCAGATTCTTGTTGATCATTGTGTTGCTTGTTGCTTGTAAACTGATTCTCGTACTTCTCTTTAGGAGTTGGAGCCAAAAATCTTCAAAAACAAGCAAGAATGGAGAATCTGAGTAGGGAGGGGCGCCACGGTCGAGGAGAGCGAAGAGAGGGAAAGTGAGAGGAGAGAGAAATGTCCGGTCTCCTTTTATACCCCTCGCAAATTTTGATTTCACCTTAGTCGAGGTGTTTCTAGGTGGACCGAGGTGTCAAAGCGAGGTGGATGTCAAACCTAAGCACCTCGGTTGATGGAGAACACTTCGGTCGAGGTGTCAAAGCGAGGTGGATCTCAGTCAAACTCCGTCTTCTCAATTTCTCGAACGCCACTCCTTCCATGTAGCTCCTGAGTTATAATTTCTTCTAACTGATCTCTTGATTCCTGCCTAGGAGGACACACAAAACACAAAGCAAACTATCTAAACTAAACTAGAAAAGGGAAAAGAAAGCAATACCTTGGGTTGCCTCCAAAGAAGCGCTTGGTTTAAGGTCGCTAGCTGGACCGTACGTCATCCTCAAATAAGATGCAAGGGTGCAATGTCCTCAACTAGAACTTCCGGCTGATACTTCTTCAGCCTATGACCGTTGACCTTAAGGTTTCAACTAGCTTCACCCCATACTTCAACTACACTATGGGGAAAAACATTTTTCACAACGTAAGGTCTTGTCCATCTAGATTTTAACTTACCAAGAAAAAGACGGAGGTGGGAGTTGAAGAGTAGAACAAGATCTCCTTCTTTAAGCTCTTTAGGAACGACATGCTTGTCATGCCATCTCTTTGTTCTTTCTTTGTAGATTTTGGCATTCTCATAAGCGTTTAAGCGTAACTCCTCCAGCTCATTATGTCTAAAACTCTCTTCTCTCCAGCTTCCTTGATGTCGAAATTCAGCCAGTTGATCGCCCAATATGCCTTGTGCTCCAATTCAACGGGTAGATGACAAGACTTCCCATATACTAAATTCTAAGGTGTGGTACCAATAGAGTCTTGAATGCGGTCCTATAAGCCCAAACAGTATCGTTCAACTTGATGGACCAATCCTTTCTTTTCCTTGAAACGGTCTTTTCCAAAATTGCCTTGATTTCTCTATTAGAGATCTCTACCTGCCGACTAGTTTGAGTGTGATAAGGAGTTGCTACCTTGTGGGTTACCCCATACTTCGATAGAAGTGCCTCGAACTTCTGTTTAATTAAATGTGTCCCTCCATCACTGATGATAATGAGTGGTGTCCCAAAACGTGGAAAGATAGTTTTATTGAAGAACTTCACAACCACCATGGCGTCATTAGTAGGGGAGGCAATGACTTCCACCCATCTAGAAATGTAATCAACAACTAAAGGAATGTAGAGATTTCCCGCGGATGATGGGAAAGGTCCCATGAAACCAACTACCCACACATCAAAGATTTCAACTTCCTTAATATTGTTGAGCGGCATCTCATTCCTTCTAGACAAGTTCCTTGTTCTTTGGCATGCATCAAAAGAAACAACAAACGCTTGCACATTATTAAATAATGTAGGCCAAAAGAAACCGGAATGTAATACCTTAGCACACGTTTTGTGAGCCCTAGCATGTCCTCCACAAGGGAGTGATTGGCAATGTTGTATGACTCTAGTAGTTTCATCCTCTGGAACGCATCGTCGAAGCATCCCATCTAGGCCTCTCTTGAAGAGTATATGTTCATTCCAATAGTAGTGTCGTACATCTTTGAAGAACTTCTTTCTTTGAGCGTACGTCAATCCCGGAGGTATCTTCTGAAAAACAAGTTGGTTACAATATCAACATACCAAGGCTCTTTAGCATCAGGAACTTGGCGAAGCCAATGCTTCCCCAAATGAGAATGATCATCATAAAAAGAATCATCAATAGACAGATCATCCTTCTCGAGGCAATTAAGGTTAGGCCGAGGTGTTGGAATGATGTGATCCTCAGTTGACTTCATCTCGATTGCTGTCTCAGTCATGGCCGAGATGATGGGTCGAGGTGTTCTCAAAGATGTTCACCTTGCTTGCTCCGAAAACTGTCTCGGTCGAGATATTGGAATTGGGACCGAAACCTAATGTGCTTTTCGTCTTCTCAATCAGTTTGTCGAATCTAGCTCCTGGATCTGCTTCCAGTGCTTCCAAGCTTCGTACATCTACATCACACAAAACATCTACACCTTCCTCCATCATACTAAAACTCAACTTTCTCAAGAGGATCTTTAATAAGGATAGAGCTCACCAATTCTCTAGAATCTTCTTCATCATAGATGTTGAAGATATCATCTTCCAAAGACTCTCCTTTCATTGCAGCAAAAAGTCCAAACTCCGCATGATCGCCACCAATGTTGAATTTCAACTTGGCATTCTTACAATCAACATTGCGACCCGATGTTGCTAGAAATGGTCTTCTGAGAATGATAAAAATGGGATAATCTACGAGAATGTCCAACACAACAAAGTCTATAGGTATATAAAAATTACCTAGCTTGACGGGAACGTCCTCCAAGATTCCAACGGGGCGGGTAATGGAACGATCCGCCATGTATAACGTCATCTTCACGGGCTTGGGAATTCCAAGGCCGATCCTCTCACAAAGTGCTAGTGGAATGATGCTCACACTAGCTCCTAGATTGCAAAGCGCATCATAAGTCACATCCCCAACTAGGATGGGAATGCAAAATGAACCGGGATCTCTTAACTTATGTGGCATCTCCTCCGTCATGATTTGAATGAGCTCCGAAGATCTAGAAGTCATCCGTATTTCTCCAAAGTCTTCCAACTTTCTCTTCCTTGACAATATCTCTTTCAAAAACTTCCCATAGGCGGGCATTCCTAGGATAGCATCAATGAAAGGGATGTTAATATGTAACTTATTCATAAGGTCAAGAAACTTACCAAAGTACTTGTCTAGATGTGCCCGTACCCTAGATTGAGGGCACGGGAGTGGTGGTTTATAAGTAGGTGGTGGAACATAAAGATCAACTTTTTCTTTCGCTTTCAGGGGTCCATCACGGTTGGCACCTCGACCGAAGTATTTCTCGTTTAATCGTGGTCCGACCGAGGTAATGGATCCACAGTCTTCAATCCACTTCGTGTTATAATTGCCATGACTTGCCCTTTTGGGTTTTTCTTTGTCCTTCGTGGAAGGTTACCAAGATCTTTTGGTGCTTCATTAGCCTTGTTGAAAACTTGTTGTTCTAAGGCTTTTTGTGCCTTTGAAAACGAGTTCATAGAAGTCTCCATAGCGTTGAGATTTATCAACATTTATTCCACCACATTATCCGGCTTCTACTTGGGCTGCTGAGATGAGCTTGATGACGGCTCTTGGCTCCTCAATCGAGTAGAAGAAGAAGAAGGGGGGTTAAGATCATTTTCGGCATGAGAATAAAGGTTACCGGGATTTTGTTGATTTGATCTCCAATTGTTGTTGAAACTCTTGTTGTTGTTGTTGCTATAATTGTTGATGTTCCTTGGGCCTTGATAGTGTCCTCTCCCCACATATCCAGCATCTTGCTCCTTTTTAGTTTGAGCTAATAAAATCTTCTTCAATGCCTTGAGTTCATTGTTGAGTGTTGTGAGTTGAGCATCATTTGAATTTGTAAGACATGTATCTTCCCGATCGGATATGATCTTCCCAATCCCGGATAGCAAATGGGTTCGTCCAACCCAAGTTGTTCGAAAAAGGGGGGAATTAGAATGGTGGAGAACCAACACGTTGACATGGTTCCAAGCAAAATCCCAACCGGATGGAGGGTTTGTATTGATTACCGTAAGTTAAACACGGTAGCCCGAAAGGACCATTTTCCTTTACCTTTATTGACCAAATGATTGAGCGTCTTGCAGGTCACCCTTGCTATTGCTTCCAAGATGGATACTCGGGCTATTTTCATATAGCCATCACCCCGGAGGACCAAGAGACAACTACCTTTACTTGTCCTTTTGGCACGTTTGCATACCGCAGAATGCCATTTGGACTTTGTAATGCTCCTGGAACCTTCCAACGGTTCATGCTAAGTATCTTTTATAAGTATATTGAAAATTTTATTGATGTTTTCATGGATGATTTTACCGTTCATGGAGATAGTTTTGATGCATGCTTAGGACATTTATAACTTGTTCTTCAAAAATGCACAGAAACCAATTTAGTTCTCATTAAAAGGAATAGAAGTTGATAAGGCTAAAATTGACGTTATTCAAACCTTACCTTATCCTACTAACTTACGTGAAATTCGTTCTTTTTTAGGTCAAGTAGGATTCTACCGGAACTTCATCAAGGATTTCTCCAAGATTTCGACAGCGTTGTGTGGGCTCCTGAATAAAGACGTTAAATTCATGGTAGATGAGAAGTGCAAGAAGGAATTTGACACCTTGAAGGAGTGCCTAACAAGTGCCCCAATCATCCGATCTCCCAATTGGGAGAAGCCCTTTGAGATCATGTGCGACCACATCGACTATGGTGTAGGTGTTGTCTTGGGACAAAAGGACGGAAGAGCATCACATGTAATCCACTACGCCACGATGATATTGAATGGCGCTCAAATGAATTAATCCACCACTGAAAAGGAGATGTTAGCGGTGGTGTTTGCTTTGGAGAAATTCAGGCAATATCTTATTGGTGTTAAGGTAACTGTTTATACTGACCATGCAGCGCTACGCTACCTCATGACCAAGAAGGAATTCAAGGTTGGTCTGTTTGGTTCTACTTCTAAGTGATTTTAACTTGGAAATATGGGACAAGAAAGGAGTGGAGAACCTTGTAGCTGACCACCTGAGTCGGTTGGTGCAAGAGGAGGAAGATCCAGCAAAGGAGAAGGCCAT
Source organism: Fagopyrum homotropicum (assembly GCA_033239125.1). NCBI lineage: Eukaryota > Viridiplantae > Streptophyta > Magnoliopsida > Caryophyllales > Polygonaceae > Fagopyrum > Fagopyrum homotropicum. The sequence continues at coordinate 56,887,428 of BSWB01000008.1, read as the reverse complement.
TCTAGGAAGTTTCCTAGACGACATATTTAACACAACCTTCTATTTTGTAACCGACCACGTGGCCATAGGAGACCGCCCCTGCGCAACACCCCCCATGCGTCTCCGTTGTTGCCACCCTTGCACCTTGATTTGGCCTTCCCCGCGGAAAACACTGCAGAGGTATTGTATAAGTTGCATTCGTTCAAACCTTGGTTTGCTGACCTTGTGAATTTCCTTGTTAGAGGTGAGTACCCTCCAGACTTCACCAAAGCTCAGAGAGAAAAGGTGTAAGCCGAGGCTAGACCTATGTGTGGTACGATCCCTACCTATGGAAATATTGTAGCGATCAGGTAATTTGTCATTGCATTTTGGATAATGAGGTACAATATCTTTCAATTTCGTTATTACAATACTAATTCAACTTCTTTTTTAACACGAGGAGCCTCAAGAAACTTGTCCCATCAAACGTAACCCAGGAGTTTTGCATGGGGTGAACACTCCTCCCCTCCTGTGAGATCATCTTCAAGGCACCTCCTCCTACCTGCAGGCAGAGATTGGTGGTCACGACCCGTTATAATACACTTGGGCCATTTGATGTAATAAAAGGTCGTCCTAGTGCGGTGGAGGTTGTAAATGCACAATCATATGAACACACACAACCATCAGAATCACACAAAATACATAACTAAACGCTAAGTAAGTCCTATGGACTTACCTGTAATACTCGTATCCAATACCACGCCACAGCTTCCCCTTGGGGAAGTAATCCACGCCTGCAATAGCAAAGCACACAACATCACATACTGCAAGGGTTAGGAGACTTGTCTCTATAACCATAACCAACCTACAACCTCAATCTAAACCTCAAGATCATAACATGCTCACAAATGCCTAAGACATATCCTTAACATGAATACATGTGCATAAGGCACATCTCCAACATATAACTCATCCTAACCAAGCTAGCCAAGCTATCATCTAAGCCAAGGCTAAAGGAAAGGAAGAAAGAATCATACCAAGAAGGTATGCCCTGGACGCATATGCGGAAACAAAGGACGCAGGGGCACTGAACCAGTCTGGTGCAGGGGCGGATGGCTCAGAGGTAGGGGCGGCTCACAAACCAGGCGCAGGTGCGGCTCAAGGCAGGCGCAGGGGCGGTTGTCTGTCTAGAAGGTCGTTCCCGACTTCTCTTCGATATTTATCTTGACTCTCTTCACTTCTCCATCACATAGCAGCATAACATATACATATATACACATGTATGAACATCAAAACGTCTAGGAAAGGATCCACACAAGCTCAACTTGTGATCCTAAATTAAAGAAGAAAGAAAGAAGCAAGGGAGAACAAGGAAGGAAGATGGAGATAGAGATCTCACCTCAGCAGAACCCAAAGAAGCAACTAAGAACAATCAACACCTTCACAACCTCAACACATCAACAAAGACTCTCAGCATCATCCTCATGATCATCCATGCTCAAAACCCCAAACAAACTCTCAAAAACTCACACACAAGATCAAGGAGAGACCAAAGAAGATCAAGCAAGAAGAGAAGAGAAGATGAACGTGAGGAGGAAGAGAGAAGCTGGAGAGATGAGGAAACCCCTCATCTGTAGCTATGGGAAGCTTATATAAGAAGCTAGCCAAAAGCAAGGTCAAGAGGTCAACAAAGGTGGCTGCAGCCACACAAACCCGCAGGGGCGGATCAGGCAAGGCGCAGGGGCGGCCCTCCTGAGGCGCAGAGGGGGCTCACAAAGCCCGCAGGGGCGGCTCAGCCCTGGCTCAGCACAACTCAACTCCTATAACTAAGGCTCTTATATCACACCCCCCTAAAAACAAGTTTTGTCCCGAAACGTGCAAGATCTCAAATCCTCTCGGACCCATAAGTCGAGGTATAACTCTCTCTTTCAAAGATATCATCGTAACTTATAATATTCAATATCCTCAAACATAGCCCGGAGGAATCATCACTCCAGCAACACTATCCTCAACTCTAAAAAAGGCCTAGAGGAAAATCATCTCTAGCCAAACACTAAACACATCACACTGGCATGGAGGAAAGATGTATCCAACCAAAACGTACACATAACATTACTACGTGGAGGAACGAATCATCTCCAACTATAATTGTTTTGCGCTAGCAAACAAGATCTAACAGATCATATGCACACATCATAGCTAGCATGAAAACACACCATAACACATAAGCACATAACATGACATGCACTCACCAAGATGACACTAAGCCCTACTAGTGGACCCTATAGGTGCATCTATCTCGTCATAGAACTCTGGATAGTTCCTTAGGATACTATCCTCAGTCTCTCACATGGCCTCTTCAGGTCCTCATCCCAACCACTATTTCTTCAATATGGGAATGTCTTTCGAATGCAAGTGTTTTATATCTCATTTAAGGAATGTAACTGAAAGTCCATCAAAGGTGTGGTTCGGCTCAACCACCAAATCATCATAACTCACAAGGTGTTTCAAATTTGGCATGTACTCCCTCAATTGAGACACATGAAACACTAGGTAAACCCCCTCTGACCTCAGAGGCAAAGCTAATCATTATGTTGCCTTCACAATTGTATTCAAGATCTCAATTAAACCGACATATTGGAAACTCAGTTTCCTTTCCATGCTAACACGTCTGACGTCTCATAGCGGAGATACTCTCGGCCGGACATGAACTCTCACTTGAACTATAAAATCATGAATCTGATCAGGTGTTATTCCACTAATACTGCTAGGTCCAATCTAGAATAAAGGTATACGGCATTTATGTCTATATAATGCCTCATAGGGGTCATCCCAAACGATGCACGTTAGTCATTGTCATATAATAAACTCATTAATGAGAGGTAATCTAACCATCCATGTTTCCAATCCAATAGACAAACTTATAGTATATTCTCAAGGGTCTAGACGGTCCTCTCTGACTGACCATCTGTCCGGGGTGAAACGTAGTCGTAAGTATAGACTCGTCCCTAAAGCAGTCTAAGTTTGTTGTTAAACCTCGAGGTAATTTGCTCAACTCAATAAAAAATGATTGTCCTTGGTATATTGTTTGGGGGTCAAATTTCATGAATTTTGATAATTCATTATTTGATGTAAATTACTTGAAATTTAGTTACATTCTATACATGTGATTAATTTCTCTAAAGTTGTCATGCTTGATAGCATGATCTATTTATATATAATTTGGGCCCAAGTCTAATAAATATTAGACAAATTTAGAGGTAATTGAGCTTCAACCTTTAAAGTCCAAATTCTAATTAATTAGAATAATTAGTTAAAAATTGAGGAAAATGATGGAGAAAATGTAGGAGTTTTGGAACGGAGCATTCAGTTCTCTACAATATAAGAGGGAATCTTTAATAAAAAAAAAGAGTAATTAATTATAATTGTGGGTTAGTGGGAAGTTTTTTTTAAAAAAAAAATAACTTCTGCAAACTCCCTTAAACTTCTCCACTCTCTTCTTGTATAATAAATGAAAAGAAGTATCCTCAGACAAAAAAAACTCAGGGCAAAACAAAATTTACAGAAAGTAAGAAAGAAGGAATATACAAGGAGAAGATCAATATTCTACAAACATCTCTTTTGATCAAGATCTTGTAAGTTTGAAGTTCTTGGTCAAAACAAATTAAGTGTTAATTTAAATTATTAACCCTTTCTTCTTCCCCTATCTTTCTTCTTCTTCTTCTATTTGTAAATTTTCTTGTTTTTGACTGATTTGGTTTTACGTTTAGCATATTTTATGGCCAAATCATCTTTTTTCATTTAACTTGTTAAATGCTCAAATCACGTAGCCTCCAATTTCCCTTCTTTTGCTCATCTTTTGATTTCAAAACGAAATGAGCTTTCAAATGGCGTAAAATTTGTGTCTACAAAATCTCTGCTTTGCTTGAATCCTCTTAAATTTATTTTACTTATTTAAATCTTCATCTCAACACAGTTTTAGATTTGAATTGAAAATCGAATCTATTTATACGATGAATGGAAGAGTCTTGTCAAGAGAAAAAATAGTATATAGTAAAGCTCAAAAGTTAGTAAAGAGGGAGCCAGAAGGGACTTTTGTTAAGGCATCCACGTTTATTGTGCAAGCCGTGACAACATACAGTAGTCGATTCGGATGTATATACTTCCGGTCATTACACCAAATTCTGTGGTTGTTTGGAATCAAACGATTCTACCGCCACCAAAAAAAACGTAGTCGTCTGAAACTAATGAGTTTTGCCGCTACATCAATACCCATGCTTGGCTTGGAACCAGTTGGTTTCTAAGTTTGATCATGGAGGGGATCGAGTCTTTGAGGTTGAATCAATACAAACTTGCAAAGAAGAGTTTAGCCAAGGATAAAGAACAATAGCTCTACTGTCTACATTAAAAAATGGCAGAAATGAAATTTACAGAAATATTTGTATGGAAAAGAATTCAAACAAAAAAAATAAAAGGGATGAGTATATTTATATAAGTAAACTTTCCTTCAAATGAAAATTCTGTAAAAAGGAAAGAAGAAAATATCCAACCAATTAATTTGGAGATTTAAATATGTTTTGTTTTCATCTAAATATCTAATTTCCCAGTTAAATACATTTCAAACCATATAATATTTTCATTACAAAAAAGGTGATTAAGTCATTAACTCTCAATTAATGGGTAGTTGAGGAGATTAGTCTAATCACCTAAAATGCTACATGACTCCTTTCTTTTAAAATAGAGAAAGATGTAGAGTTTTGCTGGGACATTAATTTGATCCATAAAATGGTTAATTAGAGGGCTATTAACTTGGTCCATAAACTAATTAATGAAAAAGATTATTAAATTGGTCAAACTCATTCCCTTCACAATATGGTCTTGTACGATTTACAACAAAGACAACAAATTCAACTTAAACTCATTGAGTTCGAATCGTAATGGTTGAGGCAAAAATGGTTGTTGTATAAAATGGTAGATGGTGTAAAAAAATAAATATTTTCGCTACTACACAATATCCGTAGTTGGTCGAAAGTAAATACTTTCGATCGCTACACAAGACTCGTAGTTGGTCCGAAAGTAAATACTTTCGACCACTACCTTAACCCGTAGTTGGTCCGAAAGTAATTAATTTTGACCTCTACTCAAAACCATAGTTGGTCCGAAAGTAAATACTTTCAACCGCTCCTCAATACCCGTAGTTGGTCGGAAGGTAACTACTTTCAACCGCTACTTAGCTTGTAATTGGACGAAAATAATTGTTTGCGAGCTTTACACCGATTTGAATCGGGTTCGCTCAAAATGTCGACTCTTGTAAAACTATTTTTGAAATGTGTAGCAAACCCACTGCCATGAATAATTTCATTAAAAAGTTTTTAATGTAAAATTATAGCATGGGATGGGTTTAGTTTCCATTTCAAATTAATGGAAAAAAGAAGCATGAAGCTACAATAAACGATTTTATATGCATTTGTAATATGTTGTTTCGTACATGAAGTGCATAAATAAAATAAACAATTATTGGTTAATAAAAATATCAAGATGACATGCCAATAACGAGATGAAAGCTTCGAATGATAAAATTCGATCGGTTGAGAGATGTGTCTAATGTTTAAGGGGTCCGCACGATAATTAATCAAAGTTTACCGTTGGTGATTATAAGACCCTTTAACTATAAGATAAAAATTCCCACTAAGTTCAATCTCTTGAAAGCATGCACTCGATCAGGTGGTAAATGGGTAAAAAGACACATAAATTAACTAATAACTCATTTTTTATTGGAGATAATGCGAATATAGTCCAAATTTAAGACCTTTGCGCAATGCATGCATAATCAAGGTGAAAGGGTAGTTCATCACTAAAATTACCCCTTCCTATTTGAAATACTAGTAAGCATTATTTACCGGTGTGAAAATTTTCAAAGTTACGGACATGGCTCTTGGTTTATAAAACCAAACAAAGTCAAAATATCAAATAGTTTTCATTTAGAACTACGTAAAGACTTGACGCCATTTTAAAAGGCTACGTAGGTAACTCGATATTAAGTTTAAAATATATCGTGTACAGTCGCAAATCAAATTCAAATTTTATGCCAAACGAACTACGGGTGGTTTGATCTCTTTTTATAAGAGTACGTAGGAAACTCGACTAATAAATTGTCGAGTTCAACCGCAAAAATTAAATTAACTTTTATGTAAATGTAAAAGACAGAAAAGAACTACGTATGATTTGATTCTGTTTTCTTTTACGGATACGTAGGAAATTTGATACAAAACAAAAATGTATTAAATTCAATCACAAATATATATATATTTGACTTTTATATGAAATGAAAGTCATAAACTTAAACTCCAAATATTCTATTAAGAACTACGTACGACTTGATTCCTATTAAAAGGATACGTAGGAAATTTGGTAAATTAAAAACCGGATTCAGTCACAAAATTTAAAATATAATAAAATAAATAACCTAATACTTTTCTTGATCATGTGCGTGATAGTAGGATAAGATAAGCAACCCTTCCTAGAAGGTGGGTTTAATTTAATTCTTTGATGCATGGCCGAGATATAAATGTCTTGCAAATGATAGTAAAATCATCGTTTGGGCAACCCTTCATAGAAGGTGGGTTTGGACTTTGATTCTCTGATGCATGAAAACACTACACGGAACTATGTGAGACTTGATCCTCTTTAAAGAGGTACGTAGGCAACCCGTCTAAAAACGGGTTCAGTCCAAATCACCAAAACCAACCAAATATCGGTATCTATATAACTTAGAATCAAAAGGTCAAAAAGAGAGGGTCGAACTTAAATAAAATAAATAAATAAAATGTGTTCTGTGAATTTGTATAAAACATAAAAAAGGCGTTTTGTAAATTTGTGTACATTTTTACTCAACATATTTTTGGCACGCCCAGTGGGACCTTTTCTTTCTTTTCATCTCTAAGTTATACATATACTAATGTTTGATGTTATTTTATTGCAAGGAAATGGCATCAAGGGCGATTGTGAACTTCAATGAACTTCCGGCTACTTTCGTCATTCAAGGAGGATGATGGCTCCGCCGCAAGTCATTTGAAGTTGTCTTTGACATTGCTCCTAATGCGATCTATGCTGAAATCCCTTTGAAGAACTCTTTCACGAGTCTTCAAGGTTTAGAGGAACATGTAAATCCGAGGACATCCATGGCTCTATCGGGACATGGGGGCATGAAGCCCAGCAACAAGTTCACCAACAAGAAACCTGCTTATGTCAAGGTTGGAAATGACACCATCCCTAGCTGTAATGGCACAAAGCCTTCCGCTAGGGTTGTCCCAAGGCCAATCATTCGTATCATCAAGAAGAATGTTGCTCCTGTTGGTATTCCTGCTGAAAACACTTTTAAGAAGGTGAACAAGTCCCGAAAAAGGAGGGGACGCAAGAATGGTTCCCGTCGTAACACTGGACCTCTTCGTAAACTAGCTTCCTCACCGGCTTTGAAGCAAGCCAATGCAATCCTTTATGAAGCTGCAAAAGAGCTTTTAAACTCAAAGCACACAATGGATAATCATCCAATGACTACCGCAAGGCAAATTCTTGTAGGGTCAATTCCTATCACATTGGACAAATTTGAGCAAGTCTACATGACTTCTTTTTCCGAGGAGGGTAATCAACCAAAAGCTCCAAAGCATAAAATCAACAAACCCTCACGGGCCAAGAAAAACTTAAATGAGAATGAAGTGATTGAAGAAACTTCTAAAACTCAAAAGAGAGAAAGAAGTCTTCGTATTTCTAAAAGCTCAGTCTCGCAAGAGGCTCAAGTTGTTTCTTGTGATGGTCTATTTACAAGATCAAAAGCTAAGTCAACGACTTATGCTCAAGTAACTTCACAACCAACAAGTCCACAACGAGAATCGGAAGAAAGCTCAAGTTCTCCTTTGTATGGAGATTTATCTTCTCTATTCCAAGAGGAGGAATTTCCACAAGTTCTAACAAAGGAGGGAGCAACGAGAGTTGTAACCCAAGATGAATCTGAGAACATGCAAGTTTTTATGACCGGAACAACAAGTGTTGAGGAACAACTTCAAGACTTGCAAAGGTCATTAGCCGCAAGAGAAGCTCAAATAGCTAATCTTATGGCTCAAATTGAAAACCAAGCTAATGCTAGTCGACATGAGCCAGTAAGGACGAATGATGAATGTCCTGGCGGTAGCTCGTCCGTTTCCCCACAAGAGATTAGGGAGATGATTGCTCAAGGAATCCGAGAATTCCAAGTGTCACAAAACCCTCTAGTACTCGGGTATAGAAAGCCATATCCGATCCAATTCGATTCAGTACCATTCCCTCCCGGTTATCAAAGACTAACTTTTGATAAGTTTGATGGAATGCATGGATCACCACACGAGCATTTGGCTCATTTCTACTCAGCGTGTGGTGAGACCGCATTGAGTGATGCTTTGTTGATCCGACAATTTGTCCAATCTTTAAAGGGATCTGCATTTACTTGGTACACTCAACTCCAACCGGGATCAATCCACACATGGGATGATTTACAAAGAGCATTCCTAGCTCAATTTGTAACTCTAAGGCAAAGGTATCCATTATGGATCTTGCTAATACCTTTCAAAGGTCAAATGAGCTTGCAAATGATTTATCGCCAGATTGCGAAGCTTGAGACTTCAATGCTCAGAAAAGCTAAGTGAAGAGGCATGTGTCCAGATGTGTACTAATAACTTAGTTCCTGAGTTAGCAGTGCATGTTGGTAGTGCTGAGCCTCGTTCTTTTGATGCCTTAGTTTCAAAGGCTTGTGATGTTGAACGACAATTGGCTCGGCGTGATGCAAAATCATATCGTCCTCAAGCAAATGAATTCAAAAGAGATGATGGAAAAAGACCCTTTAAAAGGGGAGAGTCTATGGCAACCTTTATTAAACGCGGAAATAAAATCTTCACAAGAAATAATTCCCAAAATCAAAATAGAGGAAAAGGTAAAGATGCCATTAAAAGACTCACTCTTGAGGAAAGGAAGCAAAAGAAATATCCTTTTGACGATGATGATGTCCAAGGGATTTTTGATGAGTTGATGTCGTCTAAGCTTCTTACACTTCTGTTCGCTCCAAACGGTGTGTGCAAGCTTTAAACTTATAACCCTAGACGTAAGCTTAAAACAAGGATGCGAACCCACAGTGTATGGGTCAATCGTAGTAAAAAGCAAGGAATTCTAGGGGTCGATCACAGGAACTCAGTGAAACAAAGTCCGATAACGGTAAGCCTCGTAATTAAAAAACCCTTCAAAAAGCTATAAAAGCTATGATCTTCAATCTTCCTTCAACCTTCAAAAAGGTTCTTCAAATCTCCAAACTGGAGTATGGCTGCTGCGTGATTCTTGGTGTAAGCGGGCTGTATGCGAGATCTCCTCGTAAGCAAGATGTTGGATTTGTGGAAATCCAACCCTTTTTATAGAAAAATAACCCTCCAAAGATAATATATCTTAGAAAGATCTCTTCCCATAAAAATAGGTAAAATATAAGATCTATAATATCTTCTTCCTTCCAGGAGCCAAACCCAAAAATATAAGATCACTTTCCAAATATAAAAGATCTCAGCCAAGAATAAAATATTCTCGCCGCGTCCTAGGTATTCGCCTCGGTCGAGTCGGCTTCTCTGGATCACCTCGGTCGAGATGAATCTGTGGCCAACCGAGGTGAGTCACAACTGAATGTGAAATCTCTCAAATCTGGTCCAAAGTGAATCTTTAATCCATGGTTATGCTTCCTGGATGGTTCCTTATGTTCCTCAATGTAGCTCCAATGACTCCATAGCTCCTTTTTGATGCAAAACGCGCCATTTTACCTACGATTACAACAAAACTAGGTGTAGACCTCGATTCTCGCAAAGGTAGATGAAATGGTAATATAATTACATAATGTACATACAAACATGTAGATTATGAAAGATAAAACGTCCAAACAAACCCTAAAATATAGACTATAATTCATGCTATCAAAATACCCCATACTTAGCCTTTGCTTGTCCCCAAGCAAGTTCCGCATATAAGAGACAAGATAGAATGGATTATAAGTCAATAAAATCAATGAAAAGTCTTTCAAAAACATTTGTATGGTGTGCAACTATCATAGATCACTCTAAGAGAATACTTCATGGAATTTAAAATCAAAATATGGTCAAAATATTTTATAAATATAGAAAAGTTGTTCATCTTTGCATAAAATCATAGAATGCATAATAAGTCATAATTATCGAAATTAATCATGCATAATCCAGTTTAAACCACTAAGTCAATCAACAAGCTCAAGGTCTCAAGGCTTCCCAAAAGAAAGGTCAAGAAACGTGTAGGGTAGGGATGTATGTAAGGTAATGTGGTGCTAGAATCCGGGAAAAGGATGAACTTCACTTTCACTTTGACTTGCAACATCTTCCACCAATAAGCTTTGCTTATTTCACACTTTTTCTTTTTACTTTACTTTTTGGGATGCATGGACAGAGGTGCACAATAACCGAAGCCTAGGAAATCAGCAATCATCAATTTCTTGAGATGCATCAAACCCTTGATGCACATACCATGACCCGTTAGGAATATCGCTCAATCCGACTTTGGCAAGACACAAACACCCGGCTATGTGAATGGTGCCGAGTTACTCATCTTCATGATTGACTTCCCCAAACCTATTATTGCTTTCTAACACTTTCACTTCCAGCCACTTCTCAACCTTAACTTCACTTGCTTTCGCCACTTCGCTTGCTTCCAAATTTCCGGATAGGTAAAGGGAGGCAAAATGTATATGAGGAGCTAAGCATGATCAAGAAGAAGAAGAGAGAAGAATGAATTGCCTTGGTCTTTCCAGGAAGAGAGTGAGAGAACTCATAATGTGGTGTCAACCTTCAAATTCAACATAATTTAGACAAAAACGAAGTATTAAACATGCCAATAATTTCAAACAAAGCATTTAGCAACTTAAACATATCATAACACCTTTCAAACATATAAAGATTTCAAAACCAGTCAGCAAACAAGATCTTCACTGAGGTCATATCCAGATAAGAAGCACAAAAATCGTTTCTAAATTCTCAGTTAACTCACCTCGGTCGAGGTGTTCTTAGGTCAACCGAGGTGAAACATCTCGTTCGTCCAAAACTGCCCCGGTCGAGGTCAAAAAAAAATTTTTTAAAACCAATTTTTTTCTTTCGGTTTCGACGTTTTTCTCAATCAAATAACCTGTAAGTATGCATGCAATATCAGATAAACATATAAATGCAGAAGTGAAGCATAAATATAAAATATCCGATCAAGTGAGTCATACATCAAAGTCATCAAATAAATACATCAAATGCCCCATACTTGGGACACACTGTCCCAATGGGTCAAAATAAGTCTAAGGACAGGATACTCACCGAACATAGCTAAACTGCATGAAGAAGTAAGAAACGGCTCCCAGATAAGACCATCTCGGTTGGCGAAGCACATCTCGGTCGAGGTGTTCTGACAGTACCCGAGATGTATCTCAGTAAAGCTCGTTTCCTCAACTTCTCGAAATTTTGTTCTTCTAGTGTAGCTCTTGAACTGTGATCCTTCCTTTTGGAATACCTGGTTGTTGTCTAGAGGAAAACAAAAACAAAGCAACTATCTAATCTAAACTAGAAAAGGGAGAAGAAAGCAATACCTTGGGTTGCCTCCCAAGAAGCGCTTGGTTTAAGGTCGCTAGTTGGACCCTTCTCCATAGAATTACTCAATGTACCTTGAACACCATGGAGTGCTCATCACATCCATCATAAAATTCTTCCAAAAAGGTTCCGGTTCCTAATTTCACCGGCAAATGGTAAGATCTCCCACGTACAAGCTGGTACGGTTTGATTCTCACCGGAATCCTTCTAGCCTTCCTGCACTTCAATGGGACATAATCTAGCCTTGCGTCCCATCTGTTTCTTGATCGAGAAAAAAACTTCTCGAGAATCCTAGTAGCTTCCCCATCTTTAGCATGGGGATGGTACAAGGCCCTTAGCATGCGAGGGACCCCATACTTGAACAAGAGACACTTCATCGCCTTAACGGTGTAGTGCTTGCAAACTCCACTCCTTATAATCCAAGGAGTATCTTCTTCCAACAGTTTCAAGGAAGACTTCATCTTGATTTTGGGAGGTTCTTTCGGAAGAGACCTCCAACTCTCCGGCGCCTTCCTGAAAAACTCTGAAATTTCAATTGAGAATTCAAATGGAATAAGAGAAATTACCTTGTAAAGTTCTCCAAAGCTTGGGTCAAGTTTCATGTTAGGTTGATAATCAACACATGAAATTTCTCTCGACTCAGCTGATCTGTCTTCCACCTTGGTCACAATCTCAGTAATTTGGCCAAGGTTCTCTGCATCTTCTACTTCCAGTTTTTCATATTCTTCCATCTCGGCCGAAATAGTTTCCACCTCGACCGAGGTCTCAACAGTTGAATCGAGACCTTCCATATCCTCCTTTTCCTCAGAAGTTTCAGGAGAAATTTCTGGTTCGCCTGGGGGAATGCTTGAAATGTGCAACACTTCCTTATGCTCCTCCTTCGGCCTAACATAGGATAGGGTGCTTTCCTTGAGCTCCGCCACCCTCTTCATCATCTTCTCCAATCTTGATTCCAGAGAATCTTCAAGAGGTTGCTCATAAGTTTTTCTAAGGATATTCTTCTCATCCCATATCGTAAGTTCACGTCGAATGGCCTCTTCTCTTTCCCATTCGTTGTTGAACCAATAGAAGGAGTATTTTTCCTCCAAGTATTCATAGTGGTCTGCCCTAGCACTTTGTCTTGCTATCCAGGCTGGATCAAATGTAGTCATCGGAAATCCTGAAAACTACAAAACTCATAGAAAGAGTAGTTAGTAGCAACAGGGGCAAGTGTCCCGAAAGCAAACCGCAACCGGCTCGGTCTAGACCAAGTCCCGGGCAACGGCGCCAAAAACTTGTTCGCTCCAAACGGTGTGTGCAAGCTTTAAATTTATAACCCTAGACGTAAGCTTAAAACAAGGAGGCGAACCCGCAGTGTACGGGTCAATCGTAGTAAAAAGCAAGGAATTCCAGGGGTCGATCACAGGGACTCAGTGAAACAAAGTCCGATAATGGTAAGCCTCGTAATTAAAAAAACCCTTCAAAAAGCTATAAAAGCTATGATCTTCAATCTTCCTTCAACCTTCAAAAAGGTTCTTCAAATCTCCAAAATGGAGTATGGCTGCTGCGTGATTCTTGGTGTAAGCGGGCTGTATGCAAGATCTCCTCGTAAGCAAGATGTTGGATTTGTGGAAATCCAACCCTTTTTATAGGAAAATAACCCTCCAAAGATAATATATCTTAGAAAGATCTCTTCCCATAAAAATAGGTAAAATATAAGATCTATAATATCTTCTTCCTTCCAGGAGCCAAGCCCAAAAATATAAGATCACTTTCCAAATGTAAAAGATCTCACCCAAGAATAAAATATTCTCGCCGCGTCCTAGGTATTCGCCTCGGTCAAGTCGGCTTCTCTGGATCACCTCGGTCGAGATGAATCTGTGGCCAACCGAGGTGAGTCACAACTGAATGTGAAATCTCTCAAATCTGGTCCAAAGTGAATCTTTAATCCATGGCTATGCTTCCTGGATAGTTCCTTATGTTCCTCAATGTAGCTCCAATGACTCCATAGCTCCTTTTTGATGCGCCATTTTACCTACGATTACAACAAAACTAGATGTAGACCTCGATTCTCGCAAAGGTAGATGAAATGGTAATATAATTACATAATGTACATACAAACATGCAGATTATGAAAGATAAAACGTCCAAACAAACCCTAAAATATAGACTATAATTCATGCTATCAACTTCCAAAGTCAAAAAGGCCAAATGAAGTTGGAAGGACAAATGATCCAAAGTATTGTCCTTATCACCAAATCGTTAGTCAGCCTATGAAAGATTGTTATGTCTTCAAAGATATAGTTGAGAGGATGATTAACAAAGGAGAAATCGAGATTGAAGGTGAAGACTCGGTAGCTCCAAAGGCTTCATCAAATACTACATCCTTAGTGGATACGGATAATTTGGTGACTCCAAATACACTCGAAGAACCATCTAGGTCAAATGAAGATGAGGGTATTCCCACAGTTTCCTTACCTCTGATGGCGATACTTGTACAATTTTCAATAGATGGTGGAAAAGATATCCGCATTGTTTGGGCATACCTTGATATGCCAAGAGATGGTCCTGGGGTCCCAACTCTATATGAGATTATTACATGCTCAGATATCTAAGATCTATTTTCAAATGATGATGATCTTGACATTGATAGTGATTTTGAGTGGAAAACTTGTGTAACTCGAAAGACTCGTCCAGAAGCCACTCACAAATCGAGTTCTCCTGGGTTTAGAATGATCGGAAGAAAACCCGAGAAAAAGAAAAACAAGAAAAACAAAAAGAAGAAAAATAAGAAGGAAAAGAAGCCAAATTCTGACTCTGAGGAAGAATACGTTCAACCTGAGAGGGTACCGGTTACCTTAAAAGATTTTGTCCCAAAGAAATTTTATGGCGATGAAGAACCTTCGGAAGATGAGACATTTTGGGGCAATGAAGTTGCTCAATGTTGCATGGCCACATGGGCCAATATATGTGAAGAGGAGGAAACAAAAGTTGATGCACTTTCTCTTCGTTCCGGACGTCAACTGCTATCTCCGAAACCCAATGAAAAAAGAAAGGAGAAAGAATTGATTTCCAATGAACATTCAAAAGTGAAAAATTTTGATGAACGTATTGATAAAGAAACTTCTCAACTACCTCAGAAAAATGTGGAGGAAATTGAGGCGTTACAAAAAGAATCCACTTCTCACGTAGAGGTTTCGCTTCATAAAGCTCCGTACAAAGAGAAAGTAAAATATGATGTCATTAGTCACTTGAAGCGCATTCCTGCACGCTTGAGTGTTTATGATGCCCTACAAATGTCAAATAAATTGAGGAAAGCCCTAATTCAGGCTCTTATGGATCCCGATGATTATAAAGATCAAGTTGAAATGGTGGAGGTTAATGATGTTTCATTATCCCCACCAACTCAATGTGCCTCATGGATGGCTGATATAACATTCTCGGATGAAGATCTTCAATTGGGGAATGAATATCATAATCGGCCATTATATGTTACGGGCACTATTGGGGATACAAAGGTCAATCGAATCCTTTTGGATTGTGGATCCGCAGTAAATCTTCTTCCATTAGGGATACTAAGGACAATAGGGTTGACGACCGCACATTTATCTCCTACTTTGCTAACCATTCAAGGTTTCAATCAAGTGGGACAAAAAGCCATGGGTACCATTGCATTACAGATTGTTCTTGACAATCTTTATAAAGATGCTTTGTTCCATGTCATAGATGTAGATACCTCTTATAATGCCTTACTTGGTCGACCATGGCTTCATGCTAGTAAATCTATAGTTTCTACTCTTCATCAATGTTTGAAATGCACTGATGATAATGGAAATGAAAGGATTATTAGAGGTGACCGAAACCCTTTTCACGGAGAAAGTGTTAATTATGCCGATGGCAAGTTTTATAAAGCGGTTAATTTCAACTCAAACATACCCATGAAGGTTGTCAATGGTAAAAATACCAATAATGTTCACCAAGCACCAAAAGTTTCTCTGAACGGGAAGAATGAGAAAGGTGATCCATGTTCTAAGATCTTGTTTAAGTACATGATAACACGATTTATGACGTAGGTTTAAGCACTAATTTTGATAGTTTTTCCGCTCATTCATGCATGGTTTAGCACTAGTTCATGACGTTTGCATCCAATTCTTGTATATTTCTTGAGATAGACGTCTACACGACTTTTGCATGATTTGTAGGTTTTTGGGAGCTTTAGGAGCTTTAATCGATACATTCGAGGATCATTCCTCGAGATGACACACCTTCGGAACCATTGGGAAGCAAGTTAGGAGCAAAGGAGGACACATGGGACCTTGTTGGTGCATGCCTTGCACCAAATCGTGGCTTGATGATCCATAGAAGTCTGAATCACAAAAACCACGGCCACTGGGACTTCCACGGGCGTGGAAATAGGCCGTGGTTCTCCCTGCACAGCTGCGACAGCTGTCCCACGATCTCCATAACCGACCCTTGCCCTTGATGGTGTATAAAATGTGGTCCTACAAGCTGTTGTGGGCCGACCCCATCATTCCATTCTCTCCCACACTCTCAACAGCACATATTCTCTCATTGGAAGATTGGATTGGAGCTACTCTTGGAGGAGAAGAAAGGCTTCCATTGGAGAAGAAGAAGAAGCACACTAGTTCATAGTTTCCATAGTCTTTTTGAGTGATTTTGAGTGAGCTTTGTGAAGACGTTTTGCAAGGGTTTGTAATAACGATTGAACCTTCTTTTGAAGGGTTGTAAGTCCCTCTTGAACTTATATTCAGCTTGGTTTTCTTTGTTCTACTTGTTGATTTCTATTTCACTTCATTTACTTGGCATGGAAGCCTTGATTGTATGCTTGATGAGTTTGAATGTTATGATGCATGTTGTTGGCTAAATAGATGCGATTCTAGGGTAAAGAAATGATGGTTATGGCTTGGACTATGATAGGATAGACTTAAATGCATCCTTGGATGATTTGTTTGCTCGAACCTAGCCTCTGTTCAAAATCACGGTCTGTTCTAAGGGGTTCCACGGCCGTGGACTTGATGAACTGCCCGTGATTTTTGTCTGACTTGCTTGCATTGATAAATATGAATGTTAGATTGTTATATTGTTGAAGTCCTAGTGTTTGTTGAGTTAGATCTATCCTAGGGTGACCTAGTGTTAGCAACTAAGTGTTAGAAGAGACCTACCCGGTGATTCTCGCCCTTAGATACCGAAGATGACGAACTCTAGGTAGTAGTGAGCCTCATAAGCCGCTATTGGATCGAGTGTGCTAGGATCAATGTTTAGGATTTACCTTCCCGAGACTTACCCGGTAAAGAGAGGTTAGATCCCTAGATAGCAATCCGGTTTGTGTAGAATTCCCAACCCTAGGCTCCTAGAGACTTACCCGGTAATAGGACCTTAGTTGCGGGATTAGTGGATCATGAGACCTACCCGGTGATTGGTTCCATTTGAGAAACACCCTTTCCCAACATACCATAGTTGATCCAAGGAATGACTAGATAGCTTGAGTCTTATGCCATAACCGGGATTTCTAACCCCTAGAATCCGCTTTTCTCTCTTGATTACCTACCTCGTGTTTGTGTTTGTTTATATGTGTTGTTAGCTTAGTTGTTTGTTAATCTTGCATAATTTGTGATCCTTGATTGATCACCACAAAACTAAACCAAAAAAATTGAGATTTTCATTTCTTTATTCCTTTCTCTTTTGCTAGCCTAGATCTTCACTATCCTTAGTCACAATTGACTCAATTTCACCTTAGTCTTTGTGTTCAACCTCGGAATACTATCCTTAGTACAAAACAACCCATACACTGTGGGTTCGCTAGGAGTTAAGAAAAATAATTCGAGTTATAAATTTAAGACTTTTGCGTGTCATGTTCTTAGCGTAACAGTACACACCAAAAGAAAAACGACAAGCCGGCCAAAAACCTTTGAACTCGGTAGAAAAGGTTATGAACTCTCTAATGACAAGGTACACCTTCCCTCTACGGAAAATTGACCAGTCTATTCCAAAAACGAATTTGGTCATTCAAAGGTCCTTCGGGTTTAAAACAAGTGATAACAAAAGGGTAGTGTCAAGAGTTGAAGCCAATAATCCTCCTTCCAAATCACTTTCAAGGAAGATGAACAAGAAGTTCAAAGTTAAAGTGAAAAATTCGAAGTTCTTAACAAAAAACAAAGCTCCATATAACCCATACAATGAGGATGATATTGAAAAGTTGAAGGTTTCTCACGAAGGGGGTATATTGACAGCGAATTTTGAAGAGCCTATGACATTGACTCCGGAGGAGCAAAGCTTGTTTCTCGAAGATAAAACATCAACATCTCGGATTCCAGTATTTGATAGGCTTGAAACCGGTTCAACAAGTGGAGAAACAAGAGCTTCTGTTTTTCAAAGGCTTGAATATGTTGATAGGCCTAAAAACAAATTAAAACAAATCAGAAAATGGAGGATCAATAAGAAAAAGAAGAAAGCAAGGTTGCTTGTGCAAAAGCCAAATGAAGATTTCATGAATGCCAAAGTAGAAGAGGTGAACATGGTCTCTGTTGATATAGAGGAGGATTCACAAGATTTCATCAATACTGTTCAACCAGCACCGACAGAAATGGAAGACAGTGGACAAGATACGGTTGATGACCTTCAAGAAATCAATTTAGGAACTCTTGAGTGTCCTAAATCCGTCCTTGTTAGTGCATTATTGACCAATGAAGAAAAAACAACATATGAAGAACTTCTCAATGAGTACAAGATGTGTTTGCCTGGGGTTATCAGGATATGCCTGGTTTAGACTCGGAAGTGGCAATGCATAAACTAGCAATCTCTGAAGAGAAAAGGCCAGTAAAATGTAACACCCACTTTCGACATTTCCCCTCTCGCGTACTTCTATCGATTTTTTTATTATAAATTATATTTATATATCTTTTTAAAGTGCTTTGAGACGTAAAAATAAATTCCCAAGTATAGTTATATTTTGGTTTACTTTCGGAAAGGTTCGGAAAAGCTTCCCGATTCGGAAATCCCGTTTCGATCGTTTAATCGAGTTAAATAGCTATATTTCCTTTTACGCTTTTTCTTTTATTTCTTTCCCCTTTATTCAATTTTCCTTTTTTCCATTTTTTTTCTTTCCCTCTATCGCTGGCTGATGAGCAGCCCTACGCTGCACCTACCCCCCTCCCAACCCCTTGACCCTCCTGCAAACCGACCCCTCTCTCACAGTGACTACTCTCCTTTGCTCCATCTCACAACTCTCTTCCTCTCCCCTGTGACTTACGATCAACCAGAAGTTGCTGAGCAGCCTTGGGTTGTCTTCCTCTCACCGGAGCAACCTGCGAATGCCTCTACCGTCTTCCTTACTCCCTCCCTCGCTTCACCTTTGGTTAAGAACAGAGCGAGGCGGATCTCGTCACCGCCTCCCCTATCCGCTTTCCTCCTGTTATGCCGGAAACAACCCCTCTTGTACCGCCTCGAGCCACTGGAGCCGCCGGCACAGAGAGCTGCTCCTCCCGCTTTCCCCTTTTCTCTGCTCTCTTGTCTGTCGCCGGAAGCCGCCCGTACAGAACATTGGACCGCCGGCCGCCGCTCCTTCCACGCCTACACCGACGCCGGATCTCTCTATCCCTCCACCTGTTGAGCCGCCGGGAGGCGCTGCCCTTCCTCTTCTTTGTCGCGTTCTTTTAGGTTGAAGGAGTTGCTGATGTTTATTTGATTGTTTTGTAATTTGGACCCCCTTTTCTTATTTAATTACACTTTTAACCCACTGTTTTGTATTTACAGTTTTAGACCCAGTTTTTGGATGTGAATAAAATACCCTCCTGCAGAATTGATTACATAAATGGACCCAAATTGTTTTATTGCAGTCTTCGCCCTATTTCCATGAAATGGGCGGTTTTTCCCTTGTGTATGATCATAGTTTTGACCCAAAGAGTATTTCGGAAATATGGCCCGAGTTTGGTGAGTTTTGATGGTTGCTCGGAAAACTCGATTTCGGATTTTGACTCAGGTTTATAAAATGGCATAAGTCACTCCGGGAAATGTTTTGCGGGTTTTTAACCTTGTTTTCCAAGCGGATTTTCCTCAGAATATTATACGTTATTTTCCGTTCAAATTTAGCACAAGCTAAATTTCCTTAACTTTGGTTTTAGGTCCGGAAGTGGTCGTTATAGACCGACAAATCCAATCTCAACGTCCGTAGACCATCTTCAACCTTGGATCATGTGTGAGTACCTTCTTCCTTGATCTAGTTATGTTTAGTGGTAGAATCATGCTAGGTTGGATTTAGCATAACTTAGGGCAAATGCCAAGTAGTGGCTTGAAACCTTTAGGTGAGTGTTTGAGGTTATGGATGTTCTATGTCACGTGGTGTGTTGATCTTGAGTTGTTATACAGTTGTGAGCCTCGTCATTGATCTTGTGAGACTTGAGGTGGTATTTATATGTTGGTTGAGATTTCGGAGTTTAGGATGAGAGTATCCTAGCACTTGGGGCTATAGTTGAGATCTCGTGAGTTTATGAGGGCTAGGAGTGTATCCTAGTTTATGAGAGTGGATGACCTAGTAAGATGATATAAGACTAGAAGTCTAAGGACTTCTAGTTTATGAGAGTGGCTGACCTAGCACTTGGGGCTATAGTTGAGATCTCGTGAGTTTATGAGGGCTTTGGTTATATTCCTTCGGAGAGTGATATCGGTTTCATTTAGCTTTGAGACGAGGTAAGTCCTCGGACTTACTTAGCCGCTTTTATGCCTTATTTGGATATATATGGTTGTGTGTGTTTACCGCTTTTAAGCATGAAAATGAATTAGGATTTACTTGACCTTATTTATTGGCCCATCGTTACTCCTATTATTATTATCGGGTGGTGACATCACCGCTCAGTTTCCCGAGGGAGACTGGGGGGATCTCCGCGACCAGGCCATACACAGTATACGGGCGGGCTTCTTCATCACTCCCTCAAGGTATACGGGTTGGGCGCCGCCACACTCTTGTTGGTTACACGGGGACAGAGGCAAGAGTTATAAGACTCTTGTGTCACACTTGAAACAAATGAATTAGATATGGAATGACCTAAAAAGATATTATGGAATGAATTTTCATGTTGTGTGCCTTGTGTTCTCCTGTGTGTGTTTGTGCCATATTATCTTTATCATGCCTAGAATGTGAGCTAACGGTTTTATACCGATTGTTGTAGTTGATGTGCAGGATAGGATGTGGCCAAGTGATCCGGAGGAGTGGACAGCCGGGGTTCCGTACATTTTAGGTTGAGTTGGGTTTTGGAGTTCTTTTGTTGTTGTTATTGTATATTGTGTTGATGTTGTTGTAAGGACGGCTGAAGTCTTTCCTTTCTTTTATTTTCGGGTTTCATACCATTGCATAAAATGTATTTCAGTTTTGGCCTTTATTTGTGCTTTGTTGCAAGATCCGGTGAAATTGTTGTCAGGCTAAGGGTCGGGACCCATTGTGAGGTCCCAACACGTAGCATCCCGAGTCCCGCAGATTCGGGATGTTACAAAAAACAAGCACAACGCCGCTTTCGTCCTGAGTTGATAGTTCAAATCAATATTGAGGTTAAGAAGCTTATTGAGGCGTGTTTCATTCGTGAGGTCCAATATCCGATTTGGCTAGCCAACATTGTTCCTGTGAGGAAGAAAAATGGCCAACTCCGTATTTGTGTGGATTTTAGGGATTTGAATGAAGCATGCCCTAAAGATGAATTTCCATTACCTATAACCGAGTTATTAGTTGATGCCACCACCGAATTCAAGGCTTTGTCATTCATGGATGGATTCTCAGGATACAATCAAATTAAAATGGATCCTCATGACGAAGAGCTAACAGCTTTCCGAACACCTCAAGGCACCTATTGTTATACAGTAATTCCTTTTGGTCTGAAAAATGCGGGAGCAACTTATCAAAGAGCCATGACAATTATCTTTCGGGATTTGCTTCATAACACAGTTGAGTGTTATGTAGATGATTTAGTTGTCAAAACAAAAGAAAGAGAAGATCACCCAAATGATCTTCGAAGGGTTTTTGAAAGGCTACGCAAGCACCAGTTGAAGATGAATCCCCTCAAATGTGCTTTCGGTGTGACATCCGGCAAATTTCTTGGTTTTATCGTTCGGGGTCGGGGAATTAAAATTGATCCTGATAAAATTATGGCAGTCGTGAATATGCCTCCTCCAAGGAATCTCCATGAGCTTCGGGGCTTACAAGGAAAACTTGCTTACATCTGACGTTTCATTTCGAATTTAACCGGAAGATGTCAACCCTTTCTAAGGTTAATGAAGAAAGGTACTCCATTTATATGGGATCAATCATGCCAAAATGCCTTGGATAGCATCAAGAAGTATATGATGAATACACCAATTTTGATGGCACCAATATT
Organism: Fagopyrum homotropicum; assembly: GCA_033239125.1. Taxonomy (NCBI): domain Eukaryota; kingdom Viridiplantae; phylum Streptophyta; class Magnoliopsida; order Caryophyllales; family Polygonaceae; genus Fagopyrum; species Fagopyrum homotropicum. The sequence continues at coordinate 56,865,452 of BSWB01000008.1, read as the reverse complement.
AAGGAGGCCTTTAATCTTGTACACTACGGCTCTTGAGCGGTCCTTAGGGGCTATGTTGGCTCAAAACAATGATGAGGGAATAGAAAATGCCTTATACTATATCAACCAAACCTTGGTAGGGGCAGAACACAACTATTCTGCCATGGAAAAGATATGTCTTGCTTTGGTGTTTGCCGTTCAAAAGTTACGACATGATCTTTTAACCCATCAAATCACCTTGATCTCAAAGGCTGATCCGCTAAGATATATTTTATCAAAAGCAGTGTTGTCTGGGAGATTAGCCAAGTGGGGAATGCTATTAGCTCCTTTTGACATCAAGTTTATGTCGCAAAAGGCAGTAAAAGGACAAGTCATTGCTGACTTTTTAGCTGCTCATCCAACCCCGGACGATGAAAAATTGTCATATGATCTACCAGATAAAGAAGTTCTTATGGTTGAGGAAACTTCATGGCAATTATACTTTGACGGAGCAGCGAAAAAACAAGCATCTGGAGTTGGTATTGTGTTTATCACTCCTTATGACGGCTTGGTGATCCATATTCTTTCTCTCTTTTAGAGACTTGCACAAACAATGTGGCAGAATATGAGACACTAATAATCGGTCTTGAAATACCACTTGAGTTGCATACTGATCCATTAAAAGTGTTTGGTGATTCTCAATTGATCATTAGACAAATAAATGGACAATAAGATATAAAGCATCCAAATTTAGTTCCTTTACATGAAAGAGCAAAATGCCTCATGCAACAATTTCAACAAATAGAGGTAATGCATGTGTCAAGATCCGGAAATGATAAGGCTGATGCTCTAGCCAAATTAGCGGCATCCCTAACACTACCTTATGAAAGAGAGATTCAAATCACAATTGGAGAGCGTCATTTTCTTTCATCTGCTTTAGACCGATTCAACTCAACCGAAGAAGTGCATGTTGCCTCGGTATATGAGATTGATGAAGACCATGATTGGCGACAATCAATCATTGAGTATCTTCAACATGGGATTTTACCTGATGATGCCAAAAAGAAAGTGGATATCAAACGGCGGGCACCACGTTTCTTGTTGAAAAATGATACCTTGTATCGTAGAGCCTTTGATGGTATACTGCTTCGGTGTTTATCAAAAGAAGAAGCAAAATACATTCTCACAGAAAATCATGCCGGAATATGTGGGTGTAACACTCCAAATTCTAAGAACTCGGGGAGCTACTGGTTAGGACCTCACAATCGGTCTCGACCTTAGTTTGACAACAATTTAACTTGGATCTTACAACAAGGCACAAAAGTATTAAAAACATTTGAAAACTTTAAACAATATATACATGAAAAATATGTATCAGCCGTACAAATCAAAGGTACTAAAATGACGCATATGAAGTATATAAGACAACCTCGTCCCCAACTAAATGAGTACGTGGACCCGGCTGACCATTCCCTCCGGATCTCTACAACTGTCTTAACCTGCAAGGCATCTACAAGCGGTATAAAACCGTTAGCTAACATTCTATGCATAAGTATAAAGGTAAAAGCACAATCACACATCATACACAATTAACATGCAACACTCAATCTTTTTATTATCTTTAATTAGGTGATTGGTCATTACTAATGATACTTATTTTGTGACACGAGGGATTCCCAAACCTCGCCCCTATCCCCGTTTACCAATGCAGAATGGTACTACTGCATCTGACCATCTACCGGACTGGGCTGGTCGCAGAGAACCTCCTAGACTCTCGCAAGAGCTAGGCAGATGATGTCACGACCCATTATCATACCCATGGGTCAATTACGTAAATAATAAAGTCGGCCTAATCCGGTTTCGTTGTTTATCATAACTAACAAACACCACTCATACACATTACACTCATACAAGAAGCCAGCTAAGTAAGTCCGTGGACTTACCAGAATCAAATATCGACTCTCTCTTAACCACCACTAAATCCGTAAGTGCATAATTCATTTGCCTGTCAGAGGAGGCACGTGGGTCAACACATTTCCCTGGATACTTATAAGTCTAAAACTCTTAAGATATACGAATAACTCAGAATATGTACTTCAATTATAATTTGAGGCTAACTAACCATATTCTACTCCCTAGGACGATTTTAGGTAGCAACTAGAAAAATTACCCATTTTCTATTTCCCGAAAAGTCACTAAAGTCCAACTACAGCTTCAAATATAAAATTCGAATAATCTTATAAAAATTCCGAAATAATTCCCTAGATCATCTATGATATCCCATCTACTCATAGGAGAAAGAATTTCTTAAAAATGTTAAAGCATCGCTTCTACAAAAATTTCTAAATTTGGTTACAACACTTAACAAGCATCACACTGTCTTAACTTTGAAAAATCATAACTCCTAAACTACTCGCTGGATTTATCCCAAATTTTGATATGTTCTACTATAAAATCTTATCTCTAATATATCCAAAATTCAGCCTCAAAGGAGATCAAAATCCTAATTAAAACTATCTCACAAAACCGAATTTTAGCACAACAGCAAAACTGCTTACGACACAATCTTTCAAAAATCATAAATCCCAAACCACTCGCTGGATTCCTCTCAAATTTTAATATACTCTACAAAAATATGTCAATCATATCATATCCAAAATTCAAGCCCAACGGAGATCAAGAGCTTATTCAAAACCATCTCACAAAGCAGCATCACAATCTGTTTTCCCCAACACTCAGCACATATATAAAAACTGCATGATGCGTCAACTTTGGAACACAATAACTCTCAAACCGTAACTCCGATTCTTCCCAAATTTTAATATGTTATACTATGTACTACTTTCTATGACATATCCGAAAGCCAGCCAAAAAAGAGGAGTCTAACTTACCCAAATCGTGACTCCAAGTAGACTGTTCGTCACCTCCGAAAACTCAGAAAATTCCCAGCCCTTCTAGCTATCTTCGATGGCTGTTATGAAAGGTTCTAGGATTTAAATGGCTCACATCAGCACATATATATAAAGAGTGCAATGTAGAGAAGGGAGGGGAGATGTTTACCCAATAAGAGAGACTCGACTAGCACAAATATAAGAGTAGGAAGAGGAAGAACGTTGGTTGTTGTGTTATTGTGTGCAGGAACGCTTGAACGGCTGCTTCAGATCAAGCTTCTGTACGTAGGGAGGTGTAAGGAAACGTGCAGGCTGAATGGATCTGCTGCGTGAATTAAGGAGTCGTTACAGCAGCTCTCCTTCAATTCAGCATCGGTTACATTGTGAAGAAAAGGGAGAGGAAGGGCCGGCTGTTACATCCTCCTGGGCTGAGCGCGTAGCTGGGCTAGCATGAGCAAGGTTCTGCGCTGAAGCATAGGAGTGGGCTGGCGCTGCACTGGCTGAAGCATAGGAGAGTGGGCTGCTGTGGGCTGCGAACTGGGCTGTACGGGCTGCAAGAAGGCTGCTACTAGGCTCGTAAACAGGCTGGGCTGCTGTGCGAGGATGGCTGGGCGACAGCAGGTTCGTGTGGGCTGGAGGGTTATGGATAGCTGGGCCATCATAGCAAAGGGATGGGCTGAAACAATTGCAAGAAGAATGGCTGAAATAATTGTAAGAAAGATGGGATGAATAGTTTGTCAAAAACATGTCAAAACTCGTCATGGCCTTGTCAGGCCCATGAATGAGTTTGTCACAGGTTTGTCGGGCTTTGTCATGGCCTCGTCTCAGCTTAGTCATGATCTCGTCACAGCTTGTCATGATCTCGTCTAAAGTCATCGATAAGAATGAAATATAATAACTAGGGTTTGATATAAATCTATCATTTTATGTGAATTAAATTCTACATAAAATGATAAATAATTATAAGAATTAGAGCTTGATATAATTTTATCATTTTATGTGATTTAAATTCTACATAAAATGATAAAATTTGTGAAGAAAGAAATACTAGATAGAATGGAAAACCGTCAACGGCTCGAAGTCCGATTTGCTTCGGAATTAAACTGAATAAAAAATTCTGGGTATTACATCAGTACCCCCTTAAAATAAGTTTCGTCCCGAAACTTAAAAGAAGACAATATAATGTCGGAATCCATACTAAAGAACTAAAGCACTAAACGGGTAAGAAAATTTCCGGGTATTACATCAATTTCCCCTTAACAATAAGTTTTGTCCCGAAACTTAGGGTAAGACAATCCTGATCGGCCTTTAAGGCACTAAACGGGTATATCTGATCACAACTCAAAAGTCTCATCGTTTCCACATCTAAGTATCCCGCACATCAAGGTTACCAAAATCACACATCACTAACTAAGCACTCAATCATGAAATGATAAAGTAGTCAAAAAATATCACACATACAAGGTCAAGCCCTAACTCGTCACTCCCAAGGTTACAACTATCGCTACATAGGTCTTTGAAAGGTTACGTCATTTACTATCCCGATATCTTAGGTAGCCTTATCAGCTTTTCCTAAAACCACTAAATCTTAAATGTTTTCAATTACTTACATCACAAGCGTCGGCCACCACGTTCTAGAGTGGTTACCGGATATCTCGCTGGTATCATCTGGCTCAACTGTCTGCTACTCTAATCTGATTACCTAACTCATGATTGGTAGGTATTTCTCCAACTAAAAATCTCAAATTCAGTTCCCAAACTTAGTCTTTGTGGAAAACTGAAGTTGCACTCTCCAATTGGGTGAGGAGTACTAGTCCATCAATCACTTTTAAACCGCTTTAAAACTTCTAATGGTTGTCTTACACAACTCACTTCTAGATCCTGTAAGGACCCTACGGAAAATGATCTATTCAACTTTTTCCCTTCGTCATGACCACTTGCTTCCGGCCTTCTGAAAAGGTTCTGACTACACAATCAGGTCCAAGGTCTTGGACATCCACCAACACTTACCAAGTGCTCAATGCTCTTCGTATCACAAACCACTTGGTCTTGTCTTTTAATATTACTCAGTCATCTTATTCCTCATGTAAGGAATCGTCACCTTTACCCTTTTCAGGTCTAACACTCGAGACAAATAAAATCAAATCTAGTGGTCATCCTCTTTGTTCACTTGGCATTGTTATATTATTTATAGATCTCTAATATATCGTTAGCTCTAACCCAAGCTTCCCACGCATTGCCCAAGACCTTAAGTGACATAGAATATGTCCGGAATGACGGTATTAGACACAAAGCGATCCTATATCACAAATTATTTGATCATAAATGCTCGATACATGCTAACACACTGTCAACATGGAACTCTTGTACCCTCCACTTTTATCGGACTAGTAATATCCCTTTAACTCAAAATACAACTAGGCTCTGTTCCGACATATTGTTACACATAAAATCTACTCCGAGATTATGCTTTCTTTAAGCACGGTTACTAGGTTGCAAGTATGCTCTTGTCGCTTCTCTTTCTTATGTATCTTTGACTTAGGATGGTAGTTACTCACTTTGAGCTTTCTAGTGCAGGCCATGCACAATACTTTTATTACATCATTAATTCTTTACTAATCTATCCTGAAAACTCACTCTAGAGTATTCCATTAGTATAGAATTCCACACTACTTGTCTGGCAACATGTAACAAAACCATCACTCTTCACTCGGATTCATAATAAGGTACCAGTCTCCTTCTATAACCTCTTAAATGCACATACTTTCCCGTCTATCTTGATGGTGATAAAATTCTTCCACCAAATTACAGTCGCTCTGCATAGCCCATTTCATGTTTGTTCTCATCAAAACGCATTTCCCCAACTACCATCATCTTGACCTCAACACTTTTTATGCACCATTGCTTCCAACTCTGTAGGTTAGGTCCCACCATGCTTCCTCTGTGCTACTCTGATAATTCTGTTGTCACTCATTAATCATAAGGACATTTTCTCAAAGTCCCAAGTGATTAACCTCAAACTCTTTCTTCTAATTCTACCATAAGTGCTAACCGGATGAAGTACCAAGTACCTTCCTTAATTGCCTTAATGAAACAAAATAACGATTGGAGAACACTTCTTCTGTTTACTTTCTTAATTCTCTTAGCACGGATCCAAACTACCCGACTCGACCGGAGTTTGATCTTAACTACTCAAGAAGTAACCCTTAAAACGTTTCTCTTTATCCTTCTTTAGTTCGTCTTCTCTTTCGGTGCACATCATCTACTAGTATTAAACTTTTGGTGCATATCACCTACTAGATAAATCCTTTTATCCTTCTTTAGTTCGTCTTATCTTTCACTCTTCTTGTTCCTTTGGGACAACTTTCTTTCTTAAGTGTCACTGCTCCATTCGACTAACGTTAAAGGTTGTTCCTAACACTCCACGATAGATGGTAAGCGTCTTGTAGTTCCGATGACTTTTAATTACCTCCCAATTGTAGTCCCTTTACAGGGACCGTCTATGTTGATGACCTATGTTATGTTATAAATAGGGCTTACCTTGGACTCTTAAGTCTACCACACGATTCTCACAAGCACAGGTTCCTTAATCGGTGTTGTTTGTAATATTTTCGCCAAATCTCTATTGACTATGTTACATGGCTTCGATCCTTTCGATACTGGCGTTGTGATTCCGTTTAGAATTCTTATCTTTAAAGAAGACAAAACGTCTCCAAGCTTGTGAAGTCTACCTTTGGCTCTTACATTAAGTTGTAAGTCTACATTCCGTGTTAATTGTGATCTATCAAAATTTCCTTAGCTAGTTGATTAACAGTTGCTCACAACAATTCTTTTATACTTCTTTAGTTTGTTCTACCTTCCACTCTTCCTCTTCTTATGGCTAACTCCATTTCTCTAGTCCGATTGTGTCATTCATCTAACATAAATAGTCGTTTCAAGTTTTCCACGATAGCTTGCAAGCGTCTTTGAAATTCTTATGGCCGTAATGATCATCCACTTGCAGTTCCTTTTGCATGGACCATCTGTGTTGATGGCTAAGGTCCTGTGATAATTCGGGTTACCCTGGATTCTCTAGTCCAGCAAGGACGTTCTCCCATACCCCTTTCTTCACTGGTGTTGGTGGTAATATCAACTTCTTATATCTTCGAGGAGGTCAAAACCTCCCCATGCTTGTGGGGTCTGCCCTTTTCGCTTTTACACTCAATTGTAGGTCTTCATTCCGTGCACCTTAGATTCTCACACCCGGATTGACACTCTGTCTCTTCTGGTTTCTCATTCCCATAATGGTCTATGGGCATCCGCCTCAATTGTAAAGTCCTTGATTCCACAAACTTGGTTGTACTCAATTCTACTTGTCTCGTTCCAATATTGTTATCTCTACTCCGCACTCTTGTAGTCTCTTGCATGGTTCTTATAATTCATCTCTCGGCTTCATACAACCAAGTCCCTTGTATGACCTTCTATTCCTTCTAACTGAACTACCTCAGGGATTTCTTCCTCATCTGATTGTGCATGCGGTAAAAATTATCTTCACAACTTTACTTCCTTGCTCACTTATTCTTTGGATAATTTGTATGGATCACCAAGCAGCCTACCCGAGTACAATACTCAATTCAAGGTCCAATTCCATTGTCTCGTTTTGGAGACTCTTCAAGTCCGCTACTGATTCATCAAGAGGCGATAATCGCTTCGTGATATCACGACTAAAGGATATAAAATATCCTTTAGGATAATAACAAGCTAAGCATACTATAATAGTAAACCTCATAAAAAGTCTATATACTCACTCCTATCGATCCAAGTTGCAAAGATCCACGGAGAGCGATGGTAGTCCGACCTACTACTAACCCACAACCCGACTATGCTCATGTAAAACCATAAATCCGTTTTGAAAATTTTAGACCCCTTTCGGGTTTTAGTTATTTTATATACAATCGGTCTATCAGAAGATTTTCAAGTGCCATTGTTGCCAACCCAGAGCTCTGATACCACATTGTAACACCCCAAATTCTGAGAACTCGGGGAGCTACTGGTTAGGACCTCACAATGGGTCCCGACCTTAGTTTGACAACAATTTAACTTGGATCTTACAACAAGACACAAAAGTATTAAAAACATTTGAAAACTTTAAACAATATATACATGAAAAATATGTATCAGCCGTACAAATCAAAGGTACTAAAACGACGCATATAAAGTATATAAGACAACCTCGTCCCCAACTAAATGAGTATGTGGATCCGGCTGACCATTCCCTACGGATCTCTCTACAACTGTCTTAACCTGCAAGGCATCTACAAGCGGTATCAAACCGTTAGCTAACATTCTATGCATAAGTATAAAGGTAAAAGCACAATCACACATCATACACAATTAACATGCAACACTTAATCTTTTTATTATCTTTAATTAGGTGATAGGTCATTACTAATGATACTTATTTTGTGACACGAGGGATTCCCAAACCTCGCCCCTGTCCACGTTTACCAACGCGGAATGGTACTAATGCATCTGACCGTCTACCGACTGGGCTGGTCGCAAGGAACCTCCTAGACTCTCGCAAGAGCTAGTCAGATGATGTCACGACCCGTTATCATACACTTGGGTCAATTACGTAAATAATAAAGTCGGCCTAATCCGGTTTCGTTGTTTATCATAACTAACAAACACCACTCATACACATTACACTCATACAAGAAGCCAACTAAGTAAGTCCGTGGACTTACCAGAATCAAATCTCGACTCTCTCTTAACCACCATTAAATCCGTAAGTGCAGAACTCGGTTGCCTGTCAGAGGACGCACGTGGGTCAACGCATTTCCTTGGATACTTATAAGTCTGAAACTCTTAAGATATACGATTCTATGTGCAGAAGTTATTACAGTGTTTATTTAAGGTAAAATAACTATTTTACCCTTAGTCCCGGAACTTCCAAAAACTCGCGTAATTTTGGACGTTTGGGGAAATTTTTACTTTTTCCCCCGGGTAATTATTTTTACCCTCCGGTGTTATTTGGAGCATTTGGGAGCTCCAATTAATAAAAATACAGTTGAGAGAAATGATCAGGACATCGGATATGTCCTAGATATGAAATAATATGGAAAGACAAAACGGCCAAGAGAGTCGCTATTCCGATTTTTAGCGGTTAAGAAATGCGGCTTAGGAATGCCCCTTTTACGAGATAGTTATGGATTAACTATCCCGATAAGATTCCGAAATTTCTATTCCAATTTGATAAAATTTAAAGACCGGAAATTATAACCGCATTTTAATTAAATGTGTTAGATAAACATCATTATAATATATATTATATATATATATATATAAATCAAAAGCAAAAGAAGAAGCGTCGGATGCTTCTTACATGTATCTATATATAATATATATATATATATATATTATTATTATATATAAGTGTATGTTGATATATATTGCAGAGAGGTGGTTGCAGTATCTTACAATAAATATATATATATATATATATATATATATATATATATATATATATATATATATATATATATATATATATATATATATAAATCAAAAGCAAAAGAAGAAGCGTCAAATGCTTCTTACATGTACCTATATATATAATATTTATATATATATTATATTATATATAAGTGTATGTTGGTATATATTGCAGAGAGGCGGTTGTAGTATCTTCTTCCTATCCCAATTTCAATTGCAATTCAATTCCTTACAGGGAAAAGAAAGCGAGTGAAGAAGCGAACCTTCGACCCTTCTTCGATCTCTTCTACATCCTCCATCTTTGATCCATTTTCAAATCCGTTTGTACCAACGAGTCCCTTATCTTGTTCTCTTCATCTTGGTTCAAATCTATTTCTCGTTTGTTAGCTTTTTGGTAAAGCTTCCGTTTACCGCTATCGGAACGCCGACGGACCACCGCAAGTCATCAAACATAAGGTTTTATAACGTGCTCTTACTCCCCGTATCGCAAGGAGTCCGTACCTTCTTCCGGTTCGTATATCGGGTTAGTAACGAATAAGTTATGAATTTAGTCGTTTTCTGTATTGCGGGTTAGTATAAATTGAGCTTAAATTGGTTAAAATGGATAATTGGAATTTCCATTATGCTCGTTACATTGTTCTAGTAATTATGGGATTTTAGTTTGATGATGGTATCATGAGTTGGATATATGCCCTGATGTGGCTTTAAGGTTTAGCATATTATTCGAGGTTATAGGATGTATATGATCCCTATGGATCCCTTTGGGTCTAGGTGTCACCCTTTGCTTGATAAGAGATGTGACATCTCTTTATACCTTGTTTATAGGTTGTGTTATCCCTCCAGTGTAGAGGTGATCGTGGTTGAGTTTGATCGAGGTTGAGGTAAGTCCGTGGGACTTACTTAGATACCATCCCTATATTGGGTGTTTGCATGAGTGGTGTGTGCTTTATATGTTTGCTATGATAGCAAAAGTTGTCGTTTTTATCGACCTATGTTCTACTGACTACCCCACTGCGTGGCTGTGATAACCTTTCCCTTTCATCCCGTCGTGGAGTCTGGAAGGTTCTCTGATGTCGGGCCAGACTGGTTTACAGGAAGGGCGCAATCCAATCCCATAGGGTACACGGATTGTGTGACCGATACTCGTACAGCTGGACATTGCACTCAGAGGCGGGGATGTATCGGTCCTCGTGTCACATACTTTCTTCTATCTATATATATACGGTTTTTGAGTGAATGGTTATTATATAAAGATGATAAAATGGGTAAATGTGTGATAGCATGTTGATGTGTTTATCTTTCCTTACATGTGATTGTGCTTATGAATTATTCTATATATGTGTATGGTTAGCTAACGGTTTCATACCGTGTTGTAGTTGTTTACAGGTTAGGCGCTGCTGAGTGATCTGGCAGGGTGACAGGCCGAGGACCCTCGTACATTAGGTGGTTGGTTTGGGTTTGTTGTGTTCCCCTCCTGCGTGAGGATGATGTCTTGTTTTCCCTCCTGTGTGAGGATGTTGTTTATACTCGGCTATGTTGTCTTTACCTTTGGGTTGTACTGTTTATGTCATTTTATGTATTTGTTTTATATCTGTCAGTGCCATGTTGTAAGGTCCAGTGAACTTGTTGTCAGGCTAGGGTCAGGATCCATTGTGAGATCCTAGCCCAATGTGACATCCCGAGTCCCGCGGATTCGGGGTGTTGCAGAGTTGGTATCAGAGCCCAGGTTGACAACAATGGCACTTGCTACCTACAATGAGGTTTGATAGGTAAAATAAACAGAGCCCACATGGATCTGACATTTTCAAAGGTTTTGGTTTTAAGTGTGGTTTTGGGATAGAATGTACGAGAAGTCGTCACCTCTGCCATGGATCTCTGCAGCGTAGATATGCATATATATCTGTATGTACTATGGATTATGTGGATGTATTATTACATATCGATACATATGGCATATATATAGCCTTATAAGATTAGGTGCGTATATGCTACAAATGACTCAGACTAGAGCAGTATCTGTAGTGGGATGAGGTAGGGGTATACCCCCTCTTCTTCCAGTGGTGATAGGTCAGGGACCAGTTTACGCTATTGTATCGCCTATGGCAGAGAACGAGTTTGAAGAGGTTGATCGTGTCTCCATGAGTAGATCCGAGTTTCAAGAGTATATGTAACAAGTATATGAAGCGGTGATAGCGGGAAGATCCACACCGGATTTACCAACAATTGTGAGATCCACTGAAGCTTCTGGATCCGGAAAGAAGCAATGGACTGAATCGGTTACTGGAGAAGCAAAGATGATGAATGGGGAACCAAGTCCGATATCAGGACAATCTAGTGATCCTTTGGCCATGAAGATGACTGGCAAGGAACTACAGTGTTTTAATTGCGTGGAAGTTGGGACACTGGCGAGCTGTGTGCCCAAAGGCCCCCATCATATGCTTTACGTGTGGTAAAGCAGGGCATAGAGCGAAGTTTTGTCGACAGGGTAAGGCATTGCCTTTACAGGTTCCCTTCAAGAATGAGATCATTCCAGGTGGACGACGAATGTCGAGTTACCCTTCAGTTGCACAGGTTGCAAGGATGGGATGATTATGTTTCAGTTGTGGCTATCCAAATCATTTTCGTTCTGTGTGCCTTTTGGCATTGATAGCTTGTTTCACTTGTGGTGAGCTAGGCCATCTGGCCCTTTCTGTCAGCACGGTGGTGTTTCTTCCCAACAAGACCTTCCTATTTCCGGTGCAGAAAGAGTGGAAGTGGAGGCTATAGTAATGACCTCAGTGATACCTGAGGAGCATGTATCTGAAATTGAGTGATGATATGTAGTGGAGCTACGAGTGTTAGCTGTTATAAGTACCATTCTCGTTAATGTTTTACCTAGTGGAGTTTTGCTTGTTGTGAGTGCTATGCACGTCATGTCTTTTGATGCATGCGTTAATGGTTGAATTTTGGTATATAGTAGAAGGTAGATTTTCCTTTACAGGATTACCTTTTTGGGTCTGAGATACCTGTGAGATGCGTGTTTGTTCCCTTATTTCAGGGACCTGTGTATGGTTGCAGACTTCTTTGTCATGTCGTAGGTGCATGAGGAAGTCATTATGTGTATGGTTTGGATGAATAAATATCATGTGGTGTTAGCTTTTAATAGTAAGACTATTCTAGTCTTTACCGAGTTGAGTTAAATAGAGATCTTCTGAGGTTAAGACCTTTGAAGAGACGGGTTTGTCATCAGGACTGTACGAGCATTGAGCTGATAGCACAGGGATGTGACGCCTTCTAGTGTTATACCATGACGGAGCAAGATAGTCCAACATTGGAAGGTATTCCAGCTGTATATGAGTTTATAGACGTGTTACTGAACCGTCTAGCTGCCACCTCAGCGGAATGTGGACATTGTTATCGAGTTGAAGTATGATAGAAGATTGAATGGGAAAGCCACACTATATGGTGCTTGTTGAGATATTGTAGTGATAACTTGAAAAGTTGACTGAAACGGGCTTCTTTTACCCTAGTAGGTTCCTTGTTCATTGTTGACGACCTGATGAGTTAGCTTCAAGAAGCAATTGTGTCTTCAGGTTTCCTTTGTGCTCAAGATATCCCTAGTCATGGATGAGAGAGCAGCATGTGTATGAGATAGCATCCCATACCCGTTATGGACACTACGAGTTTGTAGTGATGTCATTTGGGTTGACGAATGTTGTAGTAGTTTTTATGGAGTTGATGAATAGTATCTTTATCGACTTCTTTGATTAGTTGGTGGTGGACTTCATTGATGACATGTCGGTATACTCTCATAGCAGAGAATAGTAGACCGATCGTCTGAGGACCGTTCTGCAGATTTCGAGAGATAGAAGACTGCATGCTACACTCTCTAAGTGTAAGTTGAGATGCCAGTGGTAGCCTTTTTAGGCCATGTTGTCTCCGCCAATGGGATCATGGTTGACATTGTGAGAATTAAGTATGTTGTAACATGGGAGATATTGATGAACATTAAGGAATACGTAGTGTTCTCGGCTCAGCCGATTGCTATCAATGCTTTGACGAAGGATTTTATATGATTACGAATTTATTTGCGAGTCTTTTGAGAAGACCACCATAACTATGTGATGAAAGCAGTGTGTCTATGATTAGAAGAGTTGAGGAGGCATTTGACCTCTGATTCCATTTTGTTGTAGTCAGAAGATTTTTGGGATCCCGTGATTTACGGTGATACATCCCAGCTAAGTCTAAAATGTGTATTACTACAGAGGAGTAGGGTTATTGATATGTGTTTTTACAGCTGAGAACGTATGATGAAAACTACCCGACTCATGATTTAGAGTTAGTAGAGGTAGTTCAAGCCTTTATGTTTTGAAGACCGTACCAGTGTGATTTTCATGTCAGATTTCTATAGATTATAGAAATCTGAAGTATATTTTATGCAACAGGGGTTGAATAACCGCCAATGTTAAGAGCTTAAGTTGATCAAGACTTTGACTTGAAGATTCCATATCATCCAGAGACGTTGAATGTTGTCGCCGATAACTTGAATGGAAAGACGCTCCAAGAGAAAATGATTGTGAGACTGATAGTTCAGCCTCAGGTTCAGAGAGATCTAGCTTGGCTAGAGTTGGACAATCAGTTTCTTGATGAGGATACCCAGTTATACCTCAGAGGTTCTACCTAGTCTGTTGGATGAGGTCCAACAAAAGCAGGAGACCTGTCCGGCCTTGACAAGGTTTAGAGAAAGGATGTCTCGTACTGAGGCACCATAGTTCTCCATGGGAGTAGATGGACTGATGAAGAGTCATGACCACTTTTGTGTACCTGCTGATGTAGATGGAGACAGAGAATATTATGGTATACCCACTGTACGCATTATTCAGTACATTCAGGTACGAGTAATATGTACCACGAGATGAGACAATTATATTGTATGAAGCCGATATAACCAGATTTGTGATATAGTTTGTGACCTGTTAGCAGGTCCAAATAGAGTATTTTTGATCTAGAGATAAGCCCCACCCACTACAAGTGTAGTAGTAGGATTTGGGAGGACTTCTCTATGGACTTTTTTTTATGGGATTGTGACCCAGTAGAAGATTTATGTTATCTGGATTGTTGGTAACAAATTAATGAAACCGGCACGTTTCATTTCTATCAGAAGGACGTGGCTAGTGAATGAATTGGCTAAGGAGTACACTAGACAAATAGTGAGACTCCATGGTATACCGAGAACGATCATTTCTGATCGAGATGGATGTTTTTACTTTGAGATTGTGGGCAGTAGATTCAGACTGCTTTGGGGACGAGTCTATACCTCATGACTACACTTCACCCCCTGACAAATGCTTAGTTAGAGAGAATCATCTAGATCTTAAAGATCTATTATAAGTTGTAAGTTGAATGAGAAACGTGGATGGTTATATTACCTTCCATTATTGAGTTTATTATGCTAGAAGTGATCTAGCATTAGAAGTGGAATAACACCTGACCAGACTCAGGATTTTATAGTTCAAGTAACGTTGATTGAAGGAAGAATGTTGGATGTACAGAGTCACCAGATATTATATGTATACAAGAGGCGTTAACATCTAAAGTTCAAGCGAAAGTTCATGTCCGGCTGTAAGTATCTCAGCTGCGAGACGTTAGACGTGTTAATATGGAAGGGAACTGAGTTTCCAATATGATGGTTTATTTGAGATCGACCAGTACGGAGAAGGCAGCATGATGTTTAGCTTTGCCTCTGAGATTAGAGGATATCTACCAAGTGTTTCTTATGTCTCAACTGAGGAAGTATATACCAAACTCGAGACACCTTGTGAGTTACGATGATTTGGTGGTTGAGCCCAACCACACTTATGTTGAGCATTTGATTACATTCTTGTAATGAGATATGAAATGCTTGCATTCGAAAGACATTCCCATATTGAGGATATGATGGTCGAGATGAAGACTTGAAGAGGCTATGTGAGAGACTGAGGATAGTGTCCCGAGGAACTATCCAGAGTATATGTTGGGACAGACCCATTTGTGGGAGCACGAGTAGATCTTAGTGCTATCTTGATGAATGTTGTGCTTATGTGCTTATATGCCTTGATGTGTTATTCCATGCTAGTTGTGATGTGATTT
Source organism: Fagopyrum homotropicum (assembly GCA_033239125.1). Classification (NCBI taxonomy): domain Eukaryota; kingdom Viridiplantae; phylum Streptophyta; class Magnoliopsida; order Caryophyllales; family Polygonaceae; genus Fagopyrum; species Fagopyrum homotropicum. The sequence continues at coordinate 56,850,021 of BSWB01000008.1, read as the reverse complement.
ATGATCTTAGTAGATCTTGATGTGCTAGCGTGATGTATGCTATAGCTGGAGAAGATTACTTCTTCCACGCTACCCGAGTACGATTATATTTATAGCTGGAGATGGTTCTTTCCTCCATGCTATTTGAGTAGGATTAAGATTCAGCTGGAGATGGTTCTTTCCTCCATGCTACCTTGATGGACATAGTTCAGTGGAGATGTGATTCCTCCATGCGATATATATGTTTATGGGTTGGCTAGAGACGTATTTCCTCTATGCATGTGATATGTTTTGGCTAGAGATGTGCTTCCTCTATGCCTTGTGATGTGGTATGGCGAGAGACGTGATTCCTCTACGCCTTTGGGTAGCATTATGTCCTTGTTTCCTGGAGTGATGATTCCTCCATGTTTATACTTGAGGTTATAGATTCTTATAGGTTGTGATCTTTTGAACGGAGATGTGATACCTCCGATAGAAAGAGTGAGAGTTATACCTCGGCGTATGAGTCCGAGAGGATTTGGGAATTGTTCAAGTTCCGGGACGAAACTTTTTTTAAGGGGTGTGTGATGTAATAATAGTTAGGATTTCCGAATTCTAATTAATGTTGATTAACTTAATCGTTGATAGTAATTGACATATAACTCGCTAAGATTTCCCAAGTGATGAGTATGAGTCCCACCGTTATGTTCCTCGCGTAATTTTGGACGTTTGGGGAAATTTTTTCTTTTTCCCCCGGGTAATTATTTTTACCCTACGGTGTTATTTGGAGCATTGGGGAGCTCTAATTAATAAAAATACAGTTGAGAGAAATGATCAGGATATCGGATATGTCCTAGATATGAAATAATATGGAACTACAAAACGGCCAAAAGAGTCGCTATTTCGATTCTTAGCGGTTAAGAAATGCGGCTTAGGAATGCCCCTTTTACGAGATAGTTATGGATTAACTACCCCGATAAGATTCCAAAATTTCTATTCCAATTTGATAAAATTTAAAGACCGAAAATTATAACCGCGTTTTAATTAAATGTGTTAGATAAACATCATTACAATATATATATATATATATATATATATATATATATATATATATATATATATATATATATATATATATATATATATATATATATATAAATCAAAAGCAAAAGAAGAAGCGTCAAATGCTTCTTACATGTACCTATATATATAATATTTATATATATATTATATTATATATAAGTGTATGTTGGTATATATTGCAGAGAGGCGGTTGTAGTATCTTCTTCCTATCCCAATTTCAATTGCAATTCAATTCCTTACAGGGAAAAGAAAGCGAGTGAAGAAGCGAACCTTCGACCCTTCTTCAATCTCTTCTACATCCTCCATCTTTGATCCATTTTCAAATCCGTTTGTACCAACGAGTCCCTTATCTTGTTATCTTCATCTTGGTACAAATCTATTTTCCGTTTGTAAGCTTTTTGGTAAAGCTTCCGTTTACCGCTATCGGAACGCCGACGGACCACCGCAAGTCATCAAAGATAAGGTTTTATACCGTGCTCTTACTCCCCGTATCGCAAGGAGTCCGTACCTTCTTCCGGTTCGTATATCGGGTTAGTAACGAATAAGTTATGAATTTATTCGTTTTCCGTATTGCGGGTTAGTATAAATTGAGCTTAAATTGGTCAAAATGGATAATTGGAATTTCCATTATGCTCGTTACATTATTCTAGTAATTATGGGATTTTAGTTTGATGATGGTATCATGAGTTGGTTATATGCCGTTATGTGGCTTTAAGGTTTAGCATATTATTCGAGGTTATAGGATGTATATGATCCCTATGGATCCCTTTGGGTCTAGGTGTGACCCTTTGCTTGATAAGAGATGTGACATCTCTTTATACCTTGTTTATAGGTTGTGTTATCCCTCCAGTGTAGAGGTGATCGTGGTTGAGTTTGATCGAGGTTGACGTAAGTCCGTAGGACTTACTTAGCTACCATCCCTATATTGGGTGTTTGCATGAGTGGTGTGTGCTTTATATGTTTGCTATGATAGCAGAAGTTGTCGTTTTTATCGACATATGTTCTACTGACTTCCCCACTGCGTGGCTGTGATAACCTTTCCCTTTCATCCCGTCGTGGAGTCTGGGAGGTTCTCTGATGTCGGGCCAGACTGTTTTACAAGAAGGGCGCAATCCAGTCCCATAGGGTACACGGATTGTGTGACCGATACTCGTGCAACTGGACATTGCACTCAGAGGCGGGGATGTATTGGTCCTCGTGTCACATACTTTCTTCTATCTATATATATACGGTTTTTGAGTGAATGGTTATTATATAAAGATGATAAAATGGGTAAATGTGTGATAGCATATTGATGTGTTTATCTTTCCTTACCTGTGATTGTGCTTATGCATTATTCTATATATGTGTATGGTTAGCTAACGGTTTCATACCGTGTTGTAGTTGTTTACAGGTTAGGCGTTGTTGAGTGATCTAGCAGGGTGACAGGCCGAGGACCCTCGTACATTAAGTGGTTGGTTTGGGTTTGTTGTGTTCCCCTACTGCGTGAGGATGATGTCTTGTTTTCCCTCCTGTGTGAGGATGTTGTTTATACTCGGCTATGTTGTCTTTACCTTTGGGTTGTACTGTTTATGTCGTTTTATGTATTTGTTTTATATCTGTCAGTGCCATGTTGTAAGGTCCAGTGAACTTGTTGTCTGGCTAGGGTCAGGATCCATTGTGAGATCCTAGCCCAATGTGACATCCCGAGTCCCGCGGATTCGGGGTGTTACATGAAACAATTGCAAGAAGAATGGCTGAAATAATTGTAAGAAAGATGGGCTGAATAGTTTGTCAAAAACTTGTCAAAACTCGTCATGGCCTTGTCAGGCCCATGAATGAGTTTGTCACAGGTTTGTCGGGCTTTGTCATATCCCCATCTCAGCTTAGTCATGATCTCGTCACAGCTTGTCATGATCTCGTCTAAAGTCATCGATAAGAATGAATTATAATAACTAGGGTTTGATATAAATCTATCATTTTATGTGAATTAAATTCTACATAAAATGATAAATAATTATAAGAATTAGAGCTTGATATAATTTTATCATTTTATGTGAATTAAATTCTACATAAAATGATAAAATTTGTGAAGAAAGAAATACTAGATAGAATGGAAAACCGTCAACGGCTCGAAGTCCAATTTGCTTCGGAATTAAACTGAATAAAAAATTCTGGGTATTACAGTGGTGCACATCAAGGTGGTCCTAAGTTAGCCGATCAAGTTAAACGGCTAGGCTATTATTGGCCGACCATGGTGAAAGACGCAATGAATTTTGCTAAGACGTGTCATGCGTGTCAAATTCATGGTGATTTTATTCATCAACCTCCTACACTCCATCCTACAATCTTGTCTTGGCCCTTCAATGCATGGGGTCTTGATGTTGTAGGGCCTATAAATCCGTCATCATCACGGGCTCATCAATACATTTTGGCCGCAACTGATTATTTCTCCAAATGGGCTGAAGCTTTACCATTGAAAGTAGTGGGGGCAAAAGAAGTTGCCAACTTTATCAGAATCCATTTGATATACCGATATGGAGTTCCTTTAAAGATAACATCGGACAATACCCTCTATTTCAAAAATCAAGTAATGGTGAAACTAGCTGAAAAATTCGGTTTTAAACACAGTTTTTCAGCAAGCTATAATCCATCTTCGAATGGTCAAGCTAAAGCATTTAATAAGGTCCTATGCAAAATTCTCAAGAAGATTGTGTCAAAATCAAGAAGAGATTGGCATGAAAGATTGTATGAAGCATTATGGGCATATCGGACAACAATTCGAACATCTACCGGATGTACGCCATACAACTTGGTATTTGGATCTGAAGCCGTCTTACCTTTGGAGGTACAATTACCTTTCCTTATGGTTGCAGTACAACTCATTGATCCCGAGGAAAATGTCAAAATCCGTCTAGCTGAACTCAAAGCATTAGACGAGTGTAGGTTGGCGACACAACAAAGACTCGAAATTTACCAAGCTCAAGTAGCTGGTGCATTTAACAAACGAGTCAAGTTCCGATCCTATTCGGTGGGTGATCTGGTTCTTACAGTAAGACGACCAATTGTCATTAATCGAAAATCAAAAGGAAAATTTGAGCCAAAATGGGAGGGCCCGTATGTTATCACCAAGATTTTTCCTAAAGGAGCTTACGAGCTTTCAAACAATGAAGGCAAGATATTATATTCTTGTGTAAATGGGAAGTTTATAAGGAAGTTCTTTACTTGATGTAAGAAAAAAAAAGAAAGAAAGAAAAGAAAAAAAAGGCCATTGTACACAAATAATAGTGAAATAACTTGAAAAACCCTTCATAGAAGGTGGGTTCGAGTTGTTTTGGTGATGTGTATAGAAAAAAGGCCTAAAAAAAAGTTCCCAAACGAACTACGGACGTCTTGATCCCTCACAAAGAGGGTACGTAGGTAGTCTAGCTATTCAAATGCTAGGTGCAGCCACAAAGACAAAAAAAAATCATAAGTTCCCAAACGAACTAGGGAAGGCTTGATCCTTCACAAAGAGGGTACGTAGGCAATCTAGCAAGTCAAAATGCTAGCAGCCACAAAAACCAAAAAAAAAACATTTTCTTTTCTTTGTTAAAAAGAAAAGAAGAAGAAGCAAAATACGTTTACGAAAGATGGTAAGTTGAAGGCTTCAATGCCTAAATTGAACTACTATGAGCATCATTTTCAAGTTTGATGGTTAATCCAAATTCCTTCAAAACAAAAGTTCCTTTCAAGGAATAAATTTTTAAATTTCCCCAAATATTTGATCAAATTCACAATTGCTTCGCAATGTGAATTTGCTCATACCCTCGAACAAAAACAAAATGATATTCTTCCAAATATCTTTTATTTTTATCTCAAGGAAAGAGAGATAAATTATGTTGACTAAAGTCATCAAACTATTTGATCAGAAGTCCTCCAAAACTTAAAAGAGATACCTACAAAATCTTTAAACCAAAGACACAAAGCTCTCAAAACTAAACACTTGTCCGCCACATAAAGGCCTCAAGCTAAATATCAAACATTTAAAAAAAATTCCAAAGCAAACTCTCCTTCAAAGTTTTTATACTCATACCTCATATTCTTTACCAAATGACTATGGGTAAATTTCATATCCAAACAAATTTATGTTGGAACTATTCAATATGTTCCTTTTTCATGCATGCATAAATAAAACCAACTGGTTTCAAATGCGAAGCGTCTACAAAAAAAGGTCTCGAACTTTAAACGTGTTTTATTCTCACACGCACAAAGTTCGGGGGGCAACTGTTTGGGGGTCAAATTTCATGAATTTTGATAATTCATTATTTGATGTAAATTACTTGAAATTTAGTTACATTCTATACATGTGATTAATTTCTCTAAAGTTGTTATGCTTGATAGCATGATCTATTTATATATAATTTGGGCCCAAGTCTAATAAATATTAGACAAATTTAGAGGTAATTGAGTTTCAACCTTTAAAGTCCAAATTCTAATTAATTAGAATAATTAGTTAAAAATTGAGGAAAATGATGGAGAAAATGTAGGAGTTTTGAAACGGAGCATTTAGTTCTCTACAATATAAGAGGGAATCTTAAATAATAAAAAAAGAGTAATTAATTATAATTGTGGGTTAGTGGGAAGTTTTTATTTTTTAAAAATAACTTCTGCAAACTCCCTTAAACTTCTCCACTCTCTTCTTGTATAATAAATGAAAAGAAGTATCCTCAAACAAAAAAAAACTCATGGCAAAACAAAATTTACAGAAAGTAAGAAAGAAGGAATATACAAGGAGAAGATCAATATTCTACATACATCTCTTTTGATCAAGATCTTGTAAGTTTGAAGTTCTTGGCCAAAACAAATTAAGTGTTAATTTATATTACTAACCCTTTCTTCTTCCCCTATCTTTCTTCTTCTTCTGTCTGTAAATTTTCTTGTTTTTGCCTGATTTGGTTTTACGTTAAGCATATTTTATGGCCAAATCATCTTTTTTCATTTAACTTGTTAAATGCTCAAATCACGTAGCCTCCAATTTCCCTTCTTTTGCTCATCTTTTGATTTCAAAACGAAATGAGCTTTCAAATGGCGTAAAATTTGTTTCTACAGAATCTCTGCTTTGCTTGAATCCTCTTAAATTTATTTTACTTATTTAAACCTTCATCTCAACACAGTTTTAGATTTGAATTGAAAATCAAATCTATTTATATGATGAATGGAAGAGTCTTGTCAAGAGAAAAAATAGTATACAGTAAAGCTCAAAAGTAGTAAAGAGGGAGCCAGAAGGGACTTTTGTTAAGGCATCCACGGTTATTGTGCAAGCCGTGACAACATACAGTAGTCGATTCGGATGTATATACTTCCGGTCATTACACCAAATTCTGTGGTTGTTTGGAATCAAACGATTCTACCGCCACCAAAAAAACCGTAGTCGGCTGAAACTAATGAGTTTCGCCGCTACATCAATACCCATCCTTCGCTTCGAACCAGTTGGTTTCTACGTTCGATTATGGAGGGGATCGAGTCTTTGAGGTTGAATCAATACAAACTTGCAAAGAAGAGTTTAGCCAAGGATAAAGAACAATAGCTCTACTGTCTACATTAAAAAAATGGCAGAAATGAAATTTACGGAAATATTTGTATGGAAAAGAATTCAAACAAAAAAAATAAAGGGATGAGTATATTTACATAAGTAAACTTTCCTTCAAATGAAAATTCTGTAAAAAGGAAAGTTGAAAATATCCTACCAATTAATTTGGAGATTTAAATATGTTTTGTTTTCATCTAAATATCTAATTTTCCAATTAAATACATTTCAAAACCATATAATATTTTCAATACAAAAAAGGTGATTAAGTCATTAACTCTCAATTAATTGGTAGTTGAGGAGATTAGTCTAATCACCTAAAATGCTACGTGACTCCTTTCTTTTAAAATAGAGAAAGATGTAGAGTTTTGCTGGGACATTAATTTGATCCAAAAAATGGTTAATTAGAGGGCTATTAATTTGGTCCATAAACTGATTAATGAAAAAGACTATTAAATTGGTCAAACTCATTCCCTTCACAATATGGTCTTGTACTATTTACATAATTAAAAAAAAGACAACAAATTCAACTTAAACTCATTGAGTTCGAATCGTAATGGTTGAGGCAAAAATGGTTGTTGTATAAAATGGTAGATGGTGTGAAAATAAATATTTTCGCTACTACACAATATCCGTAGTTGGTCGAAAGTAAATACTTTCGATCGCTACACAAGACTCGTAGTTGGTCCGAAAGTAAATACTTTCGACCACTACCTTAACCCGTAGTTGGTCCGAAAGTAATTACTTTCGACCGCTCCTCAATACCCGTAGTTGGTCGGAAAGTAACTACTTTCAACCGCTACTTAGCTTGTAATTGGACGAAAATAATTGTTTGCGAGCTTTACACCAATTTGAATCGGGTTCGCTCAAATGTCGACTCTTGTAAAACGATTTTTGAAATGTGTAGCAAACCCACTGCCATGAATAATTTCATTAAAAAGTTTTTAATGTAAAATTATAGCATGAGATGGGTTTAGTTTCCTTTTCAAATTAATGGAAAAAAGAAGCATGAAGCTACAATAAACGATTTTATATGCATTTGTAATATGTTGTTTCGTACATGAAGTGCATAAATAAAATAAAAAAATATTAGTTAATATAAATATCAAGATGACATGCCAATAATGAGATGAAAACTTCGAATGATAAAATTCGATCGGTTGAGAGATGTGTCTAATGTTTAAGGGTTCCGCACGATAATTAATCAAAGTTTACCGGTGGTGATTATAAGACCCTTTAACTATAAGATAAGAATTCCCACTAAGTTCAATCTCTTGAAAGCATGCACTCGATCAGGTGGTAAATGGGTAAAAAGACCCATAAATTAACTAATAACTCATTTTTTATTGGAGATAATGCTAATATAGTCCAAATTCAAGACCTTTACGCAATGCATGCATAATCAAGGTGAAAGGATAGTTCGTCACTAAAATTTTCAAAGTTACGGACATGGCTCTTGGTTTATAAAACCATACAAAGTCAAAATATCAAATAGTTTTCATTTAGAATTACGTAAAGACTTGATGTCATTTTAAAAGGCTACGCATGTAACTCGATATTAAGTTTAAAATATATCGTGTACAGTCGCAAATCAAATTCAAACTTTATGCCAAACGAACTACGGGTGGTTTGATCTCTTTTTATAAGAGTACGTAGGAAACTCGACTAATAAATTGTCAAGTTCAACCGCAAAAATTAAATTAACTTTTATGTAAATGTAAAAGACAGAAAAGAACTACGTATGATTTGATTCCGTTTTCTTTTACGGATACGTAGGAAATTTGATACAAAACAAAAACGTATTAAATGCAATCGCAAATATATATTTGACTTTTATATTAAATGAAAGTCATAAACTTAAACTCCAAATATTCTATTAAGAACTACGTACGACTTGATTCCTATTAAAAGGATACGTAGGAAATTTGGTAAATTAAAAACCGAATGCAGTCACAAAATTTAAAATATAATAAAATAAATAGCCTAACACTTTTGTTGATCATGCGCGTGATAGTAGGATAAGTTGAGCAACCCTTCCTAGAAGGTGGGTTTAATTTAATTCTTTGATGCATGGCCGAGATATAAAAGTCATGCAAATGATAGTTGAATCATCGTCTGGGCAACCCTTCATAGAAGGTGGGTTTGGACTTTGATTCTCTGATGCATTAAAATACTGCACGGAACTACGTACCTCTTTAAAGAGGTACGTAGGCAACCCGTCCAAAAACGGGTTCAGTCCAAACTACCAAAACCAACCAAATATCGGTATCTATATAACTTAGACTCAAAAGGTCAAAAAGAGAGGGTCGAACTCAAATAAAATAAATAAATAAAATGTGTTTTGTAAATTTGTATAAAACATAAAAAGATGTTTTGTAAATTTGTGTACATTTTTACTCAACGTATTTTTGGCACGCCCAGTGGGACCTTTTTTTTCTTTCCATCTCTAAGTTATACATTTACTCATGTTTGATGTTATTTGATTGCAAGGAAATGGCATCAAGGGCGATTTTGAACTTCAATGAACTTCCGGCTACTTTCGTCATTCAAGGATGACGATGGCTCCGCCACAAGTCATTTGAAGTTGTCTTTGACATTGCTCCTAATGCGATCTATGTTGAAATCCCTTTGAAGAACTCTTTCACGAGTCTTCAAGGTTTAGAGGAACATGTAACTCCGAGGACATCCATGGCTCTATCGGGACATGGGGGCATGAAGCCCAGCAACAAGTTCACCAACAAGAAACCTGCTTATGTCAAGGTTGGAAATGACACCATTCCTAGCTGTAATGGCACAAAGCCTTCCGCTAGGGTTGTCCCAAGGCCAATCATTCGTATCATCAAAAAGAATGTTGCGCCTCTTGGTATTCCCGCTAAAAACAATTTTAAGAAGGTGAACAAGTCACGAAAAAGGAGGGGACGCAAGAATGGTTCCCGCCGTAACACTGGACCTCTTCGTAAACTAGCTTTCTCACCGGCTTTGAAGCAAGCCAATGCAATCCTTTATGAAGCTGCAAAAGAGCTTTTAAACTCAAAGCACACAATGGATAATCATCCAATGACTACCGCAAGGCAAATTCTTGTAGGGTCAATTCCTATCACATTGGACAAATTTGAGCAAGTCTACATGACTTCTTATTCCGAGGAGGGTAATCAACCCAAAGCTCCAAAGCTTAAAATCAACAAACCCTCACGGGCCAAGAAAAATTTAAATGACAATGAAGTGATTGAAGAAACTTCTAAAACTCAAAAGAGAGAAAGAAGTCTTCGTATTTCTAAAAGCTCAGTCTCGCAAGAGGCTCAAGTTGTGTCTTTTGATGGTCTATCTACAAGATCAAAAGCTAAGTCAACGACTTATGCTCAAGTAACTTCACAACCAACAAGTCCACAGCGAGAATCGGAAGAAAGCTCAAGTTCTCCTTTGTATGGAGATTTATCTTCTCTATTCCAAGAGGAGGAATTTCCACAAGTTCTTACAAAGGAGGGAGAAACGAGAGTTCTAACCCAAGATGAATCTGAGAACATGCAAGTTTTTATAACCGGAACAACAAGTGTTGAGGAACAACTTCAAGACTTGCAAAGGTCATTAGCCACAAGAGAAGCTCAAATAACGACTCTTATGGCTCAAATTGAAAACCAAGCTAATGCTAGTCGACATGAGCCAGTAAGGACGAATGATGAAAGTCCTAGCGGTAGCTCGTCCGTTTCCCCACAAGAGATTAGGGAGATGATTGCTCAAGGAATCCGAGAATTCCAAGTGTCACAAAACCCTCCAGTACTCGGGTATAGAAAGCCATATCCGATCCAATACGATTCAGTACCATTCCCTCCCGGTTATCAAAGATCAACTTTTGATAAGTTTGATGGAATGCATGGATCACCACACGAGCATTTGGCTCATATCTACTCAGCATGTGGTGAGACCGCATTGAGTGATGCTTTGTTGATCCGACAATTGTCCAATCTTTAAAGGGATCTGCCTTTACTTGGTACACTCAACTCCAACCGGGATCAATCCACACATGGGATGATTTACAAAGGGCATTCCTAGCTCAATTTGTAAGCTCTAAGGCAAAGGGATCCATTATGGATGTTGCTAATACCTTTCAAAGGTCAATGAGCTTGCAAATGATTTCATCGTCTGGGCAACCCTTCATAGAAGGTGGGTTTGGACTTTTATCTCCGATGCATGAAAACACTGCACGGAACCACGTGATACTTGATCCTCTATAAAGAGGTACGTAGGCAATCCGTCCAAAAACGGGTTCAGTCCAAATCCCCAAAACCAACCAAATATCGGTATCTATATAACTTAGAATCAAAAGGTCAAAAAGAGAGGGTCGAACTCAAATAAAATAAATAAATAAAATGTGTTCTGTAAATTTGTATAAAACATAAAAAAGGCGTTTTGTAAATTTGTGTACATTTTTCTCAACATATATCATAGAGTCTCACTATCTATCTAGTGTACTCCTCTACCAATCCACTCACTGGCTACCTCTCTCTGATAGGAATGAAACGTGCCGGCTCTGTTAATTTATCAGCTATAACCCAAACAACATCGAAAATCCTACTAGGCGTCAACCTTGTCACATAGTCCATAGATATGTCCTCCCACTTCCGCTATTGCACTGGTGGTGGATGGAGCCCATCTCTAGGTCGGTAATGTTCTATCTTGACCCGCTGACTGGTCACGTATTGTGGCGTAAATCTGGCTACATCGGTTCCAATCTTCTTCATCAATATAACCGTTTCACCTCAGGGTATATCTTACTCGTATGTGGATGTACTGAGTAAGGTGTACAATGAATGTATTGTAATATTCCATATCCCGACTCTACATGAACGGTTATATAGGCAAGGTCGCGGCGCCTAATTATTACATCTGCTCTAATGGGGAACTGTAGTGTAACTCCACAAGACGTCTTCATTCCCATCTTCAACAAGGTAAGGCAGGTCCCCTGCTTCTTGTTGGACCTCATCCAACAGACCAGGTAGAACCTCTAAGGCACAATTGTGTATCCTCATCAAGGAACTAGTTGTCCAACTCTAGCCAAGCTAGATTCTTTTGAAGTTGAGGTTGGATAGTCAGTCTCGCAATTATCTTCTCTCGAGGCGTCTTTCTGTTCAAGTTGTCGGCGACAACATCCAACTCTCTGAATGATATGGAATCTCCAAGTTAAGGGCTTGATCAACTCAAGCCCTTAACGCTGGTGGTTATTTAACTCCCATGGCATAAAAATAAAATTCAGACTCCTATGGTCTGTAGAACCCTAACATGAAAATACAAGTATTGTCCTCAAATCTTCAAGGGTGGAAGTACCACTGCTAATTCTAGATCATGAATTGGGTAGTTCTACCCATACGTCTTCAGCTGTAGACACACATATCACTAACTCTACTCCTCTGTAGTAACACATGTCTCAACTTAGCTGGATGTATCACCGTAATTCACGGGATCCCCAGAATCTTTTGACCATAACAAAATGGAAGCAGAGATCCAGTGCTTCTTCAATTCTTCAAAGCATTGATATACTACTTGACAACGCAATTTTGGTGATTTTCTTCAAAAGATTCGTAAGTAGATACACATTCACATAAAATCCTTCCTCAAAGCATTGATAGTAATCGGTTGAGCCGAGAAAACTACTCATTCCCTTATTGTTCATCAGTATCGTCCATGCTGCATCATATTCAATTCTCACCAGATCAACCATGTTCTTACTGGCGGAGACAAAATGGCCTAAGAAGGCTACCTTTGGCATCTCATCTCGCATTTAGAGAGCGTAGCATACATCCCTCTATTTTTCGAAATCTGCAAAACTATCCTCAGATGATCGGTCTGCTCCTCTCTACTATGAGAGTATACCGACATGCCATCAATAAGAATCACCACAAACAGATCGAGGAAATCGATGAAGGTGCTATTCATTAACTCCCTGAAGACTGTTAAAGCATTCGTCAGCCCAAATGGCATCGCTACAACTCGTAGTGTCCATAACGGATATGAAAGGCTATCCTATACACATCCTGCTCTCTCACCCGTAATTGGTGATATCCTGAGCACAAGGAAATCCTTAGAAACACCATTGCTTCTTGAAGCTAACCCATAAGGTCGTCAATACGAGGCATTAAATACACTAGGGCGAAGAAAGCCCGTCTCATCCAACTCTTCAAGTCATCAATTACAACATCTTAACAGGCGTCATATGATATGGGCCTTCCCAATCAGTTTCGTATCGTACTTCAACTCGATAAGAGTGTCCACACTCCGCTGGTGGCAACTAGATAGTTTTGTTACACGTCTATAAGCTCATAAACTACTGGAAAACCTTCCAATATTAGACTATCTCACTCCTTCATGGTATAACACCAGAAGGCGTCACATCTTTGTGTTATCAACTCGCTGCTTGTACAGACCTGATGACAAACCCATCTCTTCAAAGGCCTTAACCTCGGAAGCACTCTACCTAATCCATCTCAGTAAAGACTATAATAGCCTTCTACTAATATCTAACACAATATAATATCTATTCATCCAATCCATACACATAATGACTTCTTCATGCACCTACAGCATTACAAAGAAGTCTGCAAACCATACAAAAGTCCTAGAATAAATGGGACAACCACATATCGCGCAGGTACCTCAAACCCCTAACTGGTAATCCTGTAAAGGAAAGTCTACCTTCTACTGTTTCCAAAGTCCACTATTAGCGCATGCATCGAAAGACAAGAAGTGCATAACACTCACAATAAACAAAACTCCACTAGGTGAACCATTAATGAGAATGGTACATGTAACAACTAACGTCAGAAGTTCCATTGCATGTCATCACTCAAGCTCGGATCTATGCTCCTCAGGTATCTTTGAGTACATCGCCATAGCCTCCACTTCTACTCTTTCTGCATCAGAAAGAGGAAAGCCTTGCTGAGAAGAAACACTAACTTGTTGACAAAAAGGGGCCAGATGGCCTAGTTTACCACAAGTGAAGCAAGCTATCAGTGCCAAGGGGCACTTAGAGCGCAAATGATCTGGATAGCCACAGTTGAGACATAAGCGTCTCATCTCTGCAACTAGTACGGGGGACTTCTCTGCACTACTCAGCTCAAAGGCTCTTTTGGTATCTATGGCACTCCTACCACGACCCCTATCTCTATTCGGTCTGGGAACGGATCCTTGAGTACATTGACGATCTGGAACTCTCAGTTGTCCCTGTGTCTGCTACTGAAGTGTCCTCCGACCATCTCCCGTCATACTGACAGAAGAGGAACCTTGTTGTGATGTAACTCTACCTTGGCTACAGAAGGCAGCTCTATGACCTTGTCTACCACAAGTAAAGCAAGTCACTAGCGATCTTGGACATTGTGGCAGTATATGTCTAGACTTCCCACAATTGTAACAAGTTCTCATCGCACCAGAAGTCAGTGTAGAGTGGAAACTACTAAAACGACAAGCCGGACTATGTTTACCACCTGGGAGCCCTACTTCATCTTTCACTGATTCAACCCGTTGTTTCTTCTTTGATATGGAAACTTTAGTGGATCCCACAGATGTTGGTAGATCCGGTGTAGGTATACCCGCAATTACAGCCTCGTATACTTGGCGCATATATTCTTGAAACTCGGATCTACTCATGGAGACATGATCAGCCTCTTCAAACTCGTCCTCTGCCATAGGTGGAACAATAACGGAAACTGGTCCCTGACTTAGCGCTATTGGAGGAAGAGGGGGTATACCCCTACCTCGTCCCATTACAGATACTACTCTAGTTTGAGCCATCTATAGAATATACGCACCTAATACTTAATAGTACATGCATACACATCAGCACATGGAAGATATCTATATCTATATATATATATATATATATATATATATATATATATATATATATATACTGTCGAGATCCTCAGATGGGTGACGACTTCTGTACATACTATCCCAAAACATATGTACTCGTTTTAAAACCAAAAATCTTTTTATATGTAAAACCCCATGTGGGTTCTTTTTATTTATCCACTCTACATTTATTGCAGATAGCAAGTGCCATTATTGTCAACATAAGGCCTTGATACCAACTCTGTAACACCCCAAATCCACGGGACTCGGAGTGCTACATTGGGATAGGATCTCACAATGGATCCTGACCCTAGCTTGACAACAAGTTCACTGGATCTTACAACAAGGCACAAGTAGATAAAAACCTAATACATAAAAGCTTTATATAATACATCAAAAGAGTTTACAAACCCAAAGCCGAGTACAAAACATCAACCATAAACATCTGATACAAAAGATCCCATATCCCACGCATCCTAATGTACAAAAGTCCTCGGCTGGTCACACCATCTGGCTCACTCTGCAGTCTTCCTAACTTGCAGATCATCTACAACACGGTATACACCATTAGCTACAGTAATGAATAAATATGAAAGTATTAGCACAAACTCACATCAACATCTCATACATACAATGCCACACACATTCATTTATTATCTTTCAATTTCGTTATTCTATTACTAATTCAACTTCTTTTGTAACACGAGGAGCCTCAAGAACCTCGTCCCATCCAATGTAACACAAGATTTTGCATGGGGGTGAACATCACTCCTCCCCTTCTTTGAGATCATCTTCAGAGCACCTTCTCCTACCAGCAGACGGAGACCGACCCATCATAATACACTTGGGCCATTTATTATAACCATAACCAACCTACAACCTCAATCTAAACCTCAAAATCATAACATGCTCACAAATGCCTAAGACATATCCTTAACAACAACACAAGTGCCTAAGGCATATCTCCAACATATAACTCATCCCAACCAAGCTAGCCTAGCTATCATCTAAGCCAAGGCTAGAGGAAAGGAAGAAAGAATCATACCGAGAAGGTATGCTCTGGACGCACCAGCGGAAACAAATGATGCAAGGGCGTTGAACCAGTCAGGCGCAGGGGAGGATGGCTCAAGGCGCAGGGGCGGCTAACACACCAAGCGCAAGTGCAGCTCAAGGCAGGCGCGGGGACGGCTGTCTGTACAGAAGGTCGGTCCCGACTTCTCTTTGATCTATCTCTTGACTCTCTTCACTTTTCCTTCACACAACAGCATAGCACATACATATATACACATGTATGAACATCAAAACGTCCAAGAAAGGATCCACACAAGCTCAACTTTTGATCCTAGACTAAAGAAGAAAGAAAGAAGCAAGGAAGAACAAGGAAGAAAGATGGAGATAGAGATCTCACCTCAGCAGAACCCTAAGCAGCAACTAAGAACAATCAATACCTTCACAACCTCAACACATCAACAAAGACTCTCAGTATCATCCTCATGATCATCCATGCTCAAAACCCCAAACAAACTCTCAAAAACTCACACACAAGATCAAGGAGAGACCAAAGACGATCAAGGAAGAAGAGAAGTTAAAATGAACATGAGGAGGAAGAGAGAAGCTGGAGAGATGAGGAAACCCCTCATATGAAGCTATGAGAAGCTTATATAAGAAGCTAGCCAAAAGCAAGGTCTAGAGGTCAACAAAGGTTGCTGCAGCCGCACAAACCCGCAGGGGCGGTTAGGCAAGGCGCAGGGGCGGCCCTCTTGAGGCGCTGGGGCGGCTCACAGAGCCCGCAGGGGCAGCTCAGCCCTGTCTCAGTACAACTCAGCTCCTAAAACAAAGGCTCTTACATCCCATTCCTAGCTCCTTCGGTAATATTTATATCTTGCTTGCGGCGGACTATGTTTCCAAATGGGTGGAAGCAAAGGCCACCAAAACTGATGATTCTAAGGTTGTGGTTGCTTTTCTAAAGGATAACATATTTACAAAGTTCGGCATCCCTAAAGCTTTGATAAGCGATAGGGGAACACATTTTTTCACCAAGACGATCACCGCCCTCCTAAAGAAATACCATGTCCATCAAAGAGTATCCACAACATACCACCCACAAACCAATGGGAAAACGGAAGTGTCAAATAAAGAGATCAAGACGATCCTCGAAAAGACGGTTACCCCTGGAAGAAAGGATTGGAGCCTAAGGCTGAACGATGCTTTGTGGGCGTACCATACGGCATACAAGTCCCCCATTGGGATGCCAAAATTCCAAATTGTGTTTTGAAAGGCGTGCCACCTACCGGTGGAGCTAGAATACAAGGCTTGGTGGGCGGTGAAGAAATGCAACATGAACGAGAATGAAGTAGGTGAGTTCCGAAAACTCCAATTGCATGAGCTTGAGGAAATGAGGCTAGGTGAATATGAGCATGCGACAACATACAAGGTGAAAACCAAGGCATGACATGACCGGAATATCCTCCAAAAGGACTTCCAAGTAGGTAATAAAGTCCTATTTAAATCATGTTTGAAGCTTTTTGTAGGAAAGCTCCGCTTGAGATGGACAGGTCCCTACGTCTTTGCTGAAGTCCACCCACATGGTGTTGTGGATCTTTACGACCCACAAACGCATAAGATTTTCAAAGTCCATGGACAAAGGCTCATATGCCATGCGGGAGTGACGAATCATCCAATTGATGAGATGGTCTTGAGGTAAGCCCAAGCTGAGAAGTAAAGGACTTACATCGAGCTAACGACGTAAAACAAAGGCGCTGCTCGGGAGGCAACCCGAGAAAATTAGAAGAGGAGTTTCAGTCAAGAAAACCGCCCCTGCAGCCTTGTGTCACCGCCCCTACGGTGACACTGCGCTCCCAGCCCGCCCCCGACGCTAGGCCAGCACAAAGTTGTCACTGCCCCCCGTGGTGACAAACCCCCACCCTCGCGGTCTCCCTCTTGACAGGTCACTCACAGCGAAGCCCCCGCGTTAGGCCTACAACTTCCCCCTCCCTTTCACTGCCCCTACGGTTTTACAAAAAAAATAAAAAAAAATGGAAATTGGAAAAATAACCCTACACCTACCCCACCCACCCCTCTCTCTCTCCTCCTCACCAAACTCCTCCCCCGCCCTAACCTCTCACTTTCTCCCTCGTTCAAACTCCCACTCCCGCTGTCACAACCGCCACCATCCCGCCCCAGCGCTGCCGCCGAAGTATCCCACCGCCTCTTTCAACGCTCCTGCGCCACCACCCCCCTCCAATATCTACACTAACGTTCCATCCTGCTGCAAATCTCCTAAATCTACAAACTAACCCTAACCCTAATCCTAACCACCACCTCTGAAAACTCCACCTTGATTATAAAGTTGTACAGGTGTTGATGATGGAAGACTTAAATACAAATGAAGTAGTTTTATACACTAACAGTTTATTGATTATATATCAAGTTGCTTGGTTCGGTTTGGTGGTTTGTATTGAATAAGTGCAGGGTTTGCAAGACACTTCAAAGGACCCTGGAAGACCTTGAAAAACAAGGAGTTTAGATTGTTCAAATGCCGGAGGCCTGAAAATGAATTCCAAGGGGACAAAGAAGTCAAGGCCACACACTAAAGGGATTCAACTCACTAAAGGAGATCTTCTAAGAGAGATTTGCTGAACAAGAATATATGCTTAAACGAAGATCTCAACCGGCAAATAAAGATCTTTCAAAGATCCTCAACTGAAAGCACGAAGATTCTCTCCTCTAGAATTGATATTATCACAACAAATACGAGAAGATTAAGGAGCCGAGAGATCAACGTGTTCTTCGGAGATGAAGATCCACAACGTCTATCTCATCTCAACCAAGAAGCGATCTTTATGGAGAACAATAATAATTTCAAACGTTCATCTTTCCAACGGCTAGAAAACCTCTCCATAGAAGGCTATAAATGAAGATGGTGATTGAAGAACAATTATAGAAGCTTACAAGAAAACATCAATAGTCTTCAAGCGATCCAATACATCTTCATTCGATCAAATAGTTTTTCTTTCTCTCTTTCTCTCAAAAGCTTTATCCCCTAGAGAGAGAGATAAACCTCGAGAGCTCCATTGGTATATCTAAAGAGTATCATACTCGAGTGTGTGTTACTCTGCAAAGTAACTAGGCTATTATATCAAGGTGAAGAGTTGGAGCTAGATCGTAGCATTGGCTACAGTGAGAGAAGAAGGGGATTTCATCTAGTTTGTATCTAGGACTCTTTGAAGCTGATAATAGATAGATAGTTAGATCCTAAGGCTATACCCTGGGACGGAGAGTAGGCTATTTGAGCCGAACTTCATAAACATATCCTCGTGTCAATCTATTACATTATGCACTATATCTTGCTTTATTGTGACTAACTTTGTTTTGCAGGAGTACAAAGTCAAGGCCCTTGAAAGTTGTTTCAAATCCCTTGAAATCAAAGTATCACAAAGAGCTCAAATCGACATCAAGGCCCTTGAAATTTGTTTCAAGGCCTTGAGATTGGTTTTGCAAAAAGTTTTCATACTCTATTCAAACACCCCCCCCCCTTCTAGAGTATCTTTATCCTTTATATTCACCTACCGGTTCTTCAAATGGTATCAGAGCTAGACTAACGTATATTGATTTAACCATCAGTGTGACTAATCATGAATCATGTAGGTGATGGAGGATTTGCTCAAGGAAGATCCTCATCTCGACCACTACTCTTCTGTGGCAACAACTTTGCCCATTGGGGAGCACTCATGCGTATGTTCATTATTGATCAGGACATGGAACTATGGAGCATAATTTAGAATGGCCTCAAAGTCCCAACTACGACGGTTGAAGGTGTCCAAGTCCCAAAGAAGGAAGCTGGCTTCACACAAGATGACTTGGACAGTGTGTCAAAGAACTACAAAGCTATGAACCTACTCTACTGCGGATTAGATACCAACGAATTCAACCACATCTCATCATGCAAGAGTGCAAAGGAAATATGGGACAAACTCGATGTCACTTTACGAAGGAACAAGTCAAGTGAAGGAAAAAAAAAGATTAGCATCTTCCTCAGACAATACAAGCTATTCAAGATGAATCCAAATGAATCAGTCAAGCAAATGTTCACAAGATTCACTGAGATCGTGAACAAGTGGGACTCACTAGGAAAGGTCTTCACAAATGAAGAAAAAGTTAGGATGCTTCTAAGGAGCTTAACTAAAGCCAAGTGGGGACCAAAGATGAATGCTATCGAAGAAGCTCAAAATATCTCAACTCTTCCTCTTGACGACCTCCTTGGAAAACTCATCACACATGATCTCTAAGAATCTCGCATTAAAATCAAGAAGGATGAATTACCATCAGAAGAGGAAGATAGTGATGATGACGAAAAAGAAGATGCAATTGCCATGATCTCTAAGGGTCTCGCGAGAATTCTTAAGATAAAGAAACAATCTGCAAACAATAGAGAATAACCACAAACATCAAAACCCCGAGGTAAGTTTTCTAACTCTAACAAGAAAACTAGAGTGCTACCTTGTTTTGAATGTGGTGAAACAGATCATCTTGTGAAGGATTGTCCACAAAAGAAGAGGACCAAGTTCAAAAAAAATGATTGAAAGAAGAAAGCTATGGTAGCTTCATGGAGTGATTCAGAATCCTCAAATGAATCAGAAGACGAAAAAGAACAAGCAAACTTGTGTCTCATGGCCAATCATGAAGAAGATTCGAATCTATATGCGGACAATGTGGTAAGTACTATTATGTTTCAACCTGAATCTGACCTGAAACAATTGCTTAAAGACATTATTATATGTGACAAGCAATATAGAATAAAGATAAATTCTCTAAAAGAAAAGCTTCTTGAACAAGAAAAATAACTAAGTGAGATATCTCTGGAAATTAAAAATCTTAACACGGAAAAGGTAGACCTGAAACAATTTCTTAAAGACATTATTATATGTATCGAGGCCTTGGAATCGGAAAATGCGATTTTCAAGGAAAACCTCTCTTCTCTTCATCGAAACTATATCGATCTAGATAAAGAGAAAGTTGATCTAACTTTGATGTATTAAGACCAAAAAGCCACACTTGTTAATTTACTCGTTCAAAAGCTAATCTTCAAACAATGATGGGTGAACAACAGTGCTCACTTAACAAAAATGGTATAGGTTATCATAGGAGCTTTCCTAGAAAACCAACTACCACTTTTGTTAAAGCCAAAGGAAGTATTCATATGCCTACTTGCTTTTACTGTTGTAAAAAGGGTCATGTTAAATCTAGATGTCCATATAGAAGAAATGATCCTTATATTATTAGAAACACATATCCTCTATGTTTAAGGAAACAGGTTAAACAAATCTGGGTTCCTAAAAGTACTAGACGACCAAACATGATCGAACCTGAATATGGACCAAAATATGCCATTTGGTCAACCCGGAAAGGTTGATGTTTGTTGTTTTGCACTATATCACCAAGGTAAAGGAGCATAAATGGATATTAGATAGTGGTTGCTCAAGACACATGAGTGGAAAAAGCTCACTATTCTCATATTTAAAGAAGCAATCATTTGGAACCATTACGCTTGGTGATAAAGGAAAGTGTGACATTATTGGCATTGGTAAAATGTGTTAGAACTCATCTTTTTCATTGATGATTTATATTTGGTTGACGGTTTCAAGTATAATCTGCTTAGCATCTCTCAAATATGTGATAAAATTCAGAAAAATGTGAAGTTCAAGATAAAAAGACGGGTGAAATTGTGCTTACTGCACCTAGATGTAACAATATTTATTCTATGAGTACTAACCAAGTTTAAGGAACTAAGGTAAAATGTCTAAAGGCCTTGACTGATGATCCAAGCCTTTGGCATAGAAGACTTGGTCACGTAAGCATGCACACAATGCATAAGCTACTTACAAAAGATTCGGTACGTGGATTGCAAAACCTAAATTTCAAGGTAGATGAACTATGTAAAGCTTGTACATACACAAGTTAAACAAACAAGAGGTTCATTCAAACCTAAGAAAGTTGTATGTTCTTCTCGACCTATTGAACTCTTACATATGAATCTTTGTGGACCTATGCGTGTCAAATCTCCCAGAGGCAAGCAGTACATTCTTGTTAATGTGGATGATTTCTCTCGTTTTACATGGACTTCATTCCTACGAAAAAAATCTGAAGCATTATTTGAGTTTTCAAAATTATGTAAGGAGTTGCAAACTTTGAAAAACATACCAATTGTTTCTATAAGAAGTGATCATGGTAGAGAATTTGATCAACTAAAGTTTGATTTGTTTTGTGCCAAATATGTTATTTCACATACCTTTTCAGCTCATAGAACTCCTCAACAGAATAGAGTTGTGGAACGTAAGAACCGCACTCTTGAGGATATGTCTAGGAAGATGCTTTTTGAAAATAGTTTACCAAAAAGATTTTGGGCTGAAGCAGTAAACACTACAATTTATATTTGGAATAGATGTTTAATTCGCCCTATTTTGAAAAAGACTCCTTATGAACTCTTTAAAGAATTGAAGCCAAATATTTCATATTTCAAACCTTGTGGATGTACTAGTTTTGTTCATAACAACGGCATAGATAATCTTAGGAAATTTAATGCACGTAGTGATGAAGCTATATTCATTGGATATGCTTGTAATTGCAAAGCTTATCGTGTTTATAATAAACGTACCAAAATTGTTGAGGAAAGTTTCCATGTTATTTTTGATGAAAGCAATGATGGTGCTTTGAGTGAAATTTTGCATATCTAAATCTGAATCAATGAGAAGATCACAATTCGGATGAAGATGAAGATCCTAAAGATCAAGAAAAGAATATGCAAGAAAAGATTCAAACTACCAAAGAAAACCCTCAAGAGTTTGAAACACATCTTCAAGACCTTGAAACAGAAAACTGCGATGTTAGAACTGTGTTTCAAGGGCTTGAAACTCAACTTCAAGGCCTTTGTAATATCCAGAATTTTTATTCCGTTTATTCCCGTATCAAACCGGGTTTCGGTCCGTTGATCTTTCTCTCTCTGCGTAGTCGTACACACCATCTAAAATATATCATTTTAAGTAACCTCACTTCACATAAAATGAAAGAATTTTATATCAAACCCTAATGTACCAAACCCTAGTTTATATCATGACTTGTCTTTGACAAATTCATGACGTCCTTTTGACGAGACCAAGACGAGACCCTGACGATATTTGACGAGATCAAGACGAGATCAGGACAAGGCAATGACAAGTTTTGACAAGGCCTTGACAACATCATCTCACTCTTAATTATTACCTTGTTTTTAGCCCATTACTTTCTTATTGGATTCAATTATCCAACCCCTTGCATTTCCCTTGTTGGCGGATTGGAGCAGCCCAGGAAGCCCAGCCAGAAGCAGCCCAGTTTACTCCCCAACGTGTGCTGTCCAAGAAGCGTAGCAGCCTTGAAGTGATGCAAGAACCGTCAGCTCCCTCTCTCCCCATCTTCATGTAACGGCGGAGATTTACGCTCATCTCCCTTCCTTCTTCAGTTCCGCCTGACTTTTGTCCAGATTCACGCTAGCTACTCCTTCCTTTATTTTCTGTATCAACTTACACCTCAACAGCCTACATAGCGAGCAATCCCTCTCACACAGATCAAGCGGACTTAGTCTTCTGCCTCTTGTACAACAGGCCTCCTTGGTGCACTCGGACGCCAAGAATAGAACGCCGGAGCACACCTTGCTCCTGCACGCTGTGGTTGGTGAGTCTGAACCCTTCGACCTTCTGCATTACGACTCATCCGGTAGGTCTTTTCTTCCCCCTTCTGCCTTTGCTCGTACCCAGTTTGGAGTAGTGATCTCCCTTCTGTTTTGGTTCCAGCGGCGCAACACACTAGGGTCTCCTCTACTGTGGACATAGAACCTCCTACCACCTTGGTTACGGGCCAACAACAAGGGAACTAGGAGTAACACCCTCTGGAGCTGGTAAGCCTCTTTTGTGTACACTTCTGCTTGCTACTACGCTGAGTGTAGAGTAGGGTAGATGGACCTTGGTTTCAAAAAGGGTGTGTGCAGACTTAGAATGACTTGTAGTATAGATGTTAGTAGGTATCGAATGTAGGATGAGTGGATAGTAGAGGGGTATTCTAGAAATCCTGGAAAAGAGTTTCAAACTAATGACCTGATGTTTTTTTTTTGTTTCCGGATCTTTGTGTTGGGCATATAAACTGACTACTTGGGAGAGAGTTTTCTACGCCTTAGAACGATCATCCACCGTTGAGTTTTTAATAGGATGTAGGTAGATATCAGTAGTTTGGCATACCAAAATTTCAGAATGATTCAACGGTTAGATTGAGAATTATAAGGTCCCAAAGTAGGACAGTTGAACAATTTTCTTGCAGATGAAAAAAATGGCTAAGTATTGAAATTTTGGACCGTGTAGCAAATTTTAAAGAATTTTGTAGAAGTGATAGTTGGACATTTTTAAAAAATTCTTGCTTCTATAAGTAGAATGCATATCATAGGAGACCAAGAGATTTTTGTTGGAATTTTTATAAATTTATACCAGCTGCATATTTGGATCCAAACTTGGATCCTAGTGACGTTGTGGAAAATAGAGAAAATGTGTAGTTCTCTAGTTTCTACCAGAACTCACCCTTAAGAGTTAGAATGTGGCATTTTAATCTCAAATAAGAGTTTAAGATTAAATTATGAGATTTTTGGGAGTTTTGGACCAAGGTTAAAATAATCATTTTACCTTAGACGTGTTCTTTTAACACTCTCTCTTGTGATAGATTTCCTTGTCATGCCCTTAGCACATGAGGACGTGATCTTAGGGATAGATTGGATGACGAGACATGGAGCGGTATTAGATATTGGCAGGAGGACTGTGACTGTCGCCAATGAGGAGGGTCACAGAGTGATATATCGAGGTTGGGACCTTGGAAAGTCCGGCACGGTTATCAGCGCAGTGAGAGTAGCGAAACTGATAGCACAAGGTTGCGAGGCCTTCTGGTGTTATGCCATAAAGGAACGCAAGAGTCTGACAGTCCATGAGATACTAGTTGCATGCGAGTTTGCAGAGGTATTTAGTGACGATTAGCCAGGGTTACCCCCACCGAGGAGTGTGGACTTTAGCATTGAGTTAGATCCGAGCACGAGACCGATCTCGAAGGCCCCGTACCGCATGACACCGATAGAGATGCTTGAGGTGAAGAAGCAGTTAGAGGAGTTAGTAGAGAAGGGCTTCATACGCCCTAGTGTTTCTCCCCGGGGAGCACCGGTATTTTTTCTGAGGAATAAGGATGGATGGATGGATGAGGCTTTGCATCGATTACAGAGAGTTGAACAAGGTCACCATCAAGAATAATTATCCACTACCTCGCATAGATGATCTATTGGACCAGTTGCATGGAGCTTCAGTGTTTTCGAGGATAGACTTGAGGTCGGGTTATCACCAGCTGAGGGTGAGAGACCAGGACATACCTGAGATGGCATTCCACACTAGGTATGGCCACTATGATTTTGTAGTAATGCTATTCGGGCTAACTAATGAGCCAGTGGTATTCATGGAGTTCATGAACGGGATTTTCATCGACTTCTTAGACCAGTTTGTAGTGGTCTTCTTTGACGACATCCTAGTTTACTCTTGGAGTCGAGAGGAGCATGCCGGGCACATGAGGATAGTGTTACAGATTCTGTAGTATAGTGTTCGGTCCAAACGGTGTGTGCAAGCTTTAAATTTATAACCCTAGACTTAAGCTTTAAAACAAGGATGCGAACCCGCAGTGTACGGGTCAATCGTAGTAAAAGCAAGAAAATTCCAGGGGTCGATCACAGGGACTCGGTGAAACAAAGTCAATACGGTGTGCTTATGTCAATACTAACCACAAGAGCGATTAACACAATCAAAGATGAAAAGAAGTCAATAAAGCAAACATGCAATTCTAGGGATTAAAGCATCTAGTTGTGGTTCCAACTCAAGATCTATAGATAAGCGGACAAAGCTGAGATTTTTGCGTGGGGAAGGTGTTACTAAAGTGGAGTAGATCACCGGGTAAGTCTCACTACTCGCTAATCCAAAACCGTAACTCCTATTACCGGGTAAGTCTCAAGGAATCAAGATAAAGAACTATAACCTCAAACTAACACACCATCTAAGGGAATAGAATCAACCTTTACCGGGTAATTCTCAGGCTAACTCACAAAGATGGGATGGAAGCACACTCAAACCCCAATAAAGGATGAACCTTTATTACCTACACTTATGATCGTTGGTACACAAACTAAGGAATTACCGGGTAAGTCTCATCCTAAGCTTGCTTTGAACCAGGAAAGGTGTAATAAGAATAGGATTTGGCAAACTCTAACACTTAACTCTCAGTTATGGATCAGATAAGTCACCTCGGTCAGCCAGTTTCCACCCCGGCCGAGATGTTCATCGACTGAACGAGATGCTTAGGGTTAAGGTTAAAGACTCGAACTTTCAGGATCCTACTGGAATCTAAGATTATTCTATCATTGTTTTTCCCACAACCTTCAGCCAATCACCCTAGAATCACACAAGGAAATTAGCCACTCATCATCATTATGAAAGTATTAAAATATATGGAAGAAAGTGAATATTTGAACAAAGAAGAATTTAATGAAAAGACTTCAATAACTGAATCAAATATCACAACAAAGCGTTCCTTGGATAGCAATCCAACAAGCAAGACAACAAGGAAGGGAATCTAAGATAATCTTACAAAAACCCTTCAAAAGCTATAAAAGCTACAATCTTCAATCTTCCTTCAACCTTCAACAAGGTTCTTCGAATCTCTCCCAAACTGGAGTGCGGCTACTGCAGGAAGTATGCGGATCTCAGCGGGGTATGCGACGTCGTATGCGAGATGTTGGATTTGTGAAAATCCAACCCTTTTTATAGGAAAATAACCCTCCAAAGATAAGATATCTTAGAGAGATCTCTTCCCATAAAAATAGGTAAAATATATGATTCTGCATATCTCTTTCCTTCCAGGAGCCAAGCCCAAAAATATAAGATCTCTTTCCAATTTTAAAAAATCTCAGCCAAGAATAAAATATTCTCGCCGCGTCCTAGGTATTCGCCTCGGTCGAGTCGGCATCTCTGGATCACCTCGGTCGAGGTGAATCTCTGGTCAACCGAAGTGAGTCACATCTGAATGCGAAATCTCTCAAAACTGGTCCAAAGTAAATCTTTAATCCATGGCTATGCTTCCTGGATGTAGCTCTAAATGACTCATGACTCCTTTCGCTCCTTTTTTATGCAAAACGTACCAAATTACCTGCAATTACAACAAAACTACGTGTAGACCTCGATTCTCGCAAAGGTAGATGAAATGGTGGTAAAATCACATAATGCACATACAAACATGCAGATTATGAAAGATAAAACGTCCAAACAAACCTCAAAATATAGACTATCATTCATGCTATCAAAATACCCCATACTTAGCCCTTGCTTGTCCCCAAGCAAGTTCCTCATATAGAAGACAAGGTAGAATGGATTATAGGTCAAGAAAATCAATGAAAAAGTCTTCCAAAAACATTTTATGGTGTGCAACTACCATAGATCACTCTAAGAGAGTACTTCCTGGAATTTAAAAACTCAACATGATCAAAACATTTTATAAATATAGGAAAGTTGTTCATCTTTGCATAAAATCATAGAATGCATAATAAACCATAATTATCAAAATTAATCATGTATAATCCGATTTAAACCGCTAAGTCAATCAACAAGCTCAAGGTCTCAAGGGCTTCCCAAAAGAAAGGTCAAGAAACGTGTAGGGTAGGGATGTATGTAAGGTAATGTGGTGCTAGAATCCGGGAAAAGGATGAACTTCACTTTCACTTTGACTTGCAACATCTTCCACCAATAAGCTTCGCTTATCTCACACTTTTTCTTTTTACTTTACTTTTTGGGATGCATGGACAGAGGTGCACAATAACCGAAGCCTAGGAAATCTGCAATCATCAATTTCTCGAGATGCATCAAACCTTTGATGCACATACCATGACCCGTTAGGAATATCGCTCAATCCGACTTTGGCAAGACACAAACACCCGGCTATGTGAATGGTGCCGAGTTACTCATCTTCATGATTGACTTCCCCAAACCTATTATTACTCTCTAACACTTTCACTTCCAGCCACTTCTCAACTTTAACTCCACTTGCTTTCACCACTTCGCTTGCTTCCAAATTCCCGGATAGGTAAAGGGAGGCAAAATGTATATGAGGGGCTAAGCATGATCAAGAAGAAGAAGAAGAAGAGAATGAATTGCCTTGGTCTTTCCAAGAAGAAAGTGAGAGAACTTAACCTGCGGTGTCAACCTTCAAATTCAACATAATTTGGATAAAAACAAAGTATTAAACATGCCAATAATTTCAAACAAAGCATTTAGCAACTTAAACATATTATAAAACCTTTCAAACACATAAAGAATTTAAAAACAGTCAGTAAACAAGATCTTCACTGAGATCATATCCAGATAAGTAACACAAATCGTTTCGAAAACTCTCAGTAACCCACCTCGGTCGAGGTGTTCTTGGTTCAACCGAGGTGAAATGCCTCGTTTGGCCAGAATCTCCCCGGTTGAGGTCAAAAATTTTTTAAAACCATTTTTTTTTTTCGACGTTTTTCTCAATCAAATAACCTGTAGGTATGCATGTAATATCAGATAATCATATAAATGCAGAAGTGATGCATAAATAAAATATCCGATGAAATATAATACATCAAGTAGTCAAATACATCAAAAGGTAGTCAAATAATACAAACACCCCATACTTGGGACACACTGTCCCAGTGGGTCAAATAAAAAGTCTAGAGACAAGAGTACTCACCGGATAAAAAGCTGAACTGCATAAAAATAGAATAAAGAAAATCCTGCAGCTCCTCAATAATCCTGATCCGGTGGTGGTGGTGGTGCATACGGATACTGAGCCGGGTCGAACGGATAGCCCATAGTCTGCTGGAACTGTAGCTCCATCATCCTGCGCTGATAGTGCTGCTCCTCTAACATCTGATGAGTCCAGCGGTCAATGTGTCGGTCCTGGGCAGCAAATCTCTCATGCATGTCCACAGTAAGGGCAGCATAAGAGTCTATCATCTGATCTGTCAGGTCGTCGATCCGACGATGAACATCAGAATCTCTATGGCGGCGTGTCCGACGCCTAGCAGATCTAGCAGGAGGTGCAGCAGGTGCTGGCTCAGTATCCTCCTCATCATCCAAGTCGATGATCGGTGGCGCGCTCGTCCCTGCAGTATCTGTTCCTGTATCCATCGGGACACCACCATCTCTCTCATCCGTCGTCTCCTCCTCGTCGTCATCCTCCTCTTCCTCAGCAGGAGCTGCTGCTGCCTCTCTGTGATCCTCCATCAGTGTAGCCCAAGCTGTCTGCCAGTAATGAGGATCAAAGACTGTGAACTGAGCAGACCAGCGGATCCCCTGAGGTGCAGTCCGCTCCCAAGGCATGGCGACGTATGGAGTGGTCAAACCACGGGGAACCAGAATCCTCCGTGTGATCATCTCCTGTAATCCCAACGGCTTCGGAGCCGCCGCCATCGTGCAAACACTGAGATCCATCCCGTGGTAGGTAGCGATATGGGTGACTAGACCTCCGTAGCAAATGTCTCCCTTCGCCTTGGCCTTGATCCTGTGCAGATCCTCTGCCAGGAGCAAGCCAAAGTCTGGGAAACCTTCTGTGACCATGCAGTAGAGGCTGAAGAGCTCGCCCTGTCTGATCTTCTGGGGCGTCTCAGTACGCGCCAGAAGTGTCTCGCTGAAAATCCTGTGGGCTAGTCTGAAGGCCGGATGGAAGATGACCTTCTCCCTGGAATCTCCAGGGCGCCATCTGTCTACATGCTCAGTAATATGGGCAATCTGCCCCCAGAACTCCCTAGCTACGGATCGGGAGGGAAAATCAGTGGCGGTGGGCTCAGAGAAACCAAAAATCTCTCTCCATATCTCTAAAGGAACTATGAAGTTCCGGTTCATCAACCGGTACTTCACAGACCGGTCTGTGGGGAGGTAGGAGAAGGAGCTAACAAACTCCAAGGTGGGCTCCAAGTAAGCTGGGGCTCGGATCTCAATAAACTGATCCAGCCCGACAGTAGCAATCATCCTCCTAAGGTCAGCGTCTAACCCTAGGCAATCAAAAGCCGACACGTCCAGAAATCGTGGTGCGATAACTAGACGGCTAGCTATCCGCTCATAGTCTACCCGACATCTCTCATGGATAACCGGGCGGTAAGGACGGGAGGAAGAGGAAGAAGGGGAGGGTGAGGATCTGTCTCTCAGGGCTAGGCGGCGATCTGAACTCATTTTCACTCAACTCTGTCAGACCACCTCGGTCACTGACAAGCCTCAAGAACACCTCGGTCGAGATGCAGTTCGACTGGACCAAGGCGCAGCAGTTACGATTCCAATTCTCAGAAATTCAGTTCTTTTCCCCCCAAAATCACTACAATTGCTTCCTAAGGGGTACTTATGCCTTTTCTCAGCAGAATCAGGGGCAACCAAAGCCCAAATCGAAGCGAATGAACGAGTTAGGGTTTCGACTTGTTTTACCTCGTTTCGGTCGATTCGTTCGATTTTCTTGCAGATCTGTTGTTGCAATTGGTTCCTCGACCCTTCAATCACAGTTTAGAAGCAGAAATCTTCGAAAACGAGCGAGATTTGAGAGAGAGCGAAGTGGACTGTCGCCGCGGTCGAGGTGGGTAAAAAAAGTGAAAAATAAATTTTTCCCCCTTTTATACTGTTCCTGGATCTGCTGTCACCTCGGTCGAGATGGTCTCGACTGGACCGAGGTGGTACGGACCGAGGTGGTTCTGCAGAAACCTTAGTCGCCTCGGTTGCTCAAGAATCAACTCGGTCGAGATGCTCTGACAGTGACCGAGATGCTTCTGTCTTCTCAAAATCTCGAACTTCTGTCCTTCCAGTTGTCCATCCTTCCTTAGATATTCCCTGTTGACTGTCCAGAACGCCAAAAACAAAGCAAAGCAAAGCAAAAACAAAAACTATCTAAGCTAGACTAGAAAACGGGAAAAGAAAGCAATACCTTGGGTTGCCTCCCAAGAAGCGCTTAATTTAAGGTTGCTAGCTGGACCATGATGCGTCTCATACGAGGTAGGAGGTGACCTCACCCCATACTTCACCTCCTTCGTGGGGTGAAGTGAGTGAATCCATCAAACGCTCCAACAAGTGTAAGTGCTCATCGGGGAATGAATCGTCTATGGGTGGGTTATCCGTCTCGCGGGAAGATTCTGGTAGCCGGCTGAGGTGGTCCGCAACTGAATTCTCGGATCCCTTCTTATCGCGGATCTCTAGGTCAAACTCTTGAAGCAAGAGAATCCATCGAATAAGGCGCGGCTTGGCGTCTTTCTTAGCCAACAAGTAACGAATGACTGCGTGGTCGGTGTAGACAATGACCTTCGCCCCTACTAGATAGGAACGAAACTTCTCGAAGGCATATACAACCGCCAATAATTCCTTCTCGGTGGTAGCGTAGTTGCGTTGTGCTTCATCTAGCGTCTTGCTAGCATAATAAATGGCGGTGGTCCGTCCATCCTTCTTCTGTCCAAGCACCGCTCCTACGGCTACATCACTAGCGTCACACATGACCTCAAAGGGCAAGGTCCAATCAGGAGGCTGGATAATGGGAGCGGAGATCAACGCTTCCTTAATCCTATAAAAGGCATCAAGACACTCCTGCGAAAACTCAAAAACAACATCTTTATTCAAGAGGTTAGTTAGAGGTTTAGAAATTTTAGAGAAGTCCTTGATGAATCTCCTGTAGAAACCTGCATGCCCGAGAAAACTCCTCACACCTTTAACAGAACAAGGAGGAGGGAGTTTCTCAATAGTCTCGATCTTAGCTCGATCGACCTCAATACCTCGATTAGAAACGAGGTGTCCTAGCACAATGCCTTCATTAACCATAAAATGACACTTCTCCCAATTCAGAACAAGGTTAGTGTCTTCACATCTTTTAAGCACTAGAGAAAGGTTAGATAGACAATCATCAAAAGAGGAACCATATACAGAAAAATCATCCATGAATACCTCAATGATCTCCTCTATGTACTCGGAAAAGATAGCCATCATGCATCGCTGGAAGGTAGCGGGTGCATTGCACAATCCAAATGGCATCCACCGATAGGCAAATGTCCCCCAAGGACAAGTGAAAGTGGTCTTCTCCTGATCATCCGGATGGATAGGAATTTGGAAGAACCCACTATAGCCGTCCAAGTAGCAAAAGTGTGAATGCTGGGCCAACCGTTCGAGCATTTGATCGATGAAGGGAAGCGGAAAATGATCCTTCCGAGTTGCCGTGTTCAGCTTCCTATAATCGATGCAAACTCTCCAGCCTGTTACGGTCCTCGTTGGGATCAACTCGTTGTTCTTATTCATCACAACGGTAATCCCTCCTTTCTTCGGAACGACATGCACCGGGCTAACCCACTTGCTGTCCGAGATAGGATAAATAATACCTGCATCCAACAACTTAAGAACCTCCTTCTTCACAACCTCTTTCATGATCGGATTTAACCGTCATTGAGGTTCTCGTGAAGTCTTATGATTATCTTCCATTAGAATTCTATGCATGCAGAAAGAAGGTTTAATGCCAATAAGATCATCCGTGGTGTAACCTATAGCTTTTCGATGTTTTCTCAGGACATGCATTAACTTAGATAATTCAGAATCGGAGAGGGAAGCACTAACAATAACGGGATAAGTAGAATCCGGTCCAAGAAAGATATACCTCAAGTGACTGGGGAGCTGTTTAAGCTCCACGACTGGGGGTGCTTTCTGGGGGAAATCCATGCTTCCTCTTTCCAGTGGAGTGGTATCAGAAACTGGACTCAATGAAGTCTCAGTTTGAATCATCTCGTCTTCGACCTCGGTCGAGGTGCATAGGCGTTGACCGAGATGTTCTTCGGTCGCCTCGCTCAGTCCAAAAAGTGCCTCGGTCGAGGTACTGCTACTGGATCCGAGACTGGAGATCTTCGTCTCATGGATTAGCTTCTCAGTTTTAGCTCCTGGATCCTCTTCCAGTGCCTTCATGCTCCGTATATCTGCATCACAAGAAGCATATATACCTTCCTCCATTAAACTGAAGCTAATAACTCTTTCGAGTGGATCGTTAATAAGGATAGAGCTCACCAATTCTCTTGATTCTTCTTCATCGTAGATGTTGAAGATATCATCAGTTAGTTGCTCCCCTTTCATGGCTGCAAGTAGCGCGAACTCCACCTCATCGCCACCAACGTTGAATTTCAACTTGGCGTTCTTGCAATCCACGTTGCAACCCGAAGTTGCTAGAAATGGTCTCCCGAGATTAATAGGAACAGGATAATCGGCGGGAATGTCAAGTACAACAAAATCTATGGGAAGATAGAAGTTACCTAACTTGACCGGAACGTCCTCCAAAATGCCCACGGGATGGGTAATGGAGCGATCCGCCATGTAACGTCGAATCTTGACCGGCTTGGGCTCTCCAAGACCGATCTTCGTGCATAGCTCCAGCGGGATGATGCTCACGCTGGCTCCTAGATCACAAAGGGCTTCACAAGTGACATCCCCAACTTGAATGGGAATACAAAATGAGCCGGGATCTCTCAACTTAGGTGGCATCTTTTCCTTCATGATTTTGATAAGCTCCGAAGATTTCGATGTCATCCTAACTTCACCAACATCCTCCAGCTTTCTCTTCCTTGATAAGATCTCTTTTAAAAACTTCCCATAGGCGGGCATACCTAAAATAGCATCAAGGAAAGGAATATTAATATGTAGCTTATTCATCAAGTCAAGAAACTTACCAAAGTGCTTGTCTAGATGTGCTCTGGCTCTGGACTGAGGGAATGGAAGTGGTGGTTTGTATGCAGGAGGTGGAACATAAGTTCCTGTCGTCTCTCCTGCTTTCTGTTGCTCCGCCTCGGTTGGCATCTCGGTCGAGGTGTTCTTCGACTGGGTCTGGACCGAGGTGGTCTGCATCGAGCGAGGTACTGGATCTGCAGTTTTGAGTCCACTCCTCATCGTTATGGCAATGCATTGGCCCTTAGGGTTAGTTTCCGTCTTTGCTGGAAGCTTCCCTGGATCTCTTGGCGCTTCATTCGCCTTATTAGCAAGTTGTTGTTCGAAGGACTTTTGGGCCCTCGAAAATGAAGTCATAGAATTCTCCATAGCGCTAAGCTTGATCAAGATTGCCTCCAGAACTGCGTCTTTCTTTTCTGGCTGAGACGAACTTGATCCTTGCCCTTGGCTTTTCAATGGAGTAGAAGGGGAAGAGAGGAAAGGGTTAGAGGAATCATTAGAGTTGGAGTTTGAATGATTGTTACCGTAGTTTTGGTTATTCGCCCTCCAGTTGTTGCTATTGGATCCTCTATTGTTGTTGTTGTAGTTGTTGTTTCGGGGACCGTTGTTGTTGTTACGGTACCCGTTATTGTTGTTGTTCCTTTGCCCTTGCTCTTCCTTCTTAGTTTGAGCCATCAATAGCTCCTTCAATTGCTTCACGTCATTCGTCAAAGACGTGAGTTGATTGTTGTTGGATTGAGTCTCTTGAAAGTTGACTCTTTTAACTCCACCTTCAGCTCCTTGGTGGGTATATTTCTCCATGTGCAAGGCTTGCTTCTCAATGAAGTCCCAAGCCTCAAAAATCGCCATGTCCTTGAAGGTACCGGCGGAGAGTAGTTGGAGATTGAACTAGGTGCTTCCGTCCAGCCCTTTGAAGTAGATCTCCAACAACTCGATCTTTGGAATACCATGATGTGGGCAATCCAAGAGGATATCCTTGAACCGCTCCCAAGATTTGGACAAGCTCTCCTTGTCCTTCATAATGAAAGCGTTGATCTTCCCTCTCATTTCAGCGGTCTTTGAGGGGGGAAAGAATTTGGTCAAGAATTCCGTAGTCATCTCCTCCCATGTGCTAATTTTTCCTGGAGGAAGAGATTGATACCAAGTAAGAGCTCTATCTTTTAGAGAAAAGTAAAAAGGTCTTAGCTTGTAGTTGTTATTCTCAATTCTTGGGGTCGCAAGGTTTCCATCAAGATCTCGTAGTTTTGAAGATGTTGATGTGGCGACTCTTTCTCTAGCCCTCCGAATTGGCATTGGCGAATCATGGCTAGAACTTGCGGTCGAAGTTCGTAGTCATGATCTGCTGGATCTCCTAGGTTCACTCCTGGACGCCTCAGCTGTTGATTAGGGTCCATCCTTTGACCTAGGGTTTGTGGGATTCCTGCAAGAAGAACATCTCGGACTGGCACCCGAGGTGGAAGTACATCGGCCGGGGCGTCAGGTACTGGATCCTGCATCGGTCGAGGATTAACAGGAGGATCTTCCCTCGGTCGAAGTAGAATCTGGTCTCGTATGACTGCTATCTCAGCTTCGATTGCTGCAGTCTTGGTGCGATTCTCTTCTTTCTCTTGCCCGAGTTCTTCCTTGCTGAGGCGTAGCAGCTCTAGCGCCTCTTTCAATTGGGCCGCAAGATCACGATCGTCTTGTTGGGCCATCTTCGCTTCTCTTAAGCGTCGCTTGTATGTCTTTACTGGTTCGGGATCGTAAGGGACGATTTCCTTCCCAGCGCGGGTTCTTCGCATATACCTAAGAAAGAACCTGCGAAAGTCACTCAAGTAGAGTGGTTAGGTGAAACGGGGCAAGCGCCCCAAGAGCAAACCGTACCGGCTTGGTCTAGACCAAGTCCCCGGCAACGGCGCCAAAAACTTGTTCGCTCCAAACGGTGTGTGCAAGCTTTAAATTTATAACCCTAGACTTAAGCTTTAAAACAAGGATGCGAACCCGCAGTGTACGGGTCAATCGTAGTAAAAGCAAGAAAATTCCAGGGGTCGATCACAGGGACTCGGTGAAACAAAGTCAATACGGTGTGCTTATGTCAATACTAACCACAAGAGCGATTAACACAATCAAAGATGAATAAGAAGTCAATAAAGCAAACATGCAATTCTAGGGATTAAAGCATCTAGTTGTGGTTCCAACTCAAGATCTATAGATAGGCGGACAAAGCTGAGATTTTTGCGTGGGGAAGGTGTTACTAAAGTGGAGTAGATCACCGGGTAAGTCTCACTACTCGCTAATCCAAAACCGTAACTCCTATTACCGGGTAAGTCTCAAGGAATCAAGATAAAGAACTATAACCTCAAACTAACACACCATCTAAGGGAATAGAATCAACCTTTACCGGGTAAGTCTCAGGCTAACTCACAAAGATGGGATGGAAGCACACTCAAACCCCAATAAAGGATGAACCTTTATTACCTACACTTATGATCGTTGGTACACAAACTAAGGAATTACCGGGTAAGTCTCATCCTAAGCTTGCTTTGAACCAGGAAAGGTGTAATAAGAATAGGATTTGGCAAACTCTAACACTTAACTCTCAGTTATGGATCAGATAAGTCACCTCGGTCAGCCAGTTTCCACCCCGGCCGAGATGTTCATCGACTGAACGAGATGCTTAGGGTTAAGGTTAAAGACTCGAACTTTCAGGATCCTACTGGAATCTAAGATTATTCTATCATTGTTTTTCCCACAACCTTCAGCCAATCACCCTAGAATCACACAAGGAAATTAGCCACTCATCATCATTATGAAAGTATTAAAATATATGGAAGAAAGTGAATATTTGAACAAAGAAGAATTTAATGAAAAGACTTCAATAACTGAATCAAATATCACAACAAAGCGTTCCTTGGATAGCAATCCAATAAGCAAGACAACAAGGAAGGGAATCTAAGATAATCTTACAAAAACCCTTCAAAAGCTATAAAAGCTACAATCTTCAATCTTCCTTCAACCTTCAACAAGGTTCTTCGAATCTCTCCCAAACTGGAGTGCGGCTACTGCAGGAAGTATGCGGATCTCAGCGGGGTATGCGACGTCGTATGCGAGATGTTGGATTTGTGAAAATCCAACCCTTTTTATAGGAAAATAACCCTCCAAAGATAAGATATCTTAGAGAGATCTCTTCCCATAAAAATAGGTAAAATATATGATTCTACATATCTCTTTCCTTCCAGGAGCCAAGCCCAAAAATATAAGATCTCTTTCCAATTTTAAAAGATCTCAGCCAAGAATAAAATATTCTCGCCGCGTCCTAGGTATTCGCCTCGGTCGAGTCGGCGTCTCTGGATCACCTCGGTCGAGGTGAATCTCTAGTCAACCGAGGTGAGTCACAACTGAATGCGAAATCTCTCAAAACTGGTCCAAAGTAAATCTTTAATCCATGGCTATGCTTCCTGGATGTAGCTCTAAATGACTCATGACTCCTTTCGCTCCTTTTTGATGCAAAACGTACCAAATTACCTGCAGTTACAACAAAACTAGGTGTAGACCTCGATTCTCGCAAAGGTAGATGAAATGGTGGTAAAATAACATAATGCACATACAAACATGTAGATTATGAAAGATAAAACGTCCAAACAAACCTCAAAATATAGACTATCATTCATGCTATCATATAGCCAGCTTTATGCTAAGTTGTCCAAGTGTGAGTTTTGGATGTCAAAGGTGGCGTTCCTAGGCCATGTGGTTACTGCTGAAGGGATTAAGGTCGATCCGGCGAAGATCGAGTCAGTGTCTTCTTGGCAACCTCCGAAAAATGTTAAGGAGGTTCGCAACTTTCTAGGTTTGGAGATTTACTACCGCCGTTTTGTGGAAGGGTTTTTCTCCGATTGCCCGACCACTTACCTGTCTTTTGAGGAACAATACTAGGTTTGTTTGGTTTGAACCATGTCAGCGGAGCTTCGAGGAGTTGAAGAGGAGATTAACATCTGCTCCAATTTTAGCACAGCCTGAGGGTACAGATGACCTTGTGGTATACAGTGACGCATCCAAGCTAGGCTTGAGGTGTGTCTTGATGCAGAGGGGTAAGGTCATAGCATATGCGTCTCGTCAGTTGAAAACGTATGAAGAGAACTATCCCACACACGATCTAGAGTTTGCTGAAGAAGTCCATGCTCTTAAGATCTAGCGTCACTATCTCTATGGGGCAACAGGTCAGATCTTCACAGACCATAAGAGTCTAAAATACATATTCACTCAACGGAAGTTGAATAAACGCTAGAGGCGGTGGCTAGAATTAATCAAGGATTTCGACCTTGAGATTTTCTACCATCCCGGAAAGGCAAATGTAGTTGCTGACGCTTTGAGTCGGAAGATGCCTCTGGAGAAGGTGATAGCCCTGTTGACAGTACAACTGCTGTTACAGAGAGATTTGGCTTCGTTGGAGGTAGAGATTGAGTTTCCAGATACTGATCATCAGTTTGCTACCTTCGAGTTACTTCCTGATTTGTTGGGTGAGATCCGATAGAAGCAGGAGACCAGTCTGACTTTGACCAAGATCCGAGACAGAATGTCTCGAGATGAGACACCTCAGTTCACTATTGGTGCTGATGGAGTGATGAGGCGTCAAGACTGTATTTGTGTACCATCAAACAATGAGTTGAGACAGCGGATTTTTGGTGAGGCCCATGCTACCTCATACTTAGTGCATCTAGGAGAGAGCAAGATGTACAAGGACGTGAGACGTTCCTTCTAGTAGGGTGGTATGAAGCCCGACGTGGTTCAGTTTGTACCTCAGTAGGCGACCTGCCAGAAGGTCAAGATTGAGCATCGTAGGTCTGGATGAGAGCTTCACCCACTACTAGTACCACAGTGGAAGTGGGAGGATATCTCTATGGATTTTGTCACGGGATTGAGACTCATCAGAGGTTAGGATGCTATTTGGGTGGTAGTTGACCGTTTGATGAAGTCCACACGTTTCATTCCGATTAAGGAAACGTGACCGGTAAGTCGTTTAGAGGAGGAGTTCACCAGACACATTGTGAGACTCCATGGAATATCGAAGGACTATCGTCTCCGACAAGAATGGACGTTTCACCTCGAGATTTTGGCAGCAGGTACATACTTCTTTGGGGACAAGTCTTTACTTTACCACTACTTATCACCCACAAACCGACGGTCAGTCTGAGAGGACCATCCAGACATTAGAGGACATGTTGCAGGCCTGTATTTTGGATTGAGGACAGGTATGGCAAGATAACCTTCCACTTGTAGAGTTTTCATTTAATAACAGTTGGCACGCGTCTATTGGGATGGCCCCGTATGAGGCTTTGTACGGGCGTAGATGTCGCACGCCATTGTGTTGGGATGAGCCTAGCAGAGCTGATGGAGCAGTTCTAGATCATATACAAGATGACATCGCCCGGATTGCCTTGGTCCGAGAGCGGATGTTAGCAGCTCAGAGTCGGCAGAAATCCTACGCCGACAAGAGCCGTGGACCTCTAGAGTTTAGACTAGGTGCACAGGTGTGGTTGAGACTGTCACCGACGAGAGGCGTCCGGCATTTCGGCATTACGGGGAAACTGAGTCCCCGATATGTGGGACCTTTTGAGATCTTGGAGAGAGTCGGGGAGGTTGCCTACCGATTAGCACTGCCACCGAGATTGGAAGAAGTCCATCCGGCCTTTCATGTATCGCAGCTGAGAGAGAATATACCGGACCTGAGAC
Organism: Fagopyrum homotropicum; assembly: GCA_033239125.1. Classification (NCBI taxonomy): domain Eukaryota; kingdom Viridiplantae; phylum Streptophyta; class Magnoliopsida; order Caryophyllales; family Polygonaceae; genus Fagopyrum; species Fagopyrum homotropicum. Next base: position 56,811,096 of record BSWB01000008.1, on the reverse strand, counting down.
ACATCATCAGCGATGAGGATCTTATAGTTGAGCTTGTCCTCACTTTTTTAGAGTACCCAGTAGCCGTCCTTGAGCGCATTACTAGACGTCTGCGGTCCAAGGAGATACCGATGTTGAGGATCCAGTGGTCTAGACGAGGAGCAAATGAGGCTACCAAGGAGACAGAGGAGAGTATTAAACGTACTTATCTCGAGTTCTTGGCGGAGTTAGCCGCTACTTTTGTACCGACGGGTTAGTACTCAGACGTTGTTTGTGTGACTTTTCTGATTATGCATTAGATTGGGTGATTATGTTTTGATGTGTTGCATGATTTTAATGGTTGAGTAGTGTTGCATGCTACAAAACGAAATTAAAACTTAGTGAGACCACGGTATACACGTTTTTGTATGGAAGTCGTTTGATTAGATACCTTATTCTAAGTTTCGGGATGAAACTTTTTTTAAGTGGGTATTGATGTAATATCTGGAATTTTTATTCCGTTTATTTCCGTATCAAACCGGGTTTCAGTCCGTTGATCTTTCTCTTTATGCCTACTCCTACACACCATCTCAAATTTTATCATTTTATGTAACCTCACTTCACATGAAATGATAGAATTTTATGTCAAACCCTAATGTATCAAACCCAAGTTAAGATCATGACATGTCTTTGACAAAGTCATGACATCCTTTTGACTAGACCCTGATGAGATTTGACGAGACCAAGACGACATCAAGACAAGGCCATGCATGGGCTTGGCAAGGCAATGACAAGTTTTGACAAGGCCTTCATCAACTCACTCTTAATTATTACCTTGTTTTCATCCCATTACTCTCTTATTGGATTCAATTATCCAACCCCTTGCATTTCCCTTGTTGGCGGATTGGAGCAGCCCAGGTAGCCCAGGCAGAAGCAACCTCGTTCACTCCCCAAAGTTAGCTGTCCAGGAAGCGTAGCAGCCTTGAAGTGAGGTAAGAATTGTCAACTCCCTCTCTCCCCATCTTCATGTAACGGCCGAGATTTACGTTGATCTCCTTTCCTTCTTCAGTTCCGCTAGCCTTCTGTCTAGATTCACGCCTGCTACTCCTTCCTTTCTTTTCTGTATCGACTTACAGACCCTTAGCAGCCTACCCAGCGAGAAATCCCTCCCACACAGATCAAGCGGACTTAGTCTTCTACCTCTCGTACAACAAGCCTCCTTGGTGCACTCGGATGCCAAGAACAGAACGCCGGACCACGCCTTGCTCCTACACGTTGTGGTTGGGGACTCTGAACCCTTCGAGCTTCTGCATACGGCTCATCCGGTAGGACCTTTCTTCCCTCTTCTGCCTTTGCTCGTACCTAGTTTGGAGTAGTGATCTCCCTCCTGTTTTGGTTCCAGCGGCGCAATACACCAGCGGCTCCTCTACTGTGGACACAAAACCTCCTACCACCTTGGCTACGGGCCATCAACCAGGGAACTAGGAGTAACACCCTCTGGAGCCGGTAAGCCTCTTTTGTGTACACTTCTGCTTCATGTTGTGCGGAGTGTAGAGTAGGGTAGATGGACATTGGTTTCAAAACAGGTGTGTGCAGACTTAGAATGACCTGTAGTATAGATGTTAGTAGGTATCGAACCTATGATGAGGGGAGAGTAGAGGGTTGTTCTAGAAATGCTGGAAAAGATTGTCAAACTAATGACCTGATGTTTTTCTTCTGTTTGAGGATCTTTGTTTTGGGCATATAAACTAACTACGTGGGGGAGAGTTTTCTAGGCTTTAAAACTATCATCCGCCATTGAGTTTTTAATAGGATGTAGGTAGATATCAGCAGTTTGGCATACCAAAATTTGAGAATGATTCAACGGTTAGATTGAGAGTTATAAGGTCCCAAAGTAGGATAGTTGAATAGTTTTTCCTGCAGAACAAAAAAAAAAGGCTAAGTATAGAAATTTTGGACTGTGTAGCCAACTTTAAAGAATTTTGTAGAAGTGATGGTTGGATAGTTTTAAGAAATTCTTGCTTCTATGAGTAGAATGCATATCATAGGAGGCCGAGAAATTTTTGTTTGAATTTTTATAAATTTATACCAGCTGCATATTTGGAGCCAAAGTTTGATCCTAGTGACGTTGTCGAAAATAGAGAAAATGTGTAGTTTTCTAGTTTCTACCAAACTCACCCTTAAGAGTTAGAATGTGGCATTTTAGTCTCAAATAAAAGTTTAAGCTTAAATTATGATATTTTTGGGAGTAGCGGGACCAAGGGTAAAATAGTCATTTTACCTTGGACGTGTTCTTTTAGCACTCTCTCTTCTGATAGGATCTTACCTCTTAAAAGTCCTAGACTTCTAAGTATACGGGAATTGTGTTGATCTACTTGCCTTCTTTGATAGGCAACCGAGTTCTTACAGTTACAAATTGAGTTGGGATTAAGAGAATCGAGATCTCATTCAGGTAAGTCCCTTGGGCTTACGTAGCTAGTTTCTAGACATGAGTGTGGATACTGTTAGTAGTGTTTGAATGATATGTTTATAGTTGTATTTAGTAGTAATTATATACCGACTTACACCTTGGCGTAGGAGTAACGGGCGGTGGCATTCTTCTCAGTTAGCCTGAGGGCGCTTGGGGTTTCTTTAGGGACTAGTCCACACTCAGTTTGTAGTGATGCTACCGGCGGAGGTAAGCTAGACCTACACCCAATTGGATAAGGAACAGAGGCTAAAACTCTTAACATTTCTCGTGCCACAAATGTAAAATGGAATAAAGTGAATCACTTAATTAACAAATAATAACCGATTTGTTCGCCAGCATGATGAATGTCTATTTTAACTTGAGTGTGTTTGTGCTATTCTTATTCTGCTTGTATGTGGATAGTTATCTAACTATTTTGTTGTTGTTTAGACGTACCGCGGGTTAGAGCAGATGTCGAGTGATCCGGACGGTAGTGGTCAACCGGGGCGTCGTACTTCATAGGACGGGTTGCAGTCCTTCCTTTATGTTGGTCTTTTGTTTTGGACCTTTTCATATTCTCAGTTTGTGAGACTTTGTTATTTTCGGGTGTTAGTAATTCTGGTCAAATTCACGACTTGGTTAAACATTCTTTATGATCTCAGGTTTTCCTTATATGTGCCTTGTTATAAGATCTAATTAATTTGTTGTCAAACTAAGGTTGGGACCCACTATGAGGTCCTAACTAGTAGCTCCCCGAGTTCTTAAAACTTGGGGTGTTACAGCCTTGAGATAGGTTCCAAGGGCAATACATCAACGGTACGTGAATCTAGTCAAGCATATGAGGCTCAACCTTCAGGATCTGCTCCATCTTACAAAAGAAGAAAATTTCAACACTCTTCATACCATCCACAAGAGAATGTATCTCAGATCCAAACGCAGGAGTTCAAACTCGATCAAAAGTAAACAATCTATGTGCTTTCTCGGCGTTCGTGTCTCTTATAGAGCCAAAGAATTATGTTCAAGCTCTTCAAGAACCCGACTGGATCATTGCAATTCCAAACGAACTAATTGGGTTTGAGAGAAACAAGGTTTGAATCTTTCTACAAGACCAAAGCATCAATCCACCATCGGCACAAAATGGGTCTTTCGAAATAAGTTGGATTAAAGTGGCAAAGTCATACGAAATAAAGCACGACTTGTAGCACAAGGCTATAACAAAGAAGAAGGTATTGATTATGAGGAAACTTTTGCTCCGGTTAAGTTAGAATCCATACGTATGCTACTTGCATTTGCATCTTTTACGAGTATAAAAATTTTTCAAATGGATGTAAAATGTGCTTTCCTAAACGGCTTTTTAGAAGAAGAAGTCTACTTTGCTCAACCTCCTGGTTTTGCAAATGATGTATTTTCGGATCACGTTTTTAAATTGGACAAAGCTCTTTATGATCTTATGCAAGCTCCTCGATTTTTGTATGAGAGATTGTCCAAGTATTTTCTCGAAAACAAATTCACCCCTTTATAACCTTGCGGCTCTGTGTAGCTGCAACCTTCATCTTTGACTCTTTGACCCGTGCTTTACCCTTTTCACCCCTTTATAACCTTCTTCTCTTTCTGTCTGATGAGGGTTCATCATCTTTAGCTCCATCACTCTCTCCCTACGTTCTTCTTCTCCTCTTACCTCTCTTTGGATCATCTTTGATCTTTTCTTGAGTTTGGTGTGAGTTTAAGAGCTTTTATGCTTGGCTTGTTGCTAGCTAATGTTGTTGTGCCTTATTGAGCCAGCTTGAGGTTGTTGTGGCGTTATGTTGATCTTTTGGAGGTTTAGCTTGGTAAGCTTTCATGGCTTCCAGCCATAAAAGCTTACCCATCTAAGTTTAACTTAGACTCCTTAGGTTTTTATCTTGCTCCAGCCATGTTTGGCTTGTGTTGATGTATATATATGTATGTTTATGTATGTATGATGTTCAAGGGAAGAAAGAGCTAAGTAATCAAAGGAAGAAGTGAAGTAAGGGCTGAAGTTGTGTCTTCTGCTGTTCAGCCGCCTTTGCGCAACCTTGCAACCGCCCCAGCACCGGACAGAGCCGCCGCTGCGCCATTTGGGATCTCGCCTGCGGCCACCTGCTTCAGCTAGGTTCTGCATATGTGTGTTGCTTCTAGGCTTGCTTTAGGATGTCCTTGTTACCTCATTTCCTAGTGTAAGTGTATACGATCATGCTAGATGTGTGAGGATGTGTTTGGATGAGGTTATGTTCGGTATCTGCCTTGTATGGATTTAAGGACTTAGGTTGATGTTGGTTGAGGTTTTGAGGTTGAGTATGATCCCTATCGATCCCTTTGCGTCTAGATGTGACCCTTGTGTTGATAGGAGATTGATATATCTCTTTATGCCTTGTTTATAGGTTGTGTTGTTTCTCTAGAGTTTAGGTGATCGAGTTATGGTTTAGTGACATACGAGGTTGAGGTAAGTCCGTAGGAGTTACTTAGCTACCATCCTTAAATCGGGTGTTTGCATGAGTGGTGTGTGTGTCATAGTTTTTCTATGATCGCATGAGATATCGTTTATACCGACCTATGCTTTTTTGACTGCCCCGTTGCGTGGTTGTGATAACCTCTCCCTTTCATCCCGTCGTGGAGTCTGGGAGGTTCTCTGATGTCAGGCGAGACTAGTTTACAGGAAGGGCGCAATCCACTCCCATAGGGTACACGGATTGTGTGACCGATAATCGTACAACTAGCTATCAGGCTAAGAGGCGAGGAGGTCCTGGTGTCACATACTTTGATTTATTTACATATATACGATTTGAGTGGATGACTATTATATAAAGATGATATAACGAGTAAATGTGTGATATCATGCTAATGTGTTTATCTTTCTATGATTGTGTATCTGCTTATGCATTACTCTATATATGTATGGTTAGCTTATGGTTTATTACCATGTTGTAGATGCCCCACATGATAGGCTTGCTGCTGGGTGATCTAGCAGAGTGGCAGGCCGAGGACCTCCCGTACATAGGATGGTTGTGGTCTTTTGGGGTTGTTTACATTTCCCTCCTACGTGAGGATGATCTTTTGTTACCTCCTGTGTGAGGATGTTGTTTTATATATTCGGCTATGATGTTATTACCTCTTGGTTGTACAGTTTATACAGTTTTATGCATTTGTTTTTATATCTGTCAGTGCCATGTTGTAAGGTCCAGTGAACTTGTTGTGAGGCTAGGGTCGGGATCCATTATGAGATCCTAGCCCAATGTGTCACTCCGAGTCCCGCGGAGTCGAGGTGTTACATTTCGCCCCAACGGCTAAGTTGAATATGGAATGTTTTGGCCTAAACCGTCCCTACGGCACCCTTGCCCGCGCCTGCGGTTTAGAACCTGAGGACTTTACTCCGGCTCTTTGTGCCACCTTTATGGCCTTAATGGTGGTGGTTTGCACAGCTTCTTTACTCCCTTTCAATGCAGTTGTAGTATAAATAGAGCCCTTGGATGATTGCTAGAATCACCCACATTCTCCCTAAAAAGCTCTATATTGTCTACGTGCCATTTGTAATGAGTTTCTAAGCTTCATTGCTACATTGGGTTGATTGGAGTTGTATTTCAATTTGGTTGAAGAGTCAGACGTTCAAGAGCATTAAAGACCCTGCCCCCTCGGGTTTGCCATGCCATGTAAGAGCCTAGTTGTTGAGTTGCTGAGTGTGTGAGCTGAGAACCTAGACTCACCCTGGACCGCCCCTGTGTGACCTAGTAGCCGCCCCTGCGGTTTTCATGGGCCGCAGCTGCACCTCACAAGGTCTGCCCCTGCAGCTCTATGTGGCTGCAACCTTCTTCTTTGACTCGTGCTTTACCCTTTTCACCCCTTTATAACCTTCTTCTCTTTCCGTCTGATGAGGGTTCATCATCTTTAGCTCCATCACTCTCTCCATACGTTATTCTTCTCCTCTTACCTCTCTTTGGATCATCTTTGATCTTTTCTTGAGTTTGGTGTGAGTTTAAGAGCTTTTATGCTTGGCTTGTTGCTAGCTAATATTGTTGTGCCTTTTTGAGCTAGCTTGAGGTTATGGTGGTGTTGTGTTGATCTTTTGGAGGTTCAGCTTGGTAAGCTTTCATGGCTTCCATCCTTTCTTTCTTCATACTTTCATCTTATTACCTCTTTTCCTATCTTTTCTTAGTTTAACTTAGACTCCTTAGGTTTTGATCTTGCTCCAGCCAAGTTTAGCTTGTGTTGATGTATATATATGTATGTTTATGTATGTATGATGTTCGAGTGAAGAAAGAGCCAAGGAATCGAAGGAAGAAGTGAAGAAAGGGCTGAAGTTGTGTCTTCTGATGTTCAGCCGCCTTTGCGCCACCTTGCAGCCACCCCAGCGCCGGCCAAAGCCGCCCCTGCGCCATTTGGGATCCGCCCCTGCGGCCACCTGCATTAGCTAGGTTCTGCACTTGGTTCTGCATGTGTGTGTTGCTTCTAGGCTTGCTTTAGGATGTCCTTGTTACCTCCTTTCCTAGTGTTAGTTTATAGGATCATGCTAGATGTGTGAGGATGTGTTTTGATGAGGTTATGTTCGGTATATGCCTTGTATGGATTTAAGGACTTAGGTTGATGTTGGTTGAGGTTTTGAGGTTGAGTATGATCCCTATGGATCCCTATGGGTCTAGGTGTGACCCTTGTGTTGATAGGAGGTTGATATATCTCTTTATGCCTTGTTTATAGGTTGTGTTGTTTCTCTAGAGTTGAGGTGATTGAGTTGTGGTTGAGTGAGATACGAGGTTGAGGTAAGTCCGTAGGACTTACTTAGCTACCATCCTTATATCAGGTGTTTACATGAGTGGTGTGTGTGCTATAGGTTTGCTATGATCACATGAGATATCGTTTATACTGACCTATGTTTTATTGACTGCCCCGTTGTGTAGCTGTGATAATCTTTCCCTTTCATCCCGCCGTTGAGTCTACGAGGTTATGTGATGTCAGGCAAGACTGGTTTATAGGAAGGGCACAATCCACTCCCATAGGGTACACGGATTGTGTGACCAATACTTGTACAGCTGGCTATCAGGGTAAGAGGCGAGGATGTATCGGTCCTCGTGTCACATTCTTTCATTTATTTATACATATACGATTTGAGTGAATGACTATTATATAAAGATTATAAATAGGTAAATGTGTCATATCATGCTGATGTATTTATCTTTCTATGATTATGTATGTGCTTATGCATTACTCTATATATGTATGGTTAGCTAATGGTTTATTACCATGTTGTAGATGCCCCACAGGATAGGCGTGCTACTGGGTGATCTAGTAGAGTGGCAGGCCGAGGACCTCTCGTACATAAGATGGTTGTGGTCTTTTGGGGTTGTTTCCTTTTCCCTCCTGCGTGAGGATGATCGTTTATTACCCGCTGTGTGATGTTGTTGTTTTATATACTTGGCTATGATGTTATTACCTTTTGGTTGTGCAGTTTATACAATTTTATGCATTTGTTTTTATATTTGTCAGTGCCATGTTGTAAGGTCCAATGAACTTGTTATCAGACTAGGGTCAGGATCCATTGTAAGATCCTAGCCCAATGTGGCACTCCGAGTCTCATGGATTCGGGGTTTTATAGAGTTGGTATCAGAGGCTTAGGATGACAACAATGACATTGGCTACCTGCAATGAGGTTTGATAGGTAAAATAAACAGAACCCGAAAGGGTCTGACGTTTTCAAAAGGATTTTTGGTTTTAAGTGTGGTTTTGGGTTAGAATGAGAAGTATCCACCTCTGCTATGGATCTGTGAAGTATAGATATGCATATATGTATTGTGGATTATGTTTGTATATATATATATATATATATATTTATCCATATGGCCTATATAGAGCCTTATAAGTTAGGTGTGCATACCCCGTAGATGGCTTGGACTAGGGCTACTGCTGTTGTTGGCCGAGGTAGAGATAGACCACCTCTTCCTCTGGGCGTGATAGGTGAGGGACTAGTTCCCACTATTGATCCACCAGTGGTGGAAGAGGTACATGAGGAGGTTGCCGAGTGCGTCATCCCAAAGACGAGGAGTGGTGGTCGAGGAGACATCATTCACATCGAGTCCAGATTGATGACTCAGATCGTGTCTCCATGAGGGGCCAGGGTTTAGAGAGTACATACGACGTGTTGAGGTGGCTTCCAGAGCTGGTAGACAGGACCCAGATCTACTAGGGTATGAGGGATCAATTAAGATGTCTCAGGGAACCACATAGGGGCCAGTTATGCCGGCACGTGCAGATGAGACTACTCAAGATATAGAGGAGATTAGAGGGCCTCGACCAGAAACCTGGTTGAAGGTGTTCCATCAGCAAGGAGTACAACCCTTCTCAGGGCATATTGGTCTAGAGACCGAGGTATGGATAGGACATGTAGACTCAGCTTTAGAGTTTATCAAATGTCCTGAGGACAGACGGATAGAGCTAGTTCAGTTTCTAATCCGTTACCTTGCACATCAGTGGTGGAGGACTGTACGAGCCAGCAACTATGATCGTATGAGGAGTATGATCCGAGAGCAGTTATGCCCTGCCTCACTGAGTAGGGAGAAGCTGCAGCATTTTGTGGAGGCCGGTTTTGAGGATGTACTTATTGTAGATGCCATCCATCGCTTCCAGACTGAGTTAGCTTTGTTGGTTCAAGCTGCACCATCTATGGACCAGGATGTGTATCTGTTCTCCCGTCGACTGAGAAGAGCACACGCTCATATATGGCAGAATTTCATTGCGAGTCCTTAGCTGATTATCAAGACCGGGCTTCTACTTATGTGATGGAGCGAGCCAGTCAAAGGAGGGCTTCTTAGACGGTATGGTCTGAGAAGAGGTAGTGTACTGGGCCGACCAGTGGAGTTCGAGGAGCATCTGGTTATAGACGAGGCCAGAGACATCAAAGTTACCCCTCTTCTACAGTGATTGCACATAAGGGACCACAGTGTTACAACTGTGGTGATCTTGGATATTTGAAGCCAAAGTGTCCCAGGCCAATTGTGACTTGATTTACGTGTGGTAGACTAGCACATTGAGCTGCCTTCTGTAGGCAAGGTGGAGTTGCATCTCAGCAGGGTTCTTCCCCTTCCACTGTAGTAGGAGGTGGTGAGAGGACACCTCAGCAGCAAACACAAGGACAACAAAGAGTCCCAAATCGTCCTTCTACTCAGGGATCTGCTCCCGGGCGGAGTAGAGGTCGAGGTTGTGGTGGGAATGCCACTGACACCCGAGGAGCTCACTATAGATCTTTTGAGTTGAGGAGTGTAGAGGATCCACATGCACCGGCTGCTACAGGTACCATTCTGGTTCATGGTTTACCTATTAGAGTTTTATTTGATGCTGGTGCTACGCATTCATTTATTTCTGATACATGTGTTGAGCGTCTGAGTTTAGCTACTATAAAGGGGATACCCTTTACTATAGAATTACCTCATGGTAGCTGGGTTAGAGGTACCCGTGAGATACGTAGTTGTCCTCTTCGTTTAGGGACTCGTGTTTTGCTTGTTGACTTCTTAGTCATGCAATTAATGCATGAAGAATTCATATTAGGTATGGATTGGATGCGTAGACACCGTGCAATTTCAGATGTTGGTAGACGGACTATTACAGTCTCTACCGAGGTTAGTCAAATTGAGGTATTCCGAGGTTGGGACCTTGGGAAGACATGTTTTGTCATTAGTGTTGTACGAGCAGCTAGACTGATAGCACAGGGATGTGATGCCTTATGGTGCTTTGCTATGAAGGATGCAGAGAGTCCAAATTTGGAGGACATACTAGTGGTCTGCACGTTTGCAGACGTATTTGCTGAGCCGTCGAGCTTGCCGCCTCAAAGGAGTGTGGATTTCATTATAGAGTTGGAGCGTGGTATGAGACCCATCTCGAAGGCCCCATATCGTATGGCGCCTATCGAGATGTTGGAGCTGAAAAAGCAACCCAAGGAGTTGGATGAGAAGGGCTTCATACGCCCTAGCGTTTCACCATGGGGTGCACCTGTCCTCTTCGTGCGGAACAAGGACGGATTGTTATGACTGTGAATTGATTATAGAGAGCTGAACAAGGTGAAAATCAAGAACAAGTATCCACTGCCACGTATTGATGATCTACTTGATCAGCTTCCGGGGAGAGACAGTCTTCTTCAGGATTGATTTACGCTCAGGATATCACCAGTTGAGGGTGAGGGAGTAGGATGTGCACAGGACGGCATTTCGTACCCGTTACGGACACTACGAGTTTATAGTGATGCCATTCAAGCTGGCGAATACCCCAACAGTCTTCATGGAGTTCATGAACAGTATCTTCATCGACTTCCTTGATTAGTTTGTGGTGGTCTTCATTGATGACATTGTGGTATACTCTTGTAGCAGAAAGGAGCATGCCGGTCATCTTAGGACAGTTTTGTAGATTTTGAGGGATAGAAAGTTGTATGCCAAGCTCTCTAAGTGTGAGTACTGGATGTCTGAGGTTGCTTTTCTTGGATATTTCATCTCCGTCGATGGGATAATGGTTGATCCGGCGAAGATCGAGTCTGTTGCTGCATGGATGACACCGACGAACGTCAAGGAAGTGCGTAGATTTCTTGGCCTAGCAGGATATTACAAACGCTTTGTGGAGGGATTTTTTGCGATTGCCTGCCCACTTACGAGTCTTCTGAGGAAGACTACTACATTTGTGTGAACTGACCAGTGTACCTAGAGTTTAGAGGAGTTGAAGAGGCGTTTGACTTCTGCTCCTGTCTTGGCACAACCAGAGGGATTTGAGGATTTTGTGGTCTATAGTGATGCATCCAAGCTAAGCTTGGGATGTGTGTTGATGCAGAGGGCAGAGTGATTGCTTATGCGTCTAGACAATTAAAGACGTATGAGGAGAACTACCCGACTCAGATCTGGAGTTTGCAGCGGTAGTTTATGCTTTGAACATCTGGAGACATTACCTAGTATGGTGCTAGATGTCAGATCTTCATAGACCATAAGGGTCTGAAGTACATTTTTACGCAACGGGAGTTGAATAACCGCCATTGTCGATGGCTTGAGTTGATCAAGGACTTTGACCTTGAGATTCTGTATCATCCTAGAAAGGCGAATGTTGTAGGTGACGCCTTGAGCTGGAAGACGCCTCGAGAAAAGGCGATTGCTAGATTGATAGTACAACCTCAGCTTCAAAGGGATCTAGCTTGGCTAGGGCTGGACATTCAGTTTCCTGATGAGGATGCCTAATTGTATGCTTTAGAGGTTTCACCTGGTCTGTTGGATGAGATCCAACAGAAGCAGGGGACATTCCCGAACTTGATTAGGATTAGAGAGAGGATGTCTCGTGGAGAGGCATCACAGTTCTCCATTGGAGCAGATGGAGTGATGAGGCGACATGATCGCAGTTGTGTACCTGCTGATGTAGAGTTGAGGCAGAGGATCTTATAGGAGGATCACTTTACACCTTACTCAGTACATCCAGGTACGAGTAAGATGTACCATGATGTGAGACGTTCATATTGGAAGTGGGAGGTCGCACACTATGCCAGATTTGTGGCATAGTGTGCGACCTATCACTAGGTCAAGATTGAGCATTGCAGACTTGGAGGTGAGCTCCATCCACTGCCAATACCGCAGTGGAAGTGGGAGGACGTCTCCATTGACACACTAACGAAGACGCAACGTTTCATCCCCATCAGATACACGTGGCTATTGAGTAGATTGGCTGAGGAGTACACTAGATAGATAGTGAGACTCCATGGTGTACCGAGGACGATCGTCTCTGATCGCGATGGACGATTTACCTCGAGATTTTGGCAACAGATTCAGTCTGCTTAGGGGACAAGTCTACACTTCACCACTGCGTTTCACCCCAGTCAGATGGTTAGTCAAGGAGGACCATCCAGACCCTGGAGGATATGCTGCGAGCTTGTGTGTTGGATTGGGGATAGGGATGGTCTGATTACCGCCCACTTGTCGAGTTCTCATACAACAACTGGCATGGATCTATTGGGGTGGCTCCTTATGAGGCACTGTATGGGCGGAGGTGCCGTACACCATTATGTTGGGATAAGCCTAGTAGTATCAGTGCGATAGCGCCAGAACATATTCAGGATGATATGGCTTGAGTAGCGTTGATTAAAGAGAGGACATTGGCTGCACAGAGTCGCCAGAAGTCATATGCAGACAAGAGGCGTCGATCTCTAGAGTTCAGGGTCAGAGCTCATGTCTGGTTGAGAGTATCTCCGATGCGTAGCATCACACGTTTTGGCATAAAGGGGAAGATGAGTCCCCGATATGTCGGTCCTTTTGAGATACTAGATAGAGGTTGGAGGGAAGCCTACAGATTAGCATTGCTTCCCAGATTAGAGGGTGTTTACCCTGTGTTCCAAGTCTCTCAGCTGAGGGAGTACATACCAGATCCTAGGCACATTGTGAGTCATGATGATTTGGTGGTTGAGCCAGATCACACCTTTGCTGAGTATCTTATTGCAGTCTTAGAATGAGGTGTGAGACCCCTGCATTCGAAGGACATTCCCATGATAAGGATACAGTGGTCTAGACGTGGACCTGAGGAGGCTACATGGGAGATTGAGGGTAGTATCCAGAGGAACTATCCAGAGTTTTATGCTGAGATAGATGTACATAGGGTCGACGATTAGATCTTAGTGCTATCTTGGTGAGTGTATGAGTATGTTCTTATGTGCTTATATTCCTTGATGTGATTACTACATGCTAGCTATGATGCATTTTATGATCTTATTATATCTTGATATGCTAGCATGATGTATGTTTATAGCTGGAGAGGGTTTTTTCCTCCATGCTATCTGAGTGTTATTAGGATTCAGCTGGATATGGTTCTTTCCTCCATGCAACCTTGATGGACATAGTTTATTGGAGATGTTATTCCTCCATGCGTTGTATACAATTATGATTTGGCTAGAGATGTACTTCCTCTATGCCTTGTGATGTGGTATGGCGAGAGATGTGATTCCTCTACGCCTTTGAGTAGCGTTATGGCCCTGTTTCATGGAGTTGATGATTCCTCCATGTTTATGTTTAAGGTATAGATTGTTATAGGTTTTGACCTTCTAAGCGGATATGTGATACCTCCGATAGAGAGAGAGAGAGAGAGAGAGTTATACCTCGACTTATGGGTCCGAGAGGGTTTGGGATTTTGCAAGTTTCCGAACGAAACTTGTTTTTAGGGGGGTGAGATGTAAGAGCCTAGTTGTTGAGTGGCTGAGAGTGTGAGCTGAAGACCTAGATTCGGCCTGGTTTGCCCTTGCGTGACCCAGTGGCTGCCTTCTCTGCGGTTTGCCTGGGCCGCACCTGCGCCTCATAGGGTCCGCCCTTGCGGCTCTGTGTCGCTGCAACTGTCTTCTTTGACCCTTTCACCCGTGCTTTACCCTTTTCACCCCTTTATAACCTTATTCTCTTTCCTTCAAAGGAAGAAGTGAAGAAAGGGCTGAAGTGGTGTCTTCTGATATTCAGCCGCCCTTGTGCCACCTTGCAGCCACCCCAACACCGGCAAGAGCCGCCCCTGAGCCACCTGGGATCCACCCTTGCGGCCACCTCCATCAGCTAGGTTCTGCACTTGGTTCTACAGGTCTGTGTTGCTTCTAGGCTTGCTTTAGGATGTCCTTGTTCCCTCCTTTCCTAGTGTGAGTGTATAGGATCATGCTAGATGTGTGAGGATGTGTTTTGATGAGCTTATGTTCGGTATATTCCTTGTATAGCTTTAAGGACTTAGGTTGATGTTGGTTCAGGTTTTGAGGTTGAGTATGATCCTTATGGATCCTTTGGGTCTAGGAGTGACCCTTGTGTTGATAGGAGGTTGATATAACTCTTTATGCCTTGTTTATAGGTTGTGTTGTTTCTCTAGAGTTTAGGTGATCATAGTTGTGGTTGAGTGAGATACGTGGTTGAGGTAAGTCCGTTGGACTTACGTAGCTACCATCCTTATATCGGGTGTTTGCATGAGTGGTGTGTGTGTTACAGGTTTGCTATGATCGCATGAGATATCGTTTATACCGACCTACTTAGCTACCATCTTTTTAGGTAGTTTTTAGAGTCTTTTTAATGTCTTTGAGTCGTATTGTGTTACTAATCCCTTGATCCAGATGTAGAAGTCCAAAATGGAGTAAGAAAAGGGTTTAGCAACACTTGGGAGTTGAAGAAGATCAACGAAGACAACTTTTTGGTGCCACACCGCCCCCGCTGCAGAAGCCACCGCCCTAGCGGTGGCCAATGTCTCCGACGACGCAGCCTGTGCCTCGCCCACGCCTCGAGAGCACGGTGTCACCGCCCCCGCAGCGTCACCGAGCCGCCCCTGCTGTGACACCCCTGAAGATCCATGTCCAATGCCGCAGTCAGCGCCTTCGCTTGCGCCCAAACGATGCTTGTCATCTCCCCAACGACTCCCTCTAGTCTCCCATGTGGTGACTCAGCCTAAAGAAGCGAAGTAGGCGCCCCTGCGCCTTTGCCTGCTCCCTTTCCAGCGGACCTGTGGAGCCGAGATTGTGTCACTACCCCTGCGGTGACACTTGGCCGCCCCTGCAAATCGACACCAGAAACGTCACAAAGTTGAAGAGTCAGACGTTCAAGAGTATTAAAGACCTTGCCCCCGCGGGTTTGCCATGCCGTGTAAGAGCCTAGTTGTTGAGTTGCTGAGTGTATGAGCTGAGAACCTAGACTCAGCCTGGACCGCCCCTGTGTGTCCTAGTAGCCGCCCCTGCGGTTTTCATGGGCCGTACCTGCGCCTCACAAGGTCTGCCCCTGCGTCTCTATGTGGTTGTAACCTTCTTCTTTGACCCGTGCTTTGCCCTTTTCACCCCTTTATAACCTTCTTCTCTTTCCGTTTGATAAGGGTTCATCATCTTCAGCTCGATCACTCTCTCCCTATGTTCTTCTTCTCCTCTTACCTCTCTTTGGATCATCTTTGATCTTTTCTTGAGTTTGGTGTGAGTTTAAGAGTTTTATGCTTGGCTTGTTGCTAGCTAATATTATTGTGCCTTTTTGAGCCAGCTTGAGGTTATGGTGGTGTTGTGTTGATCATTTGGAGGTTCAGCTTGATAAGCTCTCATGGCTTCCATCCTTTCTTTCTTCATACATTCATCTTATTACCTCTTTTCCTATCTTTTCTTAGTTTAACTTAGACTCCTTAGGTTTTGATCTTGCTCCAGCCATGTTTGGCATGTGTTGATGTATATATATGTATGTTTATGTATATATGATGTTCGAGTGAAGAAAGAGCCAAGGAATCGAAGAAAGAAGTGAAGAAAGGGCTGAAGTTGTGTCTTCTGATGTTCAGCCGCCCCAGCGCCGGCCAGAGCCTCCCCTGCGCCATTTGGGATCCACCCCTGCGGCCACCTGCATTAGCTAGGTTCTACACTTGGTTCTGCATGTGTGTGTTGCTTCTAGGCTTGCTTTAGGATGTCCTTGTTACCTCCTTTCCTAGTGTGAGTGTATAGGATCATGCTACATGTGTGAGGATGTGTTTTGATGAGGTTATGTTCGGGATATGCCTTGTATGGATTTAAGGACTTAGATTGATGTTGGTTGAGGTTTTGAGGTTGAGTATGATCACTATGGATCCCTTTGGGTCTAGGTGTGACCCTTGTGTTGATAGGAGATTGATATATCTCTTTATGCCTTGTTTATAGGTTGTGTTGTTTCTCTAGAGTTTAGGTGATCGAGTTGTGGTTTAGTGACATACGAGGTTGAGGTAAGTCCGTAGGACTTACTTAGCTACCATCCTTATATCGGGTGTTTGCATGAGTGGTGTGTGTGTCATAGGTTTTCTATGATCGCATGAGATATCGTTTATACCGACCTATGTTTTATTGACTGCCTCGTTGCGTGGTTGTGATAACCTCTCCCTTTCATCCCGTCGTGGAGTCTGGGAGGTTCTATGATGTCAAGCCAGACTAGTTTACAGGAAGGGCGCAATCCACTCCCATATGGTACACGGATTGTGTGACCGATACTCGTACAACTGGCTATCAGGCTAAGAGGCGAGGAGGTCATGGTGTCAAATACTTTGATTTATTTATATATATACGATTTGAGTGGATGACAATTATATAAAGATGATAAAACGAGTAAATGTGTGATATCATGCTGATGTGTTTATCTTTCTATGATTGTGTATGTGCTTATGCATTACTCTATATATGTATGGTTAGCTTATGGTTTATTACCATGTTGTAGATGCCCCACATGATAGGCTTACTGCTGGGTGATCTAGCAGAGTGGCAGGCCGAGGACCTCCCGTACATAGGATGGTTGTGGTCTTTTGGGGTTGTTTACTTTTCCCTCCTACGTGAGGATGATCTTTTGTTACCTCCTGTGTGAGGATGTTGTTTTATATACTCGGCTATGATGTTATTACCTTTTGGTTGTACAGTTTATACAGTTTTATGCATTTGTTTTTATATCTGTCAGTGCCATGTTGTAAGGTCCAGTGAACTTGGTGTGAGGCTAGGGTCAAGATCCATTGTGAGATCCTAGCCCAATGTGGCACTCCGAGTCCCGCGGAGTCGAGGTGTTACATTCCGCCCCAACGGCTAAGTTGAATATGGAATGTTTTGGCCTAAACCGTCCCTACGGCACCCTTGCCCGCGCCTGCGGTTTAGAACCTGAGGACTTTACTCCGGCTCTTTGTGCCACCTTTATGGCCTTAATGGTGGCGGTTTACACAACTTCTTTACTCCCTTTTAATGCAGTTGTAGTATAAATAGACCCTTGGATGATTGCTAGAATCACCCACATTCTCCCTAAAAAGCTCTATATTGTCTAAGTGCCATTTGTAATGAGTTTCTAAGCTTCATTGCTACATTGGGTTGATTGGAGTTGTATTGCAATTTGGTTGTAAGTCTTTGTATTAGAAGTTTAATTATGTACTTAATTGTGTTATGTTTCCTTGCTCTTTAACTTATGATTGCATGTCTCGTATCACCTAGTTTGGTCACCATAAGTGTACAATTGCGTGCAAAAGGCTAGGGTTAAACGATTCCGGGTTCGGGTCCTTAATCTAGTAGTAAACCCCTAGGTAAAAGCTGGTTGTAATTATCTAAGGGAAAGGAACATGACTATAAAGTAAGATTAACGGGTTGTTTATCTTCTTTATATCTCTTTATCTTTATATAAATGCTAACATGTGTTTTGATCATGTAGGTTTACGAATCAATAAGAAAGTTAAGTTTTGTTAATGCCGGTTGGGTTAACACATATATAAGATCAAGATGAGAACATTGGTGAATTGGTTCTAAAAAGAACCAACCAAGTTGCATGAATGCTAAGATCTAACCTAGTGTAGTTTTCTAAATCATCCATATTATCATCATCTTTGCTTGTTATTTAATTGCTTTTGTCTTGTTTATTCTACAATCCAAACCCCCCTCTTTGGTTACCAATTGATAATTGAATCAAACAAAAACTTGACTATAACTCTCTTGGGTTCTACCCTTACGTACACTATACAATCGGTTAAATGTAACGTTAGGAATTCTACTGATGACACTAGTTTAGGCACTCTTTTAGATAGTTCTCCTTCCCATTCATGCATGTTTCCGCATTAGTTCGTGGCGTTTACACTTAATTCATGTATGTTGTCGAGATAGACGTCTACACGGACTTTTGCATGTTTTGTAGGTATTTTGGGAGCTTTTGGAGCTTAATCGATACATCCGGGGATCGTTCCTCGTGATGACACATTTCCGGACTCATTGGGAAGCAAGTTAGGAGCAAAGGAGAACACATAGGACCTTTTTGGTGCATGCCTTGCACCAACTCGTGACTTAATGATCCAAAGAAGGCCGAGACACCAAAACCACGGTCACTGGGACTTCCACGGGCGTGGAAATAGGCCGTGGTTTCTGTCTGGACCACCTTCACACGTCTCCCACGATCGCTTTGGCCGACTCTTGCTCTTGGTGGGGTATTTAAGTGATCTTTGCTGGCTGTGATGAGAGGATGGAGCTATCTCTCTTCCCTTTTGACCTAGCTTCTTCCCCAAAACACTTCTCTACTGTAGCCTCTCTTCCAAGCACCCATTGTGAGTGTTCTTGGAAGAGATTAGTGTAGATTTTCATTTTAAAGTGAGATTAGAGTGGTTTTGAGTGAGGTTTCCATAGTTGACAACTTGGAACAGCTCTTGGAGCCTTTGTAAGATTTGGTAACTTCTATTCTAGCTTTTAATGTCTTTTATTTGGATTATTCTTCATTATCTAGCCATGACTTGCAAGCATGCTCTATTTGTGAAGTTTGATCTTGAAATGTATGTTGTTGGCTGAGTAGTTGTGATTGTAGGGTGAAGGAATGATGTTTATGCTTTGGACTATGATTGTATGGACTTCCATGTAAGCTTAGGATTGATTTGTGTTCGAAACCCAAACTCAGTGTAGAATCACGGCCTGTTCTTCATGGTTCCACGGCCGCAGTTTCCATGATCCACCCGTGGTTCTCTCTGTTGTGCTTGTATTGATGAATCTGGTTGTTAGGATGTAGATGTGTTGAAATCCTAGTGTTTGTTGAGCTTAATCTAGCTTAGGGTCACCTAATGTTAGCAACTTTTTTGAGGGATGAGACTTACCTGGTAATTTCCTCTCTTAGATACATAAGATGATGAACTATAGGTAGTAGTGAGCCAAAAAAGCCGCTATTGGATTGAGTGTGCTAGGATCGTTGCCTAAGACTTACCTTTTTCAAGACTTACCCGGTAAGGAGGGGTTTGACCCTTAGGTAGTGGCCGGTTTATGTAGAATTCCCGTTCTTAGGTTCCTTGAGACTTACCCGGTAATAGGACCTTAGGTGCGAGACTAGTAGATGCATGAGACTTACCCGGTAATTGCTTCCATTAGAGAAACACCCAACTCTGAGCAACCACAACCTTCCTTTGATCTTTAGAAGCATGAGTCCATTGTCATAATCGGAATTCTGAATCTCTAGAATCCGCTTTCTTACCTCTTATCTCTCATATTTGTGTGTGTGCGTTTGCTTGTTTGTTTGTGTTGATATATTTGTGATCCTTGTTTGATCACCAAAAACCAACCAAAAATATTGTGTTTTGCAGTTTCTTTATTCCTCATCTCATCTTACTATAGATTTACACTATATTTGATCATTGAATGACTTGATTTCACCTTAGTCCTTTTGTTCGACCTCGGAATACTTTCCTTTCCTACAAAACTATCCGTACACTGCGGGTTTCGCTAGGTAGTTTAGGATTTTAGTTCGAGTTTATAAATGTAAAGCTTTTTGTGCTACATTCTTAGCGTAACAAGTTTTTGCGCCGTTGCCGGGGACTAGGTCTAGATTAAGTCATTTGATTTTGATTGCTTTTAGTGTTTGTCTTTCTTGTTACTTTTGATCTTGTGTTGTTTTTGTCTTTGCCTTTTCATGTTTGCCATAGACGGATTGTACTTCCAAGACAACCTTGACGACATGGAGTATGAGGGATGAATGGAAAGCCAAGATCTAGGACCTCTCCATGATGAGTTTGAGCATTGGGAGGAGTTTAATGCATATCATGAGTCCCGTGATCAAGCTCACATGACTACATTACCTCATGAGGAAACTCACCATCAACTTCATAAAGATCGATTGGAATCAATTCTAGAAGAAATGTTGAGGAAGATGGATGATCTAGAGAGAAACCTTGCTTCCATTTCGAGTTCCCACATGGAGCTTGAAGCGGAAGTATTTCAAGAAGAAGAGGTTCACCATGAAGAGATCCAAGAATTGCCCGAATAAACCATGATCATTAAGGAACTTCAAGAAGAGTTGAATGAAACCTGGGAGCAAGTGAGGCTAAGGGATTTGGCCCTGAAGGATGAAAGAAGATTGAATTTAGAGAGAGAAGAATAGGAGGGAGATTGAGGAGATTAGGAATGCTCTTATGCTAGGAGATCCTACCATCCTTCAAGGCTTACCTCCACCTCCTTCACCTTTGGAGGAGTGCAATGAAGTGCTCTCACCCCCGGACGTCCTTGCCATCAACCCCATAACCACACTTGAAGAGCTCACGAGGGATGAGGAAAACAAAGAGAACCACGGCCTATCTGGCACTTCCACGCATGTGGATTTGCCCGTGGAAACCTCTGTTGCAAAGAACCCTAAGTTGATTTCAACTCCTTCCAATCCTTTCTTGCTTGCCCAGAGTACACACGAAGATTAGAGTCCCTTTCCTAAGGAGTCCCCCATGTTGAATGAAGAAGGCAAGGATGATGGATCCATGATGGTTATGAAGCACTTCAATGAAGGATTTTTTCCAAGAATCGGCTTTCTTCGGATCATAGAGGATGAGGATGACAAGCGTTTCACTAGTGTGACCGCGGAGTACAAATTGCCTAAGTATGGGGTGACACCTATGGTTGCAACTTCATACTATCATCAAGGGAGCGGTGATGAAGGAGTCTACTACTCACCGGTGAAGAGAGAACTTAAAGCTTATTTGGGCATCAAGTGGCCCGTGCTTGTCATCATGGATGCCGGAAAGCGATGGTTGCTTGGACTCCTCAAGCAAACCATGGTATTCGAGGTGGATTGACATATCCACGGAGTTTGGTCAAGCTAATGACCTAAAAGAAGCGCTTAATGGGAGGGAACCCATTGGTACAACTTTTTCCCTTTTCTCTTTCATTTTCGTTTTTGTTTTTGTTTTTGTGTGTTTTTGTGTTTTGTGTTTTTTTGTAGATTTTAGGTAATGAGGAAGCCTTGCAAGGCAAGTTGATGATGATGATCCCATTTTCAACCATGGGTGGAGCGGACGTGAGACTTGGACGGCTTGAGGTGTCTTTGTTGGATGGAAGAGCTCCCATCTTGCATACACCTTGGCGCGGGTCTCGACGCCGGAATGACTATGAAGAGCTCTCTACCATGCTTGATTGATCATCCTTCACCACCACTCAACCTGAGTGAACCAAAATACCGAAAATACCATTTTTACATTGTGAGGACTTCTTTCACTCTTCTTTACTTGATTTGCACATTGGGGACAATGTATTTCTAAGTATGGGGTGGGGTTTTCATGATTCTTAGCATGGCATGATTGCATCTAGGATAGTTTCGTTTTATTGTCACACGTTTTGTTTCATGTTTTGTATTGTACATATTTATCTTCAAAATTCCAAAAAATCGAAAAATTTTAAAATTTGGTGCTTCCTAGTTTGGATATGACCCTTATGATGAGATTATTTTGTGAATTGGCTATGGATGGTCTTGTGTGTTGAATGGATTTATACATATGTGGACTTGAAATACTTCTCTTGAATCCTATGTATGAATTGTGATTATGATGTTTGCCTTGATTGGATTGGGGATTGATGGTCGAAATTACATTCTAGTTCTTGCACATCATCTAGGAATGATTAAGGAAATTCATCTCTCTTCTTCTCATCTTGATCATGTTGTTTGAGCACCTCACTTGATTAAAAATTTGACCTCTTTTGACCCATCCGGGAATAGGAGCATGCTAGTGTGTTGAGTGTGTGAAAAGCAAGTATGGGGTGGTGAAGTTGATGTTTGAATTTTGTGAATGAAGTTGTTGAAAATATGTTGTGAAAAGTGTAGAAAAAAATATATTGGGGACTTTGGTTTTGATGACGAGTAACTCGTCACCATTCACATAATCGGGTGTTTGTGCCTTGCCAAAGTCGGATAAACCGAATGTCCTAACGAGCCTTGGTATGTGTCCCCGGTGTGAGGCACCTCGGAAAAATTTCGAGGTCCGCTAATCACCAAGGTTTCGGCTTTTGTACACCAATGCCATTGTCTCAAAAATAAGTGAAAGAAAATGAAAAAGAAAAAGAAAAGAAAGAAAAGAAAAAAAAATATTAAAAAAAAAAAAAAAAAAAAAGTAAAAATAAAAATACACTTTGGTGGATGAAGTATAAATGTGAAATTGTGGTTGTTTAGTTCCTTTCCCGGATTTGCACCACATGACCTTAGAAAATTCCCACCTTACCATCACGTTTCTTTGCCTCTTCTTTCTTAAGTCTTTGTCACCTATTTGCACATGTGTATGACTTAGTGATCTATATTGGATATTCTCATGATCATCTTGACTTCATCATTTTTTACCTTTCATGCATGCTTTCGGGTTAAGTATGATTGTCTTTCCGTGTCTTCATTCATTTAATACAAGATTGCTTATGCATTGCCATGAAACATCACTATGAAGGTGATCCATCTTTAGAAGAACAACTCCAAAAATATTTTTCTGTTTTTCTGCATTCATAAATCATGCCATCTCGTAGCCTATAGTTGGACCTTGCTCGGGGACGAGCAAGTGCTAAGTATGGGGTATTTTGATGACACAATTTATGACACTAGTTTAGGCACTCTTTTAGATAGTTTTCCTTCCCATTCATGCATGTTTCCGCATTAGTTCGTGGCGTTTACACTTAATTCATGTATTGTGTCGAGATAGACGTCTACACGGACTTTTGCATGTTTTGTAGGTATTTTGGGAGCTTTTGGAGCTTAATCGATACATCAGGGGATCGTTCCTTGTGATGACACATTTCCGGACTCATTGGGAAGCAAGTTAGGAGCAAAGGAGAACACATGGGACCTTGTTGGTGCATGCCTTGCACCAACTCGTGATTCAATGATCCAAAGAAGGCTGAGGCACCAAAACCACGGTCACTAAGACTTCCATGGGCGTGGAAATAGGCCGTGGTTTCTATCTGGAGCACCTTGACACGTGTCCCACGAAATCTTTGGCCAACTCTTGCTCTTGGTGGGGTATTTAAGTGATCTTTGCAGGCTGTGATGAGAGGATGGAGCTCTCTCTCTTCCCTTTTGACCTAGTTTCTTCCCCAAAACACTTCTCCATTGTAGCCTCTCTTCCAAGCACCCATTGTGGGTCTTCTTGGAAGAGATTAGTGTAGATTTTCGTTTTAAAGTGAGATTAGAGTGGTTTTGAGTGAGGTTTCCATTGTTGAAAACTTGGAACAGCTCTTGGAGCCTTTGTAAGATTTGGTAACTTCTATTCTAGCTTTTAATGTCTTTTCTTTGGATTATTCTTCATTATCTAGCCATGACTTGCAAGCATGCTCTATTTGGGAAGTTTGATCTTGAAATGTATGTTGTTGGCTGAATAGTTGTGATTCTAGGGTGAAGGAATGGTGTTTATGCTTTGGACTATGATTGTATGGACTACCATGTTAGCTTAGGATCGATTTGTGTTCGAGACCCCAACTCAGTGTAGAATCACGGCCTGTTCTTCATGGTTCCACGGCCGTGGTTTCCATGATCCACCCGTGGTTCTCTCCGTTGTGCTTGTATTGATGAATCTGGATGTTAGGATGTAGATGTGTTGAAATCCTAGTGTTTGTTGAGACTTACCCGGTAATATCCTCTCTTAGTTACTTAAGATGATGAACACTAGGTAGTAGTGAGCCAAAAAAGCCGCTATTGGATTGAGTGTGCTAGGATCGTTGCCTAAGACTTACCTTTTCCGAGACTTACCCGGTAAGGAGGGGTTTGACCCTTAGGTAGTGGCCGGTTTGTGTAGAATTCCCGTTCTTAGGTTCCTTGAGACTTACCCGGTAATAGGACCTTAGGTGCGAGACTAGTCGATGCATGAGACTTACCCGGTAATTGCTTCCATTAGAGAAACACCCAACTCCGAGCAACCACAACCTTCCTTTGATCTTTAGAAGCATGAGTTCATTGTCATAATCGGAATTCCGAATCTCTAGAATCCGCTTTCTTACCTCTTATCTCTCATATTTGTGTGTGTGTGTGTTTGCTTGTTTGTCTGTGTTGATATATTTGTGATCCTTGTTTGATCACCAAAAACCAACCAAAAATATTGTGTTTTGCACTTTCTTTAATTCTCATCTCATCTTAGTTTAGATTTACACTATCTTTGATCATTGAATGACTTGATTTCACCTCAGTCCTTGTGTTCGACCTCGGAATACTTTCCTTTCCTACAAAACGATCCGTACACTGCGGGTTTCGCTAGGTAGTTTAGGATTTTAGTTCAAGTTTATAAATGTAAAGCTTTTTGTGCTACATTCTTAGCGTAACATCTACTTTGATTAAAGCTAAAACACAACGACCTTAGTTTTTAGCCTTGTCAGAAACTCTTCATCTAAAGGGATTAGAAGGCTAAAGAAGGAAAGAAACGCAAAAGCACGGGTCAACAAGGTTAAGGAAAACGGGTGAGGCCGCCAAACCGGCGGGGTGGGTCCTCAGGACTGCAAGGGCCGCACCGCACCTGTGGTGAACTAAACCGCAGGGGGGTTCCCCTAAAAACTCAAGGCTCTTACACTAGAGGAGTAGCACCTATGTAGATACAGGATAATATGACTCGAGTAGCATTGATCCAAGAACGGATGCTAACAATACAGAGTCGTTAGAAGTCTTATGCAGGTAAGAAGCGTAGACCTCTAAAGTTCAGAGTTGGAGCTCAGGTTTGGTTGAGAGTATCCCCGACACAAAGTGTTAGACATTTTGGCATCAAGGGGACGTTGAGTCCTAGATACGTTGGACCTTACGAGATTCTTGAGCGAGTTGGAGAGGTAGCATACAAACTTGCTTTACCACCGAGACTAGAGGGTGTTCACCTAGTCTTCCATGTGTCTCAATTACGGGAGTACATACCAGACCCGAGACAATTGTCAGCCATGGGGATTTAGTAGTCGAGCCAGACCATACGTTCGCAGAGCATCCGGAAGCTGTATTAGAGCGTATTACGAGACGCTTGCGATCGAAGAACATACCGATGATGAAGATTCAGTGGTCTAGACGAGGAGAAGATGAGGAAACTTGGGAGACAGAGGATAATATCTAGAGGAACTATCCAGAGTTTTATGCTGAGTTGGATGTACCTTTAGCATAGTTGTTGCGTTCAGTTTCCTTATGCTGAGTTTTGCGTATGCTTATGTGACGTTTTGAGCTATGTGCCCCGAGAGGGAATTTATGAGTTGAGTTCGGTGTTTATGCGTTGTTGTTGTTTGATCTTACGGGTTGTTACAAGTTTCGGGACAAAACTTCTTTATAGGGGGATCTGATGTAACAACCGGTTTCTGGCTATCATCGCCCCCACCGTGAAAGTGGCCGCTCCAGCGGCAATCTAGGGACTGTCACCGCCCCCGCGGTGACAGTGGCCGCCCCTGTGTCCAGCCGCGTCACGGCAAGGTCGAGCCGTGGGTGCGATGGTCCCTAGATCGCGAGATCTTCTTTCCGTTTTTTATTCTATCTTGTTTCCTTTGACAAAAGATCCAATCTTCTATCTTGTGAACCGTTTTCTTCCGTTATTGAAACCCAAAATTTACTTTACATCTTCTCCCTATAGTTCCCTATAAAATCCTGTCTTATCTTCCTTTTTCCATTTCTTGCTTCGTTCTTCAAACCTCGAAAGTTTCAGCCTTCCTTCTTGTGGTTCCTTGTTGGACGTGTAAGTCTTCTCACTCTTTGTTTCTCCCCCATGTTCATCAGTTGTTGCATGCCTTTCCCTTTTGTTTTGCTTTCTCCCTTCGTTCTTCCTTTTCTTCTTCACAAGAATCAAGTTCGAACCTTGATTCTTGTTGGTTGTTCCGTTGTTGATATGTTGATGTTCACATGCTCCCTTGGTCGAGTTGTGATGTGTGTGTGTGATGGGAGAAGCAGGATTTGAGTCCTTCTATCGAAGCAGAAGAAGAGCTTTCTGCACCGTAACCGCCCCCGCGTCTACACAGACCACCCCTGCAGATCATGCTCAGTTCCGCCCTTCCAATGTTGTCCAGCCACCCCTGCGGTTTTCTTGTAGTCTCCCCGTCTTTGGTGAGTTAATTCCTTCCTTGGTTCTCTCATTCCTTTCCTTGGCTTGTGTTGATGATGTTGTCCCTTAGTGATTTGTAAGACTAGCGTTTGTGATCCTAGCTTGTGTAGATCTCTTAGAGATCATGGAGACTAGAAGTTATAGACTTCTAGCAATCGTTTAGATTCCTAATTCCTTATGTATTGTTTATGCAGGAATTCCTTCCTTTCCTTTGGGAATACTGAGTTGTTGCTGAGTTACTTGAGTAAGGTAAGTCCCTTGGACTTACTTAGATGCGTTCCGTATATTGGATTGATTGTATTGGCTTGTTTGTGTTGTTGTTTGTTGTTATAATGGATAACCGGACTAGGGTTGACCTCTTTTTCCTTAATTGGCCCAAGTGTATTATAAACGGGCAATTACCACTTGTCGAGTTCAAACTGGGGAAACTAGGAGGTGCTCTTGCGACTAGTCCAACATGTGACTGAAGGATGCATACGTTTTATTCGTGTTGGTGAAAGGGGATAGAGGCGAGATCGTAGCGATTCTTGTGTGACAACATATGTTGAATTAGTAAAGGGATTAACCTTAATAAAAGATAATAACCGGTTGAGTGCGAACATGCTATATGTTTATATTACCTTATGTGTGTTTGTGCCTTTATTATCTTTCTGATATCTAGAAAGTTAGCTAACAGTTTATACCGATGTTATAGATGCCTTGCAGGATATAGGTGTTGCTGAGTGATCCGGACGGTGCGGTCAGCTGGGGTTCCCGTACAATATTGGACGGGATCGGGTTTATATTTCTTTTGTTTCTTTTACTTTTGTTTTAAACTTGGTTATAAGTCTTTGACACTTTCCTTTGTTATAACCTTTAATTTTATGAGTAGTTTTTGTTTTCATTTATTTGTGAATTGTTGTAAGATCCGATGTTGTCGTTGCTACTCTGAGGGTCGAGACCCATTGTGATTTCCTAGCCCGTAACGCTTCGAATTCCCAAAACTTAGGGTGTTACAATTATATTGATGAGATTTTGTGTGGTGTAGTACTTATGCATGCTTGTCATATTTTGCTAGGTCACCCTTGGCAATTTGATCGGAAAGTGGAGCATGATGACCATACAAATAAGTATATGCTCACATTCAATGGTAAAACTAAAGCCCATGACTCCTTTACAAATCATTGAAACCTATGAAAAACAAAAGATGGAAAGCAAGGATCGAGCGTTGGACAAAGAAACGGACGAAAGACATCCCAATAGAGAATCTCAGCTAAACTGTGAAATCTCGGCTGAGATTCCTGAGTCTCGCCCGAGATTACAAGAATTTCGACCCCTACAGCCAAAGTTGTTCCATCTTTAAGAGATCTTCTAGTTTCCAAAGGAAAATTGAAGATTTAGCATCCACCCATGAATCTTCAAGTTATACCTTTTAAGGAAGGGATTGCAGCCTATTATTAGTTTTCATCATCTACAATGATTTATTAATGTTCAATGGACATCTCGGGCATTCCAGAAACAAAATCTTGCCCGAGATTGTTGTATTTCGACCGATAATTCCTATGGTTGAGTGTTGCGGATAACATGTTCAAAACACAAGTGTTATAAACTTCTACGGATCCTCAAGGAGAGTTGTGTATACTGAAGTCTTTACCACAACAAGACTTGAGTTCCTATATGACTAGTGGTGAACATGGTGCGGATTTAAGCACGAATCCTTCTCAAGAAGGGTATAATATGGGACCATCCTCGACGCCAAATATACAAGGACCAATCACAAGATCAAGGTACAAAAGGATCCGAGACGAGATTCTATCAAAGACAATCATGGAACTAATGAAATGAATAATATCGGCCCTAAGACAGAATCTTGGCCGAGATATAAAAAAAGATTCCAAGTCTGTCGAGACTTATAAGATCCTTTGAACATCTTACTTATCTTCTAGTAATTTTAATACCTTTTTTATCTCTCAACATTCAAAAGGTATCTTTTTCTTTTGATCCTATCTTCTAGGATTATTTTTAGTGTTTCTTTTTAGAGGAATCTCTCCTATAAATTGTAGAACCGCAAATCCGTAAGACTTGTAGTGTCACGGAGCTAGGATCTCACAATGGATCCTAACCCTACCTGATAATAAGTTCATGGGATCTTACAACAAGACACAAATAAATATAAAACATCCTTTATAAAACATAAACATTAAGTACCATAATACAAACAAAACCCCACAACCGAGTATAAAACATCATCAACAAATATATACATAACCCAAAAACCCATAACATCCTAGATGTACGGAAGTCATCGGCTGATCACTCCTCCAAATCACTCTTGTAAGAGCCTAGTTGTTGAGTTGTTGAGAGAGTGAGTCGAGGACCCAGATTAGGCCTAGACCGCCCCTGCATGACCTTGTAGGCGACCCTGCAGTTTGTCTGGGTTGCCCCTGCGGCTCACAAAGTCCGCCCCTGCATGACCTTGTATGCGTGCTACTGAGTGATCTAGCATAGTGGCAGGCCGAGGACCTCTCGTACATAGGATGTTGTGTGCTTTTGGGTTTGTTTACCTTTCCCTCCTGCGTGAGGATGATCTTTTGTAACCTCCTGTGTGAGGGTGTTATGGTTTATACTCGGTTATGTTGTTTTACCTTTTGGTTGTACAGTTTATAGAGTTTTCTGCATTTGTGTTATATCTGTCAATGTCATGTTGTAAGGTCCAGTGAACTTGTTGTCAAACTAGGGTCAGGATCCATTGTGAGATCCTAGCCCAATGCGGCACTCCGAGTCCCGCGGATTCGGGGTGTTACAGAGTTGTTATCAGAGTCTTAAGTTGACAACAATGGCACTTGCTACCTGCAATAAGGTTTGATATGTAAAATAAACAAAACCCGAAAGGGGTCTGATGTTTTCAAAAGGTTTTTGGTTTTAAATATTGTTTGGGTTAGAATGTACGAGAAGTCGCCACTTTTGCTATGGATCTTTGCAGTATAGATATGTATATATGTATTATGGATCATGTATTGCTAGTCCACTGACGAGTCTTCTGAGGAAGACTACCATATTTGTGTTGACTGACAAGTGTGCCTAGAGTTCTGAGGAGTTGAAGAGGCATTTTACTTCTGCTCCTGTCTTTGCACAGCTAGAGGGTTCTGATGACTTCGTGGTCTACAGTGATGCATCCAAGATAGGCTTGGAATGTGTGTTGATGCAGAGAGGCAGAGTGGTTGCTTAGGTGTCTAGACAGCTAAAGACGTATGAGGAGAACTACCCGACCCACGATCTGGAGTTGGCAGCAGTAGTTCATGCTTTGAAGATCTGGAGACATTACATGTATGGTGCACCTATCAGATCTTCACATACCATAAGAGTCTGAAGTAGATTTTCACGCAACGGGAGTTTAATAACCGCCAACGTCGATGGCTTGAATTGATCAAGGGCTTTGACCTTAAGATTTTGTATCATACTGGGAAGGCGAATGTTGTAGCCGACGCCTTGAACAGGAAGACATCTCGAGAGAAGGCGATTGCCAAATTGACCGTATAGCCTCAAATTCAGAGGGATCTAGCTTGGCTAGAGTTGGACATCCAGTTTCTTGATGAGGATGCCCAATTATATGCTGATGACATGAATTATAACCTATATTTAGGCATGTTTTAATATAGATTTTCCCTTTATTTTGCACACGAAATTTTATTGCATTTGTAGGTAATTTGGCAAATTATGGAGCAAAATAACATATTTATGGAGTAAGCCTTGAAGCGGCACAAAAAGGAGCATAAAAGGAAATTAGGACGCGTCAAAGTATCTTCTGATACTGTTTGTCGCGCCAAAGTATTTTTTGATACCGTCTGACGCGCCAAAGTATTCTCTGATACCGTGTGCCGCGGCCCAAAGTATTTTCTGATACCAGCAGACTCGACTTCTTTTCAGCCCAAATATTGAGGGTTTTACCTTTAAACCATAGATTTATCCCTACAAATATTCGATAGCCTTCAACATTGAAGGGGAGCAAAAATCTCCAACTTGGAGACCTGGGACGGCTTGCATCTAGCGCATTTCGAGGGCAATGCTTAGGAAGATTATATTGCGTACAGGGAAGATTCGGAGAATAACGCATTTGAAGATTGCGGACCTGGAGAAAGATCTTAGGGTTTCGATTGAAGACTGATTGACATCCCGTTCTTCTTTGTTCCTTGAGTATTGTGAGAGATTCTTATTCTATTCCCTATACATTGAACACATTGGCAGATTATTGGTTTTATTGATATTGATTTCGGTATTTTTCATTAAGGTTTCAAACTTCTATTCTTTATTCCTTTCTTATTTGATTGTTGATTTTACAATGATGATTATTGGCTAAAACTATTGAGCGATTCTAAGGTGAAGGGTTGATAGTTGTGGCATAGATGTTGATAGATTGAACTTAAATAGGTTTGACCCTGAGAGTTGCGAGAAACCTCGTCGTCGACCTTTTCCACGGACGTGGTTCCTCAAGATTCAGTCGTGGTTTCCTTTGTCGTACGTACTTTGCTTTTGCTTTGATCCAAAGTTAAAGATTTGCTTTAATCTAGCCGTGGCTTACCTTTTCTAGGTAGTAGTGAGACTCAACATCCTCTATTTCGGTTTCGAGTGTCAAAACCTTAACCGTTTTGGCTTATCTTTGATTCCCTTGGGTTTGGGCATGGGTGTTTGAGAGTAATTCTTATCCTTTGATCCTTTCTATACTGCAGCCTCAACAACCTTGATAGAGAGAGCCTTTGGGTGAGACATATGGGTTTTGAAACTTCACCATACGATTCCCTACCTTGGATACACCTTTACAATTCCGACTCTGTCCTTATATCCTTAGAATATCTTGAATCAATTGCCATAATTGGATACCTAAATCTTTAGAATCATTGTTTTCCTTATCATCTTTACAAAAGCTTTTTGATTTGCGTGACAATTTGTTAACTGAATTTAATCCCCCCAAATCCTTGAGTTCGATACTTTGGAATTCTTGCTTTACTATGCCGATCTGTACACTACGGGTTCGCTTTGCTTTGATTTCAGTTTTATAAACTTTAAGACTTTGTGATGCACATTTTTGAGCGAACAAGTTTTTGGCGCCGTTGCCGGGGATTTGGTTTAGGCCAAATTCGGTTTTCGGTTGTCGGGCTTGGGAGCTTTTGCTTTTTCTTTTAATCTTTTGGTATGAGTTTTTGAGTTTTCAGATTTTCCAATGGATAGAAGGAGCTTTATAACAGCGAGGAACGAAATATGGAGCCTCAGAGCTGAACTTAACGAATCTTTGGAGCAACATATACTTAGGAACAAATCCTTGGAAAGAGAGAGATGGGGAAAGAAAGAGGTAGCTAAATTGAAGGAGTATAGATATTTGCTGCATTATTTTTAATTTTTTTTCATTGAACAAAATGAAAGAGAGGAAGCCATTAAAAAGGAGCTTGAAATTTGGGAGGAGCTCTATACCGCTCGCGAGGTATATGAACAACCTCTTGAAGATCAACTTGAATCAAAGAGCAAGCAATCAATAAAGGATCTCGATGATCTTGAAAGAAAATTGATCATTGCTGAAATTGCTCGACTAGAGGAGAAGTGCGACGAAGAACTCCAAGTTTTGAGCATTCCTCCTATCGAACCCGATGTTCCTCCACAAGTTCTTGAAGAAGAAGAAGAAGAAGAAGAAGAAGAAGAAGAAGAAGAAGAAGAAGTGGAGAACCTTAGCCAAATTAATGAAATCGTGGCCAAGGTTGAAGAGGATCCAGCTGAGTTGGGATATATTTCATGTGTGGATCATCATTCCAACTTGAAACTTGTCTCAAGCCTTGAAGAACTTTACAAGGTACATTCTTTTACTTCCTTTGAAATTCCTATTAAAATTTCTATTTTTTTCAGGAATGCATCAGAGAGTTGGAGGTCTCTTCCAAAAGAAGCTCCTAAGGTGAAGATGAAACCTCCAATAAAACAGTTGGAAGTAGATGCTCCTTGGACTACAAGGAGTAAATTTGGCAAGCGCTTCAACGCTAATGCCAATAAGTGTTTCTTCTTCAAGTATGGGGTCATTCACATGACGAAGACCATACATCATCCCCAAGCAAGATATGGGGAAGCTAAGAGGATTCATGAGAAACTGATTTCTCGATCCAGGAAAGAATGGGACACAGGGCTAGATTATGTCCAATTAAAATGCAGGAAAGCTAGGAGGATTCCGGTGAGAATCAAACCGTACAAGCTTGTACGTGGAAGATCTTACCATTTGCCCGTAAAATTAAGAACCGGAACCTTCTTGGAAGAGCTCTATTGTGATTTGAAGAGCAATCCAAGATGTTCAAGGTGCATTGCGTCATCTATGGACATAGGTCCAGCTAGCGACGTTAAACCAAACGCTTCTTGGGAGGCAACCCAAGGTAATGCATCTGTTTCCCTTTTCTTTTTCCTTAGGATAGTTAGTTTGTTTGTTTTTGCTTTTGCTTTGTTTTTGTATTCCTCGATGCTCTCGGTTCGTTTGTGTCATGGATCGCACAAACTAGGTATAATTCTTGAGGAATTGATGGAAAAAGGCGATACAAGTGTGCCTAAGGATGTCTTCGAGGAACAAAAGGCAAGAAATCGACTTACCAAAAGAAGATCGGTCGATTTAGGCTTCACAGCAAGTCGATTTTTGGCAACAGAAAAAATAATCGACCAAAAAATCGACCCCCTCATAAACAAACGGTCGATTTTTTGCCTTAGTTAACAAAAATAGAAGAAAATTGGGCCGATGAAAAACTCGGCCGATTTTTTTAAATCTGGGTCGATTTTTTTTTAAAAAAAATAATTTCTTTTTTTAAAATTTTTCGGCCGAAAAACCGATTGAAGTATTCAGAGTTCCCTATTGAGCTTATATAAATTCCCACCACCACCGCCCGATTGATGATTCGCATTGCCTGAATCGTCATCTTACATTGTGAGTATTCTTTTCCATATTTTGTTTTCTTCACATTGGGGACAATGTGAATTTAAAGTATGGGATGGAGGTATTTGCAATACCATTTGCATGTTTTATGTCTTGCAATTTTTTGATTTTGATAAGTTTTTAAAAAAAATTTGTGCTTCTAGGATGGATATGATCTCTATGATGAATATTGTTTTGTGGAATAGCTATGATGATTCTTATATGTTTGAATTGATTTATGACATATGTGGGATTTGAATACTTTGTTAGAATTTCATGCATGTTTAATTGCTTTCATTCTAAATCATGTTAAGTATTAAGGGTTGAAACCGCATGATAAGTTCTTACACTTCTTATTGAAATGATTAAGGCACCTCGATTTTCTTGCTTCTTCTTTATTCATTTAGCCCCTCAATGAAAATTTTTCCTCCTTTACCTATCCGGGAATTAGGAAGAGTGTAATTTTGGCATGTTTGATGTTGGAGGGTCATGAAAGAAAAAATCGTGCATTCAAAGTATAGAAAATAGGTTTTGGGAAGTCAATCTTGATGATGAGTAACTCGGCACCATTCATATAGCCGGGTGTTTGTGTCTTGCCAAAGTCGGATTAAGCGATATTCCTAATGGATTATGGTATGTGCATCAAGGGTTTAAGGCATCTTGAAATTGAGAAACGCGGATCTCCTAGGCTTCGATTTTTGTGCACCGCTGTCCATACTTCCAAAAAGTAAAGTCGAAAAAGATTTTTGTGTTGAAAAGGGAAAGCAAAGCTCTCAATGGTGGTTGATTCAAGTTGTTAAAAAATAAAAAGTTGTGTTGTGTTGTTCCCTTTTCGCGTATTTTTGCATCACATTACCTTATGAAAGTCCCACCTATTCACATTTCTTGACCTTTGCTTGAAAGTCCTTAAGATCTTTGGATTATTGTTTGGCTTTGTGGTCTAAATTGGATTCCTCGTGATTGATTTTGATATATTGCAAGTTATAATGCATGTCATGATTTTCTTACAAAGTGTGATTATCCTTTACCTTTGTGAGCTAGTCTAATTCCCTTAGGTTGAGTGATTTGTTTGAGAGTATAATCCTTCCCTTAGATCTCTATCTTATCGAGACTCAACATCCTTTATTTAGAGCCTTTGGGTTGGGTAAAGTGGGTAGTGAAACTTCACCGTTCGCTATCCCGTTTTAAAACATATTTCCTTTGCAATCTCCACTCTGTCCATAGATCCTTATAAGTGTTGAATTGAAAAGCACATTAGGCTACTTATCTCTAGAATCTAAGTTTTCCCAATTCTTGCATACATATTTGTTATTTCTACTATAATTGCAATTTGTCTTAGCTAGATTGCTTTTATCGATTTAATTTCACTAAGTCCATGAGATAGACCTTGGAATACTTGCTTATCTTGCGATTGATCCGTACCCTACGGGTTCTCTATTTCTTTTATTTTTGGAATAAATTTAAAGCTTATTTGCACACACACTTTTGAGCGAACAGAAGGCGTACCCGCGGGAAGGAAGAGGCGCAGGGGCAGTGAAAAGTTACAACAAAGCCGCGACAACAGCGGCCGAAGCCGCATGAGCTGTGACAAGCTCTAGCCGCAGGGGCGGAGATTGCAAACCGCGGGGGCGGTTTTCTTGACAAAAGACAACTTTCAAGAGTTGTGCAACCGATCCAATCTCCAACTCTTCACCACTCCACCTCAGGAAGTAAACAAGGATAAAAGCAAAACATATACATATAAACACATATCCAAAATGTCCATAACTCATCGCAAGATCCAAACCTTGTTGAAATCACAAGTAAAGGGGAAAAAAGAAAGAAAGAAGAAAAGAGGCTTACCCTCTTCTGCAGTTGAACCCGAACAGGATAACCCTAGGCTATGATCCCTTCAATAGACTACAACAACCTTAGTAACATCAACACAACATCATCCTTATGCTTACTCCAAGACTTGAATATTATCAAGAATGAATCAAGAAGAAGAAATCAACATAAGAAGAGAGGACAAGAACGTGAGAGGAAGAAAGAAAGGAAGAAGGTTGGAGAAGCAAAACCCTCATCAGAGGCGAGAGATGGTAACTTATAAGCAAAGAAAGCAAAAAGCATCGGTCAAAGAAGACGGATGACCACCTCCTTTGCCGCGACCGCAGCCCAATAGAGTCGCGCCTGCGGTGGCCCGCATCTGCGGGCAAGAATCGGTGCGGTCACGGGGTCCTAAGAAAGAAGAGGTTATCACATTAGATCCCCTTAAAAATAAGTTTCGTCCCGAAACTTGAACAAACCCAAATCCTCTCAGACCCATATGCCGAGGTATAAACACTCAATATTACGGAGGCATAACATCTCCAATAATCCTAAACTCATCCCAAAGGCACGGAGGTATCACATCTCCGGCAATCTAAGCCCAACATGAAGGTACGGAGGTAAAACGTCTCTGGCAACATAATACTAACTCTGAATTACGTAGGTAGAACATCTACAACAAGCTATAATCATAACACAAAGGCATGGAGGTAGAACATCTCCGACAACTATAATCACAATGATAGCATGGAGGAAGAACATCTCTAGCAAACTCATAACTCGATGGCATGGAGGAAAAACATCTCCAACTACTAGGATCATAACGATAGCGTGGAGGAAGAACATCTCCAGCTAACTACGCTCATAACTCGTGTTAGCAAAACAATATCTAGTAAGATCACACAAATCATAATCTAGCATGAAGGAAGTATCATCACATAATCACATCATCATACAATTCAGAAAAATATAACTAAGACTCTCTCGGTAAGTTTACAAGTGCAGCTATCTCTACCTAAACCTCGGGATAGTTCCTCTAGATACTATCCTCTGTCTCCCATGTTGCCTCATCAAGTCCTCGTCTAGACCACTGTATCCTTATTATAGCAATGTCCTTCGAGCACAAGAATCTCATACCTCGCTCTAGGTTTGCAACGGGATGCTCAACAAACGTGTTGTCCGGCTCAACCACTAAATCCTCATAATTGATAATGTGTCTCGGATCTGGTATATACCCCCTCAGCTAAGACACATGAAATACAGAGTGAACACCCTCTAATCTAGGTGGCAATGCAAGACGGTATGCCAACTCACCGACTCGCTACAGAATCTCAAAAGGGTTGACATATCGGGTACTCAACTTCCCCTATATGCCAAATCATGTGACGCCTCGGGTCTGGGATACTCTCAACCATACATGAGCTCCAACTCTGAACTCTAGAGGTCGACGTCTCTTTTCTGCATTCGACTTCTGGCGGTTCTACGCAACCAGCATCCTCTCTCTGATAAATGCCACTCGGGGCAATATCATCCTTGATCTGCCCAAGAGCTATACCGCTAATATTTCTTGGCTCATCCTAAAATAAAGATGTACAGCACCTCCGTCCTTAAAATGCCTCATAAGGGGCCATCATGATCGATACATGACAACTGTTGTTGTACAAAAACTCAACTAACGGGAGGTAATCTTACCACACTTGTCCCCAATCTAGCACGCAAGCTTCCAACATATCCTCCAGGGTCTGAATAGTCCTCACGGACTGACCATCCGATTGAGGATGGAAAGCCGTAGTAAAGTGAAGGCTCGTACCCAAGGCAATATGCACCTGCTGCCAAAATTGTGTGGTGCAACGTCCATCTCGGTCAGACACAATGGTCCTCGGTAGTCCATGGAGTCTCACTATCTGTCTAGTGAACACCTCCGCTAAACGACTCACCGGCCATGTTTCCCGAATAGGGATAAAACGTGTCGTCTTTATCAGTCTATCAACTATAACCTTGATGGCATCAAAACTCCTACTCGGCCTCTAGCTGGTAACAAAATCCATGGAGATATCCTCCCACTTCCACTACGGTACTGACAGTGGATGAAGCTCTCCTTTAGGTCGATAGTGCTCTATCTTGACCTTCTGATAGGTTGCACACTGGGCCACAAACCTGGCCACATCAAGCTTCAGCCCGCCCAAATAGAATAAGCGCCTCACCCTCATACATCTTACTCGCACCGGGGTTCACTAAGTAAGGTGTAGTGTGGTCCTCCTACATAATCCTCTACCTCAGTTAAATATCAAAAGGTACACAAACGCACTCGCGGTCATGCGTTGGGTAATTCTCCTCGTACATCTTCAATTGTCGAGATGCATAGGCGATTACCCTATCGCGTTGCATCAACACACATCCCAAGCCAAGCTTAGATACATCATTAAAAACTACAAAATCACTTGTGCCTTCTTGTTGTGCTAAGATAGGAGTGGAACTCAATCTCCCCTTCATCTCCTTGAAACTTTGAGTGTACAACTCGGACCACACAAATATGGTAGTCTTCCTCAACAAGTTGGTAAGTGGTCGGGCGATCACAAAAAACCCTTCCACAAACCTACGGTAATATCCGGCTAAGCCAAGGAAGCTACAAACTTCCTTGAAATTCGTCGTAGTCGTCCATACTACAACAACTTCAATCTTCACCGGATCAACCTTGATCCCTACGGTGGAAACCCCAAGACCTAGAAAGGTCACCTTAGACATCCAAAACTCGCACATAGAGAGCTTGGCATACAACTCTCTATCTTGCAAGACTCGCAACATTGTCCTCAAGTGTCCTGCATGTTCGCCTCTGCTAAGAGAGTACACCAGGATGTCATATATGGAGACCACCACAAATTGATCCAAGAAGTCAATGAAGATGTCATTCATCAACTCCATAAAGACAGTGGGCGCATTCGTGAGCCCGAATGGCATCACTACAAACTCGTTGTGGCCATATCGAGTCCGAAATGCCGTCTTGGGCACATTTTGCTCTCTCACCTTCAATTGGTGTTATCCGGATCTTAGATCAATCCAGGAAAACACTGAAGCTCCCTGCATTTGATCCGAAAATTCATCAATGCGGGGTAGTGGGTACTTGTTCTTGATGTTCACCTTGTTCAGCTCTCGATTATCGATGCACAGCCTTGTAAGAGCCTTAGTCTTTTTGAAATTACGTGTCTATGCCTCAACTGAGACGCAGGTGCTAAGAGTGCTGAGTTATACCTGAACCGCCCCTGCAGCTATCTTGATCCGCCCCTACGCCTCCATGAGCTGCTCCTGCGGTTTGTGGTGTGTTGCACCCGGCGTTGTTGACCTTGACTCGTGCTTTTGGATGACTTCCTATATAAGCCATCCCTTTGCTTCTGGAGGAGGGTTTCTCATCTCTTCCAGCTCCATGTTCTCTCCTACGCTCTTCTTCTCTCCTTTTCCTTTGGATCTTCTTCTTGATTTCTTTTTGTTTTGGAGAGAGTTTTGTGTGGCCTTGGTTGTCGATGGTGATTGATGATGTTGTTGTGCTTGTGTCGAGCCATCCTTGAGGTTGTGGTGTGTTGTTCTTCCTCTGTTAGGGCTCAGCTGGTGAATTCTCCCTTTCTTTCTTCTTTTTTTCTTCTTTTCTTCTCTTATTCCTTTCTAGCTTAGGATTCCACAAGATTTGTTCTTGTGGCAACCTTCCAAGGCTTTGTTTGATGTATATATGTATGTAGATGGATTTATAGGGTTGTTGGCTGATGAAGGAGTGAAGAGGAGCTGAAGTGTGCAATATGCACACCAGCCGTCCCAACGCCTGGCCATGACGCAACAGCGCCGGCCAGATGCCGCCCCTGCGCCACCCAGGGCTGCCCCTGCGGTTCCTTGTGTGCAGCTCTTGCACCTTCCTTGCCACGTAGGTGTGTCTTGTTTCTGGGCTTGCCTAAGGATGGCATTGTCCCTTCCTTTCCTAGTGTGAGTTTGTAGGATCATGCTAGGTATAGATGAGAATGTGATGATGATGTTATGATATCATGTTATCCCATGTACGGCTTTGAGGATTTGCAGGATATGATGCTTAGGTTGATCATGATCATATGGATCCCTTGGGTCCAAGTGTGACCCCTCTGATTGATAGGAGATTGATATATCTCTATGCCTTGTTATCGGGTAGTGTTGTTATCTGGATTGAGGTTGCTCGTGGTTGATAGTATCAGAGGTTGAGGTAAGTCCGTAGGACTTACGTAGCTACCATCCTTATATTGCTTGTATGCATGTGTGATATGTGTGTTATATGCTTGATATGATAGCATGCGATGTCGATTATTACCGATCTATGTTTTATTCATAGCCCCCTTGCAGTGGCAGTGATAACCTTTCCCTATCATCTTGGAAGGAGTTGGAAGATTCTCTGACGTCAGGCCAATTCCTGGTATAAAGGAAGGGCACAACATCACTCCCATAGGGTACACGGGTTATGTGACCGATACTACTCCAGATGGCTAGCAGGCCTAGAGGCGAGGAGGATATGTTCCCCGTGTCACATAGTTTCATATATCTATCTATCTATCTATCTATATATATATATATATATATATATATATATATATATATATATATATATATATATATATATATATATATATATATATATATATATATATATACGATTTGAGTAAATAACCTTATATATAAAGATAATTAAAACGTGTAAATGTGTGACAACATGATGATGTGTTTATTCTTATATGACTTGTGTTTGTGCTTATGCATTACCTTATATATGTATGGTTCGCTAACGGTTTTATACTGTGTTGTAGATGCTCTACAAGAGAGCTGCAAAGTGATCCGGTAGGGTGACTAGCCTAGGATTTTTGTACATAGGTGTTGCATGTGTTTTGGGGTTGTTTTGTACATGTTGGTTATGTGACTGATACTACTCAAATCGTATATATATATATATATACGATTTGAGTGGATAACCTTATATATAAAGATAATTAAATTGTGCAAATGTGTGACAACATGATGATGTATTTATTCTTTTATGACTTGTGTTTGTGCTTATGCATTACCTTATATATGTATGGTTCGCTAACGGTTTTATACTTTGTTGTAGATGCTCTACAGGAGAGCTGCAAAGTGATCCGGAAGGGTGACTAGCCCAGGATTTTTCGTACATAGGTGTTGCATGTGTTTTGGGGTTGTTTTGTACATGTTGGTTATGATGTTGTTGTTGTTGTATACTCGGCTATGGTTTGGTATACCCTTTTGTTATACAGTTATATCGTTTTATGCATTTGTTTTTATATCTGTCAGTGCCATATCGTAAGGTCCAGTGAACATGTTGTCAGGCTAGGGTCAAGATCCACTGTGAGATCCTAACCCAATGTGACGCCTCGAGTCCCGCGGATTTGGGGTGTTACATCATCGATATGTCCTTCTTCCGCACGAAGGGGACCGACGCACCCCATGGGGAAACGCTAGGGCGGATAAAGCCCTTCTCTGCCAACTCCTCGAGTTGTCTCTTCAGCTCCGGTAACTCGACAAGCATCATACGATATGTTACCTTCAAGATCGGTCTCGTCCCGGGCTCTAACTCAATGCCAAAATCCACGCTCTGCTATGGCGGTAAGGTGGTTAGCTCGTCAAAAACTTCGGTGAACGCGCACACAATGGGAATGTCCTGCAATGTTGGACTCTCACCATCCTTCAATGCATACACTATAAGGCCTTGCAACCCTATGCAATCAACATCGCCACACAGACCGTGTTGATGACCGAACAAGATTTCCCAAGGTCCCAACCTCGGAAAACCTAAATATGACCCGTCGTGGTAGTGACCGGCATGATCCGTCTACCAATATCCAAGACCACATCATGGTGGTCCATCCAATCCATACCCATGATGACTTCCTCATGTTCTAACAACATGACAAAGAAGTCTACTAGTAAAACACAAGTCCCTAATTGAATGGGACAATTACGAATCTCGCGGGTACCTCTGACCCTATTACCACCGGGTAAGCCTATAATAAAGGTATCCCCTCAACCGTATCTAAAACCAAACACTCAATACATACATCGGAAATAAAAGAGTGAGTAGCAACTATATTAAAATG
This sequence comes from Fagopyrum homotropicum, assembly GCA_033239125.1. Classification (NCBI taxonomy): domain Eukaryota; kingdom Viridiplantae; phylum Streptophyta; class Magnoliopsida; order Caryophyllales; family Polygonaceae; genus Fagopyrum; species Fagopyrum homotropicum. The sequence goes on along the minus strand of BSWB01000008.1, from coordinate 56,770,115 downwards.
AACTCTAACATATAAACCATTAATACGAATGGTACTTGTAGCAGCTAGCGTTGGAAGTTCCTCAATGCTCCGTAACTCAAAAACGCGAGCATGTGATCCTCTAGTATCCGTGGTACCTCCGCCATGGTCTTTGCCTCTACACGGTCCTGGTATAGAACCCTTTGTAGCAGTATGATCTAGGACTCGTTGTTGTTGTCCCTGTGACTGATACTAAGACGACCTCTGATCGCCGCAGCAACACTAGCAGGAGAAGAACCCTGCTGAGATGAAGACTTGCCCTGTCGGCAATAAACAACTCGATGACCTGGTTTTCCACAAGAGAAACAAGTCACCACCAGTCGCGGGCACTCAAGCCGCATATGTTTAGAATCACCACAATTGAAAAACTACCGTCCCCTATCCGCAACCTGTGCGGTGGAGGGGGAACTATGGCGTCTTTGTATCCACCTTGAATCTGACGTTCCAACACTACCACTAGTCTAACCCGTCCTCTATCTCTTCTCAAACCCTCCGGTCTAAGAAGCTCTCCTATGCCCAGCTTGCTCTCGCTCATAAGCCGAGGCTTTGTCCCGATAATCTATTAGGGAATCACAGTGGAAATCCGCCATGTAGGAATGGGTACTCTCCCTCCATTTGAGGGAGAACAAATACAATTGTTGGTCCTCTAGAGGTGTAGTTGGACCCAGTAATACCAGCTCCTCCTGAAAGCTTCTGGTCGCCTCGGATATAGGAACGTCCATAAATCGAGCCTCTACAAAATACTATAGACATCATCTAATAGACGCAAGAGCTGAGACTACATGCCCAATCCATAACTCGGCCTCTAAGCCCACCTTTCCAATGAAAGGGGGTACTCCCATCTAGTGAAAATTCTTCAACCAGGAATCAGGTCATGGTCATCTAGGCTCCTCCTGAGCTCTAGAAACCTCAGTAGCTCGTACCGGTATGACTAGCACTTGAGTAGCTCCCTGGGACATCTCAGATGATCCCACATCTGCTGGTAAATCCGGGGAACGTCTACCTGCCCTAGCAGCCTTTTCAACTCGATGAATGTAAGGGTGTAATTCTAGTCCCCTCAGCGAGACATGATCTTAGTCATCTAACTGTACTGGCCGAGATCTCTATCTCGTTGTTATCTCGTTCCCAGTCTCAGGAACGACGCTCTCAACAACCTCCTCGGGTCTATCCTCCACTACAGGCAAATCAACAATGGGAACTTGTCCCTGACCTATAACTACTGGAGGAAGAAGGGGTCTACCAAGTCCACATGCACATGCATTCTAGTATGTATATATATATATATAACCAAACTACTAAGATCCATGGAAGGAGTGATGGTACATTCTATCCCAAATCGATTGTGAACAGGGTTTAAAACCAAAACTAATTTTGAAAACTCAACCCCTTTCGGGTTATGTTTCTTTTATCCATTCGGCCTTTCACGAAGATAGCAAGTGCCATTTTTGTCAACCTAAGCCTCTAATACCATGTTTGTAATACCCTAAATCCCCAGGACTCGGAGTGTCACGGGGCTAGAACCTCACAATGGGTCCTGACCCTAGCGTGACAAAAAGTTCTTTGGATCTTACAACAAGGAACAAATAAATATAAAACAACCTTTATAAAACATAAACATTAAGTATCATAATTCATATAAAACGCCACAGCCGAGTATAAAACATCATCAACATTTATATACATAACCCATAAACCCATAATATTCTCGATGTACGGAATTCCTCGGCTGATCACTCCTCAAGATCACTTTGCAGTCTTCCTAACCTGCAAAGGATCTATAACACGGTATAAATTTGTTAGCTGACAATTCATATATAAGATCTTTTATAAGCACATATACACATCAAGACATAATAAACACCAAGCATGCTATAACACATTTACCCGTTTAATTATCTTTATAACATTATACACCCAAAACCATATATATTGTTGTGACACGAGAAGTATATCATTGTCGCATCTAGGTACCATAGCCACCTAGATTGGAAAATAAGCGCACTCCCCGTATACGTATGAGTGGTGAAGTACCCTGGCCGTAAACCAGGTATGGCCTTACCTCAGAGAACCTCTCAAGCTTCTTATAGAAAAAATGAGAAAGGTTATCACCACCCGCTTCAAGGGGGTCAATCATATGTCAGTAATAATCAAAATTGTTACTTGACAATTCATATATAAGATCATGCATACGCACATACATACATCAAGGCATAATAAAAACCAAGCATGCTATCACACATTTACCCGTTTAATTATCTTTATAACGTTATACACTCAAAACCATATTTATTGTTGTGAGAAGTATATCATTGTCGCCTCTGGATACCATAGCCATTTGGAGTGGAAACAGGCGCACTTCCCGTATACGTCTGAGTGGCGAAGTACCCTCCCCGTATACTAGGTATGGCCTTACCTCAAAGAACCTCTCAAGCTCCTTATAGGAAAAATGAGAAAGGTTAATACCGCCCGCTTCAAGGGGGTCAATCATATGTCGGTAATAATCAATATTGCATGCTATAAAGCACATAACAATCACCATTCATGCATACATCCAATATAAGAATACATCTAAGAAAGTCCAATGGTTTTACCTAAATCACAATATAATCCTCAACCACGATCAATCCTCCGATTCCCGTAGGAATAAGCACTACCTAATAACAAGACTTAAAGATAAATCAAGGCTTGTATCATCACTAAGGGATAACACCAAGACCCAGGGGATCCATACGGATCATAATCATCGTAAAAACCTCAAATATCATACTAAACCTCGAAGCCACATCAGGGCATACATCATCATCATACTCACACACATCCTAGCATGCTTCTAAACCCAAGCCAAAGGCAAGAAAAGGAAGGAAACATACCAACACTTGGTATGTTCTGATGGAAGGCGCACCAGCGGGAAGGAAGAGGTGTAGGGGAAGTGACAAGGTCCATCGAAGCCGCGACAGCGCCGGACGAAGCCGCAGAAGCGGTGACAAGCTCTAGCCGCAGGAGAGAAGATGGCAAACCGCGGGGATAGTTTTTTTGACAGAGGACAGCTTTCAAGAGTTGTGCAACCGATACAATCTCCAACTCTTTACCACTCCACCTCAGGAAGTAAACAAGGCTAAAAGCCAAGCATATACATATAAACACATATCCAAAACGTCCTATACTCATCACAAGATCCAAACCATGTTGGAATCACAAGGAAAGGGGAAGAAAGAAAGAAAGAAAAGAGGCTTACCCTCTTCTACAGCTGAACCAACACAAGATCACCCAAGGATCTGAGCCCTTCAATAGACTACAACAACCTCAGTAACATCAGCACAACATCATCCTCATGCTTACTCCAAGACTTGAAGAAGACCAATAATGAATCAAGAAGAAGAAATCAAGAGAAAGATAGAGAAGAAGAACGTGAGAGGAAGAAGGAAAAGAAGAATGCTGGAGAAGAAAAACCCTCATCAGAGGAGAGAGATGGAAACTTAAAAGGAAAGAAAGCGGAAAGCATCAGTCAAAGAAGACGGATGACTACCACCTTTGCCGCGACCGCGTCCCAGCAGAGTCGTGCCTGCGGTGGCCTGCACCTGCGGGAAAGAACCGGCGTGCGGTGGAGGGGTCCTAAGAAAGAAGAGGTTACACATAAATAGCCATAGAAGGTGAGATTCATAGGTAGCTTAGATTTGAATTTGATTTCCACATTATTGTGAGATACTTGTGGCTTCGCTCACGGAGTTTGCATTTTATCTTTTTTTATTCAATAAAAAGGAGAGTTTGTAGTTGAATCATTTTGAATCATTTCTAGGTTGTTCTTGTGCGTGTCAATCTTGTTGAAGATTGGTGCTACTACTAGTTAAACTATTTCCTCCTTGTGCCTGTCTAATTTAGATGACTTGTGTAAGGTTGGAAAAGGAAGGGTTAAGGTAATTCTCTGTTTAGGGTTTTGACACATAATTGCCCAAAGTTCTTTGCAAGTCTTATAATTAGTCCGATCTTCCTATACTAATCATATTTCATTCCATTACTCAACATCTTATTTTTCATTATCATCCCTAATTTAGCATTTTGAGTTTACTAAAATATCGGCATGTTCTTACCAAAATCTCGCCCTAGATTTGCCTAAGTTAACCTTGATTTGCCTCTGTTGTTCAATTATTGGACTTCCAATCTAGATCGGAAACTACGGCTTCAACCCTGCATCAAGCAACATTACCTTTGGCTTATTGAATTTACTCTTAAAACTGATCATGAGTCCTTAAAGCATTTTAGTAGTCAAGATAAGGTGGATAGGAGACATGGTAGATGGATGGAGTTTATAGAAACTTTTCCATATATTATTAAGTATAAAAAGAAAAAGATAATGTTGTTATTGATGCCCTTTTAGAAGACATTCTTTGACCACTACTATGGATTCTAAGATTTTAGGCTTCTATTATATTATGTATCTATACGTGGATGATATTGATTTTGATGAAACTTTTACGTAGTGTAAATCTCGGCCTTACACTAGAAATCTCGCCACAGATTCTAACCGAGATTTTCCCCTGCATGATAAATTCTATATTTTCGAAGGCTTCTTATTTCGTGAGAATAAAGTGTGTATTCCTAGATGTTTTCTTAGGTTGTTACTTGTTGAGGAAGCTCATGTGGGTGGAGTAATGGGACATTTTGGTAGAGATAAGACATTTCATATGTTACATTCACACTTTTATTGGCCTTATATGCTTGAAGAGGTTGAGAACATGATTAAGAGATGTCATGTGTGCTTGAAAGCTAAGAAGATAGGACTAACAAAGGGTGAGATTCTATTTTTGTGGTAGGATTACCTAGGATTAAGAAGGGCAGAGTTTCTATTTTCGTGCTTATTGATCGTTTTTCTAAAATGGCTCATTTTTTTACTTGTCATAAGACCGATGATGCGTATAATGTTCCTAACTTATTCTTTAGGGAAGTTGTTATATTACATGGAGTACCTAGGTTTATTGTGAGTGATAGAGATGTTAATTTCCTTAGTTTCTTTTGTAAGACTCTTTGGGAAAAGCTAGGAACTAGGTTGTTATTTTCAACCTCTAGTCATCCTCAAACAGATGGTTAAACGGAGGTAACTAATAGGACCGTAACCACCATTTTGCGGGCTGTTTTGAAAGATAATTTGAGTGCATGAGAAGATATGTTACCACATGTTGAGTTTTCATATAATCAAACCGTTCATTCATCTACTAACCTAACGCCTTGTGAGTGTGTCTATGGGTTGAATCCTTTTACCCCTTTTGATCTTATATCATTGCCTATAGAGGAGATAGTAGATTTTAATGTAGGAGAACATGTGGAATTCTTCAAGAATCTTCATGAGAGGACACGCATAGGGTTCGAGGAGAGAGGAAAATACATGGCTACCGAGGCAAATTGGAATCGCAAGGAGCTGCGATTCAAACCATGAGATCTCGTCTAGTTCCATCAAAGGAAAGAGAGATTTCCGGAGAAGAGGAAGTCTAAGTTGTCTCCATGAGGAGATGGTCCATTTAAAGTGTCGCGTAATGTTGGAAACAATGCTTATGTCTTGGAGCTTCCGGAGGAATATGGAGTAAGCCCTACCTTCAATATAGGAGATTTAAGTCGTTTTCAATAAGGGGAGTATGATGTGGGACCATCCCCAACGCCTCTTATAGGTCCTATCACTCGAGCTAGAGCTATGATATTGAATGAGAAGGAGTTATCATCGTCAAAGGCCATCCAAGAAGAGGTTACTAGCTTATTGGCAACATGTACACTTAAAGAGACTTCACTTATGTCTAAGTATTCTTTAGTAAGATTGTTGTCTATTGTTGAAGGACCTTATAAGAGTAAAGATGACCAATGAAGCAAGAAAAGTGGCTAGAACGAGACTTAAGAGAACTAGTGAATAAATCCCGGCCTGGGACAAACATCTAGCCCGAGATTTAAACCGGGATTTGCTGTTTGTCGAGATCAATAAGATCCAGTTGATATCTTATTAGTTATAGTTATCTTTTACTTATTTTAATACCTTTAAAACTCTAAACATGTGAAGGTATCTTTTTGGTTTTTGTTCCTATGTTTTAGGATTATCTTTTATTTAATTACTAGAGGAATCCCGCCCATAAATAGCCATAGAAGTAGAGATTCAAATGTAGATTGATTTAATTATTATTTCCATAATATTGTGAGATACTTGTTGCTTTGGTTACGAAGTTTGTGTTTTATTCATTTCTATTCAATCACACGAGAGAGCCTTCGATTGAATCATTGTGATTCCTTTCAAGGTTGTGCTTGTGTATGTTAATATTCTTAAAGGTTAGTGATCCTAGTCAACTTACGTCTCTTCTTGTTCTTGTCTTATTTAGAAGGTTTGTGTAAGGTTGAAGAAGGGAGGGTTAAGGTAAGCTCTTTATTAAGGGGTTTTGACGCAATTGGTCAAGGTTCTTTCGAAGAATACCTTGGTTCGGAACATCCTATATTTCCATTATTCATTCCATAATCATCTTCTAATCTTACCATTATCAGTCCATCAAACTCACGTTCTTTGTGTTCGAAGTTTCACATATCTCGGTTGTAACGCCCCAATTTTTTTGGCGCGTTTGCGATATTTTATTTTTATCCGGCTTTTTATTGATATTTTATTTGCTAAAAGCTTTTACGAGTATTTTCACATCATAAATTAAACATTTCGAGCTTATATGTACATATATTTTCAACCATTTATTTTCCGTTTTTATGTTTGGAAAGATTCGGAAATATTTTCCGATCCGAAAAAATTCATTCGGATTAGTATAATCGAGTTTATTCTATTACTCATTTTCCTTCTTATTTTATTTATTTTCTTTATTCTCTTTCTCCTTTTTCTTTTCCCCCTTTCTTCCTACGCTTGATGAGCTGGAACCTGCAGCCCGCATTGACCCCTCGACTCTCCCTCAACCCCTCGTTCTCCCTTCTCTGTTTCTAGCAGCAAGCATCATTCCACACTCCCTCTCTTGCTCGTCGATCATCACCATTCCCTCCATTCAATGCCATCAAGCCATCTCCCTCCACAACCCCTCTGTTGCTTGATAGCACGAAATATGACCATATTTTAGGCACTTGTTTTAATTGTTTTTCCCTTTTAGTTGTTTACATGGATAAGAGTTTGAAGCATCTATGAGCACATTCACCTATTTTGTCGATATAGAGATCTACACAAGCTTTGTTGTGTTTTTAGGTGAATAAAGACTTGGATTGGAGCACATATAAGAGAGTAGGAGTATTTGATCATGCTAGGCATCAAGAGGATATATTGGAGAAGCTAAGGAAGCAGCATGATTAGAGAACTTTACGAAACAAAGGCTTTTACAAAGGAGTTTGACAAATCACGGCCAAACCAAGAGAACCACGACCGTAGTTTTAGCATTGAGGGCGTGGAAAACCATGACCGTGGAGTTTACACTAAACCGTGATTCTTATAACGGTTGCCACGTGTCATATTTGCCACGTCAGCAACGGTTATCGGGCTTTTCGTAACCCTAAATTTTCCGTATAAGAAAGCTGGAGAAAGGAGAAACCAGGACGGTTGCATACGCTACAATTCATTGGAGATTGCTTAGGAAGATTTCATTGCGTACAGGGAAGATCCCGAGAAGGACACATTTCGAGATTGCGTACTTAGGAAGATCTTAGGGTTTACATTTGAAGGCGGATTGACATCCCGTTCTTCATTGTTGCTATAGATTGTTGTGAGGATTTTTGTTCCCTATTCTACTTTTATTGAACACATATACTTGTTGTTTGTTTTTGAGATTGACTATTTGGTTATTATTGAGTTTTCGAAATTTTACCCTTTTTTCTCTTTTAAAATTGATTATTGATTCAATGACAATGATTGTTGGCTAAAACCCTTTAGCAATTCTAAGGTGAAGGGTTGATAGTTGTGGCTTAGATAATAATAGATTGAACTTAAACAAATTGGACCCTTAGAGTTGCGAGAAACCTCGCCGTCGACATTTTCCACGGCCTGTTCTTGAGTTCCACGGCCGTGGTTCTTCAAGATCCAGCCGTGGTTTCCTCTGCCGTACGCCTTTTGCTGTTTCTTTGATCCAAAGTTAAAGATTTGCCTTAACCTAGCCTTGGCTTGCCTTTTCTAGGTAGTAGTGAGACTCAACATCCTCTATTTCGGTTTCGAGTGTCAAAACCTTAACCTTTTTGGCTTGTCTTTGAATCCTTGGGTTTGGGCATGGGTATTTGAGAGTAATTCTTATCCTTTGATCCTTTCTATACTGCGGCCTCAACAACCTTTATAGAGAGAGTTTTGGAAAATGCCGATATTTTTGTTTAGGGTTTTGACACATAATTGCCCAAGGTTCTTTGCAAGTCTTATAATTAGTCCGATCTTCCTATACTTATCATATTTCATTCCATTAATCAACATCTTATTTTTCATTATCATCCATAATTATGCATTTTGAGTTTACTAAAATATCGGCTTGTTCTTACCAAAATCTTGCCCTAGATTTTCCTAAGTTAACCTTGATTTGCCTCTGTTGTTCAATTCTTGGACTTCCAATCTAGATCGGAAACTACGGCTTCAACCCTACATCAAGCAACATTACCTTTGGCTTATTGAATTTACTCTTAAAACTTATCATGAGTCCTTAAAGCATTTTAGTAGTCAAGATAAGCTGGATAGGAGACATGGTAGATGGATGGAATTTATAGAAACTTTTCCATATATTATTAAGTATAAAAAGAAAAAGATAATGTTGTTATTGATGCCCTTTCTAGAAGACATTCTTTGATCACTACTATGGATTCTAAGGTTTTAGGCTTCTATTATATTATGGATCTATACGTGGATGATATTGATTTTGATGAAATTTTTCCGTAGTGTAAATCTCGGACTTACACTAGAAATCTCGCCACAGATTCTAACCGAGATTTTCCCCTGCATGATAAATTCTATATTTTCGAAGGCTTCTTATTTCGTAAGAATAAAGTGTGTATTCCTAGATGTTCTCTTAGGCTGTTACTTGTTGAGGAAGCTCATATGGGTGGATTAATGGGACATTTTTGTAGAGATAAGACATTTCATATGTTACATTCACACTTTTAGTGGCCACATATGCTTGAAGAGGTTGAGAACATGATTAAGAGATGTCGTGTGTGCTTGAAAGCTAAGAAGATAGGACTAACAAAGGGTGAGATTCTATTTTTGTGGTAGGATTACCTAGGACTAAGAAGGGGAGAGTTTCTATTTTTGTGGTTATTGATCGTTTTTCTAAAATGGCTCATTTTTTTACTTGTCATAAGACCGATGATGCGTATAATGTTCCTAACTTATTCTTTGGGGAAGTTGTTATATTACATGGAGTACCTAGGTTTATTGTGAGTGATAGGGATGTTAATTTCCTTAGTTTCTTTTGTAAGACTCTTTGGGAAAAGCTAGGAACTACGTTGTTATTTTCAACCTCTAGTCATCCTCAAACAGATGGTTAAACGGAGGTTACTAATAGGACCGTAACCACCATTTTGCGGGCTGTTTTGAAAGATAATTTGAGTGCATGAGAAGATATGTTACCACATGTTGAGTTTGCATATAATCAAACCGTTCATTCATCTACTAACCTAACGCCTTGTGAGTGTGTCTATGGGTTGAATCCTTTTACCCCTTATGATCTTATATCATTGCCTATAGAGGAGATAGTAGATTTTAATGTAGGAGAACATGTGGAATTCTTCAAGAATCTTCATGAGAGGACACACATAGGGTTCGAGGAGAGAGGAAAATACATGGCTACCGAGGCAAATTGGAATCGCAAGGAGCTGCGATTCAAACCATGAGATCTCGTCTGGTTCCATCAAAGGAAAGAGAGATTTCCGGAGAAGAGGAAGTCTAAGTTGTCTCCATGAGGAGATGGTCCATTTAAAGTGTTGCGTAATGTTGGAAACAATGCTTATGTCTTGGAGCTTCCGGAGGAATATGGAGTAAGCCCTACCTTCAATATAGGAGATTTAAGTCGTTTTCAATAAGGGGAGTATGATGTGGGACCATCCCCAACGCCTCTTATAGGTCCTATCACTCGAGCTAGAGCTATGATATTGAATGAGAAGGAGTTATCATCGTCAAAGGCCATCCAAGAAGAGGTTACTAGCTTATTGGCAACATGTACACTTAAAGAGACTTCACTTATGTCTAAGTCTTCTTTAGTAAGATTGTTGTCTATTGTTGAAGGACCTTATAAGAGTAAAGATGACCAATGAAGCAAGAAAAGTGGCTAGAACGAGACTTAAGAGAACTAGTGAATAAATCCCGGCCTGGGACAAACATCTAGCCCGAGATTTAAACCGAGATTTGCTGTTTGTCGAGATCAATAAGATCCAGTTGATATCTTATTAGTTATAGTTATCTTTTACTTATTTTAATACCTTTAAAACTCTAAACATGTGAAGGTATCTTTTTGGTTTTTGTTCCTATCTTTTAGGATTATCTTTTATTTAGTTACTAGAGGAATCCCGCCCATAAATAGCCATAGAAGTAGAGATTCAAATGTAGATTGATTTAATTATTATTTCCATAATATTGTGAGATACTTGTTGCTTTGGTTACGAAGTTTGTGTTTTATTCATTTCTATTCAATCACACGAGAGAGCCTTCGATTGAATCATTGTGATTCCTTTCAAGGTTGTGCTTGTGTATGTTAATATTCTTAAAGGTTAGTGATCCTAGTCAACTTACGTCTCTTCTTGTTCTTGTCTTATTTAGAAGGTTTGTGTAAGGTTGAAGAAGGGAGGGTTAAGGTAAGCTCTTTATTAAGGGGTTTTGACGCAATTGGTCAAGGTTCTTTCGAAGAATACCTTGGTTCGGAACATCCTATATTTCCATTATTCATTCCATAATCATCTTCTAATCTTACCATTATCAGTCCATCAAACTCACGTTCTTTGTGTTCGAAGTTTCACATATCTCGGTTGTAACGCCCCAATTTTTTTGGCGCGTTTGCGATATTTTATTTTTATCCGGCTTTTTATTGATATTTTATTTGCTAAAAGCTTTTACGAGTATTTTCACATCATAAATTAAACATTTCGAGCTTATATGTACATATATTTTCAACCATTTATTTTCCGTTTTTATGTTTGGAAAGATTCGGAAATATTTTCCGATCCGAAAAAATTCATTCGGATTAGTTTAATCGAGTTTATTCTATTACTCATTTTCCTTCTTATTTTATTTATTTTCTTTATTCTCTTTCTCCTTTTTCTTTTCCCCCTTTCTTCCTACGCTTGATGAGCTGGAACCTGCAGCCCGCATTGACCCCTCGACTCTCCCTCAACCCCTCGTTCTCCCTTCTCTGTTTCTAGCAGCAAGCATCATTCCACACTCCCTCTCTTGCTCGTCGATCATCACCATTCCCTCCATTCAATGCCATCAAGCCATCTCCCTCCACAACCCCTCTGTTGCTTGATAGCACGAAATATGACCATATTTTAGGCACTTGTTTTAATTGTTTTTCCCTTTTAGTTGTTTACATGGATAAGAGTTTGAAGCATCTATGAGCACATTCACCTATTTTGTCGATATAGAGATCTACACAAGCTTTGTTGTGTTTTTAAGTGAATAAAGACTTGGATTGGAGCACATATAAGAGAGTAGGAGTATTTGATCATGCTAGGCATCAAGAGGATATATTGGAGAAGCTAAGGAAGCAGCATGATTAGAGAACTTTACGAAACAAAGGCTTTTACAAAGGAGTTTGACAAATCACGGCCAAACCAAGAGAACCACGACCGTAGTTTTAGCATTGAGGGCGTGGAAAACCATGACCGTGGAGTTTACACTAAACCGTGATTCTTATAACGGTTGCCACGTGTCATATTTGCCACGTCAGCAACGGTTATCGGGCTTTTCGTAACCCTAAATTTTCCGTATAAGAAAGCTGAAGAAAGGAGAAACCAGGACGGTTGCATACGCTACAATTCATTGGAGATTGCTTAGGAAGATTTCATTGCGTACAGGGAAGATCCCGAGAAGGACACATTTCGAGATTGCGTACTTAGGAAGATCTTAGGGTTTACATTTGAAGGCGGATTGACATCCCGTTCTTCATTGTTGCTATAGATTGTTGTGAGGATTTTTGTTCCCTATTCTACTTTTATTGAACACATATACTTGTTGTTTGTTTTTGAGATTGACTATTTGGTTATTATTGAGTTTTCGAAATTTTACCCTTTTTTCTCTTTTAAAATTGATTATTGATTCAATGACAATGATTGTTGGCTAAAACTCTTTAGCAATTCTAAGGTGAAGGGTTGATAGTTGTGGCTTAGATAATAATAGATTGAACTTAAACAAATTGGACCCTTAGAGTTGCGAGAAACCTCGCCGTCGACATTTTCCACGGTCTGTTCTTGAGTTCCACGGCCGTGGTTCTTCAAGATCCAGCCGTGGTTTCCTCTGCCGTACGCCTTTTGCTGTTTCTTTGATCCAAAGTTAAAGATTTGCCTTAACCTAGCCTTGGCTTGCCTTTTCTAGGTAGTAGTGAGACTCAACATCCTCTATTTCGGTTTCGAGTGTCAAAACCTTAACCTTTTTGGCTTGTCTTTGAATCCTTGGGTTTGGGCATGGGTATTCGAGAGTAATTCTTATCCTTTGATCCTTTCTATACTGCGGCCTCAACAACCTTTATAGAGAGAGTTTTGGAAAATGCCGATATTTTTGTTTAGGGTTTTGACACATAATTGCCCAAGGTTCTTTGCAAGTCTTATAATTAGTCCGATCTTCCTATACTTATCATATTTCATTCCATTAATCAACATCTTATTTTTCATTATCATCCATAATTTTGCATTTTGAGTTTACTAAAATATCGGCTTGTTCTTACCAAAATCTTGCCCTAGATTTTCCTAAGTTAACCTTGATTTGCCTCTGTTGTTCAATTCTTGGACTTCCAATCTAGATCGGAAACTACGGCTTCAACCCTACATCAAGCAACATTACCTTTGGCTTATTGAATTTACTCTTAAAACTTATCATGAGTCCTTAAAGCATTTTAGTAGTCAAGATAAGCTGGATAGGAGACATGGTAGATGGATGGAATTTATAGAAACTTTTCCATATATTATTAAGTATAAAAAGAAAAAGATAATGTTGTTATTGATGCCCTTTCTAGAAGACATTCTTTGATCACTACTATGGATTCTAAGGTTTTAGGCTTCTATTATATTATGGATCTATACGTGGATGATATTGATTTTGATGAAATTTTTCCGTAGTGTAAATCTCGGACTTACACTAGAAATCTCGCCACAGATTCTAACCGAGATTTTCCCCTGCATGATAAATTCTATATTTTCGAAGGCTTCTTATTTCGTAAGAATAAAGTGTGTATTCCTAGATGTTCTCTTAGGCTGTTACTTGTTGAGGAAGCTCATATGGGTGGATTAATGGGACATTTTTTTAGAGATAAGACATTTCATATGTTACATTCACACTTTTAGTGGCCACATATGCTTGAAGAGGTTGAGAACATGATTAAGAGATGTCGTGTGTGCTTGAAAGCTAAGAAGATAGGACTAACAAAGGGTGAGATTCTATTTTTGTGGTAGGATTACCTAGGACTAAGAAGGGGAGAGTTTCTATTTTTGTGGTTATTGATCGTTTTTCTAAAATGGCTCATTTTTTTACTTGTCATAAGACCGATGATGCGTATAATGTTCCTAACTTATTCTTTGGGGAAGTTGTTATATTACATGGAGTACCTAGGTTTATTGTGAGTGATAGGGATGTTAATTTCCTTAGTTTCTTTTGTAAGACTCTTTGGGAAAAGCTAGGAACTACGTTGTTATTTTCAACCTCTAGTCATCCTCAAACAGATGGTTAAACGGAGGTTACTAATAGGACCGTAACCACCATTTTGCGGGCTGTTTTGAAAGATAATTTGAGTGCATGAGAAGATATGTTACCACATGTTGAGTTTGCATATAATCAAACCGTTCATTCATCTACTAACCTAACGCCTTGTGAGTGTGTCTATGGGTTGAATCATTTTACCCCTTATGATCTTATATCATTGCCTATAGAGGAGATAGTAGATTTTAATGTAGGAGAACATGTGGAATTCTTCAAGAATCTTCATGAGAGGACACACATAGGGTTCGAGGAGAGAGGAAAATACATGGCTACCGAGGCAAATTGGAATCGCAAGGAGCTGCGATTCAAACCATGAGATCTCGTCTGGTTCCATCAAAGGAAAGAGAGATTTCCGGAGAAGAGGAAGTCTAAGTTGTCTCCATGAGGAGATGGTCCATTTAAAGTGTTGCGTAATGTTGGAAACAATGCTTATGTCTTGGAGCTTCCGGAGGAATATGGAGTAAGCCCTACCTTCAATATAGGAGATTTAAGTCGTTTTCAATAAGGGGAGTATGATGTGGGACCATCCCCAACGCCTCTTATAGGTCCTATCACTCGAGCTAGAGCTATGATATTGAATGAGAAGGAGTTATCATCGTCAAAGGCCATCCAAGAAGAGGTTACTAGCTTATTGGCAACATGTACACTTAAAGAGACTTCACTTATGTCTAAGTCTTCTTTAGTAAGATTGTTGTCTATTGTTGAAGGACCTTATAAGAGTAAAGATGACCAATGAAGCAAGAAAAGTGGCTAGAACGAGACTTAAGAGAACTAGTGAATAAATCCCGGCCTGGGACAAACATCTAGCCCGAGATTTAAACCGAGATTTGCTGTTTGTCGAGATCAATAAGATCCAGTTGATATCTTATTAGTTATAGTTATCTTTTACTTATTTTAATACCTTTAAAACTCTAAACATGTGAAGGTATCTTTTTGGTTTTTGTTCCTATCTTTTAGGATTATCTTTTATTTAGTTACTAGAGGAATCCTGCCCATAAATAGCCATAGAAGTAGAGATTCAAATGTAGATTGATTTAATTATTATTTCCATAATATTGTGAGATACTTGTTGCTTTGGTTACGAAGTTTGTGTTTTATTCATTTCTATTCAATCACACGAGAGAGCCTTCGATTGAATCATTGTGATTCCTTTCAAGGTTGTGCTTGTGTATGTTAATATTCTTAAAGGTTAGTGATCCTAGTCAACTTACGTCTCTTCTTGTTCTTGTCTTATTTAGAAGGTTTGTGTAAGGTTGAAGAAGGGAGGGTTAAGGTAAGCTCTTTATTAAGGGGTTTTGACGCAATTGGTCAAGGTTCTTTCGAAGAATACCTTGGTTCGGAACATCCTATATTTCCATTATTCATTCCATAATCATCTTCTAATCTTACCATTATCAGTCCATCAAACTCACGTTCTTTGTGTTCGAAGTTTCACATATCTCGGTTGTAACGCCCCAATTTTTTTGGCGCGTTTGCGATATTTTATTTTTATCCGGCTTTTTATTGATATTTTATTTGCTAAAAGCTTTTACGAGTATTTTCACATCATAAATTAAACATTTCGAGCTTATATGTACATATATTTTCAACCATTTATTTTCCGTTTTTATGTTTGGAAAGATTCGGAAATATTTTCCGATCCGAAAAAATTCATTCGGATTAGTTTAATCGAGTTTATTCTATTACTCATTTTCCTTCTTATTTTATTTATTTTCTTTATTCTCTTTCTCCTTTTTCTTTTCCCCCTTTCTTCCTACGCTTGATGAGCTGGAACCTGCAGCCCGCATTGACCCCTCGACTCTCCCTCAACCCCTCGTTCTCCCTTCTCTGTTTTTAGCAGCAAGCATCATTCCACACTCCCTCTCTTGCTCGTCGATCATCACCATTCCCTCCATTCAATGCCATCAAGCCATCTCCCTCCACAACCCCTCTGTTGCTTGATAGCACGAAATATAACCATATTTTAGGCACTTGTTTTAATTGTTTTTCCCTTTTAGTTGTTTACATGGATAAGAGTTTGAAGCATCTATGAGCACATTCACCTATTTTGTCGATATAGAGATCTACACAAGCTTTGTTGTGTTTTTAGGTGAATAAAGACTTGGATTGGAGCACATATAAGAGAGTAGGAGTATTTGATCATGCTAGGCATCAAGAGGATATATTGGAGAAGCTAAGGAAGCAGCATGATTAGAGAACTTTACGAAACAAAGGCTTTTACAAAGGAGTTTGACAAATCACGGCCAAACCAAGAGAACCACTACCGTAGTTTTAGCATTGAGGGCGTGGAAAACCATGACCGTGGAGTTTACACTAAACCGTGATTCTTATAACGGTTGCCACGTGTCATATTTGCCACGTCAGCAACGGTTATCGGGCTTTTCGTAACCCTAAATTTTCCGTATAAGAAAGCTGAAGAAAGGAGAAACCAGGACGGTTGCATACGCTACAATTCATTGGAGATTGCTTAGGAAGATTTCATTGCGTACAGGGAAGATCCCGAGAAGGACACATTTCGAGATTGCGTACTTAGGAAGATCTTAGGGTTTACATTTGAAGGCGGATTGACATCCCGTTCTTCATTGTTGCTATAGATTGTTGTGAGGATTTTTGTTCCCTATTCTACTTTTATTGAACACATATACTTGTTGTTTGTTTTTGAGATTGACTATTTGGTTATTATTGAGTTTTCGAAATTTTACCCTTTTTTCTCTTTTAAAATTGATTATTGATTCAATGACAATGATTGTTGGCTAAAACCCTTTAGCAATTCTAAGGTGAAGGGTTGATAGTTGTGGCTTAGATAATAATAGATTGAACTTAAACAAATTGGACCCTTAGAGTTGCGAGAAACCTCGCCGTCGACATTTTCCACGGTCTGTTCTTGAGTTCCACGGCCGTGGTTCTTCAAGATCCAGCCGTGGTTTCCTCTGCCGTACCCCTTTTGCTGTTTCTTTGATCCAAAGTTAAAGATTTGCCTTAACCTAGCCTTGGCTTGCCTTTTCTAGGTAGTAGTGAGACTCAACATCCTCTATTTCGGTTTCGAGTGTCAAAACCTTAACCTTTTTGGCTTGTCTTTGAATCCTTGGGTTTGGGCATGGGTATTTGAGAGTAATTCTTATCCTTTGATCCTTTCTATACTGCGGCCTCAACAACCTTTATAGAGAGAGTTTTGGAAAATGCCGATATTTTTGTTTAGGGTTTTGACACATAATTGCCCAAGGTTCTTTGCAAGTCTTATAATTAGTCCGATCTTCCTATACTTATCATATTTCATTCCATTAATCAACATCTTATTTTTCATTATCATCCATAATTTTGCATTTTGAGTTTACTAAAATATCGGCTTGTTCTTACCAAATTCTTGCCCTAGATTTTCCTAAGTTAACCTTGATTTGCCTTTGTTGTTCAATTCTTGGACTTCCAATCTAGATCGGAAACTACGGCTTCAACCCTACATCAAGCAACATTACCTTTGGCTTATTGAATTTACTCTTAAAACTTATCATGAGTCCTTAAAGCATTTTAGTAGTCAAGATAAGCTGGATAGGAGACATGGTAGATGGATGGAATTTATAGAAACTTTTCCATATATTATTAAGTATAAAAAGAAAAAGATAATGTTGTTATTGATGCCCATTCTAGAAGACATTCTTTGATCACTACTATGGATTCTAAGGTTTTAGGCTTCTATTATATTATGGATCTATACGTGGATGATATTGATTTTGATGAAATTTTTCCGTAGTGTAAATCTCGGACTTACACTAGAAATCTCGCCACAGATTCTAACCGAGATTTTCCCCTGCATGATAAATTCTATATTTTCGAAGGCTTCTTATTTCGTAAGAATAAAGTGTGTATTCCTAGATGTTCTCTTAGGCTGTTACTTGTTGAGGAAGCTCATATGGGTGGATTAATGGGACATTTTTGTAGAGATAAGACATTTCATATGTTACATTCACACTTTTAGTGGCCACATATGCTTGAAGAGGTTGAGAACATGATTAAGAGATGTCGTGTGTGCTTGAAAGCTAAGAAGATAGGACTAACAAAGGGTGAGATTCTATTTTTGTGGTAGGATTACCTAGGACTAAGAAGGGGAGAGTTTCTATTTTTGTGGTTATTGATCGTTTTTCTAAAATGGCTCATTTTTTTACTTGTCATAAGACCGATGATGCGTATAATGTTCCTAACTTATTCTTTGGGGAAGTTGTTATATTACATGGAGTACCTAGGTTTATTGTGAGTGATAGGGATGTTAATTTCCTTAGTTTCTTTTGTAAGACTCTTTGGGAAAAGCTAGGAACTACGTTGTTATTTTCAACCTCTAGTCATCCTCAAACAGATGGTTAAACGGAGGTTACTAATAGGACCGTAACCACCATTTTGCGGGCTGTTTTGAAAGATAATTTGAGTGCATGAGAAGATATGTTACCACATGTTGAGTTTGCATATAATCAAACCGTTCATTCATCTACTAACCTAACGCCTTGTGAGTGTGTCTATGGGTTGAATCCTTTTACCCCTTTTGATCTTATATCATTGCCTATAGAGGAGATAGTAGATTTTAATGTAGGAGAACATATGGAATTCTTCAAGAATCTTCATGAGAGGACACACATAGGGTTCGAGGAGAGAGGAAAATACATGGCTACCGAGGCAAATTGGAATCGCAAGGAGCTGCGATTCAAACCATGAGATCTCGTCTGGTTCCATCAAAGGAAAGAGAGATTTCCGGAGAAGAGGAAGTCTAAGTTGTCTCCATGAGGAGATGGTCCATTTAAAGTATTGCGTAATGTTGGAAACAATGCTTATGTCTTGGAGCTTCCGGAGGAATATGGAGTAAGCCCTACCTTCAATATAGGAGATTTAAGTCGTTTTCAATAAGGGGAGTATGATGTGGGACCATCCCCAACGCCTCTTATAGGTCCTATCACTCGAGCTAGAGCTATGATATTGAATGAGAAGGAGTTATCATCGTCAAAGGCCATCCAAGAAGAGGTTACTAGCTTATTGGCAACATGTACACTTAAAGAGACTTCACTTATGTCTAAGTCTTCTTTAGTAAGATTGTTGTCTATTGTTGAAGGACCTTATAAGAGTAAAGATGACCAATGAAGCAAGAAAAGTGGCTAGAACGAGACTTAAGAGAACTAGTGAATAAATCCCGGCCTGGGACAAACATCGAGCCCGAGATTTAAACCGAGATTTGCTGTTTGTCGAGATCAATAAGATCCAGTTGATATCTTATTAGTTATAGTTATCTTTTACTTATTTTAATACCTTTAAAACTCTAAACATGTGAAGGTATCTTTTTGGTTTTTGTTCCTATCTTTTAGGATTATCTTTTATTTAATTACTAGAGGAATCCCGCCCATAAATAGCCATAGAAGTAGAGATTCAAATGTAGATTGATTTAATTATTATTTCCATAATATTGTGAGATACTTGTTGCTTTGGTTACGAAGTTTGTGTTTTATTCATTTCTATTCAATCACACGAGAGAGCCTTCGATTGAATCATTGTGATTCCTTTCAAGGTTGTGCTTGTGTATGTTAATATTCTTAAAGGTTAGTGATCCTAGTCAACTTACGTCTCTTCTTGTTCTTGTCTTATTTAGAAGGTTTGTGTAAGGTTGAAGAAGGGAGGGTTAAGGTAAGCTCTTTATTAAGGGGTTTTGACGCAATTGGTCAAGGTTCTTTCGAAGAATACCTTGGTTCGGAACATCCTATATTTCCATTATTCATTCCATAATCATCTTCTAATCTTACCATTATCAGTCCATCAAACTCACGTTCTTTGTGTTCGAAGTTTCACATATCTCGGTTGTAACGCCCCAATTTTTTTGGCGCGTTTGCGATATTTTATTTTTATCCGGCTTTTTATTGATATTTTATTTGCTAAAAGCTTTTACGAGTATTTTCACATCATAAATTAAACATTTCGAGCTTATATGTACATATATTTTCAACCATTTATTTTCCGTTTTTATGTTTGGAAAGATTCGGAAATATTTTCCGATCCGAAAAAATTCATTCGGATTAGTTTAATCGAGTTTATTCTATTACTCATTTTCCTTCTTATTTTATTTATTTTCTTTATTCTCTTTCTCCTTTTTCTTTTCCCCCTTTCTTCCTACGCTTGATGAGCTGGAACCTGCAGCCCGCATTGACCCCTCGACTCTCCCTCAACCCCTCGTTCTCCCTTCTCTGTTTCTAGCAGCAAGCATCATTCCACACTCCCTCTCTTGCTCGTCGATCATCACCATTCCCTCCATTCAATACCATCAAGCCATCTCCCTCCACAACCCCTCTGTTGCTTGATAGCACGAAATATGACCATATTTTAGGCACTTGTTTTAATTGTTTTTCCCTTTTAGTTGTTTACATGGATAAGAGTTTGAAGCATCTATGAGCACATTCACCTATTTTGTCGATATAGAGATCTACACAAGCTTTGTTGTGTTTTTAGGTGAATAAAGACTTGGATTGGAGCACATATAAGAGAGTAGGAGTATTTGATCATGCAAGGCATCAAGAGGATATATTGGAGAAGCTAAGGAAGCAGCATGATTAGAGAACTTTACGAAACAAAGGCTTTTACAAAGGAGTTTGACAAATCACGGCCAAACCAAGAGAACCACGACCGTAGTTTTAGCATTGAGGGCGTGGAAAACCATGACCGTGGAGTTTACACTAAACCGTGATTCTTATAACGGTTGCCACGTGTCATATTTGCCACGTCAGCAACGGTTATCGGGCTTTTCGTAACCCTAAATTTTCCGTATAAGAAAGCTGGAGAAAGGAGAAACCAGGACGGTTGCATACGCTACAATTCTTTGGAGATTGCTTAGGAAGATTTCATTGCGTACAGGGAAGATCCCGAGAAGGACACATTTCGAGATTGCGTACTTAGGAAGATCTTAGGGTTTACATTTGAAGGCGGATTGACATCCCGTTCTTCATTGTTGCTATAGATTGTTGTGAGGATTTTTGTTCCCTATTCTACTTTTATTGAACACATATACTTGTTGTTTGTTTTTGAGATTGACTATTTGGTTATTATTGAGTTTTCGAAATTTTACCCTTTTTTCTCTTTTAAAATTGATTATTGATTCAATGACAATGATTGTTGGCTAAAACCCTTTAGCAATTCTAAGGTGAAGGGTTGATAGTTGTGGCTTAGATAATAATAGATTGAACTTAAACAAATTGGACCCTTAGAGTTGCGAGAAACCTCGCCGTCGACATTTTCCACGGTCTGTTCTTGAGTTCCACTGCCGTGGTTCTTCAAGATCCAGCCGTGGTTTCCTCTGCCGTACGCCTTTTGCTGTTTCTTTGATCCAAAGTTAAAGATTTGCCTTAACCTAGCCTTGGCTTGCCTTTTCTAGGTAGTAGTGAGACTCAACATCCTCTATTTCGGTTTCGAGTGTCAAAACCTTAACCTTTTTGGCTTGTCTTTGAATCCTTGGGTTTGGGCATGGGTATTCGAGAGTAATTCTTATCCTTTGATCCTTTCTATACTGCGGCCTCAACAACCTTTATAGAGAGAGTTTTGGAAAATGCCGATATTTTTGTTTAGGGTTTTGACACATAATTGCCCAAGGTTCTTTGCAAGTCTTATAATTAGTCCGATCTTCCTATACTTATCATATTTCATTCCATTAATCAACATCTTATTTTTCATTATCATCCATAATTTTGCATTTTGAGTTTACTAAAATATCGGCTTGTTCTTACCAAATTCTTGCCCTAGATTTTCCTAAGTTAACCTTGATTTGCCTCTTTTGTTCAATTCTTGGACTTCCAATCTAGATCGGAAACTACGGCTTCAACCCTACATCAAGCAACATTACCTTTGGCTTATTGAATTTACTCTTAAAACTTATCATGAGTCCTTAAAGCATTTTAGTAGTCAAGATAAGCTGGATAGGAGACATGGTAGATGGATGGAATTTATAGAAACTTTTCCATATATTATTAAGTATAAAAAGAAAAAGATAATGTTGTTATTGATGCCCTTTCTAGAAGACATTCTTTGATCACTACTATGGATTCTAAGGTTTTAGGCTTCTATTATATTATGGATCTATACGTGGATGATATTGATTTTGATGAAATTTTTCCGTAGTGTAAATCTCGGACTTACACTAGAAATCTCGCCACAAATTCTAACCGAGATTTTCCCCTGCATGATAAATTCTATATTTTCGAAGGCTTCTTATTTCGTAAGAATAAAGTGTGTATTCCTAGATGTTCTCTTAGGCTGTTACTTGTTGAGGAAGCTCATATGGGTGGATTAATGGGACATTTTTGTAGAGATAAGACATTTCATATGTTACATTCACACTTTTAGTGGCCACATATGCTTGAAGAGGTTGAGAACATGATTAAGAGATGTCGTGTGTGCTTGAAAGCTAAGAAGATAGGACTAACAAAGGGTGAGATTCTATTTTTGTGGTAGGATTACCTAGGACTAAGAAGGGGAGAGTTTCTATTTTTGTGGTTATTGATCGTTTTTCTAAAATGGCTCATTTTTTTACTTGTCATAAGACCGATGATGCGTATAATGTTCCTAACTTATTCTTTGGGGAAGTTGTTATATTACATGGAGTACCTAGGTTTATTGTGAGTGATAGGGATGTTAATTTCCTTAGTTTCTTTTGTAAGACTCTTTGGGAAAAGCTAGGAACTACGTTGTTATTTTCAACCTCTAGTCATCCTCAAACAGATGGTTAAACGGAGGTTACTAATAGGACCGTAACCACCATTTTGCGGGCTGTTTTGAAAGATAATTTGAGTGCATGAGAAGATATGTTACCACATGTTGAGTTTGCATATAATCAAACCGTTCATTCATCTACTAACCTAACGCCTTGTGAGTGTGTCTATGGGTTGAATCCTTTTACCCCTTTTGATCTTATATCATTGCCTATAGAGGAGATAGTAGATTTTAATGTAGGAGTACATATGGAATTCTTCAAGAATCTTCATGAGAGGACACACATAGGGTTCGAGGAGAGAGGAAAATACATGGCTACCGAGGCAAATTGGAATCGCAAGGAGCTGCGATTCAAACCATGAGATCTCGTCTGGTTCCATCAAAGGAAAGAGAGATTTCCGGAGAAGAGGAAGTCTAAGTTGTCTCCATGAGGAGATGGTCCATTTAAAGTATTGCGTAATGTTGGAAACAATGCTTATGTCTTGGAGCTTCCGGAGGAATATGGAGTAAGCCCTACCTTCAATATAGGAGATTTAAGTCGTTTTCAATAAGGGGAGTATGATGTGGGACCATCCCCAACGCCTCTTATAGGTCCTATCACTCGAGCTAGAGCTATGATATTGAATGAGAAGGAGTTATCATCGTCAAAGGCCATCCAAGAAGAGGTTACTAGCTTATTGGCAACATGTACACTTAAAGAGACTTCACTTATGTCTAAGTCTTCTTTAGTAAGATTGTTGTCTATTGTTGAAGGACCTTATAAGAGTAAAGATGACCAATGAAGCAAGAAAAGTGGCTAGAACGAGACTTAAGAGAACTAGTGAATAAATCCCGGCCTGGGACAAACATCTAGCCCGAGATTTAAACCGAGATTTGCTGTTTGTCGAGATCAATAAGATCCAGTTGATATCTTATTAGTTATAGTTATCTTTTACTTATTTTAATACCTTTAAAACTCTAAACATGTGAAGGTATCTTTTTGGTTTTTGTTCCTATCTTTTAGGATTATCTTTTATTTAATTACTAGAGGAATCCCGCCCATAAATAGCCATAGAAGTAGAGATTCAAATGTAGATTGATTTAATTATTATTTCCATAATATTGTGAGATACTTGTTGCTTTGGTTACGAAGTTTGTGTTTTATTCATTTCTATTCAATCACACGAGAGAGCCTTCGATTGAATCATTGTGATTCCTTTCAAGGTTGTGCTTGTGTATGTTAATATTCTTAAAGGTTAGTGATCCTAGTCAACTTACGTCTCTTCTTGTTCTTGTCTTATTTAGAAGGTTTGTGTAAGGTTGAAGAAGGGAGGGTTAAGGTAAGCTCTTTATTAAGGGGTTTTGACGCAATTGGTCAAGGTTCTTTCGAAGAATACCTTGGTTCGGAACATCCTATATTTCCATTATTCATTCCATAATCATCTTCTAATCTTACCATTATCAGTCCATCAAACTCACGTTCTTTGTGTTCGAAGTTTCACATATCTCGGTTGTAACGCCCCAATTTTTTTGGCGCGTTTGCGATATTTTATTTTTATCCGGCTTTTTATTGATATTTTATTTGCTAAAAGCTTTTACGAGTATTTTCACATCATAAATTAAACATTTCGAGCTTATATGTACATATATTTTCAACCATTTATTTTCCGTTTTTATGTTTGGAAAGATTCGGAAATATTTTCCGATCCGAAAAAATTCATTCGGATTAGTTTAATCGAGTTTATTCTATTACTCATTTTCCTTCTTATTTTATTTATTTTCTTTATTCTCTTTCTCCTTTTTCTTTTCCCCCTTTCTTCCTACGCTTGATGAGCTGGAACCTGCAGCCCGCATTGACCCCTCGACTCTCCCTCAACCCCTCGTTCTCCCTTCTCTGTTTCTAGCAGCAAGCATCATTCCACACTCCCTCTCTTGCTCGTCGATCATCACCATTCCCTCCATTCAATGCCATCAAGCCATCTCCCTCCACAACCCCTCTGTTGCTTGATAGCACGAAATATGACCATATTTTAGGCACTTGTTTTAATTGTTTTTCCCTTTTAGTTGTTTACATGGATAAGAGTTTGAAGCATCTATGAGCACTTTCACCTATTTTGTCGATATAGAGATCTACACAAGCTTTGTTGTGTTTTTAGGTGAATAAAGACTTGGATTGGAGCACATATAAGAGAGTAGGAGTATTTGATCATGCTAGGCATCAAGAGGATATATTGGAGAAGCTAAGGAAGCAGCATGATTAGAGAACTTTACGAAACAAAGGCTTTTACAAAGGAGTTTGACAAATCACGGCCAAACCAAGAGAACCACGACCGTAGTTTTAGCATTGAGGGCGTGGAAAACCATGACCGTGGAGTTTACACTAAACCGTGATTCTTATAACGGTTGCCACGTGTCATATTTGCCACGTCAGCAACGGTTATCGGGCTTTTCGTAACCCTAAATTTTCCGTATAAGAAAGCTGAAGAAAGGAGAAACCAGGACGGTTGCATACGCTACAATTCATTGGAGATTGCTTAGGAAGATTTCATTGCGTACAGGGAAGATCCCGAGAAGGACACATTTCGAGATTGCGTACTTAGGAAGATCTTAGGGTTTACATTTGAAGGCGGATTGACATCCCGTTCTTCATTGTTGCTATAGATTGTTGTGAAGATTTTTGTTCCCTATTCTACTTTTATTGAACACATATACTTGTTTGTTTTTGAGATTGACTATTTGGTTATTATTGAGTTTTCGAAATTTTACCCTTTTTTCTCTTTTAAAATTGATTATTGATTCAATGACAATGATTGTTGGCTAAAACTCTTTAGCAATTCTAAGGTGAAGGGTTGATAGTTGTGGCTTAGATAATAATAGATTGAACTTAAACAAATTGGACCCTTAGAGTTGCGAGAAACCTCGCCGTCGACATTTTCCACGGTCTGTTCTTGAGTTCCACGGCCGTGGTTCTTCAAGATCCAGCCGTGGTTTCCTCTGCCGTACGCCTTTTGCTGTTTCTTTGATCCAAAGTTAAAGATTTGCCTTAACCTAGCCTTGGCTTGCCTTTTCTAGGTAGTAGTGAGACTCAACATCCTCTATTTCGGTTTCGAGTGTCAAAACCTTAACCTTTTTGGCTTGTCTTTGAATCCTTGGGTTTGGGCATGGGTATTCGAGAGTAATTCTTATCCTTTGATCCTTTCTATACTGCGGCCTCAACAACCTTTATAGAGAGAGTTTTGGAAAATGCCGATATTTTTGTTTAGGGTTTTGACACATAATTGCCCAAGGTTCTTTGCAAGTCTTATAATTAGTCCGATCTTCCTATACTTATCATATTTCATTCCATTAATCAACATCTTATTTTTCATTATCATCCATAATTTTGCATTTTGAGTTTACTAAAATATCGGCTTGTTCTTACCAAAATCTTGCCCTAGATTTTCCTAAGTTAACCTTGATTTGCCTCTGTTGTTCAATTCTTGGACTTCCAATCTAGATCGGAAACTACGGCTTCAACCCTACATCAAGCAACATTACCTTTGGCTTATTGAATTTACTCTTAAAACTTATCATGAGTCCTTAAAGCATTTTAGTAGTCAAGATAAGCTGGATAGGAGACATGGTAGATGGATGGAATTTATAGAAACTTTTCCATATATTATTAAGTATAAAAAGAAAAAGATAATGTTGTTATTGATGCCCTTTCTAGAAGACATTCTTTGATCACTACTATGGATTCTAAGGTTTTAGGCTTCTATTATATTATGGATCTATACGTGGATGATATTGATTTTGATGAAATTTTTCCGTAGTGTAAATCTCGGACTTACACTAGAAATCTCGCCACATATTCTAACCGAGATTTTCCCCTGCATGATAAATTCTATATTTTCGAAGGCTTCTTATTTCGTAAGAATAAAGTGTGTATTCCTAGATGTTCTCTTAGGCTGTTACTTGTTGAGGAAGCTCATATGGGTGGATTAATGGGACATTTTTGTAGAGATAAGACATTTCATATGTTACATTCACACTTTTAGTGGCCACATATGCTTGAAGAGGTTGAGAACATGATTAAGAGATGTCGTGTGTGCTTGAAAGCTAAGAAGATAGGACTAACAAAGGGTGAGATTCTATTTTTGTGGTAGGATTACCTAGGACTAAGAAGGGGAGAGTTTCTATTTTTGTGGTTATTGATCGTTTTTCTAAAATGGCTCATTTTTTTACTTGTCATAAGACCGATGATGCGTATAATGTTCCTAACTTATTCTTTGGGGAAGTTGTTATATTACATGGAGTACCTAGGTTTATTGTGAGTGATAGGGATGTTAATTTCCTTAGTTTCTTTTGTAAGACTCTTTGGGAAAAGCTAGGAACTACGTTGTTATTTTCAACCTCTAGTCATCCTCAAACAGATGGTTAAACGGAGGTTACTAATAGGACCGTAACCACCATTTTGCGGGCTGTTTTGAAAGATAATTTGAGTGCATGAGAAGATATGTTACCACATGTTGAGTTTGCATATAATCAAACCGTTCATTCATCTACTAACCTAACGCCTTGTGAGTGTGTCTATGGGTTGAATCCTTTTACCCCTTATGATCTTATATCATTGCCTATAGAGGAGATAGTAGATTTTAATGTAGGAGAACATGTGGAATTCTTCAAGAATCTTCATGAGAGGACACACATAGGGTTCGAGGAGAGAGGAAAATACATGGCTACCGAGGCAAATTGGAATCGCAAGGAGCTGCGATTCAAACCATGAGATCTCGTCTGGTTCCATCAAAGGAAAGAGAGATTTCCGGAGAAGAGGAAGTCTAAGTTGTCTCCATGAGGAGATGGTCCATTTAAAGTGTTGCGTAATGTTGGAAACAATGCTTATGTCTTGGAGCTTCCGGAGGAATATGGAGTAAGCCCTACCTTCAATATAGGAGATTTAAGTCGTTTTCAATAAGGGGAGTATGATGTGGGACCATCCCCAACGCCTCTTATAGGTCCTATCACTCGAGCTAGAGCTATGATATTGAATGAGAAGGAGTTATCATCGTCAAAGGCCATCCAAGAAGAGGTTACTAGCTTATTGGCAACATGTACACTTAAAGAGACTTCACTTATGTCTAAGTCTTCTTTAGTAAGATTGTTGTCTATTGTTGAAGGACCTTATAAGAGTAAAGATGACCAATGAAGCAAGAAAAGTGGCTAGAACGAGACTTAAGAGAACTAGTGCATAAATCCCGGCCTGGGACAAACATCTAGCCCGAGATTTAAACCGAGATTTGCTGTTTGTCGAGATCAATAAGATCCAGTTGATATCTTATTAGTTATAGTTATCTTTTACTTATTTTAATACCTTTAAAACTCTAAACATGTGAAGGTATCTTTTTGGTTTTTGTTCCTATCTTTTAGGATTATCTTTTATTTAGTTACTAGAGGAATCCCGCCCATAAATAGCCATAGAAGTAGAGATTCAAATGTAGATTGATTTAATTATTATTTCCATAATATTGTGAGATACTTGTTGCTTTGGTTACGAAGTTTGTGTTTTATTCATTTCTATTCAATCACACGAGAGAGCCTTCGATTGAATCATTGTGATTCCTTTCAAGGTTGTGCTTGTGTATGTTAATATTCTTAAAGGTTAGTGATCCTAGTCAACTTACGTCTCTTCTTGTTCTTGTCTTATTTAGAAGGTTTGTGTAAGGTTGAAGAAGGGAGGGTTAAGGTAAGCTCTTTATTAAGGGGTTTTGACGCAATTGGTCAAGGTTCTTTCGAAGAATACCTTGGTTCGGAACATCCTATATTTCCATTATTCATTCCATAATCATCTTCTAATCTTACCATTATCAGTCCATCAAACTCACGTTCTTTGTGTTCGAAGTTTCACATATCTCGGTTGTAACGCCCCAATTTTTTTGGCGCGTTTGCGATATTTTATTTTTATCCGGCTTTTTATTGATATTTTATTTGCTAAAAGCTTTTACGAGTATTTTCACATCATAAATTAAACATTTCGAGCTTATATGTACATATATTTTCAACCATTTATTTTCCGTTTTTATGTTTGGAAAGATTCGGAAATATTTTCCGATCCGAAAAAATTCATTCGGATTAGTTTAATCGAGTTTATTCTATTACTCATTTTCCTTCTTATTTTATTTATTTTCTTTATTCTCTTTCTCCTTTTTCTTTTCCCCCTTTCTTCCTACGCTTGATGAGCTGGAACCTGCAGCCCGCATTGACCCCTCGACTCTCCCTCAACCCCTCGTTCTCCCTTCTTTGTTTCTAGCAGCAAGCATCATTCCACACTCCCTCTCTTGCTCGTCGATCATCACCATTCCCTCCATTCAATGCCATCAAGCCATCTCCCTCCACAACCCCTCTGTTGCTTGATAGCACGAAATATGACCATATTTTAGGCACTTGTTTTAATTGTTTTTCCCTTTTAGTTGTTTACATGGATAAGAGTTTGAAGCATCTATGAGCACATTCACCTATTTTGTCGATATAGAGATCTACACAAGCTTTGTTGTGTTTTTAGGTGAATAAAGACTTGGATTGGAGCACATATAAGAGAGTAGGAGTATTTGATCATGCTAGGCATCAAGAGGATATATTGGAGAAGCTAAGGAAGCAGCATGATTAGAGAACTTTACGAAACAAAGGCTTTTACAGAGGAATTTGACAAATCACGGCCAAACCAAGAGAACCACGACCGTAGTTTTAGCATTGAGGGCGTGGAAAACCATGACCGTGGAGTTTACACTAAACCGTGATTCTTATAACGGTTGCCACGTGTCATATTTGCCACGTCAGCAACGGTTATCGGGCTTTTCGTAACCCTAAATTTTCCGTATAAGAAAGCTGAAGAAAGGAGAAACCAGGACGGTTGCATACGCTACAATTCATTGGAGATTGCTTAGGAAGATTTCATTGGGTACAGGGAAGATCCCGAGAAGGACACATTTCGAGATTGCGTACTTAGGAAGATCTTAGGGTTTACATTTGAAGGCGGATTGATATCCCGTTCTTCATTGTTACTATAGATTGTTGTGAGGATTTTTGTTCCCTATTCTACTTTTATTGAACACATATACTTGTTGTTTGTTTTTGAGATTGACTATTTGGTTATTATTGAGTTTTCGAAATTTTACCCTTTTTTCTCTTTTAAAATTGATTATTGATTCAATGACAATGATTGTTGGCTAAAACCCTTTAGCAATTCTAAGGTGAAGGGTTGATAGTTGTGGCTTAGATAATAATAGATTGAACTTAAACAAATTGGACCCTTAGAGTTGCGAGAAACCTCGCCGTCGACATTTTCCACGGTCTGTTCTTGAGTTCCACGGCCGTGGTTCTTCAAGATCCAGCCGTGGTTTCCTCTGCCGTACGCCTTTTGCTGTTTCTTTGATCCAAAGTTAAAGATTTGCCTTAACCTAGCCTTGGCTTGCCTTTTCTAGGTAGTAGTGAGACTCAACATCCTCTATTTCGGTTTCGAGTGTCAAAACCTTAACCTTTTTGGCTTGTCTTTGAATCCTTGGGTTTGGGTATGGGTATTTGAGAGTAATTCTTATCCTTTGATCCTTTCTATACTGCGGCCTCAACAACCTTTATAGAGAGAGTTTTGGAAAATGCCGATATTTTTGTTTAGGGTTTTGACACATAATTGCCCAAGGTTCTTTGCAAGTCTTATAATTAGTCCGATCTTCCTATACTTATCATATTTCATTCCATTAATCAACATCTTATTTTTCATTATCATCCATAATTTTGCATTTTGAGTTTACTAAAATATCGGCTTGTTCTTACCAAAATCTTGCCCTAGATTTTCCTAAGTTAACCTTGATTTGCCTCTGTTGTTCAATTCTTGGACTTCCAATCTAGATCGGAAACTACGGCTTCAACCCTACATCAAGCAACATTACCTTTGGCTTATTGAATTTACTCTTAAAACTTATCATGAGTCCTTAAAGCATTTTAGTAGTCAAGATAAGCTGGATAGGAGACATGGTAGATGGATGGAATTTATAGAAACTTTTCCATATATTATTAAGTATAAAAAGAAAAAGATAATGTTGTTATTGATGCCCTTTCTAGAAGACATTCTTTGATCACTACTATGGATTCTAAGGTTTTAGGCTTCTATTATATTATGGATCTATACGTGGATGATATTGATTTTGATGAAATTTTTCCGTAGTGTAAATCTCGGACTTACACTAGAAATCTCGCCACAGATTCTAACCGAGATTTTCCCCTGCATGATAAATTCTATATTTTCGAAGGCTTCTTATTTCGTAAGAATAAAGTGTGTATTCCTAGATGTTCTCTTAGGCTGTTACTTGTTGAGGAAGCTCATATGGGTGGATTAATGGGACATTTTTGTAGAGATAAGACATTTCATATGTTACATTCACACTTTTAGTGGCCACATATGCTTGAAGAGGTTGAGAACATGATTAAGAGATGTCGTGTGTGCTTGAAAGCTAAGAAGATAGGACTAACAAAGGGTGAGATTCTATTTTTGTGGTAGGATTACCTAGGACTAAGAAGGGGAGAGTTTCTATTTTTGTGGTTATTGATCGTTTTTCTAAAATGGCTCATTTTTTTACTTGTCATAAGACCGATGATGCGTATAATGTTCCTAACTTATTCTTTGGGGAAGTTGTTATATTACATGGAGTACCTAGGTTTATTGTGAGTGATAGGGATGTTAATTTCCTTAGTTTCTTTTGTAAGACTCTTTGGGAAAAGCTAGGAACTACGTTGTTATTTTCAACCTCTAGTCATCCTCAAACAGATGGTTAAACGGAGGTTACTAATAGGACCGTAACCACCATTTTGCGGGCTGTTTTGAAAGATAATTTGAGTGCATGAGAAGATATGTTACCACATGTTGAGTTTGCATATAATCAAACCGTTCATTCATCTACTAACCTAACGCCTTGTGAGTGTGTCTATGGGTTGAATCCTTTTACCCCTTATGATCTTATATCATTGCCTATAGAGGAGATAGTAGATTTTAATGTAGGAGAACATGTGGAATTCTTCAAGAATCTTCATGAGAGGACACACATAGGGTTCGAGGAGAGAGGAAAATACATGGCTACCGAGGCAAATTGGAATCGCAAGGAGCTGCGATTCAAACCATGAGATCTCGTCTGGTTCCATCAAAGGAAAGAGAGATTTCCGGAGAAGAGGAAGTCTAAGTTGTCTCCATGAGGAGATGGTCCATTTAAAGTGTTGCGTAATGTTGGAAACAATGCTTATGTCTTGGAGCTTCCGGAGGAATATGGAGTAAGCCCTACCTTCAATATAGGAGATTTAAGTCATTTTCAATAAGGGGAGTATGATGTGGGACCATCCCCAACGCCTCTTATAGGTCCTATCACTCGAGCTAGAGCTATGATATTGAATGAGAAGGAGTTATCATCGTCAAAGGCCATCCAAGAAGAGGTTACTAGCTTATTGGCAACATGTACACTTAAAGAGACTTCACTTATGTCTAAGTCTTCTTTAGTAAGATTGTTGTCTATTGTTGAAGGACCTTATAAGAGTAAAGATGACCAATGAAGCAAGAAAAGTGGCTAGAACGAGACTTAAGAGAACTAGTGAATAAATCCCGGCCTGGGACAAACATCTAGCCCGAGATTTAAACCGAGATTTGCTGTTTGTCGAGATCAATAAGATCCAGTTGATATCTTATTAGTTATAGTTATCTTTTACTTATTTTAATACCTTTAAAACTCTAAACATGTGAAGGTATCTTTTTGGTTTTTGTTCCTATCTTTTAGGATTATCTTTTATTTAGTTACTAGAGGAATCCCGCCCATAAATAGCCATAGAAGTAGAGATTCAAATGTAGATTGATTTAATTATTATTTCCATAATATTGTGAGATACTTGTTGCTTTGGTTACGAAGTTTGTGTTTTATTCATTTCTATTCAATCACACGAGAGAGCCTTCGATTGAATCATTGTGATTCCTTTCAAGGTTGTGCTTGTGTATGTTAATATTCTTAAAGGTTAGTGATCCTAGTCAACTTACGTCTCTTCTTGTTCTTGTCTTATTTAGAAGGTTTGTGTAAGGTTGAAGAAGGGAGGGTTAAGGTAAGCTCTTTATTAAGGGGTTTTGACGCAATTGGTCAAGGTTCTTTCGAAGAATACCTTGGTTCGGAACATCCTATATTTCCATTATTCATTCCATAATCATCTTCTAATCTTACCATTATCAGTCCATCAAACTCACGTTCTTTGTGTTCGAAGTTTCACATATCTCGGTTGTAACGCCCCAATTTTTTTGGCGCGTTTGCGATATTTTATTTTTATCCGGCTTTTTATTGATATTTTATTTGCTAAAAGCTTTTACGAGTATTTTCACATCATAAATTAAACATTTCGAGCTTATATGTACATATATTTTCAACCATTTATTTTCCGTTTTTATGTTTGGAAAGATTCGGAAATATTTTCCGATCCGAAAAAATTCATTCGGATTAGTTTAATCGAGTTTATTCTATTACTCATTTTCCTTCTTATTTTATTTATTTTCTTTATTCTCTTTCTCCTTTTTCTTTTCCCCCTTTCTTCCTACGCTTGATGAGCTGGAACCTGCAGCCCGCATTGACCCCTCGACTCTCCCTCAACCCCTCGTTCTCCCTTCTTTGTTTCTAGCAGCAAGCATCATTCCACACTCCCTCTCTTGCTCGTCGATCATCACCATTCCCTCCATTCAATGCCATCAAGCCATCTCCCTCCACAACCCCTCTGTTGCTTGATAGCACGAAATATGACCATATTTTAGGCACTTGTTTTAATTGTTTTTCCCTTTTAGTTGTTTACATGGATAAGAGTTTGAAGCATCTATGAGCACATTCACCTATTTTGTCGATATAGAGATCTACACAAGCTTTGTTGTGTTTTTAGGTGAATAAAGACTTGGATTGGAGCACATATAAGAGAGTAGGAGTATTTGATCATGCTAGGCATCAAGAGGATATATTGGAGAAGCTAAGGAAGCAGCATGATTAGAGAACTTTACGAAACAAAGGCTTTTACAAAGGAGTTTGACAAATCACGGCCAAACCAAGAGAACCACGACCGTAGTTTTAGCATTGAGGGCGTGGAAAACCATGACCGTGGAGTTTACACTAAACCGTGATTCTTATAACGGTTGCCACGTGTCATATTTGCCACGTCAGCAACGGTTATTGGGCTTTTCGTAACCCTAAATTTTCCGTATAAGAAAGCTGAAGAAAGGAGAAACCAGGACGGTTGCATACGCTACAATTCATTGGAGATTGCTTAGGAAGATTTCATTGCGTACAGGGAAGATCCCGAGAAGGACACATTTCGAGATTGCGTACTTAGGAAGATCTTAGGGTTTACATTTGAAGGCGGATTGACATCCCGTTCTTCATTGTTGCTATAGATTGTTGTGAGGATTTTTGTTCCCTATTCTACTTTTATTGAACACATATACTTGTTGTTTGTTTTTGAGATTGACTATTTGGTTATTATTGAGTTTTCGAAATTTTACCCTTTTTTCTCTTTTAAAATTGATTATTGATTCAATGACAATGATTGTTGGCTAAAACCCTTTAGCAATTCTAAGGTGAAGGGTTGATAGTTGTGGCTTAGATAATAATAGATTGAACTTAAACAAATTGGACCCTTAGAGTTGCGAGAAACCTCGCCGTCGACATTTTCCACGGTCTGTTCTTGAGTTCCACGGCCGTGGTTCTTCAAGATCCAGCCGTGGTTTCCTCTGCCGTACGCCTTTTGCTGTTTCTTTGATCCAAAGTTAAAGATTTGCCTTAACCTAGCCTTGGCTTGCCTTTTCTAGGTAGTAGTGAGACTCAACATCCTCTATTTCGGTTTCGAGTGTCAAAACCTTAACCTTTTTGGCTTGTCTTTGAATCCTTGGGTTTGGGTATGGGTATTTGAGAGTAATTCTTATCCTTTGATCCTTTCTATACTGCGGCCTCAACAACCTTTATAGAGAGAGTTTTGGAAAATGCCGATATTTTTGTTTAGGGTTTTGACACATAATTGCCCAAGGTTCTTTGCAAGTCTTATAATTAGTCCGATCTTCCTATACTTATCATATTTCATTCCATTAATCAACATCTTATTTTTCATTATCATCCATAATTTTGCATTTTGAGTTTACTAAAATATCGGCTTGTTCTTACCAAAATCTTGCCCTAGATTTTCCTAAGTTAACCTTGATTTGCCTCTGTTGTTCAATTCTTGGACTTCCAATCTAGATCGGAAACTACGGCTTCAACCCTACATCAAGCAACATTACCTTTGGCTTATTGAATTTACTCTTAAAACTTATCATGAGTCCTTAAAGCATTTTAGTAGTCAAGATAAGCTGGATAGGAGACATGGTAGATGGATGGAATTTATAGAAACTTTTCCATATATTATTAAGTATAAAAAGAAAAAGATAATGTTGTTATTGATGCCCTTTCTAGAAGACATTCTTTGATCACTACTATGGATTCTAAGGTTTTAGGCTTCTATTATATTATGGATCTATACGTGGATGATATTGATTTTGATGAAATTTTTCCGTAGTGTAAATCTCGGACTTACACTAGAAATCTCGCCACAGATTCTAACCGAGATTTTCCCCTGCATGATAAATTCTATATTTTCGAAGGCTTCTTATTTCGTAAGAATAAAGTGTGTATTCCTAGATGTTCTCTTAGGCTGTTACTTGTTGAGGAAGCTCATATGGGTGGATTAATGGGACATTTTTGTAGAGATAAGACATTTCATATGTTACATTCACACTTTTAGTGGCCACATATGCTTGAAGAGGTTGAGAACATGATTAAGAGATGTCGTGTGTGCTTGAAAGCTAAGAAGATAGGACTAACAAAGGGTGAGATTCTATTTTTGTGGTAGGATTACCTAGGACTAAGAAGGAGAGAGTTTCTATTTTTGTGGTTATTGATCGTTTTTCTAAAATGGCTCATTTTTTTACTTGTCATAAGACCGATGATGCGTATAATGTTCCTAACTTATTCTTTGGGGAAGTTGTTATATTACATGGAGTACCTAGGTTTATTGTGAGTGATAGGGATGTTAATTTCCTTAGTTTCTTTTGTAAGACTCTTTGGGAAAAGCTAGGAACTACGTTGTTATTTTCAACCTCTAGTCATCCTCAAACAGATGGTTAAACGGAGGTTACTAATAGGACCGTAACCACCATTTTGCGGGCTGTTTTGAAAGATAATTTGAGTGCATGAGAAGATATGTTACCACATGTTGAGTTTGCATATAATCAAACCGTTCATTCATCTACTAACCTAACGCCTTGTGAGTGTGTCTATGGGTTGAATCTTTTTACCCCTTTTGATCTTATATCATTGCCTATAGAGGAGATAGTAGATTTTAATGTAGGAGAACATATGGAATTCTTCAAGAATCTTCATGAGAGGACACACATAGGGTTCGAGGAGAGAGGAAAATACATGGCTACCGAGGCAAATTGGAATCGCAAGGAGCTGCGATTCAAACCATGAGATCTCGTCTGGTTCCATCAAAGGAAAGAGAGATTTCCGGAGAAGAGGAAGTCTAAGTTGTCTCCATGAGGAGATGGTCCATTTAAAGTGTTGCGTAATGTTGGAAACAATGCTTATGTCTTGGAGCTTCCGGAGGAATATGGAGTAAGCCCTACCTTCAATATAGGAGATTTAAGTCGTTTTCAATAAGGGGAGTATGATGTGGGACCATCCCCAACGCCTCTTATAGGTCCTATCACTCGAGCTAGAGCTATGATATTGAATGAGAAGGAGTTATCATCGTCAAAGGCCATCCAAGAAGAGGTTACTAGCTTATTGGCAACATGTACACTTAAAGAGACTTCACTTATGTCTAAGTCTTCTTTAGTAAGATTGTTGTCTATTGTTGAAGGACCTTATAAGAGTAAAGATGACCAATGAAGCAAGAAAAGTGGCTAGAACGAGACTTAAGAGAACTAGTGAATAAATCCCGGCCTGGGACAAACATCTAGCCCGAGATTTAAACCGAGATTTGGTGTTTGTCAAGATCAATAAGATCCAGTTGATATCTTATTAGTTATAGTTATCTTTTACTTATTTTAATACCTTTAAAACTCTAAACATGTGAAGGTATCTTTTTGGTTTTTGTTCCTATCTTTTAGGATTATCTTTTATTTAATTACTAGAGGAATCCCGCCCATAAATAGCCATAGAAGTAGAGATTCAAATGTAGATTGATTTAATTATTATTTCCATAATATTGTGAGATACTTGTTGCTTTGGTTACGAAGTTTGTGTTTTATTCATTTCTATTCAATCACACGAGAGAGCCTTCGATTGAATCATTGTTATTCCTTTCAAGGTTGTGCTTGTGTATGTTAATATTCTTAAAGGTTAGTGATCCTAGTCAACTTACGTCTCTTCTTGTTCTTGTCTTATTTAGAAGGTTTGTGTAAGTTTGAAGAAGGGAGGGTTAAGGTAAGCTCTTTATTAAGGGGTTTTGACGCAATTGGTCAAGGTTCTTTCCAAGAATACCTTGGTTCGGAACATCCTATATTTCCATTATTCATTCCATAATCATCTTCAAATCTTACCATTATCATTTGATAGCATGTATTATAGTCTATATTTTAGGACTTGTTTAGACGTTTTATCTTCAATAATCTGCATGTTTGAATGTATATTATGTGATTATATTGTCGTTTCATCTACCTTTACGAGAATCGAGGTCTACACCAAGTTTCTTTGTAATCGTAGGTAAAATGGCACGTTTCGCAAAAAAATGGAGCAAATGAGCAAAGGAGTCATTGGAGCTACATTCAGGAGCTTAAAGAGGAGCTCAGGAAGCAAGGAATTCACAAAGAAGATTTACTTTGGACCAGATTTAAGAGATTTCACCTTCAGCTGAGAGTCACCTCGGTTGAACACAGAGTCACCTCGACCGAGGTGATCTAGAGGAGCGCCCCGGCCGAGGCGAACACCCTGGACGCGGCAAGATATATTTTATTTGGCTGAGATCTTTTATTTTTGTAAAGAGAGATCTTATATTTTTGGGCTGGATTTCTGGAAGGAAGATCATATATTTTGGAGATCTATTTTAGAGATATGGATATATTTTATTAGGAAATTATCTTGTTAAGATATTATTATCTTTGGAAGATAATTCTCCTATATAAAGGGTTGGATTTTCCAAAAGTTCAACCATGCTTACATGCTTGGAGGCTGAGAGCATCCAGCAATTGAAGGATTTTCTGGAGTTTTGAAGGAAGTTGGAAGATTGAAGGAAGGAAGTTGATAGTTTGTTATAGCTTTTTAAGGGGATTTGTAAGACTTTCTTAGATTCCCTTTGGTTTGTTGTTTTTTATTGATTTGTGATTCTAAGGAACGTTGATTTGTTTATTTGACTCAGTTATTGAAGCCTTGTTCTTAAGGTTTTTGAGTTCAAATATTCATTCTCTTCCCATATATTTGATTATTGCTTTCATGATGATGAGTGGCTAATTTCCTTGTGCGATTCTAGGGTGATTGGCTGAAAGCTGTGGAAAAAACAATGATAGAATAATCTTAATCCCAGTAGGACCCTGAAAGTTCGAGTCTTTATCCTTAACCTTAGAACATCTCATTTAGTCGATGAACATCTCGGCCGGGGTGGAACTTGACTGACCGAGGTGACTTATCTGATCCATAACTGAGAGTTAAGTGTTAGAGTTTGCCAAATCCTATTCTTATTACACCTTTCCTGGTTCAATGCAAGCTTAGGATGAGACTTACCCGGTTATTCCTTTGTTTGTTTACCAAAGATCATAAGTGTAGGTAATAAAGGTCTATCATTTATTAGGGTTTGAGTATGCCTTCATTCAATCTTTGTGAGTTAGCTTGAGACTTACCCGGTAAAGGTTGATTCTATTCCCTTAGTTGGTGTGTTGGTTTGAGATTATAATTCCTTTCCTTAGTACCTTGAGACTTACCCGGTGATAGGTTCTTTGGCTTGGGATTGTGAGTAGTGAGACTTACCCGGTGATCTATTCCACTTTAGTAACACCTTCCCTTTGCAAAACCTCAGCTTTGTCCGCTTATCTTGAGATCTTGAGTTGGAACCACAATTGGATGCTTTAATCCCTAGAATTTGCATATTTCCTTTAATTGACCTTATTATCATCTCTTTGATTGCTTTAATCGCTTTTATAGTTATTAGTTGCATTGACAACCTATACTTGCTTAGTTTCACCTAAGTCCCTGAGATCGACACCCCGGAATTCTTGCTTTTACTATAATTGATCCGTACACTGCGGGTTCGCATCCTTGTTTTAAGCATACTTCTTGGGTTATAAATTTAAAGCTTTCACACACCGTTTGGATCGAACATCAGTCCATCAAACTCACGTTCTTTGTGTTCGAAGTTTCACATATCTCGATCGTAACGCCCCAATTTTTTGGCGCGTTTGCGATATTTTATTTTTATCCGGCTTTTTATCGATATTTTATTAGCTAAAAGCTTTTACGAGTATTTTCACATCGTAAATTAAACATTTCGAGCTTATATGTATATATATTTTCAACCATTTATTTTCCGTTTTTATTTTTGGAAAGATTCGGAAATATTTTCCGATCCGGAAAAATTCATTCGGATTATTTTAATCGAGTTTATTCTATTACTCATTTTCCTTCTTATTTTATTTATATTCTTTATTCTCTTTCTCCTTTTTCTTTTCCCCCTTTCTTCCTACGCTTGATGAGCTGGAACCTGCAGCCCGCATTGACCCCTCGACCCTCCCTCAACCCCTCGTTCTCCCTTCTCTGTTTCTAGCAGCAATATTTTCCGATCCGGAAAAAAAATTTCATGCGTACTTAGGAAGATCTTAGGGTTTACATTTGAAGGTGGATTGACATCCCGTTCTTCATTGTTGCTATAGATTGTTGTGAGGATTTCTGTTCTCTATTCTACTTTTATTGAACACATATACTTGTTGTTTGTTTTCGAGATTGACTATATGGTTATTATTGAATTTTCGAGATTTTACCCTTTTTTCTCTTTTAAACTTGATTATTGATTCAATGACATTGATTGTTGGCTAAAACCCTTTAGCAATTCTAAGGTGAAGGGTTGATAGTTGTGGCTTAGATAATGATAGATTGAACTTAAACAAATTGGACCCTTAGAGTTGCGAGAAACCTCATCGTCGACATTTTCCACGGTCTGTTCTTGAGTTCCACGGCCGTGGTTCTTCAAGATCCAGCCGTGGTTTCCTCTGTCGTACGCCTTTTGCTTTTGCTTTGATCCAAAGTTAAAGATTTTCCTTAACCAAGCCTTGGCTTGCCTTTTCTAGGTAGTAGTGAGACTCAACATCCTCTATTTCGGTTTCGAGTGTCAAAACCTTAACCTTTTTGGCTTGTCTTTGAATCCTTGGGTTTGGGCATGGATATTTGAGAGTAGTTCTTATCCTTTGATCCTTTCTATACTGCAACCTCAATAACCTTTATAGAGAGAGCTTTGGGTAAGACATATAGGGTTTTGAAAATTCACCGTACATAAACTTAGATTAGATATACCTTTGCAATCCCGACTCTGTCCTTACATCTATAGAATATCTTGAATCAATTGCCACAATTGGATATCGGGATCTTTAGAATTGCTGTTTTCCCAATATTATTTGCAAAGCTTCTATA
This sequence comes from Fagopyrum homotropicum, assembly GCA_033239125.1. Classification (NCBI taxonomy): domain Eukaryota; kingdom Viridiplantae; phylum Streptophyta; class Magnoliopsida; order Caryophyllales; family Polygonaceae; genus Fagopyrum; species Fagopyrum homotropicum. Next base: position 56,729,828 of record BSWB01000008.1, on the reverse strand, counting down.
TTTACTTGGTTGACAATTTGTGAACTGATTTTGTTCCCCCCAAATCCCTGAGCTCGATACTCTAGAATTCTTGCTTTACTACGACGATCCGTACACTACGGGTTCGCTTTGCTTTGATTTTAGTTTTATAAATTTAAAGCTTATTTGCACGCACACTTTCGAGCAAACAAGTTTTTGACGCCGTTGTCGGGGATTTGGTTTAGGCCAAATTCGGCTCTCGGTTGTCGAGCTTGGGAGCTTTGCTCTTGTTATTTGATTTTTCTTTTTGAGTGATTTTGCAGGATTTTTAGGTATATGCGAAGGTCTAGATCCATGAAAGACCTTGTTCCTTTTGATCCCGAACTTGAGAAGACCTTAAAGCTAAAGTTAAGGGAGAAAAGGATGGTTGAACATAACGAGAAGAATAACCAACAAGAGTTCGATGAGACTAGAGCTCAATTGAATACAAGTTAAAGACTACGTCTTGAGGAGCAAGTTGTTGCTCGAGCTGATCAAGAGAGAAATCAAGCTCAAATTGAGGAGCTTAGAGCGATGATTCTACAAATGCAATTAGATAAAGGCGCTGGAAGTAAGAAAGCTAAGTCAACTAGATCCATTAGAGCTGAATAATCCGACGATGATGACATGCCGAACCTAGAGGATATTGACCCAATGATCCATCCAATCCGTGATAATCCTAGAGCACATGTCAATCCTCGCATACCCGCTAGAGATGTGACAGCCGTTAATGTCGAGGATGAACCACGAACTCTTGGACAACGGATGGAGATTCAGCAACCACGCCGTTTAGGTGTAAATTTCGGAGGTTAAGACACCCAGGATATTGGGTTTAGCCCGCAAGTTATTACCATGGTTCGCCAAAGTCAATTTGGTTGAACAGATGCTGAATCTCCACACCAACACTTACAGAATTTATAGATTCTCATGGAGAAAATGAAGCCGAAGAAAGCCGTCAACAACAATTACAAGATAAAACCGTTCTTCTTCTCTTTGAAGGATAAGGCTTTGGCTTGGTACCAAGCTCTTCCGGCTGGAAGACTTAACACATGGGAGGATTTGACTTCGGAATTCCTCACCAAGTTCTTTCCGCCATCCAAGACGGTGGAGATGAGAGGTAAGATTAATGCTTTTTACAAGAAACGTAACGAAAGCTTGTTTAAATCTTGGGAAAGGTTTCAAGATCTTCTATTTGATTGCCCGCAACCAGGCATTTCAAAGCTGGAATTATTGGAGATCTACTACAAGGGGCTGGATGTGGAAACACAATTCAAGCTTCAATCCCTTTCTTGTGGAACTTTCATGGACATGAGAGAGGTGACGCTTGGGACTTCATTGAGAAGCAAGCCCAAGTGATTGATAGGTATTCCCATAGGAAAGTCAATGATGGGAATCAAAGTTCCGGAGACCAAGGAGCAAATTTAATTCATGCTGCACAAACTCGAATATTTTCCCTTAACATTGAGATCAAGGAGTTGATGGAAGTCATAAAAACTAACCTTCAAAGAACGAAGGATCAAGATGTTGGCTACCTAGGAAGGGACAATAACCAAGGCAATAGGAACAACTACCGGAACAATAACTAGAATAACAACAACAGGAACTCCAACAACAACAATTGGAGATCCAACCAACAAAACCCCGGTAATCCCTATTCACATGCTGAAAATGCACTAACACCTCCATCTTCTTCTACTCCTTTGAAAAGTCAGGGTCAAACATCAAATGTCTCAAGTAAAACGGAGAACGATAAGCATGATGCTATGGTGAAGACAATCTTGGGGAAGCTCCAGGGACTACAGAATCATATCACTTCGGCTGATAAAGCACAAAAAGCTTTAGAAAACCAAGTTTTCAGCAAGGCTAGAGAAGTTCATAGAGACCAAGGGAAGCTTCCTGGAAAAACGGAGGACAATCCGAAAGGAAGGGTGATGGCTTTTACAACTAGAAGTGGTGTAACAACCACCGACCCGCAGCCAAAGTTCGTCGAAGTCCCCATTGAGAAAGAGAAAGAGAAAGAGAAAGAGAAGGAGAAGGAGAAGGAAGATGTTTATGTTCCTCCCCCAGCTTACAAACCTCCTCTACCATTCCCGCAATCTAGAGCAAGAGAACGTCTAGACAAGCAATTTAGTAAGTTTATTGATCTAATGAGCAAACTGCATATTAACATACCTTTAATTGATGCAATTGTATGTATGTCCACTTACGGGAATTATTTAAAGGAAATCCTCTATAACAAGAGGAAGCTGGAGGACTTTGGAGAAGTCAAGATGAGTTCGGAATCTTCGGAGCTCATCAAAACAATGACGGAGAAGATGCCCCCAAAGCTGTGAGATCCGGGGTCATTTTGCATACTAATAGGAGTTGGTGAAGTCACATACGATGCTCTTTGTGATTTACGAGCAAGCGTAAGCATCATTCTGCTTGCTTTGTGTAGGAAGGTCGGTTTAGGTGAACCTAAACCGGTAAAGATGACGTTGTACATGGCGGATCGATCCATAACTCGACCCGTAGGAATCATTGAAGATGTCCCGGTCAAACTCGGTAAGATCTATATTCCTATAGATTTTGTTGTTCTTGACATTCCTGCAGATTGTCCAGTCCCGATCATACTCGGGAGACCTTTTCTTGCAACTTCCGGCTGTATGGTAGATTGCAAGAATGTTAGGATAGCCTTCGATATAGGAGAAGAGAAGGTTGCATTTGTTCTCTCAACTTTGGCAAAAGAACCTGCGCTTGGAGAGAGTATGTTCAACCTCTATGCCGAAGAAGTATCTAGAGAGGAAGTAAGCTCAATCTTGTTTAAAGATCCATTGCAAAAGGTCATAACCATGAGCATCATGGAAAGAGGAGATGAAGAGGATTACAATGTAGTGGTTGATGCTTTGGAGGATCTAGGAGAAGTGCAAACTGAAGAATTCGAAAAATTGTAGTGGTTGATGCTTTAGAAACCACGGCCAATCGTGCTTTTCCACGGGCGTGGTTTCACCTATTCCATCCATGGAAAGTTATGTCGAGAGCAAATATTTAATTTAAACCACATTCCACGGCCGTGGAAGTAATAGTGACACTGTGGTTTTGGAAAATGCTGAAGAAAACTCCGTTCTTTCTACGAACAATCATGATTCTTCTTCCAACACTTCCACACCCTTGGAGAATTCCAAGGAGACATCAGCCAACCCTCAAGCACTCCAAAGGTATCAACAACCTTGGAATTGAAGCCACTTCCCAGACATCTTAGGTATGCATTTCTTGGAACTAAATATACGTTTCCCATTATTGTTAGTTCCGATTTGAGTGAAGATGAACATGAGAAGCTTATGGTTGTTTTGAGAAAACATAGAAAAGCTCTAGGTTATACCATAGAGGATCTTGTAGGAATTAAACCGTCTTTATATATGCACAAGATTCTAATGGAACAGGATTACAAGCCTTCATGCCAACCTCAAAGACGGTTAAATCTGATCATGAAAGAGGTCGTGAAGAAGGAAATCCTTAAGTTACTTGACGCAAGTATCATCTATCCTATCTCCGATAGAAAGTGGGTGAGCCTCGTTCAAGTTGTCCCATAGAAGGGAGGAATGACCGTTGTGACCAACAATAACAACGAACTCATTCTAACAAGAACAGTAACAGGATGGAGGATGTGCATCGATTTCCGCAAGTTGAACAATGCGATGAGGAAGGACCACTCCCGCTACCATTCATCGATCAAATGCTTGAGAGGTTAGCACAGCATTCCTATTTTTGTTACCTTGACGGTTATAGTGGTTTCTTTCAGATCCCGATTCACCCGGATGGTCAAGAGAAGACCACATTCACGTGCCCATGGGGTACGTTTGCTTATAGAAAGATGCCATTCGGACTTTGTAATGCTCCGGCCACATTTCAAAGGTGCATGATGGCCATCTTCTTGGAATATATTGAGGAAATCATGGAGGTTTTTATAAATGATTTTTCATTTTATGGTTCCTCATTTGACAATTGTCTTGCTAACCTTTCTCTTGTTTTGCAAAGATGTGAGGGCACTAACCTTGTTCTAAATTGGGAGAAGTGTCAATTCATGGTTAGAGAAGACATTGTATTAGGACATTTGATCTCCAAAAGAGGGATCGAAGTTGACAAGGCTGAGATCGAGATGATAGAGAAGCTTCCTCCTCCATATTCGGTGAAGGGGATAAGGAGTTTTCTAGGACACGCAAGATTTTATAGGAGATTCATCAAAGATGTTTCGAAAATTTCTAAATCGCTAACTAATCTATTGATGAAAGATGTTGTTTTTGAATTTTTGCAGGAATGTTTGGATGCTTTCTATAAGATTCGAGAAGCCCTCATCTTAGCCCCAATAATCCAACCTCCGGACTGGAATCTCCCATTCGAGGTTATGTGTGATGCAAGTGACGTAGCTCTAGGAGCAGTGCTTGGACAAAAGAAAGAGGCCGCACTCATGCCATCTACTACGCTAGCAAGACGCTAGATGAAGCGCAGCTCAACTACGCCATAATAGAGAAGGAATTTCTTGCAGTTGTATATGCTTTTGAAAAGTTTCGTTCTTACCTTGTAGGAGCGAAGGTGATTGTATACACGGACCATTCAGCAATACGGTATTTGCTCGCTAAGAAAGATGCAAAGCTAAGGCTGATTAGATGGATTCTGTTGCGGATCATTTAAGTCGTCTACCACACACAACAAGTGAAGACTTACCCATCGAAGACTCCTTCCCGGATGAACAATTGCACATAATGCAAGAGTGTATCGATACGATTTCTAGATGTAACGAACCTTGGTTTGCTGATTTTGTGAATTATTTGGTTTGTCCGGAATTACCTTCCGGATTGTCCTACGCACAAAGAAAGAAGTTCTTTAGGGATGTCCTCCAATACTATTGGAATGAACCTCTACACTTCAAGAGAGGTCCCGACGGCATCATTAGAAGATGTGTGCCGGAAGACGAAATGCAAAGTATCATTCATCATTGTCATTCACTTCCATGTGGAGGACACGCTAGTTCGCATAAAACTAGCGCTAAGGTATTGTAATCCGGATTCTTTTGGCCTACTTTATTTAAGGATGTGCAAACCTTTGTTGCTTGCTGCGATGCTTGTCAAAGAACAGGAAATATCTCTAGGAGGAATGAGATGCCTCTCAACAACATTCATGAGGTGGAGATCTTTGACATTTAGGGAGTCGATTTCATGGGACCATTCCCATAATCTTGTGGAAACTAATACATACTTCTAGTTGTATATTATGTTTCGAGATGGGTTGAAGCTATGTCCTCTCCAACTAACGATACTATGGTGGTTGTCAAGTTCTTTAATAGAACTATTTTCCCAAGGTTTGGGACACCACGAACCATCATTAGTGACGGAGGTTCACACTTCATAGCCCGACGATTCGAAGCTCTACTAGCTAAGTATGGGGTGACTCACAAGATCGCCACACCCTATCATCCGCAAATAAGTGGACAAGTGGAGATTTCAAATAGAGAGATTAAAGGAATCCTTGAGAAGACGGTGTCAAAAACAAGGAAGGATTGGTCATTGAAGTTGGATGACGCATTGTGGGCGTATAGGACAACATACAAGACTCCCATCGGCAAAACACCTTACAACCTTTTGTATGAGAAGTCTTGTCATCTTCCGGTAGAATTGGAAGATAAGGCGTATTGGGCTATAAAGTGGTTGAACTTCAGCATGAAGGAAGCGGGCGAGAAGCACCTCTTGGACCTTAACGAGCTAGAAGAACTCCGCTTGAACGCCTATGAGAATGCCAAGATTTACAAAGAAAGGGCGAAGCGTTGGCATGATAAGCATATCATTCCAAAGGATCTCAAAGAAGGAGAACTTGTTCTTCTATTTAATTCTAGACTTCGGCTCTTTCCAGGTAAGCTTAAATCTCATTGGACTGGACCTTATGTGATTAAACGTGTTTTTCCCCATGGTGCAGTTGAAGTATGGGGTTAGAAATGAGGAAGTTTCAAGGTGAACGGTCAACGACTCAAGAAGTATTCACCGGAGCTCCAAGGTGAGGAAATTGCTCCGATTGTCCTCACTTAAACAAAGGAACGGTCTAGTTACGGACCCAAAACAAAGCGCTTCTTGGGAGGCAACCCAAGGTATTGCATTCTTGTTTTTATTTCTGTTTCTTTCGTAGATTAGATTTGTTTAGATGTTTTTGTTTATTTTTCTTCGATACCTTCCGGTATGTTTGTGTCTTTGGATGTTAAGAATAAGGAATGAGCAAAAGAAGAGAGGAAAAGCCGAAAAAATGACGAAACTTATATTCTTGGCGAGAACAGAGGATTCCACGGCCAAAAGGGCAAAAGCACGGTCGTTTGATAAATTAGGCCGTGGAAAACAAGGTCGTAGCTAAAGAAAATAAAAATGCTAAATTCAACGGGTTCCGTACAAAACCACGGCCGTAGAACACCCCGACTGGCCGTGGTTTTCAAAATTTTTACGGCCACTATATAAACTCCTCCTTCTTCACAAAAACTTACACTTTCAACCTTCCACGCCCCAAACCACGCCGAACCAACCTCACCCTCGTGATTCTTCATCTGATGACCGATTCGAACGATTCTTTCAACCTTCCACGCCCCAAACCACGCCGAACCAACCTCTACAAGATTCCAACAACAAAGTGAGCAAACAATCGACAATCGGAAAGGAATTTGGATTTTCCCAAATCCAAACCCTAGGTTTTCTCTCTATCTCTTCTTGATTGAATGTGTTCGCTTTTCTTGCAAATTTCTAGGAGAACTGGACGGAATTGAACTTATAAATAGTTTAGGGCCGTAGTTGCTGAGTTTGCTGTGAATTTTTTAGTGAATTTGAACAATTCAACGGGTTCCATACAGTTTCACGGCCGTGGTTTCTGAAGAACAGGCCGTGATTTTTGCTGATTTGTGAGAAAATGTTCGGAACTAGGAAATCCAACAGAACCAAGAAGTCAAAGGGTGATGGGTCTTCTTCCCAACCCCCTCTTGTAGAACCACCAGCCCCTAGAGTCCCCACTATCCATAACGATTACCTTAGAGCCATGGAAAAGATTTCTAAGCGGAATGTGATGGCTCCTAGGTTTATTGTCATGGAGGAGCTTCAAGAACTGAATGAGGTTGAGGACTTGACTTGGCTACTTGATAGGGCTGGCTTGATTATATTCTCCACCATTAGGGAGGATGCATATGAGGAAATCACTAGGGAGTTCATTACTTCCTTTGAGCATGACGCCGTTCAACGAACAGTTTCTTTAAGATTGGTGGAGCGCAACTACAATTTCTCCATTGTACAGTTTGGGACGATGTTTGGGTTCCATGAGACGTTCAATGGAATGTTTCCTAGAGGAGTTAAGGCTAAGGAGTTTTGAAAAGATATAGCTATGATAGTCGGTCATGAGGATCGTTGGCAACCGGCCGACTCGAAGGCCAAGCTCATCTACCATATAGCTAAGGTGTTTTGGAAATCACTAGGGAGTTCATTATTTCCTTTGAGCATGACGCCGTTAACCGAACAGTTTCTTTTAGATTGATTGAGTGCAACTACAATTTCTTCATTGTGTAGTTTGGGACGATGTATGGGTTCCATGAGACGTTCAATGGAACGTTTCCTAGAGGAGTTAAGGCTAAGGAGTTTCGGAAATCGATTGCTATGATAGTCGGTCATGAGGATCGTTGGAAACCGGCCGATTCGAAGGCCAAGATCATCTACAATCTAGCTATTAAGATAGCTCATAGGATCCTTTCAGAATGCCTATTCCCGAGGACCGAGTTCATCTTGTATTGCATGATTTCCGGTCACTCTCTGGATTGTGCAACCTTGCTCGCCTCCACTCTTAGTAAAGTAAAGAATAAATCAGCAGGAAATATAGGTTATGGAGGCATGGTTACACATATTTGAAATCAGCTAGGGGTTGACTATTCCGCTTGTACGAGAGTTGCTGCTGCGAGACCTTTGGGGCTCAATGGTCTCTTGACTAGAGGACTTTTGTTTCCTCGCCACCGCTGTCCACCTACCGTAGCCATGCCTTGGGAGGATAGAGGTGGTAGAGGCATTCCATGGCTCCCGGAGTACTCTCTTAGGCTTAGCCGAGAGAACCGGAAGGAGACTTTTGTTCCTATGCATACTAACATGTTAGGAGCTCTTCCTTACATTCCAGACGAGGTTCCAACTTTAGTTGATGAGGATGATGAGATGGGAGGAGATGACATTCCAGTTGCAGGAGGGGATGAGCAGGACTTTGGATCATTCCCGGAGCAGCCAGCTGACATGCCGGAGCCACCTAGGAGATCCACCTACCAGCCGAGGCCTTCCGCTTCTTCCTCCTCTTGCCGAGCTAGTATTAGTGAGCGCCCCACATGGATGAATTTTTATGCTTGAATAACCCGAAAGGTTAAACAACATACTCTCACATTATGAGCAGGACTTTGTATGCTTGAATTGAATTATGAATTGTACAAGCTTTGAAAAACCCAAAAGGTTAAACAACATACTCTCCTCCAATCTTAGAAGCACAATAATTTTCAAAAAAGTTTTGATGACATTTGTATGGGTTTTTCAAAGCTTCTTTTATGGTCACACGTTTCTTTATTGCATTACCTTATTTCCATGAGCACTTGTATAATGAATTTTTGATGACATTTGTATACTTGAATTGAATTATGAATTGTGAAGAAATTGAGTATGTTGTTTAACCTTTCTTACAAGTTTCATAATGTGAGAGTTTTATCTAAATCATATTGAGGAATAGAGATTTAAATCACAATATAAGTTCTTGCACTTCTTTATGAGATGATTAAGGCACCTCGATTTTTCTTGCTTCTTTCCTTAATCACCTAGCCCCTCAATGAAAATATTTGCCTCCTTTACCTATCCGGGAATTAGGAAGAGTTGATTTTGGCATGTTTGATGTGGGAGGGCCATGAAAGAAATTTTGTGAATTGAAAGTGTAGAAAAATAGGTTTGGGGAAGTCAATCATGATGATGAGTAACTCGGCACCATTCACATAGCCGGGTGTTTGTGTCTACCCAAAGTCGGATTGAACGATATTCCTAACAGATTATGGTATGTGCATCAAGGGTTTGAGGCATCTCGAAATTGAGAATCTCCAATCTCCTAGGCTTCGGTTTTTGTGCACCGCAGTCCATATTTCTAAGTAAAGTTGGAAAATTTTGTTCTAAAATAAAGAGCAAAACTCTAATTAGTGGCTGGTTCAAATTATAGAAAGAGTTTGTGTTATTCCTTCTTCCCGGATTTATACACCACATTCCCTTATAAGTTTCCCACCTATTCATATTCTTGACCTTACTTGAAAGTCCTTGAGATCATAAGAATGATGTTTGACTTGGTGATCTAAATTGAAGTTTCACATGTTTGATTTTGACAATGCTTGAAGGTTATGATGTTTGTCTCGGAGCTTATGCAATTTTACGATGTTTCCTTTTGCTTGACATATTTTGATTTATATATATGATGTTTTCAAGGAAGCATGAAGCAAGATTTGAGAATGATCTATTGATTAGAAGCACGATACCAAAAAGATTGTTTTTACCTTGTTTAGCATTCATATTTCATCCTACCTTGTATTCTAAGCTTTTGAAAACCTTGTTTGGGGACAAGCAAGCGACAAGTATGGGGTATTTTAATAGCATGAATTATGACCATATTTTAGGCACTTGTTTTGATTGTTTTTTCCTTTTAGTTGTGTACATGGATAAGAGTTTGAAGCATCTATGAGCACATTCACCTATTTTGTCGATACAGAGATCTACACAAGCATTGTTGTGTTTTTAGGTGAATAAAGACTTGGATTGGAGCATATATGAGAGAGTAGGAGTATTTGATCATGCTAGGCATCAAGAGGATACATTGGAGAAGCTAAGCAAGGAGCATGATTAGAGAACTTTACGAAACAAAGGCTTTTACAAAGGAATTTGACAAATCACGGTCAAACCAAGAGAACCACGACCGTGGTTTTATCATTGAGGGCGTGAAAAACCATGTCGAAAGCAACAGAAAGATTCCACGACCAGAACCACGACCGTGGAAGTTTACACTAGACTGTGATTCTTATAACAGTTGCCACGTGTCATATTTGCCACGTCAGCAGCGGTTATCGGGCTATTCGTAACCCTACTTTTTCCCTATAAGAAGGCTGAAGAAAGGAGAAACCAGGACAGCTGCATACGCTACATTTCATTGGAGATTGCTTAGAAATATTTCATTGCGTACAGGGAAGATCCCGGGAAGGACGCATTTCGAGATTGCGTACTTAGGAACATCTTAGGGTCTACATTTGAAGGCGGATTGAAACCCCGTTCTTGATTGTTCCTATAGATTGTTGTGAGGATATATGTTCCCTATTCTACTTTTATTGAACACATATACTTGTTGTTTGGTTTTGAGATTGACTATTTGGTCATTATTGAGTTTTCGAGATTTTACCCTTTTTTCTCTTTTAAACTTGATTATTGATTCAATGACAATGATTGTTGACAAAAACTCTTTAGCAATTCTAAGGTGAAGGGTTGATAGTTGTGGCTTAGATAATGATAGATTGAACTTAAACAGATTTGACCCTGAGAGTTGCGAGAAACCAAGTCGTCGACATTTTCCACGGTCTGTTCTCGAGTTCCACGGCCGTGGTTCTTCAAGACCCAGCCGTGGTTTCTTCTATTGTACGCCTTTTGCTTTTGCTTTGATCCAAAGTTAAAGATTTGCCTTAACCTAGCCTTGGCTTGCCTTTTCTAGGTAGTAGTGAGACTCAACATTCTCTATTTTAGTTTCGAGTGTCATAACCTTAACCGTTTTGGCTTATCTTTGATTCCTTTGTTTTGGGCATGAGTATTTGAGAGTAATTCTTATCCTTTGATCCTTTCAATATTGCTGCCTCAACAACCTTTATAGAGAGAGCTTTGTGTAAAACATACAGGGTTTTGGAACTTCACCGTACATAACCTTACATTAGATATACCTTTGTAATCCCGATTCTGTCCTTACATCTATAGAATATCTTAAATCAATTGCCACAATTGGATATCCGGATCTTTAGAATTGCTGTTTTTCCAATATTATTTGCAAAGCTTCTATATTTACTTGCTTGACAGGTTGTGAACTGATTTTGTTCCCCCAAATCCCTGAGTTCGATACTCTAGAATTCTTGCTTTACTACGCCAATCCGTACACTGCGGGTTCGCTTTGCTTTGATTTCAGTTTTATAAATTTAAATCTTATTTGCACACACACTTTCGAGCGAACATTTCTCTCTTCCCTTAGCTCTGGATCCTCTGCTTTGAGAAGCCTCAGTTGAGACAAGAGCAACCGTTTCAACACACATAAAAATTAATTTTTGGTTCGGATTCGTTTACCATTTAAGAAAAGGGTTGATATTGGTTCAGATTCGTTTACCATTTCAGATGAGGAAGAGGTTGTTTCAAAAACTCAGAACCGTCGTATCTCCTCTCCTTCTCTTCTATTTCTAGTCGGGAGGAACCACCGTCAACCCTAGCTGCCACCTCTGTTGTTCCTTTGCTCGCCTCGCCTACCTAGAGCTGCCGATGTCGGAGACCGAAGCAGCGCCGCCCCTGTGTTTCCCTCTCTTCTGTCTCACCACCCCTCCTCTCGGGTCCCCTTCCAAGCAAACAACCAACAACGCCTCCCTCACGTGGATCTGTAGCCACCGAAGGAAACCCATCAGAGCCTCCATCGTGAGGCCGTCCCTTCGCCCCCTCGAGGCCTCTGCCATTGGTTCGCAGCCTTCAATCAATGATCTGACCTGTAGGGTTAAGAAACCCTTTTATGTGCTTGAATTGGGCCCCCTCAATTTTGCGTAATTACAAAATCTACCCAATTTTTCTCATTTACGTTTTATGTCCCAACTTTTAGAATTCAAAAATTATGCCCTTGCTTATATAATTGCTGAAAATTGCCAGGGATTAAAATTACCGATTATGGGCCTTATTATATTTTCAGAATATGACCCAAGTTTATGAATTTGTCATTCTTTGCCCAAAAAACAATGTATTTGTCGATTTTAAAACTCGGGTTTCAATTAGGGGGATATTCTTATATTTGTATATACTACATATTATGCCTTTGTTGGATTAATCCTGGTTTATAGCAAATATTTTATTGTGGTTATTAACCTTGGCTTTGAAAACGAGTTTTACCTTGAGTTTATGATGTTATACAATTTGCCCGGAATATTATAATTACGGTTTTTAACTTGGGTTTTAGAACTGGGGTTTTCCTTAGATTATATATGTTCATTATTCCGTTCAAATTTATCTTATAAGCTAAATTTGTTTAGTTTGGTGCTAGGTTTGGAAGCGCCCCGATAAAGGCCTAACTAGTCCAAGTCAACATCCGTTGCATGACTTCCGTGTTTTGACGTGGTATGAGTATTCTTTCCTCTCGATCTAGTTATGTAAAGTTTTAGTATCATGCTAGAATGGATCTAGCATAACTTAGAGTTGATGCCAAGTAGTGGCTTTGAACCTTAGGTAAGTTTCGAGGATTTGATATTGTTTGATGGATGGATGTTGATTCTAAGCTTGAGGTGTTGGTTATCTTGTGAGGTTGTTATAAGGCTTTAAGTTATATGGTTGATCTTGTGAGCATTTTGAGGCTCGAGGTGTGGTTGTATGATCTTGTGGGATTTTGGAGTTTAGGTTTGGCTTATCATAGTTGCGTTGTGAGTTATGATCTTGCGAGATCCGAGGGTTTAGAAGTCTTAGGACTTCTAGCTTGTGTTGAGTGTGATGTGTGCATGAGGGATTCTAGGATGCGGTCCTAGAATTGAGAGTCAAATAATCTTGGGTAGATCATTTGTATAGAAGTCTCAGACTTCTATTGTGAGTGGGTTGTTGTTGATATAGTTAACTTCTTGTGAGCAGGTTACGGGCTTCCTCCCTAAGGAAGTGAGAGTGTCGTGAGTTGAGTGTGGTAACGAGGTAAGTCTCCGGACTTACTTAGCTCGTATTCCTTGTATTAGCATTGTTGTGTGTTTGGTGGTGTGTGTTTATTCCTTATCGTTTATAACAACTACACCGGTAATAGGACGACCGACCTTATATTATTTTGGCCCAAGTGTATGATAACGGGCGGTGACATCATCTGCCTAGCTCTTGCGAGAGTCTAGGAGGTTCTTGGCGACTAGATGATAGCATGAATTATAGTCTATATTTTGGGACTTGTTTAGACGTTTTATCTTCAATAATCTGCATGTTTGGATGTATATTATGTGATTATGTTGTCGTTTCATCTACATTTGCGGGAATCGAGGTCTACACCAAGTTTCGTTGTAATCGTAGGAAAAATGGCACATTTTGGACTAAAATGGAGCTAAAGGAGCTATGGAGTCATTGGAGCTACATTCAGGAGCTTAAGGAAGAATCCAAGAAGCATAGAATTGGATTAAAGATTTACTTTGGACCAGATTTAAGAGATTTCACATTCAGCTGAGATTCACCTCGGTCAACTACAGTACCATCTCGACCGAGGTGATCCAGAGGAGCGTCCCAACCGAGGCGAGCACCTTGGACGCGGCGAGATATATTTTATTCTTGGCTGAGATCTTTTATTTTTGGAAAGAGGATCTTATATTTTTAGGCTGGATTCCTGGAAGGAAGAAGATAATTCAGCTGATATATTTTACCTATTTTATGGGAAAATATCTTTATAAGATCTTTTATCTTTGGAAGGTTATTTTCCTATAAAAAGGGTCGGATTTTCCACAAATCCGACACCCGATATAATCCGCTTCCGGCTGGAAAACACCCCACTACAGTTGGGAGATTTGAAGAACCTTTTTGAAGGTTGAAGGAAGATTGAAGGAAGAAAGTTGATAGCTTTTATAGCTTTTGTGAAGGGTTTTTGTAAGACTTTCTTAGATTCCCTTCTTGTTGATTTGTCTTGTTGGATTGTGATCCAAGGAACGCTTGTTTGTTTGATATTTGATTCAGTTATTGAAGCCTTGTTCTTAAGGTTTTTGTGTTCAAATATTCATTCCCTTCCCGTATAAATGATTATTGTTTTCATGATGATGAGTGGCTAATTTCCTTGTGCGATTCTAGGGTGATTGGCTGAAGGTTGTGGGAAAAACAATGATAGAATAATCTTAATCACCGTAGGACACTGAAAGCTCGAGTCTTTATCCTTAACCCTAGAACATCTCGTTCAGTCGATGAACATCTCGGCCGGGGTGGAATTTGTAACACCCCAAATTCTGAGAACTCGGGGAGCTACTGGTTAGGACCTCACAATGGGTCCCGACCATAGTTTGACAACAATTTTACTTGGATCTTACAACAAGGCACAAAAGTATTTAAAACATTTTGAAAACTGTAAACAATATATACATCGAAATATGTATCAGCCTTACAGGAAAAGATATTAAAACAACGCCTATGAAGAATAGAAGACATCCCCGTCCCCAACTAAATGAGTACGTGGACCCGGCTGACCATTTCCTCCGGATCTCTCTACAACTGTCTTAACCTGCAAGGCATCTGCAAGCGGTGTAAAACCGTTAGCTAACATTCTACGCATAAGTATAAAGGTAAAAGCACAAACACACGACTTACACAATCAACATGCACACTTAATCCTTTTATTATCTTTAATTAGGTGATAGGTCATTACTAATGATACTTATTTTGTGACACGAGGGAATCCCAAACCTCGCCCCTGTCCCTGTTTAACAACGCGGAATGATACTAATGCATCTGACACGAGGGAATCCCAAACCTCGCCCCTGTCCCTAGGCAGATGATGTCACGACCTGTTATCATACACTTGGGTCAATTACGTAAATAATAAAGTCGGCCTAATCCGGTTTCGTTGTTTATCATAACTAACAAACACCACTCATACACATTACACTCATACAAGAAGCCAACTAAGTAAATCCGTGGACTTACCTGAATCAGATCTCGACTTTCTAATTCGCAAATCGATCTGTACAGTAGGGATTCAGTGGCCTGTCAAAGGAGGCAAGTGTGTCAGCACACTTTCTAGGTGATTAGAAGTCTAAGACTTCTAAGATAGTAGGTCTTAATAGAACGGAATTGATTACAATATTAATTTATGGTAAAATGACTCTTTTACCCTTGATCCCGAAACTTCTAAAAATCCATAATTTATGTCTAAACTCTTATTTGAGACTAAAGAGTCATATTCTAACTCCTAAAGGTGAGTTTGGTTACAAGCTGGCAATTTACCCATTTCCCTATTTTCGGAAAGATCGTTAAGGTCCAACTTCGCCTTCAAATATAAAATTTGAATAATCTTATAAAAATTCCGAAATAATTCCCTAGGTCATCTATGATATCTCATCTACTCCTAGGAGCAAGAATTTCTTAAAACTGTTCAACCATCACTTCTACAAAAATTTCCAAAGTTGGTTACAACACTTAACAAACAGCACATTGTCTTAACTTTAAAAAATCATAACTCCTAAACTACTCGCTGGATTTATCCCAAATTTTGATACGTTCTACTATAAAATCTTATCTATAATATATACAAAATTCATCTGCAAAGGAGATCAAAATCCTATTTAAAACTATCTCACAAAACCGAATTTCAGCACAACAGAAAAACTACTTACAACTCAATCTTTGAAAAATCATAAATCCCAAACCACTCGCTGGATGCCTCTCAAATTTTAATATGTTATACTACAACATGTCAACTATATGATATCCAAAATTCAAGCCCAACGGAGATCAAAAGCTTATTCAAAACCATCTTACAAAACAGCATCACTTGCTGTTTTCCCCAACACTCAGCACATATATCAAAACTGCATGAGTCCACTTTGCAACATCATAACTCTCAAACCATAACTCCGATTCTTCCCAAATTTTAGTATGATCTACTATATACTACTGACTACAACATATACAAAATTCAGCAGTAAAGGTGGAGTATAACCTACCCAAAACTAGGGCTGAAGTTGACTGTTCTTCACTTCCGAAAACTCAGCAAACGCCTCAGCTCTTCAAGCTATCTTCCGAGGTTGTTCTAGCAGGTTTCCCGACACAACAGGGGTTCTAATCAGCACATATAGATACAAGGTAATGCAGTGAAGGGAGTTGCGGTATTTACCAGACAAGAGTGACTCGGCAAGCAAACTAGTACAAGGAAGAAGATAGAAGGCGGCTCATGTGCTGCTGTTGCGTGCACGTCCACAGGAGGAGAGGTGTTGCTGAGATTGGGAGGAGACGATAGAGGAAGGTGTCAGGGGAGCCTCGGCTTGTCGACCCAGTGCATCCGGAGGGGGAGAGAGGGCCGACTGTGGCTCCAGGGTCGATGTCGAAAGTGTGTCGACGAGGGTAGACCGACCCCGGGCTAGAGCAAGGGCGTCCAAGGTTGCTGCTTGGGTGCTAGAGAGGAGATGAGGGCGGTAGGAGGAAGAGGAGCGCCGGTACTGGAGGCAACTTTCGTGGGAGAGAGAAGGGAAGGGTTTGCGAGGGTATGGTTAAACGCCTGCAACGCTTCACTGGTGGGCTTCGTGGACTGGCGAGGAAGGAGAGCAGTGCGTGGGCCTGCACGGATATGGGCTGTCATCTACTGGATCCCGATGGGCTGTTGCATCCTTGGATGGCTGGAACAAAGGAAGGTGGGCTGAGGTAAGGTAAAGGTTGGGCTGAAACAAGGTAAAAATAAGAGTGGGCTGATGTTGTCAAGGCCTTGTCAAAACTCGTCATGGCTTCGTCAAGCCCATGCATGACTTCGTCACAGAGTTGTCGGGCTTCGTCATGACCTCGTCTCAGCTCTGTCATGGTCTCGTCACAGCTTTGTCACAGTCTCGTCTCAGCCTTGTCATGATCTCGTCTAAAGTCGTCGTTAAGGATTAATTATAAGAATTAGGGTTTGATATAATTCTATCATTTTATGTGAATTAAATTCTATATAAAATGATAAATAATTATAAGAATTTGGGTTTGATATAATTCTATCATTTTATGTGAATTAAATTCTACATAAAATGATAAAATTTGTGAAGAAAGAAATACTAGATAGAATGGGAACCGTCAACGGCTCGAAGTCCGAATTGATTCGGAATTAAACGGAATAAAAATTCCGGATATTACATCATTACCCCCTTAAAATAAGTTTCGTCCCGAAACTTAGAACAAGATATTTAATCAAACTACTTCAATAATTAAACTTGTATATCCTAGTCTCACTAAATTTTTATTTCGTTTTCTAAACTCCTCTAACCCTATCAAAGCGTAACGAAAAATCTGGTCGTTATATCACATCCCCCTCAAAATAAGTTTCGTCCAGAAACTTAGGGTAAGACAATCCTGATCGGCCTTTAAGGCACCAACTGGGTGTGTTTGATCACTATGCGAAAGTCTCGTCGTTTCCACATCTATGTATCCCGCACATCAAGGTTACCAAAAGAACACATCACTGACTAACACTAAATCATGAAATAAACAAGCAGTCAAACAATATCACACATACAAGGTCAAGCCCTAACTCGTCACTCCCGAGGTTACAACTATCGCTACATGGGTCTTTGAAAGGTTACGTCTCTTACTATCTCCAATCTTAGGTAGCCTTATCGGATTTTCATAAAACCATTAAATCTTAAATATTTTCACGTACTTAGATCACAAGCGTATGTTACCACGTTCTAGAGTGGTTACCGGATATCTCACCGGTATCATCCGGCTCAACTGTCTAATCCTCTAATCTGATGACCTAACTCGTGTCTGGTAGGTATCTCTCCAACTGAAATTCTCAAACTCAGTTCCCAAACTTAGTCTCCGTGGAAAACTGAAGTTCTAGATCCTTTGATGACCCTACGGAAAATGATCTATTCAACTTTCATCCCTTCGTTATGACCACTTGCTTCGGGCCTTCTGAAAATGTTTTGTCTACACAATCAGGTCAAAGGTCTTGGACATCCACCAACACTTACCAAGTGCTCAATGCTCTTTGTATCACGACCCAGTTGGTCTTGTCTTTTAATATTACTCAGTCATCTTATTCCTCAGGTAAGGAATTGTCACCTTTACCCTTTTCAGGTCTAACACTCGAGACAACAAAAAAAATCAAATCTAGTGGTCATCTTCTCTATTCACTTGGCATTATTATATTATTTATAGATCTCTAATATATCGTTAACTCGAACCTAGGCTTCTCATGCATTTTCCAAGATCTTAAGTGGCGTAGAATATGTCCGGAATGACGGTATTAGATACAAAGTGATCTCATATCACCGTTATTTGATCATAACTACTCGATTAGTGCTAGCACACCATCAACATTGCACTCTTATATCCTCCCCTTTTATCCGACTAGTAATTTCTCTCTAACTTAAAACGCAACTAGGCTCTGTTCCGACATAACATTACACATAAAATCTACTCCGAGATTATGCTTTCTTTAAGCACGGTTACTAGGTTGCAAGTATGCTCTTGTCGCTTCTCTTTCTTATGTATCTTCGACTCAGGACGGTAGTTACTCACTTTGAGCTTTCTAGTGCAGGCCATGCGCAATACTTTTATTGCATCATTAATTCTTTCCTAATCCATCCGGAAAACTCACTCTAGAGTATTCCATTAGTATAGAATTCCAAAACTACTTGTCTGGCAACATGTAACAAAGCCATCACCCTTCACTCGGATCCATAATAGGGTACCAGTCTACTTCTATTACCTCTACATGCACATAAGTTCCCGTACAACATTTCCAGTTACTCACATAGCCTAACCCACGTTTCTTCCAACTAGAATGCATTTCACCATCTATCACCATCTTAAACTCGACACGACATCCATCAGTACCCTTGAGCTTCTTGCTTTGTGGGTTAGGTCCCACCACGCTTCCGCTGCGCTACTCTGATAATTCTGTTGTCACTCATTAATCCTAAGGACCTTTTCTGTAAGTATAAAGTGATTGACCCCAAAACTCTTTCTTCCAATTACACCATGAGTCTTATACGGATGAAGTACCAAGTACCTTCTTTACTTGCCTTAAGAAAATAAAACAACGATTGAAAAACAACTTCTTCCGCTTACTTTCTTAATTCTTCTACCACGGATCCAAACTCCCTAACTTGACCGGAGTTTGATCTTAACTAGCCAAGAAGTAACCCTTAAAACGTTTCTCTTTATACCTTTAATTCATCCAAGAAGATTGTTGTTGGCTACTCGAGGAAATCCTCTAAGGCGTCGGTAAAGCTACTCCATAGATCCACAATCACAAATATTTCTTCTTAACGGCACATAACTCGTCAATACCAACCAATACTTGCACGTCCTTGGTTGACATCGGTCAGTCTATAAATGACTTATCTCAATTTCATACCTCTACTGGTATTAAACTTTTAGTGCACATCACCTACTAGATTAATCCTTTTATCATCCTTTTAGTTCGTCTTATCTTTCACTCTTCTGCTTCCTTTGGAACAACTCTCTTTCTCAAGTCTCACTGTGCCATTCGCCTGACATCAAAAGTTGTTCCTAACACTCCACGATAGATTGTAAGCGTCTTATAGTTCCGATGACATTTAATTACCTCCCAATTGTAGTCCTTTTACAAGGACCGTCTGTGTTGATGGCCTATGTTCTGTTATAAATGGGGGTTACCCTAGACTCTTGTGTCCACCACACGATTCTCACAAGCACATGTTCCTTAATCGGCGTTGTTTGTAATATTTCCTTCCAAATCTATGTTGACTATGTTACGGGCTTCGATCCTTTCGATACTAGCGTTGTGATTCCACTTAGAATTCTTATCTTTAAAGAAGACAAAATGTCTCCAGGCTTGTGAAGTCTACCCTTCGCTCTTACTTTAAGTTGTAAGTCTCCATTCCGTGTAAATTGTGATCTGTCAAAATTTCCTTAGCTAGTAGGTAAACAGTTGCTCACAACAATCCTTTTATACTTCTTTAGTTCGTTCTACCTTCCACCCTTCCGCTTCTTATAGGCTAACTCCATTTTCTCTAGTCCGACTTTGTCATTCATCTGGCATAAATAGTCGTTTCAAGTTTCCACGATAGCTTGCAAGCGTCTTTGAAATTCTTATGGCCGTAATGATCATCCACTTGCAGTTCCTTTTGCATGGACCATCTGTGTTGATGGCTTAGGTCCCGTGATAATTCGGGTTACCTTGGACTCTCGAGTCTAGAAAGGCCGTTTTCTCATACCGATTTCTTTACTGGTGTTGGTGGTAATATAGCCTTCCTGAAACTCCGTTGATCCTACTACAGGCTTCCATTCTTTGGATATTGGCGTCGCGGTTTCTTTCAAACTTCTTATATCTTTGAGGTCAAAACCTCTCCACACTTGTGGGGTCTACCTTTTTGCTTTTACACTCAATTGTAGGTCTTTATTCTGTGTACCTTAGATCCATATATCCGGGTTGACACCCTAACTCTTCTGGTCTCTCATGCCCATAATTGCCTATGGGCATCCGCCTCGATTGTAACGCCCTTTATACCGCAAATCTTGGTTGTACTCCGTTCCTCTTGGTACTTGCTCCAATATTGTTATCTCTAATCTGCTCTCTTGTCGTCTCTTGCATGGTTCTTCTAACTCATCTCTCGGCTTCATACAACCAAGTCCCTTGTATGACTTTCTATTCCTTCTATCTAAGAAGACTCAGGAATTTCTTACTCATCTGATTGTGCTTGTGGTAAAAATGATCTTCACAACTTTACTTCCTTGCTCCCTGATCTTTGGATGATTTGTAAGGGTCACCAAGCAGCCCACCCGAGTATAATACTCAATTCAAGGTCCGATTCCATTGCCTCGTGTTGAAAACTCTTCAAGTCTGCTACCGATTTATAATGAGGTAATAATCGCTTCATTATATCACAACTAAAGGATACAAAATATCCTTTAGGATACTAACATGCTATACATATACATATATATAATAATACATTAGAACATATCGATATAAGTCTATATACTAACTAACACACCTATCATTCTAAGTTGCAGAGATCCACGGAGAGCGATGGTAGTCCGACGTACTACTAACCCACAACCCGACTATGCTCGTGTAAAAAAAACATAAATCCGTTTTGAAAATTTTAGACCCCTTTCGGGTTCTAGTTATTTTATACAATCGGTCTTTCAGAAGATTTCAAGTGCCATTGTTGCCAACCCAGACCTCTGATACCATATTATAACACCCCAAATTCTGAGTACTCGGGGAGCTACTGGTTAAGACCTCACAATGAGTCCCGACCATAGTTTGACAACAATTTTACTTGGATCTTACAACAAGGGACAAAAGTATTTAAAACATTTGAAAACTGTAAACAATATATACATCGAAATATGTATCAGCCTTACAAGAAAAGATATTAAAACGACGCATATGAAGAACATAAGACATCCCCGTCCCCAACTAAATGAGTACGTGGACCCGGCTGACCATTTCCTCCGGATCTCTCTACAACTGTCTTAACCTGCAAGGCATCTACAAGCGGTGTAAAACCGTTAGCTAACATTCTACGCATAAGTATAAAGGTAAAAGCACAAACACACGACATACACAATCAATATGCACACTCAATCCTTTTATTATCTTTAATTAGGTGATAGGTCATTACTAATGATGCTTATTTTGTGACACGAGGGATTCCCAAACCTCGCCCATGTCCCTGTTTACCAACGCGGAATGGTACTAATGCATCTGACAGTCTACCGGACTGGGTTGGTCGCAGGGAACCTCCTAGACTCTCGCAAGAGCTAGGCAGATGATGTCACGACCCGTTATCATACACTTTGGTCAATTACGTAAATAATAAAGTCGGCCTAATCCGGTTTCGTTAGTTATCATAACTAACAAACACCACTCATACACATTACACTCATACAAGAAGCCAACTAAGTAAGTCCGTGGACTTACCTGAATCAGATCTCGACTTTCTAATTTGCAAATCGATCTGTACAGTATGGATTCAGTGGCCTGTCAAAGGAGGCAAGTGTGTCAGCACACTTTCTAGGTGATTAGAAGTCTAAGGCTTCTAAGATAGTAGGTCTTAATAGAACGGAATTGATTACAGTATTATTTTATGGTAAAATGACTCTTTTACCCTTGGTCCCGAAACTTCTAAAAATCCATAATTTATGTCTAAACTCTTATTTGAGACTAAAGAGTCATATTCTAACTCCTAAAGGTGAGTTTGGTTACAAGCTGGAAATTTACCCATTTCCCCATTTTCGGAAAGATCGTTAAGGTCCAACTTCGCCTTCAAATATAAAATTCGAATAATCTTATAAAAATTCAGAAATAATTCCCTAGGTCATCTATGATATCTCATCTACTCCTAGGAGCAAGAATATTTTAAAACTGTTCAACCATCACTTCTACAAAAATTTCCAAAGTTGGTTACAACACTTAACAAACAGCACATTGTCTTAACTTTGAAAAAATCATAACTCCTAAACTACTAGCTGGATTTATCCCAAATTTTAATACGTTCTACTATAAAATCTAATCTATAATATATACAAAATTCAGCCGCAAAGGAGATCAAAATCCTATTTAAAACTATCTCACAAAACCGAATTTCAGCACAACAGAAAAACTGCTTACGACTCAATCTTTGAAAAATCATAAATCCCAAACCACTCGCTGAATGCCTCTCAAATATTAATATGTTCTACAAAAACGTGTCAACTATAAGATATCCAAAATTCAAGCCCAACGGAGATCAAGAGCTTATTCAAAACCATCTTACAAAACAGCATCACTTGCTGTTTTCCCCAACACTCAGCACATATATCAAAACTGCATGAGGAGTCCACTTTGCAATATCATAACTCTCAAACCGTTACTCCGATTCTTCCCAAATTTTAGTATGATCTACTATATACTACTGACTACAACATCCAAAATTCAGCAGTAAAGGTGGAGTCTAACCTACCCAAAACTAGGGCTGAAGTTGACAGTTCTTCACTTCCGAAAACTCAGCAAACGCCTCAGCTCTTCAAGCTATCTTCCGAGGCTGTTCTAGCAGGTTTCCCGACACAACAGGGGTTCTAATCAGCACATATAGATACAAGGTAATGCAGTGAAGGGAGGTGCGGTATTTACCAGACAAGAGTGACTCGACAAGCAAACTAGTACGAGGAAGAAGACTGAAGGCGGCTCATGTGCTGATGTTGCGTGCACATCCACAGGAGGAGAGGTGTTGCTGAGATTGGGAGGAGACGATAGAGGAAGGTGTCAGGGGAGCCTCGGCTTGTCGACCCAGTGCATCCGGAGGGAGAGAGAGGGCCGATTGTGGCTCCAGGGTCGATGTCGAAAGTGTGTCGACGTGGGTAGACCGACCCCGGGCTGGAGCAAGGACGTCCAAGGTTGCTGCTTGGGTGCTAGTGAGAAGATGAGGGCGGTAGGAGGACGAGGAGCGCCGGTACTGGAGGCAACTTACGTGGGAGAGAGAAGGGAAGGCTTTGCGAGGGTATGGTTAAACGCTTGCAACGCTTCACTGTTGGGCTTCGTGGACTAGCGAGGAAGGAGAGCAACGCGTGGGCCTGCACGGATCTGGGCTGTCATCTACTAGATCCCGATGGGCTGTTGCATCCTTGGATGGCTGGAACAAAGGAAGGTGGGCTGAGGTAAGGTAAAGGTTGGGCTGAAACAAGGTAAAAATAAGAGTGGGTTGATGTAGTCAAGGCCTTGTCAAAACTCGTCATGGCTTCGTCAAGCCCATGCATGACTTCGTCACAGAGTTGTCGGGCTTCGTCATGACCTCGTCTCAGCTCTGTCATGGTCTTGTCACAGCTTTGTCACAGTCTCGTCTCAGCCTTGTCATGATCTCGTCTAAAGTCGTCGTTAAGGATTAATTATAAGAATTAGGGTTTGATATAATTCTATCATTTTATGTGAATTAAATTCTATATAAAATGATAAATAATTATTAGAATTAGGGTTTGATATAATTCTATCATTTTATGTGAATTAAATTCTACATAAAATGATAAAATTTGTGAAGAAAGAAATACTAGATATAATGGGAACCGTCAACGGCTCGAAGTCCGAATTGATTCGGAATTAAACGGAATAAAAATTCCGGATATTACAGAATTCGTCTGACCGAGGTGACCTTTTCTGATCCGAAATTGAGAGTTAAGTGTTAGAGTTTGCCAAATCCTATTCTTATTATACCTTTCCTGGTTTAATGCAAGCCTAGGATGAGACTTACCCGGTAATTCCTTTGTTTGTTTACCAAAGATCATAAGTGTAGGTAATAAAGGTTTATCCTTTATTGGGGTTTGAGTGTGCTTTCATCCCATCATTGTGAGTTAGCCTGAGACTTACCCGGTAAAGGTTGATTCTATTCCCTTAGTTGGAGTGTTAGTTTGAGGTTATAGTTCTTTTCCTTAATTCCTTGAGACTTACCTGGTAATAGGAGTTACGGTTTTGGATTAGTGAGTAGTAAGACTTACCCGGTAATCTATTCCACTTTAGTAACACCTTCCCTTGCAAAAATCTCAGCTTTGTCCGCTTATCTTTAGATCTTGAGTTGGAACCACAACTAGACGCTTTAATCCCTAGAATTGCATATTTCTTTAATTGACTTTTATCATCTTTGATTGCTTTAATCGCTTTTGTGGCTAGTAATTACATAGAAAACCTACACTTGCTTTGTTTCACTAAGTCCCTGTGATCGACCCTTGGAATTTCTTGCTTTTTACTACGATTGACCCGTACACTGCGGGTTCGCATCCTTGTTTTAAGCTTACATCTAGGGTTATAAATTTAAAGCTTGCACACACCGTTTGGAGCGAACAAGTTTTTGGCGCCGTTGCCGGGGACTTGGTCTAGACCGAGCCGGTTGTGGTTGTCTTTCGGGGCTATTGCCCTTGTCGATGCTAACCATTCTACTTGAGTGTTCTTGCAGATTGGTGTTCTTAGGTACATACGAAGTTCTCAACGGAACAGAGTTTTGCCAAAGAACAAGTTTTCCTACGAGTTTTGTAGTTTTGAGGATATTCGATGACTACATTTGATCCGGCCTGGATAGCAAGACAAAGTGCTAGGGCGGACTATTATGAATACTTGGAAGAGAAATATTCCTTCTATTGGTTTAACAGTGAAAGGGAAAGAGAAAAGGCCATTGAGAAGGAGCTTGCGATATGGGATGAGTTGAATGTCCCTAGAAAGATTTATGAGCAACCTCTTGAAGATTCGCTTGAATCAAAATTTGAGAAGATGATGAAGAAGTTGGAGGAGCTCAAGGAAAGTACCCTATCATATGCTAAGCCGAAACAGGAGCATAAGGAACTACTGCAAGTTTCAAGCATTCCTCCAATCGAACCAGAAGTTTCTCCTGAAGCTTTTGAGGAAGAGGAAGAGGAAGATGTAGAAGATCTCGATCCAACTGTTGAGACTTCGGCCGAGGTGAAAGAGAGATCGGCCGAGGTGGAAGAGAGATCGGCCGAGATGGAAGAAGAATTTGTAGAACTGGAAGTGGAAGATGCAGAGAACTTTGGCCAAATTACTAAGATTGTGGCCGAGGTGGAAGAAAGATCAGCTGAGTTGGGAGAGATTTCATGTGTGGATTATCAACCTAACATGAAACTTGTCCCTCTATTTGAAGAACTTTATAAGGTACTTACTCCTACGCCCTTTAAAGTTCTGGTTTTCTTCAGGGATGCACCGAAGACTTGGAGGTCTCTTCCGAAAGAACCTCCCAAGATCAAGATGAAACCTCCCTTGAATTTGCTGAAAGTAAATGCTCCTTGGACTGAAAGGAGTGGAGTTCACGAGTGCTTCAACGCTAAGGCAACGAAGTGTTATTTGTTCAAGTATGGGGTCACTCACGTGACAAAGACCTTGTACTATCCCCAAGCTGGAGAAGGGGGAGCTATGTGGATTCTCGAGAAGATGATTTCCCGATCCAGGAAAGGATGGGATGCAAAACTGAGTTATGTCCCACGGAAGCATAGAAAGACCGGTAGGATTCCGGTGAAAACTAAACCATACAAGCTTGTATGTGGGAGATCCTACCATTTGCCGGTGAAATTAGGAACCGGAACCTTTTTGGAAGAGTTTTATGATGGATGTGATGAGCACTCCAAGATATTCGAGGTACATTGAGTAAATCCATGAGTCAAGGTCCAACTAGCGACCTTAAACCAAGCGCTTCTTGGGAGGCAACCCAAGGTATTGATTTCTTTTTCCCTTTTTCTAGTTTAGCTTTAGATAGTTTGCTTTTGCTTTGCTTTGCTTTGTTTTTGGCGTCCTAGACAAAAACCAGGTACTTTCTAAGGACGGATTACAGCTCAGGAGCTACACTGGAAGGACAAAAGTTCGAGAAATTGAGAGGACGGAGCTTGACTGAGATACATCTCGGGTGCAGTCACAAGACCTCGACCGAGATGTTCTTCGCCAACCGAGACGGTCTTATTTAGGAGTTGTTTCTTATTTCTTTATGCAGTTCAGCTATGTCCAGTGTGTATTCTATTCTTCTGACTTATATTTGACCCATTGGGACAATGTGTCCCAAGTATGGGGTATGTGGATGTACTTATTTGACTTTATGTGTTTATGACTCACATGATCTTATTTTGCTCTACGTGCTTATCTGAGACTACATGCATGCATACAGGTTATTTGATTGAGAAAAACGTCAAAAACTGGTTTAAGAAAAAAAAAAATTTTGACTTCGACCGGATGATTCTTCCCAAACGAGGTACAGTACCTCGGTTGACTTAGAACATCACGACCGAGGTGGTTTGACTGAGAAAGTTTTCGAAACGATTTTTGTGCTTCTTATCTGGATATGACCTTAGTGATGATTCTGTTTGCTGACTGGTTTTGAAATCTTTATATGTTTGAAAGGTTTTTATAATATGTTTAAGTTGCTAAATGCTTTGTTTGAAATTTTGGCATGTTTAATACTTTGTTTTTATCCAAATTATGTTGAATTTGAAGGTTGACACCACATGATGAGTTCTCTCACTTTCTTCCTGGGATGATTAAGGCAATTCATTCTCTTCTCTTCTTCTTCTTGATCACGCTTTAGCCCCTCATATACATATTTCCCTCCCTTTTACCTATCCGGGAATTTGGAAGCAAGCAAAAGTGAAAGGCAAGTGAAAGAAAAGTTGAGATGTTGGCTGAAAGTTAGAAAGAAACAAATAGTTTTGGGGAAGTCAATCATGATGATGAGTAACTCGGCACCATTCACATAGTCGGGTGTTTGTGTCTTGCCAAAGTCGGATTGAGCGATATTCCTAACGGGTCATGGTATGTGCATCAAGGGTTTGAGGCATCTCGAGAAATTGATGATTGCTGATTTCCTAGGCTTCGGTTATTGTGCACCTTTGTCCATGCATCCCAAAAAGTAAAGTAAAAAGTAAAATAAGCAAAGCTTATTGGTGGAAGATGTTAAAGTTCAAAGGAAGTGAAGTAAAGATCCTTTTCCCGGATTCTAGCACCACATTCCCTATATACATCCCACCCTCACACGTTTCTTGACCTTCTTTTGAAAAGACCTTTAGACCTCGAGCTTGTTGATTGACTTAGTGGTTTAAACTAGATTATACATGATTAATTTCGATGATTATGATTTATTATGCATTATATGATTTTATGCAAAGATGAACAACTTTCGTATATTTATAAAATGTTTTGATCATATTTTGATTTTAATTACCAGGAAGCATTCTCTTAGAGTGATCTATGAGCGGAGCACACCACCAAAAATGTTTTGAAATACTTTTCATCGATCTTTATGACTTATAATTCATTCTATCTTGTACTTAAGATTTGGAACTTGCTTTGGGACAAGCAAGGGCTAAGTATGGGGTATTTTGATAGCATGAATTACAGTCTATATTTTGGGACTTGTTTAGACGTTTTATCTTTAATAATCTGCATGTTTGGATGTATATTATGTGATTATGTTGTCGTTTCATCTACCTTTGCGGGAGTCGAGGTTTACACCAAGTTTCGTTGTAATCGTAGGAAAAATGGCACATTTTGGACTAAAATGGAGCTAAAGGAGCTATGGAGTCATTGGAGCTACATTCAAGAGTTTAAGGAAGAATCCAGGAAGCATGAAATTGGATTAAAGATTTACTTTGGACCAGATTTGAGAGATTTCACATTCAGCTGAGATTCACCTCGGTCAACTACAGTACCATCTCGACCGAGGTGATCCAGAGGAGCGTCCCGACCGAGGCGAGCACCTTGGACGCGGCGAGATATATTTTATTCTTGGCTGAGATCTTTTATTTTTGGAAAGAGGATCTTATATTTTTAGGCTGGATTCCTGGAAGGAAGAAGATAATTCAGCTGATATATTTTACCTATTTTATGGGAAAATATCTTTCTAAGATCTTTTATCTTTGGGAGGTAATTTTCCTATAAAAAGGGTCGGATTTTCCACAAATCCGACACTCGATATAATCCGCTTACGGCTGGAAAACACCCCACTACAGCTGGGAGATTTGAAGAACCTTTTTGAAGGTTGAAGGAAGATTGAAGGAAGAAAGTTGATAGCTTTTATAGCTTTTGTGAAGGGTTTTTGTAAGACTTTCTTAGATTCCCTTCTTGTTGATTTGTCTTGTTGGATTGTGATCCAAGGAATGCTTGTTTGTTTGATATTTGATTCAGTTATTGAAGCCTTTTTCTTAAGGTTTTTGTGTTCACATATTCATTCCCTTCCCGTATATTTGATTATTGTTTTCATGATGATGAGTGGCTAATTTCCTTGTGCGATTCTAGGGTGATTGGCTGAAGGTTGTGGGAAAAACAATGATAGAATAATCTTAATCACCGTAGGACCCTGAAAGCTCGAGTCTTTATCCTTAACCCTAGAACATCTCGTTCAGTCGATGAACATCTCGGCCGGGGTGGAATTCGTCTGACCGAGGTGATCTTTTCTGATCCGAAACTGAGAGTTAAGTGTTAGAGTTTGCCAAATCCTATTCTTATTATACCTTTCCTGGTTTAATGCAAGCCTAGGATGAGACTTACCCGGTAATTCCTTTGTTTTTTTTACCAAAGATCATAAGTGTAGGTAATAAAGGTTTATCCTTTATTGGGGTTTGAGTGTGCTTTCATCCCATCTTTGTGAGTTAGCCTGAGACTTACCCGGTAAAGGTTGATTCTATTCCCTTAGTTGGAGTGTTAGTTTGAGATTATAGTTCTTTTTCTTAATTCCTTGAGACTTACCCGGTAATAGGATTTACGGTTTTGGATTAGTGAGTAGTAAGACTTACCCGGTGATCTATTCCACTTTAGTAACACCTTCCCTTGCAAAAATCTCAGCTTTGTCCGCTTATCTTTAGATCTTGAGTTGGAACCACAACTAGACGCTTTAATCCCTAGAATTGCATATTTCTTTAATTGACTTTTTATCATCTTTGATTCCTTTAATCGCTTTTGTGGTTAGTAATTACATAGACAACCTACACCTGCTTTGTTTCACTAAGTCCCTGTGATCGACCCCTGGAATTTCTTGCTTTTTACTACGATTGACCCGTACACTACGGGTTCACATCCTTGTTTTAAGCTTACATCTAGGGTTATAAATTTAAAGCTTGCACACACCGTTTAGAGCGAACACTAGCCCGTGCTTGTTAGACGGTCGAAGGCATCCGCACCATTCCATTCCGGTAAATTGGGACCGAGGTGGGACCACGGTGGTCTCGTATCACAAAACAAAGTTGAATTAGAACGGGATATGACTTAATAATAAAAGAAAGATAATAAACCGGAATTGTGTGCTTTGAGAATGTTGTGTGTTTATGATGATTTACTTGTGTTTGTGCCTTTCCCGTTGATTCTAATGCTTCGAATATGAGCTAACGGTTTTATACCGACTATGGTAGATTTTCTTGCAGGTTAGGATTACGGCCGAGAGATAAGAAAGAGTGGGCAGCCGGGGTTCCATACATTTTAGGATTGGGTTTTGGGGTGGAGTCGAGTTTGAGTATTGTATTTATTGTATGTTGTATGGCGTTTAGTCTTTGAAGTTGTATTTTCGGCTGAAGTCCTTTGTTGTATTCTTTCGGGTTTTTCTTTTCATTGCATAAAAATGTGTTTCGGTTTTGGCCTTTATTTGTGCCTTGTTGCAAGATCCGGTGGAATTGTTGTCAAGCTAAGGGTCGGGACCCATTGTGAGGTCTCAACCCGTAGCGCCCCGAGTCCCGCGGATTCGGGGTGTTACAAAAGTGGTATCAGAGCCCTAGGTTGACAGCAATGACACTCACAATCTTCTAAAGGCCGAATAGGGGATCAACAGAACCCCACGGGTTCTGAGTTTTCGTTTTCAAAATCACATGCATGAGTCGGGGTAGAATGTTCGGGCCACCACTCCTTCCGCAAATCTCAGCAGCTTAGCTTATTAGATTTTGATATGTATATATGTGGATATGAGGTTTATAGTTATGCAAGATAGAATTGATGTGTATCTTTGTGATTGTATGTTGCATGATGAACTGGATATATGTTTATAGTTATATATGTGGACGTTATATGTTTTGGGACCTTATATTGTTGATGGAATGTTGGATGTGTTATGTTGGTAGTGATATGGACTTAGTTATGTATAAGTATTCTTATATATATAGTAGCATATGAAGTTATGGGACCTTTTATCTAAGAAGATAGTATGATATGATCATCCTTGGACTACGTCGTTTGACTTAGGATAGTGTACATATGAGGACGGATATGCTCAAGTATCGAATTTGAGTGTTATGTTCGGACGAACACCTTGGAGTTTCTCGTATTGCTTTAAAGAGATGTCGAAGAGGAGGATTAGAGATGACATAAACGGAGGACGAACAAGTAGAAGGAAAACTCGAGACAACTTAAGATAAATCGAGATGGAGACCATACTAGAAAAAGGAGTAACACGAAGGTGTGGAAGTGGTTACAATGAATTCATGATTGGAAAGACAATGAAACCAATAGGGATAACGAACTTAAGTTCTTCAAGGAGACGCGCGGACAACTAAAGATGTGAATCGAGGAGGAGATGGGTACATTCTAGCAAGGTTAAAGGTGGTATTCCATTAAGATGCGAAGTATTCTTTAGGCGCTCCTAAGCATTGGATTCAAGACGATAAGAGTGATCGAACCATTTGAAAAAGATTTAGAATACAATAAGTTAAGCTTACGAGGTACCAATAAGTGAAGTGTCAACACTACTAGAGTTATGAGAAGAAGGATATGGTGGGGACTCACGTGGAGTTGGCCGGTTTTCGTTATGATGACAAGGCTAAGAAAGGACAAGAAGGTAGAAGTGTGAGTAGACATGATCCCGAGAAGATGAGTAACGCAACAAGGAGCTTTGATCGAAAGACTTAAGATACCAACCAATAGGAACACGGGTGAATGCTAGTTAATGTCAGAATATTTGAGAAGTACTTTTGCAAAACATTATGAAGAACGGTTAAGCCCATGAAGGTGGGTCGTAGGACACGAAAGAATCAGGAGGATATAATTACCTTATAAAGAAAAAGAAAGCATGGAATGAAGAATGAGCTAGCAGTTTAAGGTAGAGTACCTCGAGAGGGTAGCCTTCATGAGAATAGTAACATGGGAAATATAGTAGAATAGTAAGTCGTTGACTTCGGAGAAGGTCAGATACAAGTTAATTGGTAACAACTGAGAACACACAGGTGTGGGTTGTCTGTTGATGAGTGTAGAGGGGATGAGTAAACAAGACTATGGGGATATAGAGGATCGGTAACAAGATCATAGAGTATTCGCGGTGGATCAATGTCATTGGTAAGGAAGTACGTCAACAGAAGTGCATTGATCTTAAATCAAATAATGTTGAATGAGTTCAAGCAAGTAGCGGTTACAGACCTCTTAGGGGAGGATGGATATAAACCTTTGCGACCTTCTTAGGTCATGAGAACGGCATATGGGAGAACGACCCGGATTAGAAGTTTTAAGGTTTGATCATGGTAAAGGAACTAGTGGATCAAGAGGAAGGTGAGGTTTCATTGTTTGTGGTGCGTAGACGGGAGTATAATAAGAGGATGCATGGTATGTTCGTTCTAATGAAATGGAGGCTATGTTTGCGAGCAGCAGTTGAGTCAGATATTTCAGACTCAAACGGAAGAACCATGGTGGCTGTGACGTGAAAGGGATGAGCTAGATGAGGGAAATGTTGCGAGCTTAAAGTTTATGATGTTAGCACTAAAGAATTAATAAGTCGAATATTTCAGTGAATTTTGATGGGGAATTTCTTCTAGCGTTTTCCACGGGGCATATTGGTACGGTGGTGAAGATTGTCATGGAATACCAAGAGATGCTTAAGGTGACCAACGAGAGTAAGAGAAGACCGAAGTTTTGAAGTTTGATGTCGACATGAGATGTATGAGAAGTATATGAAAGATTGAGGTCATAACCACTAGGGTCGGATTGGCGTTTCATAAGGAAATGAAGTGGATTCTACACCTACTCGAAGGAATGGTGCAAGCTTATATAAGATTCGAAGAACGTATTCCACATGTAGGGAAGTCAATGAAAGTAAAGAAGATAATATCGATTTAGGCTCCAAGAGTCAGAAGGCTCGAGTAAGTCTCTCGAGTTCAAGAGATGAAGAATCATTGAAAGAGGACGGTCAACTTTGTAGCTAAAGATGGAGCAATGCACGTGTTTGAAGGATGACACCTCAACAGATCGTTGTGAATCATTAGTATCATGACCACTTGTCAAGTGTTAAGACAATATTCAATGTCCTACGTTATGTGATGGCAAAGGAAAAGATGGAACCTGAGATATTACAGATTCCACGGTGCCGTATGGATTGGCACTTGTGCAGAGACATGAGTTGTGGATGCAAGTGAAGGAGCAATTGCAAGAACTTATTGATAAGATTTCATTAGAATTAGTGAAATGCTATGGGAAACTCCGAATGTTATCTTGAGCTCTTGATTTGAATCTCATATTTAAGTATATCTTGAACTCTTGATTTGAAGTTATTATGAGAACACCAAAATTGTTGTGAAAAAGACAAATAGTTCTCTCCATTTGAACATCGATTATCGTGATTCGAACAAGATAATGGTGAAGGACAAGTATTCCTTACAACGAATGGATGATCTACTCGATTGGTTACAAGGGTCGGTAGTCTCTTATGAGAATGATTTAAGGTCTGATTGTCACCAATTGAGAATTCGAGACTAAGATATTGCAAAGACAACATCCGGACAAACCATAGTCGCTACAATTTTAGTGATTCCATATGGGCTTACTAATTCCTCGGATAAGATATTTTTGTCCACTCTCGAAGAAGAGATAAGTTGTATGAAAATTTGTCTCGGGATGACAACCCCAGAGGGTGTGACAGAAGTTACAAGTTTTCTTGGACTTGCTGGTCATTACCGGATTTGTGGAGAGATTCTCCAAATAACACCATCTATAACTAACCTACTCGGGATGACAATGAAGTATTGAGTGGGACGAAAATTGACAATAGAGTTGTTGATAGTTAAGATGAGATTGATTGGTGCAACTGTTTTGAAATTGCCTCGAGGTAAGGTGGGTTTGAAGTGTACAAGCGATTCTCCAAGAAAAGGTATTGCTTGAGTATTGAGGAACGAGGTAAAAGTAATTGCATACGTGTCTCGTTAGTAGAAGCGGTGTGAAGTAAAGTACTTCCTTCAATACTTAGAACTTGCATCAAGAATTGAGGATTAAAGTTTGGTTTGACAAGAACCAAAGCCAACGGTGTAAATTGGAAGTTCGATCTTCAATGTTAGAGACAAGCAAAGAAGAAACATAATGGGAAATGTTGCATTGAGAAAAACCCGAGAAGGAAGTCGGGCTCCGATATATCGGACCTTTGTGAGATGTTAGCGCGAGTTGGGAAAGTGGTTTACCGGTTGGCGTAGCCGCCAAGAGTAGAGAGTGTTCACCCGGTGTTCATGTGTATTAGTCGAGAGAGTACATACACGACTCGAGTCAAATTGTCAGTTATGGTGATTTAGTCGCACACGAAGAACCGAAGAAGCTAATAGGAAGAGGGAGTATAGTATCTTTGGTTGAGTTTTACGCCGAGTTAGTAGCTTCGATAGAATCGACGGGTTAGACCTAGTTCTTCCCTTGGTTGAATTTTGTATAGTTTGTGCCTTGTGTGCGAATGTGTTATATGACCTGTTATATCTTGCGATGGCAGTTTGAGCAGTTGGCGTATATAGATTAGAAGGTCTAAGCCTTCCTAGTTGTGAGTTTATATATCAGCCTTAGGGACCGAGAAGTTTGACACATAGCAAGTTTCGGGACGAAACTTGTTTTTAGGGATCTAATGTAACGCCCCAATTTTTTGGCGCGTTTCCGATATTTTATTTTTATCCGTCTTTTATCGATATATTATTAGCTAAAAGCTTTTACGAGTATTTTCACATCGTAAATTATACTTTTCGAGCTTTATATATATATATATATATAGTATAGATCCTATGAGAACACCCCCTAACGTGAGAACATGAGAACAGATTCGTAATTATTATCAGTTTTGTTGCGAATGTGTCATATCGTTTAATGTATTATTCGTAGTTATTGTTGGTTGAGTGATTATTCGTAGTTATTATTGGATTCCTAATTATTATTATTCGTAGTTATTATTATTTTTGATATTTACTCTAAATCTCAACCCTTAATACTCACATCCAACGGTGTACGATTGTTCTCATGTTCTCACGTTAGGGGTGTTCTCATGGGAACCACACCCTATATATATATATATATATATTCAACCATTTATATTCCGTTTTTATTTTTGGAAAGATTCGGAAATATTTTTCGATCCAGAAAATTCATTCGGATTTTTTTTTGATACTGTACGGTAAGCGATTAGATTGGATCATCTTCTCGAGACTCTCCAACCTAGAGCATCCTTCCGGATAAAATCCACCACCTGGGAGGGGATCAAAGCGTAACCTAGCGGGTAGTCGTGTCCCAGATCTGCGAGCTTATCGGCAACACTATTTACTTCCCTAAAGACGTGTTGTATCTTGATATGCTGGAAACTGACCAAAATATTAGTAATATCTGAAATGATGAGATCAAGTTCCCATGGGGGTTTCCAAATTTGCTTAATGGAATTGATGATTGTAAGATTATCTCCTTCAATCTCAAGTTTATTGATCTCTACATCACATGCTCTAATCAAACCCTCCCTTAGCGCGCATGCTTCAGCATGAAGGACCGATGTGTTCCCACATTGTCCGTAGCCTAGGGAAATGGTTGATGCATGTTGGTCTCTTAGAATGAAACCGAAGGCTGACTCCCCGGAATCGCGTTTCAATCCGTCAAAGTTTAACTTGACAAATCCATTATCAGGTCTTAGCCATTGGATATTTCTAGTTTTTCTACTGCTTATTGCCCCCTTTTGTTTCATTTGATTCTTTCTTTTGTTAGCATCCTGCCAGCTCCTTATTTGATCTTGCACTCATACCTTAATATTTTGAGTTTTCTTATTGCTAAAATTTTTTTGGTTTCTTTCGGTCCAAAAATTCCACCACGTAACTGCTTGTTGGACCAATTGATTATCGTCTAGCTTACCTTTTAAGCATGTGACCATGCTTGTTAATTTCTGGTTAGAGTTGTTTACCTGTTGAAGCTCGATTTTAATTTTGGAATTGTGAAGGTTCTCCAATGTGAAAGGGCAATTGAAGAACAAATGCTTTGCTGATTCATATGGGTGATTACAGAGCGTACACTGCATGGGCACTGGTACCCTTTGTTTTTCCAGATTTTCCTTGGTTGGGAGTCCGTCTATAGATAATTTCCATATAAAGTTTTTCACTATCTCGGCATGATATCCATTTTCCAGATCCACTCATTTGAATCTTCTACAAGCCCTTTACTTTTGTGGATGAGGTCCATGGCTGATTTTGTATTATATGATCCCTTATCCGAGGCTGCCCAATAGAGACGATCTCGAATAAATGATTTCGGGAGTTGGTATGATTTAATTGCGGTTATAATCTCTTGCGGGAGGAGATTGCCTAGTTCTATATCCAGTTTTTGGGTATTCCATTTATTCTCTATGATATAGTTATTGACTAATTCATTATCATCAATATTACTTCTATTCTCTAGAAGTTTGATGAGTGGTTGATCAATCACCCATTTATTTTTCCAGAATTTAACGGTGTTCCCATCCCCAACGTTCCATCTGAATCCATTTTCAAATTCAGGTCGGAGATTCATTAGTCTTCTCCATTGCCAAGAGGTGTTCTTTTGGATTTTATAGTTCCATAAGAATGAGTCTTTGAGGTATTTTTCATTTATTATTTTGACCCATATGTTGTTAGGTTCTTCCATAATTTTCCAGAGTAATTTCATTTGGAGGACCTTATTCATGTCTTCTGTTTTTCTAATACCCACTCCTCCGCACTTTTTCGGTTTGCAGATTTTATCCCAGCTGATGAGGGGGTGATATTTAGGTCCTTTGTTCCAAAAGAAGGTGCGGTTGATTTGATCTAGTTCTTTATGTATGTAGGATGGGAGCATGAAGCTTTGCGTGATGAAATTTGGCTTCGCATTCAGATTAGCTTTGATTAGAATCGTTCTTCCTTCTTGTGAAAGTGTGGAGGCTTTCCATTTAGTTAGTTGCTTCCTAGATTTTATTATTACATCTTCAAAGACGGTCTTATTTACTCTACCATTAATAATCGGGCATCCAAGATACTTGTCCAACTCTTCTGTAACAGTTATTTCGATTTTTAATTGAATTTTTCTTTCCGTTTCCCTCCCTACAATTCTAGTAGTTTGGAATGAGGATTTACGGAAATTAACTTTTTGACCTGATATATTGCAATATCTATTTAGGATATCCAAAATTTTTGTGCTTGCATCTAAGGTTGCTTCAGCAAAAATAATGATGTCGTCCGCAAATGCTAAAAAGGGGATTATAGTTCCCCCTCTTGTGACAGGGAAGTCAATTGTCTTATTATTTTGGTAGCATTCTTCATGAATGTTCCTTGCTAGAACTTCAACTCCTAAATTGAATAGCAAAGGTGAGAGTGGGTCACCTTGGCGTAGTCCCCTCTCGGGATATATTACTTCTGATGGTTTGTCATTGACTAGGATGGAATACGAGACCGTAGAAATGCATTCTCTAATCCAGCTAACGAATTTTTGTTCAAACCCAAACTTTTCAAGGACAGCTAAGATAAATGGCCACTCCACCCTGTCATATGCTTTTTCTATATCTAGTTTCACGGCCATGTAACCCTCCTTCCCTTTTTTTTGCTTTGAACCCATGAAAGATCTCATGGGCGATAAGAATGTTATCGTGTATTGATCTACCTTGAGTGAAGGCACTTTGGAGCGGGTGGATTAATTTAGGCAGCAATATCTTAAGTCTATTTGCTAGAATTTTGGCGATAATTTTATATATAGTTGAACATAAACTTATCGGCCTATAGTGGGTAGTTAGAGACGGATTATCCACTTTGGGTATTAGAGTAATAAAGGCATGATTGATTTGTTTTAGGATTTTTCCTGAGCTGAAGAAACTTTTTGTCGCACGGATTACATCCGGTCCTATTATTGCCCAATACTTTTGGAAGAAGCCGGCAGGCATTCCATCTGGACCTGGGGACTTATCGCTACCAATATCGAAAGCAGCTCTTCGGATATCCTCGTTCGAGAATGGTTTAGGAAGCTCCATGTTTTCACTATCCGTGATTTCTTTGGTAATGACATCTAGGTATTGCACTATGGTGGACTCATTGCTTCGATTGGACCTGAACCAATCTTTATAGTCCATAAGGAACTCGGAGTTAATTTCATCCTCAATGTCTAATCTTGTGCCGTTTACCTTGTGAATAAAGGTTATAGACTTTCTATTTCGTCTTCCTGTTACTTTCCTATGGTGATACTTTGTATTTCTATCACCACATTCTAAGGCTTTAGATTTAGCTCTTTGCATCCAATATTTCTGTTGGAATTCGATTAGACATTCTCTCTTCTTATTTAATCTATTTAGTTTCTCATCTTGTTGATTAGAAAAAATTCTAAAATTTAGCTTTTGTAGCTTTTCAATGGTTTCGTCCGTTTCTCGAACTTGTTTATTTATATTCCCGAACTTTCGTTTGCTCCAAACTTTCAGTTTGATTTTAATCAAATTTAGTTTCCTGACTAAGTTGAACATATGAGTCCCCGGGAATTGTGTTCTCCAACACTGTTTGACGATTCTTTCACAATCGTCTCTTTCAGCCCACATGAGTTCAAATCGGAAAGGTTTGTTTTTATATCTTTGCATGTTGTTGTTGACCTCTATTGTGGTTAGACAATGGTCTGAAGATGTGAACGCATGATTCCAAACATGGATTAGATTGTAAGCACTCAACACCTCATTATGAGCCATTGCTCTATCTAGTTTTTCATATGTATTATTATCACCCTCTCTTTTTTTTCGCCATGTGAATTCAATCCCTTTAGAAACAAGATCCACAAGGTTGCATTCTTGTATTACATTTTGTAATCTTTGGAATCGATTTGTTCTTAGTGGCGTGCCTCCCAATTTGTCGGATGGATTAAGGACGTCGTTAAAATCTCCCATTAGAAGTACTGGTTTAGTTTGTGAGTTTATGGAGTCTGTAACTTTGGACCAGAACTCTTCTTTAAGCCTCTCATTTGGAGGTGCATATATGAGGAAAATGGTCATGGAGAAATTTGATTCGAAGTTAGTATGGTCCACTATAACGAATCTTTTATCTTTATGACGAAGTTCTACTTTTTCGTTGATGAGTAGATTGTTTTTCCATAGTAGGCATAACCCACCTGCTAGGCCATCCGATGGGATAAAGCATATGCTATCAAACCTTGCATTTCGCCAACATGCCTCGGTAGGTTCAATGTTCGTTTTTAACTCTGCTAGCAAAATCATATCAATATGCTCGTTTTGGGTTGTTATTTTGATATCTGTCCAAAAGTTTTTTTTTCCGTATACCTCAACAATTCCAAAAGGCTATCTTCATTTAAAAAACATTCCGGGGTCGAATGGTAGGTGACCATCACTATTACCTAGATTTATCCGGTTCATATATTTGGGGGCTTTTTTGATTTCTTCCTTCTTGATCTTTGCGTTGAAGGGGAATTTTCTGTTTCTTTCCTTCATTTTCAGTGAATTCATGAACAGATTCCTATCATCACACTGCTTATCACCATAGAAAAAAGAACCAACAACACTATATATGTTTACATACAAAAATCTCAGCCAAGGGCACTCTTTTTTAATGTATTTTCTAATTATAAAGCCTATCAGCTTAGGAGCAATATTTAAGTTTGTTCTATAGATTTTTTATACCTCCCACTAGTTTGGAGATTTGGTATCAAGTTTGGTTGATCCCATAACTTCTTTCCTGTTATAAGGGGAGAAGTTGCTAAGGATGGTTGTTATGATATGTTCCTTCTTTTGTGCCAGACATCATAGAGTGCAGGCGGATTTAAGGGTCAGGTTCTTGTTAGTAACATCAATTAGATGCTCCAGTTTGTGAGCTGATTTGAGGGCCTCAGTTAGCTGCTCCGATTGGTAGAATGCTTTTTCGTTTGAAGTGTTGTGTTTAGTTTGTTCCCGTAAGTAGATCAAACACAGGGAGAAGATCAGTACAAAGATTATACAAAGCCAATTGCAAAGAGGCACATACCAATTGAGTCCACTAGACAGAAATTGGGTTCCATATCTCCAAATTTCTATACCATATTGAGGTTCAAGGGTGATTAAAATCATAGAATCTCCCTTTGTATTCTTTTTTACTACTCTAATCAAATACTCAAGATAGTGATGCAAACTGTGTTGTGTTAGGTGCTGAGTAAGGTTGGTACTACCATAATAAACTATTTTCCATGGATTATTGCACGAACTCAAATCACATAGCAAGGTTGATTGTTTAAGTCGTTCCTGCACAGAAATCAAAAGCAGGGGATGGATCATAACAGGCCATGTCAGGCACCAACACAGATACAAAACAGGATGGCCATGTTTCCCATACAATTTACATGGGTCGGAAGTTCCATACGACAACCAACTGATCAGACAACCCTTCTGATCAATGCAGATCAGAAAGAAATGGAAGGTATCACAACAAAGAAAGAGTGAGAGCAAAATTCCGAGGCATTGACCAACGAAAACAATGATTAGTCGGTTACAAACCACTATTTCGAAATGAGTAGTCATATGATAGTAATAATAGGGTTCTTTAGTTCTCAGAGAATAAAATAAGTGATAACACCTGGAGGGTGGATCAGGGCCATCGAAGAGGCACTCACAAGCTAGGAAAAGCCCCTGATTTGGTTGGGACGTTTTAGAACTCACATCGACGACAATGAAATTAAACCAAACACCGGAGTAGTCCACAAAGTGAGACGGCAGTGGGCTACTCTCAACACAAAGGGAGCCAAATCTGTGAAGCAAAGGGCATCGGATGTCTTCAATGGGAAGAGTGACCAGCCGTCTAGTGTTTGTTCTCAACACATAACACTTGTCGAGATCTTGCTCGATTGAGGTTGGTGAAATAGTGAACCCATCCCGTTT
Organism: Fagopyrum homotropicum; assembly: GCA_033239125.1. NCBI lineage: Eukaryota > Viridiplantae > Streptophyta > Magnoliopsida > Caryophyllales > Polygonaceae > Fagopyrum > Fagopyrum homotropicum. The sequence goes on along the minus strand of BSWB01000008.1, from coordinate 56,689,324 downwards.
CCTCACTTTAGCCGCAAGGAAGAGGTAATCGTGCATAAACGAACCACCGTCCAGGAGAGAACAGGGGTTACATCTTCTAGGCCAGATTCTCCGAAAACAAGGAGGAAGCACCCCGCCATAGCCTTGGATAAAGGTTGGAGAAGCGCCAATAGTGGTTCCAAGAGATTTTGTTGAGACGGTGGCCAACAGCGTCGGTGACCGCCTTCGTTGATTTGCAAGAGGGCTCTTCATTTTTCGAGAAAGAAGACGATTGAGAAGCAGAGGGAAGAACCCCACTGATGGGTTCCATGAGCTCCGGTAGACGGAGTAAGAGGCGGCGGCCACCCTAATAGAAGACCCGTTGAGATTTAGGGTTAGACTTCTTGAGGAAGAGGGTGTATCTCTTTTGCGCATGAGGAGCGCAAATTGAATGGGAATTTTGGGCTTTCATTTTGTATCCTTAAATTCATTCGGATTATTTTATTCTATTACACATTTTCCTTCTTATTTTATTTATTTTCTTTATTCTCTTTCTCCTTTTTCTTTTCCTCCTTTCTTCCTACGCTTGATGAGCTGGAACCTACGGCGCGCAGTGACCCCTCGACCCTCCCTCAACCCCTCGTTCTCCCTTTTTAGTTTCTAGCAGCAAGCATCATTCCACACTCCTTCTCTTGCTGGTCGAACCACACCATTCCCTCCATTCAATGCCATCAAGCCATCTCCCTACTCAACCCCTCTGTTTCTCTCTTCCCTCAGCTCTGCATCCTCCGCTATGAGAAGCCTCAGTTGCGACAACAGCAACCGTTTCAGCACACATCAAAATCAATTTTTGGTTCGGATTCGTTTACCATTTCAGATGAGGGTTGATTTTGGTTCGGATTCGTTTACCATTTCAGATGAGGAAGAGGCTGTTTCGAAACTCAGAACCGTTGTATCTCCTCCCCTTCTCTTCTATTTGCAGTCGGAAGGCACCACCACCAGCCTTAGCTGCCGCCTCTTTTGTTCCTCTGCTCGCCTCGCCTGCCTAGAGCTGCCGATGTTGGGGACCGAAGCTGCGCTGCCCTTGTGCTTCCCTCTCCTCCGTCTCGCAACCCCTCCCCTCCGGTCCCCTTCCAAGCATACAGCCAACAACGCCTCCCTCGCCTGGATCTGCAGCCACCGGAGGGAGCCCATCAGAGCCGCCGTCGCCAGGCCGTCCCTTCGCCCCCGTTGAGGCCTCTGCCATTGCTTGCGCAGCCTTCAATCGATGATCTGACCTATAGGGTTAGGAAACCCTTTTATGTGCTTGAATTGGGCCCCCTCAGTTTTGCGTAATTACAAAATCTACCCAGTGTTTCTCATTTACGTTGTATGTCACAACTTTTAGAATTCAAAAATTATGCCCTTGCTTATTTAATTGCTGAAAATTGCCAAGGATTAAAATTACAGATTATGGCCCTTATTTACATTTTCAGAATATGACCCAAGTTTATGAATTTGTTCATCTTTGCCAAAAAAAAATGTATTTGTCGATTTTAAAACTCGGGTTTCAATTAGAGGGATATTCTTATATTTGTATATACTACATATTATGCCTTTGTTGGATTAATCCCGATTTATGGCACAGATTTTATTGTGGGTATTAACCTTGACTTTGAAAACGAGTTTTACCTTGAGTTTATGATGTTATACAATTTGCCCAGAATATTATAATTACAGTTTTTAACTTGGGTTTTAGAAGTGGGGTTTTCCTTAGATTATATAAGTTCATTATTCCGTTCAAATTTAGCTTATAAGCTAAATTTATTTAGTTTGGTGCTAGGTTTCGGAAGCGCCCCGATAAAAGCCTAACGAGTCCAAGTCGACATCCGTTGAACGACTTCCGTCTTTTGACGTCGTGTGAGTATTCTTTTCCCTCGATCTAGTTATGTTAAGTTTTAGTATCATTCTATGATGGATCTAGCATAACTTAGAGTTAATGCCAAGTTGTTGCTTTGAACCTTAGGTGAGTTTCGAGGATTTGATATTGTTTGATGGAGTGATGTTCATTCTAAGCTTGAGGTGTTGGTTATCTTGTAAGGTTGTTATAAGGCTTTAAGTTATATGGTTGATCTTGTAAGCGTTTTGAGGCTCGAGGTGGGGTTGTATGATCTTGTGGGATTTGGAGTTTAGGTTTGGCTTATCCTAGTTGCGTGGTGAGTTATGATCTTGCGAGATCCGAGGGTTTAGAAGTCTTAGGACTTCCATCTTGTGTTGAGTGTGATGTGAGCATGATGGATTCTAGGATGCGGTCCTAGAATTGAGAGTCAAATGATCTTGCGTAGATCATTTGTATATAAGTCTACGACTTCTATTATGAGTGGGTTGTTGTTGATATAGTTAACTTCTTGTGACCAGGTTACGGGCTTCCTCCCTAAGGAAGCAAGAGTGTCGTGAGTTGAGTGTGGTGACCAGGTAAGTCTCCGGACTTACTTAGCTTGTATTCCTTGTATTAGCATTGGTGTGTTTGGTGGTGTGTGTTTATTCCTTATCGTTTGTAACAACTAAACCGGTAATAGGACAACCGACCTTATATTATTTTGGCCCAAGTGTATGATAACGGGCGATGACATCATCTGCCTAAATCTTGCAAGAGTCTAGGAGGTTCTTGGTGACTAGCCCGTGCTGGTTAGACGGTCGGAGGCATCCGTACCGTTCCATGCCGGTAAGTAGGGACCGAGGCCAGACCACGGTGGTCTCGTGTTACAAAACTAAGTTGAATTAGAACGGGATATGACTTAATAAAAAAAGATAATAAACCGGAATTGTGTGCTTTGAGAATGTTGTGTGCTTATGATGATTTATTTGTGTTTGTGCCTTTTCTATTGATTCTAATGCTTCGAATATGAGCTAACGGTTTTATACCGACTGTTGTAGATTGCCTTGCAGGTTAGGATTTCGGCAGAGAGATCCGGAAGAGTGGGCAGCCGGGGTTCCGTACATTTTAGGATTGGGTTTTGGGGTGGAGTCAAGTTTGAGTATTGTATTTATTGTATGTTGTATGGCGTTTGGTCTTTGGGGTTGTATTTTCGGCTGATGTCCTTTGTTGTATTCTTTCGGGGTTTTCTTTTCATTGCATAAAAATGTGTTTAGGTTTTGGCCTTTATTTGTACCTTGTTGCAAGATCCGGTGGAATTGTTGTCAAGTTAAGGGTCGGGACCCATTGTGAGGTCTCGACCTGTAGCGCCCCGAGTCCCGCGGATTCGGGGTGTTACATCGGTCAATTCCACGAATCTCGCCCGAGATTCCTAACCGATTTCTACTTTTGTGTCATGTTCGTGAACTTCAGTGAAGATCAGGAAACTGTGGCATTAACCCCGCAACAACTAATGTATTGGAGCTTCCGAAGGAATATGGTGTGAGTCCTCAACAAGGAAGTAAGAGGTCAGGTGATGACATGAATTATATACTATCATATTCATGAATTATACAAGTATATCGCCTTAGTTTTACATACATTTGAATAGGAATGTGATCCTTTTTGTCTATATTCATATATATTTCGAGAATAGAGGTTTACACACGTTATTTGTGAAATTGTAGGTAAATCGTGGAGATTTGGAGTGGAAATGGAGCATTAGAGAGCATGACATCATAAAGGATCAATAAGGGAGCTAAAAGATCAAATGAAATTTGAAAAAAGATCACAAGAGAAGATAGAAGTTTTAATTAAAAGATAAAGCACGTGCAGAAGAAAAATCGGATGATTAGTTATTGAAATCGGTCGATATCCTTCTGAATCGGGTCGATTTATATCTTTTGTAATCCGATTGGTTGTAGGATTGTTACCATAAGATAAATCCTTACACCCTATAAAAGAAGGATGTCTCACAACTTTCTAGGATATCTCATCCCATCCAGTATACAAGTATTACACATAGAAAAGCATTCGGTTAGAAGATTCGAAGCAAGTTCGGAAGTTGAAGTCCAAGATTGAAGTTGTTGGAGAATTTGTGAGTTTGTTAGTTCTATTATGTCATTCTGAACGTGATTTAGAGTTTGTTTTGAGTTTTTCTTAGTTTTGAAGGATCAAACAATTGTTCAAACGTTTTTGGGATTGATTTAATTCAAGTTTCAAAGATTTCAAGTTCTTGTTTTTCTTGATTTAATATCTCTTTTGATTATGATAATGTGTATTCTTGGCTAAAACCCTTGTGATTCTAGGGTGATGGGTTGGTGATTGTGGTTGAGATGATGATAGAATGAAAATCACATCGAGATTGACTTTTGAGAGTTGAGTTTAACCATAATAGAAGGAAAAATCGGGTTGTTCTTGACTAGAATCGACCGATTTCCTTTGATGAACAACCCGATTTTCCTTACTGTTGTACCTATCTTGATTTATCATTAATCCTTGGTTAAAGATTGCTTCAACCCTAGCCTTGTTGAACCTTTCTAACCTATATCTGAGTGTGGGAAGAGTCTTACCCGGTGATTCCCGTTGTTGGTGATGACATGAATTATGTATCATCATATTCATGCATATTGCAGCACATTATCTCTATTTACTTTGCATTTAGAGGGATTTTGCATACCTTTTATGTTCTATTCAATCAATTGTCGGAAATAGAGGTCTACACGAGATTTTGATGAATTGCAGGTAAATAGAGTTGAATTGGAAGCAAAAATAGAGCAAGAAGCATCTAGGGATGTTAAGGAAGCTAAAGGAGTCTTAGAAGGATCACAAAGGGCTAGGGAATTGCTAAGGAGAAGCATAGAAGACGAACCAAAGGGAGAGCACTTTCTGTTGAAGAAAATCGTGCCAATGTATATATAAATCGGACGATTTTTATACCTTGAAAAGCGAACGATTTTGCACCAAAATCGACTGGGTCGATTTTCTTCACGATTCGGCCAAATAAAAAGACGACATAAAACCCAATTTATTTGGGCTAGATGAGAGTTTTGCCAAACGGCCCATCTGCAAGAAACTATAGAAGAGAACCCTACGAACGAAGACGGGGGAGTCGCACGAGAGGATCTTTACACGTTTTGAAGAAATCAACGATTCTTGGAGAGAGATTGAAGAGCATTTTGCCGGAAAGTCATTCTTGATCTTTGATTGTGAGATTTCTTTGTTCCATTGTCTTGTTTGTGGTTTGTGAACACGAAATTGAGTTGTTGAGAGATACATTGAACAGATTTGACGATTGTCCTACAGATTTGAAAGTTATTGAATTTTTCGTTCAAGATTTGGTTTCTTTGCGATATCTTCTTCAACAATTAATTTGATTCGATTTTGAAAATGGTTGGCTAAAAACCTTGTGATTCTGGGGAGAATAGTTGATGATTAAGGCTTAGATGATGATAGACTGAACTCATTCAAACATTAGGATCCTGAGAATTTAGATTTTAGCTTTGCGACAAACAGGAAAATCAGGCTGTTCTTGAGGAAAATCGGCCGATTTTTCCGATGAACAGGGCGATTTATCCTTATGACGAACTTAATTGAATCATTCTTTAATCAAAACTAATCCTTGCCTAAATCCCAATCTTGATTAACTCTTTTTACCCTCTAATTGAATGTTTGAACGCACTTCAAACCTGTTTCTACATTTAATAGATTAAAATTGCAAGATTTGGGTAATAAAGTGACTCAACATCCTTTATTAAGATTTTAAGTGTGCTTTCTATTTATACTTTGGAGAATCATATCCTGGAGTTTTAGATAGTTAGTTTGAATATAATTCTTGTCTTTAGATCTTTCTATATTGAAGCCTCAACAACCCTTATAGAGAGAACCTATAGATTAGTTATATAGGTTTCGGAACTTCATCGTACGAATCCTACCTTTGAACATTTAATCTTGGCAATATGAATTCTGTCCTATACTTATAGAAGTGTCTTGAATCGAAAGCCTAAATCGGATACTTGAATCCTTGGAATCATTTCTCTCTTTATCACATCACAAAAGCTTTTATACTTTCGCTAGATAATTGAAATTGGAAACTTTCTCACCAAATCCCTGAGTTCGACTCTGGAATTCTTACCTTTCTACAGCCGATCCGTACACTGCGGGTTCGCTTTGCTTTTGAGTTCTAGATATAAATATTAAGACTTTGACGCACACCCTTTTGAGCGAACAAGTTTTTGGCGCCGTTGCCGGGGATTTGGTCTAGATCAAATCCGGTTTTCGGTTGTCTAGCTTGAGAGCTCTTGCTCTTGTGATTTGATTTGTCTACTTGAGTGATCTTCGCAGGTTCTTTAGGTATATGCGAAGGACTAGATCCACTAAAGATCTAATCCCTTTCGATCCCGAATTAGAAAGAACTTTGAGGAGAAAGTTGAAGGAGAAGAAAATGGCTGAAAACGATGAGAGAAACTACAAGGCTGAACTGAATGAAGCTCAACGCCAACTCCAGTTGAGTGAGAAGGCTCGAAAGGAAGCTGAAATAAGTCATCAATTTCAGATTGATGAACTAAGAGCTATGATGTTGGACATGAAGTTGGAGTTGAACGACTCCAAGAAGAAGAAGAAAGTCAAGACACCAACTAAGTCCATTCGAGATGACTCGTCCGATGATGACGAGATTGATCCGGATATGCCGGAACTTGAAGAGATTGATCCATCACTTCGTCCTAACCGAAACACTCCAACACCTAAGGTCGTCCCTCGCATTACGACTAGGAATGTTAGAGCTGTCAATAACGAAGATAGACCCCGAACTTTGGGGCAACGGATGGATCCAATTCAGCAACCGCGCCGTCTAGGTGTGGATTTCGGAGCTGAAGACATCCAGGAGTTTAGCTTCTCACCACAAGTCATTACTATGGTTCGCCAAAGTCAATATGGCGGAGCAAGTACCGAATCTCCGCATCAACACTTGCAGAATTTTGAGATTCTCATGGAGACTATGAAGCCGAAGAAGGCTACTACAAGCAACTACAAGATCAAGCCGTTCTTCTTCTCTTTGAAGGACAAGGCTCTAGCTTGGTACCAAACACTTCCGGCTGCGAAGTTAGCTACATGGGAGGAATTGTCTTCGGAATTCCTCACCAAGTTCTTTCCGCCATCCAAAACGGCGGAATTGAGAGGTAAAATAAATGCTTTTTCTATGAAACCTAACGAAAGCTTGTTTCAATCTTGGGAAAGGTTTCAAGACCTCTTGTTGGATTGCCCACACCATGGCATTTCCAAGCTGGAACTATTGGAGATTTACTACAAAGGGTTGGATGTGGAAACACAATTCAACCTCCAATCTCTATCTTGCGGGACATTCATGGATATGAGAGAGGACGATGCTTGGGACTTCATTGAGAAGCAAGCCCAAGTGATTGAGAAGTATTCCCACCGGAAGGTGGAATCAAATAGCCGGAATCAAGGCGATACGGGAGCCAAGTTGAATCAAGCGGCTCAAACACAAATATTCTCCCTCAAAGATGACATCAAAGAATTGAGGGAAGTGCTCAAAACGAGTCTTCAAAAGACTAAAGAGCAAGAAGCCAACTACATGGGGCGAGACAACAATCAAAGGAATGATAACCGGAATTCCAATTGGAGCAACAACAACAATAACAACCGAAACTCCAATTGGAACAATAACAACAACAATAGGAACTCGAATAACAACAATTGGAGGTCAAATCAGCAAGGTTCAGGTAATCCTTACTCATATGCTGAAAAAGCTCTAACACCTCCATCTTCTTCTACTCCTTCTACAAGCCAGGAACAATCAAGCGGATCAAACAAACCGGACCCCATGCTAGAAACGATCCTAGGCAAGCTACAAGGATTAGAGAGTTACATAACTTCGGTTGACAAAGCTCACAAAGCTTTAGAAAACCAAGTATTCAACAAAGCCGGAGAAGTTCCAAGAGATCAAGGGAAGCTTCCCGGGAAGACAGAAGATAACCCAAAGGGAAGGGTTATGGCAATAACTACTAGGAGCGGAAAGACGACCGTCGACCCTCAACCTAAAGTAGTTGATACCTCCACAAAAGAAGGAGAGGCAAAAGAGAAGGAAGAAGTCTATGTTCCTCCTCCCGCTTACAAACCACCTCTACCTTTTCCTCAATCTAGAGCGCGGGCACGCCTAGATAAACATTTCGGTAAGTTTGTTGAACTTATGAGTAAGCTCCATATTAACATACCTTTTATGGATGCGATTTTAGGTATGCCGGCTTACGGGAAATTCCTCAAGGAGATCCTCTCTAACAAGAGGAAGTTGGAAGATATAGGAGAAGTCAAGATGAGTATGGAGTCATCCGAACTCATCAAGACTATGACGGAGAATATGCCACCCAAACTCCGCGATCCAGGATCCCTTTGCATACCCATCACTTTGGGAGAAGCTACCTATGATGCTCTTTGTGACCTTGGAGCAAGTGTGAGTATTATACCTCTAGCTCTATGCAAGGCAGTTGGTCTAGGAGAGCCTAGACCGGTGAAGATCACACTCTACATGGCTGATCGTTCTACCACCAAGCCGGTGGGAATATTAGAAGACATTCCGGTAAAGCTAGGTAAGTTTTACATACCTATAGATTTTGTCGTTCTTGACATACCTGCAGATTACCCGGTTCCCATCATCCTCGGGAGACCATTCCTCGCCACATCTGGATGCATGGTAGATTGCAAGAACGGCCAGCTATCCTTCCATATCGGTGAAGAAAAGATAGAATTCATACTATCTTCCTTAATCAAGGAGCCAGCCTTGAAAGATGACGTTTTTGAAATTGTTGAGGAAGAAGAGTCTAGAGAGATAGTAAGTTCGATCTTGATGAAAGACCCTCTTCAAAAGGTTCTTAGCATGAGCATCATGGAGGAAGGGGTGGAACATGACTGCAATGAGGATGTGAAAGCATTAAATGCTGTGGAGGAAGAGCTAGAAGCAAAAATTGAAGAACTAGAGTGGACTCCGGAAACTGTGAAGAAAATCGACCTGTCAGAAATAAATCGTCCGATTTATGAAGATTCAGCACGATTTTTTTCAACAGAAACTAAAATCGACCTACCAGAAAAAAATCGTCCGATTCATGAAGAAGTAGCACGATTTTTTCCGACAGAAACTAAAATCGACCTGACGAAAATAAATCGCCCGATTCACAAAGAGGTAGCACGATTTTTTCCAACAGAGAGAAAAATCGTGCAGAAGATCGACCGATTTATTACAGGGGGGGTCGATTCACTGAGTAATTCTATGGATTCTCCGGACTTCACCGCAGCCGCTTCCGAATCTAATGATGAAGTACCCACACCTATAGAGACCTCTCCCACAACATCCGAAAGCCACGATTCATCACCAACCAAGGTACTTCCATCATTAGAATTGAAGCAACTTCCCGCACATTTAAGGTACGCATTTCTTGGCACTAATTCCACATACCCAGTTATAGTCAATGCAAATTTGAATGATGATGAATTAGAGAAACTCATGCATGTTTTGAAGCAACATAGGAGAGCACTAGGTTACACCATTGATGATTTAGTAGGAATAAAGCCTTCTCTATGTATGCACAAAATATTAATGGAAGAGGATTACAAACCTTCACGCCAACCTCAAAGACGGTTAAACCCGGCAATGAAGGAGGTCGTGAAGAAAGAAATCCTTAAGCTACTTGATGCAGGTATCATCTTCCCGATTTCTGATAGCAAATGGGTGAGTCCGGTGCAAGTAGTACCCAAGAAAGGAGGCATTACCGTTGTTGCCAACAAGAACAACGAACTCATCCCTACACGGACAGTTACAGGGTGGCGAATGTGCATCGACTACCGCAAACTGAACGTGGCCACGAGGAAGGACCACTTTCCCCTTCCTTTCATCGATCAAATGTTGGAAAGGTTAGCCCAACATGCCTACTTTTGTTATTTAGATGGATATAGCGGTTTCTTTCAGATACCAATTCATCCGGATGATCAAGAGAAGACAACCTTTACGTGCCCATGGGGTACGTTCGCTTATAGAAGAATGCCATTCGGCTTATGCAACGCTCCAGCCACCTTCCAAAGGTGTATGATGGCAATCTTCTCCGAATATGTAGAGAATATCATGGAAGTCTTCATGTACGACTTTTCGGTATATGGTTCTTCCTTTGATAACTGTCTCTATAACCTTTCACTAGTTCTTAAGAGATGTGAGGACACTAACTTAGTCTTGAATTGGGAAAAGTGTCATTTCATGGTCACCGAAGGAATTGTGTTAGGCCACTTAGTGTCACAAAGGGGAATAGAGGTAGATCGATCAAAGATAGAAACCATTGAGAAGTTACCTCCCCCTTCATCAGTAAAGGGAATTAGAAGCTTCTTAGGACATGCAGGCTTCTATAGGAGATTCATAAAGGATTTTTCTAAGATTTCAAAACCTTTGACTAATCTTTTGATGAAAGATGCGACTTTCGAATTTTCGAAAGATTGCTTAGATGCTTTTTGCAGGATCAACGAAGCTTTGATTTCAGCACCAATCATTCAACCACCCGATTGGACTCTTCCTTTCGAGGTCATGTGCGACGCAAGCGATGTCGCTATAGGAGCCGTTCTTGGACAAAAGAAAGATGGTCGCACTCATGCCATCTACTACGCTAGCAAAACGCTAGATGAGGCTCAATACAACTACGCAACTACGGAAAAGGAACTTTTAGCCGTAGTATATGCATTTGAGAAATTTCGTTCCTATCTTGTAGGTGCGAAAGTGATAGTCTATACGGACCACTCCGCCATCCGATACTTATTCACGAAGAAGGATGCGAAGCCAAGGCTTCTACGATGGATCTTACTCTTACAAGAGTTTGATTTAGAGATCCGTGATAAGAGAGGATCGGAGAACTCCGTCGCCGATCACCTTAGTCGTCTTCCGCAACTCACCGGCGAGTCGGATGAGCTTCCGATAGACGACTCCTTCCCTGACGAGCAGCTGCACGAGATTGAAGAGTGTCTTCAACACATATCACAAGGTAATGACCCATGGTTTGCTGACATTGTAAATTACCTTGTTTGTCAGGAGATTCCACCCGGACTTTCATACGCTCAAAAGAAGAAGTTCTTGAGAGACGTCCGGCATTTTTATTGGAACAAACCTCTTCTATTCAAAAGAGGTCCAGATGGCATCTACAGGAGATGTATTCCCGAAGATGAGATAGATAGTGTCATCCGACACTGCCATTCTCTACCATGTGGCGGACATGCTAGTTCCCACAAGACTTGTGCTAAGGTACTTCGCTCCGGCTTTTATTGGCCTACACTTTTCAAGGATGTGCAAAAGTTTGTTGTTTCTTGTGATGCTTGTCAAAGGACAGGTAATATATCCAGGAGGAACGAGATGCCTCTCAACAACATTCAAGAAGTAGAGATCTTTGATGTATGGGGCATCGACTTTATGGGACCTTTCCCATCTTCATGCGGCAACCAGTATATACTTCTTGCCGTAGACTATGTCTCAAGATGGGCGGAGGCAATCGCTTCCCCTACTAATGATGCAATGGTAGTGGTGAAGTTCCTCAACAAAACGATCTTCCCAAGGTTCGGAACTCCCCGAACCATCATTAGTGACGGAGGAACGCATTTCACAGCCCGTCGATTCGAGACTCTATTAGCTAAGTATGGGGTGACCCATAAAATAGCTACACCTTACCATCCGCAAACCAGCGGACAAGTCGAGATATCAAATAGAGAGATTAAAGGGATTTTAGAGAAGACCGTCTCTAAAACGAGGAAAGATTGGTCAATGAAGCTTGACGATGCACTATGGGCATACAGGACAGCTTTCAAAACACCAATAGGTACGACTCCCTATAATCTCATTTATGGTAAATCATGTCATCTTCCTGTAGAGCTAGAACACAAAGCTTATTGGGATATCAAGTGGCTCAACTTCGACATGAAAGAAGCCGGAGAGAAGCGACTCTTAGACATCAATGAGCTAGATGAGCTCCGACTGAATGCGTATGAGAACGCAAGGATTTACAAGGAACGGACAAAGCGCTGGCATGACAAGCACATCATCCCGAAAGACTTGAAGGAAGGGGACCAAGTCCTCCTATTCAACTCAAGGCTGCGTCTATTTCCAGGTAAGCTCAAATCCCGTTGGACAGGACCTTTTGTGATTAAGAGAATTTTCCCCCATGGTGCAGTTGAAGTATGGGGTGAACAAAGCGGAAGTTTTAAGGTTAATGGCCAACGGTTGAAGAAATACACACCGGAAGCTCCGGTCGAGGAGATAGCTCCTATCCTCCTCCGTTGAACACAACATCATACACCGTCCAGCTAAAGACGATAAATAAAGCGCTTCTTGGGAGGCAACCCAATGATAGTATAAATTTCCCCTCTTTCCCTCACTTAGTTAAAATAGATTAATTGCTTTGTTTCTTCGTTTTTCGTGTTTATATGTTCCTCGATGCACTCTTGGTTTGTCGTGTCGTTAATCGCAGGAAACTAGGTTCAAATGTGAGAGATTCATGGAGAATGGAGCACAATTAAGTTATATCTTCGAGATTCAAGAAAAACAAGGAAGAAAATCGACCTACCATAAGAAGATCGTCCGATTCAGTAACAGAGCAAGTCGATTTTTCACAACAGAAACAAAAATCGACCTGGAGATCGACCTGCCAAAATAAATCGTCCGATTTTTTTCAGTCAGAAAGAAAAATCGCCCCGACAAATAAATCGACCAGAAAAATCGGCCGATTTTCTTCAGAAATCGTCGACCCTATATAAGGACTTCACACTCGATCTTCTTCATTCACACATCTCCAACTCTCGATTTCCCTCTCTCAAGAACGCCGAAAAATCGCCACACCCTCAAATCCTCATTCCTTAACCATTTCAAGAGATTCTTGGCTCCAAACTGAAGCATTTTCAACAAGGAACACGGATCTAACAACAACACGCATGGCAATCAACTGCTCCATAAGGAATTCAGGTTTTTCTTTCCAAAACCTAAGTTTTCTCACTTGAAATCGAAGTTGCCTAGGAAGTGCTTTGTTGTTGGAATTGATAGAGGAATTTGCTTAGGATTCATTGTGGAGAACTGTGTGTGGTGATAGATTGAACAGAACTTTACAAAATTGTGAGAATCGTTGAATTCGAGATAAAAATCGACCCAGCCCAGAAAAATCGGCCGATTTTTGTGAAGAACAGGTCGATTTTTAGGACTTAGAATGGATCTTGTCAAGAGGATAACTAGAAACACGGGGAAGAAGAAGGGATCTTCTTCAAAAGCCCCTGCCCCACCTCCACCACCACCTACCAACATCCCTAAGCTTCCCCCTCCCCTATCCAAGCATAAGAAACGCTATGAACGCATTATAGATCGCCCATTCACCCCCCCTCGCTACATAGTACTTGATGACTTAGATTCGTTATATGTTCGAGAGGATGTTGATATGATGCTTGATAGAGCAGGGTTGAGACAGTTTGCTACGATCAGGGAAGATGCTTATAGGGAGATCACCCTAGAATTCCTTAGCACGTTTGAGCACGATCCTAGGGAAAGGATGGTCACTTTCCGCCTCATGAGCCAAGACCACACTTTGTCTATTGATGCTTTTGGCGACTTGTTTGGCTTTTCTTATTCAGATGCAGGCACATTTGCTAGAGGTCTCAATGCTAGTGATTTTTGGGAGGCTATTTCCGTAGGATAGTACGGAGGGGATAAGTGGAGACCCGGAAACTCCAAGGAGACAAGCATGTACAACCTTTCCTTCAAGGTAGTGCATAGGATACTCAGTGAGAGTTTGTTTGCCCGGACTGAGACTCCGCAGAAGCTCAAAGCTGATGAGCTTTTTATCCTCTACTGCATGACATCCACCACCACTCCCGACATCTCTACCATGCTTGCTGACTATCTAGGAAAGATAGCCAACAAAGCCAAGGGTGACATATGTGCAGGAGGCTTGGTCACTCATGTGGCTAGGACTCTAGGTTATGATTTTTCGGGATGCACTCTAGCTGAGAGTGCCCTTCCTTTAGGCTCACAGAGGTTGGTGGTTCGACATGTCTTGATTCCTCGCGGGAGAGGAACTCTTCATGTGCCGATGCCATGGCACAGGGATCCGAAGAAGAAGCCATCCGAGATCATATGGAAATCCGAATACACCATTCGGAATAAGAGGAACTGGAAGGAGACCTTTGAGGCGATGCTTGAGGAGTTCTCACCTCCTACTTATTATGATGATGATGCAGGTGACTCAGAGGAGGATGAGGATGGAGGACAGGACACCATGCTCGAGTTTGAGAGCGATACCCATAGCGGGCATGCTACGGACGCCATGGACACTGACACTCATGGAGCAGGACCGAGCAGGACTAGTAGGCAGGATGAGGAGACGGAGGATGACATGCAGCCACCTCGACACTCTTATGCACATGCTCCAGGTCCTAGACGAGGATGCCGAGCTCCACGCCATTTCAGGGAGCTAGTCACTAGCTTCCAAAGCCTCAGCACCGACTACCGTGTCCTCCGCACCGATTATGACGCCCTGAACACACAGTTCAGGAACTACAGGGAGGAGACGGACGCTAGGCATTCATCCTATGATGGCCAGATGAGGGACATGTACTACCACCAGTTCGGCCACTTCTACGATCCCTCCGCACCGATGTATCCATATCCACCACCTCCACCACCGACAGAGGATTGAGCTTCCACTTCTTTTACATTGTAAGTATTTTTCTCCTTCTTATGCTTGATTTTCACATTGGGGACAATGTGGATGTCAAGTATGGGGTGGGGGTACTTACAATACCTTATGTTTCATTCTAGCACTCTATGTACTTTCCACTACTCTTGACAATTTGGCTTGTAATAACTCTTGCACGACTTGCTTTCTATTATGACACTCGCATTTGCATGAACTTTTTCAAAACCTATGAATTTTTCAAGAATTTTAAGTGCTTCTTATATGGAAATGACCTCTATGATGAAAGTTGTGTATATGGATAGGCAAAAAGATGCTTAGTTATGTTGAGATTTTGATTATAGCATGAATGAAATTGCTTTTGTTACTTGAATACACGAATAAGTTATATGATTTAGTTGTTTTGATGAGAGAATGAAATAATAGTCGAAGCTATATTGCAAGTTCTTTTACACCATTTAAGGATGACTAAGGCAATTCACTTCTTTTCTTTTCTCATATCTTGATCATGCTAGCTCCTCAATGAAATATGTAACCCTCCTCTTACCATCCGGGAATTAGGATAGGTGATTGAAAAAAAGGCATGTTTGATGTGGGAGGGCCAAGGAAAATGTATTGAAAAGTGCAAAATTTCATAAGTTTGGGGACGTTGAACATGAGGATGAGTAACTCGGCACCATTCACATAGCCGGGTGTTTGTGTCTTGCCAAAGTCCGATTGAACGACAAGTCCTAACGGGATATGGTATGTGCATCAAGGGTTTGAGGCATCTCGAAATTGAGAAACGCCGATCTCCTAGGCTTCGGTTTTTGTGCACCGCTGTCCATACTCTCAAAAAGTAAAGTATAATGAAAGCAAAGCTTTCTACATGCGAAGCATGAGCGGTGAAGAAAATTCTTGGAGGTGTTATGTGTTCCTCTTTCCCGGATTAGCACCACAATAGCCGAAAAGAACTCCTTCCCTTAATACGTTTCTTGAACCTTTCCTTTGATTTGAAGACCTTGAGACTTTTATGCATGTGTTTAAGGCTTAATGGCTTAGATTTGTTTGAATTTGATTGCCTCTACACCTTTATCATGTTCTTTATTCATGCCTTCAAGAAAGAAAAGGGAGTTTGTTCATCTTATAGTCATCATTGATACATGCTTTGCCCTTTTATGCCTTGAAATATCACTTTGAGAGCGATCCAATGAAAAGGAGCACTACCAAAAAGAAAAGTTTTTGAGTTTCATACATGCATAATCCATGACATCTTATATTTTGAATTTGAGTCTTGCTTAGGGACAAGCAAGAGGCAAGTATGGGGTATTTTGATGACATGAATTATGTATCATCATATTCATGCATATTGCAGCACATTATCTCTATTTACTTTGCATTTAGAGGGATTTTGCATACCTTTTATGTTCTATTCAATCAATTGTCGGAAATAGAGGTCTACACGAGATTTTGATGAATTGCAGGTAAATAGAGTTGAATTGGAAGCAAAAATAGAGCAAGAAGCATCTAAGGATGTTAAGGAAGCTAAAGGAGTCTTAGAAGGATCACAAAGGGCTAGGGAATTGCTAAGGAGAAGCATAGAAGACGAACCAAAGGGAGAGCACTTTCTGTTGAAGAAAATCGTGCCAATGTATATATAAATCGGACGATTTTTATACCTTGAAAAGCGAACGATTTTGCACCAAAATCGACTGGGTCGATTTTCTTCACGATTCGGCCAAATAAAAAGACGACATAAAACCCAATTTATTTGGGCTAGATGAGAGTTTTGCCAAACGGCCCATCTGCAAGAAACTATAGAAGAGAACCCTACGAACGAAGATGGGGGAGTCGCACGAGAGGATCTTTACACGTTTTGAAGAAATCAACGATTCTTGGAGAGAGATTGAAGAGCATTTTGCCGGAAAGTCATTCTTGATCTTTGATTGTGAGATTTCTTTGTTCCATTGTCTTGTTTGTGGTTTGTGAACACGAAATTGAGTTGTTGAGAGATACATTGAACAGATTTGACGATTGTCCTACAGATTTGAAAGTTATTGAATTTTTCGTTCAAGATTTGGTTTCTTTGCGATATCTTCTTCAACAATTAATTTGATTCGATTTTGAAAATGGTTGGCTAAAAACCTTGTGATTCTGGGGAGAATAGTTGATGATTAAGGCTTAGATGATGATAGACTGAACTCATTCAAACATTAGGATCCTGAGAATTTAGATTTTAGCTTTGCGACAAACAGGAAAATCGGGCTGTTCTTGAGGAAAATCGGCCGATTTTTCCGATGAACAGGGCGATTTATCCTTATGACGAACTTAATTGAATCATTCTTTAATCAAAACTAATCCTTGCCTAAATCCTAATCTTGATTAACTCCTTTTACCCTCTAATTGAATGTTTGAACGCACTTCAAACCTGTTTCTACATTTAATAGATTAAAATTGCAAGATTTGGGTAATAAAGTGACTCAACATCCTTTATTAAGATTTTAAGTGTGCTTTCTATTTATACTTTGGAGAATCATATCCTGGAGTTTTAGATAGTTAGTTTGAATATAATTCTTGTCTTTAAATCTTTCTATATTGAAGCCTCAACAACCCTTATAGAGAGAACCTATAGATTAGTTATATAGGTTTCGGAACTTCATCGTACGAATCCTACCTTTGAACATTTAATCTTGGCAATATGAATTCTGTCCTATACTTATAGAAGTGTCTTGAATCGAAAGCCTAAATCGGATACTTGAATCCTTGGAATCATTTCTCTCTTTATCACATCACAAAAGCTTTTATACTTTCGCTAGATAATTGAAATTGGAAACTTTCTCACCAAATCCCTGAGTTCGACTCTGGAATTCTTACCTTTCTACAGCCGATCCGTACACTGCGGGTTCGCTTTGCTTTTGAGTTCTAGATATAAATATTAAGACTTTGACGCACACCCTTTTGAGCGAACAGTTGGTTTCTAACAAGTACAAGATCTAGGTAATAGAGGATTCAAACCCCTCTATTAAGGTTGAGTGTGCCAAAACCCTTACCTTTGTGAGTTTACCTGATTCCCTTGGGTTTGGTGTTTGGTTTGAGAGTATAATCCTTCCCTTTGATTTTCTATCTTATTGAGACCCAACATCCTTTATTTAGAGCCTTTGGGTTTGGACATGGGTGCTGGAGACTTCACCATACATCATTCCATTTTAGAACATATACCTTGTAATCCCAGCTCTGTCCATATAATCATTAGAAGTCTTGAATCGAAAACCACAATCGGATTCCTTGATCTCTAGAATCCATTTTCCCAAATTTTACACAAGTCTTTGTCTTTATTATCAATAGTTGCATATTATTCTTGTTAGATTTCTTATTCTGAATTTTCTTTCACCAAATCCCTGAGTTTGACCCTGGAATTCTTGCTTTTACGGCGATCGATCCGTACACTGCGGATTCGCTTATTTTCTTTTACTCTTGATATAATTTTAAAGTCTGCTCACAACTTTTGAAGCAAACAAGTTTTTGGCGCCGTTCCCGGGGATTTGGCTTTGACCAAATTCGGTTTCGGTTATCTAACTTGGAAACTCTTGCCTTTGCTACTGATTACTCTATTTGAGTGTTCTTGCAGGATCTTTTCTTAGGTTTATGCGAAAAACTCGACCTAGTAAAGAAATCATACCATACGATCCCAAACCTGAAAAGACATACAAAAGAAGATTAAAAGAAGCCAAAATGGTTGTTGCGAATAATGGAGAAAGAGATCTTCAAGCTGAATTGAATGAGGCTCTTGATCGAGTAAGAGAACGAGATGAAGCTCTCATAAGAGAGAGAGAAATGAAGGAATTGCTAGACAAGAACAATTTCTAGCCGACATGGCCGAATAAAGAGAATCTATTCGACAAATTAATGAAGAAAGAAATGCTAGAGTTGTGGTTGACCCACCGGCACCTCTTGTTGTGCCACCACCTGCACCTAACCCTCTTCCAAGGTTTGAGAGAGTTGATCCACTTATGGGAATACCACAAACGCTTGGTCAACGGATGGATCACGTTCAACAAACATGCCGTCCCGGCGTTATTATTGATCCGGATGAATGTTACTATGGGTTTCGACCTCAAGTAATTACTATGATCCGACAAAGTCAATTTGGAGGAATGGAGAGGGAATCTCCGCATCAACATTTACAAAATTATGAAATTCTCATGAAGAATTTGAAGCCTACAGGAGTTGAGAATAATGATTATAAATTGCAACCTTTCTATTTCTCTTTGAAGGATAGGACGCTTGCTTGGTATCAATCTCTTCCATCTAGAAGAGTGAATACATGGGATGAAATGTCTTCGGAATTCCACACCAAATTCTTTCCGCCATCGAAAACAACGAAATTGAGGGGCAAAATTAATGCCTTCGTCATGAAGGATAATGAGAGCTTATATAAATCGTGGGAAAGGTTCAATGACCTTCTGTTGGATTGCCCTCATTATGGGATTCCAAAACTAGAGCTACTGAAAATTTATTTCAAAGGTTTGGATGGGAAACCAAATTCAAACTCAAATCCCTCTCAGCTGGAACGTTTATGGATATGAGAGTCGATGACGCATTGGAGTTTGTGGAAAACCAAGCTCAAATCGTTGAGAAATATTCCCAACGAAGGCCCGATAATAGGAGTCAAAGCTCAAGAACTCAAGAGCTGAATCTTACTTCCTCTAGTGTTGCTCAAATCGGCGTTCTCAACAAAGAAATGAATGCATTGAAGGAGCTTTTGAAGACTCAAACGCAAGCATTAAAACAAGATGCTAGCTACGTGGGAAGAAGAAATAATCAAGGGAAATATCAAGTGAATAGGAACAAAAAATTACAACAATAACAACCGGAATTATAACAACAATTGGAGATCTAACCAAAATAATTTCGGTAACCTTTATTCTCATGCTGAAAAAGCTCTTAACCCCGCTTCTACTTCTACTTCTACTCCTTTGAAGAGCCATGAACCATCTTCAAGCTCAACTCCCAAAGAAAAGTTAGAAGGAATGATTGAAACGTTGACGGGAAAGATAAATGGTCTAAAGAATTCAATTACTTTTATTTCTAAGGCACAAAAAGCCTTGGAAAATCAAGTATTCAACAAGGCTAGAGAAGTTCCAAGAGATCAAGGGAAACTTCCCGGAAGAACTGAAAATAATCCCAAAGGCCAAGTAAGTGCTATCACCACAAGAAGCGGAATCACCACCAATGATCCACTACCTAATAATGTGGATAAAGGGAAGCAACCAATGATTGAGGAGCCGGAATCGAGCAACAAGGAGAAAGCACCCGTTTATGTCCCTCCTCAAGCATACAAACCACCGCTACCTTTTCCAAAATCTCAAGCAAGAGAAAGGATCGCAAAATAGTTCGGTAAGTTCGTTGACCTTATGAGCAGATTACATATTAATATCCCTTTTATGGATGCCATTGTAGGTATGCCGGCTTATGGAAAGTTCTTAAAAGAGATCCTTTCCAATAAAAGGAAGCTAGAGGATGTTGGAGAAGTAAGGATGACCAAAAGGTCTTCCGAACTTATTCAAACTATCAAGGAATAAATTCCGAAGAAGCTAAGAGATCCCGGATCTGTTTGCATTCCTATTGGCATTGTAAAAGTAACGTACGAAGCTCTATGTGATCTTGGAGCAAGCGTTAGCATTATTCCATTAGCAATGTTTGAGAAGATTGGACGTGGAACACGGCAACCCGTCAAGATGACTCTTTAGATGGCGGATAGGTCCGTCACACATGAAGAACCGTAAGATGAATATACAGGATATAAATACTTTAGAAGGGGGTTGAATAGAGTATGAGAACTTTTCGCAAAAACCTATCTCAAGGCTTTGTAACTAATTTCAAAGGCCTTGATGTCGATCTGAGCTCTTTGTGACACAACTGGGTTTCAAGGGCGTTGAATGTGATTTCAAGGGCCTTGACTTTGTAAACCTACAAAGCAAAGTTAGTCAAAATAAAGCAGGATATTGTGTGGAATTGAAAAGATCGACATGATGATATGTTTAATAAGTTCGGCTTTACAGCCTACTCTTTGTCCTAGGGTTTACACGTAGGATCTAACTATCTATTATAAGCTTCAAAGAGTCCTAGATACAACCTAGAACAAATCCCCTTCTTATCTTACTTTAGCCAATGCTACGATCTAGATCCAACTCTGAACCTAGCTATAATAGCCTAGTTACTTCGCAGAGTAACACAAACTCGAGTATAACACTCTTTAGATTTTCAAATGAAGCTCTCATGTTTTTCTCTCGCTAAGGGATAACGCTTTTGTAAACTAAGAGGAAAAAATTTTTTTGGCATCGAATGAAGATGCTTTGGATCGCTTGAAGACTTTAGATATTTCCATTTAAGCTTGTTGTTCTTCTTCTTCAATTGACATCTTCATTTATAGTCTTTGATGGAGAAGTCTTCTAGCCGTTAAGAAGATGACTGTTGTTGATGTTTCTTCTTCTCCATAGAAAACGCTTCTTGGTTGAGATGAGATAGCCGTTGTAGATTTTCTTTATCTTCTTCATCTCCTTAAGGCACGTTGATTCTTCTTCTCCGTAATCTTCTCTTGAATTATGTTGTTGAAGATCTTTGTCGTTCAAGCTCCGAAATCTTCTTGTTTGTTGACAATCTTCGCTTGAGATCTTCAAGATCTTTTAAGATCCGTTGCGAAGAAATATTGTGTGCAGTTGAGGATCTTTGAAAGATCTGTTTTTTCCCATGGCGCAGTTGAAGTATGGGGTGAAAAGAGCGGAAGCTTCAAGGTGAACGGTCAACGACTCAAGAAGTACTCACCGGAACTCCAAGCTGAGGAGTTCGCGCCTACCGCACTCGAATAGGTGCAAGTACGGTCTAGCTACGGACCTTAAACAAGCGCTTTTTGGGAGGCAACCCATGGTATTGCACTTATGCTTTTGTTTGTCATTCGTAGATTAGATTAGTTTAGATGTTTTTGTTTTGTTTTGCCCTCGATTCCTTCCGGTATGTTGTGTTTTTGGATGTAGGAGCAATGGAATAGGCAAAGGAAGGAGTAAAAGTTAGAAGGAATTGACGAAACTTGGATTTTGGCACATTACAAAGAGTTCCACGCCCTAAACCACGGTCGTGGAGGCTACAGTGACAGTAATTCTTCAAAATCTGAGAAAAATCACCAAAAACCACGGGTCCGTACAAAACCACGGCCGTGGAAACCCCAGAGTGACCGTGATTTTCAAAAAATTTTACGGCCACTATATAAACCACCTTCCTTCACAAAAACACCACAAAATCCCTCTTCCACGCCCCTTTCCACGCCCTAAACTCCGAAAACTCTCCACCTCTCGCAATTCTTCATTCGGTAATCGTTTCGAACGATTCTTGTTGCAAAAGTGGAGAAAATTCATTCCTCTACAAGATCCAATTGACAAAACAAGTGAACAATCAATCAAGAAAGCAGAATTTGGATTCAAAGATCCAAAAACCTAGGTTTTTACTCTTCTTCTCTTCTTTGTCAATTCGGGCTAAATTTTCGCAAGAACTTAGAGAATTTGCATAGGATTGAGATTAGAATTAGTCTAGGACAGGTTCTGCTGAGTTTGCTGTTGATTTGATTGAGATTTGAGCAATTCAAAGCCGAATCATGGTCTTTGGGACTTCCACGGCCGTGGAAAACTAAGAACAGACCGTGGTTTTTTCTGTATTTGAGAAAATGTTCACGAGAAGTGCAGGAAAGAAAAAGAAGAGAAAGGGTGATAGCTCCTCCTCTTCCCATGCCCCTCCTAGTGAACCATCACCTCCACGTCCTAGAATCCCAACCATTCACCCTAACTATCTCGATGTTTTATAAAAGATCGAGGAGAGACCGGTCATAGGACCAAGATACCTCTTGCTTGAGGAGTTAGAGCCACTTAATGTGGTGAATGATTTGACATGGCTCTTGGATAGAGCCGGACTGATTGTTTTCTCCGCTATTAGAGCGGATGCTTATGAGGAAATTATGAGGGAGTTTGTTATATCCTTCGAGCATAGCCACGTCGATAGGACGGCATCCTTTCGATTGATGGAGACGGACTATGAGTTCTCCATCCAGCAGTTTGGAGCCTTCTTTGGGTTCCATGAGACCTTTAACGGTCGTTTCCCTAGCGGTGTATACGCTAAGGACTTTTGGGAGGAGATAGCTATGATCTATGCTCATCTACCACTTAGCCTTGAAGATAGCTCATAGGGTCCTTTCCGAGTGCCTATTCCCTAGGACTGAGACCCCCCAAAAGATTAAGACCGATGAGCTGTTTCTTCTCTACACCATGCTACACGGTAGACCCGCCGATTGTGCCACCCTCTTAGCCTCCACCATTAGTAAGCTTAAGAACAAGAGGGCCGGGAACATTGGGTATGGTGGGATAGTTACCCACATAGCTACGCAGCTTGGGATTGATTGCTCTACTTGTACTAGGATAGCGGCGAGACCTTTGGGTCTCAAGAGCCTTATGACTAGAGGTTTGATCTTTCCTAGGCACCGAGGTCCACCTACTGCTGCTATGCCATGGGAGGATAGAGGAGGTAGAGGCATTCCGTGGCTTCCCGAGTATTCCATTATGGCAGGATGCCATAATTGGAAAGAGACATTCGCTGCTATGCATGCGAATAGGTTAGTAGCACCTCCCTACATCCCCGATGAGGTTCCAGCTGCTGATGTTGATGAGGATATAGGAGGAGGGGATGAGAAGGATTTTGGTACCTTTCCGGATCAGCCGGTCATCTTCCCGGACCCACCTAGACAGTCTCCCCGTCCTTCTAGACCTTCCGGTGCTTCTTCCTCTCGCCGCGCTAGTGTGAGCGAGAGACCGACATGGATGGATGCTCCTCCTACTTGGTATGGAGCACAACCGGAGTGGATGGGAGCTCCGTCACCATGGTATGCACAACCACCAGCAGCACCGGCCCCATAGGATGCCCCTGCATGGTACAGCGAGGCACCGGCATGGTATGAGCAGCTACTGGAGTGGGCTACCGACCTTTCCAGGAGGGTCGGTAATTTGGAGATCCGCCAGGACGCTAGAGATGTACGGGCAGATGAGCATAACCGGATGATGAGGGACATCTACCGCCAGCAGTTTGGGCGGAACTTCGACTCCAGTTTCTTCCCGTTCCCGCCACCACCTCCACCGCAGTGATGAGCTATGCCAGTTGACAGTTTCAGCCGCCCCACCGCCGTCTAGTGAGTTCATTTTTCTTTTCTTTCTTTTCCTTATTTCTTTTTGAACATTGGGGACAATGTTTGTCTCAAGTATGGGGTGGGGTGTGACTATCGTTTGTAATAACTCTACTCACTTTGCTTGCCTTGATCGAGAACACTTTGCATGTTTCATTTCATAGTCACACGTTTCATTATTGCATTGCATGAAAAAGCTTTTGAAAAAACCCATAAAAATGTGAAAAATTTTGAAAATTCTAAAAAGGTTTTGTGCTTCTAATAATTGAGATGATTTCTATGATAGTTACCACTTGCGGATTGAGCTTTTGATGACAATTGTATGCCTAAACGAATAATGAATTGAAAAGGAATTTAATGTGTTGATTATCCTTTCTTGCAAGTTTCATAATGTGAAGAGTTTTATCTAAATCATATTGAGAAATCAAGGTTGAAATCACATGATGAGTTCTTATACTTCTTTATGAAATGATTAAGGCAATTCGATCTTTCTTTCTCCTTTCTTTGTTCATTTAGCCCCTCAATGAAATAATTGCCTCCCTTACCTATCCGGGAATTTGGAGGAGTTGTGTTTTGGCATGTTTGATGTGGGAGGGCCATGAAAGCAATTGTTTGCATTCAAAGAATAGAAATAATAGGTTTGGGGAAGTCAATCATGACGATGAGTAACTCGGCACCATTCACATAGCCGGGTGTTTGTGTCTTGCCAAAGTCGGATTCAGCGATATTCCTAGCGGATTATGGTATGTGCATCAAGGGTTTGAGGCATCTCGAAATTGAGAAACACCAATCTCCTAGGCTTCGGTTTTTGTGCACCGCTGTCCATAACTCCAAAACTAAAGTCGAAAATAATGTGAAAAAGAAGAGAGCAAAGCTAAAAGTTGATGGTGTTGCAAAGCAAAATAAAAAGAAAAAGAGTTAGTTGTCCACTTTCCCGGATTCATGCACCACATCCTTTATAAGTTTCCCTCCCTTCCGCATTCTAGACCTTACTTGGAAGTCCTTAAGATCAAAAGAATGTTATTTGACTTGGTGATCTAAATTGAAGTTTCTTATGATTGATTTTGATAATGCTTGAAGGTTATGATGTTTACTTTAAAGTTTAACCAATTCATGATGTTTCTTTACTTTACATTCTTTGGTATATGTATATAAGCGTTTCAAGGGTGAATGAAGCAAGGTTTGAGAATGATCTATTGACTAGAAGCACACTTACCTAAAAGATGTTTTGTTTTTGAGTTTGCATTCATATTTCATCCTAACTTGTGTTCTAAGCTTTCAAAGACCTTGCTTGGGGACAACCAAGTGACAAGTATGGGGTATTTTGTTAGCATGAAATATTGCGATATTCTAGGCACTCATTCTAGTTGTTTTCCATTCATTTTAGTGTTCATGGATAAGGTATTGAAGCATTTGTTAGCTTGTTTATCTATATTTTCGATATGGAGGTCTACATTAGTTTGTGATTGATTATAGGTGAATAAGAGCAGAAACTGGACCAATTGAGAAAGATAAGAGAGGATTTGAGCATATCCAAGGATTAGGAACACATCAAGGAAGCTAAAGAAGGAGCTAAGATGGAGAATGACACGACACAAAGGAAACCACAAGCAATTTACACTTACACGCCCTAAAATACGGCCGTAGAAGAGTCCACGCCCTAAACCACGGCCGTGGATCTTGGCATCATGAGCGTGGAGCATTCCAGTGAGTTACACGGCCTAAAGTACGGTCGTGGAAGATAAGAGACACCGTAATCCAATTCCACGCCCTAAACCACGGTCGTGGAACCCCTTGAGACCGTGATTTAGGCGATCTTTTGACGAGACTTCATTTACCACGTTATTTACGTGATGGGCCGGGACGGTTACTTTTACCCCGTCTTATAAAAAGGCTAGAGAAGAGAGTTTTGGAGATCGACGCTTATGACCTATTCTCGTAACATTGACGGTGGATCTCGCGGAGACGTAACGGCCGCTTACCTTGCTTGGAATATTCTTGCCTAGGGCGGATTGAAGATCGCCGAAGGTTTTTACCTCTTTCTTAGGGTTAGTTATTGAAGACGGATTGACAACCTGTCCTTCATATTTACCCTAGAGTATTGTGAGGTTTTGTGTTATATTCTGAATCCATTGAGTATTTCATTTGTGTTTTGGATTTGAGATTGGCTTTGAGTTATATTCGAGTTTTTGAGGGTTTTCATCTTTCATTCTTCTTAAACTTGATTTTGATTTGATGACAATGGTTATTGGCTAAAACCCTTTAGCAATTCTAAGGTGAAGGGTTGATAGTTGTGGCTTAGATAATGATAGATCGATCGTAATTTGATTTGACCCTGAGAGTTAGAGAGATCTCGTCGACGAACCAAGATCACAGTTTGTTCTTGAACTTCCACGGCCGTGGAACTAAAGAACTACCCGTGATTTACCCTAGTTTACGAACTTTGCTTTTACTTTGATCCAAGGTTAAAGATCAGCTTTAATCTAGTCTTGGTTTATCCTTTTCTAGGTAGTAGTGAGACTCATCGCCCTCTATTTCGATTTCAAGTGTCACAACCTTAACCGTTTTAGTTAGTTTTGATCCTTGGGTTACAAGTTTGGGTATTTGAGATTAATTCTTATCCATAGATCCTTTCTATACTGAAGCCTCAACAACCTTTATAGAGAGTGTCCTTAGATAAGTCATATAGGGTTTTGGAACTTCACCGTACATTACCTTACTTTAGTATACCTTTGCAAACCTCAACTTTGTCCTTATATCTATAGTATATCTTGAATCGATTGCCACAATTGGATACCTGGATCTTTAGGGTTGCTGTTTTCCCAATATTTGCAAAGCTTATTATATTTACTTGCTTGACGATTTGTGAACTGAATTTGTTCCCCCCAAATCCCTGAGTTCGACTCTTTAGAATTCTTGCTTTACTACGCCGATCCGTACACAGCGGGTTCGCTTGCTTGAATTTAGTCTTATAAATTTAAAGATTGATTGCACGCACGCTTAGGAGCGAACATACCACCCCGACGATCATTCTCACATTGACGCAGGACCTAGTAGAGAGATGACGACGCATATCTCAATACACAGATTGAAGCTTTGACGACGGGCGTCAGTGGACTTCGTACAGACTATCAGGCACTTCACACGGATTATCATGCCCTTCATACTGAGTATTAGGGACTTCGTCATGAGTTCTAGCAGTTCCGGACTGATGTACAGACCCGACACTCCTCATATGATGGTCATTGGCATGACCTCTAGTACCACATGTTTGGCAACTTTATGATCCTGCAACTCCAAGGCATCCTTACCCATATCCACCACCACCACCACAACAGGACTGAAAGACTCGTCTTTTACATTGTGAGTATTTTTCTCCATCATATACTTAAGTTTTCATATTGGGGACAATGTGATATTTAAGTATGGGGTGGGGGTACTTGCAATCCTTTTTCATCATGTCACACGTTTCTATTATGTTGCATTGCACTTTCAGATTTTGGGTTTGTCATAACTCTTGTCAGACGTTTCTTTTCGACATTTGCATTTCATATCATCCATTATCAAAAATCCAAAAAAAATGAAAATTTTCTAAAATTATGTGCTTCTAAAAACGGATATGATCTCAATGATGGCAATTGTGTATGTGAATTGGCAAAAGAAGACTTGTATGTTGTGATTTAATTATGACATATGTTGACTTTAATACTTTATTTGAGAATTATATATGATTTGTATGTTATTTGATGTTTTAATAAAATTAAGAAATAATAGTCGAAACCGCTGTTAAGTTCTTATACATCATATTGGAATGATTGAGGTACTTCGCTTTCTTTTCTTTTCTTCTTCTTATCCACGTTGAGCACCTCATATGTATGTTTGCCTTCCCTTTACCTTTTCCTGGAATTAGGAAGCATGATAGTGTGAAGTATGATGCGTTGCGAAGTTGATATGAAAAGAAAAGTGTGTTAAATTGTAGAAAATAGGTTTGGGGACGTCAATCATGATGAAGAGTAACTCGGCAACATTCACATAATTGGGTGTTTGTGTCTTACCAAAGTCTGATTGAGTAATAGTCCTAACGAGTCATGGTATGTGCATTACGGTTTGAGGCATCTCAAGAAATTGAGATTTACTGATTTCCTAGGCTTTGGTTATTGTGCACCTCTGTCCATGTTCTCAAAAATGTGAGTAAAATTGCAAAATGCAAAGTGAAAATGACTTATTTTCGGTGGTTGTGAAAGAAGTTCAAATATTTGTGAAGTTATATTCCTTTTCCCGGAATTTACCATCACATATCCCATATACTCCCACCACTTTGACACGTTTCTATAATCTTTTACATTGGAAAGACCTTGAGACCTTATTTGCACATGTTTAAGGCTTTTATGGTTTAGATTTATTTTCTTATGATTATCTCTACATTCTTTACCATGCCTTTCATGTATTTTCTTGGATAAAGTGGTATTGCCCTTTCATGTTATAATTACATTGATTCAAACATTATCTTTTTATGCCTTGAAACATCATGTTGAGAGTGATCCACAATTAAGAAGCACATTACAAAAAGAGTTTTTTTTAAGCATTATATAATCCATAATCATCTTATATGCGAGATTTAAACCTTGCTTGGGGACAAGCAAGAGGTAAGTATTGGGTATTTTGATGACATGAATTATAGACCATCATATTCATGCATTATACGAGTATATCGTCTCAGTTTTACATACATTTGTTGAGGATTGTGAGCCTTTTTGTCTATATTCATATATATTTCGAGAATAGAGGTCTCCACACGTTATTCGTGAAATTGTACGTAAATCGTGGAGATTTGGAGTGGAAATGGAGCATTATGGAGCATGACATCATAAAGGATTAGGAAGGGAGCTAAAAGATCAAAGAAAATTTGAGAAAAGATCACAAGAGAAGATAGAAGCTGGAATTGAAAGATAAAACACGTGCAGAAGGAAAAATTGGATGATTAGTTATTGAAATCGGTCGATCTCCTTCAGGATCGGGTCGATTTATATCATTTGTAATCCGATTGGTTGTAGGATAGTAACCATAAGATAAATCCTTACACCCTATAAAAGGAGGACGTCTCACCACCTTGTAGGGTATCTCATCCCATCTAGTATACAAGTATTAAACATAGAGAAGCATTCGGTTAGAAGATTCGAAGGAAGTTCGGAAGTTGAAATCCAAGATTGAAGTTCTTGGACAGTTTGTGAGTTTGTTAGTTTTATTCTATTATTCTGAACGTGATTTGGAGTTTGTTTTGAGTTTTTCATTGAGTTTTGAAGGATCAAACAATTGTTCAAACGCTTTTGGTATTGAATAAATTCAAGATTCAAAGTTTTCTCAAGTTCTTGTTTTTCTTGATTTAATATATCTTTTGATTTTGATAATGTGTATTCTTGGCTAAAACCCTTGTGATTCTAGGGTGATGGGTGATGTTTGTGGTTGAGATGATGATAGAATGAACATCACATCGAGATTGGATCATGAGAGTTGAGTTTAACCAACAGATGGAAAAATCGGGTTGTTCTTGGCTAGAATCGACCGATTTCCTTTGATGAACACCCCAATTTTCCTTATTGTCGTACCTATCTTGCTTTATCCTTGATCCTTGATTAAAAATTGCTTAAACCCTATCCTTTTTGAACCTTTCTAACCTATGTCCGAGTTTGGGAAAAGACTTACCCGGTGATTCCCGTCCTTGGTTGCCAACAATTACAAGATCTAGGTAATAGAGGATTCAAACCCCTCTATTAAGGTTGAGTGTGCCAAAAATCTTACCTTTGTGAGTTAACCTGATTCCCTTGGGTTTGGTGTTTGGTTTGAGAATATTATCCTTCCCTTAGATCCTCTATCTTATCGAGACTCAACATCCTCTATTTAGAGCCTTTGGGTTTGGACATGGGTTGTGGAGACTTCACCGTACATCATTCTGCTTTAGAACATATACCTTGCAATCCCAACTCTGTCCATATAATCTTTAGAAGTCTTGAATCGAAAACCACAATCGGATTCCTTGATCTCTAAAACCCGTTTTCCAAAATTTTACACAAGTCTTTGTCTGTATTATCAATAGTTGCATATTGTCCTTGTTAGAATGCTTATTCTGAGTTTTGTTCCACCAAATCCCTGAGTTCGACCTTGGAATTCTTGCTTTTACTGCGATCGATCCGCACACTACGGGTTCGCTTATTTTGTTTTATTCTTGGTATAAATTTAAAGCTTACACACACTTTTGGAGTGAACATCAGGCGATAACCAAAATCCCTCAACAAATATACGGTAGTATCCCGCAAATCCTAGGAAGTTGTGTACTTCCTTGACGTTTTTAGGAGGCGGCCAAGATGCTACAGTCTCGATCTTTGTCAAATATTCCTTGATCCCTTGGCGGAAACGATATGACCAAGGAATGCCACCTCATACATCCAAAACTCGCACTTAGAGAGCTTGGTGTAAAGCTCTATATCCTGCTAGACTTGGAGTACGATCCTTAAGTGTCCCGCATGCTCCTCTCTTCTGCGAGAGTATACCAGAATGTCATCTATGAAGACAACTAAAAACTGGTAAAGGAAATCGATGAAGATGATGTTCATCAACTCCATGAAAATTGCGGGCACATTTGTGAGCCCGAATGGCATCACTAGAAACTCTTAGTGGCCGTATCTGGTCCGAAATGTCGTCTTGGCTATGTCCTGCTCTCTCACCCTCTGCTAGTGATATCCGGATCTCAGATCGATCCATGAAAACACTAAAGCTCTGTGTAGCTGGTCCAAAAGATCGTTGATATGGGGCAATGGGTACTTATTCTTGATCGTCACCTTCTTAATCTCTCGGTAATCAATACATAACCTCATCAACCCTTCCTTCTTCCCGACGAAGAGTAATGGTGCGCCCCAAGGAGACACACTATGGCGGATGAAGCCCTTCTCTGCTAACTCCTCGAGCTGCTTCTTCAACTCAAGCATCTCGATAGGTGTCATGCGGTAAGGAGCCTTAGAGATCGATCTCGTCCCGGGTTCTAGATCAATTTCAAAGTCTACACTCCTATTTGGAGGTAAACCAAATGGTTGTCCAAAACGTCGGAAAACTCGCAAGCTACTAGAAAATACTCCAAAGTTGGACTCGTACTATCCTTCATGGCATAACACCAAAAAGCCTCGCAACCCTATCCGATAAGTCTC
Organism: Fagopyrum homotropicum; assembly: GCA_033239125.1. Lineage (NCBI taxonomy): Eukaryota > Viridiplantae > Streptophyta > Magnoliopsida > Caryophyllales > Polygonaceae > Fagopyrum > Fagopyrum homotropicum. Next base: position 56,658,358 of record BSWB01000008.1, on the reverse strand, counting down.
GCAGCTCGGACTGCGTTGTTGATTGTAACAGTCTTCCCGAGATCCCTTCCTTTGAAGATCTCTACATGACCTAACTCTGTAGTTACCGCCACTGCCCTCTTGCCGATGTCCAGAACTACTCAATGTCGATCTATCCAATACATGCCCAAAATAACTTCTTCATATACTAAGTACATGACACAGAAGTCAGTTGGCCAATCGCGACCTCCCAATCTAATAGGACAATTGCGAACCTCTCGTGTACCTCGGATCTTACCCCCATCGGGTAATCCTAAAAAGAAGGATTTCACCTCTACGATAACTAAGGTCAATCTATCTACGCATGCATCAGATATAAAAGAATGCATAGCACCAATATCGAAAAGAACTTTGACATGAAAACTATTAATATGAATGGTACCTGTGGTCACTAGAGCGGTCGGCTCCACTACACTCCTCATCTCGTAAACTCTAGCTGAGGCACCTTTGGTGTCAAAAGTACCACCTCCTCGGACTCTGCCCTGTCCTTGAGCGGAACCTTGAGGAGTGGTAGAACCAGCAACTCTCTACTGCTACTGGGGATGATACTGAGGTCTCTGTCCACCTCCTGCATCACTAGCATGTGAAGAACCCTGTTATCATAGAGCCATACCCTGACGGCTGAAATCAACTCTATGTCCGGGCTTGCCACAAGAGAAGCAAGTCACTACAATCTTCCTACAATCAGCTCGGATGTGTCCAACACCTCCGTAGTTATGACACTTCCGTCCTCTGTCGGGACTCTGCATCGATTGTTAATAAACTAGAGCGTCCCGGCGTTTGACTACGCCCGAATCCAGAAGCTTCAGCTCCAGTAGTGGCTACTCCAGTCCTTTGTCTCTTCTAAAGACCTCCTTTATAAGAAGCTCTCCTCTGACCCGATCAGTCTTTCTCATAAGTAGATGCTCTATCCTGATAGTCCGTAGAAGTCACAATGGAAACCAACAAGATAAGAACGGGTAAACTCTCTCAATATCCGAGAGAAAAAAAGGTACATATGCTGGTCATCAGGTGGTGGTGAAGGACCCAACAAAGACAACTCCCCTTGGAATCTACTAATGATCTCAGCAATCAAAAGATCCTCGAAACCATCCTCAAGGAAATCTTGTAGTCGATCTCTCCTCATATTTGCAGGGCAATAACGATCCCTGATCATCGTCTTCATCTACTCATAGCTCGTAACCTTGTTGCGGGTAATCCTCCACCATGATTGAGCGTGGTCTTTCAGCAATGTCTATGTTATGTCGACTCTACGCCTCTCTAGCCAACCAATCGCCTCTATAGCAGAATCCAACTGTCATAGCCACAACTCTACCACAAATCCAGTCTTTCCTAAGAAAGAAGGAACCTTCAACTGGTTGAACGCCTTCAACCAACAGTCGGGCCTCAGCTCCTTTGCCTCCTCTAGTGGTCTAGCAACCTCCGCAACTCTAACAAGTGCAACAACGACCTGTGTAACTCTCTGCGAAACTTCAAATGATCTCGCAGGTACTAGTGGTGTTGGGGCAGGTCCTCCAGTCTTCATCGCTTCCTCAACTCTCTCCACATAGTCGCGATATGTAGAAGCTCTGATGGACACTCGACCGGAGTCAGTCGATTGTTCTCCCTATGCTCCGAACCTAGAAGCGGTCCCGTTCTCTGCCTCAGGAACAACACTCTCATCAACTTTTTCAGCAAATACTTCAACGATAGGCGGATCAGCAATCAGCGGATCAACGATAGGGTCTTGGCCTTGGCCCTAGGTAGTGGAGGTCTTTCTACTCGTCCTCGTCCACGGACTGTAGGTGAAAAAGGTGGTCGACCCCTTCCTCGCCCCATAGCAGATATAGCTCTAGTACGTGCCATCTGCTACAAGGATATATAGATACATAAGGTTATATAAGGCCATATTATCAACTACAACATAAATTCAAGAAAATCACATAAAGGCCAACATATAAGAAAACTAACTGTTGAGATCCGCGGAGGTAGTGGTTGTTGTCCGTACATCTATCCCAGTCCAACAAAGTTTCAAACAAAACTCCCTTTTGAAAACATAGACCCCTTGCTGGTTCTGTTTATTTATCTATTCGACCTTTAGAAGATGACAAGGGCCATTGTTGCCAACCTAGGGCTTTGTTACCATATTGTAATACCCCAAGTTCTTGGAACTCTAAGCATTAAGGGCTAGGACCTCATAATGGGTCCCGACCCTCAGAGTAGCAACGACAATCTCGGATCTTACAACAACGCACAAATAAAGGAAAACCAAAATTGTTTATAAAGCCAAAGTTATAACAAAGGAAAGCATCAAAGACTCGTAGTCGAGTTTAAAATAAAAGGAAAGCAACAACAAAAATATAAACCCGATCCCGTCCAATAATGTACGGGAACCCCGTCTGACCACACCGTCCGGATCACTCAACACCACCTATATCCTTCAAGGCATCTACAACATTGGTATAGGCCGTTAGCTGACATTCTAGATATCAGAAAGATAGTAAAAGCACAAACACACATAAGGTAATATAAACATATAACACGCTCACACTCAACCGATTATTATCTTTCATTAAGTTAACCATTACTAATTCAACTTCTTTTATCACACTAGAAACTCCCGAAACTTGCCTCCTCTTCCATCTGCTGAAAGGAATAGATCGGTACTATCCGTTACCTGTGGGCTTGGGTCGCAAGAGCACCTCCTAGTCTCCTGTATAACTAGACAGGTGGTCACCGCCCGGTTATCATACACTTGGTCCAATTATGGTAATAAAGGTCTATCCTAGTCCGGTTATCCGTTATAACAATAAACAACACAAATAAGCCAAAACAACCAATCTAATACACGAAATGCAACTAAGTAAGTTCAAGGGACTTACCTCACTCAGGTAACTCAGCAACAACACAATTTCCCGAAGGAAAGGAAGGAATGCCTGCTCAAACAAGGCATTACGAATCAGGAACCAAAGCGATTGCTAGAAGTCTCAAACTTTTAGTCTCCATGATCTCTAAGAGATTTACACAATCTTGGGTCACAAACCCTAGTCTTTCAGATCACTAAGGGGCAAGAACAGCAACAACTCAAGCCAATCAAAGGAATGAGGGAAGCAAGGGAGGAAGCATCTCACCTTAGAAGGGGAGACTGTACGAAAACCGCAGGGGCGGCTTTGGCAAGATCCGCGGGGGCGGTCTGTGCAGGAGCGGTGGCAGGTACGGTGCAAAAAGCTCTTCTTCTCCTTCGACAACAAGGAACTCAGCAAGGACTCAAAGCTTGCTTCTCCCAACACACACACACATCATAACTCGACCAAGGGAACTTGTGAACATCAAGGTTTTGCCCTTCATTCATGCATGATTTCGCATTAGTTTATGATGTTTATGCTTAATTAAGTCATATTGCTAGAAAAGACGTCTACACGAGCTTTTGTCGGTTTTGTAGGTATTTCGGGGATCTTTTGGACGTTAATCGATAAATTCAAGGATCAAGCCTCATGGTGGTTCATATCGGATGCTTTGAAGGAGTATACTTGGAGAAAAAAAGGACACAAGGATCCTTGTTGGTGCAAGTCTTGCACTAACTCATGACTAGATGATCATAACAAGCTACAGAGGAAGAAAATCAAATCACACTCAGGAAAATCGGTCGATTTCCTACACATATGAGTCGATTTTTGGCACCTGACAGCATTATCACTTGTCTCACATCCTCTATCCCGACCTTTGATTTTCCTTGGTTGAGTGTAGTTTTGGATGTGTAGTATATGGCTTTTGCACAGGGTAATCCACTATATAAGAGGCATTTGAAGACTTGCAAAGGGGCTCCAAAACACTTAGAAGGGTTCCGAAGCTGTCTCCTAGCCCCTTTGTGGGTGTTCTTGGGAGACATTAGATTAGATTCACTTTAGAGTAAGATTTGAGTGATTTTGAGTGAGAAGCTTTTGGAAGTGTTGTAATTACTGACTTGGAGCTACATTTGGAGTATTTTAAGACTTGTTTGAACTCATATCTAGTTAATATTCCTTGATTTTACTTGTTCTATTTCATCTTCTTCCCATGGATTGTATGTTTGCTCGTATGATGATTTTAGATCTTCAAATGCTTGTTATGGCCTAATTATTTGTGATTTTAGGGTGATGAATTGATGGTTATGGCTTGGATAATGATATAATGGACTTGCATGTTAGTTTAGGACGATTTTTATGCCCGAAATCTAACACAGAAGTAAAAACCGACCTGTTCTAGGAGAAAAATCGGCCGAATTTTCTGGGCTATAGACCGCTTTTTCCTTCTGTTGCTCTTTAATTGATAAATTTGCATGATAGGATGTTAGATTTTTGAAATCCTAGTGTTTGTTGAGCATAATCTAGCTTAGGGTGACCTAAAGTTAGCAAACTAATTGAGGAATGAGACTTACCCGGTGATTTCCGCTCTTAGGTATAGAATATGATGAACTCTAGATAGTAGTGAGTCTCGCAAGCCGCTATTGGGTTGAGTATGCTAGTATTGTTACTTAAGGTTTACCTTTTCCGAGACTTACCCGGTAAGGAGAGGTTTGACCCTTAGGTAGTGATCCGGTTTGTGTAGAATTCCCAACCTTAGGACCTTGAGACTTACCCGGTGATAGGACTTTGGTGAGGGACTAGTGGAACATGAGACTTACCCGGTAATTGTTCCCATTAGAGAAACACCCTTTCCCAACAATTGCAGCTTTGTCATATATGTTTAGAAGCTTGACTCCCATGCCATAACCTGAAATCTTGATCTCTAGAATCCGCTTATCTTACATTGATCACCTATCTCGTGCTTGTGTGTTGTTTACTTGATAGTTACCCTATATTTCATCTTTGTTTGAGCACCACAAAACCAACCAAAAATACTATGATTTTCATTTCTTTATTCCTTTCTCATCTCTTAGTTTAGAGTTGCACTATCTATGATCATTGAATGATTTAATTTCACCTTAGTCTGTGTTTGAACTCGGAATACTTTCCTTGCTACGAAACAACCATACACTGTGTGTTTGTTAGGAGTTGGGAGAATATATCGAGTTATAAATTGTAAGACTTTTACGTCGTACATTTCTAGCATAACAAGTTTTTGGCGCCGTTGTCGGGGACTAGGTCTAGATTAAATCATTTGTTTGATTGTTTATAGTGTAGATCTTTCTTTTTACTTTTGATCTGGCTTGTTTGTGTCTTTGCATTTTTCATGTTTGTCATGGACAGATTGTACCTTCAAGACGACCTTGACGACATGGAGTATGAAGGATGGATGGAAAGCCAAGATCTAGGACCTCTCCACGATGATTTTGAGTATTGGAAGGAGTGTAATGCCTATCATGAGTCTCATGATCAAGCTCACATGACGACTTTGCCTCATGAGGAACCTCCCCAACAACCTCACGAAGATCTATTGGAATCATTGTTAGAAAAGATGATGAGGAAGATGGGTGATCTAGAGAGTACCCTTGCTTCAATTTCAAGAGCCCACATGGAGCTTGAAGCGGAAGTATTTCAACAAATGGAGGTGCACCATGAGGAGATCCAAGAATTGCCCAAATCAACCGTAACTAATAGAGACCTTAAAGAAGAGATGAATGATGCTTGGGAGCAAGTGAGGATAAGGGATTTGTCCTTGGAGGATGAAAAAAGATTGGCATTCAAGAGAGAAGAACAAACGAGGAGGGAGATTGAGATTAGGCATGCTCTTATACAAGGGATGCCTACCTTCCTTCAAGATGTACCTCCAACACCTCCTTCACCCTTGGAGGAGTGCAATGAAGAACCCTCAACACTAAGCATTGTTCGCCCCTAGAGGTGTGTGCAAATAAGCTTTAAATTTATAAAACTAGAATCAAGCAAGCGAACCCGCAGTGTACGGATCGACGTAGTTAAGCAAGAATTCCAGAGTATCGAACACAGGGATTTGGGTGGAGCGAATTCAATTGCAAGTTATCAAGCAGGTAAATATGGGAGTTTTGCAGATATTGGGAAAACAACAATCCTAAAGATCCAAGTATCCAGCTTTGGCAATCGATTCAAGATATACTTAATGATATAAAGACAGAGTTGAGATATGCAAAGGTATACTAATGTAAGGTAATCGTACGGTTGAGGTTCCGAAAACCTTATGTAACTCACCTAAAAGACACTCCCTATACAGGTTGTTGAGGCTCAATATAGATAAGGTTCTAAAGACGAGGATTAGTATCAAATACCCAAACTTATAATCTAAAGATCAAGACTAACTAATCCGATTGAGGTTGTTGAGGCTCACAATCGAGGTAGAGGTTGTTGAGGCTTCACTACCACCTAGAAAAGACAAGTCTAAACTAAGTTAAAGCAAATCTTTAACTTTAGATTAAAGTAAAAGCAGGTTCGTAGACTTAAGGGAAATCACGGTTAGTTCTTGAGGTTCCACGGCCGTGGACTCAAGAACAGGCCGTAATTTAGGGTTGTCGGCGACAATTCTCTAACTCTCAGGGTCTAATCTGTTTGCGATCGATCTATCATCACCTATGCCACAACTATCAACCCTTCACCTTAGAATTGTTAAGGGTTTTTAGCCAATAACAGTCATATTGATGTCAATTCAAGAATTAAAAGATAAAAGATGGGAACTTTCAAGAACTATCAATAATCTTCAAATGAATCTCAGAATCACAGCCAAGAACAAGTGTTTATCAAAAGATTCAAAACGGAGTAAACAATCACAATCTTAGGAAAGAAAAGAAACGGGATGTCAATCCGATCCTAAATCAAACCTAAGCAAGAAGAGGGATCTTCTTGCAAAACCCTCCAAGAACTTCGATCTTCCACAAACACGAAGATCACAAACAGCAACTCTCCAATACGAACTTTGATCTTCAATGAGATCTCCAAATTACCTCTAAGATGAGGGTTTGTGCGTTGCTAAACGTGGATTGTAAGCGTACGTTTGCCGCTAAGCGAGGGTTGAAAAGGTCGTAAGCGAGGTGACGGAATCTTGCTTCATCCGTCTTTTTATAATGCAGGGCAAAGTGTCGGCCCGGCCCAATCTTCAAAAGATCATGGCTTCGAAACATGGCGAAAAGATTCGCCAAGATCACGGTCGTGGAAGATTCCACGACCGTAATTTAGGGCGTGGAAACAATTACGGTTAGTTCCACGGCCGTAGAATCCCCTGGAATGAACATCGAATTCTGACTCTGAATCCACGGCCGTAATTCTGAACGTGGTTTGTGATACGGCCGTAATTTAGGGCGTAATTTAGGGCAAGAACGTGATTCTTCCCTAACTCGTGCATTCTTCAAACTAAGACTCCAAATTGCTTTCAAAGAGTGTCCTCAATCTATGGACATATCAACTCAATTCTCCTTTGCTCGTTTCCGTTCGGAAATAGCTCCAAATCACCTATAATCAACATAGAACTAGTGTAGACATCCATATCGACAATATAGGTAATACTAGCTCTCATATGCACAAAGTTCAATCAAAGACTATCAATATGAATCAAATACGATTAGAAAACGTGCCTAAAATACCACAATATTTCATGCTAACAAATAACCCCATACTTAGCACTTGCTTGTCCCTAAGCAAGGTCTTTCAAAAAGCTTTAAACAAGAGTTAGGATGAAATATGTGTACCTTCTTTTGGATGAATGTGACTTCTAAAGAATAGATCATTCTCAAACCTTGCTTCAATCGTTTTTCAAACTTTCACACACTTAATTAGAGAGTAAAAGGCAAAGAAAACTCATGAATAAATTTAACTTCCAAACAAGTATTATAACCTTCAAATATTATCAAAATCAATCATAAGAAGCTTCAATTTAGATCACCAAGCCCTATAACATTCTTTTGATCTTAAGGACTTTCAAAGAAAAGGTCTAGAGTATGGAAGGGAAGGGAAAACTTTAAGGGAGAGTGGTGCATAAATCCGGGAAAGTGGACAACTACCTTCTTCTTCTTTTGCGGTTTCCGCAACACTTCACTTAGAGCTTCGCTCTCTTCTTTTCATTTTTCGACTTTACTTTTGGAGTTATGGGTAGAGGTGCACAAAAACCGAAGCCTAGGAGATTGGCGTTTCTCAAAATTATAAGAGATGCCTCAAACCCTTAGCGCACATACCATAATCCGCTAGGAATATCGCTCAATCCGACTTTGGCAAGACACAAACACCCGGCTATGTGAATGGTGCCGAGTTACTCATCGTCATGATTGACTTCCCCAAACCTATAATTTCTTTCTATTCAATTGATTGCAAATAATTGCTCTCATGGCCCTCCCACATCAAACATGCCTTTTTCTCTTTCACTTTTCCAAGTTCCCGGATGGGTAAAGGAGGCTAATATTTCAATGAGGAGTTAGATGATCAAAGAAAGAGGAAAGAAAGTATCGAATTGCCTTAATCATTTCAACAAGAAGTATAGGAACTTATAATGTGATTTCAACTTCAATTTCTCAACATGATTTAGGTAACGTTTTCACATTATAAAACTTGCAAAAGAGGTAGAATTCATTCATTCAATTTCTTTTCGAATTACAATCCTTTTAAGCATGCAATTGTTATCAAACTCAATTCGCAAGTAGTGATTATCATGGAAATCATATCGATTCATTAGAAGCTCAAAATTTTCAAAATTTTTCAATTTTTATGGGTTTTTAAAGTTCTTTTTCATGCAATGCAAGAATGAAACGTGTAACATATAATGAACATGCAATGATAGTCTCGGAATGAAAGCAACATATAGAGTAGAGTTATTACAAACATTTAGTACATCCCACCCCATACTTAGGACGAACATTGTCCCTAATGTTCAAAAGAAAGAACAAAAGAAAGAAAAGAAAAAGAAACTCACAAGTGGTGGCGGGAATGTCTAAATCAAACGAGCGGTCCGGTCATCAATCACTGCGGCGCCGGTGGAGGTGGGAATGGAGAGAAACTCGGATCATAGAACCGCCCAAACTGCTGGCGGTAGACGTCCCTCATCATGTGGTCAAGGTCGTCTAAGCGTCCGTCTCTAGCATCCGCCCGGATCTCTAATGCTCCGACTCTCTCTGAAAGTCCGGTAGCCCAATCCGGCATCCTCTCATACCATCCCGGGGCGTGATCATACCATGAGGGGGCATCGGCTGGTGCTGGTGCTGGTGCTGGTGGTGGTGGTGCTGGCTGTGTCGTGGACCAAGGAGGAGGTGTGCTGTACCAAGTGGGAGGTGTAGTCATCCACGTGGGCCTCTCACTCACGCTGGCGCGGCGAGATGACGAGCCTGAAGCTCTAGCTGGACGTGGAGAGCGCCTAGGTACATCCGGGACCGCCTCCGGCTGATCCGGAAACGTGCCGAACTCCTGCTCCGCTCCTCCACCACTCTCGTACTGCTCACCCATGTCCTCCTCATCCTCAACCGGTGGTGGGACAAAAGGGGGAGCTACAAGCCTGTTCGCATGCATCGCAGCGAACGTCTCCTTCCAATTGTGGCGTCCCGCCACAATGGAATACTCTGGCAGCCACTCAATACCCCTGCCTGTCCTACTCTCCCAGGGCATGCCCGCATAAGGCGGACCTCTATGTGTGGGGAAGATGAGTCCCCTAACCATGAATGCATGTAATCCTAGAGGTACGGCGGGTATGCGGGTGCAAGCTGAAAAATCTACACCAAAGCTCCTAGCAGTGTGGGTCACTATCCCACCATATCCAATGTTACCTCTCGATTTGTTCTTGAGTTTACTCATCGTCGCCGCCAAAAGAGTAGCACAATCTGCGCGGCATCCATAAAGCATGGCGTAAAGAAGGAATAGCTCATCCGTCTTGATCTTTTGGGGCGTCTCCGTCCTAGGAAAGAGACACTCCGAAAGAACACGGTGAGCTATCTTCAAGGCTAGATGGTACATCAATCTAGCCTTGGTATCAGCTGGTTGCCAACGGTCCTCGTCGGCATAAATCATGGCCACTTCCGCCCAAAAATCCTTGGCGGAAATGCCTCTAGGAAGTCGACCGTTGTAGGTCTCATGGAACCCGAAAATGGTCCCGAACTCAACAATGCTCAAGTGGTAGTCTCGATCCATAAGACGGAAGGAGACAGTCCTATCTACTGGGCTGTGCTCAAAGGACGTCACAACCTCTCGGGTAATCTCCTCGTAAGCGTCTTCACGAATGTTCGTGAAGACAAGCAATCCGGCTCTATCCAAGAGCCATGTAAGGTCATCTACTATGTTGAGAGGATGTAGATCCTCCAACAACAAGTACCTAGGGCCAATCACTGCCCTCTTTTCTATCCTTTCAAATGCAGCTAGGTGGTTTTCGTGTATGGTTGGGATGCTAGGGTGAGGGGGTGAAGATGGAGGTGAAGGTGAGGATGGTGGTGAGGGAGATGGGGGTGGTGGTGCCCTAGAGGTGGAGGGGTTGCCCTTCCTTTTCTTATTTTGCTCCCCTTTCTTTTCCTTAATCCTTCCCGACACTCTCCTTACGAAATCCATTTTCAGCAAAAATCACGGTTTGTTCTATAGAAACCACGGCCGTGGAACCTCCAGAGACCGTGATTCGTCACAGAATCTCGTGAATCTCAGCAAATTCACCAAATATCACCACAACAAGCAGTCCTAATCTAATTCCTTCCAATCTTTGTCAGTTCTTCCAAAAAATCTATAGCAAAAACGAACCAAATCCGCGAGAATCGAAGAGAAAGAAATAACCTCTTTTTCGGATTGAAAAATCCAAAATGCGCGTTTGTTGATCGATTTCCACTCGATTTGTTGCTTGGATCTTGTTCGTGGTTGGATTTGCTGCAGTTTAGAGCGAAGAATCGTTGAAAACGATTAGAGAATGAAGAATTGGGAGAGGCTGCGGGTTTTCGGTATTTAGGTCGTGGAAATGGGGGAAGAATTGTGGTGGTTTTGTGATGAAGTGTGGCTTTTATACTCGCAGGCAAAATTTCAAAAATCACGGTCTGTCGGGGCATTCCACGGCCGTGGAAATGTACGGACCCGTGGTTTTGGTGATTTTTCACAGGCTTTTGAGAATTACGGCCACTGTAGCTATGACGACCGTAATTTAGACCGTGGAACCTTCTGTAAAGCTTCAAAGTCCAAATTTCGTCACTTCTCTTCGACATTATCCCTCCTTTCTCCTTTTCCATCGATCCTACAACCAAAAACACGAACATACCGGAAGAAATCGAGGCAAAATAAAGTGAAAACGTCTATTCTAAACTAATCTATGAATCGAAGACAAAACGAGAATGCAATACCTTGGGTTGCCTCCCAAGAAGCGCTTTGTTTAAGGTCCGTAGCTAGACCAATCTCGCACTTATTCGAGTGCGGTAGGTGCAAACTCCTCAGCTTGGAGTTCCGGCGAGTACTTCTTGAGTCGTTGGCCGTTCACCTTAAAACTTCCACTAGCTTCATCCCATACTTCAACTGCACCATGGGGGAAAATACGCTTAATTACAAAAGGTCCAGTCCAACGAGATTTTAACTTACCTGGAAAGAGGCGAAGTCTCGAATTGAAGAGGAGAACTTGATCTCCTTCCTTGAAGTCCTTTGGAATGATATGCTTATCATGCCAACGCTTTGCTCTTTCCTTGTAGATCTTAGCGTTTTCATAGGCGTTCAAACGGAGTTCATCCAGCTTGTTGATGTCTAGGAGACGCTTCTCTCCCGCTTCCTTCATGCCGAAATTCAGCCATTTGATAGCCCAAAACGCTTTGTGCTCTAGCTCTACCGGCAAATGACAAGACTTCCCATACACAAGGTTGTATGGTGTGGTTCCTATGGGAGTCTTGTATGCGGTCCGGTATGCCCATAATGCGTCATCTAGCTTCAAGGACCAATCCTTCCTAGTCCTTGAAACCGTCTTCTCTAGAATTCCCTTGATCTCCCTATTTGAGATCTCGACTTGTCCACTCGTTTGTGGATGGTAAGGAGTGGCGATCTTGTGAGTAACCCCATACTTGGTTAGAAGAGCTTCAAAGCGACGGGCTATGAAGTGAGAACCCCCATCACTAATGATCGTCCTTGGTGTCCCGAATCGCGGAAAGATGGTCTTGTTGAAGAACTTAACCACCACCATGGCATCATTTGTGGGAGAGGCAATTGCTTCTACCCATCTAGAAACGTAGTCTACCGCCAATAATATGTATTGGTTTCCACAAGAAGAAGGGAATGGTCCCATGAAATCGACTCCCCAAACGTCGAAAATCTCCACCTCTTGGATGTTGTTGAGGGGCATCTCGTTCCTTCTAGAGATATTGCCTGTTCTTTGACAAGCATCGCAACAAGAAACAAAGGATTGCACATCTTTAAATAAAGTAGGCCAATAGAATCCAGATTGCAATACCTTTGCGCTAGTTTTATTAGAACTAGCGTGTCCTCCACAAGGTAGTGAATGACAATGGCGGATGACACTTTGCATCTCATCTTCTGGCACACATCGCCGGATGATGCCATCCGGACCTCTCTTAAAGAGGAGAGGCTCGTTCCAATGGTATTCCCGGACGTCCTTGAAGAACTTCTTCCTTTGTGCGTATGACAGTCCGGGTGGTATCTCCTGGCAAACCAAATAGTTAACAAAATCAGCAAACCATGGTTCGTTACCTTTGGAGACTACCTTGATACACTCCTCTATGATATGTAGGTGTTCATCCGGAAAGGAGTCATCAATGGGTAAATGGTCGTCCTCTAGATGTGTTAGACGACTCAAATGATCCGCAACAGAATTTTCTGAGCCTTTCTTGTCGCGGATCTCAAGATCGAATTCTTGTAGGAGAAGAATCCATCTAATCAGCCTTGGCTTCGCATCTTTCTTTGCAAGGAGGTATCGGATCGCAGCATGATCCGTGTAGACAATCACCTTTGCACCTACAAGATAAGAGCGAAACTTGTCAATAGCGTAGACAATGGCTAGAAACTCTTTTTCCGTAGTGGCGTAGTTGAGCTGGGCTTCGTCTAGCGTCTTGCTAGCGTAGTATATGGCGTGGGTTCGTCCTTCCTTTCGTTGCCCAAGAACAGCTCCAATGGCTACGTCACTAGCATCGCACATAATCTCGAAGGGAAGAGTCCAATCCGGAGGTTGGATGATAGGTGCTGAAATTAGAGCTTGCCGAATGGTGTTAAATGCGTCCAAACATTCCTGCGAAAACTCAAAAACCGCATCCTTCATCAATAGATTAGTGAGAGGTTTTGATATCTTAGAAAAGTCCTGAATGAAACGTGTATAGAATCCAGCATGTCCTAGGAAACTTCTTACTCCCTTCACCGAAATTGGGGGAGGAAGTTTCTCTATGGTCTCTATCTTAGCCTTGTCTACCTCTATCCCTCTACTAGAGACTAAGTGACCTAACACGATTCCTTCCTTAACCATGAATTGACACTTCTCCCAATTAAGAACTAGGTTAGTGTCTTCACATCTTTGCAAAACAAGAGAAAGGTTAGAAAGACAATCGTTAAAAGAGGAACCGTAAACGGAGAAGTCGTCCATGAAGACTTCCATGATTTCCTCTACATATTCGGAGAAGATGGCCATCATGCACCGTTGAAAGGTGGCTGGGGCATTGCAAAGCCCGAACGGCATTCTCCTATAAGCGAACGTACCCCAAGGGCACGTGAATGTGGTCTTCTCTTGATCATCCGGATGTATCGGAATGTGAAAGAAGCCACTATAACCGTCAAGGTAGCAAAAGTATGAATGTTGTGCTAACCTTTCAAGCATCTGATCGATGAATGGCAATGGAAAGTGATCCTTCCGCGTTGCATTGTTGAGCTTGCGGTAGTCTATACACATTCGCCATCCAGTTACGGTTCGGGTAGGAATGAGTTCGTTGTTCTTATTGGTGATGACCGTCATTCCTCCCTTCTTCGGAACTACTTGAACTGGGCTCACCCACTTGCTATCGGAGATAGGATAGATGATACCTGCATCAAGAAGTTTAAGAATTTCCTTCTTGACAACCTCCTTCATGGTCGGATTCAACCGCCTTTGAGGTTGTCTTGAAGTTCTAAAGTCCTCCTCCATTAGTATCTTATGCATGCATAGGGAGGGTTTAATTCCTACTAAGTCCTCAATAGTATAGCCTATGGCTTTTCTATGTTTCCTAAGGACAATCATGAGCTGTTCGTGTTCATCTATGCTTAATTCGGAACTAACGATAACCGGGAAGGTGGAATTAGATCCAAGAAAAGTGTACCTTAGATGAGTAGGAAGTGGTTTGAGTTCCATTGCTTTCGGAGCTTCCAATGATCCTTGAGGAGCTTCCGATGTTTCCTTAGAAGTTTCTAAGGATGTTGAATGGTTTGGAGAAGAATTAGAAGAAGTTGAAGAAGTATGCCGATCGCCCTCTTCCACGGTCGAAATTACGGTTTCCTCTGGTGTTCCACGGCCGTAATATCCTCTGGAATGGAGGTTGATTTTGGTCGTGGAATCCACGGTCATGGAATACAGAGTATGACCGTGGATTCTAGTATTCTCAGCCTCATCGTGGAGTTTCTCAAACTCCACTTCATGCATCTCTTCTTGTGCTCCTAAGGCTTTAATTTCCTCTTTGCACTCTTCTTCTTCTCCTACATCGGTTAGACTCATAGTAATAACCTTTTGTAAAGGATCGTTAAAGAGAATCGCACTTACCTCCTCCCTAGATAAACCTTCTTCGTCTTGGACATTGTAAATATCCTCATCAAAGATTGGCTCCTTCACTAGAGTGGAAAGAACGAACTCTACTTTCTCTTCCCCAATATCAAAAGCGAGTCTCCCATTCTTGCAATCGACCATGCAACCGGAAGTTGCAAGAAACGGCCTTCCGAGTATGATCGGGACCGGACTATCTGCAGGAATGTCAAGTACGACAAAATCAATGGGGACAAAGAACTTGCCTAGCTTGACCGGGACGTCTTCTACAATGCCGACGGGACGAGTAATGGATCGATCCGCCATGTATAACGTCATCTTCACCGGTTTAGGGTCGCCTAAACCGATTTTCCTGCACAATGCAAGTGGTATGATGCTCACACTTGCTCCCAAGTCACATAAAGCGTCATATGTGACCTCTCCCACTCCAATGGGAATGCAAAATGACCCCGGATCTTTCAGCTTTGGGGGCATTTTCTCCTTCATAGTCTTGATGAGATCCGAAGAATCCGAACTCATCTTGACTTCACCGAAATCTTCTAGCTTCCTCTTGTTAGAGAGAAGCTTCTTCAAGAACTTGCCATAAGCCGGCATACCTACAATAGCATCAATGAAAGGTATATTAATATGCAGCTTGCTCATGAGTTCTATAAACTTACCAAATTGTTTATCTAGGCGCGCTCGCGCTCTAGATTGAGGGAACGGTAGGGGTGGTTTGAAAGCTGGAGGAGGAACATAGACGTCTTCCTTCTCCTTCCCCTTTTCTTTGTCCTTCTCTACGGGGACTTCAACGAACGTAGGCTGCGGATCGGTGGTAGTCACTCCGCTCCTAGTTGTAATCGCCATTACCCTTCCCTTAGGGTTGTCCTCCGTCTTTCCTGGAAGTTTCCCTTGATTTCTAGGAACTTCCTCCGCATGATCGAACATTTGGTTTTCTAAAACCTTTTGAGCTTTGTCAATCTTAGAAACTCGATCATCAACCTTAATGAGGCGGTTCTCCATCCCTTGAAGCTTTCCCAAGATCGTTTCCAACATGGGATCCGGCTTCTCCTTTCCCGTATTGTTTTCTCCATTAGATGATTGCCCCTGGCTTTTCAAAGGAGTAGAGGAAGAGGAGGGTGGAGTTAGCGGATTGGAATTGGAAGGATAGGAGTTACCGGAATTTTGTTGATTGGAGCGCCAATTGTTGTTGTTTGAACCCCGATTGTTGTTCCAATTGTTGTTGTTCCGGTTGTTGTTGTTTCCATTCCAATTGCTATTCCGGTTATTGTTCCGGTTATTGTTGTTGCGGTTGGTATTGTCACCGCCGTTGTTGTTGCCCAAATAGCCAACATCCTTCTCTTGTTGCTTTGGGAAGTTGGTCTTGATAGTCTCCTTCAACTCTTTGATCTCATTGTTGAGGGAGAAAATCTGATTTTGAGCTTCATGTGTGAGCTTTGCTCCTTGCTCCACATGATTTCCCTCCACTTTCCGGTGGGAATACTTCTCTATGACTCTTGCTTGCTTCTCAATGAAGTCCCAAGCGTCATCTTCTCTCATGTCCATGAACGTTCCACATGAGAGGGATTGGAGGTTGAATTGCGTTCCCGCATCCAGCCCCTTGTAGTAAATCTCCAGCAAGGCAAGCTTGGATATGCCATGATGAGGGCAATCCAAGAGCAAATCTTGAAACCTTTCCCAAGATTGAAACAAACTTTCGTTAGGTCTCATAGAAAAAGCATTAATCTTACCTCTAAGTTCCGCCGTTTTGGAAGGCGGAAAGAATTTGGTGAGAAACTCTGCGGAAAGGTCTTCCCACGTGTCTAGTTTCCCATTAGGAAGAGTTTGATACCAAGATAACGCTTTCCCTTTCAAGGAGAAAAAGAAAGGTTTAAGCTTGTAGCTGTTGGTAGTAGCGCTCTTCGGTCTCATCGTCTCCATCATACACTCAAAGTTTTGCAAGTGTTGGTGTGGAGATTCAGCGCTTGTACCGCCAATCTGACTTTGGCGAACAAGAGTGATAACTTGAGGGTTGAAGCTAAACCCTTGTACATCTTCAGCATCAAAATTCACACCCAAGCGGCGTGGTTGTTGTGTTGGATCCATTCGCTGGCCAAGAGTTCTCGGCTCATTATCCACACGTTCGACCCTCGCATTCCTAGGTGGAATGCGACGATTAGCAGCTCCTTGTGGATTGAAAGGATTTATATTGATCGTGGGATCAATCTCTTCTAACGGTGGCATGGAAGAATCACTATCATCGGCGGATGAGTGGTTTCTCCTTCTAGACCTTGATCTCCTTCTCGAGGACTTCTTGCCCACCTTATCTTCAAGGTCGCTCATCTTTATCCTCATTTGGACGATCATGTCTTGTAGACCGTTGACTTGAGATTGATGACGATCCATCTCATCCTGGCGGAGAGTCTCATTCCATCGGAGTTGAGCTTCCTTCTCCGCCAACTCCGTTTGAAGATCGCGTTCGTTCTCTTCAGCCATCCTCTTTTCCTTGCGCTTTTGCCTCAAGGTTTTCTCTAGCTCTTGATCAAGAGGTAAGAGATCTTCGGTGTTCCTAGACCTGCGCATGCACTCAAAGAAAAATCAAATAACGAGAGCAAGCTCCCAAGCTTGACAACCGGCTACCGGATTCGGACGAAGCCAAATCCCCGGCAACGGCGCCAAAATCTTGTTCGCCCCTAGAGGTGTGTGCAAATAAGCTTTAAATTTATAAAACTAGAATCAAGCAAGCGAACCCGCAGTGTACGGATCGACGTAGTTAAGCAAGAATTCCAGAGTATCGAACACAGGGATTTGGGTGGAGCGAATTCAATTGCAAGTTATCAAGCAGGTAAATATGGGAGTTTTGCAGATATTGAGAAAACAACAATCCTAAAGATCCAAGTATCCAGCTGTGGCAATCGATTCAAGATATACTTAATGATATAAAGACAGAGTTGAGATATGCAAAGGTATACTAATGTAAGGTAATCGTACGGTTGAGGTTCCGAAAACCTTATGTAACTCACCTAAAAGACACTCCCTATACAGGTTGTTGAGGCTCAATATAGATAAGGTTCTAAAGACGAGGATTAGTATCAAATACCCAAACTTATAATCTAAAGATCAAGACTAACTAATCCGATTGAGGTTGTTGAGGCTCACAATCGAGGTAGAGGTTGTTGAGGCTTCACTACCACCTAGAAAAGACAAGTCTAAACTAAGTTAAAGCAAATCTTTAACTTTAGATTAAAGTAAAAGCAGGTTCGTAGACTTAAGGGAAATCACGGTTAGTTCTTGAGGTTCCACGGCCGTGGACTCAAGAACAGGCCGTAATTTAGGGTTGTCGGCGACAATTCTCTAACTCTCAGGGTCTAATCTGTTTGCGATCAATCTATCATCACCTATGCCACAACTATCAACCCTTCACCTTAGAATTGTTAAGGGTTTTTAGCCAATAACAGTCATATTGATGTCAATTCAAGAATTAAAAGATAAAAGATGGGAACTTTCAAGAACTATCAATAATCTTCAAATGAATCTCAGAATCACAGCCAAGAACAAGTGTTTATCAAAAGATTCAAAACGGAGTAAACAATCACAATCTTAGGAAAGAAAAGAAACGGGATGTCAATCCGATCCTAAATCAAACCTAAGCAAGAAGAGGGATCTTCTTGCAAAACCCTCCAAGAACTTCGATCTTCCACAAACACGAAGATCACAAACAGCAACTCTCCAATACGAACTTTGATCTTCAATGAGATCTCCAAATTACCTCTAAGATGAGGGTTTGTGCGTTGCTAAACGTGGATTGTAAGCGTACGTTTGCCGCTAAGCGAGGGTTGAAAAGGTCGTAAGCGAGGTGACGGAATCTTGCTTCATCCGTCTTTTTATAATGCAGGGCAAAGTGTCGGCCCGGCCCAATCTTCAAAAGATCATGGCTTCGAAACATGGCGAAAAGATTTGCCAAGATCACGGTCGTGGAAGATTCCACGACCGTAATTTAGGGCGTGGAAACAATTACGGTTAGTTCCACGGCCGTAGAATCCCCTGGAATGAACATCGAATTCTGACTCTGAATCCACGGCCGTAATTCTGAACGTGGTTTGTGATACGGCCGTAATTTAGGGCGTAATTTAGGGCAAGAACGTGATTCTTCCCTAACTCGTGCATTCTTCAAACTAAGACTCCAAATTGCTTCCAAAGAGTGTCCTCAATCTATGGACATATCAACTCAATTCTCCTTTGCTCGTTTCCGTTCGGAAATAGCTCCAAATCACCTATAATCAACATAGAACTAGTGTAGACATCCATATCGACAATATAGGTAATACTAGCTCTCATATGCACAAAGTTCAATCAAAGACTATCAATATGAATCAAATACGATTAGAAAACGTGCCTAAAATACCACAATATTTCATGCTAACAAATAACCCCATACTTAGCACTTGCTTGTCCCTAAGCAAGGTCTTTCAAAAAGCTTTAAACAAGAGTTAGGATGAAATATGTGTACCTTCTTTTGGATGAATGTGACTTCTAAAGAATAGATCATTCTCAAACCTTGCTTCAATCGTTTTTCAAACTTTCACACACTTAATTAGAGAGTAAAAGGCAAAGAAAACTCATGAATAAATTTAACTTCCAAACAAGTATTATAACCTTCAAATATTATCAAAATCAATCATAAGAAGCTTCAATTTAGATCACCAAGCCCTATAACATTCTTTTGATCTTAAGGACTTTCAAAGAAAAGGTCTAGAGTATGGAAGGGAAGGGAAAACTTTAAGGGAGAGTGGTGCATAAATCCGGGAAAGTGGACAACTACCTTCTTCTTCTTTTGCGGTTTCCGCAACACTTCACTTAGAGCTTCGCTCTCTTCTTTTCATTTTTCGACTTTACTTTTGGAGTTATGGGTACAGGTGCACAAAAACCGAAGCCTAGGAGATTGGCGTTTCTCAAAATTATAAGAGATGCCTCAAACCCTTAGCGCACATACCATAATCCGCTAGGAATATCGCTCAATCCGACTTTGGCAAGACACAAACACCCGGCTATGTGAATGGTGCCGAGTTACTCATCGTCATGATTGACTTCCCCAAACCTATAATTTCTTTCTATTCAATTGATTGCAAATAATTGCTCTCATGGCCCTCCCACATCAAACATGCCTTTTTCTCTTTCACTTTTCCAAGTTCCCGGATGGGTAAAGGAGGCTAATATTTCAATGAGGAGTTAGATGATCAAAGAAAGAGGAAAGAAAGTATCGAATTGCCTTAATCATTTCAACAAGAAGTATAGGAACTTATAATGTGATTTCAACTTCAATTTCTCAACATGATTTAGGTAACGTTTTCACATTATAAAACTTGCAAAAGAGGTAGAATTCATTCATTCAATTTCTTTTCGAATTACAATCCTTTTAAGCATGCAATTGTTATCAAACTCAATTCGCAAGTAGTGATTATCATGGAAATCATATCGATTCATTAGAAGCTCAAAAACTTGTTCGCCCAAAAAGGTGTGCAAATAAGCTTTAAATTTATAAAACTAGAATAAAAGCAAGCGAACCCGCAGTGTACGGATCGGCGTAGATTAGCAAGTATTCCAGAGTATCGAACACAGGGATTTGGGGGGAACAAATTCAGTTGTAAAGTTGTCAAGCAAGTAAAAGGGTAAAGCTTTGCAAATATATTGGCAAAACAGCAACCCTAAAGATCCAGGTATCTAATTGTGGCAATCGATTCAAGATATACTAAATGATATAAAGACAGAGTTGAGATATGCAAAGGTATGCTAATGTAAGGTAATCGTACGGTGAAGTTCCAAAAACCTTATATGACTCACCTATAAGAAACTCTCTATACAGGTTGTTGAGGCTTCAATATAGAAAGATTCTAAAGGCAAGAATTAATGTCAAATACCCAAACTTGTAATCCAAAGGTCAAAACTAACTTAACCGATTAAGGTTGTGACACTCATAATCGAGGTAGAGGTTGTTGAGGCTTCACTACCACCTAGAAAAGACAAGTCTAAACTAAGTTAAAGCAAATCTTTAACTTTGGATTAAAGTAAAAGCAAGGTTCGTAAACTGAAGTAAATCACGGGTAGTTCTTGAGAATCACGGCCGTGGAAACCTAAGAACAGGCCGTGATTTAGGGTGTCGACGATATTTCTCTAACTCTCACGGTCTAATCAATTTACAATCGATCTATCATTATCTAAGCCACAACTATCAACCCTTCACCTTAGAATTGCTAAAGGGTTTTAGCCAATAATCATCATTATGATATCAATAATTAAATATGAAAGGAAGAAAAGGTAAAACCTTGAAATCTCAATAACAAACACAAAACCAATGTCAATAAAACTCAAACGTAACTTGCGTTCAATAGATGTAGGATAGAATAAGAATCTCTCACAATTCTCAAGGAACAAAGAAGAACGGGATGTCAATCCGCCTTCAAATGAAACCCTAAAATCTTCCAACTTCGCAAAAAGGGAAGTGCGTCCTTCCCCAAATCTTCCCTCCAAATAGCAAGACCTCCAAGTCTGCCTCTCTAAGTATCCTTTGGAGAATTTAACTCCAAGTCCGGGGTTGTCACCGTCGTCCGGAAAAATTGACTCTCCCTAAATCTCCCTTTGGAGAAATTAACTCCCTCTAGTCTCCCTTTGGAGAAATTGGCTCTCTCTAGTCTCCCCTTGGAGAAATTGGCTCTCTCTAGTCTCCCCTTGGAGAAATTGGCTCCCTTCAATGTTGAAGGCTCTCGAATATTTATAGGAATCAATCTAGGGTTTAAAGATAAAACCCTAAATATTTGGGCTGAAAAGAAGTCGAATCCGCTGGTATCAGAAGATACTCTGGGCCGCGTCAGACGGTATCAGAGAATACTTTGGGCCGCGTCCGACGGTATCAGAGAATACTTTGGGCCGCGTCCGACGGTATCAGAAAATACTTTGGCGCGTCCGACGGTATCAGAGAATACTTTGGCGCGTCCTAAATTCCTTTTATGCTCCTTTTTGTCCCGCTTCAAGGCTTAATCCTTAAATGTGCCATTCTGCTCCATAATTTGCCAAATTACCTACAAATGCAATAAAACTCTGTGTAGACCTCTATTCTTGCAAAGTAGGTGAATATAACCATAAATGCCATGAATGTATGTCTATGCATGCAAAATAAAGGGAAAATCTATATAAATACATGCCTAAAAATAGGTCATAATTCATGTCATCAAAATACCCCATACTTGCCTCTTGCTTGGCCCAAGCAAGGTTTAAACTTAAGATACAAGATGATATGGATTATGAATATGCAAAAATAAAGAAAAACCACAATATTTTGGTTGTGCTTCTATTCATAGATCACCCTCAAATAGTTGCTTCATAACTAATGATAATCATCATATGGTCGAAAGGAAATATAGTATGGAAAGGATAATCATACTTTGTAAGAAAATCATAACATGCATCATAACTTGCAATATATCAAAATCAATCATGAGGAATCCAATTTAGACCACAAAGCCAAACACATTCCAATGATCTTAAGGACTTTCAAGTAAGGTCAAGAATGCGGAAAGGAAGGAAACTTATAAGGGATGTGGTGCATGAATCCGGGAAAGTGGACAACTACTCTTCTTCTTCTTTTGCGGTTTCCGCAACACCTTCAACTTAGAGCTTCGCTCTCTTCTTTTCATTTTTCGACTTTACTTTTGGAGTTATGGACAGAGGTGCACAAAAACCGAAGCCTAGGAGATTAGCGTTTCTCAATTTTTATGAGATGCCTCAAACCCTTAGCGCACATACCATAATCCGTTAGGAATATCGCTCAATCCGACTTTGGCAAGACACAAACACCCGGCTATGTGAATGGTGCCGAGTTACTCATCATCATGATTGACTTCCCCAAACCTATTACTTTTTCTATTCTTTGAATGCAAAAAATTGCTTTCATGGCCCTCCCACATCAAATATGCCAAATACTCAACTCCTCCTAATTCCCGGAGAGGTTAGGGGGGCAATTATTTCATTGAGGGGCTAGATGAATAAAGAAGAAGAAAGAAAGGTCGAATTGCCTTAATCATTTCATAAAGAAGTGTAAGAATTTATATGCGGTTTCAACCTTCAACACTCAACATGATTTAGAATGAAAGCGAATTATCAAACATGCATGAAGTTCTATCAAAGTATTCAAATCCCACATATGTCATAAATCAATTCAAGCATATCAAAATCATCATAGCTATTCCACAAAATAAATGTTATCATAGAGATCATATCCATCCTAGAAGCACAAAACTTTTTTAAAAATTTTCAAAATCATATGATGCAAGACATAAAACATGTAAATGGTATTGCAAATACCTCCACCCCATACTTAAAACTCACATTGTCCCCAATGTGAAGAAAAGAAAAGGAAGAAAAGGATACTCACAATGTAAGATGGCAAATCATCAATCGGGCGGTGGTGGAAATCTTTAGAAGCTCAATAGGGAATTCTGAATATTCCAATCATTGTCAAAGAACGAAGAAGGGGAACGCCTTTCCGCCGAAAATTTTTCCGAAAAAGAAAAAAATTTTTTTTTTTTTTTTTTTTTTTTTTTTTTTTTTTTCGGGTCGGGAATTTCCACGGTCGTGGTTTTCAAAACCACGGCCGTGGAACTTTCTGTTGCTCTCCAAAGTCACTTTCCACGATGACTTAATGCATAACCACGGTCGTGGTTTAGGTCGTGGAACTCTCTGATTGTGCCAAAAATCCAAATTTCGTCATTCTTTTCGGCTTTTCTCATCTTCTCTTGCTTATTCCTTATTCCTGACATCCAAAAACACGAACATACCGGAAGAAATCGAGGCAAAACAAAGCAAAAACTTCTATTCTAAGCTAAACTATGAATCGAAAACAAAAACGAAAATGCAATACCTTGGGTTGCCTCCCAAGAAGCGCTTTGTTTAAGGTCCGTAACTAGACCAATCTCGCACTTATTCGAGTGCGGTAGGTGCAAACTCCTCAGCTTGGAGTTCCGGCGAGTACTTCTTGAGTCGTTGGCCGTTCACCTTAAAACTTCCACTAGCTTCACCCCATACTTCAACTGCACCATGGGGGAAAATACGCTTAATTAGAAAAGGTCCAGTCCAACGAGATTTTAACTTACCTGGAAAGAGGCGAAGTCTCGAATTGAAGAGGAGAACTTGATCTCCTTCCTTGAAGTCCTTTGGAATGATATGCTTATCATGCCAACGCTTTGCTCTTTCCTTGTAGATCTTAGCGTTTTCATAGGCGTTCAAACGGAGTTCATCCAGCTTGTTGATGTCTAGGAGACGCTTCTCTCCCGCTTCCTTCATGCCGAAATTCAGCCATTTGATAGCCCAAAACGCTTTGTGCTCTAGCTCTACCGGCAAATGACAAGACTTCCCATACATAAGGTTGTATGGTGTGGTTCCTATGGGAGTCTTGTATGCGGTCCGGTATGCCCATAATGCGTCATCTAGCTTCAAGGACCAATCCTTCCTAGTCCTTGAAACCGTCTTCTCTAGAATTCCCTTGATCTCCCTATATGAGATCTCGACTTGTCCACTCGTTTGTGGATGGTAAGGAGTGGCGATCTTGTGAGTAACCCCATACTTGGTTAGAAGAGCTTCAAAGCGACGGGCTATGAAGTGAGAACCCCCATCACTAATGATCGTCCTTGGTGTCCCGAATCGCGGAAAGATGGTCTTGTTGAAGAACTTAACCACCACCATGGCATCATTTGTGGGAGAGGCAATTGCTTCTACCCATCTAGAAACGTAGTCTACCGCCAATAATATGTATTGGTTTCCACAAGAAGAAGGGAATGGTCCCATGAAATCGACTCCCCAAACGTCGAAAATCTCCACCTCTTGGATGTTGTTGAGGGGCATCTCGTTCCTTCTAGAGATATTGCCTGTTCTTTGACAAGCATCGCAACAAGAAACAAAGGATTGCACATCTTTAAATAAAGTAGGCCAATAGAATCCAGATTGCAATACCTTTGCGCTAGTTTTATTAGAACTAGCGTGTCCTCCACAAGGTAGTGAATGACAATGGCGGATGACACTTTGCATCTCATCTTCTGGCACACATCGCCGGATGATGCCATCCGGACCTCTCTTAAAGAGGAGAGGCTCGTTCCAATGGTATTCCCGGACGTCCTTGAAGAACTTCTTCCTTTGTGCGTATGACAGTCCGGGTGGTATCTCCTGGCAAACCAAATAGTTAACAAAATCAGCAAACCATGGTTCGTTACCTTTGGAGACTACCTTGATACACTCCTCTATGATATGTAGGTGTTCATCCGGAAAGGAGTCATCAATGGGTAAATGGTCGTCCTCTAGATGTGTTAGACGACTCAAATGATCCGCAACAGAATTTTCTGAGCCTTTCTTGTCGCGGATCTCAAGATCGAATTCTTGTAGGAGAAGAATCCATCTAATCAGCCTTGGCTTCGCATCTTTCTTTGCAAGGAGGTATCGGATCGCAGCATGATCCGTGTAGACAATCACCTTTGCACCTACAAGATAAGAGCGAAACTTGTCAATAGCGTAGACAATGGCTAGAAACTCTTTTTCCGTAGTGGCGTAGTTGAGCTGGGCTTCGTCTAGCGTCTTGCTAGCGTAGTATATGGCGTGGGTTCGTCCTTCCTTTCGTTTTGTTCACTGAAAAAAAATGAAAAATAATCCAGCAAATGTCTATTCTCCTTCCATTTAGCTACCTCTTTCTTTCTCCATCTCTCTCTTTCCAAGGATTTGTTCCTAAGTCTATGTTGCTCCAAAGATTCGTTAAGTTCAACTCTGAGGCTCCATATTTCGTTCCTCGCCGTTACAAAGCTGCTTCCATCCATTGGAAAATCTGAAAACTCAAGAACTCATACCAAAAGATTAAAAGAAAAAGCAAAAAAAACTTGTTCTTTGGCGAAACTCTGTTCCGTTGCTGGAACAAGAACTTCGTATGTATCTAAGAACACAAACCTGCAAGAAAACTCAAAAGAGATATCAAGTAACAAGAGCAAAGCTCCCAAGCTTGACAACCGATAACCGAATTCGGCCTAAACCAAATCCCCGGCAACGGCGCCAAAAACTTGTTCTTTGGCGAAACTCTGTTCCGTTGCTGGAACAAGAACTTCGTATGTATCTAAGAACACAAAGGATTGTAATTCGAAAAGCACACAAAAGAGTATTTAAATTTATTTGAGCAAAGAAAGGAGGAAGAAGACACAAGAAAAATCGATCTATTTGAGCAAAAATCGGCCGAAATTTCTTGTATACAATTCGAGATTTGCACTGCAGAAGCAAAAATCGACCCCCTACACAGGAAAATCGACCGATTTCCTTCACAATTGGGTTGATTTTCCTGGTTGATTTTCTATGGAGAGAGCCCGAAGTCCACTTCAACTCCTTTTGATCCTTTCTCTCTTGCTTAGGGTGCTCGAAAGCTAGAGGCCCCTTCCGAAGGAGTCTCCCAAGGATGACATAAGACCCCTCCCGGTTAGAGATGATGGATCCAAGATGGTTGTGAAGCACTTCAACCGAGCTACCTTTCCAACAGTCGGCTTTCCTCGGATCATGTTGTGTGAAGGAGGCAAGCATTTCATCGGTAGGACTACAAAGTATTACTTGTCCAAGTATGGGGTGGCCACATGGTTGCAACCCCACACCATCATCGTGGAGGCGGTCATGAAGACACTTCACATGGAGCAAGCAAGGTGACCTTCAAAGATCCAACTGGTAACATTACTTACAAGCTTCACCATGATGAGTTCTACCACTTGCCGTTGAAGCTACAACTCAAAGTCTATATGGGAATCAAGTGGCCCATACTTGTCATTAAGGATGCCGGAAAGAAATGGTTGCTTGGACTCATCAAGGAAACTAATATATTTATGTTGGATTGAGGCATCTATAGAGTTTGGTCTAGCTAAAGACCTTAAATAAGCGCTTTTTGGGAGGTGAAGAACCGGTAGGTGAAATAAATAAGTTAAAAGATATTCTAGAAGGGGGGTTGAATAGAGTATGAGAACTTTTTGCAAACCAAATATCAAGGCCTGAAACTCCTTTCAAGGGCCTTGATGTCGACCTGTGCTCTTTGTTAAACTTTGATTTCAAGGGCTTTGAAATAACTTTCAAGGGCCTTGACTTCGTGCTCCTTCAAAACAAAGTTAGTCACAATAGCGAGATATAGTGCGAAATGTAAAAGATTGACACGAGGATATGTTTCTGAAGTTCGGTTCTAAATAGCCTACTCTCTATCCCAGAGTATAGCCTTAGGATTTAACTATCTATTATCGGCTTCAAAGAGTCCTAGATATAAACTGGAAGAAATCCCTTCTCTCACTGTAGCCAACGCTACGATCTAGCTCCAACTCTTAACCTAGCTATAATAGCCTAGTTACTTCGCAGAGTAACACACACTCTAGTATAACACTATTTAGATCTTCCAATGGAGCTCTAGTGTTTTCTCTCTCTAAGGGGATAAAGCTTTTGTATGAATGAGAGAAAGAAAAACAGCGAATGAAGATAATCAGGTTGCTACAAGATGTGAAGATGTTTTCCTGTGTAAGCTTGTGTGTATGTCTTCTTCGACCAACATATTCATTTATACTCTTCTATGGAGAGGTCTTCTAGCCGTTGTAGAGATGACCGTTTGAAGATGAATCTTCTTCTCCATGAAAATCGTTTCTTGTTTCGAGATAAGGTAGACGTTGTAAATCTTCAGCTCCTAAGAAAACGTCGTCCTTAACTCCTTGATCTTCTCGTCATTTGAATCGAGAGAGAAGATATTATCCTTGCCGCATTTTGTTTAGAAAATCTTCTAAAAAGATTCTCTAATCTTCGGTTTAGATCTTTCTTCGGTTGATGAGATCTTTCTGTTAAAGAATCTCCTGGAAAATCTTCAGCTCATTTGAATCCTTGTTTCGTGCATCTATAACTCCAAGGTCCTTGATTTCGTCCCTTTGTAAATGCTATCTTCCTTTGTCCTTGAGTTATACTTCAAGGTCCTTGAAATTCATATCAAGGCCCTTGACATTTAGATAAACCTGCACTGAATTCA
The DNA here is from genome assembly GCA_033239125.1 of Fagopyrum homotropicum. NCBI lineage: Eukaryota > Viridiplantae > Streptophyta > Magnoliopsida > Caryophyllales > Polygonaceae > Fagopyrum > Fagopyrum homotropicum. The sequence goes on along the minus strand of BSWB01000008.1, from coordinate 56,630,721 downwards.
AACCAACCAAATATCTAGAAAATATAATCAATACATTGTTAGTATATCCAACTACTACATTTGTGTTAAGTCTTCCATCATCAACACCTGCAAAACATTTTAATCAAGATGGAGTTTTCACTCCCCTTTTGTAGTTAACCAGCTAGATTACGATACGCACGAAAGTCAAATATTGTCCACAAAATGATAGCCTTCAAGTTGAACATCTCCCTCTTGAATTCATCATACATTTGCACCCCAATTGTCCATAGCTGTGTGCAATCATCTATTATTGGCTCTAAATATACATCTATTTCATTTCATGGTTGCGTTTTCCCTGGAACGATATGACTTAGCATCAAGTATTCTTCTGACATGCGAGCATTTGGAGGGAGATTGTAGATGACTAAAATCATAGGCCAAATGCTATCAGTTGAACTTAGAGAATTATAAGGACTAAATCCATCAGTAGCTAAGCCAAACCGCAAGTTTCTTGGTTACTTGAAGACGTAAAGATGTTTAGGTTGCTTGAATACGTAAAGATGTTTAGGTTTCTCTGCGAAGTAACTAGGCTATTATAGCTAGGTTGAAGACGGAAACATCTTTAATCTCTCTCTCGAAGGGGATAAAACTTTAAGACGGAAACATCTTTAATCTCTCTCTCGAAGGGGATAAAGCTTTTGCGTAAATGAGAGAAAGAAAAACAATGAATCAAATGAAGATGTTTAGGTTGCTTGAAGACGTAAAGATGTTTCCGTATATGCTTGTGTATCTTCTCCTTTAGTCATCATCTTCATTTATACTCTTCTATGGAGAGGTCTTCTAGCCGTTGGAGAGATGACCGTTTGAAGATGAATCTTCTTCTTCATGAAGATCGCTTCCTGTTTTGAGATGAGGTAGACGTTATAGATATTCAACTCCTGAGAACATGTCGATTCCTCAGCTCCTTAATCTTCTCGTTTTCTATTGGAACAAATGAGAAGAAATCTTGACGCTTTTCGTTTTTAGAAAATCTTTTGAAAAGATTCTCTAATCTTTGGTGGAAAAAGATCTTCCCTGAAATCTTTCTATTGAGCAAATCGTTCCTGGAAAATCTTCTTTGTAATTTGAATCCTTTGTATCATGCAACCATATTTCTTCAAGGCCTTTGAGATCATCCCTTTGTGTAACACTATCTTCCTTGTCCTTGAGAAATACTTCAAGGCCCTTGAAGTGCATATCAAGGCCTTTGAAATCTTCGATAATTCTTGCACTGAATTCAAACCAACCAAGCATCTAGAGAATATAATCAATACATTGTTAGTGTATCAAACTACTATATTTGTGTTAAATCTTCCATCATCAACACCTGTAAAACATTATAAACAAGGTGGAGTTTTCAATCTCCGCCTTGATGGAAGACAACACAAATGTTTTATCGTACCTGCATTTGTTAGTTTAGCAATGCATATAAAAACCAAAAACAAAATGCATAATGTAGAATATCGAATGTCGGATCATGCATGCATTTATCCCCCTTTGACTTTCAACAAGGGAGGAAAATAGTCAAAGTACGAGAGTTAAAAAATGATTACAGACCCCCAAGAGTATTTTCAAAATAAAAAAAAAGAATTTTTAAAGCTAGTCATGACAATCAGAGAACTTCAATTTTCCTTGTACCATCTGGAGGAGCTTCCTTTCCCATAATGTTCCTTTAAACACATATCCCTCCATCGATCCTTAGCATCGGTAAGTTCACGTTCTTTGAGAGATAAATTTGTTCCCCTTTGTGCAGAATTTTTGTCATATTTCTTGACCACACCAAACTCTTCAATAGTCAGAATGTCTGGATCTTCTGACGAAGGTTGGCGAATGGGTTTATCTTTAATAATCTTATGACACTGAGTCACAACTTTTTCAGCATCGTTTGTGGTCGCTTGGCCATCATCTTCTGAGAGGGGCTTGATACTACTGCAGCTTTAAGAGAAATAGCATTAACATGAAACATCTGATTAATTTTCTTGTTAAGAATACCCAGTAAATCTTTTGTTTCATCCATCTTGTCGGTCACTGAATTTCTGAAAAAGATAAGATCATATCTTAGTGAGTCCAATGCCCTCTCTACAGCTTCCAAATGCTGTTCTGTGGTGAAATTCCATTCTGGCTGCTCCTTCAAGACTCATACTGTACTAAAATCCACTTGAGTCTTCTGAATTCCTATGGTCTCAAAGAAAGCTTCATCCAATCCTCCGTTAACGATGTGCAACTCCTCACCAGAATAATCAACAAAAAAATGCCTAAAGATTATGGGAAGCAGATTCCCATATGGCAGGTGACTAGTGCTTGGAGAAGTTATGACATTTACCATATGAGACAGGATAATTTCAGGCAGATTTACTTTCAACCCATTCACCACATGATAGACTAAAGCCAGTAAAGTGTTGGTTACCATATCCTTGTTAGCAAACCTTGGTACTACACATCTATCTAAAATATCATAAATAATTCGGGCTTCAAGGGTTAAGCAAGTAATAGTGGGTTGTGGTAAAGCATTGGGAAGAAGAAATTGTTCTTTGGCTAATCGAATTGTTCTAACAGGGTTAGAATGATCTGATACGTCATATCAAGGAAAACCAAAAATATTTGCAATAATCTCAGTGGTAATGGTGATTTTCTTACCTTTGATAACTGAGTCCAGAATCCATTTTCCTCTTTCTCTTCTTGTAGTTAAGTTGGTGTAGAACAACCTGGTCAATCTTGGATAAGAAGCTTCACCTGGGTTGAGCATAATCCAGATAGAACTTGCCTGAAGCACTTCAAGCCCTGGTAAAGAGAAGCGGGTAAAAAGTTCACTATGAACTGGCTCACACATGCATTTGTAGCGGTCGTCAAACTCTGTTAGAAATTTCTTGGCGGCCGTTGCACTTGCAAACCAACTTGACAGAAGCCCAGTTTTGGCAAAAATCTCTACGTCACTTAGATAATCTGATGAACTCGAACTTGAATCAGATCTTGAACTCGAATCTGGGTTGAAGTCAGATGATATTTGAACTATTCTCTGTCTTTTGGAGACATATGGTGTTGCTTCTTCCATCGAAGGTCTCTTAGATGCCATGAGAAAATTTTGAGAAGAAGATGAAGAGGGTTTGTAAAATCAAAAAAGTAAAGCACTGTTCTTTCAAAGGGAAAAGGAAACGGAAGAAATAAAGAGGGAAGAGAAGAGGTTCTTAAGGGAAGAAGTCATATCAACTTAAGATCAATAAGATATATAAGATCTTGGGAAAATCATTGATGATAAAAAATCTTTCCATAAATTTTGGTAACCACTTTTCAAAATCCTTTGAATTTGATAACAAAACCGTTTGAAAACCCTTTAAAATAATAAAAATTAGATAATTGCATATCTAAAGGATATGAATTTCTAATTGATCCGTTTTATTAATATACCCTTTGAAACATGTTTCAAGGCCCTTGAATTTCATTTCAAGGCCCTTGAATTTCATTTTAAGGCCCTTGAAAACATCAATTGGGCTGCATGCGTAGGAACAATTAAACTTGTTTACTCCCCCTACGTTAATGCTTCCTTGTTCAACATACCCAGCTCCAATCTAATAAAATTGAATTGTTTCTCAGAAAGAGGCTTGGTAAAGGTATCTGCAAGCTGCAAGTTAGTTGATATAAAAGAGATCGAAACATCACCTTTCTCAACATGATCACGTATGAAGTGATGCCTTACATCAATATGCTTTGTCCTTGAATGCTGCACATGATTTTTGGTTATTGAAATAGCACTAGTATTATCACATTTTATAGGAATACCTTTCAAGTCCAAGCCAAAGGTTGACGCCTCTTGTCGGCGTAGCATTTCTGATGACTCTGAGCTGCTAACATCCGCTCTCGGACCAAGGCAATCCGGACGATGTTGTCCTGTATCTAGTGTGGAGCTACTCCATCTGCTCTGCTAGGCTCATCCCAGCACAACGGGGTACGGCATCTCCGCCCGTACAGAGCCTCATAAGGAGCCATCCCAATAGACGCGTGCCAACTGTTATTATATGAAAACTCTACAAGGGGAAGGTGATCTGGCCATACATGTCCCTAATCCAGTACACAGGCCCGCAACATGTCCTCTAACGTCTGGATGGTCCTCTCAGACTAACCGTCGGTCTGTGGGTGATAAGCAGTAATAAAGTGGAGACTCGTCCCCAAAGCAGTATGTACCTGCTGCCAAAATCTCGAGGTAAAACGTCCATCCCTGTCGGAGACGATAGTCCTCGGTACTCCATGGAGTCTCACAATGTGTCTAGTAAACTCCTCAACTAGACGATTTACCGGGCACGTTTCCTTAATCGGAATGAAATGTGCGGTCTTCGTCAGACGGTCTACTACCACACAAATAGCATCAAAACATCTGCTGAGTTTCAATCCCGTGACAAAATCCATAGAGATATCCTCCCACTTCAATTGTGGTACTGGCAGTGGGTGGAGCTCTCCTCCGGACCTACAATGCTCAATCTTAACCTGCTGGCAGGTCGCACATTGAGCTACAAACCGAGCCACGTCGGGCTTTAGACCACCCCACCAGAAGGAACTTCTCACATCCTTGTACATCTTGCTCGATCCTGGATGCACTGAGTATGGGGTAACATGGACCTCACCCAATATCCGCTGTCTCAACTCACTATCTGATGGTACACAAATACGGTCATGACGCCTCATCACTCCATCAGCACTAATAGTGAACTGAGGTGCCTCATCTCAAGACATTCTGTCTCGGATCCTAGTCAAAGTCGGACATGTCTCCTGCTTCTGTCGGATCTCACCCAACATATCATGAAGTAACTCCAAGGTAGTCAACTAATGAATTGTATTTGGAAACTGAATCTCTACCTCCAACTAAGCCAAATCTCTCTATAACTGCGGTGGTACTGTTAACCGGGCTATCACCTTCTCCCGAGGCGTCTTTTGACTCAAAGCGTCAGCGACTACATTCGCCTTTCCGGGGTGGTAGAGAATCTCAAGGTCGAAATCCTTGATCAACTCTAGCCACCGCCTCTGGCGGTTATTCAACTCCCGCTAAGTGAATATGTATTTCAAACTCTTATGGTCTATGAAGATTTGACATGTCGCCCCATAGAGATAGTGACGCCAGATCCTAAGAGCATGGACTACTACAGCTAACTCTAGATCGTGTGTGGGGTAGTTCTCCTCATACGTCTTCAGCTGACGAGATGCATATGCTATGACCTTACCCATCTGCATCAAGATACACCCCAAGCCTAGCTTGGATGCGTCACTGTATACCACAAAGTCATCTGTACCCTCAGGTTATGCTAAAATCAGAGCAGACGTCAATCTCCTCTTCTGCTCCTCAAAGTTCCGCTGACACGGCTCACACCAAACGAAACGAGTAGTCTTCCTCAGAAGGCAGGTAAGTCGTCGGTCAATGAAGGAAAACCCTTCCACAAACCGGCGGTAGTAACTTGCCAAACCGAGGAAGCTGCGAACCTCCTTGACATTCTTTGGAGGTTGCCAATAAGACATTGACTCGATCTTTGCCGGATCGACCTTAATCCCCTCAACAGTCACCACATGGCCTAGGAAGGCCACCTCTGACATCCAAAACTCACACTTGGACAGCTTAGCATAAAGTTGGCTATCCTGTAGAATCTGTAACACTGTCCTCAGGTGCCCGGCATGCTTCTCTCGACTCCTAGAGTAAACTAGGATGTCGTAAATGAAGACCACTACAAACTGATCTATGAAGTCGATGAAAATCTTGTTCATCAACTCCATGAATACCACTGGTACATTAGTGAGCCCGAACGGCATCACTACAAACTCATAGTGGCCATACCTAGTCCGGAATGGCGTCTTAGGTATGTCCTGGTCCCTCACCCTCAACTGGTGATAACCCAACCTCAAGTCTATCCTCGAAAACACTGACGCTCCATGCAACTGGTACAATAGATCATCTATGCGAGGCAGTGGATACTTATTCTTGATGGTGACCATCTTCAATTCTTTGTAATCGATGCATAGCCTCATCGATCCATCCTTCTTCCTCACAAACAACACCGGTGCTCCCCAAGGATAAACACTAGGGTGTATGAAGCCCTTCTCAGCTAACTCCTCTAACTGCTTCTTCAACTCAAGCAACTCTATCGGTGCCATACGGTACGGGGCCTTCGAGATCGGTCTCGTACCCGGGTCTAACTCAATGCTGAAATCAACACTCCTCTGTGGGGGTAACCCTGGCAGTTCGTCACTGAATACCTCTGCAAACTCTCATGCAACTGGTATCTCCTCTACGGTCAGGCTCTTGCCTTCCTTCATGGCATAACACCAGAAGGCCTCACAACCGTGTGCTATCAGTCTCACTGCTCTCACTACGCTGATAATTGTGCCGGACTTTCCGAGGTCCTAACCTCGAAATATCACTATGTGACCCTTCTTAGTGGCGACAGTCACAGTCCTCCTGCCAATGTCTATGACCGCTCCATGTCTTGTCATCCAATCTATCCCTAAAATCACGTCCTCGTGTGATAAAGGCATGACTAGGAAATCTACCAGCCAATCCCAATCTCCTAGATGAATAGGGCAGCCATGAATCTCTCGGGATCCTCTAATCTTACCCCCATTAGGTAACCCAACTACAAAAGGTACACCCTCTACCGTAGCTAAGGACAACCTATCTACACATGCATCTGATATAAAGGAGTGCGTAGAACCCGTATCAAACAAAACACGCACAAGTAAATCATGGATCCAATAGTACATGTGGTCATAGGTGCCGTTGGCTGATCAACACTCCTCAGCTCAAATACTCTCGACGGGGCTCCTCTAGTGTTAGTAGTACCCCCACGTCCCCTGCCATTGCCTGATCCTTGTGCAGTACTGTGTGAAGCATAGTGTCCTGGAGCCCGGTACTGTTGCTGTTGCTGACTCAACGCTCGGTACTAAGGAGGTCTTTGTCTACTCCTCTCAACACTTGCAAGGGAAGAACCCTGATGTGAAGGAGCTCTACCCTGACGAGAAAAGGTAGTCCTGTGTCCCGGCTTACCACAAGTGAAACATGTAGTAGGTGGCCTCTTGTAGTCTGCCTTAATATGATCGCGACTGCCGTAGTTAAAACACTGTTGATCTCTACCAGAAGTCTGAACAATAGGGTGATAGCTAGGTCTCCCTTGAGTCTGTCCTCGCCCATAACCAAATACTACTGCACTGCTACTAGCATACCTTGTCCTCTGCCACTTATCCGGCCCACTAGACTGAACTGCTCTCCTTGGAACTGGTATATCCTTCTCAAATGAAGAAGCCCTATCCTGATAGTCTAACAGAGACTCGCATCGAAATCCTACAAGATAAGAACGAGTGCTCTCTCTCAATCTCCGCAAGAAGAGGTACACATGTTGCTCTTCGAGAGGTGTAGCTGGTCCAAGTAGGGTCAACTCCTTCTGAAACTTCGTGACTGCATCAGCAACAGGAATATCCTCAAATCCCGCCTCAATGAAGTCCTGAAACTTCTCTCTCTTCAACGAGGTAGGGTAGTACCTCTCTCTAATACTGCTCCTCATCTGCTCCCAACTAGTGACTCGGCTACGAATGATCCGCCACCAGAAATGAGCCTCTTCCGTGAACAAGGTTTGTACTAACTCCACCTGTCTATCCTCTGGGCAACGTATCGCCTCTAGTGCAGTCTCTAAGTGCCCTATCCACTACTCCACTTCCAACCATATCTCTCCATTGAATGAAGGAACTTTCAAGGTGTTGAAAGCCTTTAACCACTCATCTGGCCTCAGGGATCCAGACCCAACAGAAGCTCTATCAGCCTCAACTCTCCACTCAGGCATAGCCGGCACCTGAGTCACTCTTTGTGTCACCTGAGCTGACCTAGCCGGTACTAGTGGTACCTGGGAAAGTCTCTCTGTCTTGGCAACCTCCTACATACGCTGGACGTATGCTTTGTACTCTCTGTACTCAGATTCCCCTATAGAAATGCGTCCTTACTCAGTCGAGCGTGATCCTTGTGCTCCAGACCTAGCAGCGGTCTTATTCCCGACCTCGGAAACCATACTCTCAACTACCTCTTCCACTGCAGCATCTGGCATGCTCGTTGTGGGTGGATCCTCTCGAGGAGCTCGTCCTTGACCTCTCGCCAATGGAGGTCTACCTCCACGGCCACGGCCACGACCTCTAATAGCATAAACCTTCAATTGAACCTCAAAGAAGATTGAACCCTATTATGAAAGAGGTAGTCAAGAAAGAGATCCTAAAATTGCTAGATGCGGGAATCATTTTGCTGATTTCGGATAGTAAATGGGTTAGTCCCGTACATGTTGTTCCTAAGAAGGGTGGTATGACCGTAGTAACTAATGAGAACAATGAACTAGGACGGTTATGGGGTGGAGAATGTGTATTGACTATAGGAAACTTAATGTGGCCTCTAGGAAAGATCACTTTCCTCTTCTCTTTATTGACCAAATGCTAGAAAGATTAACTCAACATTCACATTTTTGTTACCTTGATGGTTATAGTGGTTTTTTCCAAATTCCTATTCACCCAGATGACCAAGAGAAAACAACATTTACTTGTCCTTGGGGAACATTTGCATATAGAAGGATGCTATTTGGATTGTGCAAAGCACCCGCCAACTTTCAAAGGTGTATGATGGCTATTTTTTCTAAATATATTGAGAATATTATGGAAGTGTTTATGGATAATTTCTCGGTGTATGGCTCTTCGTTTGATAATTGCTTGGATAATCTATCTTTGGTGTTGAAGAGATGTGAGGAAACTTATCTTGTATTGAATTGGGAGAAATGCCACTTCATGGTGAGTGAAGGCATAGTATTGGGACACTTGGTTTCCCACCGAGTAATCGAGGTTGATAGAGCGAAGATAGAAACGATAGGGAAGTTGCAACCACCTACCTCGGTGAAAGGGGTAAGGAGTTTCTTAGGGCATGCCGGTTTTTACCGGAGGTTTATAAAAGATTTCTCTAAAATTTCTAAGCCTCTCACTCACCTACTAATGAAGGTCGTTGAGTTTGTTTTCTCCAAGGATTGTCTTGAAGCATTTTGTAGGTTGAAGGATGTTTTGATTTCGGCCCCTATCATGCAACCTCCGGATTGGAGCTTACCATTTGATGTAATGTGTGATGCGAGTGAGGTGGCTGTTGGGGCTGTTTTAGGAAAAAAGAAAGATGGGCTTACACATGCCATCTACTACGCTAGCAAGACGCTAGACGATGCGCAACTCAACTATGCCACAACCGAGGAGGAGTTGCTAGCGGTAGTGTATGCCTTTGAGAAGTTCTGCTCATATCTTGTTGGAGCAAAGGTTATTGTGTACACGGATCATGATGCGATCCGTTATCTCCTCACAAAGAAAGATGCCAAGCCTCGCCTCATTCGGTGGATCCTTCTCCTCAAAGAATTTGACATGGAGATTCGGGACAAGAAAGGATCCGAAAATTCAATAGTGGACCATCTTAGTAGGTTTCATGTTCGCCACATAGCGTGCGTGCAAATAAGTCTTAAATTTATAAAACTAGAAATCAAGCAAGCGAACCCGCAGTGTACGGATCGACGTAGTAAAGCAAGAATTCCAGAGTATCGAACACAGGGATTTGGGGGGTTAAATCTAGTTATAAATCATCAAGCAAGTAAAAGGGAGAAAGCTTTGCAAATATATTGGGAAAACAGTAACCCTAAAGATCCAGGTGTCTAATTGTGGCAATCGATTCAAGATATACTAAAGAACTAAGGACAGAGTTAAGAGTTGCAAAGGTATACTAAGGTAAAGCAATGTACAGTGAAGTTCCAAGGCTTTATATGACTTATCTAAAGATACTTTCTATAAAGGTTGTTGAGGCTTCAGTATAGAAAGGATATAAAGGCAAGAATTAATATCAAATACCCAAACTTGTAACCCAAGGATCAAGACTAACTAAACCGATTAAGGTTGTGACACTCGAAATCGAAGTAGAGGTTGTTGAGGCTTCACTACTACTTAGAAAAGGCAAGCCAAGACTAAGTTAAAGCTAATCTTTAACTTTGGATCAAAGTAAAAGCAATGTTCGTAAACTGACACAAATTACGGGCAGATCTTGAGTTCCACGGCCGTGGAACCTTAAGAACAAACCGTGGTTCGGGGGCGTCGACGAAATCTCTCTAACTCTCAGGGTCCAATCTATTTACGATCGATCTATTATCATCTAAGCCACAACTATCAACCCTTCACCTTAGAATTGCTAAAGGGTTTTAGCCAACAACAGTCATTATGATATCAAATTCAAGATTAAGAAGAATGAAAGATGAAAACCTTCGAAAACCTTCAATAAACATCAAATCAATCTCAACTCCACAAACAAGGGTAATAATGTAACAGATTTGGAATAACACAAACCAATAACAATCCTTGATAAGAACGAAGAGCGGGATGTCAATCCGTCTTCTAATCAAACCTTGGAATAAAAGCACAACTTCCAAATCTTCAAGCCTTCGTAAATCTCCGTTGCAAAAATGCAATTCTCCGCACGTCCAATGAAACCCTAGGAACGTGTAAATGAGCGTAAGCAAAGGTCCGAATTCTCCCTCCTTCAGTCCTTTTATAAGGAAGGATAGAATAACCGTCCGGCCCATATGCGTAAACAATGTGTCCATATTTTATTCGTCAAAAGATTGCCTAAATCACGGTTTCATGGAGTTCCACGGACATGGTTTAGAGCGTGGAAGTGAATTACGGTTCTTCACAACTTCCACGACCGTACTTTATACCGTGTAACTCTCTGGAATGCTCCACGTTCATGTTGCCAAGATCCACGGCCGTGGTTTTGGGTGTGGACTTCTCTACGGCCGTATTTTAGAGCGTGGAAACGTAGATTGTTCGTAGTTTCCTTTGTTTCGTGCCATTCCCCATCCTAGCATCAATCCTTGGCTTCTTTGATGTGTCCCTAATCCTTGGATGTGTTCAATTCATCTCCATCCTCTCTCAATTGGTTCGGTTTTAGCCCTTATTCGCCTACAATCAACACAAAGCTTATGTAGACCTCTATATCGACAATATAGACAAACTAGCTAACAATTGCTTCAATGCCTTATCAATGAACACTATAATGGATGAAAAACATCTAGAAAACGTGCCTAAAATATCACAATTTTTCATGCTAACAAAATACCCCATACTTGCCACTTGCTTGTCCCCAAGCAAGGTCTTTCAAAAGCCTTAGAACTTAAGTTATGATGAAATATGCATGCAATCTCAAAAACAAAACATCTTTTAGGTAAATGTGCTTCTAGTCAATAGATCATTCTCAAACCTTGCTTCATTCATTCACGAGACTCTCATATGCATAAGCAAAGAATAAAGAGAAAGGAAACATCGTGAATTGATCAAACTTCAATGTAAGCATCATAACCTTCAAACATTATCAAAATCAAACATAAGAAACTTCAATTTAGATCACCAAGTCATATAACATTCTCTTGATCTTAAGGACTTTCAAATAAGGTCTAGAATGCGGAAAGGGAAGGGAAACTATAAGGAATGTGGTGCACGAATCCGGGAAAGTGGATAACTAAATCTTTTCTTTTTTCTCTTGCGGTTTTGCAACACTTTCAACTTAGAGCTTTGCTTTCTTCATTTCACACTATTTTTCGACTTTACTTTTGGAGTTATGGACAAAGGTGCACAAAAACCGAAGCCTAGGAGATTGGCGGTTCTCAATTTTGCGAGATGCCTCAAACCCTTGATGCACATACCATAATCCGTTAGGAATATCGCTCAATCCGACTTTGGCAAGACACAAAGACCCGGCTATGTGAATGGTGCCGAGTTCATCGTCATGATTGACTTCCCCAAACCTACAAAGTTCTTTCTATTCTTTGAATGCAAAGATTTTGCTTTCATGGCCCTCCCACATCAAAATGCCAAATATCAACTCCTCCAAATTTTCGGATAGGTAAGGGAGGCCATTATTTTATTGAGGGGCTAAATGATCAAAGAAAGAAGAAAGAAAATCGAAATGCCTTAATCATTTCATAAAGAAGTATAGGAACTTATCATGTGATTTCAACTTTGATTTCTCAATATGATTTAGATAAAACTCTTCACATTATGAAACTTGCAAAAGAGGAATAATTAACACATTCAATTTCTTTTCAATTCACTATTTGTTTAGGCATACAATTGTCATCAAAAACTCAATTCACAAGTAGTGATTATCATAGAAATCATCTCCATTCTTAGAAGCACAAAATTTTCAAAATTTTTCGATTTTTATGGGTTTTTCAAAAGCTTTTTCATGCAATGCGATAATGAAACGTGTAACAATGGAATGAAATATGCAAAGTGTTCTCAATCAAAGCAAGCAAAAGTGAGTAGAGTTATTACAAACGAATAGTCACGCCCCACCCCATACTTGAGACAAACATTGTCCCTAATGTTCAAAAAGAAATAAAGAAAAGAAAGAAAGAAAATGAACTCACAAGATGGCGGTGGAGCGGCTAATGCGGTAGATCATCATCATCCTCACTGGGGTGCCGGTGGTGGTGGGAACGGGAAGAAGCCGGGGTCGTAGTTCCGCCCAAACTGCTGGCGGTAGATGTCTCTCATCATCCGGTCATGTGCATCGGCTCGTGCATCTCTAACATCCGTGCGGATCTCCAAGGCTCCGACTCTCCTGGAAAGGTCGGTGGCCCACTCCGGCAGCTGCTCGTACCACTCCGGCGCATGACTGTACCAGGCTGGTGCATTTGATGGTACTGGTGCATGTGGTGGCTGTGCATGCCAAGTCGGTGGAGCTCCCATCCACTCCGGCTGTGTGATATACCAATCAGGAGGGGTCGCCATCCACGTCGGCCTCTCACTCACGCTGGCACGGCGAGAGGAAGAGCCGGAAGCTCTAGCAGGGCGGGGAGAGTGTCTAGGGAGATCGGGAAATGTATCCGGCTGATCCGGAAAAGTACCAAAGTCGTGCTCCTCACCTCCTCCCTTAAAACCATCATCTCCTCTCATCTCCTCCTCATCTACAGCAGGTGCCTCAAGGGGAACGTAAGGAGGTGCTACCAATCTATTCGCATGCATGGCAGTGAATGTCTCCTTCCAATTATAGCGTCCGGCCATAATGGAGTACTCGGGAAGCCATGCCACACCTCTAACTCCTCTATCCTCCCAAGGCATGGCGGCGGTGGGTGGACCTCTATGTCTAGGGAAAATCAACCCTCTAGTCATGAGACTCTGAAGTCCTAACGGCCTCGCCGCTAAACTAGTGTAGGCGGAGAAGTCTACTCCTAACTGTCTAGCAATGTGGGTAACCATCCCACCATATCCAATATTGCCAGCCCTCTCGTTCTTTAGCTTACTCATGGTAGAAGCTAAGAGGGTGGCACAATCAACAGGTCTCCCATGCAGCATCAAATACAACAAAAATAGCTCATCAGTCTTGATCTTCTGAGGAGTCTCCGTCCTAGGGAAGAGACACTCAGAAAGTACTCGGTGGGCAATCTTCAAGGCTAAGTGATAAATCAACTTAGCCTTGGTATCAGCAGGTTGTCAGCGGTCCTCACTAGCATATACCATGGCAATTGTTAGCATGAAATATTGTGATATTTTAGGAACGTTTTCTAAGTATATTTGATCCAAATTGATAGTCATTGATTGAGCATTGATGCATTTGTGAGCTAGTTTGTCTATAATGTCGATATAGAGATCTACACAAGCTTTATGTTGGTTATAGGTGATTGAGAGCTATTTCTGAACGGAATGGAGCAAGGATGGAGTTTGATTGAGCATGTCCATGAATTGTGGACATTCCTAGGAGCTAAAGGAGTGCCAATTCGAAGGATGCACGAGGCTAAGGAAGAATCACGTTCTTGCCCTAAACCACGCTCTAAAATACGGCCGTACTACTTTCCACGTTCAAGTCCACGGCCGTGGAACCATGGCAAGGGAAGCGTGGTTCATTCCAGCAACTTCTACGGCCGTGGAGAAGTTGGTTTAAACCGTGTTGATTTCCACACTCTAAATTACGGCCGTGGAACCCTTCCACGACCGTGATCTTGGCGATCTTTTTCGCCACACTTTAAGCCACGATCTCCTACGCAATTGGGCCGGGCCGATATTTTATCTTACACTATAAAAGGACGGACGATGAGAGATTCCGTCACCTTCGCTTACGTATAGACGTATCTTACGCTTGCGCTTGGAATTGCCCTAATTTCGCATTTGGCGGAGATTGTGTTTGAGAGATTTTTGGCGCATTGCTATTGTGATTTCCGGATTGACGGAAGATCGAAGATTCGGAAGATTGTTCGCAAGGAGATTTCTCTTCTTGCTTAGGTTTGATTTAGAAGACGGATTGACATCCCGTTCTTCCTTCTTATCTAAGATTTGTGATTGTTTGTTTTATTCCGAATCTAGTGACGATTATTGTTCTTGATTGTGATTTTGAGATTGATTTGATAGTTATTGAAGGTTTTCGGAAGTTTTCATCTTTCATTCTTTTAAACCTTGAATTTGATATCAATATGACTATTGTTGGCTAAAAACCCTTAACAATTCTGAGGTGAAGGGTTGATAGTTGTGGCTTAGATGATGATAGATCGATCGTAAACAGATCGGACCCTGGGAGTTAGAGAGAATCGACGACAACCCTAATCCACGGTCTGTTCTTGAGCTTCCACGGCCGTGGAACTCAAGAACTAGCCGTAAATTTGTGTTAAGTTATGAAATTGCTTTTACTTTAATCCCAAGTTAAAGATTTGCTTTAACTTAGTTTAGGCTTGCCTTTTCTAGGTGGTAGTGAAGCCTCAACAACCTCTACCTCGATTGTGAGTGTCACAACCTTAATCGGTTTAGTTAGTCTTGATCCTTGGATTACAAGTTTGTGTATTTGATATTAAGTCTTACCTTTGGAACCTTTCTATATTGAAGCCTCAACAACCTTTATAGAGAGTGTCTTGTAGGTGAGTCATATAAGGTTTTTGGAACTTCACCGTACGATTACCTTACATTAGCATACCTTTGCATACCTCAACTCTGTCCTTATATCATTAGTATGTCTTGAATCGATTGCCACAACTGGATACTTGGATCTTTAGGATTGTTGTTTTCCCAATACTTGAAAGCTTCTTAGATTTACTCGCTTGATAACCTATAATTGAATTTGTTCCCCCCAAATCCCTGTGTTCGATACTCTGGAATTCTTGCTTAACTATATCGATCCGTACACTGCGGGTTCGCTTGCTTGATTCTAGTTTTATAAATTTAAAGCTTATTTGCACGCACGCTAAGTGGTGAACAAGTTTTTGGCGTCGTTGCCGGGGATTCGGTCTAGGCCGAATTCGGTTTTCGGTTGTCAAGCTTGGGAGCTTCTCCCTTGTTATTTGATATCTCTTTGAGTACATGCGTAGGTCTAGGAACACCGGAGACCTCTTGCCTCTTGATCAAGAGCTTGAGAGGACTTTAACGCAAAAACGTAAGGAAAAGAAGATGGCTGAAGGAAACGAACGTGATCTTCAATCGGAGTTAGCGGAGAAAGAAGCTCAACTCCAATGGAATGAGAAGATTCGCCGAGATGAAATGGATCGTCATCAATCTCAAGTTGACGATCTAAAAGATATGATGTTCCAGATGAGGATAGAACTAAGTAACCTTAAGAATAAGGGGAGCAAGAAATCCTCAAGGAGATCCTTAAGGTCGAATAGGGGTCATTCATCCGCTGATGATAGCGAGTCCTCCATGCCACCGCTAGAGGAAATTGATTCCACGATCAATGTGAATCCATTCCATCCACGGGCAGCTGCTAATCGCCGTGTTCCATCTAGGAATGCAAGGATCGAACGTGTGGATGCGGAGCCAAGAACTCTTGGCCAAAGGATGGATCCAATGCAGCAACCACACCGTTTAGGTGTGAACTTTGACGCTGACGATGTACAAGGGTTTAGCTTCAACCCTCAAGTTATTACTCTTGTTCGCCAAAACCAATTTGGCGGGACAAGCGCTGAATCTCCACACCAACACTTGCAAAACTTTGAGTGTATGATGGAGACAATAAGGCCGAAGAACGCGACTACCAATAACTATAAGCTCAAGCCTTTCTTCTTCTCCTTGAAGGGGAAAGCATTGTCTTGGTACCAAGCTCTTCCTAGTGGGAAACTAGACACGTGGGAAGACCTTTCCGCGGAGTTCCTCACTAAGTTCTTTCCGCCATCTAAAACGGCGGAACTTAGAGGTAAGATTAATGCATTTTCCATGAGATCTAACGAAATTTTGTTCCAATCTTGGGAAAGGTTTCAGGATTTGTTATTGGATTGCCCTCATCATGGCATATCCAAGCTTGCATTGCTGGAGATATACTATAAGGGGCTGGATGTGGAGACACAATTCAAGCTCCAATCCCTCTCATGTGGTACATTCATGGACATGAGGGAAGATGACGCTTGGGACTTCATTGAGAAGCAAGCAAGAGTCATAGAGAAGTATTCCCACCGGAAAGTTGAGGGAAATCGTGTGGAGCAAGGAGCAAAGCTCACACATGAAGCTCAAAATCAAATTTTCTCCCTCAACAATGAGATCAAAGAGTTGAAGGAGGCTATCAAGACCAACTTTCCAAAGCAACAAGGAAAGGATGTTGGCTACTTGGGCAACAACAACAATGGTGGTGAGAATACAAACCGCAACAACAATAACCGGAACAACAACCGGAATAATTGGAATGGCAACAACAACAACCGGAACAATAATTGGAACAACAATAGGGGTTCAAACAACAACAATTGGCGCTCCAATCAACAAAACTCCGGTAACCCTTATCCTTCCAATTCGAATTCACTAACTCCACCTCCCTCTTCCTCTACTCCTTTGAAAAACCAGGGGCAAACATCTAATAGAGGAAACACTTCGGGGAAGGAGAAGCCCGATCCCATGTTGGAAACGATTTTGGGAAAGCTTCAAGGTTTGGAGAACCGTATCATTAAGGTTGATGATCAAATTTCTAAGGTTGATAAAGCCCAAAAGGTTTTAGAAAACCAAATGTTCAGCCATGCGGAGGAAGTTCCTAGGAATCAAGGGAAACTTCCAGGAAAGACGGAGGACAACCCTAAGGGAAGGGTGATGGCAATCACAACTAGGAGCGGAGTGACTACCACCGATCCGCAACCTAAATTTGTTGAAGTCCCCGTTGAGAAAGACAAAGAGAAGGGGAAGGAGAAGGAAGATGTCTACGTTCCTCCTCTAGCTTACAAACCTCCCCTACCATTCCCTCAATCTAGAGCGAGAGCACGCTTAGATAAACAATTTGGTAAGTTTATAGATCTCATGAGCAAGCTGCATATTAATATACCTTTCATTGTGCTATTGTAGGTATGCCGGCTTATGGCAACTTCTTAAAGGAGCTCCTCTCTAACAAGAGGAAGCTAGAAGATTTTGGAGAGGTTAAGATGAGTTCGGATTCTTTGGATCTCATCAAGACCATGAAGGAGAAAATGCCCCCAAAGCTAAAGGATCCGGGGTCGTTTTGCATTCCCATAGGAGTGGGAGATGTCACATATGATGCGTTATGTGACTTAGGAGCAAGTGTGAGCATCATACCACTTGCATTATGTAGGAAGATCGGTTTAGGCGACCCTAAACCAGTGAAGATGACGTTATACATGGCGGATCGATCCATCACTCGCCCCGTCGGTATTGTAGAACACGTCCCAGTCAAGCTAGGTAAATTCTTTGTTCCCATTGATTTTGTTGTGCTTGACATTCCTGCAGATAGTCCGGTCCCGATCATACTCGGAAGACCGTTTCTTGCAACTTCCGGCTGCATAGTCGATTGGAAGAATGCTAGACTCGCCTTTGACATAGGAGAGGAGAAGGTAGAGTTCGTTCTTTCTACTCTAGTGAAGGAGCCAATCTTTGATGAGGATATATTCAATATCCAAGATGAAGAGGGGTTGTCTAGAGAGGAGGTAAGTGTTATTCTCTTCAAAGACCCTTTGCAAAAGGTTATTACTATGAGTCTAACGAATGTAGGGGAAGAAGAGGAGTGCAATGAGGCAATTGAAGCCTTAGAAGCATAAGAAGAGGTAGATGAAGAGGAATTTGAGAAGCTCCACGACGAGGCAGAAAACGTGAGAATCCACAGTCATACACTATATTCCACGGCCGTGGATTTCACAACCCAAAGCGTGGCTCACTCCAGAGGGTTACACGGTCGTGGAGGAGGCAGAGCAACCGTAACCACCTTCCACGCTCTAAACCACGTCCGTGGAAGATGTATGGAAACCGTGATTCAGGCCGTGGAAGAAGGTGATCGTGCCACTTCTTCAACTTCTTTTGATTCTTCTCCCACACCTTCTACACCCTTAGACACTTCTAAGGAGGCATCGGATGCTCCTCAAGAGCCATTGGAAGCTCCGAAAGCAATGGAATTGAAACAACTTCCTACACATCTAAGGTACACTTTTCTAAGACCTAACTCTACTTATCCGATTATTGTTAGTTCCGATCTAACCATAGATGAACATAGTAAGCTTATGGTTGTCCTTAGGAAACATAGGAAAGCCTTAGGCTATACTATAGAAGAGTTAGTAGGAATTAAACCCTCCATATGCATGCATAAAATATTAATGGAGGAAGACTTTAGGACTTCAAGACAACCTCAAAGGCGGTTGAATCCGACCATGAAGGAGGTTGTCAAGAAGGAAATTCTTAAACTTCTTGATGCAGGTATCATCTATCCTATCTCCGATAGTAAGTGGGTGAGTCCGGTTCAAGTAGTTCCGAAGAAGGGAGGAATGACGGTCATCACAAAAAAAGAACAACGAACTCATTCATACCCGAACCGTAACGGGATGGCGGATGTGCATAGACTACCGCAAGCTTAACAACGCGACGAGGAAGGATCACTTCCCACTACCCTTCATCGATCAAATGCTTGAAAGGTTAGCGCAACATTCGCACTTTTGCTATCTTGACGGTTATAGTGGTTTCTTTCAAATTCCGATACACCCGGATGATTAGGAAAAGACCACATTCACGTGCCCATGGGGTACGTTCGCTTATAGGAGAATGCCGTTCGGGCTTTGCAACGCCCCAACCACCTTTCAAAGGTGCATGATGGCCATCTTCTCCGAATACATTGAGGAAATCATGGAGGTCTTCATGGATGACTTCTCCGTATACGGTTCCTCTTATGACAATTGCCTTTCTAACCTTGATCTTGTTTTACAAAGGTGTGAAGACACTAACCTAGTTCTTAATTGGGAGAAGTGTCAATTTATGGTAAAGGAAGGAATTGTATTAGGACACCTAATCTCTAGTAGAGGGATAGAGGTGGATAAGGCGAAAATAGAGACTATAGAGAAGCTTCCTCCCCCAACTTCGGTGAAAGGGATAAGAAGTTTCCTAGGACATGCTGGATTTTATAGACGTTTCATTAAAGACTTTTCTAAAATATCAAAACCGCTCACTAATCTATTGATGAAGGATGTAGTTTTTGAGTTTTCACAGGAATGTTTAGATGCGTTCAACACAATTCGGCAAGCTCTAATTTTAGCACCTATTATCCAACCTCCAGATTGGACTCTTCCCTTTGAGGTTATGTGCGACGCTAGTGACGTAGCTATAGGAGCTGTTCTTGGACAACGAAAGGAAAGGAGAACCCATGCCATATACTATGCTAGCAAGACGCTAGATGAAGCGCAGCTCAACTACGCCACTACAGAAAAGGAATTCTTAGCCATTGTTTATGCTATTGACAAGTTTCGTTCTTATCTAGTAGGTGCAAAGGTGATTGTCTACACGGATCATGCTGCGATCCGGTACCTCCTTGCAAAGAAAGATGCGAAGCCAAGGCTACTTAGATGGATTCTTCTCCTACAAGAATTCGATCTAGAGATCCGCGACAAGAAAGGTTCGGAAAATTCTGTTGCGGATCATTTGAGTCGCCTAACACATCTAGAGGACGACCACTTACCTATAGATGACTCCTTCCCGGACGAACACCTACACATTATTGAGGAGTGCATCGATGTGATCTCCAAAGGTAACGAACCATGGTTTGCTGATTTTGTTAACTATTTGGTTTATCAGGAGATACCACCCGGATTATCCTACGCACAAAGAAAGAAGTTCTTTAAGGATGTCCGGGAATGCTTTTGGAATGAACCTCTCCTCTTTAAGAGAGGTCCGGATGGCATCATTCGGCGATGTGTGCCGGAAGATGAGATGCAAAGTGTCATCCGCCATTGTCATTCACTACCTTGTGGAGGACACGCTAGTTCAAACAAGACTAGCGCAAAGCTATTGCAATCTGGATTCTTTTGGCCTACTTTATTTAGAGATGTGCAATCCTTTGTTTCTTGCTGCGATGCTTGTCAAAGAACAGGTAATATCTCTAGGAGGAATGAGATGCCTCTCAATAACATCCAAGAGGTGGAGATTTTCGACGTTTGGGGAGTAGATTTTATGGGACCGTTCCCATCATCTTGTGGAAACCAATACATACTCTTGGCGGTGGATTACGTTTCTAGATGGGTGGAAGCGATTGCCTCTCCCACCATTGATGCCATGGTGGTGGTTAAGTTCTTTAACAAGACCATCTTCCCACAATTTGGGACACCAAGAACTATCATTAGTGATGGAGGTTCTCACTTTATTGCCCGGCGCTTTGAAGCTCTTCTAGCTAAGTATGAGGTTACTCACAAGATCGCCACCCCCTATCATCCACAAACTAGTGGACAAGTTGAGATCTCAAATCGGGAGATCAAAGGAATCCTAGAGAACGGTTTCAAGGAGTAGGAAGGATTGGTCTTTGAAGCTTGATGACGCATTGTGGGCGTACCGGACTGCGTACAAGACTCCCATAGGAACCACACCATACAACCTTGTGTATGGGAAGTCTTGTCACTTACGGGTGGAATTGGAGCACAAGGCGTTTTGGGCTATCAAATGGTTGAATTTCAGCATGAAGGAAGCGGGAGAGAAGCGTCTCTTGAATCTTAATGAACTTGAAGAACTCCGCTTGAATGCCTATGAGAATGCCAAGATTTATAAGGAGAGAGCAAAGCATTGGCATGATAAGCATATCATTCCAAAGGACTTCAAGGAAGGAGATCAAGTTCTCCTCTTCAATTCAAGGCTTCGTCTCTTTCCAGGTAAGTTTAAATCTCGTTGGACCGGACCCTTTCTAATCAAACGCATTTTCCCCCATGGTGCAGTTGAAGTATGGGGTGAAGCGGGCGGAAGCTTTAAGGTGAACGGTCAACGACTCAAGAAGTATACACCGGAACTCCAAGCTGAAGAGTTCGCGCCCACCGCACTCGAATAAGTGCGAGTTTGGTCTAGCTACGGACCTTAAACAAAGCGCTTCTTGGGAGGCAACCCAAGGTATTGCATTTACGTTTTTATTTCCGATTCATAGTTTAGCTTAGTTTAGACGTTTTTGCTTTGTTTTGCCTTCGATTTCTTCCGGTATGTTCGTGTTTTTGGATGAAGGGACAATGGAAAAGGAAAAGGGAGGAATAATTTTGAAGAAAAGTGACGAAACTTGGACTTTGGAGCATTACAGAGAGTTCCACGGCCTAAACCACGGTCGCGACAGCTACAGTGACCGTAATTTCCAAAAGCCTTTGAAAAATCACCAAAACCACGGTTCCGTACATTTCCACGGCCGTGGAACCCCCCCACAGACCGTGGTTTTCAAAAATTTTGCCGGCCACTATATAAACCACGTTCTTCACAAAAACACACCAAAAACCCAATTCCACGACCCTCTTCGCCGATTCCACGCCCTTCACCTCAAATCTCCGTTCGTTAATCGTTTTCAACGATTCTTCGTTCCAAACTGAAGCAAATTCGACCACCAACAAGATCCAAGCAACGAATCGAGCGCCAAATCACCAAGGAACGCAGAATTCGGATTTTAAAATCTGAAACCTAGGTTTTTTTCGCTCTTCTCTATCTTCGTCAATTTGGGTTCGTTTTTGCTAGAAATTATAGGAGAACTGATTGAAATTGGAAGGAATTAGACTAGGGCTGCCTGATTGCTGAGTTTGACTGTTGTTTGCTGAGATTTGTGAAAGAACGAGACGAACCACGGTCTCTATCAATTCCACGGCCGTGGAACACCAAGAACAGACCGTGGTTTTGAACTGTGATGGATTTTGTTAGAAGAGTTTCTGGGAGGATTAAGGAGAAGAAGAATGGGCAGGACAAGAACAAAAAGAGGAAGGGTAACCCCTCTTTCTCTTTATCCTCTAGAGCACCACCATCTTCCTCCCCTTCACCTCCATCATCACCTTCATTTCCCGCACCTCCTAGCCCTAGAGTACCGACCATTCATGAGGATCACCTCGATGCACTCGAGAGGATCCATAAGAGGGCTGTGATAGGACCTAGGTACCTATTGTTGGAGGATCTAGCTCCTCTTAACATCATAGATGACCTTACTTGGCTCTTGGATCGAGCCGGTCTTATCGTCTTCTCGGCTATCCGAGATGACGCTTATTAGGAGATTACGAGAGAGGTTGTGACGTCGTTTGAGCACAGCCATGTGGATATGACCGTTTCTTTCCGTCTTATGGAAAGAAACTATGATTTTACCATCCGAGAGTTTGGAGCCTTCTTTGGGTTCCAAGAGACCTTCAATGGTCGTTTTCCTAGTGGCGTTTACGCCAAAGATTTTTGGGAGGAGGTTGCTATGATTTACGCCAGCGAGGACCGCTGGCAACCAGCTGACACCAAGGCTAAGTTGATGTACCACTTAGCCTTGAAGATAGCTCACCGTGTTCTTTATGAGTGTCTCTTCCCTAGGACGGAGACACCTCAGAAGATCAAGACGGATGAGCTCTTCCTTCTGTACTCTATGCTGTATGGGCGCCCTGCTGACTGCGCCACCCTCTTAGCTGCTACGATGAGCAAGCTTAAGAACAAGAGGGCGGGCAACATCAGATATGGTGGGATAGTCACCCACCTTTCTAGGATATTGGGGGTTGATTTTTCTGCATGCACACGCATACCAGCTGTACCCCTAGGACTCCAGGCCTTCATGACTAGAGGCCTTATCTTCCCTACCCATAGAGGTCCGCCTTACGCAGCTATGCCTTGGGAGAGCAGGACGGGGAGGGGCATTGAGTGGCTCCCGGAGTACTCCATTATGGTTGGACGCCATAATTGGAAGGCTACGTTCGTAGATATGCATGCGAACAGGATTGCAACTCCTCCGTATGTCCCACCACCGCCCGTAGTTGAGGAGGAGGAGATGAGGTATCAGTATGAGGGAGGAGGAGGAGCAGAGCAGGAGTTTGGCACATTTCCGGATCAGCCGGACATTGCTTCTGATGTGCCTAGACGTTCTCCACGTCCAACCAGAGCTTCAGGTTCATCTTCTCGCCGTGCCAGCGTGAGTGAGAGACCCACTTGGATGGAGACGCCTCCTGCATGGTACGGAGTTCCACCTACATGGTCCGCACAGCAGCCACCAGCACCAGCACCGTCAAATGCATCAAGGTGGTACATTCAGGCTCCGGGATGGTATGAGCAGATGCCGGAGTGGGCTACTAGCCTTTCTGACAGAGTGGGAGCATTGGAGATTCGAGCCGATGCTAGAGATGGACGTATGGATGACCTCGATCATATGATAAGAGACGTCTACCGCCAGCAGTTCGGGCGACACTACGACTCTAGCTTCTCTCCATTCCCGCCTCCGCCTCCACCGCAGTGACGATGATGATGACCGATAGCTTTAGCCGCTCCACTGCCATTTTGTGAGTTTCTTTTTCTTTTCTTTCTTTTTCTTTTTTTCTTTTCTTCTTTTCTTTCTTCTATTTGAACATTAGGGACAATGTTTGTTCCAAGTATGGGGTGGGGTGTGACTAAAAGTTTGTAATAACTCTTACTCACTATGATTTCTTCTATCGAGACTATCTTGCATGTTCATTATAGTGTTGCACGTTTCATTATTGCATTGCATGAAAAAGAGTTTGAAAAACCCATAAAAATTGAAAAATTTTGAAAATTTTGTGCTTCTAAGGAATTGAGATGATTTCTATGATAATCGCTACTTGTGAATTGAGTTTGATGACAATTGCATGCTTAAACGAATAGTGAATTGAAAAGGAACTGAATGAGTTGATTATGCCCCTTTTACAAGTTTCATAATGTGATGAATGTTACTTAAATCATGTTGAGGAATTGAAGTTGAAATCACACTATAAGTTCTTATACTTCTTGTTGAGATGATTAAGGCAATTCGATTTTTCTTTCTTCTTTCTTTGATCATTTAGCCCCTCATTGAAATTATGGCCTCCTTTACCTATCCGGGAATTTGGAGGAGTTGATTGATATTGGCATGTTTGATGTGGGAGGGCCTTGAAAGAAATTATTTGCAATCAAAAGAATAGAAAGAAATTTTAGGTTTGGGGAAGTCAATCATGACGATGAGTAACTCGGCACCATTCACATAGCCAAGTGTTTGTGTCTTACCAAAGTCGGATTGAGCGATATTCCTAGCGGATTATGGTATGTGCGCTAAGGGTTTGAGGCATCTCATAAAAATTGAGAAACGCCAATCTCCTAGGCTTCGGTTTTTGTGCACCTCTATCCATAACTCCAAAAGTAAAGTCGAAAAATGAAAAGAAGAGAGCGAAGCTCTAAGTTGAAGGTGTTGCGGAAACCGCAAGAGAAGAAGAGAGTAGTTATCCACTTTCCCGGATTCATGCACCACATTCCTTGAAACTTCCTTCCCTTTCCACGTTCTAGACCTTTTTCTTTGAAAGTCCTTAAGATCAAAAGAATGTTATATGACTTGGTGATCTAAATTGAAGTTTCTTATGATTGATTTTGATAATATTTGAAGGTTATGATGTTTGCAAGGAAGTTTGATTGATTCATGATTTTTCTTTACTCTTTACTCTTTGATTAAGTGTATGAAAGTCTTATAAACGATTGAAGAAAGATTTGAGAATGATCTATTGATTAGAAGGTACATTCATCAAAAAGAAGTATTGCTTTGAGAAGGTACACATATTTCATCCTAACTTTTGTTTTAAAGCTTTTGAAAGACCTTGCTTAGGGACAAGCAAGTGGCAAGTATGGGGTTATTTGTTAGCATGAAATATTGTGATATTTTAGGCACGTTTTCTAAGTATATTTGATCCAAATTGATAGTCATTGATTGAGCATTGATGCATTTGTGAGCTAGTTTGTCTATAGTGTCGATATAGAGATCTACACAAGCTTTATGTTGGTTATAGGTGATTGAGAGCTATTTCCGAACGGAATGGAGCAAGGATGGAGTTTGATTGAGCATGTCCATGAATTGTGGACATTCCTAGGAGCTAAAGGAGTGCCAATTCAAAGGATGCACGAGGCTAAGGAAGAATCACGTTCTTGCCCTAAACCACGCTCTAAAATACGGCCGTACTACTTTCCACGTTCAAGTCCACGGCCGTGGAACCATGGCAAGGGAAGCGTGGTTCATTCCAGCAACTTCTACGGCCGTGGAGAAGTTGGTTTAAACCGTGTTGATTTCCACGCTCTAAATTACGGCCGTGGAACCCTTCCACGACCGTGATCTTGGCGATCTTTTTCGCCACACTTTAAGCCACGATCTCCTACGCAATTGGGCCGGGCCGATATTTTATCTTACACTATAAAAGGACGGACGAAGAGAGATTCCGTCACCTTCGCTTACCTATAGACGTATCTTACGCTTGCGCTTAGAATTGCCCTAAAATTGCATTTGGCGGAGATTGTGTTTGAGAGATTTTTGGCGCATTGCTATTGTGATTTCCGGATTGACGGAAGATCGAAGATTCGGAAGATTGTTCGCAAGGAGATTTCTCTTCTTGCTTAGGTTTGATTTAGAAGACGGATTGACATCCCGTTCTTCCTTCTTATCTAAGATTTGTGATTGTTTGTTTTATTCCGAATCTAGTGATGATTATTGTTCTTGATTGTGATTTTGAGATTGATTTGATAGTTATTGAAGGTTTTCGAAAGTTTTCATCTTTCATTCTTTTAAACCTTGAATTTGATATCAATATGACTATTGTTGGCTAAAAACCCTTAACAATTCTAAGGTGAAGGGTTGATAGTTGTGGCTTAGATGATGATAGATCGATCGTAAACAGATCGGACCCTGGGAGTTAGAGAGAATCGACGACAACCCTAATCCACGGTCTGTTCTTGAGCTTCCACGGCCGTGGAACTCAAGAACTAGCCGTAAATTTGTGTTAAGTTACGAAATTGCTTTTACTTTAATCCCAAGTTAAAGATTTGCTTTAACTTAGTTTAGGCTTGCCTTTTCTAGGTGGTAGTGAAGCCTCAACAACCTCTACATCGATTGTGAGTGTCACAACCTTAATCGGTTTAGTTAGTCTTGATCCTTGGATTACAAGTTTGGGTATTTGATATTAAGTCTTACCTTTGGAACCTTTCTATATTGAAGCCTCAACAACCTTTATAGAGAGTGTCTTGTAGGTGAGTCATATAAGGTTTTTGGAACTTCACCGTACGATTACCTTACATTAGCATACCTTTGCATACCTCAACTCTGTCCTTATATCATTAGTATGTCTTGAATCGATTGCCACAGCTGGATACTTGGATCTTTAGGATTGTTGTTTTCCCAATACTTGAAAGCTTCTTACATTTACTCGCTTGATAACCTATAATTGAATTTGTTCCCCCCAAATCCCTGTGTTCGATACTCTGGAATTCTTGCTTAACTATATCGATCCGTACACTGCGGGTTCGCTTGCTTGATTCTAGTTTTATAAATTTAAAGCTTATTTGCACGCACGCTAAGTGGTGAACAAGTTTTTGGCGTCGTTGCCGGGGATTCGGTCTAGGCCGAATTCGGTTTTCGGTTGTCAAGCTTGGGAGCTTCTCCCTTGTTATTTGATATCTCTTTGAGTGCATGCGTAGGTCTAGGAACACCGGAGACCTCTTGCCTCTTGATCAAGAGCTTGAGAGGACTTTAAGGCAAAAACGTAAGGAAAAGAAGATGGCTGAAGGAAACGAACGTGATCTTCAATCGGAGTTAGCGGAGAAAGAAGCTCAACTCCAATGGAATGAGAAGATTCACCGAGATGAAATGGATCGTCATCAATCTCAAGTTGACGATCTAAAAGATATGATGTTCCAGATGAGGATAGAACTAAGTAACCTTAAGAATAAGGGGAGCAAGAAATCCTCAAGGAGATCCTTAAGGTCGAATAGGGGTCATTCATCCGCTGATGATAG
This sequence comes from Fagopyrum homotropicum, assembly GCA_033239125.1. Taxonomy (NCBI): domain Eukaryota; kingdom Viridiplantae; phylum Streptophyta; class Magnoliopsida; order Caryophyllales; family Polygonaceae; genus Fagopyrum; species Fagopyrum homotropicum. The sequence goes on along the minus strand of BSWB01000008.1, from coordinate 56,603,520 downwards.
CGAGTCCTCCATGCCACCGCTAGAGGAAATTGATCCCACGATCAATGTGAATCCATTCCATCCACGGGCAGCTGCTAATCGCCGTGTTCCACCTAGGAATGCAAGGATCGAACGTGTGGATGCGGAGCCAAGAACTCTTGGCAAAAGGATGGATCCAACGCAGCAACCACACCGTTTAGGTGTGAACTTTGACGCTGACGATGTACAAGGGTTTAGCTTCAACCCTCAAGTTATTACTCTTGTTCGCCAAAACCAATTTGGCGGGACAAGCGCTGAATCTCCACACCAACACTTGCAAAACTTTGAGTGTATGATGGAGACAATGAGGCCGAAGAACGCGACTACCAACAACTATAAGCTCAAGCCTTTCTTCTTCTCCTTGAAGGGGAAAGCATTGTCTTGGTACCAAGCTCTTCCTAGTGGGAAACTAGACACGTGGGAAGACCTTAATCGGTTTAGTTAGTCTTGATCCTTGGATTACAAGTTTGGGTATTTGATATTAAGTCTTACCTTTGGAACCTTTCTATATTGAAGCCTCAACAACCTTTATAGAGAGTGTCTTGTAGGTGAGTCATATAAGGTTTTTGGAACTTCACCGTACGATTACCTTACATTAGCATACCTTTGCATACCTCAACTCTGTCCTTATATCATTAGTATGTCTTGAATCGATTGCCACAGCTGGATACTTGGATCTTTAGGATTGTTGTTTTCCCAATACTTGAAAGCTTCTTACATTTACTCGCTTGATAACCTATAATTGAATTTGTTCCCCCCAAATCCCTGTGTTCGATACTCTGGAATTCTTGCTTAACTATATCGATCCGTACACTGCGGGTTCGCTTGCTTGATTCTAGTTTTATAAATTTAAAGCTTATTTGCACGCACGCTAAGTGGTGAACAAGTTTTTGGCGTCGTTGCCGGGGATTCGGTCTAGGCCGAATTCGGTTTTCGGTTGTCAAGCTTGGGAGCTTCTCCCTTGTTATTTGATATCTCTTTGAGTGCATGCGTAGGTCTAGGAACACCGGAGACCTCTTGCCTCTTGATCAAGAGCTTGAGAGGACTTTAAGGCAAAAACGTAAGGAAAAGAAGATGGCTGAAGGAAACGAACGTGATCTTCAATCGGAGTTAGCGGAGAAAGAAGCTCAACTCCAATGGAATGAGAAGATTCGCCGAGATGAAATGGATCGTCATCAATCTCAAGTTGACGATCTAAAAGATATGATGTTCCAGATGAGGATAGAACTAAGTAACCTTAAGAATAAGGGGAGCAAGAAATCCTCAAGGAGATCCTTAAGGTCGAATAGGGGTCATTCATCCGCTGATGATAGCGAGTCCTCCATGCCACCGCTAGAGGAAATTGATCCCACGATCAATGTGAATCCATTCCATCCACGGGCAGCTGCTAATCGCCGTGTTCCACCTAGGAATGCAAGGATCGAACGTGTGGATGCGGAGCCAAGAACTCTTGGCAAAAGGATGGATCCAACGCAGCAACCACACCGTTTAGGTGTGAACTTTGACGCTGACGATGTACAAGGGTTTAGCTTCAACCCTCAAGTTATTACTCTTGTTCGCCAAAACCAATTTGGCGGGACAAGCGCTGAATCTCCACACCAACACTTGCAAAACTTTGAGTGTATGATGGAGACAATGAGGCCGAAGAACGCGACTACCAACAACTATAAGCTCAAGCCTTTCTTCTTCTCCTTGAAGGGGAAAGCATTGTCTTGGTACCAAGCTCTTCCTAGTGGGAAACTAGACACGTGGGAAGACCTTAATCGGTTTAGTTAGTCTTGATCCTTGGATTACAAGTTTGGGTATTTGATATTAAGTCTTACCTTTGGAACCTTTCTATATTGAAGCCTCAACAACCTTTATAGAGAGTGTCTTGTAGGTGAGTCATATAAGGTTTTTGGAACTTCACCGTACGATTACCTTACATTAGCATACCTTTGCATACCTCAACTCTGTCCTTATATCATTAGTATGTCTTGAATCGATTGCCACAGCTGGATACTTGGATCTTTAGGATTGTTGTTTTCCCAATACTTGAAAGCTTCTTACATTTACTCGCTTGATAACCTATAATTGAATTTGTTCCCCCCAAATCCCTGTGTTCGATACTCTGGAATTCTTGCTTAACTATATCGATCCGTACACTGCGGGTTCGCTTGCTTGATTCTAGTTTTATAAATTTAAAGCTTATTTGCACGCACGCTAAGTGGTGAACAAGTTTTTGGCGTCGTTGCCGGGGATTCGGTCTAGGCCGAATTCGGTTTTCGGTTGTCAAGCTTGGGAGCTTCTCCCTTGTTATTTGATATCTCTTTGAGTGCATGCGTAGGTCTAGGAACACCGGAGACCTCTTGCCTCTTGATCAAGAGCTTGAGAGGACTTTAAGGCAAAAACGTAAGGAAAAGAAGATGGCTGAAGGAAACGAACGTGATCTTCAATCGGAGTTAGCGGAGAAAGAAGCTCAACTCCAATGGAATGAGAAGATTCGCCGAGATGAAATGGATCGTCATCAATCTCAAGTTGACGATCTAAAAGATATGATGTTCCAGATGAGGATAGAACTAAGTAACCTTAAGAATAAGGGGAGCAAGAAATCCTCAAGGAGATCCTTAAGGTCGAATAGGGGTCATTCATCCGCTGATGATAGCGAGTCCTCCATGCCACCGCTAGAGGAAATTGATCCCACGATCAATGTGAATCCATTCCATCCACGGGCAGCTGCTAATCGCCGTGTTCCACCTAGGAATGCAAGGATCGAACGTGTGGATGCGGAGCCAAGAACTCTTGGCAAAAGGATGGATCCAACGCAGCAACCACACCGTTTAGGTGTGAACTTTGACGCTGACGATGTACAAGGGTTTAGCTTCAACCCTCAAGTTATTACTCTTGTTCGCCAAAACCAATTTGGCGGGACAAGCGCTGAATCTCCACACCAACACTTGCAAAACTTTGAGTGTATGATGGAGACAATGAGGCCGAAGAACGCGACTACCAACAACTATAAGCTCAAGCCTTTCTTCTTCTCCTTGAAGGGGAAAGCATTGTCTTGGTACCAAGCTCTTCCTAGTGGGAAACTAGACACGTGGGAAGACCTTAATCGGTTTAGTTAGTCTTGATCCTTGGATTACAAGTTTGGGTATTTGATATTAAGTCTTACCTTTGGAACCTTTCTATATTGAAGCCTCAACAACCTTTATAGAGAGTGTCTTGTAGGTGAGTCATATAAGGTTTTTGGAACTTCACCGTACGATTACCTTACATTAGCATACCTTTGCATACCTCAACTCTGTCCTTATATCATTAGTATGTCTTGAATCGATTGCCACAGCTGGATACTTGGATCTTTAGGATTGTTGTTTTCCCAATACTTGAAAGCTTCTTACATTTACTCGCTTGATAACCTATAATTGAATTTGTTCCCCCCAAATCCCTGTGTTCGATACTCTGGAATTCTTGCTTAACTATATCGATCCGTACACTGCGGGTTCGCTTGCTTGATTCTAGTTTTATAAATTTAAAGCTTATTTGCATGCACGCTAAGTGGCGAATAGCAATGTCCTCCCAAAAACTTTGGCGTACACGCCACTAGGAAATCGACCATTGAAGGTCTCATGGAACCCAAAGAAGGCTCCAAACTCTCGGATCGAAAACTCATAGTTCCTCTCCATCAACCGGAAAGAAATTGTCCTATCCACATGGCTATGCTCAAATGAGATCACAAACTCTCTAGTGATCTCCTCATAAGCGTCTTCCCGAATAGCGGAGAAGACGATCAACCCAGCTCTATCTAGTAACCAGGTAAGGTCACCTACCATATTTAGTGGCTCTAACTCCTCAAGCAGCAAATATCGAGGTCCTATGACCGGTCTCTTCAAAATTCTCTCTAAAGCATCTAGATAATCATCATGAATTTATGGAATTCGAGGGGGTCGGGGTGATGGTGGTGATGGTGGTTCACTAGGGGGTGTCTGGGAGGAGGAGGAAGCATTACCTTTCCCCTTCTTGCTCCTATTAGACATTCTCCTAACAAAGTCCATATTCTGTTCAAAACCACGGTCTGTTCTTGAATTTCCACGGCCGTGGAATGCCCAGGAACCGTGGTTCGGTTCGTAATTTCTCAAAAATCACTCAATCAACACCAAAATCAACAGACAGCAGCCCTAGACTAATTCCAATCCAATTCCAATCAGTTCTCCTAATAATTCTTGCAAAAACTAAATCGAATCGACAAGGTGAAAGATGAGAAGAAAAACCTAGGTTTTGGATTTTAAAATCGAAATTCCGTCTTCTCCGGCGATTGTTCACTCGAATCGTTGCTTGGATCTTGTAGATGGTTGAATTTGCTCCAATTTGGGTTAAAGAATCGTTCGAAACGATTAACGAACGGAAATTTGAGAGAGGGGGTTTAAGCCGGCGATTTTGGACGTGGAATTGGGTGTTTTGGGGTGTTTTGTGAAGGAACGTGGTTTATATAGTGGCCGTAAATTTTTTTCGAAAATTACGGTCACTCGGGGGTTTCCACGGCCGTGGAAATGTACGGAACCGTGGTTTTGGTGATTTTTCTCATGCTTTTGCAAATTACGGTCACTATAGCTGCCACGGCCGTGGTTTTGGCCGTGGAACTCTCTGTAATGTGCCAAAGTCCAAGTATCGTCAACTTTCTTCTAACTTTTCCTTCTCTTTTCCTCCTCCACTGATCCTACATCCAAAAACACGAACATACCGGAAGGTATCGAAGGCAAAACAAACAAAAACGTCTAAACTATTCTAATCTAGGAATCAAAAAACAAAAACGTAAGTGCAATACCTTGGGTTGTCTCCCAAGAAGCGCTTGTTTAAGGTCCGTAGCTAGACCATATTCGCACTTATTCGAGTGCGGTGGGCGCGAACTCTTCAGCTTGGAGTTCCGGCGAATGCTTCTTGAGTTGTTGACCGTTCACCTTAAAGCTTCCGCCCTTTTCACCCCATACTTCAACTGCACCATGGGGAAAAACACGTTTGATTAGATAAGGTCTAGTCCAATGAGATTTAAGCTTACCTGGAAAGAGACGAAGGCTTGAATTGAAGAGGAGAACTTGATCAACTTCTTTGAGGTCCTTTGGGATGATATGCTTATCATGCCAATGCTTCACTCTTTCTTTATAGATCTTGGCGTTTTCGTAGGCGTTCAAGCGAATTTCTTCAAGCTCGTTGAGGTCCAAGAGACGCTTCTCTCCCGCTTCCTTCATGCTGAAGTTCAACCACTTTATTTCCCAATACGCCTTATGCTCCAATTCTACCGGCAACTGACAAGACTTCCCTTACACAAGGTTGTATGGCGTCGTACCTATGGGAGTCTTATACGCAGTCCGGTATGCCCATAATGCGTCATCTAGCTTCAAAGACCAATCCTTCCTTGTCCTTGAAACTGTCTTCTCTAGGATCCCTTTAATCTCCCGGTTCGAGATCTCCACTTGTCCACTAGTTTGTGGATGATAAGGGGTGGCGTTCTTGTGAATCACCCCATACTTAGCGAATAGAGCTTCGAATCGTCGGGCAATAAAGTGAGAGCCTTCATCACTAATGATAGTCCGTGGTGTCCCAAATCGTGGGAAAATGGTCTTGTTAAAGAACTTAACCACAACCATAGCATCATTAGTGGGAGAGGCAATTGCTTCAACCCACCTCGAAACATAATCTACGGCTAAAAGTATGTATTGCTTTCCACAAGATGATGGGAAAGTTCCCATGAAGTCTACTCCCCAAACGTCAAAGATCTCCACCTCTTGAATATTGTTAAGAGGCATCTCGTTTTTCCTAGATATGTTCCCTGTTCTTTGGCAAGCATCACAGCAAGAAACAAAGGTTTGCACATCTTTAAATAAAGTAGGCCAAAAGAATCCAGATTGCAATACCTTAGCGCTAGTCTTGTTCGAACAAGCGTGTCCTCCACAAGGTAGTGAATGACAATGACGGATGACACTTTGCATCTCATCTTCCGGCACACATCGTCAAATGATGCCGTCAGGACCTCTCTTAAAGAGGAGAAGTTCATTCCAAAAGTATTTCCGAACATCCTTAAAGAACTTCTTTCTTTGTGCGTAGGATAATCCGGGTGGTAATTCCTGGCAAACCAAATAGTTAACAAAATCAGCAAACCATGGTTCGTTACCTTTGGTGATCACGTCGATGCACTCCTCTATGATATGTAAATGCTCGTCCGGAAAGGAGTCATCTATAGGTAGATTGTCGTCCTCTAGATGTGGTAGACGACTCAAATGATCCGCGACATAATTTTTCGAACCCTTCTTGTCACGGATCTCTAGATTGAATTCTTGTAGGAGAAGAATCCATCTAATTAGCCTTGGTTTCGCATCTTTCTTTGCAAGCAAATACCGGATCGCAGCATGATCCGTGTACACAATCACCTTAGCACCTACAAGATAAGAGCGAAACTTTTCAAATGCATATACAATTGCTAAAAATTCCTTCTCGGTAGTGGGGTAGTTGAGCTGCGCTTCATCTAGCGTCTTGCTAGCGTAGTAGATAGCATGGGTTCGTCCTTCCTTTCTTTGCCCAAGCACAGCTCCTATAGCTATGTCACTTGCGTCACAACTAACCTCAAATGGAAGATTCCAATCCGGAGGTTGAATAATCGGGGCTGAGATTAGAGCTTCCCGAATCATATTATACGCATCTAAACATTCTTGCGAGAAATCAAAAACTGCATCCTTCATCAATAGATTAGTAAGCGGTTTTGATATCTTAGAGAAATCCTATATAAAACGTCTATAAAATCCAGCATGTCCTAGAAAACTTCTTATCCCTTTCACCGAAGTTGGGGGAGGAAGCTTTTCTATAGTCTCTATCTTAGCCTTATCCACTTCAATCCCTCTACTAGAGATTAAGTATCCTAATACAATGCCTTCTTTCACCATAATTTGACACTTCTCCCAATTAAGAACTAGGTTAGTGTCTTCACACCTTTGTAGCACAAGAGCAAGGTTAGAAAGACAGTTATCGAAAGAGGATCCATAAACAGAAAAATCATCCATAAAAACCTCCATGATCTCCTCTATGTACTCCGAGAAGATAGCCATCATGCACCTTTGAAAGGTGGATGGGGCGTTGCAAAGCCCAAACGGCATTCTCCTATAAGCGAACCTTCCCCACGGACAAGTGAATGTGGTCTTCTCTTGATCGTCCGGATGTATCGGGATTTGAAAGAAACCACTATAACCGTCAAGATAGAAAAAGTGTGAGTGTTGTGCTAACCTCTCAAGCATTTGGTCGATGAAGGGTAGTGGGAAGTGATCCTTCCTCGTCGCGTTGTTTAGCTTGCGGTAGTCTATGCACATCCTCCATCCTGTAACGGTTCGCGTAGGAATGAGTTCATTATTCTTGTTAGTAGTGACTGTCATCCCTCCTTTCTTTGGAACTACCTGTATGGGACTCACCCATTTGCTATCGGAGATAGGATAGATGATACCTGCATCAAGTAGTTTAAGAATCTCTTTCTTGACAATCTCCTTCATGGTCGGATTTTACCGCCTTTGAGGTTGTCGTGAATTTCTAAAGTCTTCTTCCATTAGGATCTTATGCATACATAGTGAAGGTTTGATTCCTACTAGATCCTCTATAGTATACCCTAAGGCTTTCCTATGTTTCTTAAGAACAATCATAAGCCTACTATGTTCATCTATACTCAAATCGGAACTAACAATTACCGGAAAGGTAGAATTAGGTCCTAGAAATGTGTACCTTAGATGTGTAGGAAGTGGCTTCAAGTCCATCACTATAGGAGTCTCTAATGTCTCATGAGGAGTATCCAATGCTTCCTTAGAAGTGTCTAAGGATGTAGAAGATATTGGAGAAGAATCAAAAGAAGTGGCGGAGAAAATACAACCTCCTTCAGTTCACTCAAAATTACGGCTCCCCTGTTTCCTCCACGGCCGTGGTTTTGGGCGTGGAAATCAATTACGGTGCCTCTGTTTGTTCCACGGCCGTGGTTTTGGCCGTGTAACTTACTGGAGTCCTCTGAATAGCTAATTACGGTCATGTTGGTAGATTCCACGGCCATGGAATAGCACGACTGGCCGTGATTTCTTACGTTTTCTGACCCATCGTAGAGTTTCTCAAATTCTTCTTCATACACTTCTTTTTGCTTCTCTAAAGCTTGAATTTCCTCATTGCATTCCTCTTCTTCCCCTATATCCATAATGCTCATAGAGATAACCTTTTGCAAGGGATCTTTGAAGAGAATCGAACTTACCTCCTCTCTAGATAGCTCTTCGTCATGGATGTTGAATATGTCTTCATCGAAAGTTGGTTCCTTCACCAAAGTGGAGAGAACGAACTCTACCTTTTCTTCTCCTATGTCGAAGGCGAGTCTAGCATTCTTGCAATCAACTATACAACCGGATGTTGTAAGAAACGGTCTTCCGAGTATGATCGGGACCGGACTATCTGCAGGAATGTCAAGCACAACAAAATCTATAGGAACATAGAACTTACCAAGCTTGACCGGGACGTCTTCAACTATACACACGGGACAAGTTATGGATCGATCCGCCATGTATAACGTCATCTTCACCGGTTTAGGTTCGCCTAAACCGATCTTCCTGCATAAGGCAAGCGGAATGATACTCACGCTTGCTCCTAAATCACATAATGCATCATATGTGACATCTCCCACTCCTATGGGAATACACAATGACCCCGGATCCTTCAGCTTTGGGGGCATCTTTTCCTTCATTGTCTTGATGAAATCCGATGAATCCGAACTCATCTTAACCTCTCCAAAATCCTCTAATTTCCTTTTGTTAGAGAGGATCTCCTTTAAGAACTTTCCATAAGTTGGCATACCTACAATTGCATCATTGAAAGGTATATTAATATGCAGTTTGCTCATGAGTTCAATAAACTTACCGAATTGCTTGTCTAGACGCGCTCTTCCTCTAGATTGCGGGAATGGTAGGGGAGGTTTGAAAGCTAGAGGAGGAACGTAGATGTCTTCCTTCTCCTTCCCCTTCTCTTTCTCCTTCTCGACAGGAACTTCTACAAACTTAGGCTGTGGGTCGGTGGTTGTTGCTCCGCTCCTAGTTGTGATAGTCATCACCCTTCCTTTTGGGTTATCCTCCGTCTTTCCTAGAAGTTTTCCTTGATTCCTAGGAACTTCCTCAGCATGACTAAACATTTGGTTTTCTAAAACCTTTTGGGCTTTATCAACCTTAGTGATGTGATCATCGACCTTAATGATGTGACTCTCCAATCCTTGAAGCTTTCCCAAAGTTGTTTCCAATATGGGATCGGGCTTCTCTTTCCCCGAAGTGCTTCCGCTATTAGATGCTTGTTCTTGACTTTTCAAAGGAATGGAAGAAGAAGAAGGTGGAGTTAGTGAATTTCCTGAATTGGGATAAGAATTACCGGAATTGTGTTGTTGGTTGGACCGCCAATTGTTGTTGTTTGAACCCCTATTGTTGTTCCAACTGTTATTCCGGTTGTTGTTGTTGTTCCAATTATTCCGGTTGTTGTTCCGGTTGTTGCGGTTTGTATTCTCATTCCCATTGTGGTTATTGTTGTTTCCCAAATAACCCACATCTTCCCCCTTTTGCTTTGGAAAGTTGGTTTTAATAGCTTCCTTCAACTCTTTAATCTTGGTATTGAGAGAAAAGATTTGAGTTTGAGCAGCTTGTGATAACTTTGCTCCTTGCTCCACATGATTTGCTTCTACTTTCCGGTGAGAATACTTCTCAATGACTCGGGTTTGCTTCTCAATGAAGTCCCAAGTGTCATCTTCCCTCATGTCCAAGAATGTGCCACATGAAAGGGATTGGAGCTTGAATTATGTTTCCACATCCAACACCTTATAGTATATCTCCAATAAACCCAGTTTGGAAATGCCATGGTGTGGGCAATCCAATAGTAAGTCCTAAAATCTTTCCTAAGATTGAAACAAACTTTCGTTAGATCTCATAGAAAATGCATTAATCTTACCTCTCAACTCCTCCGTCTTGGATGGCGGAAAGAATTTGGTGAGGAATTCCGAAGAGAGATTCTCCATGTGTTAAGTCTTCCATTTGGAAGAGCTTGATACCAAGATAAAGCTTTCCCTTTCAAAGAGAAGAAGAATGGCTTGATCTTGTAGTTGTTAGTGGTTACATTCTTTGGCTTCATTGTCTCCATCATGATCTCGAAATTTTATAAATGTTGATGTGGAGATTCAACACTCGTTCCTCCAAACTGATTTTGGCGAACGATGGTAATAACTTGTGGGTTGAAGCTAAACCCTTGCATGTCATTAGCATCAAAGTTCACACCTAAACGGCGTGGTTGTTGAATTGGATCCATCCTTTGGCCAAGAGTTCTTGGCTCCCCATCTACACGAGCAACTCTCGCATCCCCAGCTGGAACACGATAGTTAGCAGCCGGTCTTTGTCTTGGATTAAATTGATTCATGTTGACCGTCGGGTTAAGGTCTTCAAGGGATGGCATGGAGGAGTCACTATCCTCATCGGATGAGTTGGCTCTAACCGATCTTGTCAGTTTCCTCCTCTCCTTCCTCTTGAGGTCGCTTAATTCCAGCCTCATTTGAAACACCATATCCGATAGCTCATCAATTTTCGATTGATGACGGTCCGATTCTTCCTTGCGAGTCTCCTCGCTCCATCTAAGTTGAGCTTCGGATTCCGCTAACTTTGTTTGATAATCATGCTCCTTTTCTTCAGCCATCTTTCTTTCTTTGAGCTTCTTCCTCAAAGTCTTCTCAAGTTCTTGATCAAGAGGTAAGAGGTCCTTGTTGTTCCTAGACCTGCGCATAAACCTAAAATAACGTGCAAATATCACTCACAAAAGATATCAAATAACAAGAGCTAAGCTCCCAAGCTTGACAACCGGTAACCGAATTCGGCCTAGACCAATTCCCCGGCAATGGCGCCAAAAACTTGTTCGCCACTTAGCATGCGTGCAAATAAGTCTTAAATTTATAAAACTATAAATCAAGCAAGCGAACCCGCAGTGTACGGATCGACGTAGTAAAGCAAGAATTCCAGAGTATCGAACACAGGGATTTGGGGGGTTAAATCCAGTTATAAATCGTCAAGCAAGTAAAAGGGAGAAAGCTTTGCAAATATATTAGGAAAACAACAACCCTAAAGATTCAGGTGTCTAATTGTGGCAATCGATTCAAGATATACTAAAGAATTAAGGACAGAGTTAAGAGTTGCAAAGGTATACTAAGGTAAAGCAATGTACGGTGAAGTTCCAAGGCTTTATATGACTTATCTAAAGATACTTTCTATAAAGGGTGTTGAGGCTTCAGTATAGAAAGGATATAAAGGCAAGAATTAATATCAAATACCCAAACTTGTAACCCAAGGATCAAGACTAACTAAACCGATTAAGGTTGTGACACTCGAAATCGAAGTAGAGGTTGTTGAGGCTTCACTACTACTTAAAAAAGGCAAGCCAAGACTAAGTTAAAGCTAATCTTTAACTTTGGATCAAAGTAAAAGCAAGATTCGTAAACTGACATAAATTACGGGCAGATCTTGAGTTCCACGGCCGTGGAACCTCAAGAACAGACCGTGGTTCGGGGGCGTCGGCGAAATCTCTCTAACTCTCTGGGTCCAATCTATTTACGATCGATCTATCATCATCTAAGACACAACTATCAACCCTTCACCTTAGAATTGCTAAAGGTTTTTAGCCAACAACAGTTATTATGATATCAAATTCAAGATTAAGAAGAATGAAAGATGAAAACCTTCGAAAACCTTCAATAAACTTCAAATCAATCTCAAATCCACAAACAAGGGTAATAATGTAACAGATTTGGAATAACACAAACCAATAACAATCCTTGATAAGAACGAAGAGCGGGATGTCAATCCTTCTTCTAATCAAACCTAGGAATAAAAGCACAACTTCCAAATCTTCAAGCCTTCGTAAATCTCTGTTGCAAAAATGCAATTCTCCGCACGTCCAATGAAACCCTAGGAACATGTAAATGAGCGTAAGCGAAGGTCCGAATTCTCCCTCCTTCAGTCCTTTTATAAGGAAGGATAGAATAACCGTCCGGCTCATATGCGTAAACAATGTGTCCATATTTTATTCGTCAAAAGATTGCCTAAATCACGGTTTCATGGAGTTCCACGGCCGTGGTTTAGAGTGTGGAAGTGGATTACGGTTCTTCACAACTTCCACGGCCGTACTTTATACCGTGTAACTCTCTGGAATGCTCCACGTTCATGTTGCCAAGATCCACGGCCGTGGTTTTGGGCGTGGACTTCTCTACGGCCGTATTTTAGAGCGTGGAAGCGTAGATTGTTCGTAGTTTCCTTTGTTTCGTGCCATTCCCCATCCTAGCATCAATCCTTGGCTTCTTTGATGTGTCCCCAATCCTTGGATGTGCTCAATTCATCTCCATCCTCTCTCAATTGGTTCGGTTTTAGCCCTTATTCGCCTACAATCAACACAAAGTTTTTGTAGACCTCTATATCGACAATATAGACAAACTAGCTAACAATTGTTTCAATGCCTTATCAATGAACACTATAATGGATGAAAAACATCTAGAAAACGTGCCTAAAATATCACAATATTTCATGCTAACACTTCCACCGTTGGAGAATGATAGAGATGGCGTCCCGATTGATGACTCATTCCGGGATGAGTAATTGCAAGTAATAGAGGAGTGCTTACTTCAAGTGTCTAGAGGGAGTGAGCCATGGTATGCGGACATAGTGAATTATCTTGTGTGTGAAGAGGTTCCACCCTGTTTGTCATATGCCCAAAGGAAAAAGTTTTTCAAAGATGTCAGGCATTATTATTGGAGTGAGCCTCTCTTGTTCAAGAGAGGATCGGATGGAGTCTTTAGGAGGTGCATTCCGTAGGACGAGATGGAGAGTGTGATCTGTCATTGCCACTCCTTGCCATGTGGAGGCCACGCTAGCTCACACAAAACATGTGCAAAGGTATTGCAATCTAGTTTTTATTGGCCTAACTTGTTTAAGGATGTGAAGAATTTTGTAGTAGCTTGTGACGCTTGTCAAAGGACGGGAAACATATCAAGAAGGAACGAGATGCCGGTGAGAAGAGGTTGCTAGACATGAATGCTCTTGAGGAGATCCGGTTAGATGCTTATGAAAATGCCCAGATTTACAAAGAAAGGACCAAGCGTTGGCATGACAAACGTCTCATCCCAAAGGAATTGAGTCAAGGTGACTTAGTATTTCTCTTCAATTCAAGGTTGCAGCTCTTTCCCGGAAGCTCAAGTCAAGATGGACGGGTCCTTATGGAGTGAGGAAGGTCTTCCCCCTGGAGCGGTTGAGATAGGTGGGGAGCATTGTGGAAACTTTAAGGTGAATGGGCACCGTTTGAAGAAGTAAATCCCGGAAGCTCCGGTAGATATGATTGCCCCACTTCACCTTAAGTGAAACGCTCCCGGATTTGGTCAAGCTAATGACATTAAAGAAGCGCTTAATGGGAGGCAACCCATTGGTATCTTTCCCTTTTTGGTTTTTATTTGTTTTCGTTTTCGCCTTTTGCTTTTGTTTTTGTTTTGGTGTGTTTTGTGTTTTGTTTTTTGTGTTTGTGTACTAGAGTCTTACAAGGCATGATGATGGTGATGATCCCGCATCAAACGAGGGTTGAGCGGACGTGGGACTTGGACGGCTTGCGGTGCTTAGCGCGGGTCCCGACGCCATAATGAACATCAAGAGCTCTCTACCACCTTTGATTGATCATCCACATGTAATAGCTAGGATTTCCGAATTCGAATTAATGTTGATTAACTTAATCAGTGATAGTAATTGACATATAACTCGCGAAGATTGCGTAAGTGTTGAGTATAAGTCCCACCGTTATGTTCCTGGCGTAAATTTGCGCTTATGGTGAAATTTTCACTTTTCCCCGGGTAATTATTTTTACACCCCGGTATTATTTGGAGCATTTAGGAGTTCCAATTAATAAAAATGCAGTTGAGAGAAATGATCAGGATATCGGACATGTCCTAGATATGAAATAACATGGAAAGGAAAAACGGTCAAAAGAGTCTCTATTTCGTTTCTTAACGGCTAAGAAAGACGGCTTAGGAATACACGTTTTCCGAGGCAATTGTGGAAAAATTATCCCTACAATATTCAAGATTTATTGTTCCAATTTCGAGAAGTTTGGAGAAGGGGGTTCAACCTGCCATTTGAGCGGTTAAAGGATAATTATCGACTTCACTATAAATAGCGGAAAATCGTTTATTAATTCATTTCCTTTAACGTTTCCTCGTAAAAGCTCTGATTTATCTCAAACTTCAAACTCATATCTACTCTCCGTTTCTAATCGGATTTCAATTTTGTTTGAGTTTCTGGATTCCTCTCTTCATTCTCTTCATATCGGTACCAAGTTTCTGCATTTCCGAGCAGATAAGGACCTGGTCGAGCATATATGTCACCAGGACATTTCCGTCACTCATATTGCGGTGAATTTGATGTTGTACATGTGTAGCCTGCGTCGTTGTGATTCTCTCTTCACCGGTGAGTAGTAGACTCCTTCATCACCGCTCCCTTAATGATAGTATGGAGTTGCAACCATAGGTGCCACCCCGTACTTAGACAATTGGTACTCCGTGGTCACACCGGTGAAATGCTTGCCATCCTCATCCTCTATGATCCGAAGAAAGCCGATTCTTGGAAAGAATTCTTCATTGAAGTGCTTCATAACCATCATGGATCCATCATGCTTGCCTCCTTCATTCAACATGGGAGACTCCTTAGGAAAGAGACTCCAATCTTCGTGTGTACTCCGGGCAAGCAAGATAGGATTGGAAGGAATTGAAGTTATCTTAGGGTTCTCTACGACAGAGCTTTCCACGGGCAAATCCACGGGTGTGGAAGTGTCAGATGGGCCGTGGTTCTCTCTGTTTTCCCCATCCCTCGTGAGCTCTTCAAGTGTGGTTCCCGGGTTGATGGCAAGGATGTCCAGGGGTGAGAGCACTTCATTGCACTCCACCAAAGGTGAAGGAGGTGGAGGTAAGCCTTGAAGGATGGTAGGATCTCCTAGCATAAGAGCATGCCTAATCTCCTCAATTTCCCTCCTTATTTGTTCTTCTCTCTCGAAATTCAATCTTCTTTTATCCTTCAGGGCCAAATCCCTTAGTCTCACTTGCTCTCAAGCTTCATCCAACTCTTCTTGAAGTTCCTTAATGATCACGGTTGAATCGGGCACTTCTTGGATCTCCTCATGGTGAACCTCTTCTTGTCATAACACTTCCGCTTCAAGCTCCATGTGGGAACTCGAAATGGAAGCAAGGTTGCTCTCTAGATCATCCATCTTCCTCAACATTTCTTCTAGCATTGATTCCACTCGGTCATTGTGAGGTTGATGGTGAGGTTCCTCATGAGGCAATGTAGTCATGTGAGCTTGATCATGGGACTCATGATAGGCATTAAACTCTTCCCAATACTTAAATTCATCATGGAGAGGTCCTAGATCTTGGTATTCCATCCACTCCTCATACTCCATGTTGTCAAGGTCGTCTTGGATGTACAATCCGGCCAAGGCAAACATGAAAAGGCAAAGACAAAAACAACACAAGATCAAAAGTAACAAGAAAGATAAACACTATGAACAATCAAAAGCAAATGACTTAATCTAGACCTAGTCGCCGGCAACGGTGCCAAAAACTTGTTATGCTAGAAACGTATAACACAAAAGTCTTAAATTTATAACTCGGTATAATCTCCTAACTCCTAGCGAACCCACAGTGTATGGGTCGTTTTGTAGCAAGGATAGTATTCCGAGGTCGAACACAAGGACTGAGGTAAAATCAAGTCATTCAATGATCAAAGATAGTGTGAATATAAACTAAGATGAGATGAGGAATAAAGAAAGAGTAAAACACAATATTTTTTGGCTGGTTTTGGGTGATCAACAATGATCACAAATATATCAACACAAACAAACAAACAAACAAACACACAAACACAAGGATAGGAGATAAGAGGTAAGAAAGCGGATGCTAGAGATTCGGAATTCCGAGTATGATAATATACTCATGCTTCTAGAGATCTAAGGAAAATTGTGGTTGTTCGGAGTTGGGTGTTTCTATAATGGGAGCAATTACCGGGTAAGTCTCATGCTCCACTAGTCTCAAACCTAAGATCCTATTACCGGGTAAGTCTCAAGGAATTTAAGGACGGGAATTCTACACAAACCGGCCACTACCTAAGGGTCAAACCCCTCCTTACCGGGTAAGTCTCGGAAAAGGCAAGTCTTAGGCAACGATCCTAGCACACTCAATCCAATAGCGGCTTTTTTGGCTCACTACTACCTAGAGTTCATCATCTTATGTATCTAAGAAAGGAAATTACCGGGTAAGTCTCATCCCTCAAAAAGGTTGTTAACATTGGGTCACCCTAAGCTAGATTAGGCTCAACAAACACTAGGATTTCAACACATCTACCTCCTAACATCCAGATGCATCAATTCAAGCACAATAGAGAAAATCACGGGTGGATCATGGAAACCACGGCCGTGGAATCATGAAGAACATGTCGTGATTCTACACTGAGTTGGGGTTTCGAACACAAATCGATCCTAAGCTAACATGGAAGTCCATACAATCATAGTCCAAAGCATAAACATCATTCCTTCACCCTAGAATCACAACTATTCAGCCAACAACATACATCTCAAGATCAAACTTCATAAATAGAGCATGCTTGCAAGTCATGGCTAGATAATAAAGAATAATCCAAAGAAAAGACATTAAAAGCTAGAATAGAAGTTACCAAATCTTACAAAGGTTCCAAGAGTTGTTCCAAGTTGTCAACAATGGAAATCTCACTCAAAACCACTCTAATCTTCACTTTAAAACGAAAATCTACACTAATCTCTTCCAAGAACACCCACAATGGGTGCTTGGAAGAGAGGTTACAATGGAGAAGTGTTTTGGGGAAGAAGCTAGGTCAAAAAGGGAAGAGAGAGGTCCTTCAATACAGCCTGCAACATCACTTAAATACTCCTCCAATAAGCAAAGGTCGGGCAAAGAGATTGTGGGACAAACCACGGCCAAAACCACGGGCGTGGAAATGGCCTCTGAGCCGTGGTTTTGCTTCAGAAACTCTCCTTGGATCATCAAGCAATGAGTTGGTGCAAGGCATGCACCAACAAGGTCCTATATGTTCTCCTTTGCTCCTAGCTTGCTCCTTAATGAGTCCGGATGTGTGCCACCACAAGGAATGATCTTCGAATGTATCGATTAAGCTCCAAAAGCTCCCCAAAATACCTACAAAACCGACAAGAGTTCGTGTAGACGTCTATTTCGACAATATGCATGCATTAAGCGTAAACGCCACGAACTAATGCAGAAACATGCATGAATGGAAAGGAAAACTTACTAAAAGAGTGCCTAAACTAGTGGCATAAATCATGTCATCATTCTCGATTTATTTTGCATATATGATTTCAATTTATGTGTGATTGTCCTTCCATGCATTTATTCTCTTGATACACATTTCCTAATCCTTTGCCATGAACATCACTATGAAGGTGATCTATGACTAGAAGCACAATTGCAAAAATATTTTCCGTTTTTCCGCATTCATAACTCATGCCATCTTGTAGCTTAGGTTTGAACCTTGCTTGGGGAAAAGCAAGTGACAAGTATGGGGTATTTTGATGACAAGATTTATGATGTTAGTTTAGGCATTCATTTAGATAGTTTTTCCCGTTATTCATGCATGGTTTGGCATTAGTTCGTGACGTTTAGGCTTAATTCATCCATATTATCGAAATAGACGTCTACACGAGCTTTTGTCGGTTTTTTAGGTATTTTGGGGAGCTTTAGGACTTAATCGATACATTCAAGGATCATTCCTCGTAATGGCACACTTCCGGACACATTAAAGAGCAAACTAGGTGCAAAGGAGAACACAAAAGACCTTATTGGTGCATGCCTTGCACCAATTCATGACTTGGTGATCCAAGGAGGGTTTCTGGTGCAGAACCACGGCCCAGAGGCCATTTCGCCCATGGTTTTGCCCGTGGTTTCTGTCTGGACAGCTTTGACACTTGTCACACGATTTCTTTGCCCGACATTTGCTTTTCTTGGTTGAGTGTGGACTTGGGAAAGCCAGCAGGCTGGCTTTTGATCTCTCTCTGATCATCGATTGTGAGGAGGAAGACTTGGAATAACACAAAAAACACTCTCATTTTGAGAGAAGAAGAACATCATCAAACAATAGATCTAGAGTGAGATTTTGAGTGATTTTTAGTGACTTTTGTTGAGGAGCTTTTGGAAGCATTGTAAGGAACGTTTTGGAGTTGTGTTTGAAGGGTTGTAACTCTTGTCTAAACTCATATTCAGCTACGATTACTTGTTCTTTTTTCATTCCTATTTCACTTTCTTGCTATGGAAACCATGTATGCTTGCATGATGAAATTGAATCTTAAAATGCATGTTATTGGCTAAGTAGTTGTGATTCTAGGGTGATGGAATGATGGTTATGGCTTGGACTATGATAGAATAGACTTGAATGTACCTTTGGATGACTTGCATGCTCGAATCCTAACCCCCGAACAAAACCACGGCTTGTTCTTCTTAAATCTCGGCCGTGGTTTCTCATGATCAACCCGTGGTTTTTCTCTGTTGTGCTTATATTGATAAATCTGCATGTTAGGATATTAGATTGTTGCAATCCTAGTGTTTGTTAAGCATAATCTAGCTTAGGGTGACCTAATGTTAGCAAACTAAGTAAGGGAAGAGACTTACCAGGTAATTCCCGATCTTAGATACCAAAGATGACGAACTCTAGGTAGTAGTGAGCCTCACAAGCCGCTATTGGATTGAGTGTGCTAGGATTGTTGTTTAGGACTTGCCTTCCCGAGACTTACCCGGTAACGAGAGGTTTGACCCCTAGATAGTAATCCGGTTTGTGTAGAATTCCCAACCTTAGGTTCCTAGAGACTTACCCGGTAATAGGACCTTAGGTGCGGGATTAGTGGACCATGAGACCTACCCGGTGATTGATCCCATTGAAGAAACACCCTTTCCCAACATACCGCAGCTTGTCCAAGGTTGATTAGAAGCTTGAGTCCATGTCATAACCCGAAGTCCCTATCCCTAGAATCCGGTTTTCTTAATTTGATCTTACATCTTGTGTTTGTGTTGCTAGTTTGAGTTGTTTGTTTGATTTATAATCTTGCATGACTTGTGATCTTGCTTGATCACCACAAAAACCCAACCAAAAATATCATGATTTTCATTTCTTTATTTCTTCCTCTTTTCTTAGACTAGATTTGCACTATCCATGATCACTTGTTTGATTTTATTTCACCTTAGTCTTCGTGTTCGACCTCGGAATACTATCCTTGCTACAAAACGACTCATACATTGTGGGTTCGCTAGGAGTTAGGAGAATATATCGAGTTATAAATTGTAAGACTTTTGTGTTACACATCTCTAGCGTAACATGTCCTTTTAAAATATTCCGAGTGCCATTGTTGCCATCCTAGAGCTCTGATACCATGTTATAACACCCAATGTTTTCTGAACTCGGGGAGCTACTGGTTAGGACCATACATTGGGTCCCGACCTTAGTTTGACAACAACTTAACAAGATCTTACAACAAGGCACAGATAAGGAAAAACCAAAAATCATAATGTTTAGTAACATCATGAATGCAACCAGAAATCCTAACAGCCGGAAATAACAAAGTCTCACAATTTGAGAATAGGAAAAAGTCATAAACGAAAGTCCAACATAAAGAAAGGACAACAACCCGTCCTATGAAGTACGACACCCCGGCTGACCACTACCGTCAGGATCACTCGACATCGGCTCTAACCTGCGGTACGTCTAAACAACAACAAAACGGTTAGCTAACTATCCAGATATAAGTAGAATAAGAATAGTACAATCACACTCAAGTTAACATGAGCAATCATCATGTTGGCACACAAACCGGTTATTATCTAGTTAATTAAGTGATTCACCTTATTCCATTTTATAGTTGTGGCACGAGAAATCTTAAGAGTTCTCGCCTCCGTTCCTTATCCAACTGGGTGTAGGTCTAGCTTACCTCCGCCGGTAGCATCACTACAAACCGAATGTGAACTAGTCCCTAAAGAAACCTCCAGCGCCCTTAGGCTAACTGAGCAGAATGCCACCGCCCGTTACTCCTAGGCCAATATATAGGTCGGTAGATAATTACTACTAAAATACAACTATAAACATATCATTCACACACCACTATCATTATCCACACCCATATCTAGAAGTTAGCTAAGTAAGCCCAAAGGACTTACCTGTACCAGATCTCGACTCTCTTAATCACAACTCAATCTGTAACTGTAGAAACTCGGTTGCTTGTCAAAGGAGGAAAGTGGATCAACACGTGTCCAATATACTTAGAAGTCTAAGGCTTCTAAGATGTAAGATCCTATCAGAAGGGAATTACTAAAACATGTCTAACTTAAAATGACCATTTTACCCTTGGTCCCGAATCTTCTAAAAATCTCGTAATATGTACTTAAATTCTTACTGGAGACTAACTATCATATTCTAACTCTTAAAGTTGAGTTTAGGTCAAGACTAGAACATTTCATGTTTTCTCTAACCTTCCAAAAAGGTCACTAGGGTCCAACTTTGGCTCCAAATATGAAACCCGAATAAAAATATAAAAATTTCGAAATAACTCTCTAGGTCATCTATGATATGCATGTTACCCATAGGATCAAAGAACTCTTCAAAAATCACAACAACGATCTCTACAAATTTGACCGAAGGTATTTCGATGGTCGTCTATACCCAATCAAAAGTAAATCCCGACTTAGCACTAAGAACAAGTATAGTGATTAAGTAAGGGTCGAACCCAAGAGAGTTAAGGTGTTTTAGATGCAATTATCGATTATAATGACAAGTGACACAAAAGGGGGGGGGTTGGTTGAATTGATGCACAAAAACTTATGAAAACGATTAATGCGACAAGTAAGACAATAATGGATGAATCTACACTAGGTTGATTCTAAAGATGCAATTGCTACTTTGGTGCATCCCTTTTACAAGTTTTTAAGTAATCTCCCGTCTCGATCATACTTATGTGTTGAGCCAACCGGCATCAACACAACTTAACCTATTAAAGTTCCGTAAACCTACAAGAACAAATAACAAGTTAGCATTCAAGCAAAGACTAAGGGATATAAAGAGAAGATTAAAACCGTTAAACTTATCTTTATATTTGTGTTCCTTTTCTTCAAGTAATTACAATCCGTTATTACTTAAAGTTGCTACTAGATTAAAGACCCGAACCCGGAACCTATTAATCCTAGTTGTTTACATGCACTTTAGAACCTAAGGTGATCAATCTCAAGTAATAGTTAACATGCAATTAAACAATGAAGATCAAGGAAACACAAAGCATTACTGGATAAAAACTTATATTAAAAGGACTTACAACCAAAGTAACAAAGCAGCTTCAAACCAACCCAATGTAGCAAGGGAGTTAGCAACTCATTACAATGGAAAACTCAAGTCTAAAAATGGATTTTGTGAGGAAAAGAATGGATCATTCTAGCAATCAGCCATGTACTATTTATACTACAAAAGACACTAAATTAGGAGTAAATAGCCGGCCTAAAACAGCCACCTTTAATGCCATAAAAGTGGTGTAAACAGCCGGATTAAAGCTTCTGGCGTTAAACCGCAGGGGCGGCCTTCAGGACCCGCAGGGGCGGTTTAGGCAGAATCGGTTGATCTTCTTCAGAACCGCTGGGGCGGCTACTAAACTCCGCTGGAGCGGATCTTTAATGCACTTCAACGTCTGACCTTTCGCCTTCCTGACGTTTCTGATGTCAAGGCGCAGGGGCGCCTTAAGGCCAACGCAGGGGTGGTGACATAGACGCTTCACCTTCCAGCTCCCAAGGTGAGGCGCAGGCTGGGCGCAGTGGGAGCTGGTCTTCGTCTCGTCAAGGCAAGTCACCGCAGGGGCGGCTGCAAGGGCCCGCGGGGGCGGTGGAGCAACAGAAACTTTGCTTCTTGATCGATCATTACTCCTAAGTGCTTATAACTCCTTCCTTAGCTTCTTTTGATCTTCTTCTTTTGGACCAAGAAGTTAGTAGCATAAACCGACACTAATGCAACAAAAAGACTCTAAAAACTACCCTAAATGATAGTGATTCCATCACCTATCAAACTCCCCCATACTTAGACCTTTTACTCGTCCCGAGTAAAACAAATGACAACCATTAGACTCAAGGTCTCAGAAAGCAAGGGAAAGAAAGAAAAATAATGGAAAGCAAGACAAAAACCAAGGAAGAAAGAAAGGAAAAGAGAGGCAATGTGAGAAAAAGAAAATACTACCATCCTTATCGCTCCAAGAGTGGCCTACCCGGACAACCTCCTTATGACTCCCCTTCTTATGTTGCCAAAACGCCGGAAGGGAAACCTACACTCGGTGTCGCTCATCTTGCCAAGGCGCCCTTTCGGGTTTTCACCTTTCCACTCTTCTTCTTTTCTCACTTAAGCTCACATCCCTCAAGTCCAATTTTGCACCAAGCTAAGGTTGGTCGGACTACCTTCTTTTTACCTAAAACGCCCTTTTGGGTTTTCGGTTTATCCAAGGATTTGCCTTTTTTCACTTCTTTGGCTTTTTTCTTTTTTTTTTTCAAACTGATTTCAATGATGCAAAACAAAATGCCAAAAACAACTAACAAACTATACAAGCAATGATATATATCCCTCCCCCATACTTGAAGTGCACTTTGTCCTCAAAGTGAAAATGAGTCAAAGATAAATGTGGGAGAAGGAAAAGAAATGTACCCCTCACTGGGGTGGTCCGGATGGACCACCAGGACCCTCCTCCGGCGGGTAAGGGAAATGACTGAAGAAGTGCTCCTGTCGGTGGTGAAGGTTGTCAATCCGGTCCTCCTGAGCTTCCATCCTGTCTCGGAATGAAGTCTCATAGCTAGCCTGCCAAGCTAGTTGCTGAGTGTCCAACTGCTGCCGATGAGCCGCTTGCCAAGCATCCTGACGGCGGTCAAAGTGAGTGGTCATGGAGGAGGCGAAGCTAGACTGCTGGTGCTCAAGCATGGACCGCTGATACTCTGTCTGCCATGCCTGGTGTTGTGTAGTCAAAGCAGCCATCTGAGCCTGCAGACTCTCCATGGTCTGACTGTCGTGTCCCGTCGTCGGCATCTCCTCATTAGTGGTGTGAGCCCTGCTAGAGCCGGCTGCGTACCTCCCAACAATATCAACTTGAGGTCGTCTCGGAGGGACAGGGTATGCCGGTACATATAGGTCGGAGAGCTCTTCTCCCAAGGGGAGTCGTCGTGGAAGATATGTGATGTGACTCCCATCTACAAGGAAGATCCAGAACCGATGCTCCCCGTCTCTCCTGAGGAGCCTGCACGTCCTCAATAACCCTTCATTGTATAAGGGTGCCTCCAAACCTTCTTCCAATGGAGGAAGATCCATAACCCGTGCTGCTAGTAATGAAATGATACCTCCTCCCACTATGTCACGAGGCTCATTCTTCCTAATCTACTTAAGAGCGGTAAGGAAGAGATATGCCCAATCCGGCACCCAATCATTCGTGGAGAGGCAAGCATATAACAATGGAAGGTCCTTGAGAGCAACCTTATTCTCCTCCTTGTGTCCACAGAAGACACTCATGAAGACCTTTGATATGAGCCTCAAGTAGGGGTGAGTGAATTTGTTGGAGTACTCGCCACCTGCATGAAACTCTGACCTAGTGGCGGCCTGCCAAAACTCAAGCAAATCCGGTGTCGGAATGGGTTCCCACCAGTCATCGGAAGCTGCTGTTGTCACCCCTAAAGCCTCCGATATTTGGGTGTAATCCAATGTGTACTTCCTCTTATTGTACTTGAATGAAAGCCCAACACACATTTGGTCTACCGTCTCCATTTTGAATGTTATTATAAATTGTCTCCTGGGGTCGGGGTGTGTTGGAGCGGTCTTTATCAGAAAATCTCCCAACCCGGCATTGTTTAGAAATTCCTGCATACTCTCCAACATCCCTAGATTTTCCAAGGTGGATGCATCAAGGAACCGGGTTGCATGCACCTCCCGGCTTTGAGCGATCCTATACCGATCCTTCTCACCTTCCGTCAAATTGTATTTCCTTTGTGGTTCCATCACTTGCAATTGATCAAGTAAGAGAGTTAGAAAGTTCAGCAATTTGATCAAAAGACGAACCTTCTGTTGTAATATCCGCAGGGGCGGCTGCAACAGGCACAGGGGCGGCTCGACACAGGGGCGGGAGCTTACAGGCGCAGGGGCGGTCAAAGAGCAGAAGGGCGATTTGGTCGTTCGACGAAGCTGGTGGCGATTGTGCTTTTCCGACGTCTTCCTTACTGTCGCAGACGTTGCCGGAGGTGGGACAGGGGAGTGGGGAGAAAGGGGTGAGTGTATGTGGTGGAGATTGTTTGTGTTTGCAGGAAGGGGTGGCGCTGCTGGGTTGCCGGAGGTGGCGCAGGGGGCGCGTCGAGGTGGTGGCGATGATTTGTTGGAGGGTGCAAGGGCGTAGGGGGGTGAGGCGGCTAGGTTTTGCAGAGTGAATGGAGAGGGAGTGGAGAAGGTGGTAGATGTAGGTTATTTTTGAGAAGTGTATTTTTTTCTTTCCTTAACTGTACCGCAGGGGCGGTGTGTATCGCTGCGGGGGCGGTGACAAGAGAGAGGGGGCACGCAGCCTCAGCGCCGGGGGTGGAGCTGAGGGTGCGTGTCAAGGGTCGCCGCCGCAGGGGCGTAGGGTTGGCACCGCGGGGGCGGTGACCTGCGTGAGCAGACGCAGGCTCAGTGCCGGGGGTGGCGCTGGCCAGGGGTGTCGCCGCAGGGGCGTGTTTTTAGATCCGCAGGGGCAGTTTTCTTGACAGAAGCTCCTCGTCTTATTTCTTCAGGTTGCCTCCCGAATTAGCGCCTTTTTTTTACGTCGTTGGCTCGACGTAAGGACTCTTCCTCTATGTTTGGACCTTTTCTTGCATGCCTTTTGGATTTATAACCGTTTGCGACGGTAATCCTCCGGAGGCCCTAGTTTCAATTCTTGTAATGGCTTCCGTCATTTGACCAACCTGCTTCTCAAGGTTCTTGATGCTTGATTCTGTTGTTTGGACATGAGTAGCAAAGTGTTTAGTCAAAACCTGCAACATATCTTCAGTTGAGTGATACTTACCTTGGCGGGGCTGTTGTTGTTAGTTTTGTTGATCCCTCCAACGAAAATTCTGTTGGTCACGCCAATTTGGCATGAAATTTTATGCATAGGGATCGTTCCTAGGTCTTTGTTGTTGTGGTTGTCCATAACCCATTGTGTTAACTTCAGCATCGTCAGCTTGAACTTGTGGACACATGTCCGTTGGATGATATGGGTCAGCACAAACTCCACAAGCTTTGAGCTGTTGCGGTGTTCCCATAAGTGTTAGCCTCTTCACAATTTTCTTCAATTCCGCTAGCTCGGTGGAAATCTCGTTCTTTCCGGAACTCACGGCATGAACTCCTTTCTTAGCCGGGGTCCTTCCAAAGTTCTGAGTTCCTTCCGCTAGCTCCTGTATCTTTTCCAAAGCAAGGTCAGGAGTAGAGTTAAGAATATTACCTCCGCAAGCCGCATCGACGATCCTCCTTTCATTGTCTAGCAAGCCATTGTACAAGTACAAGACCAGATCTTGAGTTGAATATCCGTGGAAAGGACAGCTGGATCGGAGGCGTGCAAACCTTTCGAAATACTCGTAGAGAGTTTCGGTTGCCTCTTGTTCGATGTTGCTTATAGCTTTCTTCAAGCTAGTGGCCTTTTTAGCTAGAAAGTATTTCTCCAAGAACGCTTTGTGAAGGTTCTCCCAAGTGTCAATGCTCCCGGATGGAAGGTGGTAATACCAATCATCCGCCGAATCTTTGAGTGTGAAGCCGAATGCCCTCATCTTGATCTGTTCTTCGGTAATGTTGGCCGGCTTCATGCTCACACAAACGGTGTGGAACTTCCCAAGGTGCTTGATGGGGTCTTCACCACTTAGCCCACGGAAGGACGGAAGTAAGTGAATAAGGCCCGGTTTGAACTCAAAGTTAACTCCTTCCCCTAGTGCCGGTATAGCGACCGTAAGAGGGTTTTGAGCCAAGGTGGGCTGCGTAAGTTGATGAAGAGTACAGTCAGCCATCTCTTGTTGTAGTTGTAGTTGTTGTTGTCTTCGTTGCCGGATGTTCGCTCCAAACGGTGTGTGCAAGCTTTAAATTTATAACCCTAGACTTAAGCTTAAAACAAGGATGCGAACCCGCAGTGTACGGGTCAATCGTAGTAAAAGCAAGAAAATTCCAGGGGTCGATCACAGGGACTCGGTGAAACAAAGTCAATACAGTGTGCTTATGTCAATACTAACCACAAGAGTGATTAACACAATCAAAGATGATTAAGAAGTCAATAAAGCAAACATGCAATTCTAGGGATTAAAGCATCTAGTTGTGGTTCCAACTCAAGATCTATAGATAAGCGGACAAAGCTGAGATTTTTGCGTGGGGAAGGTGTTACTAAAGTGGAGTAGATCACCGGGTAAGTCTCACTACTCACTAATCTAAAACCGTAACTCCTGTTACCGGGTAAGTCTCAAGGAATCAAGATAAAGAACTATAACCTCAAACTAACACACCATCTAAGGGAATAGAATCAACCTTTACCGGGTAAGTCTCGGGCTAACTCACAAAGATGGGATGGAAGCACACTCAAACCCCAATAAAGGATAAACCTTTATTACCTACACTTATGATCGTTGGTACACAAACTAAGGAATTACCGGGTAAGTCTCATCCTAAGCTTGCTTTGAACCAGGAAAGGTATAATAAGAATAGGATTTGGCAAACTCTAACACTTAACTCTCAGTTATGGATCAGATAAGTCACCTCGGTCAGCCAGTTTCCACCCCGGCCGAGATGTTCATCGACTGAACGAGATGCTTAGGGTTAAGGTTAAAGACTCGAACTTTCAGGATCCTACTGGAATCTAAGATTATTCTATCATTGTTTTTCCCACAACCTTCAGCCAATCACCCTAGAATCACACAAGGAAATTAGCCACTCATCATCATGAAAGTATTAATCAAATATATGGGAAGAAGGTGAATATTTGAACAAAGAAGAATTTAATGAAAAGACTTCGATAACTGAATCAAATATCACAACAAAGCGTTCCTTGGATAGCAATCCAAAAAGACAAGACAACAATTGAGGGAATTGAAGACAATCTTACAAAACCCTTCAATAAAGCTATAAAAGCTATGGACTTCAATCTTCCTTCAACCTTCAAAAAGGTTCTTCAACTCTCCCAACTTGGAGAAGGCTGCTGCTGCGTGTTTTTCGGTGTAAGCGGGGTTGATGCGAGATCTAAGCACGATCGGATTTGTGGAAAATCCAACCCTTTTTATAGGAAAATAACCCTCCAAAGATAATAAATCTTAGAAAGATATTCTCCCATAAATATAGGTAAAATATATGATTCTGCATATCTCCTTCCTTCCAGGAGCCCAGCCCAAAAATATAAGATTACTTTCCAAGTTTAAAAGATCTCCTCCAAGAATAAAATATTCTCGCCGCGTCCTAGGTGTTCGCCTCGGTCGAGTCGGCGTCTCTGGATCACCTCGGTCGAGGTGAATCTGTGGTCAACCGAGGTGACTCACAACTGAATGTGAAATCTCTCAAAACTGGTCCAAAGTAAATCTTTAATCCATGGCTATGCTCCCTGGATGTAGCTCCAAATGACTCATGACTCCTTTTGCTCCTTTTTGATGCAAAACGTACCATATTACCTGCAATTACAACGAAACTAGGTGTAGACCTCGATTCTCGCAAAGGTAGATGAAATGGTAGTAAAATCGCATAATGCACATACAAACATGCAGATTATGAAAGATAAAACGTCCAAACAAACCCTAAAATATAGACTATAATTCATGCTATCAAAATACCCCATACTTAGCCCTTGCTTGTCCCCAAGCAAGTTCCGCATATAGAAGACAAGATAGAATGGATTATAAGTCAATAAAATCAATGAAAAAGTCTTTCAAAAACATTTTATGGTGTGCAACTATCATAGATCACTCTAAGAGAATACTTCCTGGAATTTAAAAACTCAATATGCTCAAAACATTTTATAAATATAGGAAAGTTGTTCATCTTTGCATAAAATCATAGAATGCATAATAATTCATAATTATCAAAATTAATCATGTATAATCCAGTTTAAACCACTAAGTCAATCAACAAGCTCAAGGTCTCAAGGGCTTCCCAAAAGAAAAGGTCAATAAAACGTGTAGGGTAGGGATGTATGTAAGGTAATGTGGTGCTAGAATCCGGGAAAAGGATGAACTTCACTTTCACTTTGACTTGCAACATCTTCCACCAATAAGCTTTGCTTATCTCACACTTTTTCTTTTTTTTTTTTACTTTACTTTTTGGGATGCATGGACAGAGGTGCACAATAACCGAAGCCTGGGAGATTAGCAATCATCAATTTCTTGAGATGCATCAAACCCTTGATGCACATACCATGACCCGTTAGGAATATCGCTCAATCCGACTTTGGCAAGACACAAACACCCGGCTATGTGAATGGTGCCGAGTTACTCATCTTCATGATTGACTTCCCCAAACCTAAAATTACTTTCTAGCACTTTCACTTCCAGCCACTTCTCAACTTTAACTCCACTTGCTTTCACCACTTCGCTTTCTTCCAAATTCCCGGATAGGTAAAGGGAGGCAAAATGTATATGAGGGGCTAAGCATGATCAAGAAGAAGAAGAAGAAGAGAATGAATTGCCTTGGTCTTTCCAAGAGGAAAGTGAGAGAACTTAACCTGCGGTGTCAACCTTCAAATTCAACATAATTTGGATAAAAACAAAGTATTAAACATGCCAATAATTTCAAACAAAGCATTTAGCAACTTAAACATATTATAAAATCTTTCAAACACATAAAGAATTTAAAACCAGTAGGTAAACAAGATCTTCACTGAGATCACATCCAGATAAGAAGCACAAAAATCGTTTCGAAAACTCTCAGTTAACCCACCTCGGTCGAGGTGTTCTTGGTTCAACCGAGGTGAAACACCTCGTTCGGCCAGAATCTCCCCGGTCGAGGTCAAAAAAAATTTTTTTAAAACCATTTTTCTTTTTCGGTTTCGACGTTTTTCTCAATCAAATAACCTGTAGGTATGCATGTAATATCAGATAATCATATAAAGGCAATGAAGCATAAATACGAAAATATCCGATAAATAAAATACATCAAAGGTGTCAAATACATCACGTAGTCACGTAGTCAAATAACAAATACCCCATACTTGAGACACACTATCCCAGTGGGTATAATAAAAGTCTAAACAAGAGAGAACTCACCGGATAAAAGCCGAACTGCATAAAAATATAATAATAAAATCCTGCAGCTCCTCAGTAGTCTCGATCCGGTGGTGGTGGTGGTATGTAGGGATACTGAGTCGGATCGTAAGGATGGCCCATGATCCGCTCGAACTGCAGCTGAGCCATGATGTGCTGATGATGCTGCCGCTCCTGCATCTCGCGGATATCCAGCGAAAGTGCAGCATATGTGTCGATAACCTGATCCGTCAGGTCATCAATCCGTCGGTGAGCAGCTCTATCCCTCACTCCATGCCTCCTGCGTCTAGCAGGTCTGACCGGAGAAGTCTCAGCTGGTGCCGGCTCAGTGTCCTCCTCATCATCTAAATCTATAATAGGTGGCGCGCTCGTCCCAGCTGTATCTGTCCCTGTGTCCATCGGGACGCCACCTCCTCTCTCATCTACTGTGTCCTCATCCTCAGCCTCCTCCTCCTCCTCAGCTGCAGCAGGGGCAGCTGCTCCCTCTCTGTAATCCTCCATAAGTGGACCCCAAGTGGTCTGCCAAAAATGTGGATCAAAGACAGAGAACTGTGCAGACCATCTGATGCCCTGAGGTGCAGTCAGCTCCCATGGCATAGCGACGTAAGGTGTAGTCAAACCACGGGGAACTAGAATCCCCCGTGTGATCATCTCCTGAAGTCCGAGCGGCTTGGCAGCCGCCACCATAGTACACCTACTCAGATCCATATCCTGATAAGTAGCGATATGGGTCACTATCCCTCCACAGCATATATCTCCCTTCCCTTTGGCCTTGATCCTGTGCAGATCCTCTGCCAGCATCAATCCAAAGTCAGGGTATCCACCTGTGACCATGCAGTACAAAGCAAAGAGCTCCCCCTGTCGGACCTTCTGGGGCGTCTCAGTACGCGCCAAAAGCGTCTCGCTGAAGATCCTGTGAGCTAAACGAAAAGCAAGATGGAAGATAAGCTTCTTCCTGGAATCACCAGGGCGCCACCTATCTGCATGCTCTGTAATGTGGGCGATCTGACCCCAGAACTCTCTAGCTACAGCTCGGGTCGGGAAGTCTACGGCAGTGGGGGCAGGGAAGCCAAAGATGTCTCTCCAATGGTCTAGAGGTACTAGGTAGTTCCGGTTCATCAACCGGTACTTCACAGCCCTCTCTGTGGGGAGGTAAGTGAAGGAGCTGACAAACTCGAGGGTCGGCTCTAAGTAGGCTGGGGCTCGGATCTCAGTAAACTGATCCAGCCCGACAGTGGAGATCATCCTCCTAAGCTCTCCATCAGCGTGGAGACAGTCAAAAGCAGAAATGTCCAGGAATCTAGGTGCGATCACTGGACGGCTAGCAATGCGCTCATAATCTACCCGGTGTCTCTCATGGATCACCGGGATAGAAGGTCGGGATGAGGAAGAAGAAGGGGAAGGGGAGGATCTATCTCTAAGTGCTAACAACCTGTCAGAACTCATCTTCAATCAATACTATCAGACTACCTCGGTCGACTGACAAACTCCAAGAATCACCTCGACCGAGGTGCAGGTCGACTGGACCGAGGCGAAGACAGTCGCAATTTCAACTCTCTGAATTTCAGTTCTTTTCCCCCTAAAATCACTACAGATGCTTCCTAAGGGGTACTTAAGCTTTTCCTCAACAGATTCAAGGGCAACCAAAGCCCAAATTGCAGTAAACGAGCGAGTTAGGGTTTCGGTCGTTTTTACCTCGTTCCGGCCGATGCACTCGATTTTCTTGCAGATTCGTTGTTGCAATCGACTCCTCTACCCTTCAATCTCGATTTGGAAACAGAAAATGTCGAAAACAAGCAAGATCTGAGACGAGCGAGGTGCGTCTGTTTGCCGCGGTCGAGGAGGATAAAAAGGTGAAAAGTAAATTTTTTTTCTTTTTATACTGTTACTGGATCTGCTGTCACCTCGGTCGAGATGGTCTCGACTGGACCGAGGTGGTACGGACCGAGGCGGTTCTGCAGAAACCCTAGTCGCCTCGGTTGCTCAAGAATCAACTCGGTCGAGGTGCTCTGACAGTAACCGAGGTGTTTCTGTCTTCTCAGAATCTCGAACTTCTGTCCTTCCAGTTGTGCTCCTCCTTAGATATTCCCTGTTGTCTGTCCAGAACGCCAAAAACAAAGCAAAGCAAAGCAAAAACAAGAACTATCTAATCTAGACTAGAAAACGGGAAAAGAAAGCAATACCTTGGGTTGCCTCCCAAGAAGCGCTTGATTTAAGGTCGCTAGCTGGACCATGATGCGTCTCAAACGAGGTAGGAGGTTCCCTCACCCCATACTTCACCTCCATCGTGGGGTGAAGTAAGTAGGTCCATCAAACGCTCCAAGACGTGTAAGTGCTCATCGGGGAATGAATCGTCTATGGGTGGGTTATCCGCCTCGCGGGAGGATTCCGGTAGCCGGCTGAGGTGATCCGCAACTGAATTCTCGGATCCCTTCTTATCGCGGATCTCTAGGTCAAACTCTTGAAGTAAGAGAATCCATCGAATAAGGCGCGGCTTTGCATCTTTCTTAGCCAACAAGTAACGAATGGCTGCATGGTCGGTGTAGACAATGACTTTCGCCCCTACTAGATAGGAACGAAACTTCTCGAAAGCATATACAACCGCCAATAACTCTTTCTCGGTGGTAGCGTAGTTGCGTTGTGCTTCATCTAGCGTCTTGCTAGCATAATAAATGGCGGTGGTCCGTCCATCTTTCTTCTGTCCAAGCACCGCTCCTACGGCTACATCACTAGCGTCACACATGACCTCAAAGGGCAAGCTCCAATCAGGAGGTTGGATAATGGGAGCGGAGATCAACGCTTCCTTAATCCTGTAAAAAGCATCAAGACACTCCTGCGAAAACTCAAAAACAATATCTTTATTCAAGAGGTTAGTTAGAGGTTTAGAAATTTTAGAGAAGTCCTTTATGAATCTCCTGTAGAAACTGCATGCCCGAGAAAACTCCTCACACCTTTAACAGAACAAGGAGGAGGGAGTTTCTCAATAGTCTCGATCTTAGCTCGATCAACCTCAATACCTCGATTAGAAACGAGGTGTCCTAGCACAATGCCTTCATTAACCATAAAATGACACTTCTCCCAATTCAAAACAAGGTTAGTGTCTTCACATCTTTTAAGTACTAGAGAAAGGTTAGATAGGCAATCATCAAAAGAGGAACCATATACATAAAAAATCATCCATAAATACCTCCATGATCTCCTCTATGTACTCAAAAAAGATAGCCATCATGCATCGCTGGAAGGTAGCGGGTGCATTGCACAATCCGAATGGCATCCTCCGATAGGCAAACGTCCCCCAAGGACAAGTGAAAGTGGTCTTCTCCTGATCATCCGGATGGATAGGAATCTGGAAGAACCCACTATAGCCGTCCAAGTAACAAAAGTGTGAATGCTGGGCCAACCGTTCGAGCATTTGATCAATGAAAGGAAGCGGAAAATGATCCTTCCGAGTTGCCGTGTTCAGCTTCCTATAATCGATGCAAACTCTCCAACCCGTAACGGTCCTTGTTGGGATCAACTCGTTGTTCTTATTCGTCACAACTGTCATCCCTCCTTTCTTCGGAACGACATGCACCGGGCTAACCCACTTGCTGTCCGAGATAGGATAAATAATACCTGCATCCAAAAACTTAAGAACTTCCTTCTTCACAACCTCTTTCATGATCGGATTTAACCGTCTTTGAGGTTCCCGTGAAGTCTTATGATTATCTTCCATTAGAATTCTATGCATGTAGAAAGAAGGTTTAATGCCAATAAGATCATCCGTGGTGTAACCTATGGCTTTTCGATGCTTTCTCAGGACATGCATTAACTTAGATAATTCAGAATCGGAGAGGGAAGCACTAGCAATAACGGGATAAGTAGAATCCGGTCCAAGAAAGATGTACCTCAAGTGACTAGGGAGTTGTTTAAGCTCCACTACTGGGGGTGCTTTCTGGGGGGGATCTTTGCTTCCTCTTTCCAGTGGTGTGGTGCCAGAAACTGGACTCGATGCAGTCTCATTTAGAGTCGTCTCACTGTCGACCTCGGTCGAGGCGCATAGGCGTTGACCGATGTGTTCTTCAGTCGCCTCGCTCTGTCCAGAAAGTGCCTCGGTCGAGGTACTGCTACTGGATCCGAGACTGGAGATCTTCGTCTCCTGGATTAGCTTCTCAGTTATAGCTCCTGGATCCTCTTCCAGTGCTTTCAAGCTCCGTATATCTGCATCACAAGAAGCATCTATACCTTCCTCCATTAAACTGAAACTTATAACTCTTTCGAGTGGATCGTTAATAAGGATAGAGCTCACCAATTCTCTTGATTCTTCTTCATCGTAGATGTTGAAGATATCATCAGTTAGTTGCTCCCCTTCATGGCTGCAAGTAGTGCAAACTCCACCTCATCGCCACCAACGTTGAATTTCAACTTGGCGTTCTTGCAATCCACGTTGCAACCCGAAGTTGCTAGAAACGGTCTCCCGAGAATAATAGGTACTGGATAATCTGCGGGAATGTCAAGTACAACAAAATCTATAGGTAGATAGAAGTTACCTAACTTGACCGGAACGTCTTCCAAGATGCCCACGGGATGGGTAATGGAGCGATCCGCCATGTAAAGTCGAATCTTGACCGGTTTGGGCTCTCCAAGACCGATCTTAGTGCACAACTCCAGCGGGATGATGCTCACGCTGGCTCCTAGATCACAAAGGGCTTCACAAGTTACATCCCCAACTTGAATGGGAATGCAAAATGAGCCGGGATCTCTCAACTTAGGCGGCATCTTTTCCTTCATGATCTTTATAAGCTCCGAAGATTTAGATGTCATCCTAACTTCACCAACATCCTCCAGCTTCCTTTTCCTTGATAAGATCTCTTTTAAGAACTTCCCATAGGCGGGCATACCTAGAATAGCATCAAGGAAATGAATATTAATATGTAGCTTATTCATCAAGTCAAGAAACTTACCAAAGTGCTTGTCTAGATGTGCTCTGGCTCTGGACTGAGGGAATGGAAGTGGTGGTTTATATGCAGGGGGTGGAACATAAGTTTCTGTCGTTCCTCCTGCTTTCTGTTGCTCCGCCTCGGTTGGCATCTCGGTCGAGGTGTTCTTCGACTGGATCTGGACCGAGGTGGTCTGCGTCGAGCGAGGTACTGGATCTGCAGTTTTGAGTCCACTCCTCGTCGTTATGGCCATGCACTGGCCCTTAGGGTTAGTTTCCGTCTTCGCTGGAAGCTTCCCTGGATCTCTTGGCGCTTCATTCGCCCTATTAGCAAGTTGTTGTTCGAAGGACTTTTGGGCCCTCGAAAATGAAGTCATAGAATTCTCCATAGCGTTAAGCTTGATCAAGATTGCCTCCAGAACTGCGTCTTTCTTTTCTGGCTGAGACGAACTTGATCCTTGCCCTTGGCTTTTCAATGGAGTAGAAGAAGAAGAAGAAGGGGGAGAGAGGAAAGGGTTAGAGGAATCATTAGAATTTGAGTTTGAATGATTGTTACCGTGATTTTGGTTATTCGCCCTCCAGTTGTTGCTATTGGATCCTCTATTGTTGTTGTTGTAGTTGTTGTTTCGGGAACCGTTGTTGTTGTTGTTACGGTACCCGTTATTGTTGTTGTTCCTTTGCCCTTGCTCTTCCTTCTTAGTTTGAGCCATCAAGAGCTCCTTTAATTGCTTCACGTCGTTCTTCAATGACGTGAGTTGATTGTTGTTGGATTGAGTCTCTTGAAAGTTGACTCTTTTAATTCCACCTTCAGCTCCTTGGTGGGTATACTTCTCCATGTGCAAGACTTGCTTCTCAATGAAGTCCCAAGCCTCATCAATCGCCATGTCCATGAAGGTACCGGCGGAGAGTAGTTGGAGATTGAACTGGGTGCTTCCGTCCAGCCCTTTGAAGTAGATCTCCAACCACTCGATCTTTGGAATCCCGTGATGTGGGCAATCCAAAAGGATATCCTTGAACCGCTCCCAAGATTTGGACAAGCTCTCCTTATCCTTCATGATGAAAGCATTGATCTTCCCTCTCATTTCAGCGGTCTTTGAGGGTGGAAAGAATTTGGTCAAGAATTCCGTAGTCATCTCCTCCCATGTGCTAATTTTTCCTGGAGGAAGAGATTGATACCAAGTAAGAGCTCTATCTTTTAAAGAAAAGTAAAAAGGTCTTAGCTTGTAGTTGTTGTTCTCAATTCTGGGAGGTCGCAAGGTCTCCATCAAGATCTCGTAGTTTTGAAGATGTTGATGCGGCGACTCCTTCTCTAGCCCTCCGAATTGGCATTGGCGAATCATGGCTAGAACTTGCGGTCGAAGTTCGTAGTCATGATCTGCTGGATCTCCTAGGTTCACTCCTGGACGCCTCAGTTGTTGATTAGGGTCCATCCTTTGACCTAGGGTTTGCGGAATTCCTGCAAGAAGAACATCTCGGACTGGTATCCGAGGTGGAAGTACCTCGGCCGGGGCGTTGGGTACTGGAATCTGCCTCGGTCGAGGATCAACTACTGGATCCTGCATCGGTCGAGGATCAACAGGAGGATCCTCCCGCGGTCGAAGTAGAATCTGGTCCCAGATGACCGCAATCTCAACTTCGATTGCTGCAGTCCTGGTTCGATTCTCCTCTTTCTCTTGCATGAGTTCTTCCTTGCTGAGGCGCAGCAGCTCCTGCGTCTCTCTCAATTGGGCCGCAAGATCGCGATCGTCTAGTTGGGCCATCTTCGCTTCTCTTAAGCGTCGCTTGTATGTCTTTTCTGGTTCGGGATCGTAAGGAACGATTTCCTTCCCAGTGCGGGTTCTTCGCATGTACCTAAGACAGAACCTGCAAAAGTCACTCAAGTAGAGTGGTTAGACAAAACGGGGCAAATGCCCCAAGAGCAAACCGTACCGGCTCGGTCTAGACCAAGTCCCCGGCAACGGCGCCAAAAACTTGTTCGCTCCAAACGGTGTGTGCAAGCTTTAAATTTATAACCCTAGACTTAAGCTTAAAACAAGGATGTGAACCCGCAGTGTACGGGTCAATCGTACTAAAAGCAAGAAAATTCCAGGGGTCGATCACAGGGACTCGGTGAAACAAAGTCAATACGGTGTGCTTATGTCAATACTAACCACAAGAGTGATTAACACAATCAAAGATGATTAAGAAGTCAATAAAGCAAACATGCAATTCTAGGGATTAAAGCATCTAGTTGTGGTTCCAACTCAAGATCTATAGATAAGCGGACAAAGCTGAGATTTTTGCATGGGGAAGGTGTTACTAAAGTGGAGTAGATCACCGGGTAAGTCTCACTACTCACTAATCCAAAACCGTAACTCCTATTACCGGGTAAGTCTCAAGGAATCAAGATAAAGAACTATAACCTCAAACTAACACACCATCTAAGGGAATAGAATCAACCTTTACTGGGTAAGTCTCGGGCTAACTCACAAAGATGGGATGGAAGCACACTCAAACCCCAATAAAGGATAAACCTTTATTACCTACACTTATGATCGTTGGTACACAAACTAAGGAATTACCGGGTAAGTCTCATCCTAAGCTTGCTTTGAACCAGGAAAGGTATAATAAGAATAGGATTTGGCAAACTCTAACACTTAACTCTCAGTTATGGATTAGATAAGTCACCTCGGTCAGCCAGTTTCCACCCCGGCCGAGATGTTCATCGACTGAACGAGATGCTTAGGGTTAAGGTTAAAGACTCGAACTTTCAGGATCCTACTGGAATCTAAGATTATTCTATCATTGTTTTTCCCACAACCTTCAGCCAATCACCCTAGAATCACACAAGGAAATTAGCCACTCATCATCATGAAAGTATTAATCAAATATATGGGAAGAAGGTGAATATTTGAACAAAGAAGAATTTAATGAAAAGACTTCGATAACTGAATCAAATATCACAACAAAGCGTTCCTTGGATAGCAATCCAAAAAGACAAGACAACAATTGAGGGAATTGAAGACAATCTTACAAAACCCTTCAATAAAGCTATAAAAGCTATGGACTTCAATCTTCCTTCAACCTTCAAAAAGGTTCTTCAACTCTCCCAACTTGGAGAAGGCTGCTGCTGCGTGTTTTTCGGTGTAAGCGGGGTTGATGCGAGATCTAAGCACGATCGGATTTGTGGAAAATCCAACCCTTTTTATAGGAAAATAACCCTCCAAAGATAATAAATCTTAGAAAGATATTCTCCCATAAATATAGGTAAAATATATGATTCTGTATATCTCCTTCCTTCCAGGAGCCCAGCCCAAAAATATAAGATTACTTTCCAAGTTTAAAAGATCTCCTCCAAGAATAAAATATTCTCGCCGCGTCCTAGGTGTTCGCCTCGGTCGAGTCGGCGTCTCTGGATCACCTCGGTCGAGGTGAATCTGTGGTCAACCGAGGTGACTCACAACTGAATGTGAAATCTCTCAAAACTGGTCCAAAGTAAATCTTTAATCCATGGCTATGCTCCCTGGATGTAGCTCCAAATGACTCATGACTCCTTTTGCTCCTTTTTGATGCAAAACGTACCATATTACCTGCAATTACAACGAAACTAGGTGTAGACCTCGATTCTCGCAAAGGTAGATGAAATGGTAGTAAAATCGCATAATGCACATACAAACATGCAGATTATGAAAGATAAAACGTCCAAACAAACCCTAAAATATAGATTATAATTCATGTTATCACCGGATGTGCGTCCTCTCAATATCTGGATCAAAAGAAGCAAAGCCGGAATTAGTAGCACGGGTTTGAACCATAAAAATGGTTCAAACCAATAATCAATAATAACAATAAACCACAAAAACTCCCCGGCAACGGCGCCAAAATTTGACCGAAGGTATTTCTATGGTCGTCTATACCCAATCAAAAGTAAATCCCGACTTAGCACTAAGAACAAGTATAGTGATTAAGTAAGGGTCAAATCCAAGAGAGTTAAGGTGTTTTAGATGCAATTATCGATTATAATGACAAGTGACACAAAAAGGGGGGTTTGGTTGAATTGATGCACAAAAATTGATGAAAACGATTAATGCGACAAGTAAGACAAGAATGGATGAATCTACACAAGGTTGATTCTAAGCATGCAATTGCTACTTTGGTGCATCCCTTTTACAAGTTTTTAAGTAATCTCTCGTCTCGATCATACTTATGTGTTGAGCCAACCGGCATCAACACAACCTAACCTATTAAAGTTTTGTAAACCTACAAGAACAAATAACAAGTTAGCATTCAAGAAAAGACTAAGGGATATAAAGAGAAGATTAAAACCGTTAAACTTATCTTTATATTTGTGTTCCTTTTCTTCAAGTAATTACAATCCGTTATTACTTAAAGTTGCTACTAGATTAAAGACCCGAACCCGGAACCTATTAATCCTAGTTGTTTACATGCACTTTAGAACCTAAGGTGATCAATCTCAAGTAATAGTTAACATGCAATTAAACAATGAAGATCAAGGAAACACAAAGCATTACTGGATAAAAACTTATATTAAAAGGACTTACAACCAAAGTAACAAAGCATCTTCAAACCAACCCAATGTAGCAAGGGAGTTAGCAACTCATTACAATGGAAAACTCAAGTCTAAAAATGGATTTTGTGAGGAAAAGAATGGATCATTCTAGCAATCAGCCATGGACTATTTATACTACAAAAGACACTAAATTAGGAGTAAATAGCCGGCCTAAAACAGCCACCTTTAATGCCATAAAGGTGGTGTAAACATTCGGATTAAAGCTTCTGGTGTTAAACCGCAGGGGCGGCCTTCAGGACCCGCAGGGGCGGTTTAGGCAGAATCGGTTGATCTTCTTCAGAACCGCTGGGGCGGATCTTTAATGCACTTCAACGTCTGACCTTTCGCCTTCTTGACGTTTCTGATGTCAAGGCGCAGGGGCGCCTTAAGGCCAACGCAGGGGCGGTGACATAGACGCTTCACCTTCCAGCTCCCAAGGCGAGGCGCAGGCAGGGCGCAGGCAGGGCGCAGTGGGAGCTGATCATCGTCTCGTCAAGGCAAGTCACTGCAGGGGCGGCTGTAAGGGCCCGTGGGGGCGGTGGAGCAACAGAAACTTTGCTTCTTGATCGATCTTTACTCCTAAGTGCTTATAACTCCTTCCTTAGCTTCTTTTGATCTTCTTCTTCTGGACCAAGGAGTTAGTAGCATAAACCGACACTAATGCAACAAAAAGACTCTAAAAACTACCCTAAATGATAGTGATTCCATCACCTATCAAAAATTCTCCAAAGTTGGTTCCAAACTCACATTCTATACTTAGCCAATTTCTGAGCATGCTTCTAACTGCACAACTAGTCAACTTTGAGCCTCTATAACTCTAAATCCCACTGTTGGATTCATCCCAACTTTTGACATATTAACCTATGCATGGCACTAAACCACATATTAAAAATTGAACAGTGGATCATGCTTTTAAGGGATCGAAAATAGGCCTAAACATGAGTGCTTAACACAGATTAACTGGAACTTAAACAGATGTTGAAAGGGTCATGGTTTCGATGCTTACGAGCCTAACTTCCACCACCTTATGCTAGGTTTTCTGTAGATCACCAGCTCGAGCTTTGTTGCAACCAAACAACTCAATATACGCCCATCTCTTCGACTCTTAAACTCGACAGAAACCTAGGAATTAAGGTGAAGGTTTATCTTGGTTTCAAAGATGTAGAGGAATACTAGATTTGAGGAGAGATGGTTCAAAAGGCAACAACAACAGTCGCTAGTTCCTGGCTACTACAGATCCTATCTGGTTGTGGACGTCACTGGACAGATCCAACTACTGTTGGGAAGCGCACAAGTTAGATCCCTAGAGGCAACAGTGTTCAGCTGTTGCAAAACTGGAAGAGACGCGAGGGAAAGGGCATTCGATAATCACCTGATGAGACGGCCAGACGTGCAGCACTCAGCGCGAGAGAAGTCTTGGGTTGGAATGGAAATGACCCTTTATTGCTGCCTGTATACAAAAGGATTGAAAGCTTTGCTGGCACCTAGTCTGGAGGTCGACGAGAAGAGTGAGGGAGGTGAGTTGTATGTACTGGCTAGGACGCGAAGAAGGGAGCAAGGCCAAAGGTTCTGCTATAGAAGGAAGACAGGGCGAGCAGTTCGTTGAATGTAGACGGGAGATGGGAACGTGGGCACTGCTGAAACTTCTCTCCCTTCTATGTGAATTCAGGAGCCGTTACTGAAGATCCTCCTTCCTAATTCAACAGCTGTTACGTGAGAAACGGAGGGATAAATCCGGCTGCACTAAGCTTCGTCATGGGTTACACGTAATTGGTCTAGCACGAGTAAGGATATGGGTTGAAGCAAGGCTGGTTGGCTTGGGAGAGTTACGGGAAGCTAGGCCAGCATAGCAAGGGGATGGGCTGAAACAAATGCAAGAAAGATGGGCTGAAGAACATAGGCCAAGAAGGAGTGGTTGATGTGTCAAGGCCTTGTCAAAACTTGTCATTGCCTTGCCAAGCCCATGCATGGCCTTGTCATGATCTCGTCTTGGTCTCGTCATGGTCTCCTCAAAAGAATGTCATGACTTTGTCAAGGACATATCATGATATAAACTAGGGTTTAAACGATTAGGGTTTGATATAAAAAGTCTATCATTTTATGTGAAGTGATGTTACATAAAATGATAGAATTTGAGATATTGTGTACGACTAGGTAGAAAAGAAAACAAACAACATATCGAAATCCGGTTTGCTACGTAATTAAACGGAATCAAAATTCCGGATATTACAAGATTTGAGTTGCAGGATAGTAGATCGTGTTGAACGCCTTGAGTGTCTTTGAGAATATCTGATGAGATATTGACGATTAGTTTAGGGGTTATGATCTTGTATGATCTTGTAGACTAGGAGGTAGAATCTCCTAACATATGATAAAGCTTGATTGTGTGTGCCTTGCTGATGCAGGCGCTGATTGTTTCCTCGAGGGAAATTGTGACGTGGTACAGGTTGACGTGTATTTCAGGTAAGTCCATTGGACTTACTTAGCGAGCAGTTGTGGATTTGAGTGATTATGATGATGGTGTGTGTATGCATATGATTGTTGAATTTATAACCTAAACCGGACTAGGATGACCACATATGATTATTTAAATGACCCAAGTGCATTATAACAGATCGTGACCACTTGCCCAGTTCTACAAGTGACTGGGGGGAGCTCTTGTAACCCAGGCCCACAAGTAATGGATAGACTGATCTATTCCTGTTGGCAAATGGAAGTAGAGGCGAGTTTCGGGAGAATTCTCGTGCGACAAGAGAAGTTGAATTAGTAGTGGAACAACGTAATTGAAGATAATAAATGATTATGTGTGTGGCATCTCATATTGTGATGTACTGATGTGTTTGTATGTGTTATTACTTTCATTCTTATCTAGGTTCTATTTGCTAACGGTTTATACTGTAACACCCCAAATCCCCGGGACTTGGAGTGCCACATTGGGCTAGGATCTCACAATGGATCATGACCCTAGCCTGACAACAAGTTCACTGGACCTTACAACACGGCACTGACAGATATAAAAACAAATACATAAAACTGTAAAACTGTACAACCAACGGTAAGACAACATAGCCGAGTATATAAACCAACATCCTCACACAGGAGGTAACAAAAGATCATCCTCACACAGGAGGGAAAAGGTAAACAAACCCAAAAGCCCACAACAAACTATGTACAAGACGTCCTCGGCCTGCCACTCTGCTAGATCACCCAGCAGCATGCCTATCATGTGGGGCATCTACAACATGGTAATAAACCATTAGCTATCCATACACATATATAGAGTAATGGATAAGCACAATCACACATAAGGAAAGATAAACATATCAACATGCTTTCACTCATTTACCCATTTATTCATCTCAATATAATGGTCATTCACTCAAATCGTATAGATATAATATATATGACACTAGGTGACACGAGGACCGATACATCCTCACCTCTGAGCCTGCTAGCCAGCCGTACTAGTATCGGTCACACAATCCGTGTACCCTATGGGAGTGGATTACGCCCTTCCTGTAAACCGGTCTGGCCTGACATCAGAGAACCTCCCAGACTCCATGGCGGGATGAAAGGGAAAGGTTATCACAGCCACGCAGTGGGGCAGTCAATAAAACATAGGTCAGTATAACGACAACTCATGCTATCATAGCACACATATAAAGCACACACCACTCATGCAAACATCCAATATAAGGATGGTAGCTAAGTAAGTCCTACGGACTTACCTCAACCTTGTATAAAGCTCAACCACAACTGGATCACCTCAACACTGGAGGAACAACACAGCCTATACACAAGGCATAAAGAGATGTCACATCTCTTATTAAGCAAAGGGTCACATCTAGACCCAAAGGGATCCATAGGGATCATATACATCCTATAACCTCGAATAATATGCTAAACCTTAAAGCTACATCAGGGCATATATCCAACTCATGATATCATCATCAACCTAAAAATCCCATAATTACCAGAATAATGTAACGAGCACAATGGAAAATTCCAATTATCCATTTTAACCAACTTAAGGTCAAATTATACTAACCCGTAATACGGAAAACGAATAAATTCATAACTTATTCGTTACTAACCCAATATACGATCCGGAAGAAGATACAGACTCCTAGCAATGTAGGGAGTAAGAGCACGGTAAGAAACTCCGCGTCCAATGACTTGCGGTGGTCGTCGGTGTTCCGATAGCGGTAAACGGAAGCTTTACCAAAAAGCTAACAAACGGGAAATAAGTAGGTACCACGTTGAAGCAAACAAGATAAGAGACTCGATGGTACAAACGGATTTGAAATTGGATCGAGAATGAGTGGTTTGTGGAGGATTGAAGTAAGGTCGTACATTCACTCGGTTACTCTCGAATTCCTTCGTCTGTAAGCTTTCAATATGAATGTGAAATGTGAAAGTTTGTGATGAGGATAACATAGCAGCCATCTTAATTATATGTATAACTTATACATATAATATAATATGAATTGTAAAAAGAAGCAGCAACTAGCCGCCTTTTCCTTGTACATATCTATACTTTAATATAAATATATATAAATATCTTCAATTGTACATATCTGAAGTTTGCCGACCTTCCGCTTGCAATGTGGGCAAAGTGTATATATACATATATGTATATATATACATATATGTATATATATATATATATAAAGTTTATCCGAATTAGTTATTTGAAAAGAGGTTATAAATACCGATATCCAAACTTAATGAAATTGGAATATAAAATTCGAAATATTATCGGAGTAATTATTCCATAACTAACTCGTAAAATGGGCATTCTTAAGCCACATTTCTTAACAGCTAAGAATCGGAATAGCGACTCTTTTATCCGTTTCGTCTTTTTATATTATTTCACATTTAGGACATATCCGATGTTCCGATCATTTCTCTCAACTGCAACTTTATTTATTGGAGCTCTCAAATACTCCAAATAACACCGGTTGTTACATCATCTCCCCCTAAAAACAAGTTTCGTCCCGAAACTTGAACAAACCCAAATCCTCTCGGACCCATATGCCGTGGTATAACTCTATCTATCGGAGGTATCACATCTCCGTTCAAAAAGGTCAAAACCTATAACAAATCTATAACCTCAAACATCAACATGGAGGAATCATCCACTCCAGAAAACAAGGCCATAACGCTACCCAAGGCAGAGAGGAATCACATCTCTCGACATACCACATCACAAGGCATAGAGGAAGCACATCTCTAGCCCAACCATAAATATATACATCGTATGGAGGAATCACATCTCCACTGAACTATGTCCATCAAAGTAGCATGGAGGAAAGAACCATCTCCAGCTGAATCCTAATCCACTCAGATAGCATGGAGGAAAGAACCATCTCCATCTATAAACATAAGTCATAGACAAATAGCATGGAGGAAATAATCATCTCCACCTATACATACGTCACGCTAGTATAGCAAGATCTAATAAGATCATAAGGCATAACATCACTAGCATGGAATAACACATCAAGGTATGAAAGCGCATAAGCACATAATCACATACTCACCAAGATAGCACTAAGATCTACTCATCGACCCTAGGTGCATCTATCTCGGCATAAAACTATGGATAGTTCCTCTGGATACTATCATCAGTCTCCCATGTAGCCTCCTCGGGTCCACGTCTCGACCATTGTATCCTCATCATGGGAACATCCTTCGAACGCAGGCGTCTCACACCTCGTTCTAGGACTGCAATAGGATGCTCAACAAAGGTGTGGTCTAACTCTACCACCAAATCATCATAACTCACGATGTGCCTCGGATTTGGTATGTACTCTCTCAGCTGAGACACATGGAACACAGGGTGAACACCCTCTAATCTCGGAGGCAAAGCTAATA
Organism: Fagopyrum homotropicum; assembly: GCA_033239125.1. NCBI lineage: Eukaryota > Viridiplantae > Streptophyta > Magnoliopsida > Caryophyllales > Polygonaceae > Fagopyrum > Fagopyrum homotropicum. The sequence goes on along the minus strand of BSWB01000008.1, from coordinate 56,558,805 downwards.
TGTACGCTGCTCTCCCAACTCTGTCCAGAATCTCAAAAGGACCGACATATCGGGGACTCAACTTCTCTTTTATGCCAAAACGTCTGATGCCACGCGTCGGGGATACTCTCAACTAGACATGAGCTTCTACTCTGAACTCTAGAGGCCGACGCCTCTTGTCTGCATATGACTTCTGGCGACTTTGTGTAGCTAGCATCCTCTCTCTAATCAGTGCTACCCGAGCCACATCATCACGAATCTGCTCTAGCGCTATCCCGTTGATACTGCTAGGCTCATCACAGCATAAAGGTGTATGGCACCTACGTCCATATAGTGCTTCATAGGGAACCATCCCAATAGATGCATGCCAGCTGTTGTTGTATGAGAACTCAACAAGTGGAAGGTAATCAGACCATCCCTGTCCCCAATCCAACACACAAGCTCGCAACATATCCTCCAAAGTTTGAATGGTCCTCTCTGACTGTCCGTCACTCAGGGGGTGAAACACAGTCGTGAAATGTAGACTCGTTCCCAAAACAGTCTGAATCTGCTGCCAAAACCTCGAGGTGAATCGTCCATCTCGATCAGAGACGATCGTCCTCGGTACACCATGGAGTCTCACTATCTGTCTAGTGTACTCCTCAGCCAATCTACTCACCGGCCACGTCTCTCTGATAGGGATGAAACGTGCCGTCTTCGTCAATCTATCAACAATAACCCAACTGGCATCAAAACTCCTAATGGGTCTCAAACTAGTCACGAAATCCATGGAGACATCCTCCCACTTCCACTACGGTACTGGCAGTGGATGGAGCTCACCTCCAGGTATACAATGCTCTATCTTGACCTGCTGACAGGTCGCACACTGAGCCACGAATCTGGCTACATCGGGCTTCAGCCCTCCCCACCAATATGAACGTCTCACATCATGGTACATCTTACTTTTACCGGGATGTACAGAGTAAGGTGTACAGTGAGCCTCTTGTAAGATCCTCTGTCTCAACTTTGCATCAGCAGGAACACAAATGTGATCATGTCGCCTCATCACTCCATCAGCTTCAATGGAAAACTGTGGTGCCTCTCCATGAAACATCCTCTCTCTGATCCTTATCAAGGTCGGGCAGGTCCCCTGCTTCTGTTGGATTTCATCTAACAGACTAGGTAAAACCTCTAAGGCATACAACTAGGCATCCTCATCAGGAAACTGGATGTCCATTTCTAGCCAGGCTAGATCCCTCTGAAGTTGAGGCTGAACTGTCACTCTAGCAATCGCCTTCTCTCGAGGCGTCTTCCTGCTCAAGGCGTCAGCTACAACATTCGCCTTACCAGGATGATACAAAATCTCAAGGTCAAAGTCCTTGATCAACTCAAGCCATCGACGCTGGCGGTTATTCAACTCCTGTTGCGTGAAAATATACTTCAGACTCTTATGGTCTGTGAAGATCTGACATGTAGCACCATACAGGTAATGTCTCCAGATCTTCAAAGCATGAACTACCGCTGCTAACTCTAGATCATGAGTCGGGTAGTTCTCCTCATACGTCTTTAGCTGTCGAGACGCATATGCAATCACTCTACCTCTCTGCATCAATACACATCCCAAGCCTAGCTTGGATGCATCACTATAAACCAAAAAATCATCAGATCCCTCTAGCTGTGCCAGGACAGGAGCAGAAGTCAAACGCCTCTTCAACTCCTCAAAGCTCTGAGCACACAGGTCGGTCCACGCAAACCGGGTAGTCTTTCTCAGAAGACTCGTCAGTGGACGGGCAATCACAGAAAAACCCTCCACAAAGCGTCTATAGTAACCGGCTAAGTCAAGAAAGCTATGCACTTCCTTGACGTTCGTCGGTGTCGTCCATGCAGCAACAGACTCGATCTTCGCCGGGTCAACCATAACCCCATCGGCGGAGAATATGTGCCCAAGGAAAGCAACTTCAGACATCCAAAACTCATACTTAGAGAGCTTAGCATACAACTCTCTATCCCTCAAAATCTCCAAAACCATCCTCAGATGACCGGCATGCTCCTCTCTACTACGAGAGTACACTAAAATATCATCAATGAAGAACACCACAAACTGATCAAGGAAGTCGATGAATATGTTGTTCATCAACTCCATAAAGACTGATGGGACATTCGTCAGCCCGAATGGCATCACTACAAACTCGTAGTGTCCATAGCGGGTACGAAATGCCGTCCTGTGTACATCTTGCTCTCTCACCCTCAACTGGTGATATCCTGAGCGCAAATCAATCCGGGAGAAAAATATACCTCCCTGAAGCTGATCAAGTAGATCGTCAATACGAGGCAATGGATACCTATTCTTGACGGTCACCTTGTTCAACTCTCTGTAATTTATGCATAACCTCAGAGATCCGTCCTTCTTCCACACGAAGAGGACAGGTGCACCCCATGATGAAACACTAGGGCGTATGAATCCCTTCTCAGCCAACTCCTCGAGTTGCTTCTTCAGCTCCAACATCTCGACAGGTGCCATACGATATGGGGCCTTCGAGATGGGTTGCGTGACAGGCTCTAACGCTATGCTGAAGTCCACACTCCGCTGAGGCGGCAAACTCGACGGCTCAGCAAACACATTTGTAAACTCGCAGACTACTGGAATATCCTCCAGAGCTGGACTCTCTCCATCCTTCATGGCGTAGCACCAGAAGGCATCACAACCCTGTGCAATTAACCTAGCTACTCGGACGGCACTAATAACTGAACCTGTCTTCCCAAGGTCCCAACCCCGGAAGACCTCAATCTGTCCAACCTCGGTAGAGTCTATAACAGTCCTCCTACCAACATCCAAAACTGCATGGTGTCTACGTATCCAGTCCATACCTAATATGACTTCTTTATGCATCAATGGCATGACTAAGAAGTCAACGAGTAAAACACGAGTCCCTAAACAAAGGGGACAACTACGTATCTTACGGGTACCTCTGACCCGACTACCATCAGGTAACCCTATAGTAAAGGGTATCCCCTCTATGTTAGCTAAACTCAGACGCTCAACACAAGTATCAAAAATAAAGGAATGCGTAGCACCAATATCAAACAAAACTCTAACAGGTAAACCATGAAGTAAAACGGTACTTGTAGCAGCCGGTGCAGGTGGATCCTCTACACTCCTCAACTCAAAAGCTCGCCCTCGGGCTCCTCTGGCATCACTAGTGCCAACATCTCTACCTCTACCTCTACTCGGTCCTGGAGCAGAACCTTGAGTAGATGGACGCTCTGGGACCCTCTGTTGTCCCTGTATCTGCTATTGAGGTGTCATCTGACCACCTCCTACTACACTGGCAGGGGAAGAACCCTGCCGGGATGCTACTCCTCCCTGCCTACAAAAGGCAGCTCGATGTCCCTGTCGGCCACAAGTAAAACAAGTCACAACTGGTCTGGGACAAGCTGGCTTCAGATGGCCAGGGTCTCCACAGTTGTAACACTGATGTCCCTTATCTACAGTCTGTGCAGATGAGGGGTAACTTTGACGCCTCTAATCTCGTCTAAATCCAGATGATCCTCCAGCTCCACTAATCTGCCCAGTGCGCTGCCTCTTCTCAAACCGTCCCGTCTGAGAAGCTCTCCTCTGACTGGCTCGCTCTCGCTCAAAAGCTGAAGCCTAGTCTTGGTAATCAACTAGGGACTCACAATAGAATCCCGTCATGTATGAACGGGTGCTCTCTCTCAGTCGACGAGAGAACAGATACACATGCTGGTCCTCAGAAGGTGCAGCTGGACCCAACAAAGCTAACTCGGTCTGGAAACGGCGGATGGCGTCAGTAATAGGAACATCCTTAAAGCCAACCTCCACAACATCCTACAGCTTCTCCCTCCTCAGTGAGGCAGGGTAGAACTGCTCTCTAATCATGCGTCTCATGTGGTCATAACTGGTGGCTCTGGTCCGTACAGTCCTCCACCACTAGTGTGCATGATCATGGAATAGAGACTGCACCAACTCTATCCGTTTGTCCTTAGGGCACTTAATAGACTCTAAAGCTGAGTCTACATGCCCTATCCACACCTCAGTCTGTAAACCAATCTCTCCTGAGAAGTGTGGCACTCCCTGTTGGTGAAATGCCTTCAACTAGGCATCTGGTTGAGGCCCTTTGGTCTCCACTGGGACTTGAACTAGATGAGCAACACGTGCAGGTGCGGCTGGCACCCGGGTCGCTCCCTGAGATCTCTTAGAAGATCCCTCAGGTACTGGTAAATTTGGGGCTCGCCTGCCAGCCCTGATATCCTCCTCAAAACGTCGGAGGTACTCTCTGAACTCCAGTCCTCCCATGGAGACACGGTCAGCATCATCAGACTGAGCTCGATGTGAATGATGTCTCATAGATACATTGCTCCTCGTCTTTGGGACGACGCTCTCTGCAACCTCCTCATGTATCTCCTCCACCACTGGTGGATCAGCAGCGGGAACTGGTCCCTCACCTACCACACCCAGAAGACGGGATGGTCTACCTCTACCTCTGCCTACAGCGGCAGTAGCTCTAGTCCGAGCCATCTGCAGGGTATACACACCTAACTTATAAGGCTCTATATAGACCATAGGTACAGATATATATACAAACTCAACACAAACACATATATAATCCATCATACATTTATACATATCATATCTACACTACAGAGATCCATAGCAGGAGTGGAGACTTCTCGTACATCTAACCCAAAACCATATTTAAAACCAAAACCTTTAAAACATAAGATCCCGTGTGGGTTCTGTTTATTTTACCTATCAAACCTTATTGTAGGTAGCAAGTGCCATTGTTGTCAACCTAAGGCTCAGATACCAACTCTGTAACACCCCAAATTCGCGGGACTTGGAGTGCCACATTGGGCTAGGATCTCACAATGGATCCTGACCCTAGCCTGACAACAAGTTCACTGGACCTTACAACACGGCACTGACAGATATAAAAACAAATACATAAAACTATAAAATTGTACAACCAACGGTAAGACAACATAGCTAAGTATATCAACCAACATCCTCACACAGGAGGTAACAAAAGATCATCCTCACACAGGAGGAAAAAGGTAAACAAATCCAAAAGCCCACAACAACCTATGTACGAGACATCCTCGGCCTGCCACTCTGCTAGATCACCCAGCAACATGCCTATCCTGTGGGGCATCTACAACATGGTAATAAACCATTAGCTATCCATACACATATATAGAGTAATGCATAAGCACAATCACACATAAGGAAAGATAAACATATCAGCATGCTTTCACTCATTTACCCATTTATTCATCTCAATATAATGGTCATTCACTCAAATCGTATAGATATAATATATATGAAACTAGGTGACACGAGGACCGATACATCCTCACCTTTGAGCTTGCTAGCCACCTGTACTAGTATCGGTCACACAATCCGTGTACCCTATGGGAGTGGATTGCGTCCTTCCTGTAAACCGGTCTGGCCTGACATCAGAGAACCTCCTAGACTCCACGGCGGGATGAAAGGGAAAGGTTATCACAGCCACGCAGCGGGTAGTCAATAAAACATAGGTCAGTATAACGACAACTCATGCTATCATAGCACACATATAAAGCACACACCACTCATGCAATCATCCAATATAAGGATGGTAGCTAAGTAAGTCCTACGGACTTACCTCAACCTCGTATAAAGCTCAACCACAACTGGATCACCTCAACACTGGAGGAACAACACAACCTATACACAAGGCATAAAGAGATGTCACATCTCTTATTAAGCAAAGGGTCACACCTAGACCCAAAAGGATCCATAGGGATCATATATATCCTATAACCTCGAATAATATGCTAAACCTTAAAGCCACATCAGGGCATATATCCAACTCATGATATCATCATCAACCTAAAAATCCCATAATTACCAGAATAATGTAACGAGCACAATGAAAAATTCCAATTATCTATTTTAACCAACTTAAGGTCAAATTATACTAACCCGTAATACGGAAAATGAATAAATTCATAACTTATTCGTTACTAACCCGATATGCGATCCGGAAGAAGATACGGACTCCTAGCAATACAGGGAGTAAGAGCACGGTAAGAAACTCTGCGTCCAATGACTTGTGGTGGTCGTCGGTGTTCCGATAGCGGTAAACGGAAGCTTTACCAAAAAGCTAACAAACGGGAAATAAGTTGGTACCACGTTGAAGAGAACAAGATAAGGGACTCGATGGTACAAACGGATTTGAAATTGGATCGAGAATGAGTGGTTTGTGGACGATTGAAGTAAGGTCGTACATTCACTCGGTTACTCTCGAATTCCTTCGTCCGTAAGTTTCAATATGAATGTGAAATGTGAAAGTTTGGGATGAGGATAACATAGCAGCCATCTTAATTATATGTATAACTTATACATATAATATAATATGAATTGTAAAAAGAAGCAGCAACTAGCCGCCTTTTCCTTGTACATATCTATACTTTAATATAAATATATATAAATATCTTCAATTGTACATATCTGAAGTTTGCCGACCTTCCGCTTGCAATGTGGGCAAAGTGTATATATACATATATGTATATATATATATATATATATATATATATATATATATATATATATATATATATATATATATATATATATATAAAGTTTATCCGAATTAGTTACTTGAAAAGCGGTTATAAATACCGATATCCAAACTTAATGAAATTGGAATATAAAATTCGAAATATTATCGGAGTAATTATTCCATAACTAACTCGTGAAATGGGCATTCTTAAGCCACATTTCTTAACCGCTAAGAATCGGAATAGCGACTCTTTTATCCGTTTCGTCTTTTTATATTATTTCACATTTAGGACATATCCGATGTTCCGATCATTTCTCTCAACTGCAACTTTATTTATTAGAGCTCTCAAATATTCCAAATAACACCGGTTGTTACATATACCGTGTTGCAGATGATTTGCAGGTTAGGAAGACTGCAGAGTGAGCCAGACAGGGTGATCAACCAAGGACTTCTGTACACTAGGTTTTTCGTGGGATATGGGTTATTTTGTACCTGGATATTTAGGGATGTTATTTTGTACTCGTATAAATGAGACCCCTAACCATGAATGCATGTAGTCCTAAAGGAACGGCCGGTATGCGAGTGCAAGCAGAAAAATCTACACCAAAACTCCTAGCAATGTGGGTAACTATCCCACCATATCCGATGTTTCCCTTCGACTTGTTCTTGAGCTTGCTCATCGTAGCAGCCAAGAGAGTAGCACAATCTGCACGGCGTCCATAAAGCATGCAATAGAGCAAGAATAGCTCATCCGTCTTGATCTTTTGGGGCGTCTCCGTCCTAGGAAAGAGACACTCCGAAAGAACACGGTGAGCTATCTTCAAGGCTAGATGGTACATCAATCTAGCCTTGGTATCGGCTGGTTGCCAACGGTCCTCGTCGGCGTAAATCATTGCAACTTCCTCCCAAAAATCCTTGGGGTAAACACCACTCGGAAATCGACCATTATAGGTCTCATGAAACCCAAAAATAGTCCCAAACTCAACAATGCTCAAATGGTAGTCTCTTTCCATGAGACGAAAAGAGACGGTCCTACCTACGTGGCTGTGCTCGAAAGACGTCACAACCTCCCGGGTGATCTCCTCATAGGCGTCTTCTCGGATAGCCGAGAAGATAACTAATCCGGCTCTATCCAAGAGCTGAGTAAGATCATCAACTATGTTGAGAGGATGTAAATCCTCCAACAACAAATATCTAGGGCCAATCACTGCCCTCTTCTGGATCTTCTCGAAAGCAGCGAGATGGTTCTCATGTATGGTCGGAATTCTAGGGTGAGGAGGTGAGGATGGAGGTGAAGGTGAAGATGGTAGTGAAGGAGATGAGGGTGGTGGTGCCCTAGAGGATGAGGAGGTGGAGGGATTGCCTTTCCTTTTCTTATTTTGCTCACCCTTCTTCTCTTTTATCCTTCCCGACATTCTCCTTACAAAATCCATTCTGCAGAAAAATTACGGTCTGTTCTTCAAGAATTACGGCCGTGGTTTACCCAGAGGCCGTGATTCGTCCCAGAATTTCACGAATCTCAGCAAATTCACAAGCAATCACCACAACAAGCAGTCCTAGTCTAATTCCTTCCAGTCTCTATCAGTTCTTCCTAAAAATCTATAGCAAAAACGAACCAAATTGGCGAGAATCAAGAAGAAAGAATAAACCTCTTTTTCGGATTGAAAAATCCGAAATGCGAGTTTGTTGATGAATTTCCGTTCGATTCGTCGCTTGGATGTTGTTTGTGGTTGAATTTGCTGCAGTTTGGGAAGAAGAATCGTTAGAAACGATTAAAAAACGAAGATTTTGAGGAGGTCGTGGAATTTCGGCAATTAGGTCGTGGAAAGAGGGGTTTTTGGGATGAGTTTGTGAAGAACGTGGCTTATATAGTTGCAGGCAAAATTTTGAAAATCACGGTCTGTCGGGGTGTTCCACGGCCGTGGAAGTGTACGGAACCGTGGTTTTGGTGATTTTTCAAAGGCTTTTGGAAATTACGGCCACTGTAGCTATGACGACCGTAATTTAGACCGTGGAACCTCCTGTAAAGCTCCAAAGTCCGAATTTCGTCGCTTTTCTTCAACATTGCTCTCCTCTTTTCCTTTTCCATCGATCCTACAACCAAAAACACGAACATACCGGAAGAAATCGAGGCAAAAACAAAGAAAAAAGAACGTCTATTCTAAGCTAAACTATGAATCGAAAACAAAAACGAAAATGCAATACCTTGGGTTGCCTCCCAAGAAGCGCTTTGTTTAAGGTCCGTAGCTAGACCATTCTCGCACTTATTCGAGTGCGGTAGGCGCAAACTCCTCAGCTTGGAGTTCCGGCGTATACTTCTTGAGTCGTTGACCGTTCACCTTAAAACTTCCGCTAGCTTCACCCCATACTTCAACTGCACCATGGGGGAAAATACGTTTAATTAGAAAAGGTCCGGTCCAACGGGATTTAAGCTTACCTGGGAAGAGGCGAAGTCTTGAATTGAAGAGGAGAACTTGATCTCCTTCTTTGAAGTCCTTTGGAATGATATGCTTATCATGCCAACGCTTTGCTCTTTCCTTGTAGATCTTGGCGTTTTCATAGGCGTTCAAGCGAAGTTCATCCAGCTTATTGATGTCTAGGAGACGCTTCTCTCCCGCTTCCTTCATGCCGAAATTCAGCCACTTGATAGCCCAAAACGCTTTGTGCTCCAGCTCCACCGGCAAGTGACAAGACTTCCCATACACAAGGTTGTATGGTGTGGTTCCTATGGGAGTCTTGTACGCAGTCCGGTACGCCCATAATGCATCATCTAGCTTCAAGGACCAATCCTTCCTAGTCCTTGAAACCGTCTTTTCTAGAATTCCTTTGATCTCCCTATTTGAGATCTCAACTTGTCCACTAGTTTGTGGATGATAAGGGGTAGCGATCTTGTGAGTAACCCCATACTTGGCTAGAAGAGCTTCAAAGCGACGGGCTATGAAGTGAGAACCTTCATCACTAATGATCGTCCGTGGTGTTCCAAATCGCGGAAAGATGGTCTTGTTGAAGAACTTAACCACCACCATGGCATCATTTGTGGGAGAGGCAATTGCTTCCACCCATCTAGAAACGTAGTCTACCGCCAATAGTATGTATTGGTTTCCACAAGAAGATGGGAATGGTCCCATGAAATCGACTCCCCAAACGTCGAAAATCTCCACCTCTTGGATGTTGTTGAGGGGCATCTCGTTCCTTCTAGAAATATTGTCTGTTCTTTGACAAGCATCGCAGCAAGAAACAAAGGATTGCACATCTCTAAATAAAGTAGGCCAATAGAATCCAGATTGCAATACCTTTGCGCTAGTCTTGTTCAAACTAGCGTGTCCTCCACAAGGTAGTGAATGACAATGGCGGATGACACTTTGCATCTCATCTTCCGGCACACATCGCCGGATGATGCCATCCGGACCTCTCTTAAAGAGGAGAGGCTCGTTCCAATAGTATTCCCGGACGTCCTTAAAGAACTTCTTCCTTTGTGCGTAGGATAGTCCGGGCGGTGTCTCCTGGCAAACCAAATAGTTAACAAAATCAGCAAACCACGGTTCGTTACCTTTGGAGATCACGTTGATGCACTCCTCTATGATGTGTAAGTGTTCGTCTGGAAAGGAGTCATCAATGGGTAGATGGTCGTCCCCTAGATGTGTTAGACGACTCAAATGATCCGCAACAGAATTTTCTGAACCTTTCTTGTCGCGGATCTCAAGATCGAATTCTTGTAGGAGAAGAATCCATCTAATTAGCCTTGGCTTCGCATCTTTCTTCGCAAGGAGGTACCGGATTGCAGCATGATCCGTGTAGACAATCACCTTTGCACCTACAAGATAAGAGCAAAACTTGTCAATAGCATAGACAATGGCTAGAAATTCTTTCTCGGTAGTGGCGTAGTTGAGCTGCGGTTCATCTAGCGTCTTGCTAGCATAGTATATGGCATGGGTTCGCCCTTCCTTTCGTTGTCCAAGAACAGCTCCAATAGCTACGTCACTAGCATCGCACATAATCTCAAAGGGGAGAGTCCAATCTGGAGGTTGGATAATAGGTGCTGAAATTAGAGCTTGCCGAATGGTGTTAAACGCATCCAAACATTCCTGCGAAAACTCAAAAGCCGCATCCTTCATCAATAGATTAGTGAGAGGTTTTGATATCTTAGAAAAGTCCTTAATGAAACGTCTATAAAATCCAGCATGTCCTAGGAAACTTCTTATCCCTTTCACCGAAATTGGGGGAGGAAGTTTCTCTATGGTCTCTATCTTAGCCTTGTCTACCTCTATCCCTCTACTAGAGACTAAGTGACCTAACACAATTCCTTCCTTAACCATGAATTGACACTTCTCCAAATTAAGAACTAGGTTAGTGTCTTCACATCGTTGCAAAACAAGAGAAAGGTTAGGAAGGCAATCGTTAAAAGAGGAACCGTATACGGAGAAGTCGTCCATGAAGACTTCCATGATTTCCTCTACGTATTCGGAGAAGATGGCCATCATGCACCGTTGAAAGGTGGCTAGGGCGTTGCAAAGCCCAAACGGCATTCTCCTATAGGCCAACGTACCCCAAGGGCACGTGAATGTGGTCTTCTCTTGATCATCCGGATGTATCGGAATCTGGAAGAAACCACTATAACCGTCAAGGTAGCAAAAATGTGAATGTTGTGCTAACCTTTCAAGCATTTGATCGATGAATGGCAATGGAAAGTGATCCTTCCGCGTTGCGTTATTGAGCTTGCGGTAGTCTATGCACATCTACCATCCAGTCACGGTTCGGGTGAGAATGAGTTCGTTGTTCTTGTTGGTGATGACCGTCATCCCTCCCTTCTTCGGAACTACTTGAACCGGGCTCACCCACTTGCTATCGGAGATAGGATAGATGATACCTACATCAAGAAGTTTAAGAATTTCCTTCTTGACAACCTCCTTCATGGTCGGATTCAACCGCCTTTGAGGTTGTCTTGAAGTTCTAAAGTCCTCCTCCATTAGTATCTTATGCATGCATAGGGAGGGTTTAATTCCTACTAAGTCCTCAATAGTATAGCCTATGGCTTTCCTATGTTTCTTAAGGACAATCATGAGCTGTTCATGTTCATCTATGCTTAATTCGGAGCTAACAATAACCGGAAAGGTAGAATTAGATCCAAGAAAAGCGTACCTTAGATGAGTAGGAAGCGGTTTGAGTTCCATCACTTTCGGGGCTTCCAATGATCCTTGAGGAGCATCCGACGTTTCCTTAGAAGTTTCTAAGGATGTTGAGTGGTTTGGAGGAGAATCAAAAGAAGTTGAAGAAGCATGCCGATCACCCTCTTCCACGGTCAGAATTACGGGCTCTCCATATGTTCCACGGCCGTGTAATCCACTAGAATGGAGGTCGATTTTGGTTGTGAAATCCACGGTCGTGGAATACAGGGTATGACCGTGGATTCTAACATTCTCAGCCTCATCGTGGAGTTTCTCAAACTCCACTTCATGCATCTCTTCTTGTGCTTCTAAGGCTTCAATTTCCTCTTTGCACTCTCCTTCTTCCCCTACATCTGTTAGACTCATGGTAATGACTTTTTGTAAAGGATCGTTAAAGAGAATCGCACTTACCTCTTCCCTAGATAAACCTTCTTCATCTTGGACATCGTAAATGTCCTCGTCGAAGATCGGCTCTTTCACTAGAGTGGAAAGAACGAATTCTACTTTCTCTTCTCCAATATCAAAAGCGAGTCTACCATTCTTGCAATCGACCATGCAGCTGGAAGTTGCAAGAAACGGTCTTCCGAGTATGATCGGGACCGGACTATCTGCAGGAATGTCAAGCACGACAAAATCAATGGGGACAAAGAATTTACCTAGCTTGACCGGGACGTCTTCTACAATACCGACGGGGCGAGTGATGGATCGATCCGCCATGTACAACGTCATCTTCACCGGTTTTGGGTTGCCTAGACCGATCTTCCTGCACAATGCAAGTGGTATGATGCTCACACTTGCTCCTAAGTCACCTAAAGCGTCATATGTGACATCTCCTACTCCAATGGGAATGCAAAATGACCCCGGATCCTTCAACTTTGGGGGCATTTTCTCCTTCATGGTCTTGATGAGATCCGAAGAGTCCGAACTCATCTTGACCTCACCAAAATCTTCTAGCTTCCTCTTGTTGGAGAGGAGCTCCTTCAAGAACTTGCCATAAGCCGGCATACCTACAATAGCATCGATGAAGGGTATATTAATATGCAGCTTACTCATGAGTTCTATGAACTTACCGAATTGTTTGTCTAGGCGCGCTCGCGCTCTAGATTGAGGAAATGGTAGGGGAGGTTTGTAAGCTGGAGGAGGAACATAGACATCTTCCTTCTCCTTCCCCTTTTCTTTGTCCTTCTCTACGGGGACTTCAACGAACGTAGGCTGCGGATCGGTAGTAGTTACTCCGCTCCTAGTTGTAATCGCCATCACCCTTCCCTTAGGGTTGTCCTCCGTCTTTCCTGGAAGTTTCCCTTGATTTCTAGGAACTTCCTCCGCGTGGTTGAACATTTGGTTTTCCAAAACTTTTTGAGCTTTGTCAACCTTAGAAACTTGATCATCAACCTTGATGAGGCGGTTCTCCAACCCTTGAAGCTTTCCCAAAATTGTTTCCAACATGGGATCGGGCTTCTCCTTTCCCGTATTGTTTCCTCCATTAGATGATTGCCCCTGGCTTTTCAAAGGAGTAGAGGAAGAGGAAGGTGGAGTTAGTGAATTAGAGTTGGAAGGATAAGAGTTACCGGAATTTTGTTGATTGGAGCACCAATTGTTGTTGTTTGAACCCCTATTGTTGTTCCAATTGTTGTTCCGGTTGTTGTTGTTTCCATTCCAATTGTTATTCCGGTTGTTGTTCCGGTTATTGTTGTTGTTGTTGTTGCGGTTGGTGTTATCACCACCATTGTTGTTGCCCAAATAGCCAACATCCTTCTCTTGTTGCTTTGGGAAGTTGGTCTTGATAGCCTCCTTCAACTCTTTGATCTCATTGTTGAGGGAGAAAATCTGATTTTGAGCTTCATGTGTGAGCTTCGCTCCTTGCTCCACACGATTTCCCTCCACTTTCCGGTGGGAATACTTCTCTATGACTCTTGCTTGCTTCTCGATGAAGTCCCAAGCGTCATCTTCTCTCATGTCCATGAACGTTCCACATGAGAGGGATTGGAGGTTGAATTGCGTTCCCGCATCCAGCCCCTTGTAATAGATCTCTAGCAAGGCAAGATTGGATATGCCATGATGAGGGCAATCCAAGAGCAAGTCCTGAAACCTTTCCCAAGATTGAAACAAACTTTCGTTAGGTCTCATGGAAAAAGCATTAATCTTACCTCTAAGTTCTGCCGTTTTGGAGGGCGGAAAGAATTTGGTGAGGAACTCCGCGGAAAGGTCTTCCCACGTATCTAGTTTCCCACTAGGAAGAGCTTGATACCAAGATAACGCTTTCCCCTTCAAGGAGAAGAAGAAAGGCTTGAGCTTGTAGCTGTTGGTGGTAGCACTCTTCGGTCTCATCGTCTCCATCATACACTCAAAGTTTTGCAAGTGTTGGTGTGGAGATTCAGCGCTTGTCCCGCCAAATTGATTTTGGCGAACAAGAGTAATAACTTGAGGGTTAAAGCTAAACCCTTGTACGTCTTCAGCATCAAAATTCACGCCCAAGCGGCGTGGTTGTTGTGTTGGATCCATCCGCTGGCCAAGAGTTCTTGGCTCATTATCCACACGTTCGATCCTCACATTCCTAGGCGGAATGCGGCGATTAGCAGCTCCTTGTGGATGGAAAGGATTTACATTGATCGTGGGATCAATCTCCTCCAGCGGTGGCATGGAGGAATCACTATCATCAGCGGATGAGTGACTTTTTCTTCTAGACCTTGATGCTTTCCTTGAGGATTTCTTGCTTCCCTTATTCTTAAGGTCGCTCATCTCTACCCTCATCTGGAAGATCATGTCTTGTAGACTGTTAACTTGAGATTGATGACGATCCATCTCATCCTGGCGGAGAGTCTCGTTCCATCGGAGTTGAGCTTCCTTCTCCGCCAACTCCGTTTGAAGATCACGTTCGTGTTCTTCAGCCATCTGCTTTTCCTTGCGCTTTTGCCTCAAGGTTTTCTCTAGCTCTTGATCAAGAGGTAAGAGATCTTCGGTGCTCCTAGACCTGCGCATGCACTCAAAGGAATATCAAATAACGAGAGCAAGCTCCCAAGCTTGACAACCGGCAACCGGATTCGGCCGAAACCAAATCCCCGGCAACGGCGCCAAAAACTTGTTCGCCCCTAAAGGTGTGTGCAAATAAGCTTTAAATTTATAAAACTAGAATCAAGCAGTGAACCCGCAGTGTACGGATCGACGTAGCTAAGCAAGAATTCCAGAGTATCGAACACAGGGATTTGGGTGGGAACAAATTCGATTGCAGATTATCAAGCGAGTAAATATGAGAGTTTGCAAATATTGGGAAAACAACAATCCTAAAGATCCAAGTATCCAGTTGTGGCAATCGATTCAAGATATACTTAATGATATAAAGACAGAGTTGAGATATGCAAAGGTATACTAATGTAAGGTAATCGTACGGTGAAGTTCCAAAAACCTTATGTAACTCACCTACAAGGCACTCTCTATACAGGTTGTTGAGGCTCAATATAGAAAGATTCTAAAAATGAGAATTTATGTCAAATACCCAAACTTACAACCCAAAGATCAAGACTAACTTAACCGATTGAGGTTGTGACACTCACAATCGAGGTAGAGGTTGTTGAGGCTTCACTACCACCTAGAAAAGACAAGTCTAAACTAAGTTAAAACAAATCTTTAACTTTGGATTAAAGTAAAAGCAAGATTCGTGGACTTAAGGGAAATCACGGTTAGTTCTTGAGGTTCCACGGCCGTGGACTCAAGAACAGGCCGTAATTTAGGGTTGTCGGCGATTCTCTCTAACTCTCAGGGTCTAATCTGTTTGCGATCGATCTATCATCATCTAAGCCACAACTATCAACCCTTCACCTTAGAATTGTTAAGGGTTTTTAGCCAATAACAGTCATGTTGATATCAATTCAAGAATTAAAAGATAGAAAGATGAAAACTTTCAAGAACTTTCAATAATCTTCAAACCAATCTCAAAGTCACAATGAGAACAAGTATTGTCAAAGGATTCAGAATAAAACAAACAATCACAACCTTAGGAAAGAAGGGAAAACGAGATGTCAATCCGTTTTCCAAATCAAACCTAAACAAGAAGAGAGATCTTCTTGCAAAATCTTCTAAAAGCTTCGATCTTCCGCCAATCCGGAGATCTCAACAGCAATCTCCACCAAAAGTGCGAGATTAGGATAATTCTCAGATGCGAACTTCAATCTCCAATGAGATGATCAATACTTCCAAGCAAAGGCCAAACGGCGTTGAGATTCCCTAAACGGAGATGAACGATCCTAAGCGTCGATAAATGCCGCTAAGCGAAAATGGCGGGTGTAAGCGGTTATGACGGAATCTTGCTTCGTCCGTCTTTTTATAGGGCAAGATAAAATAGCGGCCCGACCCAATCTTCAAAAGATCGTGGCTTCAAAGTGTGGCGAAAAGATTCGCCAAGATCACGGTCGTGGAAGTTTTCACGACCGTAATTTAGGGCGTGGATTAGGTCACGGTTTGTACCATATATTCCACGGTCGTAATAGTTAATGGAATGCATCACGCCTCTCTTGCAAGGTTCCACGGCCGTGGAACTGAACGTGGTTCGTAGTACGGCCGTATTTTAGAGCGTGGTTTAGGGCAAGAACGTGATTCTTGCCTAGCCTCGTGCATTCCTCAAGCTAAAACTCAAATTTGCTTCCAAAGAATGTCCTCAATCTATGGACATATCAAATCAACTCTCCTTTGCTCGATTCCGTTCGGAAATAGCTCCAAATCACCTATAATCAACATAGAGCTAGTGTAGACATCCATATCGACAATATAGGTAATACTAGCTCACATATGCACAAAGTTCAATCAAAGACTATCAATATGAATCAAATACGTTTAGAAAACGTGCCTAAAATATCACAATATTTCATGCTAACATATGTGGTTTTGTAAAACCTTTTGATGTATATATTATACAGATTTATGTATTTGGTTTAATCTATTTGTGCCTTGTTGTAAGATCCAGTGAGATTTGTTGTCAGGCTAGGGTCAGGATCCATTATGAGATTCTAGCCCAGTAGCGTCCCGAGTCCCACTGATTTGGGGTGTTAACACCGCTCCTCCCTCTTCGGAACCTCAATAGACAACCCTAGCACCCACAACCACCATTCTCGTCATCGCTCTTGTGCAAACCCGGAGTCTTTGTCCTCAACCTCTCGGCCTCGCCTTCCTCATAGCACTTCCAGCCTCGCGTTTCTCCCCTATAGTCGACACTAGCAATCAGCACAGATGTGTCCCCTCCTCTGTAGTCGTAGTCGAACCAGAAGTACCAACGGTTGGATCGGGAGGCCATGGCAACGAGCAGTAAGGGGAAGTCTTCTGAATCTCCTCCTGGTGATGTACGTAAACAACAAGGACCGTCTCCTTCTCCAAATTCGCAACCAACAATAGATAGCAACGCAGCGGGAGAATCTCGGCGTCTTTCTGGAACCAGACTACGGGGGCGGGGGGGGCGGCGTCGAGCCGCGGGTGCGCCTGGGAGTTAGCCCTTGGGGTCTCTAGAACTTGGTCGCAGGTTCGCCACTGTAGACCCACAGTTGCGCCTCCATGACAGTCAACACGACTCCATCTTCGGCTGGTGCACTCAAGCTTGGTGAGTCCGTCTAGCCGGGTAAAGACCTTGGCCCTCTCCTTTGCGTTTCCTACACGTATGTACTTTGATTAGAGAACCCTTTTATGTTGATAAACCTTCCGTAGAAACCTTGGAGGTTAGCATGTACAACTGAGGCGTTTTTTGAGTTTTCAAAAGTGACAAACAGTCGACTTTGGGTCCAGATTTGAGTAAGTTAGACTCCTCTTATGTTGCTGAATTTTGGATATGTTATAGTTGTTATTTCATTGTAGAACAAAATAAAATTTGAGACTATTCCTAGTTATAGTTTAGGAGATATGGTTCTCCAAAGTTGGTTCATCGTGTAGTTTTTAGGATGTGTTGAAATATTCTAAGTGTTGAGAAAAACTACTTGTGATGCAGTTTGGTGAGATAGATTTGAATTGATTTTTTTTATCTATGTTGGACTATAATTTTGGATATGTTGTTTATGGATATGCTTAGTAGCATGTGGTAAAGTTTGAGAGCAAACCATTGGTTTAATCCGGATTTGTGATGTTTCGAAGTTGGGTATACGTATAGTTTGGTTTTAGAAGAGTTGTGCTAGGTTTTAAGTGTATGTTCTTGGAGATGGTTTGGGATTGTGTATCTTTATGGATTATATCATAGGTAATCATGGTTGGACATCTGAGTAGGTGTCTCGGTATGTTTTGGGATTTAGTAGTAGTATGTTAGTGAGCCTTAATAGTAGATAGTATAAGTTTGAAAGACAGTCATCTTTCAAAATCAGTAGATCCTTCCTCTAGAGAGTTAGATATATGGGTGGGGTTTCTAGTATACGTTCTTGAGATTTCTGGGAACCTTTAGAGTTTCTGGATCCGAGGGGTAAAACCATCTTTTCTCAAAAAAGAGTTGGTTTAGTGCAGTTTCTCAGTTTTCCGTTGTTGACCTAGAAGTTGGGACTTCTAAGGGTCGGATAGTATTTTGATATGAGTTTTATGTTTTGATCAGGTAGTTGAGATTATACTCAGTGGGATCGAGTGCTTTGGTTGACGGGTCTTGACCGCTTCAAGTAAGTCCCTTAGGCTTACTTAGTTACAGTCTTATGTTGGATGAATGACATGAGTGGTATTTGTGTTACGTGTTTATATTACGTTGTCAGTTATAAACAACCGACTAGTAATTGACCCACGGGTAACGGGCGGTGGTCACTTGTCTAGTTCTCCCGAGGGAGTCTAGGAGGTGCTTCGTGGCTGGGCCAGATTTGGATATACGGGGAGGGTACATCCACTCCACATAGTATACGGATCGGTGCGCCGAACCACTCCGGCTGGATAAAAGTCCGAGGGCGAGAGTTTGAGACTTCTCGTGTCACACTTATGATTGAATAATGTGGATGATTGTAATGAAGATGATAATCGGACTTCTGTGATATCATGCTATGTGTTTACATGTTGCTTTGATGTGTGTTTGTGCGTATGTATTCTTGTGATGTTAGATTGTAGCTAACGGTTTATCCGTGTTGTTAGTTAATCACAATTTTAGGTAGTTGCAAAGAGAGGCTAGGCGGATGGTCAGCCGGGTCCACGTACTCATTTAGATGGGGATGGGGGCGTCTTCAATTTTTTCATATGCGTTGTAAAATTATATCTTCTTGTAAGGCTAATACATATCATTCATGTAAATATTTTTAATTTTTTCAAATGATTTAAATACGTTTGTTCCTTGTTGTAAGATCCTAGTAAAGTTGTTGTCAAACTAAGGTCGGGACCCAATGTGAAGTCCTAACAAGTAACTCCCAGAGTTTTGAAAATTTGGGGTGTTACAGGAACAAATAGGAAAAAACCTAAAGGGGGTCCAATGACAAAGCTTAAAAGGCAATAATCCCACATGAATATCCCTTTTGTTACATAAGTAAAAGATGGAAAAACAAGGGCGTTATCGTCAAAACGGGCAAGTCTCATGTCATGGTGGAGGGAAGAGAAGGCATGCTGCTTGACGGGCCGAGATATGCGGAGGTATGAGCAATGAGAGACCCGGTAGGTTGGGCGATGGGCTTGACACGTGATCGGGTGAGTGGTCCATCAGAACAAACTCGTAACCCTCATCTTCTTCCTCTGCGGGCATGGTAGCCAAGGATGCATCATTCTTTCTCAACCTTCATTGTTGAGATTGTGTGGAGTTGCATAAGGTAGTCGTTGGTTGTGTTGTTTGGATCTTTGATCATGAGATCAAAGGTTGTTGCACACGTTTTCTCTATAGTTCATTCTTCTCTATCCTTTCATTATCTTGTTCCAATTCTCTACTCATCCATGCGTCTTTTCTATTGTCATACCCGGCTGATTATTTTGTGTATGACATCTCATTCATCCAAAGTCAAAAAGATTTCATTGTCTAGTTCGAGAAAGTAGTAATCACACCTATCAAGAAAGTAACATACCCTCCATTTCAACATTTCAATAGTCATTAAAAGACAACAATATTTCAAAGAACGAATGTTGGGGAGAACTCATAAGACTTAAAATTCATAAACCAAAAACGAGAAACCGAGATATACGGGATGAAAAAATATAACAACTTGAGAACAATCAGGAACTAACGGTCTGAGTCGAAACCCTCTTTCAGTATAAAACACAAAATCTTTGAAATGCCAAAGCGAACGGTTATATAAACTCTATAATCATCCAAAAAGTACCTCGAATCCATCGCCTTTGGAAGAAGATCAAACCTCTACCAAAATAAAAGTGAGATAAATCCCCCTAAAAATCTGCCCGAAAAATCTATTGCAGTGTCACCTCTTGTAAAATCTTACACGATCTTAATTTTACTAAAATGGAGTGAAACAACGGCGAATGGGTCTGTTTGGTTTGAGATTTTCCTTCTCTTCGTTTTTTGACCAAATTTTACCTCTCATTGTTTGCTGTCGGACCTACAAATTTTATGATGAAATATAAGCTTTTATAAATGTAAATGGCAAAATGATAAGCCTTAGCCATGTGCGGAGCCGACTTGGATTCGAGTACCAGTATAAACTATTAACTGTATTAACATTAACTTATAATTCTTTCAGTTGGGGTTTGGGGTCTCACATTTCACAATAATCCAAGCAATAAAGTTGACATCAAGTAGATCATCATTGCTCTGCACGTGTTTTGGAGGGAGAAAGGGAAAAGCTGATCTTAACATCAAGTAGATCATCTTTGATTAAGTTATTTGATGCCCTTCACAGGAAAATGTCATCGCCCGAAGCTCACAACACCACAGTCACCGCCGGCAAGCTGGACAGGCGACGACCTGTTCTTACCAAGTCCTCCTCCGCTGTCTCCTCTTCGTCTTTCTTCTCCCTCGATTGCTCCTTTACCTCCACCGCCTGTTTCTTCCATCGGAGGAGGGGTTTAAGCTTCTTCCTCCCTCGCAGCTATGCTTCTGCTCCCCCCGATTCAGTTCATCTTGTTGCTGCCTCTCCTGGGCCCATTGCAGATCCTGCTTCCGCCACTTCACTTTCCAATTTCTACTACCCTTCTCGGATCCTCATTTTGGTCAGTTGGTCACTCACTTCAATTTACTTGCAATTTTAGGCTCACTTTGCTTTCGTATCGATGTTAAATTATCAGATATTGGCACTTTCATCAAGGCATCAGATTCTTATGATACTCTCCTGCCCTATACCTCATATCTAGAAATGGATACTAAACGGCGCTTTTATGATGTATTGATTGTTTTTCCTTTCTGTTTCCGGTCCAGCTTATCTTTGCTAGTACAGTATCCGTAGCTTACGCACTTTTCTTGAAGAATCAGGTTTTCCATCTTCAGGTACTCCCATGGTCCCATTTTTCAACTTTCTATTTCTGTAGGCCCCTAATCAAACTTCCATTTTCATTTTTTTGCCACTCTTTTGGTTCCTTTTTAGCACTGGTTTCACTAGGAATTTCTTTTGACACTGAATCTTGTTACAAAATTAATGGTTTATGGTATATCCGCAGGAGAAGGCGACGGGCCTTCATGTTTTATGCAGACAAACCGATATTTTTCATGATGACAATGATAAATTCAAGCGTGAAGATGTGTTCTTTACTTATATTGGTGGCATCGCCAGTAGCCAAGTTGGCATTGCTCTTTCTGTTTTGTTTGTAGCAATCACAATGCCATTCTTGTTTTATAAATTTCTTGACTTTGTAACTCGAATTAAGGACCAAAGGAGGATGGAGAACAGTAAAGAGGAAGTTCCGCTTAAGAAGAGACTAGCGTACAAGATTGACGTGTGTTTCTCTGTTTATCCTTCCGCCAAGCTGCTTGCGCTTCTCTTTGCAACTATATTTCTTATAGGATTTGGTGGATTGGCATTATATGCTGTTGGTGATGGTAGCTTTGTGGAGGCCCTTTGGCTTTCATGGACTTTTGTCGCAGACTCCGGAAACCATGCTGATAGGGTTGGAACCGCTTCAAGGATTGTTTCTTTGTCAATAACTTCTGGTGGAATGCTGATCTTTGCCATGATGCTAGGGCTTGTTTCTGATGCTATTTCGGAAAAGGTGGATTCACTTCGGAAAGGAAAAAGTGAAGTTATTGAAAGGAATCACATATTAGTCCTTGGTTGGAGTGACAAATTGGTTAGTAGTTACAAAGCCTTTTCTTTCTTTATCATGCGTGCCACATGTTTAACTATGATATTGTGAGTTGTATGCTGAACATGCTTGATGTGCTTTGAAATCTGAAATGCTACTTGAACCTCAGGGTTCACTTCTAAAGCAGTTAGCAATAGCAAATAAAAGTGTTGGGGGTGGAGTGGTGGTTGTTCTCGCTGAAAGGGACAAGGAGGAGATGGAGATGGATATAACTAGACTTGAGTTTGATTTCATGGGAACATCCGTTATATGCAGAAGCGGAAGCCCTCTTATATTAGCTGATTTGAAGAAGGTATGCTTGGGCTTTTTTGTCCTCATTGTGCTTTTTCACCTTGTCATTTGATATTTTCTGACATTCTTTGATCATAAAATGGCTATCATACTTGACTAATTTTTGTTGTACTACTTTTAGGTTTCAGTGTCAAAGGCACGCGCTATTATTGTATTGGCATCCGATGAAAATGCCGATCAGGTATGAGAAAACTATAATCCTAAGACTTTCATGGTACATTCTATTGTCAATTCCTTGATGACCTTTATATTTACGAGATAGAGTGATGCAAGAGCTTTGAGAGTTGTGCTAAGCTTGACTGGAGTTAGAGAAGGATTAAGAGGCCATGTTGTTGTTGAGATGAGCGATCTTAACAATGAGCCCCTAGTCAAACTTGTTGGAGGTGAACTCATTGAAACAGTTGTGGCACATGACGTTATTGGCCGTCTAATGATACAATGTGCACTGCAACCTGGACTTGCACAGGTTAGCTTACTATTTTTGTGATACTATGCCCCTCCTCTCTTGATAGTGAGACAAGGATATTCCATTTGTCTCTCTACAATAGCATAAAAATGGATAGTAGAATTTTTGAATGATTCTGGCTGGCAAAATTTTGAGTGAAAATAGTTATTTATCATTTTGGAATTGAACGGCTACACCTTTTTTGGCTCTAGTTTGCTCCAAAAGAAGTAATAGGCTAACATAAACATCTGATTTCGTATAGGTTTTTGTGGAAGATAGATGATTGTATTTGATTTTCTCAATAAGTTTTAGATGTATATACACAGCATCTTATACTTTACCTCTTGCATTTAACTTGGCTAGATATGGGAAAATATTCTGGGATTTGAGAATGCTGAATTTTATATCAAAAGATGGCCCGAGTTAGATGGTATGAGGTTTGGAGATGTTCTCATCTCATTCCCGGATGCTGTGCCGTGTGGGATCAAACTTGCTGCAGATGGTGGAAAGATAATCTTGAATCCAGACGATAATTATATTTTAGTAGCAGGTGATGAGGTTCTTGTCATTGCAGAGGATGATGATACTTACGTTCCTGCACCTCTTCCTGAGGTCACCTCCTTACGGTCCTTTTCTTACATTATTTTTTACTTCGAATTAAAATTAAAAGAATTCAAATATTAGTTAACAACACATTAGCAATTGTTTCTTTCAGGATAAACACTTCAAATGTTCTAAAAATATCCATTTTTTTGTAGTAGTGTTGTTTATACTCAAACTAGGATGTAATTCATCTATTTTGAATGTAATTTTGTAGGTCCGCAGGATTCCTCCTCCAGAGAGATATGATCCTCCTAAATATCCTGTGAACATTTTGTTTTGTGGCTGGCGCCGAGATATTGATGTTATGATAATGGTGTGTATTTTCGAATACAAAATTTTTTAGTCACCAAGTTTTTATCTTATAGAATATTTCCATTGTCAAGGACACAAAGACTTCCTGTATGTTGGGGGAGGGGGAAAAGAAGAAGAACGATAAATGTTGTTCTAAAAGCTACGGATTTGGTTTCAAACTGCTTAATTAAGAAGAACGATAAATGTTGTTCTAAAAGCTACGGATTTGGTTTCAAACTGCTTAATTTTTGTTAACATGTTCTTCAACAATGTCCTTGGTCCTCGTTCACTCTTCTTTCTAAAGCTACACATTTGGCTTTTGGCTTTGTCTCTGACTTCAGCTTTTAATTTTAGTTTTACTAAAAAAAAACGTAATCCCAAGCTTTCATCTTTTTGCATTAATGTTCTTCTCTTCCTATTTCAGGTCCTTGAAGCATTATTGGCCCCAGGATCCAAGTTGTGGATGTTTAATGAGGTTTCGGAGAGGGAAAGAGAGAGACGACTTATTGATGCTGGGCTAGATTTATCAAGGTTAAAAAAATTAAAACTTGTACATCGAGTTGGAAATGCTGTCATCAGGCGACACTTAGAAAGTCTGCCGCTTGAGACGTTTGATTCTGTGAGTTTCATACCCTTCTGTCATTTTATTACAAGAATGTAGAAACATTATGAAAGTTTAAATATTAGTTTCTGAGAAAAAGTTGTCTGCTTAATATCATCCTGATATGATTTTAGATGCAAGTCAACATAATGAAATTATGCTAACACCAGACCAACAGATATTGATCCTTGCAGATGAGTCATTAGAGGACTCTGTTGTGCATTCTGACTCGCGTTCCCTTGCCACTTTGCTCCTTATTCGAGACATTCAGGTATCTGTTCAATTCACAGACACGCATCAAAGATATTCCATGACACATATATATAGCAGCTAAAAAACAGACAGCATTTAGGATTTTGCTATTGAAAATTTGTAGATTGTACTTTAAGCAGCATATGGATCAAAGATTCCATACTTATTTTAATTAATTTTTTCTTCTATCCAGGCAAAGCGCCTTCCTTCCGAGGATTCAAAGTTGAAGGCTATTAGGCATTTAGGAGTTTGTCACAGCTCGTGGATTTCTGAAATGCAGCAAGCCTCTGATAAATCTATAATCATTAGTGAAATCCTGGACTCAAGAACTAGAAAGTTGGTATCAGTTTCCAGGATCAGTGATTATGTGCTCTCAAATGAACTGGTGAGTATGGCACTCGCAATGGTGGCAGAAGATAAACAAATCAATCGCGTTCTTGAGGAACTTTTTGCAGAGGAGGTAAGAAACTGTCAGCCTGGCTATCACTCATTTTCTTGTTTGAAATTCTTGAGTTCACTAGTTTCTCCTTGTCATGTTTGCAGGGCAATGAAATGTGCATCAAACCGGCAGAATTCTACTTATACGAGAACGAGGAACTCAGTTTCTATGAGATAATGATTAGGGCACGACAAAGGCAAGAAATCATGATTGGCTACCGCCTTGCTGACTCAGACCAAGCACTCATTAATCCTACACATAAATCGAAGCGGAGAACTTGGTCCCTAGAAGATGTTTTTGTTGTCATTTCAAAGAAATCGCGTTCCAAGTGAGAGTTACTCAAGTGTTTCTGATTATACTCTATACCATAATCTGCAGATTGAAGGTATGCAGATCAAAATCACAAAGTCGAGGTAACCCACAACTCCTGATTGATGAATGAACTAACCATTTAAGACTAACAATTCAACAAGAAGTGAGAATTCTTCCGAGGGTTTGATCATTGTTAACATTATGAAAGATTTGAGGTAGAATATCCGAGTTGTAAATGTGAGGACTTGTAGTCATGTACATAAAAATGTTACTTTAAGTTTGGTATTAACAAGGCACGTCAATCTGTATTGAACTAATTAATCCTTTATTGCTATTATTTTTATCATAAATAATTATAATAACAATGAAGAAAAGCAAGAGACAAACATGTAAATATCAGAAAGGGCTTCTTTGTTTGTGTGTACTAAGAAGGATATGTTGTTGAATGAATCAGAAAGGCGTGGAAAGGGCAGGACCGTATCCGTCCCTATGAGCCTTTTGCCATCTCCATGCAATCCCTAGGCTCTCTTGAAGATCGGTGTACCTTGCAGTCCAGTTGAGCTCCAACCTAATCTTGGTCGGGTCGCTGAAAACTTGAGCATAATCTCCGGGGCGTCGAGGAAGGTACTCAACTTTGATGTTGATTCCAGTGGCCTTCTTGCAAGCCTCAACAAACTCCTTCACAGATCTTCCTGATAATGGAAACACAAGATTTCAGTAAATGTTTTAACACCTACCAGATTGTGTGGATTTTACCTTTTCCTGTACCCACGTTGTAGATCCCAACTTTGCCTACTGTTGCCTTTTCGAGTGCTTTGACGTGGGCGTCGACGAGATCTGTCACGTCGATGTAGTCCCGTATGCAGGTTCCATCTGATGTCTTGTAGTCTGTCCCTTTCACCTGCATTGTCCCTAATCATTCCATATACCCGAGGCTTGCAAAGACGTCAATGATATGCCCGTTGGGCGGTAAAACAATTGTACCTTGAGGCCGGGAATTATGCCTCGAGCTGCATCGAAACAAGCGCCGGAGATCCTTCCTTGCTCACGGAGCTCTGGCCGAGGGGCTTCTCCTAACCTTCCTTCTGGATCCGACCCGATTACGTTGAAGTATCTGAAGAGAAGGACGAATGATGGATCGAACACATCAATTGGCTAAGCACTGACAAAGAAATACCAACCTCAGAATCATAACTGCCATGTCTGAATTTTTGGAGAAGTCCAGTATGATATCTTCTGACATCTTCTTGGCTTTTCCGTAGGGATTGATCGGATTCTGCAAAACAGTTAGCCGGGTTTGACATGATGTAAACCAAAGGCGACGCTGAGGAAAGCTGTTGATGACAAACCTGAGGAGTTTCCTCTGTAATGGGCATTTTCTTAGGTTCACCATAAGTGGCACAGGTACTGGAATATATGAGTGTCTTCACACCGTGAGAAGCCATAGCTTCCAAGAGTAGCAGAGTATTGGACGTAATGTTGTGATAATACCTAGAAAAAGATTTAAGTGCAGAGGTTGAGTATTGTGAGCTTAAGGTGTGTAAAGAAGAAGATTCATTATTACCTGAGAGGTTGAAGAGTGCTTTCTCCCACATATGCTACAGCTGCAAAGTGTATGACTGCATCAAAGGCATTTTCTGAAAATATTTTGTCAACCTGGCGTGATCATTAAGGCAGAGCATGGTGTTTTTGAAGTTTGCAATTGCAGAACAGTATAGGAAGAAAGGATACAGCTTTAGCGTCTCCTAGGTCAGCATAGATAAACTGGAGCCTCCCGGGTTGAGGGTAAAGTTGTTGCAAGATGTTGACAGCGGCGAGGTTTCCGCGAGATAGATTGTCCTGTCACATGACTTGTTGTTGTGAGGTGAGGTCGGAGTAGTAACCAAATATTGACAAGCTATGGTGGAAAATTACAAGAATAGTGACGCGATAATTGTCGTTGAGGAGGCGCAATGCTGCGTGGGAACCGATATAGCCGGCGCCTCCGGTGAGGAGTACATGAGTGACCCCCGGCTCATGGAGCGAAAACTGGAAGAGAAAGCAGAGTGAGTTAGGAAATGTTGGAGGGAGGAGAGGATTGAAAGTAACTAACTTACATGGGTAGGGGCCCTGAAAGTGGAAGAATGGGTGACGACAATAAAACAGAGGGCTAGCAAAGCACCAAAGAAGACAAGTTTCCCGACCACGTTGTTTTTACGCTTTGGGTCTACGTACTCCATTCCTATGCACATACAACAATTAACAATATCTATCATTCATCATCATCCATCACAAACCAATATATATAATGTTGCTACCTCCTAAAATATGTCTGCTTGTTCTGCTTTGATTAACAGCCCTGAAGTTTAGCATTTGGGGATAGCTAAATCTCACAACCTGTAATCCAGATCAAACCCAATTAGATACAACCGGAAGACACAAAATTGCGAAACCGTAATTTTACATTTTGCGGTTGCTTCACCTGAAGAGTTGATAACCATTTATGAGAACGGGAGCTTAATTTTAAACAGTGGCAAGGGAGATGAAGATGGAGATGATAAAAGTCAAATCATAGGGTGAATCCCACTCAAAGAAGAAGTTGATTTCTATAGAGTAGCACTGAAATGTCAACACGAGACTTGAATGCACGTTGTGATTAATATGAATCTAAACATTTTGAGTAGAAACCAATCTACCATGGTCTATTGAAACTTAGGACGGAGAAAGAGAGGAAGAGATGGTGGGGCCAATGAGAATCGCCCACGTCACCCTCTTCTTTTGGCTACCTTTGAATCAGATCCATGGAAGGTAAGGAGAGAGGCCAACGAGATTTTGCCGTTTCACTGTTCCCTTCCTTTTCGCATATACCTATCTTTTCATTTTTCAACGTTTTTCTTAAATCTTTTAATCCGGATGTCGCCCTTTTATCGTAATATAATTATAGTTAGGGATGCCAAAACCGCAACTGAACTACAGCTATCCGGTTCGATTAATTGTCCATGAAGTGAAGCGGTGTGGTTCAGTTGATGAACCGAACCGCAAAATACGGTCCAAACCGAAACCGCACCGCAACATTGCGTTTTGTAAAAAAAATAAGTAGACAGTAACTTAGGTTGTTTACTGCCTCTGGCCCTCTGCCCCCGCCTCCTCGTTCCTCCTCGACAAGTCTGGCAACATCTCTGGCCCTCTGCCTCCGCCTCGTTCCCTTGTCCTCTCCGGCGACAGAGCCGCATCGCTCCCTTCCATCGTCGCTCCCTAAGGGCTAAGCCGACTCTCTCGAGGCCTCAACAATCGACTAATATCCAAATCCAAGAACTGAAGGTACAAATTTTGGTCTTCGCTTCGGCTTTGCCACTATTGGTGACTTGCCGCTGTTACTGATATAGTGATCTTAGTTTCTTCGTTGTTGTTGGCACTTGAGTTTTTTCATAATTTCATAATTTCATAATTTCATTGCTTTCACAATTTCACTGATTCTAGAGTTCTAGCGATTATTTTGTTCTAGAGTTGATTCCAAGCTTCTAGTGACATGTTATTGCTGACTTCGCTTCGGTTTTGAGTTTTTTCATAATGTCATTGCTTAATTTACTTTCACTGATTCCAGACTTCCAGTTGTTGTTGCAATGTTGTTGACTTGTTGTTAGTTGTTACTATTGGGAATTTGTGAAGTCACGTTTCACATTCCAGTGATTATTACGTTCTATGGTGGGCAGAAGTTTGTGTGATTGTTTTAACTGATTTGAGTGATTATTTTATTGAATGTTTTGTGTGAGTTCAACGTAGCGTATTTTGTGTGATCTTGGGTTCTTTAAGAATGTTTTGTGTGAACTCAGCTTAGGTTGTTAGTGAATGTGATCTAGGGTTCTTACTTCTTAGTGAGTGTGATTATTTTGTGTGAGCTCAGCGTATTTTACGTCGTTTTTTGTCTGATTGTTTTGTGTGCATTACTTATATTTCAGCTCAGGCGTCGACTAAGGAGCCACCTCCTTATTCGACTACCCCTATGTAATTCCCTCGATCCCTCTAAACCTCCATATTTCTCCTTCTGTCACCACCGGAGCCACCACCGCCGCCTTACTTTCTCCCTATTCATAAACAATCATTTACATCCTTGTTTTACACGTAGTGTACAATATGTCATGATCTTACTCGACGACGAGCAATGTTTACATATGACGTATTTATATGACTTCCATATGTTACATAATGTAGATGTTAGAATCATGCATTTTCATCCTTCATACGCTCTTTTATACTTCACTTTAGTATAGACAATTTCCTTTTCCATATTTTGTTGTCTACCTTATGTTATTTTTATATTTCAGGCATTTTAGGCCGATTCCGGCACATTTGGAGTGAAATACAACGAGAATTCGATCCGTATTGAAGTCAAGAGAAATATAAAAGCATTATAAAGGACTGAGAATTGAAGAATTAAGTGGCACAAAGTCCCCTAAACAAGCACCGAACACATAATTTAAACCCACAACAAAGATTGAAGTGATACTGAATGCCAGACTAGTACTAGATGGCATAACAACATGATGCCAAGCCATCTCCCTTTCCATATCACACTCATCTCAAGCTCACTAGCCCAATCCAAACCCTAAACTAGACAACATCAAAACTAGAACCAAAACGGAAACAAGCCGTCTCCCAAACCGTCTCTCCGTCGTCTTACCTTTTTTTTTTATCCGAGATCATATCTTTTGATTCTATCTTTGGTTAGAGATTATTTTGTATTCTTATGGATCGGATATCCGACCCTATATAAACACATATCAGCCATAGGGTTTTTGAAATCCAATCTTGTAGCCAACAATCATATATCCTTTACAATTAATAGCGTGGATTTCAATGGCCATATTTCAAGGTTTGCCTCATTGCGCTAGAACCGAACAATTTATGAGTTTCTTATGCATTTTTCTATTTCAAAAAATTCATTTAACTTTATTTTATTACTAATGTGATATGGGGTTAGTCGTGTGTTCATCCCGATCTTTCGACACGAATTAACACTTCCCGATCCTTGTTGCAAGGACCGAGAAAACAAGGGATATATCTTGATAATGGTGATGGAGGATCTGGAGGATGCTGTGTGGGATGAGTGATGATCCAATGATGGTGATGGACTGGTAGCTGGATAGATTAGGTCGAACCTTAAGAAATGACTTGGAGCATGATATGGAAGTTAATGCCCTAACACACAACAAAAAAATGATCATAGAACCCTTCCACTACAATCAAAGGCCAAACGCACATCCACCTATGAACAATGAAGGAGAGTTGTGATCGATTCGAGACGGCACCAACTTGTAGACACAAGTAGAACGGCTCAAACAAGTTCAGGCTATTGGGCGAACGGTAGTTCTCTCGCTTTGTCTTCCTAGAAGACACGAATTGCTCGAAGAAAAAAGATGAACTTCATGTATTGAATTGCTATCTAAAAACGTGTGAATTGTTGGCCTCATATAGGGTTGGGGTTCAAAATATTCTAACAACTAAAGGATAAAGTAAGATCTATATATCTTATGCAAGATAAGATTTGATCTTCTAAGCTAAGATTGTAAAAGTTAGGATTTTCGAATACTAATTAATGATGATTAAAGGAGATTAATTTAATTATCGATAGCAATTGGCCATAACTCGTGAATATTGCGTAGATGACGAGTATGAATTCCACCGTTAAGATCATGGCGTAACTTTGGACTTATTGGGGGATTTTACTTTTTCCTCTAGGAAATAATTTTTATCATCCGGTATTATTTGGAGCATTTGGGAGTTTCAATTAATAAAACTGCAGTTGAGAGAAATGATCAAGACATCGGATATGTTCTAGATATGAAATAACATCAAAAGGCAACAACCCAAAGAGTCGCTATTTTGTTTCTTAGCGGAATACGCGTTTTCGGAGAAAGTTGCAGAATAATTATCTACACAATATGTCAGATTTATCATTCCAATTTCGAGAAGTTTGGAGAAGAGGCTCAAACCGCATTTGGATAGGTAAAAGGATAATTATCGACTTTGAAAGGATAATTACCGTCTTCACTATAAATAGTTGAAAATCGTTTATTAGTTCATTTCCTTTCACGTTTCCTCGTAAAAGATCGGATTTCTCTCAACCTTCAAATTCAGATCTATTATCCGTTTCTAATCCGAATTCAAATCCGTTTGAGTTTTCGGATTCCTCTCTTCGTTCTCTTCATTTTGGTACCGAGTTTTTGCGTTTCCGTTGAAGTTAAGGTCAGGTCAAGCCTCCTCTTACGTGGACGGTTCCGTCGCTCAGATTCCGATGAATCTATAAGTGTCCGAGTGTAGCCTGTGTCGTTGTGATTCCGAATCTTCTTTCAGATCGTCAATCGGGTTAGTAATGAATAAGTTATGAATTTATTCGTTTTTTGTATTGCGATTTGGCTAAATTGACAATAGCTTGTCAAAATGGATAATTGGAAATTCCATTATATATGCACGTTATATTATTCTAGTGATTATGGGCTATTTGTTTGATGAGATTTGATGACAGTTAGGTCCGGAAATTGCCCGCGGGTAACACGCTATTTTGGTGAAATTTAATTAATTAATTAAAGATAAATGTAACACCCCAAATCCGCGGGACTCGGAGTGCTACATTGGGCTAGGATCTCACATTGGATCTTGACCCTAGCCTGACAACAAGTTCACTGGATCTTACAACAAGACACGAGTAGATTAAAACCAAATACATAAAATCTGTATATAATACATCAAAAGAGTTTACAAACACAAAGGCGAGTACAAAACATCAACCATAAACATCTGATACAAAAGATCCCATATCTCACGCATCCTAATGTACAGAAGTCCTCGGCTAGTCACACCATCTGACTCACTCTACAGTCTTCCTAACCTGCAGATCATCTACAACACGGTATACACCATTAGCTACAGTAATGAATAAGCATGAAGGTAATAGCACAAACACACATCAACATCTCATACATACAATGCCATACACATTCATTTATTATCTTTCATTTATGTTATTCCATTACTAATTCAACTTCTTTTGCAACACGAGGAGCCTCAAGAACCCCGTCCCATCCAACGTAACACAGGAGTTTTGCATGGGGTGATCATCACTCGTCCCCTCCTGTGAGATCATCTTCCGTGCACCTCCTCCTACCCGCAGGCGGAGGCAAGTGGTCACGACCCGTTATAATACACTTGGGCCATTTAAAGTAATAAGTGGTCATCCTAGTCCGGTTTAGATTATAAATGCACAACCATATGAACACACACAACCATCACAATCACACAACTCACAATTGAACGCTAAGTAAGTCTTATGGACTTACCTCATATACTCGTATGCAATACCACATCACAGCTTCCCCTTGGGGAAGAAATCAACGCCTGTAACAGCAAGGCACACAACATCATAAACTACAAGGGTTAGGAGACTCGTCTCCATAACCAAAACCAACCTACATCCTCCATCTAACCCTCAAGACCATAACAAGCTCACAAATACCTACAACATAACCTCAACATCAACACGAGTGTCTAAGGCACAACTCTATCATACAACTCGTCCTAACCAAGCTAGTCTAGCCAGCATCTAAGTCAAGGCCAAAAGAAAGGAAGGAAGGAAGACATACCAACAAGGTATGCACAAACAGAAGCACATAACTCCAAGCTGACCTAGTGAGGCGCAGGGGCGGCTCACTCTAGGCGCACGGGTGGCTCATAGACAGGCGTAGGGGCGGCCAAAGTCAGGCGCAGGGGCGGCTGTCTGTGCAGAATGTTGGCCCCGACTTCTCTTCGATCTCTTTCTCGACTCTCTTAACTTCTTCAACACACCACATCAACACATATATATACATACACATATATGATCATCAAAACATCCAGGAAAGGATCCAACACAAGTCTAACTTGTGATCCTAAGCTAGAAAAGGAAGGAAAAAGCAAGAATAAGAAGAAAGAAAGATGGAGATGAAGGTCTCACCTCAGCAGAATCCTAGGCAGCAACCAAGAGCATCTACCCACCTCACAACCTTAGCACCACAGCAGCAACACTCAACATCATCCTCAAGATCATCCAAGCTCAAAAACCTCAGCAAATTCTCAAAACCTTCTCACAAACTCAAAGGAAGATCAAGAAGAGGAGATGGAGAAGAAGAGCGTAAGGGGGATGAAGAAGCTGGAATGAGGTAAGGAAACCCTTCATCTGAAGGAATGGGAGGCTTATGAAGGAAGCCAGCCGCAAAACACTGGTCAAAGAGTCAACAAAAGCGGCTGCACCTACACAGAGCCGCAGGGGCGGCTCACCCAAGGCGCAGGGGCGGCCGTCTAGGTCCACTGGGGCGGCTGACAGGTCAAGGCAAAGCTGAGCTAAGGCTCAGCAAGGCTCCTAGGCTCCAAGGACTAAGGCTCTTACAATAAATTAATTAAATATTTATTAATTGAATGAGGAATTTAGAAAACGTTCAAAGGAATGAATTTAATTGATGTTTGAAGCAAGAAGTTTAATATGAGGAATATGATATTCTTGACAAGTGTTGTTGAATACGGTAGACTAACCATAGCTTAGTTGCTCAATGAGCGTATCCAAGTAAGTCTTCGGACTTACTTAGCTTCGATTTGTAGAAACCCATGCCTGAGATATTTATATCTCATTGTGTTGAAATGTCTTGTGGCCAAATTAATTAGCTAAGTAAGCCTTTTGAGATATCTCTATAGTAACTAGGCTCATGGTATAAATATGTTTAGTAAATGTACCCCTAATCAAACCCCTTACCTTCCAACTTCAATTTAATGAAAGTGGTAAAAATTGAAGGGGTACACAAACCTAATAAAAATAGAAAATGACCTATTTGGACAAATTCTTTCATGTCTTGTTGTGTTGAAATGTGAATGTTGATATGTTTTGAGATGTGTTATGTTTGAAGCATGCTTGACGTGTTTTATGATGAAAATGATGTTATGACGTGTAAAGCATGCTTAATGTTATTGTGATTATTATCATGTCATGGTAATGAGAAATGGTTAAATGAACATGTGTTAGCCTTTAGAGGCGTGCTATTGAATGACATGATAAGCTTGTTGAAGCATGAAAATGTATGACACGGTAAGTCTGTTGAAGCGTGTGATATGATGATGACATGTAAAGGTCAAGAGTATGTTTAATAAGACGCTGAGCTAAACCATTGGCCAAGTCGCTATCTATTGTAGTGAATGCCGGAGCTCGACCAAGCCCGGATCACTTGTGCTTGTATAAGAATGACACCGAGTCTGATGGTTTTCCAGGCTCGGGTCGCACACCTAATGAAAAGGGTAAATGATTGCATTAACATGAATGGAAAAATGTTGCATGTGGTTAGAGGTTAAGACCATAACCCGCCACGAGAAATCCTGGCCCATAGACTTGATCAGTCTGGCTACGACCTAAGAGCAAATGTTTAAATTAACATAATATGTGCAATGGCGAGCTCACACCAAAGCCAGAACCGTATAACTATTTTGGATTTGGTCCGGGATTGCAAATTGTAAATTTCATACTGCATTCACGTGCATCATTCATAAAAGCATGATACCATCTGGTGAGCACGATATATAGTATTTGAATACATGTGTTGTGTTGTGATGTGTTGATATAATCTCTCGTGAATAGATTATGATCGGTAGCTAATGGTTTTAAACCGATTCTTTTTAGGTAATGCCAATTATAGGAACGCTTCAGGGACGTCAGTTGTAGGATGTGGACAGCCGGGGGCAGTGTTAACCCAAGTGTTGGTTGAACTTAATTTCGAAACTAATCGCTTGCAAGCGAGTCTTTTGTTGTTTGTGTGCAACTGTGTACACATGTTGATCTCAGGCTGAAGCTTTAAAACAACTGTTCAGGTGTTATATTTTGAAGTGTCGTTTTGGAATATACATACTAAATGTATGTAGGGTTGTTATGTAATTGCTTTCTAAATGACAGGTTGAATATTTTCATTATTTCTTCGTGCTTCTTGTTACAAGGTCCTATTTGTGAAGTTTATTATCAAGTTAAATGATGGGACCCACTGTGTGGTCTTTAGCCTAGTGACATCTTGTGTTACTTAAAACTAGGGTCGTTACAAAGATAAGATCTCTTAAGATAAAATAAGATATATCTTGTGAAAGATATTAGATGACATAAATTATTGGACAAAATATATATTAAAATAATGTGGGCTGTAAATAACAATTAAAAGCCAACAATAGCCCACAATAGCCCACAATTAAAAGATGTCTTTATGAGCTAATTAAAAATATATATCTTTTGGACCAAAATTAGTCACTTAGATTGACCTTAGTCACGTGCATGAATGGTTGGCCCGTTCTTCACGTGAGCATGAGCGATCTGATGTGTTTGCATGGGTGGCTCGATCCGGAGAAGAAGTGTGCCCGCCTGCCCGGCGTTCTCTATGTTAACGCATGGATGAACCATAGAAGGTGTGAAACCGGAGTTCTCTACATACGTGTATGAATAGCTTAACCGGATGAGGTGTGGCCATGTGGGACCGATGCTCTCTACTTGTATGCATGGCCAAACCGGGGAATATGATTGGACTTGTTTCATGCATTCTTGATCTTCTAGCACAAATAAATCTATAATGTCTTAGCCACTTCTTCGTCTTGGTCATGTTCATGTCCTTCTTTCCTCTTCTTCCAGTCCATGTGTTCTTTTGATCTTCTTCTCTTTTCATTTCTAGTTTCCTTTTGTTGTTGTTGGTTGTGGATATGCTCCTACATCAGTCTGGCTAAGTTCTCTGTTGATATATGAATTGGTTGATCTCTATAATGATTTAATTTATAATTGTGCATATAAATTGTTAAATTGTGATCATATGAAATTGCTTCTTCTTAATGTGCTTCATTTTTACGTTCTATTACCTTCGAAAGAGGTGGCGTTTATAAACGGTTTTAGATAAAATGCTTTTCCGTAAAAAACGTGCTTTATTGGAAAGTATTAAGAAGAACTTGGTTTAAAGATGATACCCACTTTATACTTTGAGGATTTCTAATTATTGTAGAAGGTTCTGATCTTTGTATCTTTTCTAGCTCATCCGTCAAAAGTGAGGCTCTTCTTGGTCTTTTCTGGATTTCTAAGTGCTTAATGAGTTTTTCATACTTGTTGTGATCGCAAAAGGGCCTTCATGACAGCTAAACACAATCTTTGTTTGTTTGTGGCAAAGACGATATTAGTTAGTTACTTCAAATATTCATTGATCAATGTTCATGATATTCTTATACATGGTTTAACTTTAATTTATTGTAGTCGTAAATCTTGTTTCCTTATATAGCTTTCTTTATATATTTTTCAACACGATTATTGCTTTCTTTTGCCTTTTAATATTTACAAAACAAAATCTTCACAAAAATAAAATTTTCTCTTCTCATGCTCTTTCTTCCCCCCTTTACTTAGCATAATTGATTATTAGTAATATCCAATTCAGACGCAATCCTTGTGAAATCGACACTCATATTCTAGGATCAATACCGTCATACTTGCGGGTAGATTTTAGGACCATCAATTAGCCAAAATTCTATTAATTTGTCAAATAATCCAACCATCTAGATAGCTGAGGCAAACCAACCTATTTGGTTGACCTTCTATTATTTGTGGATGATTGATTTTGAGATTTTCCGGATGATTTCCGGAAGGTTTGGTGTTTTTAAGACTTTACCTATCAAATTTTCACTTTCTGAGTGATGCCTTATAGGTTTTCATTTCCAATTATATCCAAAATGGATTATCCAATTAAAAAAAATAAAAACCAAAATAAATGAAAAACCTTTTATTATCACCGTAGAAGGTTCCTCAGCGTTATAAAACACATGAAACATCCTTTGACGTTTGTGTACAATTAAGTTATAAATCTGAGACGTCATTTTTAGTCGGCCATATGATGGATGGATGAATGCATGTATTTTTAATTGGTATTTCTCCGTTGTGGTGGTAGCTATTAAAGTTGAGAGAATTTGGGAAAGTGATTCCTGGGAGATCAAGAGAATAGCCTATGCGGTGAAAGCATAGCCTTGTAGCGCCCTGTGGAGGCGGCGGCGGCAGCAGCAGCAGCGTCGTTGGTGGTGTTCCTAGTCTTGTGTTTTTTGAGTTGGCCGAACCATGTTTTCTTTTGGGTGGGAGAGTTTATGTGAAGCTGAGCGCCGGTCAAGTATATCTTGAGAGTGTGCAGCCCCATCTCCGTGATGTGCATAGGCGGAGAAACAAGAGGGTTGGCCTCCACATCTAGCTTTCTAAGCCTCTTCAAAGAGCCGATTGAGGAAGGCAAGGTTGTGATGTTATTGTAGCTGACATCGAGTTCTACCAGGGAGACGAGGAGTCCTACCGAGTCAGGTAGCTTGCTCAAATAATGAAAGTTTTGGCTCACATTAAGTACTTCCAGGTTGACCATTCCTTCCAGATCTTCTGGGAGCAACCTCAGGCAATTCAGCCGAACGTCTAAGAGTCGTAATGCAGTCAGGTGAGGAGTCGAGTATGGAAGGAACATTATTCGGTTCGAGTTCACCGACAGCTTCTTTAGATTCAAGAGCTCAAATCCAATTGTTTCGGGTAATGCACTTAGCTTGTTGAAGTTGGCGCTCAATTCTTCTAGCATTCTGTTACAATATTCAAAGCAATACTAATTAAGTGGTTATTAAGCATCCAATGGAGAAGTATTAATTAAGAACCTGCATTTTTTGATGGTTTGAGGTAAGGAGTGGAGAAGATTGCTTGAGACGTTCAAAAGTTTGAGCTTTGATAAGCATCCAATGGAGTCTGGAAGAGTTGTAAGTTGATTTGAATGCACATCTAAGGCCACCACATTCACCAATCTTGCTATTATAGTTTCTGGAATTTTCTGTGCAAACAAACCTAACAAATCTTAAAATACTGTAAATAAATAGCAAATAACCCTAACCCTAATTACCCTAACCCTAACCCTACCAAGAGATTATTATTGGAGAGATCAAGCTTGCAAATGGCAGCAAGATGAATGGCAGGAAGGGAGATGGTATCGAGAGATGTTCCACTCAAATCGATTATGTCCAATCTCTTCTCATCGTCGTAAACATCGTGTTGATGCTCATTTATTGAAATAGGTTGTGCTGAGACATTCATTGACCTCCATTGAATCTTCTCGATCATCATTTTCTTGTGACATTCACATTCTAAGAGAGAAAGCATAACAAATTTAAAACAAGGGAAAGGAAGAGGAAGAAGCGGAACAGTCACTACCAATGGAACCGGATCAATTTTAATTCTTTCACGAGTTTCACACCTTTTATTTTTATTGTTTTGTCAGAAAAAGGTGGCTTCAAACCTTCATATTTCAATTTTTGACAGAAGGTTTTCAAAATTAAAAAGTTATGGCCAGGATACTAAAGGTATTTTGAATAGAATTTTGGGTCACATATGGTTGAAAATTGTCAATTTTCAGCATGTTTGTGGTTTCCTAGATGAGTTACTTGACAAAGTAATTGTAACACTTACAAGTTATATTTTCAACACATCTTGAATCACTCTAAACTGACTTATCAATCAGAATTTAATAACATTATAATCAAGTATAATCATTTTTTTTTTTGGAAATCAAGTATAATCATTAACATTGAGTTCAGAATGACATCATCCTCTCCACCTAATAAAAACAATAATATCCTCGAATTTTCGGTCATATTTATTGACTTGCATGGAATAAGCTCTCTATTATACGCCCTAATCCAAGTATCCAATAATGCAAGAGAAGAGTCACAAACTAAAACATACCCACACGCTTTTTATTTGATTATGTGATTATTATGACAAATAAAATAAAAGATATATATTGGTAGGGTTTCAATCGTCTCACCATCCACTCAGAAGTACTCGCTTAAACTCTCATAAGCAGGTCACATATGATAACTAATGCATTATTTCTTCCATCTCACAAAGGAAACTCACTTGACATCTTACCAAGAAGGATATTTTACATTTCACAAGAATCAAAGAACAGACTCTTATTCTAATTATTACACTTAATCTAATTTTCTTATGAATCATGAACACATTTAAATAGAAAAACAAGACTAGATAAAGTTCAAAATTAGACAAAAGTCACTTTGAATAACCAGCCTTAAAGATCCATATAAAGAAGCACGTAAAGAAGTATCAGTTTAAAATCTTCACCTTTTGGCCAAGTTTATTTCAAAGGGTCGATATTTTGAATGGGATCTCGATGTTGCCTCCCAAGGTAGCCTAAACATTGGCAATGCTTAGTTGTCTATGATTATGATCTTAACCCATTTTGAAGCAAGGATAAAATTCTAGTATTTTTGTAGGTCAAGTGACCCCCTATCCCTCATTAACACTCAAGAACTAAAAGTTAATATTAGAAAATAAAAGAGGAAGAGAAATAAAGATCTGAGGAGGCAACAATGACTATAATAAAGTTGCAATCAACACGCAATGGTAACAACAGAAATGAACAAAAGAGAGGAACAGAACATTACTAAACTCAACAAAGATTAATTCAGTGCAACAAAAGTAGGGTTACGGTTGCACAAAGATTCACACATAACACCAAAAATAAATGTAAATTTTATCACATTAAAGGCTGGCAGATTGACTAATATTTTTCTACATGCTCCATATAAATAAAAATCAATATGAGAATTTAGATAGGAAAATACCTCTACTTTACCACTTAGGATCGGTTAGCTTCACAAGGAGGCTAACTTATTCTGGTTGTGTTGGACAGCTTAGCTGAAAAAACTAGTTTAAAGTGATCACTAGTATTATGGGGTTGACTTTTGTAAAACACAAGTGTTTAGTGTTATA
This sequence comes from Fagopyrum homotropicum, assembly GCA_033239125.1. Taxonomy (NCBI): domain Eukaryota; kingdom Viridiplantae; phylum Streptophyta; class Magnoliopsida; order Caryophyllales; family Polygonaceae; genus Fagopyrum; species Fagopyrum homotropicum. The sequence goes on along the minus strand of BSWB01000008.1, from coordinate 56,518,906 downwards.
AAACACTTACTAGTGTTTGACAAAAACACAAGTGTTCATCCTCACATTATTGTTGAAGGGGAACTCGATAGAGCGATAGAGAGACGAGTCGATGAAGCCAACAATCTCCGGCTGGTTACAGCTTCCCATCGCTAGAAAATATAATAGCAAGAACACCATGCCCTAATACCGGACAACTAGAATTGAGAAGAGAAGGGACCTGATAAGGTTCAAAGACAAATCAAGAAGAAGAAACCCTAGATTCTACAAAACGCATGCAATTCTCCCCCAAATCTTTAATTTTCCTATGTACGGCCACAAAAATTTGAAGTTGTTTGGTCCAGTAAGTTAGGGTTCAGACCCGGAAGAAAGAAAACAAAGAATTGAATGGTAAAAGACAATAACGTGACCGAATACCCATGTAAAAAAAAATCTTGTATTAGGGGTTTTGGTGGTTGTGATATGTACCTCATTTTTGTGTGAATATATGGATACCGATCTAGTGATAATGGTGAGCAAGAACATGAATGGCGTTAAGCGTGGCAACGCCAGAGCATGAATGGGTTCTATAGGAGAGAGAGTGGATTTTGAGGAGAGAGAAGCTCCATTAAATACTTGGTGATATGGTTAGTAAGTATGAAGTATAAGGTTAACAGAGTAATTTTACGGTAAAAAAACTAATGTGTTTACACAAACCCTTGTTGGAACGAGAGTTTAGGAAACACTTTCGAAAACACTAATCACTAGTGTTTTTTGGACACCCAAACAACCGTTAAAAATTCAAACACTCGTAAACGTACACTCATTTACACTAGTGATTTTGTCCTGCCAACACAACCTTAGTGTGTATCAAACACACACTAAGTAGCAAGCATGAGTTGTCATTAACTTAAGATTCTAGACTATAGGTTTTATGTGTGAAGAATTAGCATATTTCTTCCATGCTTACTTTGATTCTCATTACTTCCAACTATGTCTTAATGCCTTGTCATGGCTCTATATTCTAAAAAGTGGTCTATCTTTTGAAGCATACTCCAAAAAAAAAACCTCTTTACCTTTGTTTGTGTGTTTTCTTTCTTTAATCCTTTGTATTACGTTCTTACTTGGGAACAAGTAAGAGTTAAGTATGGGGTATTTTGATAGAATATTTTCATGTTATCCTTTTAGATATGTTTTTATGTTTTTTTCTTAATTAGTTTTGCATGGAATAAACATCTACATCTTAGCTTATGCATTAAATGCCAAAGAATGTCTACTCCTGTTGTGTTTTATGTTTTTTTTAGAAAATTTTTGTATATTCAAGAAAAGGATGTACAAGTAGTCTCTTAGACTAGAGAGGTGAAAAGATGAAGAGGGGGTTACATGAGGTGAATACCGAGCAAGAAACCCATCTTTCCATGTGAATGAGATAAAGTTCTTTGTGGCGAGGATGGCCTCTTGAGCACAGGCCGTAATAGAGGTATGAGAGTTGTTGTAGATGAGATTGTTTCTAGCCTTCAATGTGAAGTAAATGTAGGCCATAATAGAGGAGACATGGGTGCAGGTGATGAGGTCGTTCTTGCGGGGTTTGATAGAGTCGATCCAGTTCCAAAGATGATCCTTATAGGGGTAAGGTTGAGGGAGTTTGGTCCATCAAGAGATGATGTCGAGAACAGTGGAGGAGTAGCTACATTGGTTCCACAGGTGATGCTCGGATTCAGGGAAGGAGCCGGAAAGCTGACAAGAGTCATTAGAGACAAGGTTCCATAGGCGAAGTTTAGAGAGCGTCAGGAGCTTTTGGTGGCATGCGATTTAGGCGTTGAATATGCACTTGGGGATTTTGGTGTGGAGCCAGATGTTCTTGAATTTGTAGGAGGAAAGAGTAGGGTTGTGGTTCCTGAGGAAGCTGTAAGCAATTGAGTTGGAGAAGGAGCCAGATGAAGTGGTGAGGGCTCGAGAGCCGAGGCCAGAGGCAAGGATCTTATCGCGGATCTTGATCAGATGACTCCAGGTGATGCAGTGGTAGGAGTTGTAGGTAAAGGTCTAAATAGAGTGGTGCTTGAGGACGTGACGAATTACCCAAGAACTCCTGAGGCTTGGGACGTTGTTGTCGAGTTCATAGACAAGCTTAGCTAGGCACGCTTGGTTCCAGAAGAGTAACTCCTTGAAACCGAGCCCGCCAGAAGAAGTAGGTGAGTAGACAATATCCCAGTCGATGAGGGCACAATTACTGGAGCAAGATCCTGACCAGAGGAAGGATCTGAGAAGACTACAGATGTGTTGTATGACCGAGGAGGGGATAGGGAAAACATTACACCAAAAGTGAGTGATTGCCGTGAGGATTGAATTAGTGATTTGTTTACGGCCGGCGTAGGACAAGTTTTTGGCGCTCCAAGAGTTGATTCTCGATACAATCTTGTTAATGAGGGGATCGTAGTCGGGGATGTTGAGCCTTTTACTACCAACTGGAACTTCTAAGTAGTGGAAGGGAAGTGAGCCAATGGGGAGCCTAGTAGAGAGAGTGATCTGATCAAAGGAGGTAGTGTGAAGACCTCCAAGGAAGATGGAGGATTTCTCAATTTTGATCTTGAGACCGGAGTAAGAGCCAAAATCAGAGAGCGTGTTTATCAACATAAAAATAGAGATGATATCAGCCCTGCAAAAAAGAAGCATATCATCAGCAAAACAAAGATGGGTGATCTTGGGGCTTTGGCATTTGAGGTAGTGATTGAAATCGGGGTTTGAGGTTTTGGTGTTAATCATGGCTGAGAGTATTTCCATGGAAATAATAAAGAGGGGAGGGGAAAGGGGACAACCCTGCCGGAGACCACGAGAGCCCTTGAAGAAGCCTTGGAGGGAGCCATTCAAGCATATAGAATAGGTAACATTTGAGATACAAGCATGAACCAAGTCAATGAATGTTCTCGGGAAACCAATGAGGTGAAGGCAGTGGAGGATGAAGGAGTGCTCAATGGTGTCAAAAGCCTTAGAGATGTCAGTTTTGATGGCACACCTAGGGGAGATATGGGACTGATTGTATTTCTTGAAAAGCTCTTGGCAAAGGAGGATATTATGCTTGATGGTCTGACCTTTCACAAAAGCACTTTGGTAGTCACCGATGATATTTGGAAGGATCTCATTGATCTTGCCAGCAAGGATCTTAGAGGTAGTCTTATAGGCTACATTGCAGCAAGAAATAGGTCGGTAGTCTTTCGGGCTGGTGGGGTTAGGCTTCTTGGCTATCAGGGTAATAGAGGTGTGATTTATTTGGTTCAAGAGCTTGCCACTTTTGAAGAAATCCACGATGACATTGGTGAAGTCATTGCCGGTGATGCTCCATGAGGATTTGTAGAAGAAGGCATTGAAGCCATCAGGGCCGGGGGCTTTGTTATCACCCATACTAAAAATTGAGTTCTTTATGTCAGAATAAGTGACAGGATTAGAAAGGTTTACAATGTCGGCTTGCGAGAGACGAATGAAAGGAAGGATAGGGTAGGATGAGGGATGGGCAAGGAGGGGATAATGGGCAGGGTTAAGGATAGAAGAGAAATGGTTTATAAAGGAGGAAGCGATGCCATCAGGATTGAAGGTGGGTGTGTCAGAGGTATCCAGGATAGAGACGATCGAGTTGTTGTATCTTCTCAACTTCAAACTCTTAAAGAAATAAGCAGTACATTGGTCACCATAGTGGATCTAGTTGGACTTGGAGAGCTGAGTCAAGGTGAGACGATGGGTTTCGAGGAGGTGGTTTAGGTCAGAAAGGGTGCTTTTTTCGTTATTTAGGAGGTATTGATCCAGGGGGGAGACTCTGAGGGCATCTTGGGTTATAGAGAGCTTGCTTTTGAGGTCTTCAATACTGGCATGCAAGTCTTCAATACATTTGCTAGGGTATTTTTGTGGATGGGTTTAAGGCACTTGAGTCTTTGAATAAGTTGGTACATGAGATGCCCGTAGAGAGGACGCTCCCATACATCCGAGATGGTTTGGAGAAATTTTTTATGAGAAGCCCATGTGTTGTTGAATCTGAATTGAGTTTTAGGAGCATGAGGTTTCTTTCTTAAAGAGAGGATAGCAGGGGAGTGAGCGGATATGGAAGGATTATCGAAGAAGGCGTTAGAGTGAGAGAAGGTAGCCGGCCTAGAGCAGTTAGTTACAATCCGATCCAATTGCACAAAGTGCGGTTAGATTGCTTATTACTCCAAGTGATTTTACAGCCAGAGTAAGCATGGTCATCAAGAGAGTTGGCACTGAAGCATGAAGAGAGCTCGGTGGAGGCTTCAGAGTGAGGGGTAGAGGAGCTGAAGATCTTTTCATCAGGGTTTAGAGTCACATTGAAGTCACCTAGAAGTACCCAGGGAGTGGAGGAGTTGAGAAGACGGAAAAGGCCAAAACGGTCCTTAGGCAAGTTATGGGCGTAAATGAAGGAGCATTCAAGGGAGTGAGGAGGAGGTGGGAGGCCATGAGGCGTGGGGGTACTAATGAAATAGTGAATGAGTTGATCGAGACATGGGGGTAATGTGGACGGTTTCAAGGTTCCACCAGACCCAAATGCGACAGTTGAGGTAAGGGGATTAGGGTTAGTGATAGAGGTAGGGCGAGGCGAAGGAGGATGTATAGGAGAGAGAAGTGGGATAGGGTTAGAAACATCAATGGAAGTGAGGGTGGATGAGGTGAGGGGGTGGTGTTGAGCATGTGGGAGGTAAAGCTTGTTTAGAGGAGGAGATACAGAGAGATGCATCAAGGGTAGGAAGGAGGGGTTCCATTAGGGATGAGGGGGGGGGGGTGAAGCATGTTCATAGGGTTTCCTTGAAGTTGCATGGGGCTTGGGGAGTGGCTTGCATCTATGGCCGAAAACCAAGCACCTGAAGCATTGGTCAGGGAGCCAGTCGTAGGTGATAATTTGGCAAATAGTCTCACCATCTGGCCCCTTGAGGGTGATGTTACGAAGCAAGGGCTTGGAGGCGTGGATTTCCACCAAAATACGAGCATATCCAAGCCTTTCTTGATAAGCCGAGCTAGAGTCTGTAAGGATCAAGGTGCTTATAGTAGAACCGATCTTGGCCAGCATGGAAAGGGACCAGAAACGGTAGTCAAGGTTGTGGAGCGTGGCCCAGAGAGGGACAAAAGAAAGGCTGGAGTAGTCTAGTTGGAGACCATGGTGCCATCGCTTAAGGAGGAGGGTTGAAGAGCCGTTGAACATCCAAGGTCTGTTGGACATAATCAGATTAAGATCCTCCTCATTGTCAAAGTTGAAGATGAAAACCCCGTTATCGTTACGCAGAGTTTTGGGCTGCTTGACCATATTCCATGCAAGGGATGTGAACGAGAGCATCTTGGAAAACGACACAGGGCTACCAACTGGGAAGCCGATAAGGGAAAGGTCCCATTTGAGAACAATGTTAAAAATATCCTCCTTGGAAAAGGTGATAATACCCTCCTCGAGCCCTGGAACGTAGGAAAGCGGGATGTGATTAATGGTAGATGCTTTTTGGATAATCTCAACATAGGAAGAGATTCCAATCGGCTCGAGAGGGGGATGTGAAGGGGGGTTGACGTTTGATGTTGAAGAGGGGATGGCAGTGGGTAAGGGGTGATCAGAGGGGGTCGATTGAGGGTGAGCAAAGGGGGGAGATGAGGGAGGTTTTGTGGTGGGTAAGAGTTGATCGTCAGGGGGAGAAGCTAGGGGAGGATGGTGATCAGAAGGGTTAACACAAGGCGGAGGAAAAGATGCAGGAGGTGAGGGGCGGGGGGATAAGGTCAACACCGAGACCGGGACTGGAGATAGGGGAGAAGAGAGGGGAGGGAAGATAGTTAGGGATTTTGTGGCTGGGGGAGGGAGGGGGATTTGAGAAGAAAGTCGACGGTTATTGGACTGAATAAGGTCCTCCGGGACGAGCTCGAAAGGGCTTACAAGCGATGATGGGGATGGTTTGGTGGGGGTGGTGTGAGCACGGTGCAGATCAAAGAGCTTTATAGAGCGGTTACAGGTACGTTTGGGGCCAACCATGGAAGCGCTGGTGGGGGAAGGTGGGGTAGGGGAAGGGGGGGGGGGGGGGGTAGCACGTGGAGGCGCGTACTCCAGGGAAGAATAGGAAATGTTTTTTTTCGTGTAACACTGTTACGTACGTGTGCGTTGTGTTTTATGTTTATAGATGATTTAGGTCTCAAATGAAGCATAAATGAACATCCCCAACAATTCCAAAAAACACTCATCAAGCCATATATCATCGTCATCTATGGATCAAAGAAAGAAAGGAACCAAGCATCACCATTTAGAAGAAGCCAAAGGACAAAGTAAACCCCAAGGAAGGAACCTTGAGTGAAGCTTCACTCTGGCTAAAAAGAAAGGAAAATTCGGAGTAAGAAGAACTTTGAGTGCATGTCAAGTAAGGTCGAGTGAAACATCATCACTCGAGCTACGTGTACTTGAGTATGGAGGTAGAAATACTCGACCTTGGAAAAGCAACCTACTCAACCTAAGGCACCCAGTCACTCTAGGTTATCAACCCGGTGTGGAATACTTGCCTAACTAACTCCATGCCACTTGATTGAAGATTCCTTTTGAAAGGGGGACCACCATTTTAAGCCTATATATATATATATATATATATATATATATATATGGCTTTTGGCTGATTGTAAATTGAACTAATTCACCAATTCACTTACCAACTCATTCAAACAATTCTCTTAGTTTAGTAGTAGAACTCTCTTTTTTGTAAGGAGCATTGGTCGTTGGATTGAAGAAATTGAAGAAGTTCTTGTTTTCATTCATATTTTCGTATCCTAGATATTATTTCCATCTTATTTTGGTCATATATTTGGATTGGGTAAGTCCAGCTTACTCCATTCTGTTTCCTACATTCCTTATTTCAAGTCTATTTTACATTTCATGCCCTTTCTTCCTATTGTTACTATGCCAAAATTTTCTATTATGTGCTTGTAGTCTTTTTGTTAGGATTTGGGGTGAAACCCCCAAATCATGATAGGTACTAGTGTTCTATGTTACGTTTTGATTTGTTGGAGAATCAAATGCATGTTTAGTAGCATATAGGAGGCCTCGAATTCATCTATGATTCATTCATGTTTAAACTTATTTTGAATGTCGGGTGCTAGAATAGAGATAGTTTATATTGTTCCATAGCACATTGTATATTTTCAACCATGAATGAGTGATATATGAATCAATCCTCTAGGTTGAGACCGATAAGTAATACAAGGATGATTGTGCAATGTTATGTTGCTTATATTGCTTGAGTATTGTTGGCTAGGGTCAGAAGGATGGTTAACATACTTGTGTTGTTAATGTACAAACTAATGTTATGTTGATGGTGCAAGGAAATAGCAAACCACATGTGATGCTTGTATTGTCTAATGTAATCATAAGTTGTCATTAAGCTTGATCAACTAGTGTGTAAATAGAAAACATGCACCATGTGATACTCACTAGTTGACACAAGCCAAAGACCTTGACAAAGTACACCTTATACCATGATACCTTAGTATAGGTGACTTAATACTCTCCTCATTGATTGAACACAACATGATTGAGCATGCTTCTAGCTATGGTTTGGTGAAATAGCTCCAAACTTAGTATTTTTCTCATATTGATACTTGATCTTGTTACTTGAAACTTGTTATCCCTAAACCCAAGCATTTGATCACTTGATAACCCCTTTTTATTTCATTTTACACATTTAAGCATTTTTAGTGAACTTGAGACATAGTCGAGATACATATAGTCCTTTGGGATTCGACCTTGATGCTATAATCATATACTCACATTGATACGGCCGCGCACTTACGACAATATGTGGTTTTGACTTACTACATTTAGCAAACATCAACGAGCTTTAAAAGAGGATTGGGATACTTAGATGAACTCACCTACATGTCATTTACCTTCTTCATTGATTGAATATTATCACTAGAGCATGGTAGTGATAGCATGTATTATAGTCTATATTTTGGGATTGGTTTAGACATTTTATCTTCATAAATCTGCATGTATAGATGTATATTCTTTGATTACATTGTTGTTTTGTCTACCTTTGCGGGAATCGAGGTCTACACCTAGTTTCGTTGTAACTGTAGGGAAAATGGCACGTTTTGGATCGAAATGAAGCTAAGGAAGCTAAGAAGTCATGTAGATCCAATCCAGCTTATGACTCTATTAGATTGGAGCTACATTCTGAAGCTTTGAGAAGATCTCAAAAAGCATGGAAATGATTTAGAAGATTGATTTTGGACCAGATTCGAGATGATTTACATTCAGCTGAGATTCAACTCGGTCAGCCACAGTACCACCTCGACCGAGGTGATCTTGAGGAGCGTCTGGACCGAGGCGAACACCTCACCGCCGACAAGATCTTTATTTTTGGCTGCGATCTTCTACTTTTGGAAAGTGAATATCACATATTTTTGGCTGGATTTCTGGAAGGAAGATAATATTATTGTCTGATATATTTTGGAAGATATGGATATATTTCAGGAAATTATATTTTTAAGATATTTTATCTTTGGAAGATAATTCTCCTATATAAAGGGTTGGATTTTCTACAATTCAGCCATCCTGGAATAGTCGGATCAAAGGTTTTTCTGAAGGAAGTTATAAGGAAGTTTGAAGGAAGTTTTGAAAGTTGAAGTTGAAGGAAGGAATCAAGTTGAAGTTGACTTTGAAGGAGTTTGTAAGATCTTCTTAGTTTGGCTTTTGGTGTTGTTGTCTTTTCTGAATTGTGATTGAGGAACGCTGATTATTTGTTTGTTTGATTAAGTTATTGAGACCTTTGTGTTAAGGTTTTCTTATTTGAATATTGATTCCTTTCTTATAAATTTGATTATTGTTATCATGATGATTGTTGGCTAAGTTTCTCATGCGATTCTACGGTATTTGGCTGAAAGTTATGGGAAAGACGATGATAGAATGATCTTAATCCTAGCAGACCCTGAAAGCTCGAGTCTTTACCTTAACCGTAGAACACCTCGGTCAGTCATTGAACATCTCGGCCGGGATGGAATATAACTGAACCAGGTGAACCTTTCTTGAACCTTATCTGAGTTAAGATTTCAGTTTGCCAAATCCTATCCTTGTTATACCTTTCTTGGTTTCAATGCAAGCCTAGGATGAGACTTACCCGGTGATTCTTTTGTTTGTCTACCTAAGATCATGAGTGTATGGTAATAAAGGGTTATTCTTTATTGGGGGTTTGAGTGTGCCTTCATCCCATCTTTGTGAATTAGCCTGAGACTTACCCGGTAAAGGTTGATTCTATCGCATTGGGTGGTGTGTTGGTTTGAGCTTATAGTTCCTTTCCTTAGTACCTTGAGACTTACCCGGTAAAAGGAGTTTTGGTTTGGGATAGTGAGTAGTGAGACTTACCCGGTGATCTATTCCCACCTTAGAAACACCTTCCCTTTGCAAACTTCATCTTTGTCCACGTTATCCTTTGAGATCTTGAGTCGGAACCACAACTGGATGCTTTAATCTCTAGAATCCGCATTCCCTTTATCTGACTTTTATATCATCTTTGATTGCTTTAATTTGCTGCTTGTGGTTATTTGACAACCTGATTACCGAGTTTTGTTTCACCGTAGTCCCTGTGTTCGACCTCTGGAATTCTTGCTTTTATTACAATTGATCCGTACACTGAGGGTTCGCATATTGTTCAAGCATACTTTTTGGGTTATAAATATTAAAGCTTGTACACACCTTTTGGAGAGAACAAGTTTTTGGCGCCGTTGCCGAGGACTTGGTTTAGACCATGTTTGGTTTCGGTTGTCTTTCGGGGCTATTGCCCTTGTTGATATTGAACACTTTACTTGAGTGTTTTCGCAGGTTCTTTCCTTAGGTTTATGCGAAGAACTCGTGCTGGAAAGAAAATCGTTCCCTACGATCCCGAACTAGAAAAGACCTACAAGAGAAGATTGAAAAAAGCTAAGATGGCCACTCAAGACAATCGCGATCTTGAAGCATAATTGAAGGAGGCATTGGAACAACTACGCCTTAATAAGGAAGAACTGCAACGAGAGAAAGACGAGACTCACGCCAGAGCAAAAGGAATTGAAGCAGATATGGCCGCTCTAAGGGCCCAGTTTCTGCCTCGACCGATCCCAAATCCTCGACCGAGGCAAGACCCAGTTCAAGTTGTCCCGGCCAAGATACACCTACCACCTCGGATGCTAGTCCGAGATATTCTTTTTGCTGGAGTTCCACAAACCCTAGGACAGAGGATGGATCCTAATCAGCAAGTCAGGCGTCCAGGAGTCAACCTAGGTGATCCAGCTGAGAATGATTATGAACTTCGACTGTAAGTTCTAACTTTGATTCGACAATGTCAATTTGGAGGTTTGAAGAAAGAGTCTCCGCATCAGCATTTGCAAAACTATGAGATTCTGATGGAGACTTTGAGACCTTCAAGGGTGGAGAATAACAAGTACAAGTTTAGGCCTTTTTATTTCTCTTTGAAAAACAAGGCGCTCGCTTGGTATCAATCTCTTCCGGCCGGAAAAATCAACACTTCGGAAGAGATGACAACGGAGTTTCTCACTAAGTTCTTTCCCCCTTCTAAGACCGCTGAATTGAGGGGAAAGATCAATGCTTTTATTATGAAGAACAAAGAGAGTTTGTCCAAGTCATGGGAGAGATTCAAGGATATTCTGTTGGATTGCCCACATCACGGGATTCTAAAGATCGAGTTGCTGGAAATATACTTCAAGGGTTTGGATGGAGATACTCAATTCAAGTTCCAACTACTTTCCGCCGGCACCTTCATGGATATGCAAATAGATGAAGCTTGAGATTTCATTGAAAAGCAAGCTTTACACATGGAGAAGTAATCCCATCAAGGAACTGAAAATGGAGCAAGGAGAGTTAGCTTCCAAGACACATCATCAAATGGAGCTCAACTCACCTCGCTTAGAAATGAAGTAAAGGAATTGAAGGAGCTTTTAGTAGCTCAAACGAAGAAGGAGCAAGATGGAGGATATCAAGGAAGAAACAACTATCAAGGGCCACGGAACAACAATTACAACAACAACAGAAACTCCAACAACAACAATTGGAGATCTAATCAACAAAATTCCGGTAACCCTTATTCTCATGCTAATAATGCTCTTAACGCCCCCTTTTCTTCTTCTAATCCATTGGAAGCCAGGAGCCTGCATCAAGTTTGTCCCAGCCAAAAAAGAAAGATGTTGTGCTGGAGGCAATATTGATCAAGCTCAATGCTATGGAGACATCAATGAATTCATTTTCAAAGGCACAAAAAGCCTTAGAGCAACAATTTTTCAACAAGGCGAATGAAGCGCCAAGAGATCCAAGGAAGCTCCCAGCAAGGACAAAGAGCAACCCTAAAGGACAGATCATGGCTATTACAACACGTAGTGGATTGAAGACTACAGATCCAGTACCTCGGTCGAGCCACGACCAGAGAACACTTCGGTCGAGGTGCCAACCGAGATGATGCTTCAGAAAGCGAAAGATAAATCTGAAGTTTATGTTCCACCTCCGGCTTATAAACCACCACTTCCATTCCCTCAGTCAAGGGTGAGGGCATATCTAGATAAGCACTTTGGTAAGTTTCTAGACCTAATGAATAACTACATATTAATATCCCTTTCCTTGATGCCATTCTATCAAGGAAGAGGAAGCTGGAGGATTTTGGGGAAGTAAGGATGACATCTAAGTCTTCGGAGCTCATTCAAATCATGAAGGAGAAGATGCCACCTAAATTGAGGGATCCCAGTTTATTTTGCATTCCCATTAAAGTTGGGGATGTAACCTATGATGCATTATGTGATCCAGGAGCCAGCGTGAGTATCATCCCGCTGGAACTTTATGAGAAAGTCGGACTTGGAGAGCCCAAGCCGGTGAAGATGACGCTATACATGGCGGATCGCTCCATTACCCGCCCCGTGGGTATTTTGGAAGACGTTCCCATCAAGTTAGGTAATTTCTACATACCCATAGACTTTGTTGTACTTGACATTCCCGCAGATTATCCCATTCCTATCATTCTTGGGAGACCATTTCTAGCAACTTTGGGTTGCAACGTGGATTGTAAGAACGCCAAGTTGAAATTCAACATTGGTGGAGATCATGTGGAGTTTGCATTGCTTGCTGCATTTAAGGGAGAGTCGTTGGAGGATGACATCTTCAACATCTATGATGAAGAAGAATCAAGAGAATTGGAGAGCTCTATCCTTATTAACAATCCTCTTGAAAGAGTTCTTAGTTTTAGTCTGATGGAGAAAGGTATAGATGTCTCTTGTGATGCAAATATACAGAGCTTAAAGGCATTGGAAGTAGATCCAGGAGCTAGATTTGATAGACTGATACAGGAAAAGAAAAGCACGTTAGGTTTCGGTCCCAGTTCCAGTACCTCGACCGAGGCACTTCCTGGACCAAGAGAGGTGTTCTTATGTAAAGAACATTTCGGTCATCCACCTCAGACACCGACCGAGATAGCAAGCGAGATGTTGTCAACTGAGGACAAAAACTTTCTGATTCATTTTTTGAGAGTCACTTACAGTGGGTGGAGCACTGGCTTCGCCAAGTTTTTGATGGTAAAGAGCCTTGGTATGATGATATTGTCAATTACCTTGTTTGTCAGGAAATACCGCCCGGAATGACGTACGCTCAAAGGAAGAAGTTCTTCAAAGATGTACGCCATTACTACTGGAATGAACCTCTACTGTTCAAGAGAGGTCCGGATGGGATGCTTTGACGATGCATTCCGGAGGATGAAGTTTGCTAGTGTCATACGACATTGCCACTGGCTTCCTTGTGGAGGACATGCTAGCACTCACAAAATGTACGCTAAGGTATTACGTTCTGGTTTCTTTTGGCCTACATTATTTAAGGATGTGGGAACGTTTGTTGTTTCTTGTGATGCATGCCAAAGAACAGGGAACTTTTCAAGAAGGAACGATATGCCACTCAACAATATTCAATAGGTTGAGATTTTTTATGTATGGGGAGTTGATTTCATGGGACCTTTCCCATCATCTGCAGAAAACCTCTACATTCTCTTAGCTGTTGATTACGTTTCTAGATGGGTGGAAGCCATTGCCTCCCCACTAATGATGCCATGGTGGTTGTGAAGTTCTTCAATTGGACTATCTTTCCATGTTTTGGGACACCACGCATCATCATCAGCGATGGAGGGACACATTTCATCAACAAGGAAGTTCAAGGCACTTTTATTGAAGTATGGGGTCACCCATAAGGTAGCAACCCCTTATCACCCTCAAACTAGCGGGCAAGTTGAGATCTCGAATAGAGAGATCAAGGCAATTTTAGAGAAGACCGTTTCTAGGACAAGAAAAGATTGGTCCATGAAGTTGGATGATGATCTTTGGGCTAATAGGACCGCTTTCAAGACTCCCATTGGTACCACCCCTTACAATTTGGTATATGGGAAGTCTTGTCATCTACCCGTTGAGCTAAAGCACAAGGCATATTGGGCAATCAAGTGGTTGAATTTCGACATCAAGGAAGCCAGAGAGAAGAGACATTTAGACATCAATCAGCTGGAGGAGTTGCGCTTAAAAAACCTATGAAAATGCCAAAATCTACAAGGAAAGAACGAAGAGATGGCATGACAAGCATATCATTCATAAGGAGCTCAAAGAAGGATATCTTGTTCTACTCTTCAACTCCCGCCTTCGCCTCTTTCCAGGTAAGTTAAAATCTAGATGGACAAGACCTTACGTTGTGAAAACTGTTTTTCCCTATGGTGCAGTTGAGATTTGGGGTGAAACAAGCGAAAGCTTTAAGGTCAACGGTCATAGGCTGAAGAAGTACCGATCGGAAGTCCCGGCTGAGGAGATTGCACCACTATACCTTGTTTGAGGATGATGTACGGTCCAGCTAGTGACCTTTTGCTTTGACCTTGATTACCAAATGAGCTATATAGAGTCCTTGTGGAATATGACATTGATGCATATGTCATACTACTACATTGTCAATAACCGTCCATTTGTAGTTTTGTGTGATTATTGATTATTCACATCAACATGCATTTGAAGCATTTGAGACAAAGTGTAGCTATTTGCAAAAGAACGACCTCAATCACACTAAGTAAGGGTCTAATTGTGGTTAAGAAAGTCAAGGTCAAGACCTAATTGATTGATATTCAAGAGTGAAGACGAAGAATTGCTCAAGATTTGTGTCAGACGATTGATCATTGTTCAATGGCGATCGATTGAACATTGTTCATGTGTCACATGTCGAGAATGTGACCATTAGTTGTTACGCTAGATTTATACCACGCAAAATCCTTAAATTTATAAACTCGATAATATCTCCTAAACTACCTAGCGAAAGCCACAGTGTATGGTCCGTAGAGTAGAAAGGGAAGCATTCCGAGGTAGAACACAAAGACCGAGGCAAAATTGAGTCAAGCAATAATCAAGAATAGTTCAAGTCTAAGATAAGAAAAGAGATGGAAACAAAGAAATGAAAATCATATGTTTTTGATGTTTTTATGGTGATCAAGCAAATGTCACAATCAAGCAAACTAAGTCGACCAAATCAACAAACAAACACAAGATATAATGCCAAGGTATAGAAAGTAGATTCTAGAGATTTGGATGTCTGGTTATGGCATGGACTCAAGCTTCTAATCAATCTAGGAACAAGCTACGGTATGTTTCTCTAATGGGATCAATCACCGGGTAGGTCTCATGGTCCACTAGTCCCGCACCTAAGGTCCTATTACCGGGTAAGTCTCTAGGAACCTAAGGTTGGGAATTCTACACAAACCGGATTGCTATCTAGGGGTCAAGCCTCTCCTTACCAGGTAAGTCTCGGTAAAGCAACTCCTAAGCAACAATCCCAGCAGACTCAATCCAATAGCAGCTACTGAGGCTCACTACTACCTAGTGTTCGTAATCTTCTATACCTAAGAGCGGGAATTATCGGGTGAGTCTCATCCCTGAGTTAAGTTTACTAACATAGGTCACCCTAATGCTAGATTAGGCTCAACAAAAACTAGGATGTTAACTCTCAAACTCCCTAACATGAAGATATAACATTATAAGAACTTCAGCTCACACACCTCGGGTGGATCATGGACATCTCGGCCGAAATGGTTGAAGAACAGGCCGAGATTGCAAACTGAGCTAGGGATATCGAGCATACAACAATCCTAAGATACATCTAAGTCAGTATATCATCATCCTAACCATAACCTTTCATCCATCTCCCTAGAATCACATGCTACTTAGCCAACAACAATCATCTTAAGAACAATCGTCATCAATTCCTCACAAATGCATGCCATAGCTAGATGAAGTGTATGGAAGCAATATAAAACAAGAGCAAGATGAATGATAAGTTTACAACAACCTTACAACCATCCAATAGTAGCTTCAAAACGAGCTCAACAATCACTACAACTTTCATCACTACAAGATTCTCAAAAATTCACTCTTAGGATATGAAAGTGTGTGTTTTTCTTCTTCACTTCAACGGAGTCATCTTCCTTCTCTTCTCCACTCTATGGCTTGCCCAACAAGATTCAAAATTAGTCCAAGGTGAGAATAGAAGTGGGATCCTTTGCAAATTGTGAGCAACCTGCATATAACACTTCTTCTCCATCATGGGAGAGAAAATCGTGGGAAAGAAGAGAAGTGGGCCAAGTGTCGTGGGGAACCAGTGAACGATCTCGGCCGGTCCAAAAAGCATCTCGGCCGAGATGGATGTGACTTGGAACGAGATGGGTGGCTGCATGGCTAGGATCATGGCTAAACACAAAGTCGGTGCATGGCTCGCACCAACTAAGATCAATTTCTTCTTCTTGTCTCCATGCTTGCTCCGTTGGGACCTTGTATTTGGGCCGTCACGAGGCTTGATCCTCGGATATTATCAATAATGCATGAAAGTTCCTCAAAATACCAACAAAACCGACAAATGCTCGTGTAGACGTCTATTCCGACAAAATAACTTGTTAAAGCATAAAACGTCCCGAACATAGGCAAAACCATGCATGAATGAATGTAAAAACTACCTAACAGTGTGTTTGGATAGCTCCCAATTCCCAGGATTTTAATTCAAATAAGTGATTTCCAAAATTCTGTTTGTCAATTTTCCTGTTTGGATGTCAAATCCCTGGATTTTTGAAATCCCATAGGAAAATATCAAGGGATTTGAAAAGCCCAAAATACTCCCTTGAAATTCCATCTATACTAGCGTTTTTTTAAGAATCCCTTCTTTTTAACACAATAATTATGAATTCCCTTCTTTTTAACATTCCTACGAAATGTTACCCAAACAAGGGAATTGATAAATGATTTAAATTCCTCTCATTTAAATTTCCTTCATTTAAATTCCCATCATTTGAACATTCCCATGAAATTTGCAAATTCTCCATCCAAACACACTCTAAAAGAGTGCCAAATCAAGTGACATAAATCACGTCATCAAAATATCCCATAATTATCGTTTTCTCGTCCCCGAGCAAGGTCCAAATGTAGGCTACGACACTAGTACAGATATACATTTCCATGACGTTGAAAAAATGTTATGAAAACTATTTCATGGCGTTTTCAAACACCATGCAATCACGCCGTCTTTATAGACGTCATGCTTTTGTCCACAATTTGAGAGCATTTTGGAAAACGCCATGATATATAAATTTAATGACGTTTGTTAACATCCGTAGATTGCATTTTAATGGCGTTTGACAAACATCATAAACTTGATATTCATGACGTTCTCCAGTTGACGTCCTTTTTTTTATGACGTGTGCTAAACGCCATGGATTGTGTTACCACAAAATGTTTAAAATGTCTCGGGATAGTATTTTATGGCGTTTAAGAGTCGCGTTAAGTTCTATCTCTAGGTCGTTTAATACCCCTAGTATTTATTACCCTGTTTTCATTTACAAATCCAAATAAACTAATTTCATGCACACAAAGTCCACCCAACATTCTAATATCACGAAATAGTATTTTATATTGCATAATCAAAGATGACAATTCTTACATAATATTCTCGATGAACACAAGTTTTGACCATTACAAAAGTTGTTCCACAATTCTCAAAATCAAAACATAGTGTACGCAAATGTTTTCATGATCTTGCTAGCTAGTTTGATCACCAAGCGAGGTACTTCATTTATCACCTGTGACATTGGGAAATTGTAATCTTTAGAATATAAACAAATGGTAATTGGCCAACAATTCAAATCAATACCTAGCTAGTAAATGCTGATGGTTACCTATTGAGATATCGTCAAGGACAATGTACTTGATTGGCCAAGCAATTGTGCTACCAAGTGCATCTCCTATGTTTCCAAATTCAGGGTCATAGCGATATAATTCAGTTTCTTCAATCAATAACTCTTCAACAACAACACTATAACAATCGGGTTCAATTGTGTACCCATGCACATGTCCTTTTGGATCCACAGAAATGATGTATCCTTTCTCCACTTCTTCACCATTGCCATTTCAATTAAGCAACTTGCACTTGTCTTTAACCGAAGGTTGATGATTGCTTCCTTGTTTCGACTACAAAGTATAAAACATATGTATAAGAGAATTATTCATATCAACAAAATAATAAAAATTATTCATACCTTTGGAGTTGTTGTAGCCTCCAGATTTGCACTTTCACTTGTATGCAGGAGGTGGGGCTTACCAAAGTGCTTGTCTAGATGTGCTCTGGCCCTTGACTAGGGAAATGGAAGTGGTGGTTTATATGCAGGAGGTGGGGCATAAACTTCAGTTTTGTCCTACGCTTTCTAAGACTCCACCTCGGATGGTACCTCGACCGAAGTGTTCTTCGTCTGTACCTGGACCGAGGTGTTCTTCACTTTCATCGACCGAGGCACTGGATCTGCAGTTTTTAATCCACTTCTCGTCGTTATTGCCATGATCTGTCCCTTGGGGTTACTCTCTGTCCTTGTTGGGAGCTTCCCTGGGTCTCTTGGCGCTTCATTCGCCTTATTGAAGAATTGTTGCTCTAAGGCTTTTTGTGCCTTCAAAAATGAAGTCATGGACGTCTCCATAGCATTGAGCTTGATCAAGATGGCTTCCAGCACTGCATCTTTCTTTGCTGGCTGGGATGAGCTTGATTCAGGCTCCTGGCTCTTCAATGGAGTAGAAGAAGAAGAGGAGAAAGGATTAGAAGAATTATTCGAATTGGAGTTAGAGTAAGGGTTACCCGAATTTTGATTGTTGGGTCTCCAATTGTTGTTGTTGGAGCCTCTATTGTTGTTGTAGTTGTTGTTCCGGGACCCATTGTTATTGTTGTTATTCCGGGAACCATTGTTGTTGTTCCTTGGGCCTTGATATCCTCCTTCCTCCTTTTTGGTGTGGGCAACCAAAAGATCCTTCAATTGCTTCACATCATTCTTGAGGGAAGTGAGTTGATTATTATTTGATGGAGTTTCCCGGAAATTAACTCTCTTAACTCCATTTTCAGCTCCTTGATGCGAGTATTTCTCCATGTGCAAAGCTTGTTTTTCAATGAACTCCCAAGCTTCATTAATCGGCATGTCCATAAATGTGCTGGCGGATAGTAGTTGAAGGTTGAATTGGGTAGCTCCATCCAATCCCTTGAAGTAAATCTCCATCAACTCTATCTTTGGAATCCCATGATATGGGCAATCCAAAAGAACATTTTTAAATCTCTCCCATAACTTGGACAAACTTTCCTTGTCCTTCATGATAAATGCATTGATCTTCCCTCTCAGTTCAGCAGTTTTGGAGGGGGGAAAGAATTTTGTCAAGAACTCCATCGTCATCTCCTCCCAAGTGTTGATCTTTCCGGTAGGAAGAGACTGGTACCAAGTAAGCGCCCTGTCTTTCAAAGAAAAGTAAAAAGACCTTAACTTGTAATTATTATTTTCCACATTTGAAGGTCTCAAGGTCTCCATCAAAATCTCATCGTTTTGCAAATTTTAATGTGGAGACTCCCTCTCTAAACCTCCAAACTAGCATTGGCGGATCATGGAAAGAACTTGTGAAGATCTAACATGTAGCACCATACAGGTAATGTCTTCAGATCTTCAAAGCATGAACTACCGCTGCCAACTCCAGATCATGAGTCGGGTAGTTCTCCTCATACGTCTTCAGTTGTCGAGACACATATTCAATCACTCTACCTCTCTGCATCAATACACATCCCAAGCCTAGCTTGGATGCATCACTGTAGACCACAAAGTCATCAGAACCCTCTGGCTGTGCCAGGACAAGAGCAAAAGTCAAACACCTCTTCAACTCCTCACAGCTCCGAGCACACTGGTCGGTCCATGCAAACCGGGTAGTCTTCCTCAGAAGACTCGTCAGTGGACGGGCAACAACAGAAAATCCCTCCATAAAGCGTCTGTAGTAACTGGCTAGGCCAAGAAAGCTACGCACTTCCTTGACGTTCGTCGGTGTCGTCCATGCAGCAATGTTCGCTCCAAACGGTGTGTGCAAGCTTTAATTTTATTACCCAAGAAGTATGCTTAAAACAAGGATGCAAACCCGCAGTGTACGGGTCAATTGTAATAAAAGAAGAATTCCAGGGTGTCGATCTCAAGGACTTAGGTGAAACAAAGCAAGTATAGGTTGTCAATATTGCAAATAAACACAAAAGCGATTAAAACAATCAAAGATGATAATAAGATCAAATAAGGGGAATACGCAAATTCTAGGAATTAAAGCATCTAGTTGTGGTTCCAACTCAAGATCTTAAGACAAGTGGACAAAGCTGAGGTTTTGCAAAGGGAAGGTGTTACTAAAGTGAAATAGATCACCGGGTAAGTCTCACTACTCACAATCCCAAACCAAAGAACCTATCACCGGGTAAGTCTCAAGGTACTAAGGAAAGGAATTATAACCTCAAACCAACACACCAATTATAGGAATAGAATCAACCTTTACCGGGTAAGTTTCAGGCTAACTCACAAAGATGGGATGAAGGCACACTCAAACCCCAATAAAGGATAAACCTTTATTACCTACACTTATGATCTTGGGTAAACAAGCTAAGGAATTACCGGGTAAGTCTCATCCTAAGCTTGCATTGAACAAGGAAAGGTGTAATAAGAATAGGATTTGGCAAACTCTAACACTTAACTCTCAGTTACGGATCAGATAAGTCACCTCGGTCAGTCAAGTTCCACCCCGGCCGAGATGTTCATCGACTGAACGAGATGTTCTAAGGTTAAGGGTAAAGACTCGAGCTTTCAGGGTCCTACTGGGATTTAAGATTATTCTATCATTATTTTTCCCACAACCTTCAGCCAATCACCCTAGAATCGCATAAAGAAATTAGCCACTCATCATCATGAAATCAATAATCAAATATATGGAAAGAGAATGAATATTTGAACACAAAAACCTTAAGAACAAGACTTCAATAATTGAATCAAATATCAAACAAATCAGCGTTCCTTGGATCAGAAATCCAACAAGACAATCAAACAAAAGGGAATCTAAGAAAGTCTTACAAATTCCTTCAAAAGCTATCTCAAAGCTATAAACTTCCTTCCTTCAATCTTCAAACTTCCTTCAAGCTTCCTTCCTAATTGCAGCTGGGAGAATATGGTGTAGAGGATAAAAATCCAGAGGTGCAAGATGGCTGAATTGTGGAAAATCCAACCCTTTATATAGGAGAATTATCTTTCAAAGATAATAATATCTTAGAAACATAATTTCCTAATAAAATATATTCATATCTCTAAAATAGATCTCCCAAATATATGATCTTCCTTCCAGAAATCCAGCCCAAAAATATAAGATCTCTCCTTCCAAAAATAAAAGATCTCAGCCAAATAAAGTATATCTCGCCGCGTCAAGGTATTCGCCTCGATCGAGACGCTCCTCTAGATCACCTCGGTCGAGGTGACTCTGTGGTCAACCGAGGTGAATCTCAGCTGAAGGTGAAATCTCTCAAATCTGGTCCAAAGTAAATCTTGTTTGTGAATTCCTTGCTTCCTGAGTTCTCTTTTAAACTCTTGAATGTAGCTCCAATGGCTCCCTTGCTCCTTAGCTCCATTTCGACCCAAAACGTGCCATTTTACCTACGATTATAACGAAACTTGGTGTAGACCTCGATTCCCGTAAAGGTAGATGAAATGACAATATAATCACATAATATACATTCAAACATGCAGATTATTGAAGATAAAACGTCTAAACAAGTCCCAAAATATAGACTATAATACATGCTATCAAGCAACAGACTCAATCTTCACCGGGTCAACCATAACCCCATCGGCGGAGATGATGTGTCCAAGGAAAGCAACCTCAGACATCCAGAACTCACACTTAGAGAGCTTAGCATATAGCTCTCTATCCCTCAAAATCTGCAAAACCGTCCTCAGATGACCGGCATGCTCCTCTACTACGAGAGTACACCAAAATATCATCAATAAAGACCACCACAAAGTGATCAAGGAAGTCGATGAATATACTTTTCATCAACTCCATAAAGACTGTTAGGGCATTCGTCAGCCCGAATGGCATCACTACAAACTCGTAGTGTCCATAACGGGTACGAAATGACGTCCTGTGTACGTCCTGCTCTCTCACCCTCAGCTGGTGATATCCTGAGCACAAATCAATCCGGGAGAAAACTGTAGCTCCCTGAAGCTGATCAAGTAGATCATCAATACGAGGCAATGGATACCTATTCTTGACGGTCACCTTGTTCAACTCTTTGTAATCTATGCATAACCTCAAGGATCCGTCCTTCTTCCGCACGAAGAGGACAGGTGCACCCCATGGTGAAACGCTAGGCCATATGAAGCCCTTCTCAGCCAAATCCTCGAGTTGCTTCTTCAGCTCCAACATCTCGACAAGTGCCATACGGTATGGGGCCTTCGAGATGGGTCGCGTGCCAGGCTCTTACTCTATGCTGAAGTCTACACTCCGCTGAGGCGGCAAACTCGACGGCTCAACAAACACATCCTTAAACTCGCAAACCACTAGAATATCCTCCAGAGCTGAACTCTCTCCATCCTTCATGGCATAACATCATAAGGCATCACAACCCTGTGCAATCAATCTAGCTGCTCGTACGACACTGATAACCGAACCTGTCTTCCCAAGGTCCCAACCCCAGAAGACCTCAATCTGACCAACCTTGGTAGAGACTGTAACAGTCCGTCTACCAACATCTAAAACTACACGGTGTCTACGCATCCAGTCCATACCTAATATGACTTCTTCATGCATCAATGGCATGACTAAGAAGTCAACAAGTAAAACATGAGTCCCTAAACGAAGGGGACAACTACGTATCTCACGGGTACCTCTGACCCGACTACCATCAGGTAACCCTATAGTAAAGGGTATCCCCTCTATAGTAGCTAAACTCAGACGCTCAACACAAGTATCAGAAATAAATGAATGCGTAGCACCAGTATCAAACAAAACTCTAACAGCTAAACCATGAAGCAGAATGGTACCTGTAGCAGCCGGTGCAGGTGCATCCTTTGCACTGCTCAACTCAAAAGCTCGCCCTCGGGCTCCTCTGGCATCACTAGTGTCAACATCTCTACCTCTACTCGGTCCTGGAGCAAAACCTTGAGTAGATGGACACTCTGGGACCCTCTGTTGTCCTTGTGTCTGCTGCTGAGGTGTCCTCTGACCACAACCTGCTACACTGGCAGGGGAAGAACCCTGCTGAGATGCTACTCCACCCTACCTACAGAAGGTAGCTCGATGTCCCTGTCTGCCACAAGTAAAACATGTCACAACTAGTCTGGGACAAGTTGGGCTCAAATGACCAAGGTCACCACAGTTGTAACACTGACGTCCCTTATCTGTAGTCTGTGCAGACGAGGGGTAACTCTGACGCCTCTGGTCTTGTCTAGACCCAGATGCTCCACCAACTCCACTGGTCTGCCCAGTGCGCTGCCTCTTCTCAGACCGTCCTGTCTGAGAAGCTCTCCTTTTACTGGCCCACTCCCTCTCAAAAGCAGAAGCCCGGTCTTGGTAATCAGCTAGGGACTCACAATGGAATCCCACCATGTATGAACGTGTGCTCTCTCTCAGACGATGAGAGAACAGATGCACATGTTGGTCCTCAGATGGTACAACTGGACCCAGCAAAGCTAACTCGGTCTGGAAGCGGCGGATGACATCGTTAATACGCACATCCTCAAAGCTAGCCTCCACAAAATCCTACAGTTTCTCCCTCCTCAATGAGGCAGGGCAAAACTACTCTCTAATCATGTGCCTCATGTGGTCATAACTGGTAACTCTAGTCCGGACAGTCCTCCACCACTGGTGTGCGAGGTCACGGAATAGAGAGTGGACTAGCTCTATTTGTCTGTTCTCAAGACATCTGATAGACTTCAAGGCTGAGTCTACATGTCTAATCCACACCTCAGTCTCTAACCCAATCTCTCCTGAGAAGTGTGTCACTCCCTACTTGTGAAATGCCTTCAACAGGCATCTGGTTAAGGCCCTCTAGTCTCCATTGGGACTCAAACTGGATCAGTAACACGTGTAGGTGCAATTGGCACCCGTGTCGCTCCTTGAGATCTCTCAGAAGATCCCTCAAGTACTGGTAAATCTGGGGCTCGCCTACCAGCCCTAACATCCTCCTCAAAACGTCGGAGATACTCTCTGAACTCCTGTCTTCCCATGGAGACACGGTTAGCGTTATCAGACTAAGCTCGATGTGAATGACGTCTCACAGATCCACTGCTCCTCGTCTCTGGGACGACGCTCTCTACAACCTCCTCATGTATCTCCTCCACCACTGGTGGATCAGCTGCGGAAACTAGTCCCTCACCTACCACACCCGGAGGACGGGGTGGTCTATCTCTACCTCTGCCTACAACGGCAGTGGCTCTAGTCCGAGCCATATGCGGGGTATACATACCTAACTTATAAGGCTCTATATAGGCTATTGGTATATATATATATACTTATCACAAGCACATACATAATCCATCATACATATATACATATCATATCTATACTGCAGAGATCCATAGCAGAAGTGGCGACTTCTTGTACATCTAACCCTAAACCACATTTAAAACCCAAACCTTTAAAAACGTCAGATCCCATGTGGGTTCTGTTTATTTTACCTATCAGACCTCAGTGCAGGTAGCAAGTGCCATTGTTGTCAACCTAGGCTCTGATACCAACTCTGTAACACCCCAAATCTGTGGGACTCGGAGTGCCACATTGGGCTAGGATCTCACAATGGATCCTGACCCTAGCCTGAGAACAAGTTCACTGGATCTTATAACATGACACTGGCAAATATAAAAACAAATACATAAAACTGCATAAAACTGTACAACCCAAAAGGTAAGACAACATAGCCGAGTAAAAAACATAACACCCTCACACAGGAGGTAACAAAAGACCATCCTCACGCAGGAGGGAAAGATAACAAACCCAAAAGCCAACACAACCTATGTACGAGACGTCCTCGGCCTGCCCCTCTGCTAGATCACCCAACAACATGCCTATCTTGTGGGGCATCTGCAACATGGTAATAAATCATTAGCTATCCATACACACATATAGAGTAATGCATAAGCACAATCACAAGTAAGGGAGATAAACACATGTATATAATATATATGAAACTATGTGACACGAGGACCGATACATCCTCGCCTCTGAGCCTACTAGCCAGCCGTACTAGTATCGGTCACACAATCCGTGTACCCTGTGGGAGTGGATTGCGCCCTTCTTGTAAACCGGTCTGGCCTTACCCAAGAGAACCTCCCAAACTCCACGGCAGAATGAAAGGGAAAGGTTATCACAGCCACGCATACAGTGGCAATCAATAAAATATAGGTCGGTATATACGACATCACATGCTATCATAGCAAACATACAAAGCACACACCACTCATGCAAACACCCAATATAAAAATGGCAGCTAAGTAAGTCCTACGGACTTACCTCAACTTCGATCACAACTCAACCAAGATCACCTCTACACTAGAGGGACAACACAGCCTATAAACAAGGCATAAGGAGATATATCAGACTCCTAACCACATAAGGGTCACACCTAGACCCAAAGGGATCCAAAGGATCAACCTCAATCTCACTCACAACCTAAAGAACCTCAAAAAACATATAAGGCATAAACCGATCATAAACATCATCAAAACTAAACCTCACACGTCTAGCATAATCCTTAGCACTCATACTAGGAAAGGAGGGAACAAAGGCACCCTAAGGAAGGCCTAGAAGCAACACATACCTATAGAACCAAGGGAAATACTAAGTTGGTGCAGGTGGCCGCAGGGGCGGCTCACTGGTGGCGCAGGGGCGGTGCACTGGCCGGCGTAGGGGCGGCTCACTGGTGGCGCAGGGGCGGTGCACTGGCCGGCACAGGGGCGGTGCACTGGCCGGCGCAGGGGCGGCTGGTGTGCAGAAGACACCACCTCAGCTCCTTCTTCACTTCTTCCGTCGACTCTCCATTCTTCTTCACTTCAACAACAACATACATGTATGACATACATATATATACATCAACATAAGCCAAACTTGGCTAAAACAAGATCCAATCCTAAGGTGTCTATGCTAGACTAAGGAAAGGAAGGGAAAAGGGACAAGAAGATGCAATGAAGAAGAAGAAGGAGATGGAAGCCATGAAATCTTACCAAGCAGCTCTCCAAGAGATCAACACAGCACTAACACACCCTCAAGCTGGCTCCATAAGGCACATCATCATCATCATCATCCAGATCAAGGCCAAGCCAAACTAGGCAAGATCCCTTACAAAAACTCAAACCAAGATCAAGCAAGGTGATCCAAGAGAGGAGAAGAGAAGAAAGTGTGCGTAAGGAGAGAGAGAGAGATCTGAGAATGTAAAGAGGTAAGGGAAGAGGATATATATATATAGGAGGTGAAAGGGTAAAACACGGGTCAAAGGGTCAAAGAAGGCGGCTACAGCACACAGAGCCGCAGGGGCGGACCCTGTGAGCCGCAGGGGCGGACCAGGCTAGGCGCAGGAGCGCCCCCTGGGTCACGCAGGGGCGGCTCAGGCATAAACCTGGCCCCTCTGCTCTCTCTCAGCACTTAGCAACTAGGCTCTTACAATATAGCGTTTATATCATGACGTTTCTAAATGCCAAAATAAATTTGGGGGGAAAAAGCCCGCAAAATTTCATGTCGTTTACTAAACATCATAAATTTAAGGTCGTTTAGAAAACGTCGTAAAACCATTTATGACGTTCGAAAAACGTCATATAATTTTATGGCGTTTCACCAACGTCATCTTTAATTTGGGATAAAATAATAAATGACGTGAGTTATGAATGCGGAAAAACAGAAAATCTTTTTGAAATTGTGCTTCAAGTATAGATCACCTTCATAGTCATCTTTCATGGCAATGGATGAACAATCATGCATCAAAAGAATAGAGGCACGGAAAGGCAATCACACTTAATTCGAAAACATGCATAAAAGGCAAAAACGAGAATGTCAAGATGATCATGAGAATATCCAATCTAGATCACCACGTCATACACATATGCAAATAGGTCTCAAGGACTTAGGAAAGAAGAGTCCAAGAAACGTGATGATAGGGTGGGAATTTTTCAAGGTCAAGTGGTGCTAATCCGGGAAAGGAACTAAACCACAACATTTTTGTTCTTCATTCACCAAAGTGTATTTTTCTCCTTCTTTTCTTTCTTTTCTTTTTCATCTTTATTTTTAATTCACTTTTGAGACAATGGCATTGGTGTACAAAAGCCTAAACCTTGGTGATTAGAGGTCCTCGGGATTTTTCCGAGGTGCCTCACACCGGGCACACATATCAAGGCTCGTATTGGTTTATCCGACTTTGGCAAGACACAAACACCAAATTATGTGAATGGTGCCGAGTTACTCGTCATCAAAACTAAAGTCCCCAAACCTATATTTTTTTTACACTTTTACAACACATTCAACTTATTCATTCACCACATTGATTCACTTCATATCACCCCACACTTGCTTTTTGCACACAACACACTAACATACTCTTATTCCCGGATGGGCTAAAAGAGGTTAAATTTTTATATCAAGTGAGGTGCTCAAACAACATGATCAAGATGAGATAAAGAGAGGTGAATTGCCTAAATCATTGCTAGATGATGTGCAAGAACTAACATGTAATTTCGACGATCAATTCTCAATCCAATCAAGGCGAACATCATCATCACAATTCAAACAAAGGATTCAAGAGAAGTATTCAAGTCCACATATGCATTATGCATTCAACACACAAGGCCATCCATAGCCAATCTACAAAACAAGATTTATCATTAGGGTCATATCTACACTTAGAAGCACGAAACTTTTTAGATTTTTTGATTTTTTGGAATTTGACAGGTTTATGTACAATGCAAAACATGATAAGAAACATGTGACTATAAAATGAAGGCATCTAGACCGAGGTCCACACCAAGTAGAGATGAAAGTGCAAGCTGCATCCTTGAAGTACGGGCACACACCAAGGCAAACATGGCTTAGCAGAGAGATCTCGGACCATCAAGACATCTAGACCGAGGTCCAGACCGAGATGAGGTTCTGTTGAGTTCATCTCGGTTGGCTCAGCACCATTTCGGTCGAGATATGGTCCAACTTCTCCCATGCCTAAGTGATTTGATCTTGCACTTCACTCCAATGAATCCATAAGTTCCACAATGGTCTTCAACAACATCAACACTCATCACAACATCTATATCCTATCATCAAAGACAAAAGAAAACACACACAAAAGCAAAAAAGAAAACAAAAGAAAAACGAAAAGGGAAAGATGTCTACCAATGGGTTGCCTCCCACGAAGCGCTTTTTTAAGGTCTTTAGCTAGGCCAAACTCCGGAGGGTCACTCAAAGTGGAGCTGGGCAATCACATCAACTGGGGCTTCCCGGATGTACTTCTTCAACCGGTGCCCATTCATCTTAAAGTTGTCACAATGCTCTCCTCCAATCTCAACCGTTCCATGAGGAAAGACTTTCGTCACCACTTGCAGTTGCTCATCCCGGAATGAGTCATCAATCAGGATATCATCTCTCTCAATCTCCAAGGGAGGAAGTCTACTAATGTGGTCCGCCACGTGGTTTTCGGACCCTTTCTTATCTCTAATCTCCAAATCAAACTCTTGGAGGAGAAGGATCCACCGAATCAAGCGAGGTTTGACATCCTTCTTTGTGAGTAAATAACGGATCACAACATGATCCGTGTACACAATCACCTTGGCTCCCACTAGGTATGACCGGAACTTCTCAAAAGCGTACACAACCGCTAGCAACTCCTTCTCGGTGGTGGCATAGTTCAGTTGGGCCTCGTCTAGTGTTTTGCTAGCGTAGTAGATGGCATGTGTACCATCTTTCCTTTGTCCAAGTACGGCCCCAATGGCCACATCACCTCAAACGGTAAGCTCCAATCCGGAGGTTGCATAATCGGGACGGTGATCAAAGCATCCTTCAACCTACCAAAAGCCTCAAGGCAATCCTTTAAAAACACAAACTCAACATCTTTCATTAATAGGTTAGTGAGAGGCTTAGAAAATTTAGAGAAATCTTTAATGAATCTCCGGTAAAAACCGGCATGCCCTAATAAACTCCTTACCCCCTTCACCGAGGTAGGTAGTGGCAACTTCTCTATTGTCTCAATTTTAGCTCTATCAACCTCAATGCCTTCTATGGGAAACCAAATGTCCCAAACTATACCTTCTCTAACCATGAAATGGCATTTCTCCCACTTTAAAACAAGGTTAGTCTTTTCACATCTTTTCAACACCAAAGATAGATTAGCAAGACATTCATCAAATGAAGATCCATAAACCGAGAAATCACCCATGAACACTTCCATGATATTTTCAATATATTCAGAAAAAATGGCTTTGGAGTCATCTAATGTTGAGCTGCAAGCAGGTCATCTCGACCGAGATAAGTTTGTGTTCACCTCGGATGGCCCTAAACTTATCTCGGTCGAGATGACCTGCTTGCAACCGAAATCCATGTCAGTTTTGCCCAACTTCTCAATTTCAGCACTTGGTTCCTCTTCTAGTGCTTCAAATTCAGCATTTGGCTCTTCTTCTAGTGCATCCAAGGCTTGGATTTTTTCATTGCAATGCTCCTCTAGACATTCCTCCATGATGCTCATGCTAAGAACTTTATCCAAGGGGTCCTTAATCAAGATGGAACTCGCCATCTCTCTAGACTCCTCATCATCACAAATGTTAACTAGTCATCCGGATGTAGCTAAGAATGACTTTCCCAAGATGATGGGAATGGGATAATCTGCCGGGATGTCTAGCATAAGGAAGTCGATTGGAAGATAGAACTTTCCGAGTTGCACTAGGATGTCCTCAAGTATTCCTACCGGATGGGTGATGGATTGGTCCGCCATATAAAGGGTCATCTTGAATGGCTTTGGCTCTCCTAGCCCAACCTTTTTGCATAGTGCAAGCGGGTTTATGCTTACACTAGCTCCAAGGTCACATAGTGCTTCATATTGCACATCACCAACACCAATCGGCACACAAAATGAACCTAGATCTCGCAGCTTAGGAGGCATCTCCTCCCTCATAGTTTGCATCCATGAACGGAATATTAATATGCAATTTAGACATAAGTTCAAGGAATTTATCAAAACGTTTGTCCAACCGAACTCTCTCTCAAGATTGGGGAAATGGTAGCAGTGGTTTGTATGGAGGAGGTGGCACATACATTGGCTCAACTTCTTTGGTCTTGCCACCTTCATCTTGCTTTGGCTCTTCTTCCACCATCACCTTCTTCTCCTTGTCAACACCCTTGGGTTAGGGATCATTTGTGCTCAATCCACTCCTAGTGGTAATTTCCAACACTCGCCCTCTTGGGTTATCTTCGGTTCTTCCAGGAAGCTTCCCCGGATCTCTTTGTGTCTCTCTCGGTTTTTGAAACACTTGTGCTTCTAGCACCTTTTGAGATTTTGTAATTGATGTCACGGTGCTCTCAAGACCACTCAACCTTCCAAGGAGTTGTTCAAACATCATTTTGGTCATATCCTTTGGAGGTTGAGCAAAACCGGGTGGAGGCTCTTGTGAAGCCCTTGGTGGTGGTGCTTGGCTTGTTGAAGCGGCAGGGTTTAAGGCACCATCCGGGTTAGAGTAAGAGAACCCGGGATGGTTGTGGTTGGGGTGGTAGTTGTTGAAATTTCGGTTGTTGTTGAAGTTCCTAGGGCCTTGGTTTCCTCCATTGAAGTTGTTCCTCCTCATATAATTCACATCTTCCTCCTTAGAAGCCAAATTTGCTTGACCTTGCACTTGTACTTGAGCAGTTGCTTGATTCTTCAAAGTGGTAGCGCACAACTCTCTCAAGGACTTTAACTCATTGTTGATGGCATCAAGCTTGAACTTGCTCATGGTCCCTTCACTCACTTTATAAGCTCCCGGTCTTTTATCATCACTCTTTCTATGGGAGTATTTCTCTATCCTCAATGCTTGTTTCTCTACAAACTCCCAAGCCTCATCTACATTCTTCTCCATAAATGTACCTCCGGAAAGTGATTGGAGCTTGAATTGAATCTCCTTATCAAGCCCCTTGAAATAAATCTCCAATAACTCTATCTTCGGGATTCCGTGGTGTGGGAAATCTAGGAGGAGATCCTTGAACCTCTCCCAAGATTTGAATAGGCTCTCTTTATCCTTCATGGCGAAGACATTTATCTTTCCTCTTAGTTCGGTTGTCTTGGAAGGCGGGAAGAACTTTGTAAAGAACTTGGTTGTCATCTCCTCCCAAGTGGCCACTCATCCTTGTGGTATGGATTGGTACCAAGCCAAGGCCTTATCCTTAAGTGAGAAGGAAAAATCCCTAAGCTTATGGTTGTTGATTTTCAATCTAAGCGGTCTTAGAGTCTCCATCAAAATCTCGTAGTTCATCAAGTGTTGATGCGGTGACTCTCCTTTCATCCCTCCAAATTGATTGTGTCGAATCATTTGTAGAACTTGAGGGCGGAGCTCATAGTCATGAGCTTCGGGATCTCCTACATTGATACCCGGACGGTGAACTCTTTGAGTTGGATCCATGTGTTGGCCAAGTGTTTGTGGCTCATCAATAATAATTGGCTCAACCCGTACATGTACCGCCGGTCGAGGCGGTGCTGAAGACGGTGGTTGACGAAGATTAAGCTCCCTTGGCTCCAAAGCTTGCCTAATTTCTTCAATCTCCCTCCTAGTAGCTTCTTGTCCCTCATTTGCAAGTCTCCTCTCATTTTCCAAAGCTTCTTCCCTAAGCCTCATTTGCTCTATAGTTTTATCTCTAAGTCTTAGTTGCTCTAAGGCTTCATCCAACTCAGCCCAAAGGTTTGCTTTGGCCATCTCCTTCTTCTTCTTAGCACGTTTGGATCTAGTCTTAAGGGTTTTCTCCGGTTCGGGAATGAATGGAGCTAATTCCTTGCCACGAGATCTTCGCATGCACCTAAAGAATGAGAGATGTCCTAAAAAGTCAAAGACCCAAACCAAACAAGATCACAAGAAAAAGAAAGACCTAAACTATAAACAATCACAAATAATGATTCAATCTTAACCTAGTTGTTCGCTCTCAAACGTGTGTGAATAGTGAACAAAATAGCTTTAAATTTATAACCTAAAATAAAAGCCTGAACAATATGCGAACCCGCATTATACGGATTAATTGTAATAACGGCAAATACTCTAGGGTCGAACACAAGGACTATGGTGAAATCAAGCACGGTAAATATCAGGTTGTCAATCAAAAGCAAGCAACAAAATAAAGATGATGTATAAATCAGATAAGGGAATGCAGAATCTAGAGGTTAAAGTATCAGGTTGTGGTTTCGACTCAAGATTTATAAGGATAATGTGGACAAAGCTAAGGTTTGCAAGGGAAAGTATTTCTAAGGTGGGAATAGATCACCGGGTAAGTCTCACTACTCACTATCCCAAACCAAAGATCCTTTCACCGGGTAAGTCTCAAGGAACTAAGGAAAGGAACTATAATCTCAAACCAACACTTCCCCCAATGGAATAGAACTAACCTTTACCGGGTAAGTCTCAAGCTAACTCACAAAGATAGGATGAAGGTACACTCAAACCCTAATAAAGGATAAACCTTTATTACCTAACACTCATCATCACAGGTATACAAGCAAATGAATCACTGGGTAAGTCTCATACTAGGCTTGCGTATGAACCAGGAAAGGTGCAACAAGGATAGGATTTGGCAAACTAAAACCTAAACTCAGGATTGGTCGAATCAGGTCAAACGCCTCGCTCAGTTCATATTGATCTCGATCAAGATGTTCTATGAACCGACCAACGTGAGGTGTCGTTAAGTTTTGGCTCGAGCAGTAAGGGTCCACTAAGGTAAAGGTTCACTCTTTCATCATCTTTACCACAACCTTTAACCAGTCACCCTAGAATCGCAAGGGAATTTAGCCAACAATCATCATGATAATAACAATCAAATATATAATAAAAGAATCAATAAGCAAACAAGAAAACCTTAACAAAAAGGTCTCAATAATCAACTCAAACAAGCAATCAATCCAAACAATCAGCAAATTGTGTTCCTTAATGAATCGAATCAAAAAAAACAATCAAGGTTACCTAAGAAAAACCTTACAACTTCCTTTAAAGCCTTCAACTTTTACTGCAAAGTTATCTTCCTTCAAACTTCCTTCTTCTTTGGAATATTTTCAATCCCAAAAATAATCAACTATCCAAGCATACTTCCATCCAAAAAATATCTCCAATCTTATAGGAAAATCACATGCCAAAAATAAAAGATCTCATGGGCTATCGGCCGGCCGTCTCGATCCAGGCCCAGTAAGTCATCTCGGTCGAGATGATCACGTAGTCAACCGAGGTGAACATGTTGTTACGTGCAAATCTCTCTAACTAGTCCAATATCGAATTTCTATCCAACTTCCAGAGTTCCTATGCCTTCCTTGTAGCTCCTCGATGCTCCAAAATGCTGCTCCAATGACTCCTTAAATCTTTTGGCTCCATATCGCTCCAAAACGTGCCATTTTCCCTACAATTACAACGAAACTAGGTGTAGACCTAGATTCTATCAAAGGTACACAAAATGACATAATCATCGAGAATATATAGCCATGCATGCATATTTATGATGATAAAACGTCCAAACAAATCCCAAAATATAGACTATAATGCATGCTATCAAAATACCCCATACTTGTCCCTTGCATGTCCCCAAGCAAGATTCAGATCTTAGATACAAGATAGAATGGATTATAAGTCATCAAAAAAATCAATGATAAACATTTTACAAAACCTTTTGGTGTGCTTCCAATCATAGATCACCCTAAGAGAATGTTTCACATCAAATAAATCAACACATGGTCAAAACATATTATGAATATAAGAAAGTTGATCATCTTTTGCATAAAATCATAGAATGCATAATAAAATCATATTTATCGAAATCAATTATGTATAATCCAGTTTAAATTACAAAGTTAATCAGCATACTCAAGGTCTCAAGGGATTTCAAAAAGAGGTTAAAAAATGTGTTAGGGTGGGATGTATATAGGGTAATGTGGTGTTGAAATCTGGGAATAGGATCTTTACTTCACTTCTTTGAATTCCAAACATCTTCCACTAATAAGATTTGCTTATTCTTCCTTGCATACTTCCACTTTTTTACTTTATTTTTGAGAACAAGGGTAGAGGTGCAAAATAATCGAAGCCTAGGAAATCAACAATTCTCAATTTTTCGAGATGCCTCAAACCCTTGATGCACATACCATGACTCGTTAGGACTATCCATCAATCCGACTTTGGCAAAACACAAACACCCGGCTATGTGAATGATGCCGAGTTACTCGTCATCAAGATCAATGTCCCCAAACCTATTTTTCTAACACTTTCAACCATAATCTCATCTTTACTTCACACGCTCATCAACTGCATCCAAATTCCCGGATAGGTAAAGGGAGGCAAATATATATATGAGGGGATAAAGCATGATCAAGAAGAAGAAGAGAAGCAAAGTGTCTTAATCGTCCCATGAAGAATGTGAGAGAACTTATAGAGTGGTGTCAACCTTCAAATTCAACATGATTTTGATAAACAAAGTATTAAACATGTTAGAATTTCAAACGAAACATTTAACAACTTAAATATATCATAAAACCTTTTGAACACATAAAGATTTTAAAGCTAATATGCAAGAAAATATCATCATCGAGGCCATATCTAGAATAGAAGCACAAAACGTTTCGAAAATTTCTTCAGTTTTAAAACCATTTCGGTCGAGGTAATTTTGACAGTACCCGAGATGATCGACCGAGATGAATCTCAGTTATCACAGTCTCGTTTGTCCAAAACGTCTCGGTCGAGGCAAAAAAAATTTTAAATCAGCTTTGACGTTTTTTCAATCAAAAACCTGTATGCAGTGCTTGTAAATAGACATATAAGCACATGTAAGTCAATAAGATCATAAGCAAAGTCATCCAAACAACACTTAGTACATATTATAAATCCAAAGCAAGTCAAATATCACATACTTGAGACACATTGTCCCAATGGGTCAAATATAAGTCAGACAAAGGTACTCACCAAATGTAAATGCAGAACAACAAAAGAAATAAGAACACGATCGATAATAAGCTCAATCGTCGGCCGGCGGTGGAGGTGGAATGTATGGATACTGATTCGGATCAAATGGATATCCCATCTGCTGCTGGTATTGCAACATCGTCATCTGGCGCTAGTAGTGTTGGCTCTCCTCGATACGTTGCGTCCAACTATGAATAGATCGAGTGTGATCTGCAAAGCGCTGAGTCATATCGGTCCGCAAATCCTGAAAGGAATCCGTCATGTTCCGCCTCAGATCATCAATCCTATGGTGTGCCTCTGGGTCACGACGGCGGTGAGCTCTCTGTCGGGATGGGTGGGGAATCTCAACGGGAGGAGCTGGTACCTCCCTCTCGTCCTCAATAGCCTCATCATCAAGGTCGACGGTGGGAATACTAGGGCCAGCAGTATCTGTACCGGTGTCCATAGCTGCAGCTCCACCAACGCCGTCACAATCATCATCAGATCTCTCCTCTGCCTCCTCCTCTACAACAGATACATGCATGATAGGAAACCAAACTGCCAACCAGTTCTCACGATCGAAGATGGAGAATTGAGGCGACCACTGAATGCCTCTAGGAAACTTCGTTTCCCACGGCATGGCCACATAGGGGGTTCCAAGACCGCGAGGAACGAGAACACGACGCGTGATGAACTCCTGCAATCCAAGCAGCTTCGCCGCCGCAACCATAGTACAAGCTGATAAATCCAAACCCATATCCGTGGCGATATGAGTCACTAGACCTCCAAAGCATATATCACCCTTCACCTTCCCCTTCACCTTGCAGCTCCTCTGCCAATATAGCAACAAATTCTAGAATGCCACCTGTCACCATACAAAACATAGCAAAAAGCTCACCCTGACGGACCTTCTGGGGCATCTCAGTACGCGCTAGAAGCGTCTCACTGAAGATCCGGTGAGTGATGCGGAAAGCAAGGTGGTAGATGATGTGCTCTCTAGAATCTCCGGTCTTCCATCTGTTTGTGTGGGAGGTAAGGTCGGCAATGTTCTCCCAGAAGTTACGAGCCTGGATGTGGGATGAAAAATCTGTAGCGGTCGGAGGGTGGAACCTAAAAATCTCTCCAAAGTGGTCAAGGGGAACAACATAATTCTTGTTCAGCAGGCGGAACTTGATTCCTCTCTTTTCCGGCACGTAGGTGACGGAACTCAGAAATTCGAACGTCGGCTCCAAATAAGCCGGCGCACGAATGGTCATAAAAGTCTCCAATACAACCATGTAGACCATCTACTGCAAATCATCAACGACATGCAGACAATCAAAGTCAGTAATGTCCACATACCTCGGAGCAATGATCGTGCGGCCACAAATGCGATCAAAGTCCGTTTGGAACCGTTCATTGATCACCGGGATCTGAGGCTGTGGGAGAGGAGAGGACTGCCGAGATGAAGAACGATCTTTGAGATTCAATTGACGATTGGATCATCTCAGATTGTTCGTAACTGGGGGTCACCTCGGTTGGATCTTAATGTATCTCGGCCAAGACATAGATAGTTGGACCGAGGCGAAGGGCTGTTTCGATCGAGGCTCCAAATCTGTTAGTTTTTCCCCCAAATCTCCCTACCAAATGCTTCCTAAGGGGTACTTAAGTAGTTCTCAACAACAAGCAGTAACAAACAACCACAAATCCTAGAAAAATCAAACCGAAACCGGATAAGAAGGGTTTCGAACGAAATACCCGAAATATGCAACGTGTGATAGATTTGAGCGCGGTTTGATGCTTAAAATCCATTTCTCTTGCTTCTCCCGATGATTTAGAACCAAAAATCGTGCAAAATGTTTGAGTTTTGAGGTTTTGAGAGCAAAGGGCCGATTCGGTCGAGGTGAGAGCGAGAAAGGGAGTTAACTTTTGAGGAGAGAGAAATTCATTTTCCTTTTATACCACTCGTAGAATTTGATTTTATCTCGTCCGAGGTAGTTGCATGATCGAGGTGCCGGAGCGAGGTGATTCTCAAATAACATCATCTCGGTTGAGCGAACTCCGTCACGGTCGAGATGTTTTGATAGCATCCGAGATGTGTCCCAGTTGAACTTTGTTTTCTCAAATTCTCAAACATCAATCCTTCCATGTGTTTCCTGAGTTGTTTTTCTTCTTATTGGGTAACATCTTTTTCCTGTCTAAGAGGACATAAAAACACGAAGCAAACTATCTAAACTAATCTGGAAAGGAGAAAAGAAAGCAATACCTTAGGTTTCCTCCCAAAAAGCGCTTGATATAAGGTCGCTAGCTAGACCGTACATCACTTTCAATCAAGATGCAAAGGTGCAATCTCCTCAGCTGGAACTTTCGGTTGATACTTCTTCTACCTATGACTGTTGACCTTAAAGCTTCCGCTAGCTTCACCTCATACTTCAACTGCACCATGGAGAAAAACATTTTTCACAATGTAAGGTCCCGTCCATCTAGATTTCAACTTACTTGGAAAAAGGCAGAGGCAGGAGTTGAAGAGTAGAACAAGATCCCCTTTTTTGAGTTCCTTAGGGATGATGTGCTTGTCATGCCATTTCTTGGTTCTTTCTTTGTAGATCTTGGCATTGTCATAGGCATTCAAGTGCAACTCCTCTAATTAGTTGATATCTAAAAGCCTCTTCTCTCCAGCTTCCTTGAGATCGAAATTTAGCCATTTGATCGCCCAATACGCCTTATGATCCAACTCACTGGGAATATGACAAGACTTCTCATATACCAAATTGTAAGGGTGGTACCTATGGGAGTCTTGAATGCGGTCCTGTACGCCCAAAGGGCATCGTCCAACTTCATGGACCAATCTTTCCATGTTCTTGAGACGGTATCCTCCAAAATTGCCTTGATGTCTCTATTAGAGATCTCCACCTGCCCACTAGTTGAGGATGATAAGGGGTTGCTACCTTGTGGGTTACCCCATACTCCGATAGAAGTGCCTCAAACTTCCGGGCTGTAAAATGTGTTCCTCCGTCACTAAGGATGACTTGAGGCATTCTAAAGCATGGACAGATAGTCCTATTGAAGAACTTTACAACCACCATGACGTCATTAGTGGGAGAAGAAATGGCTTCTACCCATCTAGAGACGTAATCCACCGCCAAGAGAATGTAGAGGTTTCCTGCAAATGATGGGAAATGTCCCATAAAATCAACTCCCCACACATCGAAGATCTCGACCTCCTGAATATTGTTAAGTGGCATCTCGTTCCGCCTAGATATATTTCCTGTTCTTCGGCAAGCATCACAAGAAGTAACAAACATTTGCACATCCTTAAATAATGAAGGCCAAAAGAAACCAGAACGTAATACTTTAGCGCATGTTTTGTGAACGCTAGCATGTCCTCCACAAGGAAGTGAATGGCAATGCTGTATGACACTTGTAGTCTCGTCCTCCGGAACGCACCGTCGAAGCATCCCATCCGGGCCTCTCTTGAAAAGTAGAGGCTCGTTCAAATAGTAATGACGTACGTCTTTGAAGAACTTCTTATTTTGAGCGTATGTCAATCCTGGAGGTACTTATTGACAAACAAGATAATTAACAATATCAGCATACCAAGGCTCTTTACCATCAGAAATTTGGTGAAGCCAATGCTCCACCAAATGC
Organism: Fagopyrum homotropicum; assembly: GCA_033239125.1. Lineage (NCBI taxonomy): Eukaryota > Viridiplantae > Streptophyta > Magnoliopsida > Caryophyllales > Polygonaceae > Fagopyrum > Fagopyrum homotropicum. The sequence continues at coordinate 56,480,843 of BSWB01000008.1, read as the reverse complement.
AGATGCTCATCGGGAAATGAATCATCAGTGGGTAGATCGTCCCTCTCAAGCGAGATAGGTGGTAGCCGGATGAGGTGATCCGCTACAAAATTCTCGGATCCCTTCTTATTGCGAATCTCCAAGTTAAACTCATGTCGCAAGAGAATCCAATGAATAAGACATGGCTTTGCATCCTTCTTAGCTAGCAAGTATCGAATAGTTGCATGGTTAGTATAAACAATAACTTTCGCTCCCACTAAGTAAGAACAAAAATTCTCAAATGCATAGACAACTTCCAAGAGCTCCTTTTCAGTGGTGGCGTAATTCAGCTGAGCCTCATCTAGCGCCTTACTAGCATAATAAATGGCATTGGTCCGGACATCCTTATTTTTACCAAGTACCGCTCCTACGGCCACATCACTAGCATCACACATGATCTCAAAGGGAATAGTCCAATCAGGAGGTTGAATGATGGGAGCGGTGATCAATGCTTCCTTTATCCTAAAAAAAACATCGAGGCATTCCTGCAAGAACTCAAAAACAACATCCTTGTTCAAAAGATTAGTAAGCGGTTTAGAGATTTTAGAGAAATCCTTGATGAACCTCCTGTAGAAACCTGCATGCCCAAGAAAACTCCGCACACCTTTAACAGAACAAGGTCGGGGAAGTTTCTCAATAGTCTCGATCTTAGCTCGATCGACCTCTATACCTCGGTTGGAAACAAGGTGTCCTAGAACAATTCCTTCGCTAAACATGAAGTGACACTTCTCCCAATTCAAAACGAGATTAGTGTCTTCACAACGTTGTAAAACTAGAGAGAGGTTAGCCAAACAGTTATCAAAAGAGGAACCATATACTGAAAAATCATCCATGAATACCTCCATGATCTCCTAAATATACTTGGAGAAGATAGCCATCATACAACGCTGAAAAGTGGCGGGTGCGTTACACAATCTGAATAGCATCCTTTGATAAGCAAATGTCCCCTATGGATAAGTGAAAGTGGTCTTCTCTTGATCATCCGGATGGATAGGAATCTGAAAGAAGCCACTATAACCATCTAAATAGCAAAAATGGGAGTGTTGTGTTAACCGTTCAAGCATTTGATCAATGAATGGAAGAGGAAAATGGTCCTTTCTCGTTGCCGAATTCAATCTTCGATAATCAATGCATATCCTCCAGCCCTTAACGGTCCTTGTGGGAATCAATTCATTGTTCTTGTTGGTTACAACAGTTATCCCACCTTTCTTGGGAACTACATGCACCGGACTCACCAATTTGCTATCCGATATGGGAAATATGATACCTACATCAAGCAACTTAATAATCTCCTTCTTCACAACCTCTTTCATGATCGGATTTAACCGTCTTTGAGGTTCCCGTGAAGGCTTATGATCATCATCCATTAGTATCTTATACAAACAAAGAGAAGGATTAACACCAACAAGATCATCAATAGTATAACCCAAAGCCTTTCTATGTTTTCTTAACTCATGCATCAACTTAGACAACTCATCTTCAGCAAGAGTAGCACTAACAATGACCGGATATGTAGAATCCGGACCAAGGAAAGCGTACCTTAAGTGAGTTGGAAGAGGTTTAATCTCCAAGATAGGAGGTGCCTTAAGTTGTGGATTCGTACCTCCTTCCTCTATCAAAGAGGAGTTGGAAACTTCATAAGAGATGGAAGAAACAATTGCATCATCTAAGAAGAGAACGTCTTTTGAAGAAAAGGAGACGTCATTTGCTTTAGGTGGGACTCGGTCGATGTGTTTAGGGTTAGCCCGAGGTGATGGACCGAGGTGATCTCCAGTTGACCCCATCTCGCTTGCTTTAGAAACTTTCTCGGTTAGGGACCGAGGTGATGGACCGAGGTGATCTCCAGTAAAGCTCATCTCGCTTGCTCCAAAAATCATTTCGGTCGAGGTATTGGGGGTGGACCGAAAACTAATGTGCTTTTCATCTCCTTGATGAGTTTTTCAAATTTAGCTCTTGGATCCTCTTCCAATGCTTCCAAACTTCGTACATCTGCATCACATGAAACATCTACACCTTCCTCCATCATACTAAAACTCAAAACTCTCTCAAGAGGGTCTTTAATGTAATAGCTAGGATTTCTGAATTCTAATTAATGTTGATTAATTTAATCATTGATAGTAATTGACATATAACTCGCGAAAATTGCGTAAGTGTTGAGTATAAGTCCCACCGTTATGTTCCTGGAGTATTGGGCTTATGCTGAAATTTTCATTTTTTCCCCCGGGTAATTATTTTTACCCTCCGGTATTATTTGGAACATTTGGGAGCTCCAATTAATAAAAATGCAGTTGAGAGAAATGATCAGGACATCGGACATGTCCTAGATATGAAATAACATGGAAAGGCAAAACGGACAAAAGCGTCGCTATTTCGTTTCTTAACGGCTAAGAAAGATGGCTTAGGAATACACGTTTTCCGAGGCAATTGTGGAATAATTATCCCTACAATATTCAAGATTTATTGTTCCAATTTCAAGAAGTTTGGCGAAGGAGGTTCAACCCGCCATTGGATCGGTTAAAGGATAATTATCGACTTCGCTAAAGGATAATTATCGACTTCACTATAAATAGCGGAAAATCGTTTATTAATTCATTTCCTTTCACATTTCCTCGTAGAAGCGCTGATTTCTCTCAAACTTCAAACTTAGATCTACTCTCCGTTTCTAATCCGATTTCAATTCCTTTTGAGTTTTTGGATTCCTCTCTTCATTCTCTTCATACGGTACCTAGTTTCTGCATTTCCGAGCAGATGAAGACCTGGTCGAGCATATATGTCACCAAGATAGTTCCGTCGCTCAGATTCCGGTGAATTTTATGTTGTACATGCGTAGCCTGCGTCGTTGTGATTCCGAATCTTCTTTTAGATCGTCAATCGGGTTAGTAACGAATAAGTTATGAATTTATTCGTTTTTCGTACTGCGATTTGGCCTAAATTGACCTTAGGCTTTTCAAAATGGATAATTAAAAATTCCATTATGATCATTATATTATTCTAGTGTTATGGGTTGTTTGTTTGATGAAATCTGATGACAGGTGGGTTAAGAAATGGTCTACGGGCAAAACGTTATTCGGGCGAAATTTAATTAATTAATTAAAGGTTAATTAATTAAATTAGGATTAAATTTGAGATTGAATAATACTAATTAGATGCATGCTAGGTGTCAGAATGATTTGAGGATCATGATGATGTTATGGGTATCAGTTATGGCTTTAAAGATTAGTATCTGTACGAGTATGATGAGATGTTATGTTGAGGATATGCCTTAGGCATTTATGAATGTGTTGAGGATCTGAGGTTTAGATTTAAGATATAGGTTGGTTATGGTTAGTGAGACGAGTCTCATAACCTTAGCAGTATGTGATTGTGTGTGCCTTGCTATTGCAGGCGTTGATTACTTTCCCAAGGGGAAGCTGTGACGTGGTATATGTTACGAGTATATCAGGTAAGTCCATAGGACTTACTTAGCATGCAGTTGTGGATTGTATGATTGTGATGGTTGTGTGTGTTCATATGATTGTGCATTTATAACCTAAACCGGACTAGGATGACCATTCATTACATTTATTTGGCCCAAGTGTATTATAACGGGCGGTAACCGCCGGTCTCTGCCTGCTGGGTTAGGAGGAGGTGCCCTGAAGATGATCTCACGGGAGGGGACGAGTGACAGTTACCCCCATGCAAAACTCCTGTGTTATGTTGGATGGGACGGGGTTCTTGAGGCTCCTCGTGTTACAAAAGAAGTTGAATTAGTAATGGAATAACGTAATTAAAGATAATAAATGAATGTGTGTGACATTGCATGTATGAGTTGTTGTGGTGTGTTTGTGCTATTACTATCATGCTTATCTTTTGCTGTAGCTAACGGTGTATACCGTGTTGTAGTTGATCTGCAGGGTAGGAAGAATGCAGAGTGAGTCAGATGGTGTGACCAGCCGAGGACTTCTGTACATTATGATGGGTGGGATATGGGATCTTTTGTATCAGATGTTGTGGTTTGATGTTTTGTACTTGGCTTTGAGTTTGTAAACTCTGTTGATGTATCTTATACAACTTTTATGTATTTGGTTTTAATCTACTTATGCCTTGTTGTAAGATCCAGTGAACTTGTTGTCAGGCTAGGGTCAGGATCCATTGTGAGATCCTAGCCCAATGTGACACTCCAAGTCCCGTGGATTTAGGGTGTTACAGAGTTGGTATTAGAGCCTTAGGTTGACAACAATGGCACTTGCTATCTGCAATAAAGAGTGGATAAATAAGAACCCACATGGGGTCTGACTTTTCAAAAGGTTTTGGTTTTAAAGCGAGTACAGATGTTTTGGGATAGTATGTACAGAAGTCGTCACCCATCTGAGGATCTCGACAGTGTAGATATATGTATATATAGATATCTTTTATGTGTTGATGTATATGCATGTAATAATGAGTATTATATATATATATATATATATATATATCGATACATATGGCATATATATATAGCCTTATGAGTTTAGGGGCGTATATTCTACAGATGGCTCAGACTAGAGCAGTATCTGTAGTGTGACAAGATAGGGGTACACCCCCTCTTCCTTCAGTAGCGCCAAGTCAGGGACTAGTATCCGCTACTGTGTTGCCTATGGCAGAGAACGAGTTTGAAGAGGCTGATCGTGTCTCCATGAGTAGATTCGAGTTTCAAGAGTATATGTAGCAAGTATATGAGGCGGCGATAGCGGGTAGATCTACACCGGATTTACCAACACCTGTGAGATCGACTGAAGCTTCTGGATTAGAGAAGAAACAACGGGTTGAATTAGTGAAATATGAGGTTGGATATCCGGGTTGTAAACCGAGCCCGACTTGTGGATGTTTGAGTACTTCTCGTTCACACGGACTTCTGGTGAAACGAGGACTTGTTACAATTGTGGGAAGCTTGGACATATACGACCACAATGTCCAAGATCGCCAGTCACTTGCTTACCTGTGGTAGACAGGGTCATAAAGTTGTTTTCTGTTAGCAAACTGGAGTGGCATCACAACAAGGTTTTATTTCTACTAGTGTGACGGGAGATGGTCAGAAGACACCTCAGCAGCAGACGCGGGGGCGGCAGAGAGTCCCAGATCATTCGCTCCTCAAGAATCCGTTCCCAGGCTGAGTAGAGGTAAGGGTCGTGGTAGGAGTACCACGGATACTAGAGGAGCTCAAAGTAGAGCCTTTGAGCTGGGCAGTGTAGAAGAGCCACCCGTACTAGTGGCAGGGATGAGACATATATGTCTCAACTGTGGTTATCCAGATCCTGTGCACTCTGAGTGCCCCATGGCACCGATAGCTTGCTTCCCTTGTGGTGAACTAGGCCATCTGGCCCCTTTCTGTCAGCAAGGTAGTATTTCTTCTCATCAAGACCTTCCTTTTTCCGATGCAGAAAGAGTGGAAGTGGAGGCTATGACGATGACCTCAGTGATACTTGAGGAGCATAGGTCTAAGATTGAGTAATGATATGTAGTAGAGCTTCGGGCTTTAGCTGTTACAAGTACCATTCTTGTTAATAGTTTACCTAGTGGAGTTCTGTTTTTTTGTGAGTGCTATGCACCTCTTGTCTTTCGATACATGTGTTAATAGTTAACTGTGGATACAGTAGAAGATATATCTTCCTATATATGATTACAAGTTACGGGTCTTAGGTACCCGCGAGATATGTGGTTGTTCCCTTTGTTCAAGGACTTGTGTATGGCTTGAAGACTTCTTTGTCATGCCTTAGGTGCATGAGAAGGTCTTTATGTGTGTGGTGGACGAATAAATATCATGTTGGTTTAGATAGCATTAGGAGGACTATTATAGTCTCTACTGAGTTCGACTAAGTAGAGGTTTTTCGAGGTTATGACCTTTGAGGAGGTGAGTTGTCTTTAGTGCCGTATGAGCAGCAAGGTTGATAACACTAGAAGGTGATGTTTTTTTTTATGTATGCCGTGAAGAAAAGAGATAGTTCCACGCTAAAGATTATTCCAGTGGTTTATGATTTTATAGACGTGTTACTAAACCGTCTAATCTACCGCCTCAGCGGAGTGAGGACTTTGATATTGCGTTGAAGTATGGTACGAGATTGGTTGGGAGAAGGCCTATGAGGTATATGGCTTGTTGAGTTGTTAGAACTTGAAGAAGCAATTTGAAGAGTGGTTTGAGATGGGCTTCGTTCGTTCTAGTATATTCATCGCTATGTATTGATGACTTGTCAGATCAACTAAGAGAAGCAATTGTGTTCTCAAGATTTCCATATGCTTAGGATATCATCAGTTAAGGATGAGAGAGCAGCGTGGGCATAGGACAGCATTCCATACTTGTTATGAACACTACAAGTTGATGTCATCGGAGTGAAGAGTGCTCTAATGGTTTTTTTAAGAGTTGATGAATAGTACTCTCACAAAGGAGAGGAACGTACCGGTTATCTGAGGAAGGTGTTGCAGAACCCGAGAGATAGAAGCCTGAATGCTATGCTCCCTATATGTGAGTTGAAATGTCAAAGTTAGCCTTTTTGGTCATGTTGCCCCTGCCAGCGGGATCATAGTTGATGTGACGAGGAGTGAGTATGATGCCTTGTGGATGATGCTACTGAACATTAAGGGAATGCGTAGTTCTCGGCCCAGCCAATTGCTACCAACGCTTTGAGGAAGGATTCTATGTGATTGTGCATCCAATTACGAGTCTTCTAAGGAAGACCACCATAAGTGTGTGGTTGAAGTAGTATGTCGGAGTTTAGAAGAGTAGAGGAAGCATTCTGAACTCTGCTTCTATTTGGTGATAATCAGAAGATTTTGGGAATCACGTGACTATGGTGCTGAGAACGTATGAGGAGAACTGCCCGACTCATGATTTTGAGTTAGTAGTGGTAGTTCAAGTGTCCAGATTTGAAGGCAATATCGGTGTGATATTTCATGTTAGATTCCCACCGATCATAAGAGTTTGAAGTATATTTTTATGCAACATAAGCTGAATAACCGCCAGCGTCGTTGACTGGAGTTGATCAAGGAGTTTGATCGTGAAGTTTGGTACCATTCTGGCAAGGAGAATGCGGTAACTGATACCTTGAACTAGAAGACGCCTCGAGAGAAGGCGATTGTTGGAATTGCTGTACAGCCTCGGTTGCATAATGATCTAGCTTGGTTAGAGTTGGACCTACAGCTGTTGATAAGGACGTTAGTTTCATGTTTTAGGGATTTTACTTGGTTTGTTGGATGAGGTCCAACAAAAAACAAGGGACTTGCCTGACCCTGAGGGAACTTGATGGGAGGATGCCTCATGGCGAGGCACCACAGTTCTTTAATGGAACAGAAGGAGTATGAGATGCCGCAACTGCGTCTGTATAACCGCTTATGCGGAGTTGAGTGGAGAAGATTACAGTACACCCATAGTACACCTTCTTTAGTACATCCATGTACGAATAAGAGGTACCCTAAAGTAGTAGATCAGGTTAAAGTGTTACTGACCTGGAGATGAGCTCGTCCACTACCAGTGTTGTAGTGGAAGTGAGAGGACCTTTTTGTGGACTTGTGATGGGATTGAGACCCAGTAAGAGTTTTGGTGTTATCCAGATTATTGGTAATAGATTTACGAAGTCGACACGTTCCATCTCTACTGAGAGACATGGCCAGTGAATGAAATAACAAAGGAGTACACTAGACAGATGGTGGGACTCCATAAGTGTACCGGGGACGATCGACTATGATTGTAGTAGACGGGTTACTTTGAGGTTTTGATAGCAGATTCAGATTGTTTGGGGAACGCGTCTACACTTCATGATTGAGATTTACCTCAGATAGACGGTCAGTCTGAGAGGACCCTCCAGACCGTAGAGAACATGTTGCGAGCTTGTGGGATGGATTGGGAATAGGGACGATCTATTTATCTCCCACTCGTTGAGTTCTTATACCACCACCGTTGGTATGCATCTATAGGAATGGCCCCTATGAGGCGTTGTGTAGACATAGGTGTCATACACCTTTATGTTGGGAGGAGCCTAGTAGTACCAGTGGGATAGCGCTAGAACGGATTCAGGATGATATAGCTCGAGTAACGTTAATCAGAGAAAGGATGATGGCTGCACAGAGTCACCAGAAGTCATATGCAGATTGGAGGCGTCGACCTCTAGAGTTCAGGGTAGGAGCTCATGTCTGGTTGAGAGTATCTCCGACGTGAGGCGTTAGACGTTATGGCATAAAGGGAAAGTTGAGTCCCCGATAGGTCGGTCCTTTCGAGATACTGGATAGAGTTGGAAGAGTAGTGCACAGATTGGCTTTGCCATCAAAGTTAGAGGGTGTTCACCCTATGTTTCATGTGTCTCTGCTGAGGAAGTACATACCAGATCTGAGGCACATTGTGAGTCATGATGATCTAGTGGTTGAGCCGGATCGCACTTTTGTAGAACAACCTTTTGCGGTTCTAGGCAGAGAGGTGTGAGACGCCTGCATTCGAAGGATATTCCTATGATGAGGCTACGCGGGAGACTGAGGATAGTATCCAGGGGAACTATCCAGATTTTTACGCCGGGACAGATGCACCTGTAGGATCCACGATTAGATTTTGGTGCTATCTTAGTGAGTGTATGTTATGCTATGTGCTTATGTGATATGTTGTGTTTTCGTTCTAGCTGTGAGTTGTGCATTTGATCTGTTAGATCTTATTTGCTAGTACGAGATAGGCATAGCCGGAGATGGTTCTTTCCTCCATGCTACGGTGTATGTGTTAGGATTAGCAGGAGATGGTTCTTTCCTCCATGCTATCTTTGATGGACATAGTGTGAGTGGAGACGGTTTTCCTCCACATAGTTGTGTTACGAGTACGATTGGCTGGAGACGGCCTCCTCCATGCCTTGTGACGTGGTTAGTAGTTGGCTAGAGATGATTTTTCCTCTATGCCTTTGGATAGCATTATGATCTTGTTGCTGGAGTTGGTGATTCCTCCATGCTGTGTTTTGAGGTTATAAAGTGTTATAGGTTGATACGTTTGAACGGAGATGTGATACCTCCGATAGAGAGAGTGTTTATACCTCGGCGTATGGGTCCGAGAGGATTTGGGAATTGTTCAAGTTTCGGGACGAAACTTTTTCTTAAGGGGTGTGTGATGTAATTACTAGGATTTCTGAATTCTAATTAATGTTGATTAATTTAATCATTTATAGTAATTGACATATAACTCGCGAAAATTGCGTAAGTGTTGAGTATAAGTCCCACCGTTATGTTCTTGGCGTAATTTTGGGGTTATGGTGAAATTTTCACTTTTTCCCCCAGGTAATTATTTTTACCCTCCGGTATTATTTGGAGCATTTGGGAGCTCCAATTAATAAAAATGCAGTTGAGAGAAATGATCAGAACATCAGACATGTCCTAGATATGAAATAACATGGAAAGGCAAAATGGACAAAAGAGTCGCTATTTCGTTTCTTAACAGCTAAGAAAGACAGCTTAGGAATACACGTTTTCCGAGGCAATTGTGGAATAATTATCCCTACAATATTCAAAATTTATTGTTCCAATTTCGAGAAGTTTGGAGAAGGAGGTTCAACCCGCCATTGGATCGGTTAAAGGATAATTATTGACTTCGCTAAAGGGTAATTATCGACTTCACTATAAATAGCGGAAAATCGTTTATTAATTCATTTCCTTTCACGTTTCCTCGTAAAAGCTCTGATTTCTCTCAAACTTCAAACTCATATCTACTCTCCGTTTCTAATCCGATTTCAATTCCGTTTGAGTTTTTGGATTCCTCTCTTCATTCTCTTCATATCGGTACCGAGTTTCTGCATTTCCGAGCAGATAAAGACCTGGTCGAGCATATATGTCACCAGGACAGTTCCATCGCTCAGATTCCGGTGAATTTGATGTTGTACATGCGTAGCCTACATCGTTGTGATTCCGAATCTTCTTTCATATCGTCAATCGGGTTAGTAACGAATAAGTTATGAATTTATTCGTTTTTCGTACTGCGATTTGGCCTAAATTGACCTTAGGCTTTTCAAAATGGATAATTAGAAATTCCATTATGATTATTATATTATTCTAGTGTTATGGGTTGTTTGTTTGATGAAATCTAATGACAGGTGGGTTTAGAAATGACCTGCGGGCAAAATGTTATTTTGGCGAAATTTAATTAATTAATTAAAGGTTAATTAATTAAATTAGGATTAAATTTGAGATTGAATAATACTGATTAGATGCATGCTAGGTGTCAGAATGATTTGAGGATCATGATGATATTATGGGTATCGGTTATGGCTTTAAGGATTAGTATGTGTACGAGTATGATGAAATGTTTATGTTAAGGATATGCCTTAGGCATTTATGAATGTGTTGAGGATCTGAGGTTTAGATTTGAGATATAGGTTGGTTGTTAGTGAGATGAGTCTCCTAACCTTTGCAGTATGTGATTGTGTGTGCCTTGCTATTGAAGGCGTTGATACTTCCCCAACGGGAAGCTGTGACGTGGTACAGGTTACGAGTATATCAGGTAAGTCCATAATTCTTACTTAGCGTGCAGTTGTGGATTGTATGATTGTGATGGTTGTGTGTGTTCATATGATTGTGCATTTATAACCTAAACCGGACTAGGATGACCATTCATTACATTTATTTGGCCCAAGTGTATTATAACGGGCGGTAACCGCCGGTCTCCGCCTTCTGGGTTAGGAGGAGGTGCCCTGAAGATGATCTCACAGTAGGGGACGAGTGAAGGTCACCCCCATGCAAAACTCCTGTGTTACGTTGGATGAGACGGGGTTCTTGAGGCTCCTCGTGTTACAAAAGAAGTTGAATTAGTAATGGAATAACGTAATTAAAGATAATAAATGAATGTGTGTGACATTGCATGTATGAGTTGTTGTGGTGTGTTTGTGCTATTACTATAATGCTTATCTTTTGATGTAGCTAACGGTGTATACCGTGTTGTAGTTGATCTGCATGTTAGGAACACTGCAGAGTGAGCCAGATGGTGTGACCAGCCAAGGACTTCTGTACATTAGGATGCGTGGGATATGGATCTTTTGTATCAGATGTTGTGGTTTGATGTTTTGTACTCGGCTCTGAGTTTGTAAACTCTTTTGATGTATCATATACAACTTTTATGTATTTGGTTTTAATCTACCTGTGCCTTGTTGTAAGATCCAATGAACTTGTTGTCGGGCTAGGGTCATGATCCATTGTGAGATCCTAGCCCAATGTGACACTCCAATTCCCATGGATTTGGGGTGTTATATTTAATTATGATAGAGCTCACCAATTCTCGAGAATCTTCTTCATCATAGATGTTGAAGATGTCCCCTTCTAAGGGTTGTCCCTTCATTGTGGCGGAGAGTGCAAACTCAACATGATCTTCGCCAATGTTGAATGACAATGTGGCGTTCTTACAATCAACGTTGCATCCCGATGTTGCAAGGAATGGTCTTCCAAGAATGATGGGAATAGGATAATCTGCAAGAATGTCCAACACGACGAAGTCTATAGGTATGTAGAAGTTACCTAGCTTAACGGGAATGTCCTCTAAGATTCCAACAGGACGAATAATAGAACGATCCGTCATGTATAAAGTCATCTTCACGGGCTTGGGTTCTCCAAGACCAATCTTCTCACAAAGTGCTAGAGGAATGATGCTCACATTTTCTCCTAGATCACAAAGTGCATCGTAAGTGACATCCCCAACTTCGATGGGAATGATAAACGAACCGGGATCTCTTAGCTTTGGTGGCATGTTTTCTTTCATGATTTGAATGAGCTCCGAAGATCTAGAGATTATCCGCACTTCTCCAAAGTCTTCCAACTTTCTTTTCCTTGACAAGATCTCTTTCAGAAACTTCCCATATGCGGGCATACCTAAGATTGCATCAATGAAAGGGATGTTAATATGTAGCTTATTCATAAGGTCAAGAAACTTACCAAAGTGTTGGTCTAGGTGTGCCCGCGCCCTAGACTGAGAGAACGGAAGTGGAGGCTTGTAAGCAGGTGGTGGAACATAAACATCGGATTTTTCTTTCGCTTTCTGGGGCTATCTCAGTTGGCACCTCGACCGAGGTGTTCTTTGTCAGAACGTTATCCGACCGAGGTACTAGATTATTTGTCTTCGATCCACTTCGTGTGGTGATTGGCATGACCTGCCCCTTTGTGTTGTTCTCCGTCCTTCTTGGGAGTTTACCCGGATCTCTAGGTGCTTCATTAGCCTTGTTGAAAACTTGATTTTCTAGGGCTTTTTGTGCCTTCGAAAATGTGTTCATAGAACTTTCCATGGCATTGAGCTTGGTCATGATTGCTTCCAACATAGCATCCGTCTTTTCCTTAGGCTGTTGGGATGAGCTTGAAGATGGCTCTTGACTCTTCAATGGAATAGAAGAAGAAGATGGGGGAGTTAGAGCATTTTCAGCATGAGAATAAGGGTTACCGAAATTTTGTTGATTTGATTTCCAATTGTTGTTGAAATTTCTGTTGTTGTTGTTGTTGTTATTGTTGTAATTGTTTTTCCTTGGACCTTGATAGTTTCCTCTCCCCAAGTATCCAACATCTTGCTCTTTGGATGCTCCTTTAGCTTGAGTTAATAAAAGCTCTTTCAAAGCCTTGACTTCATTGTTGAGGGTAGTAAGTTGCGCAGCGCTCAAAGTGGTAAGATTCAGCTATGGAGGTCCAACTCGTTTCATTCCATCTTCAACCCTTCGACGGGAGTACTTCTCCATGTGTAAAGCTTGCTTCTCAACAAATTCTCAAGCTCATCAACCGGTGTATCCATGAAAGCGCCCGCAGAAAGTGATTGGAGTTTGAATTGAGTTTCCTTATCCAAACCCTTGAATTAAATCTCTAGCAACTCAATCTTTGGAATTCCATTGTGAGGAAAATCCAACAAAAGGTCCTTGAACCTTTCCCATGACTTGAACAAACTTTCTCTATCCTTCATGACAAATGTAACACCCCAAATTCTGAGAACTCGAGGAGCTACTAGTTAGGACCTCACAATAAGTCCCGACCTTAGTTTGACAACAATTTCACTAAGGCACAAATGTATTAAAAACATTTGAAAACTTTAAACTATATATACATGAAGAATAAGTATCAGCCTTACAAAGCAAAGTACCAAAACGACACATAAGAAGAACAGATGACATCCCCGTCCCCAACTAAATAAGTACGTGGACCCGGCTGACCATTTCCTCTGGATCTCTCTACAACTGTCTTAACCTGCAAGGCATTTACAAGTGGTATAAAACCGTTAGCTAACATTCTATGCATAAGTATAAAGGTAAAAGCACAAACACACAACATACACAATCAACATGCAACATTCAATTCTTTTATTATCTTTAATTAGATGATATGTCATTACTAATGAGAATTATTTTGTGACATGAGGAATTCCCAAACCTCACCCCTGTCCCCGTTTACCAACGTGGAATGGTACTAATGCATTTGACCGTCTACCTGACTGGGCTGGTCGCAGGGAACCTCCTAGACTCTCGCAAGAGCTAGGCAGATGATGTCACGACCCGTTATCATACACTTGGGTCAATTACGTCAATAATAAAGTCGGCCTAATCATGTTTCGTTGTTTATCATAACTAACAAACACCACGCATACACATTACACTCATACAAGAAGCCAGCTAAGTAAGTCCGTGGACTTACCTGAATCAGATCTCGACTTTCTAATTCGCAAATCGATCTGTACAGTAGGAATTCAGTGGCCTGTCAAAGGAGGCAAGTGTGTCAGCACACTTTTTGGGTGATTAGAAGTCTAAGACTTCTAAGATAGTAGGTCTTAATAAAACGGAATTGATTACAATATTAATTTATGGTAAAATGACTATTTTACCCTTGGTCTTAAAACTTTCCAAAATTCCCTAATTCATGCCTAAACTCTTATTTGAGACTAAAGAGTCATATTCTAACTCCTAAAGATGAGTTTGGTTACAAACTGGCAATTTAACCATTTCCCTATTTTCGGAAAGATCGTTAAGGTCCAACTTCGGCTTCAAATATAAAATTCAAATAATCTTATAAAAATTCCGAAACAATTCCCTAGATCATCTATGATATCTCATCTACTCCTAGGAGCAAGAATTTCTTAAAACTGTTCAACCATCACTTCTACAAAAATTTCCAAAGTTGGTTACAACACTTAACAAACAGCACATTGTCTTAACTTTGAAAAAAAATCATAACTCCTAAACTGTTCGCTGGATTTATCCCAAATTTTGATATGTTCTACTATAAAATCTTATCTATACTATATCCAAAATTCAGCAGCAAAGGAGATCAAAAGCCTATTCAAAACCATCCCACAAAACTGCATCACATGCTGTTTTTATCAACACTCAGCACACTTATAAAAACTTCATGAGGAGTCAACTTTGGAACATCATAACTCTCAAACCGTAACTCCGATTCTTCCCAAATTTTAGTATGATCTACTATATACTACTGACTACAACATATTCAAAATTTAGCAACAAAGGAGGAGTATAACTTACTCAAATCTTGACCCGAAGTTGACTGTTTTTCACTTCCGAAAACTCAGAAAAATGCATGAATCTGTACAGCTCTCCTATAGCTGTTCTGAGTAGGTTTAAAGACGAAAACTGGTCCATGTTAGGCAAGGAAAGGTGGACTAAAGTATAGTGTAGCAAGGGGTACAAGCCTTACCCGATTCCGAGACTCGAAGGCACGGGAAAGACAACACCAAGGCTGCTGCGGATCGGATCTGGGCTGCTCGGTATCCAAGGTCTACTGGATCCCTTGACGACAAGATCAAGATGAGGGCTGGGTTTGCTGCAATCGATTTAGACAAAACCTAGGATAGAAGGGCAGTTAGCCTTGGTCTTTAGACTAAGCCGGTGTAGACAGAAACAAGAAACGCAACAGACTCACCTCGCTGCCCTTTCTCAGAGTTGAAGACAGACGAAGGGGTGTCCTACTTGTCTGAGTCTATACGTTTGATAGTGAAGATCGAGTCTGCTGCACGTGAATGATAGCCTTCCATCATCGATAACAAACAAAGCAGAAGGGAGGGGATAGGGATAGTATCTATTTGACTCACCTGTTCCAAAGTGTTGTGTGCAGATCCTATGTCCCAGGCGTGCAGCAGTCAGAGCGAGGGAAGTTCTTGGCTGGAATGGAGGTCGACACCCTTGTTGTTGATCGTACACAGAGGAAGTGAAGGTCTCGTTTACGCCTAAATTGGAGATCGAAAAGAGAGAACGACCTGCTGCAGAAGAAGATTTGAAGAGCGTCTGGATCTAGACGAACGAGGCATGTGCAGAAGGCTCCAACTGATGCGATGATAACTGGTGAGCAGTGGGCGGTTTGATGAGTTGAAGGCCGATGAATGCAGCCAAGAAGGAAAGAGAGCAAGTGTAACGGCTGAGGACGGAAGGGGTAGAAGATTTGGCGGGCGTGAAGACTAGGAGGTAAGTCGTACCTCTGCTGCGTGATTAGCGGGGCTGTTACGCTGAAGATCTTTCCTTGCTCCAGCTCAACACGCGTAAGGGAAGAAGCATGCCTTCTGCTCGTTGAGCCGGTGTCTCGATGGGCCTTCTGGCTGGCGAGCAAGCAGTCCAAGCTGATCATAAGCAAGGAAGGTGGGCTGAGTGTTTGTGTGGGTTGATATACATAGGCAAGGGAATGGGCTGAGAGTTTGTCAAGGCTTGTCAAAAACTCGTCATGGCTTTGTCAGGCCCATGCATGACCTTGTCACAAAGTTGTCGTGCTTCGTCATGACCTCGTCTCAGCTTTGTCGTGGTCTCGTCTAAAGTCGTCGTTAAGAATTAGTTTTAAGAATTAGGGTTTGATATAAATCTATTATTTTATGTGAATTAAATTCTACATAAAATGATAAATAATTATAAGAATTAGGGTTTGGTATACTTCTATCATTTTATGTGAATTAGATTCTACATAAAATGATAAATAATTATAAGAATTAGGGTTTGATATAATTCTATCATTTTATGTAAATTAAATTCTTCATAAAATGATAAAATTTGTGAAGAAAGAAATACTAGATAGAATGGGAAACCGTCAACGGCTCGAAGTCCGATTTGATTCGGAATTAAATGGAATAAAAATTCCGGATATTACATCAGTACCCCCTTACATAAGTTTCGTCCCAAAACTTAGAACAAGGTACTTAATTAAACAATTTCTATAAATAAACTGGTATGTCCTAGTCTCACTAAATTTTTATTCGTTTCCTAAACTTCTCTAACCATATCAAAAAAAAAAAAAATGGTCGTTACAACAAAAGCATTAATCTTACCCCCTAGCTCCGCATTTTTTGATGGGGGAAAATTTAGTGAGAAATTCCATAGTCATCTCTTCCCATGTGTTAACTCTTCCGGCTGGAAGAGATTGATACCAAGCAAGCGCCTTGTCTTTCAAAGACAAGTAGAAAGACCTTAACTTGTAGTTGTTGTTCTCCACCCTTGAAGGTCTCAAAGTCTCCATAAGAATCTCATAGTTTTGCAAATGTTGATGTGAGATTCCCTTTCCATGCCTCCAAATTGACATTGTCGAATCATTGAGATGACTTAAGGACGAAACTCGTAGTCATGCTCAGCTGGATTTCCTAGTTTAACTCCGGGACGCTGCACTTGTTGATTCGGGTCCATCCTTTGACCTAGGGTTTGTGGTTCACCTACGAACTGGTTGACTCGGTCAACCCTTGTTGGCAACCGAGGTGGTGGAGGTGGTATCTCAACCGGTGCAGGTAGGTTAGGGATTGGCCTCGGTTCGACCACCGCATTCGGTCGAGGTAGAATGTGAGCTTGTAGTTCGGCTATGTCAGCTCGGATCTCCTCCATTCTTGCACGAGCTTTCTCTCTTTCTCTTTTTAAAGCTTCATTACTAAGCCGAAATTGTTCTAATGCATCCTTCAATTCAACTTCAAGATCTCGATTATCTTGTTATGTCATCTTAGCTTCTTTCAATCTTCTATTGAATGCCTTTTCTAGTTCGGGGTCGTAAGGAACGATTTCTTTCCCAACACGAGTTCTTCTCATAAAACTAAAGAAATATCCTATGAAATCACTCAAGTAAAGTGATTAGTAGCAACAAGGGCAGCAACCCTAAAAGACAAACAAATACCGAACTTGGTCTTGACCAAGTCCCCAGCAACGGCGCCAAAAACTTGTTCGTCCTCAGACGTGTGTAAATAGTGAACGAAATAGCTTTAAATTTTTAAAATAAAATCATGAACAATATGCGGACCCGCAGTGTACGGATCAATTGTAATAACGGCAAATACTCCAGAGTCGAACACAAGGCCTATGGTGAAATCAAGCACGGTAAATATCAGGTTGTCAATCAAAAGCAAGCAACAAAACAAAGATGATGTATAAATCAGATAAGGGAATGCATATTCTAGAGGTTAAAGCATCCAGTTGTGGTTCCGACTCAAGATTTCTAAGGATAACGTGGACAAAGCTGAGGTTTGCAAGGGAAGGTATTTCTAAGGTGGGAATAGATCACCGGGTAAGTCTCACTACTAACTATCCTAAACCAAATATCCTTTCACCGGGTAAGTCTCAAGGAACTAAGGAAAGGAACTATAATCTCTAACCAACATTCCACCTAAGGGAATAGAACTAACCTTTACCGGGTAAGTCTCAGGCTAACTCACAAAGGTAGGATGAAGGTACACTCAAACCCTAATAAAGGATAAACCTTTATTACCTAACACTCATCATCATAGGTATACAAGCAAAGGAATCAACTAGTAAGTCTCATCCTAGGCTTGCGTATGTACTAGAAAAGGTGCAACAATGATAGGATTTGGCAAACTAAAACCTAAACTCAGGATTGGTTGAATCAGGTCAAATGTCACGCTCAGTTCATATTGATCTCGGTCGAGATGTTCTATGAACCGACCGATGCGAGGTGAAGTTAGGTTTTGGCTCGAGCTTTCAGGGTCCACTAAGGTAAAGGTTCACTCTTTCATCGTCTTTACCACAACCTTCATCCAATCACCCTAGAATCGCAAGGGAATTTAGCCAACAATCATCATGATAAATAACAATCAAATGTATAATAAAAGAATCAATAAGCAACCAAGAAAACCTTAACAAAAAGGTCCCAAAATCAACTCAAACAAACAATCCAAACAATCAGCAAACTGTGTTCCTCAGTGAATCGAATCAAAAGACAACAATCAAGGTTCCATAAGAAAACCTTACAACTTTCTTCAAAGCCTTCAACTTTTACTCCAAAGCTATCTTCCTTCAAACTTCCTTATTCTTTAGAATATCTTCAATCCCAAAAATAATTAACTATCCAAGCATACTTCCATCTAGAAAATATCTTCAATCTTATAGGAAAATCACATGCCAAAAATAAAAGATCTCATGGGCTATGGGACGGCCGTCTCTATCCAGGCCTAGTAAGTCATCTCGGTCGAGATGATCACGTAGTCAACTGAGCTGAACAGGTTGTTACGTGCAAATCTCTCTAGCTGGTCCAATATCGAATTTCTATCCAACTTCCAGAGTTCCTATCCCTTTCTTGTAGCTCCTCGATGCTCCAAAATGCAGCTCCAATGACTCCTTAAATCCTTTGGCTCCATATCGCTCCAAAACGTGCCATTTTCTCTACAATTAGAACGAAACTAGGTGTAGACCTCGATTCTTGCAAAGGTACACAAAACGACATAATCATCGAGAATGTATAGCCATGCATGCAGATTTATGATGATAACACGTCCAAACCAATCCCAAAAGATAGACTATAATGCATGCTATCACTAGTCCCCGGCAACGGCGCCAAAAACTTGTTACGCTAGATTTATACCACAAAAGCCTTAAATTTATAAACTCGATAATATCTCCTAAACTAACTAGCGAAACTCACAGTGTATGGGTCGTAGAGTAAAAAGGGAAGCATTCCAAGGTCGAACACAAAGACCGAGGCGCAATTGAGTCAAGCAATGATCAAGAATAGTTCAAATCTAAGATAAGAAAAGAGATGGAAACAAAGAAATGAAAATCATATGTTTTTGATGGTTTTATGGTGATCAAGCAAAGATCACAATCAAGCAAACTAAGTCGACCAAATAAACAAAACAAACATAAGATATAATGCCAAGGTATAGAAAGCGGAAATAGAGATTCAGATGTCCAATTATGGCATGGACTCAAACTTCTAATCAATCTAGGAACAAGATGCGGTATGTTGGGAAGGAATGTTTCTCTAATGGGATCAATCACCGGGTAGGTCTCATGGTCCACTAGTCCCAAACCTAAGGTCCTATTACTGGGTAAGTCTCTAGGAACCTAAGGTTGGGAATTCTACACAAACCGGATTGCTATCTAGGGGTCAAACCTCTCTTAACCGGTTAAGTCTCGGAAAAGCAAGCCTAAGCAACAATCCTAGCACACTCAACCCAATAGCGGCTAGTGAGGCTCACTACTACCTAGTGTTCGTAATCTTCTATACCTAAGAGCGGGAATTACCGGGTAAGTCTCATCCCTCACTTAGTTTACTAATATAGGTCACCCTAATGCTAGATTAGGCTCAACAAACACTAGGATTTCAACTCTCAAACTCCATAACATGAAGATATAACACTATATGAACTTCAGTTCACACACCTCAGGTGGATCATGGATATCTCGGCCAAAATGGTTGAAGAACAGGCCGAGATTGCAAACTGAGCTAGGGATTTCGACCATACAACCATCCTAAGATACATCTAAGACCAATCTATCATTATCCTAGCCATAACCTTTCATCCATCTCCCTAGAATCACATGCTACTTAGCCAAAAACAATCATCCTAAGAACAATCACCCTCAATTCCTCACAAATGCATGTCATAGCTAGGTGAAGAGTAAGGAAGCTAAAACAAGAACAAGTTGAATGATAAGTTTAGAACAAGCTTATAACCACCCAAGAGTAGCTTCAAAATGAGCTCAACAATCTCTACAACTTTCCTCACTACAAGATTCTCAAATTTCTCTAAGGCTATGAAAGTGTGTGTTTTTCTTCTTCTCCTCAATGGAGTCTTCTTCCTTCTCTTCTCCACTCTATGGCTTGCCCAACAAGATTCTAAATTAGTCCAAGGTGAGAATGGAAGTGGGATCCTTTGCAAAATGTGAGCAACCTGCATATACACTTCTTCTCTATCATGGGAGAGAAAATCGTGAGATAGAAGAGGAGTGTGTCAAGTGTCGTGGGGGACCAGTGAACGATCACGGACGGTCCAGAAAGCATCACGGCCGAGATAGATGTGCCTTGGACCGAGATGGGTGGCTGCATGGCTAGGATCATGGCTAAACACAAAGCCGGTACATGACTCACACCAACTAAGGTCAATTTCTTCTTCTTTTCTCCATGCTTGCTCTGTTGGGACCTTGTATTCGGGTCGTCAAGAGGCTTGATCCTCGGATATGATCAATAATGCATGAAAGTTTTCCAAAATACCTACAAAACCGACAAATGCTCGTGTAGACGTCTATTCCGACGAAATAACTCATTAAAGCATAAAATATCCCGAACATAGGCAAAATCATGAATGAATGAATGTAAAAACTACCTACAAGAGTGCCTAATCAAGTTTCATAAATCACGTCATCATTAGTCAAGAACAATCATCTTTTAAAGAAATCCCAAAGTGGTCGATCTACTAGGCCCCACTAGTTGATCGACTAGGCCCCACTAGCTGATCGACTAGGCCCAACACCCAAGCTCTTTGACGATTATCTTCTATCCTTTTTCTGTTTTTTTAGTTAAGCTATCTTTTGGCCCATCCATTTGGATATTTTTTTTTAACCTTTTAGCTAGTTTGTTGTGGACAATTTTAGCTTGTAGTTATAAGATATATTTTAGCGGATTTGATGTTGACTAGCAAAACCCCAAGAGTGCTAGGTTAGACGCCTCCTATAAACAAGTTTTTTTTTTCCATTAAGTTTTTCATTCAATTTTCATTCAAGAGTGTCAATAAACGGAAGAAGTTACTTGTTAAAGCCGATCGACTAGTTCACTTTGACCGATCGACTTGTCCTACTTTCTTCGGTTAATAAAGCTTTGAACTTCTTTCAGTGTATGTTTGGCTAATATCAATTCGGTCTAGGGTTTGGAGAGTTTGATTGTATTGCTATGATATTGATTATGTATATATTGGTTGGATGTTTATTTAGGAGACATATATTCAAGTGTCACCTACCAATCACTTTGATACATTTAGAAGTTATTTATGAAAAATCAAACCCATTTTACAATGTACATTTTGCGGGAAAAATTGACGGGATGGTTGTGAGTCGTGACAAATATGAGGACGGAGAATTCCCCGATGGAAATGAATATTCGACGGAGAAAATAAATTTTGCGAGGAAAACCCATAAAACTTTAAAAATGACAAAAAAATAAACGGGGACGAGAATTTTCCGATGGGGACGAATATCCAACGGGTACGGGGATGGCGACAATTTTTAATACCCGAACGGGGATGGGGACGGGAGCTTTATACTAAACGGGAATGGGATGAATAGGGTATTCCGGACCCATTAACCCCCTACTCTAGTGTGAAATTTACAATCATGACTTGCCCGTAATCCACCGGTTCAAAATCTCATATTTTTCTATTTGCTTCCACGCCTATAAGTTGTATTTAACTTGTGATATTTAGGCAAGTTGTTAAATTACGGACGTAACTTGCTAGTAATCTTGCAGCTCTTCATGATATCTTCGTTTGTGCATCCAAAGTTTGCCCAGTTTACCTAATGGCTCTTCTAGCTTTCATCCTTAGAATCGTCGACATCTTTCATTAGACCTTGAGCCCAACAAATGATCTTTTAAACCGGAAATGCTCCTAAATTACCTTAAATGCAAAGGGAGCAATTACAAAAATTAAGTTTATCCTCTCTCCAAATATTTTTTTACTTTCAGTTAACCTTTTTTCTACAAAATTTTCTCAAGAGAAACAAGATCAGTTATCACAACTTGAGGATTTTTTTTTGTTTCTTTTTCAGTAACCCCCAATCGCAATGGGATCACAAAGATTTTTGATCCCTGAACAGAGATGGAAACAGGGAGTGAGCCTTGCTCCGAACCCCTCTTGTTCCCACCTAGGCAGTGAGACAACATACATCATACATGACAGTATACATGTCTTAAGAGGACTGATGTAATTTACAACTCACTGTCATACAAGATTTAAGGCTAAAATTAATAGGGAGATGTCAAATTTCAAATAGCTCAATATATAATCTAAACCATCTCCAAAATAACTCTTCAATACAAAATACAACAGCACAAGCGAAAGGAAATCAACGGTTCTCCAAATCATTTGAAGCTCTTGCTCGTTAGGGTTTCCCAGCTGCCAAATCTTCTGCGCCCACTGGTTCATGGAGCTACAACATATATAGGAGGCATCATAATTTGGTTACAAATCTTATTCACAAAACCAACAATCAACTCTACTGTAAAAACCAAGCACGCATCACAGTAATTTGAGTAGCACTAGATCAAATTTAGGGCTTGTCTGGATGTCATGTGACGGATTAGACTATGCAACATTGGCATGACTTATAATATAAATAGTACCTGTACTGCGTACAAGGGGTGTTTGTCATATACTACATAGATCGATTCCCTCCATGAAGGGTAACACTTTCAAGAGACCATGTCCATTAAAAATTGGGATTTGCAGGTGCAAGTTAGGCAGCAGGTTTTGTGTTTTGAAAATAGAATTCAAGTTAATGATTACAACATTTACAGGTATGATAAATTAATCCAAATTCTCCCAGATTGTTTGACGAAGATCAAATAGATGACATATATTAAGAGCATTCTAATCATAAAAAAAAGACAAAAACAAGATGGGTTTTAACTTACAGCACTTGCAACCGTCAGCCAGTGTAATGAACGAATGAAAGTGTCATCTTTTGAAGGGACGCTGTCATGATTCCAGACTGATATATTTTGAGATTTAGCGAATACCTCCCAATCATTCAAGTGACTACCATCCCCCGTTGAAGATATAGGTTTGACAGATACTTCATGATCCTTGCTGTTCTCGAGATTTTTCTTTCCTATGATGAAACCTGCAAAGTGGATGATAACTAGTGTAACCTATAGAAGACATGCCATTAGGAGGTTCAGACAATAAGGGTCTACTGAGCAGAAAAGGCTTTAAAATGCAAATTAATTTGATAATCCATTGGAGTAGTGAAATTATTTTGCTGCAAGTAGATTATGCATTATAAGGAGCTTAAAAGTTATTCTTAGTGTGACTTTGATCCCTTTTGTCTATGAAGGTGATCCTATTCAAACACACAAGTTAGACACCCAGGCGTTCATGCCAGGTTTATTTCTAGCATTTCAGAATAATGCTTTCCGTTTTCCATCAGTCACAAACATACAACAAGAGAAGTTGATTACCAGAATAACCCTCTGGAATAGGAATAGTTGTTCCCATTAATTTTCTTCCCCTGAAGGCAGCTTCTTCCACCACCAAATCATCAACCTCAATCCCTAAATCGAATATAAAAAGAGAATAAAAGGGTTAAAAGATAAAAGAAGGTATAAGTTGGTCCAGGGAGAAAATAAAAACACTTGTACCTGCATTTCTGGGCTTAAAGTAATGAGAGACATCAGAAGGTCCATTGTACTTGATGCAGCAAGGTAGGTGATGAACCTGACTATTGAGATCGATCCCACCAGCAGAGAGATTGATACTTCCTCCAAGTCCTCCTTCCATTTTACACAAAACCCTAGTTCCGTTTCATCTTAATCAGCAAAACTCGGAACATAATTCAAATGATTCGGCGCAGAATTGCTAATATTTCAATGAACCTAAGCCCGCTAGTCATAGCATCATAAACATATCACAATCTGTCTGGCAAAATCGCAACCGCAGACAAGCGATATTCCGAGCTCAGTTTAAGAAGCTCTACCGAATTAAATGAAGTCGCAACACAAATTCAGTCCATCAACCACTCAAAACATACGTACATACACAAAATCTTGACGAATCTGAGATAAATTTGAAATGAAAAACCCTGATTTATGCATTTAGAAATAAGGCACACGGCATTCAATAGAGGTTGAATTGCAAAGAGTAATCGATGAACAACAGGTAGAGGAAGAATTAGAAGCAAACCGAAACCAAAAACTTGAATAGCTATGCACCTTAATCTGGTAAGAGGGAGTGGTGTGGGTGAACCGGAAGGAGAAAGGGCGCGAAAGAGATGAGGGATTCCCGTGGGTTCCCGGCCAATGCCAAAAAGCGTCTTTATAGTATTCCGTCAAAAAACGTTTGCGCATGGACGAAAATGCCCCTAGTTCATGCCAAATTGCCAACTTCTATCCCTCCGCGGCTCGGCGCCCGAGTTTAAAATTTTGAAAGCATAACAATTTATATCAATGATTAAGGCCGTGTTTAGTTAGAGTTTCTCTAAATTATTTAGATTTAGTTTTCAAAAAAAATAAAATGTGAGGCGTTTAGTTAGAGTTTTGCCTAATTACTGTAGCATTTGTTGTTGTGATTAACAAGTTTTGAAAACTCCATTTTCAGAAACTACTCATCCAAGTTAAAGAAAGTTTCAGTGTGAATTTAATGTGTTATATGTTATTCATGCCCTTCTTTACAGCTCCACAATTTCTTCACTACTCCACGATTCTTCCCTCATTCATGCCTTTCTTCTATCTTCTGCATCGATCCATCTCTGCACCAACAAATTGAAAAACCCTAAAATTCAAGAATAACTTCAATCGAACAAGCAGGAGCAAAATGAGCATCGAATTCCTTCCCTTTCACATTCATGCCCTATCCTTCGTTAAATCGAACAACTAGAAGCGAGAATGGAGGTTTGTATGCGAAATCGAACAACCAGGAAGAGCGACAATGGAGGTTCTCTTCTGCAAGAGCAAACTGAGCATGGAATTTCTCCAGGAATAACTTCGATCTTACCTCTCCTGGTTCGAAGATTGAATTCTTCTCCCAGATTCAAGAATAAACAGGAACAACCAGGTTCGAATTCCTCTTCGACCAACAATGGAGGTTTGTGTTTAGTTAGGGGTTTCGTCTTCTACAAGAGCATAATCAGGAATTCTTCTCCCATATTCAGTAATTCTTCTCCCATAGAAATGAAAAGCTTTGATCTTGAAGAAGATGACTAAAAAACTGACCTGTTCATCACTCCCTCTTCTTATCTTTACATATATACTTGCGAAAATGAGGTATGTTTACAATTCTTCACTCCCTCTTTACAATTTCTTCTTCACTCTCTCTTCGATCTTCGATTTGGTTGAGGTTGGGCCTTGGGTCTTTGTTCCATCATGTGTTGAAAAAAGGTAGGAGATGAACGGACTAGGAGTTGGGTGTTCTGAGGGAAAAATTAGGAGCATTAGATAAGGGTAGTTCGGTCTTTAATCAGTATCGAAACTAATTCCGAACCATCTAATTAAACATGTTCAGGGAGTTTTTTTATAAACCGCAAATCTCAAAACAACCACGACCTAAACCGCAACCACACCCACAACCGCAATCGTAACCGCAACCGCAACCACAACCGCAATTTTACTAAACACGCCCTAATACATATCATCATTATTATTCAGTTTTAAATTTTTTTAATTTTTTTGTATGAAGAAGAACATTGTTTTTCGCGCATCTAAATGTGTTTTCGATATATAAAAAGAGGTTGATCAAGAAGGATAGTCTGACATCTTATATCGTAAGATAAGAGATCGGCTACACCCTCAGGATGATCAACCAATACACTCCAACCTATTGTTAAATGAAAAGAAAAACTAGCAAAATATATGTGGCACCTTACCAAATTTATACTATTAAAGAACAGTTTATTGTTCCAATTACCACATTCAAAGTTAATGTAAGAACGCGCCACACACGCTCTTCTTCTCCTTCGCTGCGCTAGGGTTCCCTTCCTCTCTCTCGCCGCCGGCGGTGACCATGAGTACCAAGAAGAAGAAATTTTTGAAGCTCTCCGGCTCCCCAAGTCCCTTGTCCTCTTTCGACAAGTCTTCCCCCCCTCCTCTAGATGCTCTACCACCCGTCCTCACAGACGACCTCATCAAAAATAATAACTCAAGCCTTCTTAACTCCACACCTTGGACTGTTTCTCTGCCAAGGAACATTCCCTTCCCCCTTCCTGACCAAGAAATATAAAATCCCCCTCTCCTACCAACCCCACCTCCTGCAAGTGGTGAATCACTCAAATCCCCTTTACCTTCTACCCCCTGGTTCTCTCTCTACTGGGACGGCCCCTGAATCCTTTGTCCTTTTTAACACCTCCTCTAATCCTCCTACTTTCCCCCGCTCCTTTGTTGAAGTGATTAAAGCTCCCTTCCCTTCTCCTAGCCTCATAACCCTTGATGTTTTTGAATGTGAAACTAGAGGGAATGTTGTTCGCTCGAAAGTGTGTGCGTCAAAGTTTTAAATTTATAAAAATTAAAATCAAGCAAAGCGAACCCGCAGTGTACGGATCGGTATAGTAAAGCAAGAATTGTAGAGTATCGAACTCAAGGATTTGGGGGATAAATTCAGTTCACAAACTGTCAAGAAAATAACAAAAGTTTTTATATAAAGATGATAGGGAAAACAACGATTCTAAAGATTCAGGTATCCAATTATGAAAACTGATTCAAGATGTTCTAAAGGTATAAGGACATAGTCGGGATTGCAAAGGTATATCTAAGGTAGGGAATTGTACGGTGAAGTTCCAAAACCCATATGTCTCACCCAAGGGCTCTCTTTATAAAGGTTGTTAAGGATGCAATATAGAAAGGATCAAAGGACAAGATTTAACTCTCAAATATCCATACTCAAACCCAAGGGAATCAAAGATAAGCCAAAATGGTTAAGGTTGTGACACTTAAAGCCGAAGTAGAGGATGTTGAATCTCACTACTACCTAGAAAAGGTAAGCCAAGACTAGGTTAAAACAAATCTTTAACTTTAGATCAAAGCAAAAGCAAAGAACGTACGACAGAGGAAAACCACGGTCGGATCTTGAAGAACCACGACCGTGGAACTCAAGAACAGGCCGTGGAAAGCCTCGACGACGAGGTTTCTCGAAACTCTCAGGGTTCAATCTGTTTTGGTTCAATCTATCATCATCTATGCCACAACTATCAACCCTTCACCTTAGAATCGCTTAAGGATTTTAGCCAACAATCATCATAATCAAATACAAAATCAAATATAAAAGAGAGAAAAGGTAAAACCTTGAAATCTCAATAATAAACACAAAACCTATGTTAATCAAACACAAAAACCATAACTTGCATTCAATGAATATAAAATAGAGTAAAAATCTCTCACAAATCTTAAAGAACAAAGAAGAACGGGATGTCAATCAGCCTTCAAAGTAAACCCTAAGATCTTTTCTGAGTACGCAATCTTCGAATGCGTACTTCTCCAAATCTTCCCTTCACGCAATAAAATCTTCTTACAATAAGATCTTCAAGCCTCCCTCTATTTGGGGATTTTGGGTCCCCCTCAACGTTGAAGGCTATAGAACATTTATAGGGATAAATCTAGGCTTTGAAGATAAAACCCTAAAAAATTGGGCTGAAAAGAAATCGAGCCCGCTGGTATCAAAAAATACTTTGGCGTGTCAGACGGTATCAGAAAATACTTTGGCGCGTCCTAGCTTCCTTTTATGCTCCTTTTTGTGCCGCTTCAAGGCTTGATCTAGAGGTGGGTCGCAAACCTAAACCGCCGGTTTAGGTTTGCGAACCGCCGGTTTAGGTTTGGCCTTTGGCCAAACCTAAACCTAAACCGTCAAAATCCAAACCGGCGGTTTAGGTTAAACCTAAACCGCCGGTTTGGTCGGCGGTTTAGCCGGTTTATTAAAAAAAAAAAAAAAAATTGAAAAACTGGACCAAACCGGCGGTTAACCGACGGTTTGATCTCCAAACCGCCGGTTTAGGTTTGGCCAAAGGCCAAACCTAAACCTAAACCGCAAACCGCCGGTTCAACCAAACCGGCAAACCTAAACCGCCGGTTTGGTCAAACCGGCGGTTTGCGCCGGTTCACAAACCGCCGGTTCGGCGGTTTGGTTTGAACCGGCCCCATCTCTAGCTTGATCCTTAAATATGCCATTTCACTCCATAATTCACCAAATTACCTACAAGTGCAATAAAACTCTGTGCAGACCTATATTCTCACAAAGTAGGTGAATATAACCATAAATATCATGAATGCATGTCTATACATGCAAAATAAAGGGAAAAACTACATAAATGTATGCCTAAATATAGGTCATAATTCATGTCATCAATTGGTCCCTTCTCATCCTTAGATGTGTATGATCTTTTTGAAAAATGGAACCTTTCTCTAGTAGGTGCTCCCCTTGGTTGCAAAATCTCCCTGCGGGATATGGAAGCTTATGTGTGTAGACAATCAGCTTGCTTGCTCTCATCTCCTCCCAAAGTTAGTCTCAACGGTAAAGGAATTTTCTCCTTTCACTTCCGTTTTGTAAAAGACATCTCTTGTATTCTTTCAAACAAAACCTGGAACGTCATATACAGATTCCCGTTCATTCTCAAGAGATGGAGCCCTGGTTTATCGATGGACCTCAATTGCTTGGACAATATCCCGGTTTGGGTTTCTCTTTCGGATCTCGATGTACGTGAACATATGTTGGGAAAAATCGGTTCATCCATTGGTAAGCCCATAGCTACGGACTTCAACTCTATCAGCCATGACAAGTTCTCCTTTGCTAGAATCCTTGTGGAGATCTCCGCCAAACAAGATATCTTACGGCAACTCACACTAATAGGGTCATCAAACGAAATCATAACGCAACCGGTTCTTTACGAATGGCTCCTATAACACTACTCCCGTTGTCTTTGATTTGGACATTGATGCCCTGCAGACCAAGCTAACCCCGTCTTTCCGACCCCAACTCTCCCCAGAGTCCCCACGAATGTTGCTCGCAAAGCAGCCCTACTCCCTTCTCTTGACCCCTTGATAACACGATTTATGACGTAGGTTTAAGCACTCATTTAGATAGTTTTTCCGCTCTTCATGCATGATTTAGCACTAGTTCATGACGTTTGCATTCAATTCTTGTATATTTGTCGAGATAGACGTCTACACAGACTTTTGCATGGTTTTGCATGTATTTTGGGAGCTTTAGGAGCTTAATCGATACATTCGAGGATCGTTCCTCGAGATGACACACCTTCGGACTCATTGGGAAGCAAGCTAGGAGCTAAGGAGGACACATGGGACCTTGTTGGTGCATGCCTTGCACCAAATTGTGGCTTGATGATCCAAAGAAAGTTGCATCACCAAAACCACGGCCACTAGGACTTCCATGGGCGTGGAAATAGGCCGTGGTTCTCCCTGCACAGCTGCGACAGCTGTCCCACGATCTCCATAACCGACCTTTGCCCTTGATGGTGTATAAAAGGTGGTCTTGCAGGCTGTTAAGGGCAGACCCCATCATTCCATTCTCTTCCACACTCTCACCATTGGATTTGAGCTACTCTTATAGGAGAAGAAACACTCTCATTTTGGGGAAGAAAAGAAGAACACACCATTTTAGAGTTTTCATAGTTTCTAGAGTGATTTTGAGCAACTTTGGTTGAAGACATTTGCAAGGTTTTGTAAGGAACGGATTGAACCTTCTTTTGAAGGGTTGTAAGTCTTTCTTAACAATTATTTAGCTTGTTTTCTTGTTCTATTTGTGTTCATCTTTCTTTCATTCCATCTCCTTGTTATGGAAGTCATGAATGTATGCTTGTTGAATTTGATTGTTAAGATGCATGTTGTTGGCTAAATAGATGCGATTCTAGGGTAAGGGAAAGATGGTAATGGCTTGGACTATGATAGAATGGACTTAGATGTACCTTTGGATGAATTTTTTGCTCGAACCTAGCTACTGTTGCAAACCACGGTTTGATCTTACCAATCCACGGCCGTGGAAAGGGATGAACTGCCTGTAATTTCTTCTGACTTGCTTGTATTGATAAGTCTAAGTGTTAGGTTGTTAGATTGTTGAAATCCTAGTGTTTGTTGAGTTAAATCTACCCTAGGGTGACCTAGTGTTAGCAACTAAGTGTGAGAAGAGACCTACCCGGTGATTCTTGCCCTTAAGTACCGAAGATGATGAACTCTAGGTAGTAGTGAGCCTCACTAGCCGCTATTGGGCTGAGTGTGCTAGGATTTATGTTTAGGACTTGCCTTCCCGAGACCTACCCGGTGAGAAGAGGTTAGATCCCTAGATAGCAATCCGGTTTGTGTAGAATTCCCAACCTTAGGTTCTTTGAGACTTACCCGGTGATGATATCTTAGGAACGGACTAGTGGACCATGAGACCCACCCGATGATTGATCCCAATCTAGAAACACCCACTCCCAACATACTATAGTTGATCCAAAGAATAACTAGATAGCTTGAGTCTTATGCCATAACCGGAATTTCCAACCCCTAGAATCCTCTTTTCTCTCTTTGATTACCTATCTCATGTTTGCTTGTTTATTTGTGTTGTTAGCTTAGTTGTTTGTTAATTTTGCATGATTTGTGATCTTTGATTGATCACCACAATACCAAACCAAAAACATTGAGATTTTCATTTCTTTATTTCTTTCTCTTTTCTTAGCCTAGATCTCCACTATCCCTAGTCACTATTGGTTCAATTTCACCTTAGTCTTTGTGTTCGACCTCGGAATACTATCCTTACTACAAAACGACCCATACACTGTGGGTTCTCTAGGAGTTAGGAAAAATATATCGAGTTATAAATTTAAGACTTTTGCGTGCATCAATTCCTAGATGTAACACCCCTCTCTTCTTCTTCAACCCACCAAAGAGTCTTCCTCTATTCTCCCTATCCCTACCAACCCATCCTCCTTACCCTCCTCTTTGCACGTCAATTCTCAACCCCCCATCTCCCCCTCCATTCCCGACTCAAGCTCGAACCCCTCTCCCTCAGCCAGTGTGCTCCCCCCAACATTATTGACAATGTTGAGCACCTCTATCTGTTGCTGGAACATCAGGGGTCTTAACCATCCCCTTAAGAAAAACTTGATCAACTTTCTCCCCCGTTCCCACAAAATTGGCATCATGGTCGTGCTTGAAACTCGTGTCTTTGCTTATAATGAACCCAAAATCTCCAAATGTCTTCCTCATGGATGACCTCTCCTTTCCAACTCTTCTCCCTCTACTAATGGCAGAATTTGGATCTCTTGGAACCCTCTCCTTCTTGACATTTCGTGCTTTTACTCCTCTCCACAAATTATTCACTGCCTCATTAATGACAGATCCTCTACCTCCTCTTTTGTATCCTCCTTCATTTATGCCTCTAATACCCCCTCTGAAAGATTAACACTCTGGAATACCATCACCTCTTTTTCTCTCTCTCTTTCTTTAACTCCATGGCTAGTCGCTGGCAACTTTAATGCGACCCTCTCTTCTTTGGACAAGTTCTCCCTCAGCCCAACTCCTCCTCCTCCCTCTCTATTGAGCTTGCTAGTCTTCTCTGTAACACTGGCCTCTTTAAACATCCCTTCAGCGGAGCCCTCCATACTTGGAGTAACAAACAACAAGGAGACAATAGAATTTGGTCTAAACTTAACCGGGTCCTAGTCAACGACCCATGGCTCAATTCCTTTACCAACACCTTAGTCTTTTTTGATAACCCCAGCATTTTTTATCACTCCCCATCTTTCACACGTATCGGCCTTCCCTGTCCTTCCCCAAAATCCCCCTTTCGGTTCAGTAATGCTTGGGCTAAGAATGATGATTTTCTGCCAATTGTCTTGAAGGGTTGGAATGCTAATTGGTTTGGTGTCAAGATGTTTCAAGTTTTCAAGAAGTTGAAGGCTCTCAAAGCCTCCCTTCGTAACCTTAGACTGGGCGCCCTGACACGCTCAAAGCTAGATTGAAGGATCTACAATACAAACTGTTCATGGTCCAGAATGAGATTTCGGTGTGGGCCTTTGATTGTCATATGCAGTCTACTGAATCGGACACCATCTCTATGATCTCTGACTACTACCACAAGCTCAGACTCACGCTGCAACAGGAAGCTAAACTGCACTGGGTCAAATATGGTGATCGCTCTTCTACTTTATTCCACAACTACATTAAGAAGAGACGATCCGTTAATTGTATCCGTATGCTCCTGGATGAGAATCAGAGACTCATAACCAACCCTAGGGACATTGCGCTTTGCCTTACAAACTACTTCTTTAACCTCCTTGGCTCTAAGCACATCTCCAGTCCTTCCAACCCTGCTTTCTTCACCTTGGGGAACCTTTTGTCCATTGATTCTCATACCTCTCTGATTAGCGCATACTCTAGATACCATATCAAAAGCTGCCTTTTCTCCATTGATGATCGCAAATCCTCAAGGCCTGATGGATTTAACTCTCACTTCTTCAAGAAATCTTGGCCTATCACTGGATCGGATGTGATTGACGCTATTACTGACTTCTTGACCAACGGAAAGCTCCTTAGAAGCATTAACCACGTCTCCATCTCCCTTTTCCACAAATTCCCTAACCTAACTACTCCCTCTAATTTTATACCAATATCCTGTTGTAATACTATTTATAAGACCATCTCTAAATGCCTAGCTAAAAGGATCAAGTCTCTTCTCCCTAACCTCATCGACAAAGCTCAAAACGCCTTCATCCCTGGTCGTAAACTTCAGCACAACATCATTGTTTGTCTGGAGATACTTCTTCATTATGGTAGGAGAAACTCCCCCTATTTACACCTTGAAAATCGATTTCCAGAAAGCCTTTGACTCCCTCAGCTAGAGTTTCATTCATGACTGCCTTGTTCACCTCCTTTTGCCTCCCAAGTTCATAGCCCTCATCATGGCCTGTATCATCTCCCCAACCTACTCAACCTCTTGTAATGGAGAGCTTCATGGTTTCTTCCAAGGTAAACGCGGTCTACACCAAGATGATCCTCTTTCCCCCTACTTATTCGTTATTGCCCTTGATTACCTCTCTATTATGCTATCCAATCTAACTAACTTGATAGGGTTCAGTTTCCACCCAAAGTGTCAAACTACACAAGTAACCCATCTCGCCTTTGTTGAAGATCTGGTGATCTTTTGCAAAGATGACCTCCCCTCAGTAACTCATGTTATGCAGGTTCTCAAGGAGTTTGCAGCCACCTCTAAACTCCATTTCAACCTCTCAAAATCGGCAATCTATCTCACTGGAGTCAATGTCAACGATACTTCTCTTATCTGCAATGCCTCAGGCCTTACTGTTGGGACTCTTCCTTTCACCTACCTTGACATCCTAGTTGGATCTAAAAATCTAAGCTCTTCATATTTCTCCCCTCCCTTAGCTAAAATCTCTAACAAGATTTCTTCTTGGTCATCATTGAAACTTTCCTATGCTGGCCGGGTTGAATCATCCGCTCCATCCTCTATGGTATCAACTCCTTCTGGAGCCACATCGTTCTTCTCCCAACTAATATTATTCATAAAATTCATAGTTTTTTTTAGCCTTCCTTTTGTCGGGAAGTATCTCCTCCTCTCGCAACCTCATAGCTTGGGGTCACGTCTGCAGCCCACTCTCTGAAGGCAATCTCAACTTCAAAGAGCTTCTCTCATGGAATCAAGCTAGCCTCACCAACTTCATCTTTGACCTCCACACTTCAAACTCTTCTATTTGGGGCTCTTGGGCTTGCACAAACCTCCTCCGATCACAAACTATTTGTAATACTCAACCTTGTCTGACTGATAGCCACTTTTGGAAGCATCTCCTCAAGATTCGGAATCATATTGTCCTGTCTGGATTCCCTACATTAGATTCTTTCAAGCCTGCAATCCTCTACGATACTCTTAGAACCAAAGGACCCATCAAGCATTGGGGATCCTTTCTTTGGAAGAAGCCTTGCACCCCCAAATGTTTCTTCATCACTTGGCTTGCCTTCCTTGACCGCTTGCCCATCAAAGAGAAACTCTATGCCTGGGGAATTATTGACAACGACTTTTGTGTCCTTTGTAACTCGCAATCCCCGGAAAGACATCATCACCTTTGGGGCTTATGTTCCTTTACCATTGAAGTCTTCAAGGCCATCTTCAAGTGGACTTACCACCCGACCGGGGTCTCCCTCATCCAGGAGATGCTACAGCGTTCGGGTGCTTGCTCCCTTTACTCGGCTTCCAAGATCTAGACTCAACTCACTACCTCTATTTACTTTATTTGGTTAGCTATAAATAATAAGATCCACAAAAATGTCTCCTCTTCCACTACTTTTTGTATTAGGAACATTATTCACCATCTTAGAGCCATTGCACATTCCCGCAATACCTTTTTCCTTTAGCTTGTTGCATGATTGTGCCTTTTGCTTTGGTTCCTACTGCACATTCTATTTTTCCTTCTTCTTTAATAAAGTATTTTTAACCCTTTTCAAAAAAAAAAGAAGAAAAACTAGCTAAATAATCCGCTACATTGTTCTCCTCACATTAGACATGATGATTTTGCACAACCCAACCTCTTTTTAGAAAATATTGGCACCATAGTACTAGACTAGCTAACGGATGATTGTAACTCATGGTTTTATGTAAAAGAGCAACTACCAATTGTGAATATATTTCCAAAATCACATTCCGATAACCACTCTCCCAACCTAACTTTAACAACTCAGCCATAAGAACCGTACATAGCTCCATGTTTACACCAAAATCTCATAACCACTTGTCCTAATGATCCCGAATGACACCTCTTGCAACAACCAATCTATCGCCATGTCCCATCAATATTAATCTTGATAAAGGAAGGGAAGGGGGCTCCCAACGAACATCAACAACTTGTCTAGCCACGGGACGTATTGGTGCCGAATGAGATTTTCAAGTCTTAGAGAATTCTACAACTCGATCCCTTATATGAACGCTTATATCCCCTTTCTTAAGAACGTTATCATATATGTGTTCATTCCTCCGTTTCCACGTCCACCAAAGCGCCATTACAAACACTTCAACATAGAGATCAACATGCAAGCGTTGTTAGAACTCAATATTCAACTAACTTTGAGGAGTATAAAGAAATAGATACTTCATTCATAGAAAATAAAGGCCATATATAGGCCTTTACTTGATAGTTGAGAAATGACTTAATTAAGTAACTAACCACATCTAATACTCCTAATCGTGGTTATTGATCTAAAATAGACTCCTAAAGAATAGGTCTTCCTAATGACTAGGGTTTATTTAACAAACTAAGAATAATAGATAAATAAACTAATTATAATCTGTCATCCTCTTTCTTAATCTATTGCATACTGTTCGCTCCAAACGGTGTGTGCAAGCTTTAAATTTATAACCCTAGATGTAAGCTTAAAACAAGGATGCGAACCCGTAGTGTACGGGTCAATCGTAGTAAAAAAGCAAGAAATTCCAGGGGTCGATCACAGGGACTTAGTGAAACAAAGTCGGAATAGGTAAGCTATGTAATTACTAACCACAAAAGCGATTTAAACAATCAAGGATGATAAAAAGTCAATTAAGGAAATATGCAATTCTAGGGATTAAAGCATCTAGTTGTGGTTCCAACTCAAGATCTAAAGATAAGCGGACAAAGCTGAGATATTTGCATAAGGAAGGTGTTACTAAAATGGAGTAGATCACCGGGTAAGTCTCACTACTCACTAATCCCAAACCGTAACTCCTATTACCGGGTAAGTCTCAAGGAATTAAGGAAAAGAACTATAACCTCAAACCAACACTCCAACTAAGGGAATATAATCAACCTTTACCGGGTAAGTCTTAGGCTAACTCACAAAGATGGGATGAAAGCACACTCAAACCCCAATAAAGGATAAACCTTTATTACCTATACTTATGATCTTAGGTAAACAAACAAAGGAATTACCGGGTAAGTCTCATCCTAGGCTTGCATTGAACCAGGAAAGGTGTAATAAGAATAGGATTTGGCAAACTCTAACACTTAACTCTCAGTTTCGGATCAGAAAAGGTCACCTCGGTCAGAAGAATTCCACCCCGGCCGAGATGTTCATCGACTGAGCGAGATGCTTAGGGTTAAGGATAAAGACTCGAACTTTCAGGGTCCTACTGTGATTAAGATTATTCTATCATTGTTTTTCCCACAACCTTCAGCCAATCACCCTAGAATCACACAAGGAAATTAGCCACTCATCATCATGAAAGTAATAATCAAATATATGGGAAGAAAGAGAATAATTGAACAAGAAAACCTTAAGAGAAAGGCTTCAATAACTGAATCAATTATCAAACAACAAGCGTTCCTTGGATTAAAATCCAACAAGACAAACAACAATGAAGGGAATCTAAAGGGATCTTACAAAACCCTTCACAAAGCAATAAAAGCTATAAACTTCCTTCTTCAACCTTCAAAAAGGTTCTTCTAATCTCCCAACTGGAGTGTATGCGGGGTGTTGCTGCTGTATATGTCTTTCGGGTGATAGCGGGTGTTGGATTTGTGGAAAATCCAACCCTTTTTATAGGAAAATTACTCTCCAAAGATAAGATATCTTAGAAAGATCTCTTCCCATAAAAATAGGTAAAATATATGGGCTAAATTATCTTCTTCCTTCCAGAAATCCAGCCTAAAAAGATAAGATCCTCCTTCCAAAAATAAAGATCTCAGCCAAGAATAAAATATCCTTTCCGCGTCCAAGGTGTTCGCCTCGGTCGAGTCGGCTCCTCTGGATCACCTCGGTCGAGGTGACTCTGTAGTCAACCAAGGTGAATCACAACTGAATGTGAAATCTCTCAAATCTGGTCCAAAGTGAATCTATAATCCAATTCCATGATTCCTGGATTCTTCCTTAAGCTCCTGAATGTAGCTCCATTGACTCCTTAGCTCCTTTTGCTCCTTTTTGATGCAAAACATGCCATTTTACCTACGATTACAACGAAACTTGGTGTAGGCCTTGATTCCCGCAAAGGTAGATGAAACGACAATATAATCACATAATATATACAAACGTGCAGATTATTGAAGATAAAACGTCTAAACAGGCCCCAAAATATAGACAATAATTCATGCTATCACATACTGCGAAGCTTCTCAAATTGTTCAAGCTTCAATGACTTTGTCATAATGTTTGCAATTTGTTCTTAAGTGTTGCAGTAGCTTAGCTCAATGACTCCATGATGCGCCCTTGGCTTCCACTTTCCAACACTATGGGTTACCGATGGATGATCGAGACTATCGACGGAAGACTTGTCCCGCATATTTATTTCCATCTTTTATCTATTTAATATTTTAGATATTGAAATAATTAAAGGGATATTCTTGTGGATATTTCCCTTTAAGAAGAAGATTTGACTTGGAATCATTCATAGAATATTCCAATCAAATCCCTTAAATTATGGCTAGCATCTCTCAATTGTGTCTTAAGGATTTCCCTCTTTGCCACCACCCTCCACTATATAAAGGATGGTTGACCTCATTGTAAAAGCATGTTCAATATTAATCAAGTACAATTGGGAAGCATTTCCTTATTCTTGATTATTGGGCATCACATCTTCCTCTCTTATAAAGTTCTTCATTTGGATCTTCGATCCAAGTCTCCAACTCGAGGATCCTTCAAGGATCACTAGTTCGCTCCACTTCATGGATTATTCGATCTCTCTAGATCGAATCAACCACACGCTTCCACAACATCATCTCTCAAGCTTCTGCAAACTCATTTTCTACATCAAATCCATCCGCACATAACAAAATGGAGTAGTTAAAGTTCAAGCTCGATCTAGATCCGGAGTTTGTCCTTGAACGCATCAAATTAGCATCAGAGTAAAGGGGTCGAAACTAAGTTTTTCTTTACTCCAAGTTTTTGTGCGTTACAGATTTTGCCTTTTTGCCTTTTGTTCATCTCGTTCTTCACCGTGTTATTCATCCTTCATATCCATTTTCTTGAAAAAAAAAATTTGATCCATTTTTGCCAAAAATTTAGGAGATATTTTGGTTTTCCATCAATCCATTTATCAAAAATAAATAAATATTATTTTACATTAACCCACCCAATCCGACATAATTGTTAATTGATTGCACCGAATCTCTTGGGGTATTTTGTTAACAAAAATATCGGATATCGCATATTTGATATTCCAAATATTTATAAAAAAAACTCTTCAAAAAACGGATTTTTTTTCTTCCAAAAGTGAATTCCACTCTTGCATTTTCACGATCAAAAATTTGCATTTAAAAAGTTTTAAAAAGAAACAAACAAAAAGTTTAAAAGACGTCCGGCAAACCGGTCCATCCGAAAAATCAGATTTTTCAAAGGTCAAAAGACCAAAAGCAAGTAGTACTTGCCGTTTGAACAATCCGTCCATCTTCTGTCTGTCCAACTCCTTACACGTTTGCAAACCATATCTTGTGTTTTTGTGTGCAATTGGTTCAAACTTGTTGAATTAAGCCTTCCTTGCTTAACCGCCCACACAGCTATCTCAGAGTAGAACCCTAACGCACCAAAACTTGGGTAACATTGACTTAATTCGTCATGTTGCTCATTTGATTGCTTGCATTATTGTGCGTTGAAATTGGAGATGTTGAGTTCGGTTGCTCTTGCCATGGAACACCGGATTTTTGGACAGCTATATGGTAGATCTATTATCACATATAATCATAGTGCTTGTCTTCTCTTCAACTCCAAGTTTCTCCAATATCTTGAGAATAAACAGACATCTACAAACAACAACATATATATACTCTTCCTCCGTAGTTGAAAGAGCGACCACTGGTTGTTTCTTTGATGAACATGGCACAATTGATAACATGAAATATCGCGTTAGTTTATATGTGTATATAGGTAGCTTTTCCCTTTCTTTTGTGTACATGGACGTATATTTGTAGTATTTATGATCATATTCACCTATTATGTTGGAATGGAGATCTACACAAGCTTTTTTGTGAATTTAGGTGAATTGATGGTGACTTGGAGTGGAAATGGAGTATTCATGAGGTGTTGATTGAAGTAGACCTCAATGGGAAGAATTAGAGAAGCTCAAGGAGGAGTATGAAGTGAGACAAAGAGGAAACACATCTAAGAGAAGGAACCACGACCAAAGAAACACTTCCACGGCCGAGGTTTTATTAATTCATTGATTAAAACCCGTGGAAAGAGAGGTAAAGAGGCTCCACGGTATAAACCACGGCCGTGGTTTTGATGACGTCACCCGAGATTTTCTTCGGAAAAATCCTTACCGTTATTGCCACGTCATCAATGCAAAAGGAGATCTTCTAAACATAATTTTATTCTATAAAACAGAGGACGGATACGAGAAAGGCCCCCTCCCCCCGCTTTGTGTCTTTGATCCCGCTTTATAGGTTTTAGGACGACGTTATACCTCGAGATAATCTTGCTACACCATTCGGAATACGGAAGACAGCATTGAAGAGCTTTTGGATTCGCATCTTGGAAACGGATTGACAACCCGTATATGGAGATTAGAGATACTTTTGTGAGATTTTCTGGATTTGGATTTCTATTCTTTGAACATAAGAATAGAGATTATTTGTGGATTGATTTGTTTAGAGATTGATTATTTGGAGATTATTGAGTTTTCTTGGTTTCATCCATTCTCAACCTCTTTTGTGATTATTGATATGATGATTGTTGGCTAAACCCCCTGCGATTCTAGGGCAATAAATTGATGGTTGTGGTTTAGATGATGATAGTTTAATCCTTACAAATAGATTGGACCTTGAGAGTTGTGTTTCAACCACAGCAGAAGAGATTCCATGGGTTATTCTTGAGAATCTCGGCCGAGATTCACCAAGATCCTCCCGTGGTTTTCTCTACCGTGCACGTTTTGATTTGTCCTTTAACCAAAGTTAAAGATTGCCTAAACCCTAGCCTTGCTGCACTTTTCTAACCCTTATCCTTGCTTGGGAAGAGACCTACCCGGTGATTCACCAAGATCCTCCCGTGGTTTTCTCTATTCTTGAGTGTGCCAAGCCTTTACCTTTGTGAGTTTACTTAATTCCCTTGGGTTTTGGTGTTTGGTTTGAGAAAATAATCCTTCCCTTAGATCCTCTACCTTATCGAGAATCAACATCCATTAAGTAGAACCTTTGGGTTGAGACAAGTGGGTTGTAAGAGCCTTAGTTTGGAGGTGTTGAGAGCGAGTGTTGAGTGTGCAAGATTGGCCTAAACCGCCCCTACGGTTTGCAGAGGCCGCCCCTGCGGCTGCGGTTTGTGGTGTGCTACAACCGGTTTTGTTGACTCTTGACCCGTGCTTTACCTCTTCCTTCTTCTATAAGTTTCTTTTCTCTCTTGATGAGGGTTTCACCTCTTTTACAGTTTCATCTCCTACCTCACACTCTTCTTCTCTTCTTCTTCTTCCCTCTTTGGATCTTTATCTTGTTTTCTTAATTTTGTGAGAGTTTTGAAGTGAGTTTGATGTTGGTTTGTTGATGATGATGATTGAGGACGTTACAGTGCTTGGATTGAGTCAGCTTTGAGCTTGTGGTGTGTGATCTCCCTTTGTTAGGTTAAAGCTTGGTAAGTTTTTCATTCCTTTCTTCCTATCTTTCTTCTTTCTTATCTTCTCCCTTTCTAGCTTAGATTCCACAAGTTTGATCTTATGGCAGCCTTCTTAGGCTTAGTTTGATGTATATATGTATGTATATATATGTGCTTGGCTGCTGGACGTTGAAGAAGTGAAGAAAGGCAAGTGAAGGATCGAAGAGAAGTCGAGGACGAGTCCTCTGCTGTCCAGGCGCCCTTGCGGCACCTCAGGGCCGCCCTTTCATCTGGTGTCTAGCCGCCCTTACGTATGGTGTTGCCGCCCCTGTGCCTCCTTGAACTCCATCCTTGTTTTGCTCTTGGTTTGTAAGTGTGTCTTGCTTCCCGGGCTTGCCTACGGATGGCATTGTCCCTTCCCTTCCTAGTATGAGTGTGTAGTATCATGCGAGGTATATATGAGTGTGTGATGATGATGTTATGATTATGTTATATTGGTTATGGCT
Organism: Fagopyrum homotropicum; assembly: GCA_033239125.1. Lineage (NCBI taxonomy): Eukaryota > Viridiplantae > Streptophyta > Magnoliopsida > Caryophyllales > Polygonaceae > Fagopyrum > Fagopyrum homotropicum. Next base: position 56,439,933 of record BSWB01000008.1, on the reverse strand, counting down.
TTAAGGATTAGTAGGTTGTGAGGTTTAGATTGAGGATGATCCTATGGATCCCTTGGGTCTAGGTGTGACCATTTTGATTGATAGGAGATTGATATATCTCTATGCCTTGTTATTAGGCAATGTCCCTCTCAGGACCAGAGATTGATCGTGGTTGAGATTGTACGAGGTTGAGGTAAGTCCATAGGATTTACTTAGCTACCATCCTTATATTGGGTGTTTGCATGAGTGGTGTGTGTGTGTTATATGCTGATATGATAGCATGTGATGTCGATTATTACCAACCTATGTTTTATTGATAGCCCCATTGTGTGGCAGTGATAACCTTTCCCTCCATCTTGTAAGGGGTTGGGAGGTTCTGTAGCGTTAGGCCACCTAGTATACAGGAAGGGCGCAATTCACTCCCATAGGGTACACGGGTTGTGTGACCGACACTACTTCAAGATGGATAGTAGGCCGAGAGGCGGGGATGATACGGTCCTCATGTCACATAGTTTCATCTATCTATATATATACGATTTGAGTAAATGACTATTATATAAAGATAATAAAATGGGGAAATGTCTGACAACATGATTATGTATTTATCTTTCATGACTTGTGTTTGTGCTTATGCATTACCTTCTATATGTATGGATAGCTAATGGTTTCATACCATGTTGTAGATGCCTTGCAAGATAGGCGTGCTATAGAGTGATTTGGCAGGTTGACACGCCGAGGACTCTCGTAATTAGGTGGTTATGGTTTTGGGGATGTTTATGTTTCCCTCTTGGGTGAGGGTGATGTTTTGTATACCTCTTGTGTGAGGATGTTGTTTTATACTCGGCTATGATCTTGTGTACCTTTTGGTTGTACTGTTTTATACAATTTTATGTATTTGTTTTATATCTGTTAGTGCCATGTTGTAAGGTCTAGTGAACTTGTTGTTAGGCTAGGGTCAGGATCCACTGTGAGATCCTAGCCCAATGTGGCATCCCGAGTCCCGTGGATTCGGGTGTTACAGAGTTGGTATCAGAACCTTAGGTTGACAACAGTGGCACTTGCTACCTACAATGAGGTCAGATAGATAAAATAAACAAATGCTGAAAGGGGTCTGACGTTTTCAAAGGATTTTTGGTTTTAAAAGTGTTGTTTTGGGATAGAATGTACGAGAAGTCCTCACCTTTGCCATGGATCTCAACAGTGTAGATATGTATATATATGTATTATGGACTATGTGTATGTGTTATATATATATATATATATATATATATATATATATATATATATATATACATATATATATATATATATATATATATATATATATATATATATATATATATATATATATATATATATGTATATGTATATATATATAGCCTTATAAGTTAGGTGTGTATACCGCGCAGATGGCTCGGACTAGAGCTACTTCTGTTGTAGGTCGGGGTAGAGGTAGACCACCCCTTCCTTTGGGTGTGATAGGACAAGGACAGTTCCCGTTACTGATCCACCAGTGGTGGAGGAGGTTCATGAGGAGATTGTTGAGAGTGTCGTCCTAGAGCCAAGGAGTGGTGGATTTGGGAGACAACAGTCACACCGAGCCCAGTTAGATGACTCGGATCGTGTCTCTGTGAGGGGACCAGAGTTTCGTGATTACATCAGACGTGTTGAGGAGGCTGCCAGAGTGGGCAGACAGTCCCCGAATCTACCAGCGCATGAGGGATCTTCTGAGATATCCCAAGGAGCCACTCAAGTGCAGCTATGCCGGCACACGCTGCTGAGATTGTTAGAGCTCCAAAGGAGTATAGAGGCCCTCGACTAGATACCTGGGTGAAGGCATTCCATCAGTTGGGCGTAACACCTTTCTTTGGGAAGGTGGGATTGGAGACAAAGGTTTGGATTGGACATGTGGACTCAGGTCTTGAGTCTATTAGATGTCCAGGGGACAGGTAGTATAGACTCTTTTCCGTGACTTAGCTCATCAATGGTGGAGGACCATGAGGAGTCGAGCCGCCAGTTATGATCAGATGAGGAGTATGATTAGAGAGAGTTTCTGCCCATCCTCATTGAGAAGGGAGAAACTTCAAGACTTTGTGGAGGCAGGCTTTGAGGATGTGCTGATTGTAGACGCCATCAGCCGCTTCCAGTCAAAGTTGGCATTGCTGGGTCCAGCTGCACCTGCTGAGGACCATCACGTGCATCTGTTCTCCCGTCGACTGAGGGAGAGCACACATTCATATATGACGGGTTCCATTGTGAGTCCTTGACAGATTACCAGGACCATGCCTCTACATATGAGCGTGAGAGGGCTAGTCAGAGGAGGACTTCTCAAACGGGACGGTCTGAGAAGAGGCAGCTCACTAGGCAGTCCAGTGGCGTTGGTGGAGCTTTATTTTCTGGGCGGAGCTAGAGACATCAAGGTTACCCCTCATCTTCATTGGATGTAGAGAAGAGACGATAGTGTTACAACTGTGGTGATCCTAGACATTTGCGACCAGAGTTTACGAGGCCATTAGTGCCTTGCTACACCTGTAGTAGATCAGGTCATAGAGTTGCCTTCTGCAGGCAGGGTGGAGTGTCATCACAGTAGGTTCTTCCCCTGCCAACGTGACAGGAGGTGGATAGAGGACACATCAACAATAGACACAGAGACAGTAGAGAGTCCCAAATCGCCCTTCTACTCAGGAATTTTCTCCCGGGCTGAGTAGAGGTAGAGGTCATGGTGGGAGTACCACTAACACTAGAGGAGCTCAAGGTAGAGTCTTTGAGCTGAGGAGTGTAGAGGAGCCACCTGCACCGGCTGCTACAGGTACCATTCTACTTCATGGTTTACCTGTTAGAGTTCTATTTGATATGGGTGCTACGCATTCCTTTATTTATGATGTATGTGTTGATCGTCTAGGTTTAGCTACTATAGAGGGGATACCCCCTTTACTATAGGATTACCTGATGGTAGTAGGGTCAGAGGTACCCGTGAGATACATAGTTGTCCCCTTCGCTTAGGGACTCGGGTGTTGCTTGTGGACTTCTTTGTTATGCCATTGATGAATGAGGAAGTCATTTTAGGTATGGATTGGCTGCGTAGACACTGTGCGGTATTATATGTAGGTAGGAGGACTTTGAAAGTCTCTACTGAGGTAGGTCAGATAGAGGTCTTTCGAGGTTGGGACCTTGGAAGACGGGATCTGTCATCATATTTGTACGAGCAGGGAGGTTGATAGCACAGGGATGCGACGCCTTCTGGTGTTATGGCATGAAGGATGGAGAGAGTCCAGCCTTGGAGGACATTCCAATGGTTTGTGAGTTTACAAACGTGTTTGTTGAGCCGTCTAGCTTACTGTCTCAGAGGAGTGCGGACTTCAACATTGAGTTGGAGCCTGGTACGAGACCTATCTCGAAGGTCCCAAATCATATGGCACCTGTCGAGATGTTGGAGCTGAAGAAGCAACTCGAGGAGTTGACTGAGAAGGGCTTTATCTGCCCTAGCATATCCCCATAGGGAACACCTGTCCTCTTCATGGGAAAGAAGGACAGATCGTTGAGACTGTGCATTGATTACAAATAGCCGAACAAGGTGACCATCAAGAACAAGTATCCATTACCTCGTATTGATGATCTGTTTGATCAGCTTTAAGGAGCGACAATGTTCGGATCGACTTACGCTCGGGATATCACTAGTTGAGGGTGAGGGAGCAGGATGTACACAGGATGACATTTCGTACCCGTTATGGACACTACAAGTTTTTAGTGATGCCATTTAGGCTTACGAACGCCCCAACGGTTTTTATAGAGTTGATGAACAATATCTTCATCGACTTCCTTAATCAGTTTGTGGTGGTCTTCATTGATGATATCCAAGTGTACTCTCGTAAACAGAGAGGAGCATGCCGGTCATCTGAGGACGGTTTTACAGATTCTACGGGATAGAGAGTTGTATGCCAAGCTCTCTAAGTGCGAGTTTTGGATGACAGAGGTAGCCTTCCTAGGCCATATTGTCTCCGCCAGTGGGATCATCGTTGATCCGGCGAAGATCGAGTTTGTTGCAGCATGGACGACACCGACGAATGTCAAGGAAGTGCATAGCTTTCTTGGCCTAGCCGGTTATTACCGACGCTTTGTGGAGGCATTTTTTGTGATTGCCTGTCCACTTACGAGTCTACTGAGGAAGACTACCAGATTTGTATGGTCTGAGCAGTGTGCCCAAAGTTTTGAGGAATTGAAGAGGCGTTTGACTTCTGCTCCTATCTTGGCACAACCTGAGGGTTCTGAGGATTTTGTGGTTTACAGTGATGCATCCGAGCTAGGCTTGGGATGTGTGTTGATGCAGAGAGGTAGATTGATTGCATATGCATCTCAATAGTTGAAAATGTATGAGGAGAACTACCCGACTCATGATCTGGAGTTAGCAACGGTAGTTCATGCCTTGAAGATCTGGAGACATTACCTGTATGGTGCTACTTGTCAGATCTTCACAGATCATAAGAGTCTGAAGTATATTTTCACGCAGCGGGAGTTGAATAACCACCAGCGTCGATGGCTCGAGTTGATCAAGGACTTTGATCTTGAGATTTTGTATCATCCGGGGAAGGCGAACGTTGTCGCCGACGCCCTGAGCAAGAAGACGCCTCGATAGAAGGCAATTACGAGATTGATAGTTCAGTCTCAACTTCAGAGGGATCTAGCTTGGTAAGAGATGGACATCCAGTTTTCTACGATGGGATAGATCACCGGGTAATTCTCACTAACCACTTTCTCAAACCAAAGCTCCTATCACCGGGTAAGTCTCAAGGAACTAAGGAAAGGTACGAGTATTTAAACCAGCACACTCACCTAAGGGTACAAAACTAACCATCACCGGGTAAGTCTCAAGTTAACTCTCAAAGGTAGGATGAAGGCCCACTCAAACCCTAACAAAGGATATCTTTGTTATCTAACACTCATCATCATCGGTAAACAAGCAAAAAAATCACCCGGTAAGTCTCTTCCTAGACTTAAATGTAAGCTAGGAAAGGTGCAACAATGATAGGATTTGGTAAACTATAACCTAAACTCAAGATCGGGCAATGCAGCGGACAATCTTGTGCAGTTCTTATCGATCTCAATCGAGATGCTCGAAGAACAGTCCGAGACGGGCTTCGGTTTAGGGTCAACTCAAGCTTTCAGGGTCCACTCAGATAAAGGTTCATTCTTTCATCGTCTATACCACAACCTTAAACTAATCACCCTAGAATTACTAGGGGTTTAGCCAACAATCATCATAACTATCAAGCAATCAAGTAATATATCAAGAATATCAAGAAAAGCAAATAGAACAATCCATAAAGGTGTCTCAATTATCAAGACAAACAAACCAGCAATCATATCAACAATGTGTTCCAAAAAGTATGATAACAACTCACTAACAACTTCCCAAGGAAATCTTACAACTTATTCTCCCTTCTTCCTTGAATCCTAAGCAATCCTTCCTTAGATCTTCTTCCTTCCAATAGTCGTCCTTCTAGCCGTCCGTTGATCCTTGTGATCTCTCGATTTCTTCAGCTGTCTTTTTACCCTCCATTCTTATAGAAGAATTTTAGGTCAAACATGATTTTATTTCCCTTGGGTTGTGGGCCGTCGACCTCGATCCAGACCCAGTGGGCTATCTCGGTCGAGGTGAATAATTATGTTGGTCCGAGATCAGTAGTAAACTACGTGCATGCCTTCATTTCGTCAACTAAATAATTCCTTCATCCTTTTAGTATAGCTCCTGCGTTTCTTCTTGTCCTTCCTAATCCTCCATAATGTATCTCCATAGCTTCCTTAGAATTCAATGCTCCATTTTTATCCAACATATGCCTTATTCCCTACAAATACAATCAAACGTGGTGTAGACCTCGATTCTTGCAAAGAAAACGAATAATGATTTATTCACTAAGAATACATGTACATGCATGCAGAATTATGATGAGCAAACGTCAAAACTATATCCGAAATATAGACAATAATTCATGTTCTCAAAATACCCCATACTTGCCTCTTGCTTGTCTCCAAGCAAGGTTCAAATCTTAGATACAAGATAGAATGGATTATAATCAGTTAAGATCAATGAAAAACCTTTTCAAAAACTTTTCGGTTGTGTGCTTCTACTCATAGATCACCCTTAGAGAATGCTTCATAGCTAGTAAGAATCAATATATAAGCAAAACAAGTTATAGACATAAGAAAGCTAATCGTACTTCACATGAGATCATAAAATGTGTAGCAAATCATACTCATAAAAATCAATCATGAATATCCAGTTTAAACCACAAAGTCAAACAACATGCTCACGGTCTCAAGGGCTTTCAATCAAAGGTCAAGAAACGTGTTTGGGATGAAAATTATAAAGGATAATTTGGTGCTAAATCCGGGTAAAGGATAAGAACTTCACAACTTTTAACTTCACTTCATCAACACAATTTTCTTGCTTCTTTTCGGCATATTTCTTTACTTTTCACTTTATTGAGAACATGGACAGAGGTGTACGATAACCAAAGCCTTGGAGATCAGCTAATCTCAATTTCTCGAGATGCCTCAAACCTTGATGCACATACCATGACCCGTTAAAACTATCAATCAATCTGACTTTGGCAAGACACAAACACCCATCTATGTGAATGGTGCCGAGTTACTCATCCTTATGACTAACGTCCCCAAACCTATTGTTTTCTAACACTTCTTCACCTTTCAACATTAACTTCCACTTGCTTTTTCACTTTCTTGCTTCCAAATTTCCAGATAGGTAAAGGGAGGCCAACATATACCAATGAGGGGCTAAAAGCATGATCAAGAAGAGGAAGAAAGAATAATGAATTGCGTCAGTCATTCCAATAAGGATGTGAGAGAACTTATAACGTAGTTTCAACTTTTAAATTGAACATGATTTGGATAAAATAACTCACTAAACATGCTCAAATTTCAAACAAAGCATTCAAACCTTTAATATACTATATATCATTTCAACTACATAAAGATTATAAAAACTAATCAGCAAACAACTTTCATCATTCGGGTCACATCCATCTTAGAAGCACGAAATTTTCTGAAATTTCAAGTTTTTGAAACCCATCTCGGTCGAGATGCTTATGGGAAAACGAGTTGTTAGACCGAGGTAAGCATTCAAACCTTTAATATACTATATATCATTTGGCCATAAGTCATTTCGGTCGAGACAAAAAAAAATTCAAAGCCAGTTTTGCACTTTTTTAGACCAAAAATCCTGATGTGATGCATGTAATGTACAATATAACCTCAAAGCACATAATGGAAGCAATAGAAATAGTCATAAGCGAATAAGGTCGGTTATTACAGAACCAAGTATCATAAAATCTCAAAGCACCCCATAGTTAGGACAAATCGTCCCGATGGATATAAAAAGTCAGAAGAAAAGAACTTACAATGTCTAATGTAGAACCACAAAATAAGAAGAGAAAAATAAGGCAGCAACTCCGAGGTAGACTCGATCATGCATCCGGAGGAGAAGGTGGATGGAACGGGTACAAGGAGGGATCGAATGGGTGAAGGTGAAGGTTGTCTGGCCTCAACACGATCACGAAGCACAATTTGTTGATTGGATCGACGTAAACCGTCCATTTCAGCTAGGTATCTCGGGTTGTTCTTGAGGGTATCTCGGTCGAGATGTCTGGGTTCAACCGAGACGGAACCGGTTTCGATCGAACTCCCAAATCTGTAATGTTCCACCCCCAAAATCACTACCAATTGCTTCCTAGGGGGTTCTCCATCTATTTTCAACACAACAACCAAGTAGAAATCTCCAAAATCGAACAAAATCAACCAAAATCAAGAAAAGGGGATTCGAACGAGGTTACCCAATTTTCTATAGAATGTAGTAGATTAAAGTCCCGATTGATGCTGGAGAAGTTGATATCGTGCCTTCCCCGTTGAATTAGATCCAAGAATGGTCAAAAATGAGCGAGAAACGAAGCTTTTGAAGATTAGGGCAAGGGTTCGGTCGAGACGGGACCGGGGGAAGAATGAGTGAAGAGAGAGAGAAAGTTCTTTCCCTTTTTATACCCGTCGGAAATTTTAACTGCATCTCGGTCAAAATGGTTGTCAAAGCCTGAGGTGGTCAACCAAGGTGACTCCCTGTTACTCTCATCTCGGTTGACCCAGATGTGTCTCGGTCGAGATGACCTGATGTTTTCCGAGATGGCCATGACTTTTGTCCCTTTCTCCAGATTCTCGAATTGTAGCTCCATCCATATGCTTCCCCGTTGTTGTTTCCTTTGAGTGGTACCTAGTCCTTGTTATCATGGACACATAAAACGCACAAACTACACTAAACTATTCTAGAAAGCATGAAAAGAAAGCAATACCTTAGGTTGGCTCCCAAGAAGCGATTGATTCAAGGTCGCTAGCTAGACCTAACTGCGTATGTTCATGTGAGATGCATGGCTGCAATCTCCTCAACTAGGATTCCGGTGTGTGTTTCTTCAGCCTACACCCGTCGACTTTAAAGGTTCCGCAATGTTCACCCCATACTTCAACTGCACCATGAGGAAAAACATTTTTTATAATAAAAGGTCTTGTCCATTTAGATTTCAGTTTATTGAGGAGGAGGTGAAAGTGATGATCTAAAAGACGAACAAATTCTCCTTCTTTGAGTCCCCTTCGAGTAATATGCTTGTCTTGCCACTTCTTTGTCCTTTCTTGGTATATCTTCGCAACTCTTGCGATCATCCTGCGAAGTGGTGGTTTCGCATTCCTAGTATTATCTTGTAAAGCTTTGGAAGAGGTTGGGTTGGGGCTTGCAATGTTCACAATCATCGAATGAGGAATATTCGAGGATCCAAGCATCTCGTTTCATTTAGAAGTGTCTCGGTTGAGACCTACTCCGAGATCGAGACAGTCCTTTGTCTCTTCCTTAAATTCCTCAAAGACAGCCTTTGGATCTTCCTCCAAAGTTTCCAAACTTTGTATATCTGGATCGCAAGAAACATCTACATCTTTCTCTATCATACTAAAACTTAGAACTCTTTCAAGAGGATCTTCAAGAAAGATAGAGCTAACCAATTCTCGTGATTCTTCCTCATCATAGATGTTGTAGATATCCTCTACAAGGCTTTGGCCGTTCATCAAAGCTGCCAACCCGAATTCAACACGTTCTTCGCCGATGTTGAAGGACAATCTTGTGTTCTTGCAATCCACATTACAACCGGAGGTTGCAAGAAACGGTCTTCCAAGGATGATTGGGACTGGATAATCTACAGGATTGTCCAATACCACAAATCTATGGGAATGTAAAACTTATCAAGCCTTACTGGAATGTCTTCCAATACACCAACGGGCTGGGTGATGGATCGATCCGCCATGTACAACGTCATCTTTACTTGTTTAGGTTTTCCTAAACCGACCTTCTCACACAATGCAAGTGGAATGATGCTCACATTTTCTCCTAGGTCACAAAGTGCATCATACGTGACCTCACCTACTCCAATAGGGATGCAAACTGATCCTAGATCTTTTAACTTGGGTGGCATTTTCTCCTTCATAATCTTAATGAGTTCCGATGACCTAGAGGGCATCTTTACCTCACCAAAATCTTCCTGCTTCCTCTTGTTAGAGAGGATCTCCTTTAAGAACTTCCCATAAGCGGGCATACCTAGAATTGCATCAATGAAAGGTATGTTAATATGGAGTTTACTTATAAGATCTAAAAACTAACTAAAATGCTTGTCTAGATGTGCTCTCGCTCTAGACTGCGGAAACGGTAGTGGAGGCTTGTAAGAAGGAGGGGTGCATATACTTCTTCTTTCTCCTTCACCTCAGTTGACCCAGAAGTGTTATGCTCGAGGTCCTTTCCGAGGTGACCTCATGTGGCATTCTCCTCGGTAGACTCAGATATCACCTCGGTCAAGACGGGCTGCTTCACAACTTTGTTTGATCGAGGTATTGGGTCGGTTGTCTTCACACCACTCATTGTGGTAATCGCCATGACTTGCCCTTTTGGGTTATTCTCCGTCCTTCTGGGAAGTTTCCCTTGATCTCTAGGACCTTCTCCGACCTTGCTAAATACTTGATTTTCTAAGGCTTTTTGTGCGTTAGAAATCGAAGTAATTGTACTTTACAATCCACTCATCTTTCCCATCAGGGTTTCAATCATTGCCTCCAACTTATCCTTGGGTGGTTGACTTGAACTAGATGACGGTTCTTAGCTTTTCAACGGAGTGGAAGAAGAAGAAGGTGGAGTTAGAGCATTATCAGCATGGGAATATGGGTTACCGCAAATGTTTTGATTAGATCTCCAATTGTTGTAGTTCCGGTTGTTGTTGTTGTTGTTGTTGCTGTTCATATTCCCTTGGTAGTTTCCTTTCCCAACATACCCAACATCTTTCTCTTTGGGTTGTTGTGTTTGTGTCTTCAAGAGCTCCTTCAAAGACTTCATCTCATTGTTAAGAGCGTCGATTTGAGCAACAATAGAGGGGGTGAGGTTCAACCCTTGAGTTCTTGAGCTTTGACTTCCATCATCAATACTCCGATGGGACTACTTCTCAATAGTTAGATCTTTTTTCCAACAAACTCCCATGCTTCATCAACTGGTTTATCCATGAATGTTCTAGCTGAAAGTGATTGGAGTTTGAATTGTATTTCCGCATCCAAACCCTTGAAGTAGATCACTAGTAAATCAATCTTTGGAATCCCATGACGATGGCAATCCAACAAAAGGTTCATGAACATTTCTCCTGACTTAAAAATACTTTCACCACCCGTCATCACAAATGCGTTCATTTTTCCTCTCAACTCCGCCGTTTTTTATGGTGGAAAGAACTTTGTGAGGAACTTCGCGGTCATCTCCTCCCATGTGTTAGCTCTTCCAGTTGGAAAAGATTGATACCATTCAAGTGCTTTATCCTTCAAAGAGAAAAAGAAAACATGCAATTTATAAATTTTATTTTCACATCTAGAAGGTCTCAAGGTTTCCATGAGGATTTTATAGTTTTGCAAATGTTGATCTGGTGACTCTCTTTCCATTCCTCCAAAACAATTATGTTGAATCATTGTAATGACTTGGGGTCTAAACTCATATTCTCGCTCAGCTGGATCACCTAGGCTGACGTCGGGACGGCGTGCTTATTGGACGGGATCCATCCGTTGACCTAGTGTTTGCGGGTTATCCACAAACGGGTCAACTCTCTCAACCCTCGGTGGAGGTGGTGGTGGTCGCACATAGGCGGGTGCCGGTGGGTTTACTACTACTCTAGCATCTCTCTCTCTTCCTTCATTCGCTTGTAGGATGGATTCCCTTAACTCGGCCATTTCGGTCCGAAGTTGCTCCTATTGAGCAATTGTTTCATCTATCTATCTAGCTAAAGCTTCATCTCGTAACTTTAATTGGTCCAAAGCATCTTCCAACTCAGCTTTGTAGTTTCTTTCTTCTTCGTTATTTGTAGCCGTTTTAGCTTCTCTTAATCTCTTCTTGTATGTCATTTCTGGTTCATGATCGTAAGGAAAGATTTCTTTACTAGCACGAGTTCTTCTCATAAACCTAAGAAAAGATCCTACGAGAACATTCAAGTAGAATGATCAGTAGCAAAGCAAGAAGCTTCCAAGTTCGGACAACCGTACACTGTATTTGGTCTTGATCAAATCCCCGGAAACGGCGGCAAAACTTGTTCGCTCCAAAAGGTGTGTGTAAAAAAAACTTTAAATTTGTATCCTAAATTATAGACCTAACGATAAGTGAACCCGTAGTGTACGGATCTATCGTAGTAAGGGCTAATATTCCGTAGTCGGTCAGGGATTTGGTGAGAATAAACACAGCAAAGCAATCCAACTTGGCAAGCATTGAATAGCAATGATCAAAAAAACAAGACAATGTTATATTATGATTGGGAACGCAGATTCTAGAGATCAAAGTATTCAGTTGTGGTTTCGACTCAAGATTCCTAAAGGATAATGTGGACAAAGTTGAGGTTTGCAAAGGGAAGGTGTTTGTACGATGGGATAGATAATCGGGTAAGTCTGACTAACCACTTTCCCATACCAAAGCTTCAGTCACCGGGTAAGTCTCAAGGAACTAAGGAGAGGTACGAGTACTCAAACCAACACACTCACCTAAGGGTACAGAACTAACCATCACCGGGTAAGTCTCAGGTTAACTCTCGAAGGTAGAATGAAGGCACACTCAAACCCTAACAAAGGATATACCTTTGTTGCCTAACACTCATCATCATCGGTAAACAAGCAAAGGAATCACCGGGTAAGTCTCTTCCTAGACTTGAATGTACACCAGGAAAGGTGCAACAAGGATAGGATTTGGCAAACTATAACCTAAACTCAAGACCGGGCAATGCAGCGGACGATCTCGTGCAATTCTTATTGATCTCGGTCGAGATGCTCGAAGAACAGCCCGAGACGGGCTTCGGTTTAGGGTTAACTCAAGCTTTCAGGGTCCACTCATATAAAGGTTCATTGTTTCATCGTCTATACCACAACCTTCAACTAATCAACCTAGAATCACTAGGGCTTTAGCCAACAATCATCATCATTATCAAGCAATCAAGTAATATATCAAGAAAAGCAAATAGAACAATCTACAAAGGTGTCTCAGTTATCAAAGCAAACAAACCAGCAATCGTATCAACAATGTGTTCTAGAAAGTATGATAACAACTTCCCAAGGAAATCTTACAACTTATTCTCCCTTCTTCCTTGAATCCTAAGCAATCCTTCCTTAGATCTCCTTCCTTCCAATAGCCGTCATTCTAGCCGTCCATTGATCCTTGTGATCTCTCGATCTCTTCAGCCGTCTTTTTACCCTTCATTCTTATAGAAGAATTTTATGTCAAACAATATTTTATTTCCCTTGGGTTGTGGGCCGTCGACCTCGATCCAAACCCAGTGGTCCATCTCGGTCAAGGTGAATAACTGTGTTGGTCCGAGATCAGTATTAAACTACGTGCATGCCTTTGTTTCGTCAACTGAATCATTCCTTCATCGTTCCAGTTAGCTCCTGCTTTCTTCTTGTCCATCCTAATGCTCCATAATGTATCTCTATAGCTTCCTTAGACTTTAATGCTCCATTTTGATCCAAAATATGCCTTATTCCGAAATATAGTCAATAATTCATGCTATCACTATGTAACACCCCGAATCCGCGGAACTCGGGATGCCACATTGGGCTAGGATCTCACAATGGATCCTGATCCTAGCCTGACAACAAGTTCACTGGACCTTACAACATGACACTGACAAATATAAAACAAATGCATAAATTTGTATAAACTGTACAACCAAAAGGTGAAACAACATAGCCGAGTATATACAACAACGTCCTCACACAGGAGGTAACAAAAGATCATCCTCACGCAGGAGGGAAAATTAACCAACCCCAAAAGACTATAACATCCTATGTACGAGAGGTCCTCGGCCTTCCACTCTTCTAGATCACCCAGCAGCACGCCTATTCTGTGGGGCATCTACAACATGGTTATAAACCATTAGCTAACCATACATATATAGAGTAATGCATAAGCACAATCACAATCATGTAAAGATAAACACATCAACATGATATCACACATTTACCCATTTTATTATCTTTATATAATATCCATTCACTCAAGTCGTATATACATAAATAAATGAAAGTATGTGACACGAGGACCGATGCATCCTCGCCTCTGAGCTTGATATCCAGTTGTACGAGTATTGGTCACACAATCCGTGTACCCTATGGGAGTGGATTGCGCCCATCTAGTAAACCAGTCTGGCTTGACATCAAAGAACCTCCTAGACTTCACGGCGGGATGAAAGGGAAAGGTTATCACAACCACGCAACGGGGCAGCCAATAAAACATAGATCGGTATAAACGACATCTCATGATATCATAGCAAACATATAATGCACACACCACTCATGCAAACACCCAATATAAGGATGGTAGCTAAGTAAGTCCTACGGACTTACCTCAACCTCGTACAAAGATCAACCAGAAGCAACCTCCAATATTGAGAGAGGGGCACTACCTAATAACAAGGTATAGAAAGATATCAACCTCTATTCATCAAAGGGGTCACACCTAGACCCAAGGGATCCATACTCAACCTCAAAACATCAACCAACATCAACCTAAGTCCTTAAAGTCGTACAAGACATATATCGATCATAACCTCATCCAAACACATCTTCACACATCTAGCATGATCCTATACACTCACACTAGGAAAGGAGGGAACAAAGACATCCTAAAGCAAGCCTAGAAGCAACACACACCTGCAGAACCAAGTGTAGGACCTTGCTGATGCAGGTGGCCGCTGGGGCGGATCCCAGGTGGGGCAGAGGCGGCTCTGGCTAGTAGAGGGCACCACTTCAGCCCTTTCTTCACTTCTTCCTTCGAATCTTTTCACTCCTTATTCATTCCATCAACATACATATAGAAACGTACATACGTATACATCAACACAAGCCAATCATGGATGAAGCAAGATCCAAACCTAAGGAATCTAAGCTAGCCTAAGGAAAGATAGGAAAAGAGGTAAGAAGATGAAAGAATGAAGAAAGAAAGGATGGAAGCCATGAAAGCTTACCAAGCTGAACCTCTAGAAGATCAACACATCACTAACACAACCTCAAGCTGGCTCACAAGGCTCACCAACAATAAACAGTAGCAAACCAAGCATAAGGGCTCTCAAACTCACACAAAACTCAAGAGAAGATCAAAGTTGATCCAAGGGAGAAGAGAGGAGAAGAAGATGTACATAGGAGAGAGATGAAGTTGTGGAGAGAGAGATAACCCTCATCAAAAGGAAGAAGAAGAAGCTTATAAAGAGGTGAAAAGGTAAAGCACGGGTCAAAGGGTCAAAGAACACGGTTGCAAGCACACAGAGCCGCAGGGGCGGACTTTGTGAGCCACAGGGGCAGACTTTGTGAGCCGCAGGTGCGGCCCAGGAAAACCGCAGGGGCGGCCACTAGGTCACGCAGGGGCGGTCTAGGCTGAATCTAGGTCCTCATCTCACACACTCAGCAACTCAGCAACTAGGCTCTTACATCTCACCCCCCTAAAAACAAGTTTTGTCCCAAAACTTGCAAAATCCCAAATCCTCTCGGACCCTAAGCCGAGGTATAATTGTCTCTCTTTCTATCGGAGGTATCACATCTCCGCTTAGAAGGTCATAAACTATACCAATTTATAACCTCAAACATAAACATGGAGGAATCATCATCTCCAGAAAACAAGGTCATAACGCTATCCAAAGGCGTAGAGGAATCACATCTCTCGCCATACCCCGTCACAAGGCATAGAGGAAGCATATCTCTAGCCAAACCATAATCGTATACAACGCATGGAGGAATAACATCTCCACTGAACTATGTCCATCAAGGTAGCATGGAGGAAAGAACCATCTCCAGCTGAATCCTAATCACACTCAGATAGCTTGGAGGAAAGAACCATCTCAAACTATAACATACATCATACTAGCACAGTAAGATCTAATAAGATCATAAATCATATCATAGCTAGCATGGAGTAAGCACATCAAGGCATGTAAGCATATAAGCACATAATCACATACTCACCAAGATAGCACTAAGATCTACTCATTGACCCTAGGTGCATCTATCTCAGCATAAAACTCTGGATAGTTCCACTGGATACTATCCTCCGTCTCCCATGTAGCCTCCTTGGGTCCACGTCTAAACCACTGTATCCTCAGCATAGGAATGTCCTTCTAATGCATGCGTCTCACACCTCGTTCTAAGACTGCAATCGCATGCTTAGCAAAGGTGTGGTCTGGCTCCACCACCAAAGCATCATAACTCAAAATGTTCCTTGGATCTGGTATATACTCCCTCAACTGAGACACATGGAACACAGGGTGAACACCCTCTAATCTCGGAGGCAAAGCTAATCTGTAGGCTGCCCTCCCAACTCTCTCTAGTATCTCGAAAGGATCGACATATTGGGGACTCAGCTTCCCCTTTATACCAAAACGTCTGACGCCACGTGTCGGAGATACTCTCAACTAGACATGAGCTCCTACCCTGAACTCTAGAGGTCGACGCCTCCTGTCTGCATATGACTTCTAGCGACTCTGGGCAGCCAGCATCCTCTCTCTGATCAGCGCTACTCGAGCCATATCATCTTGAATCTGCTTTGGCACTATCCCACTGATACCGCTAGGCTCATCCTAGCATAAAGGTGTACGACATCTACGCCCATACAGTGCCTCATAAGGAGCCATCCCAATAGATGCATGCCAGCTGTTGTTGTATGATAACTTAACGAGTGGGAGGTAATCAGACCATCCTTGTCCCCAATCCAACACACAAGCTCGCAGCATATCCTCCAGGGTCTAGATGGTCCTCTCAGGCTGACCATCTGTCTGGGGGTAAAACGCAGTCGTGAAGTGTAGACTCGTCCCCAAAGCAGTCTGAATCTACTGCCAAAATCTCGAGGTAAACCGTCCATCTCGATCAGAGATGATCGTCCTCGGTACACCATGAAGTCTCACTATCTATCTAGTGTACTCCTCAGTTAATATGCTCACTGGTCACGTCTCTCTGATAGGAATAAAATGTACCGTCTTCGTCAATTTGTCAATTAAAACCCATATAGCATCAAAACTCCTACTGGGCCTCAAACCGGTCACAAAGTCCATGCAGACGTCCTCCCACTTCCACTGCGGTACTGGCAGTGGATGGAGCTCACCTCCATGTATGCAATGCTCTATCTTGACCTGTTGACAGGTCGCATATTGAGCCACAAATCTGGCTACATCGGGCTTCAGCCCTCCCCACCAATATGAACGTCTCACACCATGATACATCTTACTCGTACCTAGATGTACAGAGTAAGGTGTACAGTGAGCCTCCTATAAGATCCTCTTTCTCAACTCTACATCTACAAGTATGCAGATACGGTCATGACGCCTCATCACTCCATCTGCTCCAATGGAAAATTGTGGTGCCTCTCCACGAGACATCCTCTCTTTGATCCTCATCAAGGTCGGGCAGGTCCCCTGCTTCTGCTGGATCTCATCCAACAGATCATGTAAAACCTCGAATGCATACAACTAGGAATCCTCATCCGGAAACTGGATGTCCATCTCTAGCCAAGCTAGATCCCTTTGAAGCTGAGGATGTATTGTCAATCTGGCAATTGCCTTCTCTCGAGGCGTCTTCCTGCTCAAGGCATCGGCTACAATATTCGCCTATCCACGATGATACAAAATATCAAGTTCAAAGTCCTTGATCAACTCAAGCCATTTGCGTGAAAATATACTTCAGACTCTTATGGTCTGTGAAGATCTGACATGTGGTACCATACAGGTAATGTCTCCACATCTTCAAAGCATGAACTACCGCTGCCAACTCCAGATCGTGAGTCGGGTAGTTCTCCTCATACGTCTTCAACTGTCTAGACGCATAAGCAATGACTTTGCCCCTCTGCATCAAAACACACCCCAAACCTAGCTTGGATGCATCACTGTAGACCACAAAATCATTAGAACCCTCTAGTTGTGCCAAGACAGGAGCAGAATTTCAACTCCTCAAAAGTCTAGGCACACTGATCAGTCCATACAAATATGGTATTCTTCCTCAGAAGACTCATCAGTGGACGGGCAATCAGAGAAAATCCCTCCACAAAGCATCTGTAATAACCGGCTAGGCCAAGAAAGGTGCGTACTTCCTTGACGTTCGTGGTGTCGTCCATGCAGCAACAGACTCGATTTTCGCCGGATCAACCATAATTCCATCGGCGGAGACGATATGCCCAAGGAAAGCAACCTCGGACATCCAAAACTCACACTTAGAAAGCTTGGCATACAACTCTCTATCCCTCAAAATCTACAAATTTGTCCTCAAATGACCGGCATGCTCCTCTTTGCTACGAGAGTATACCAAATGTCATCAATGAAGACCACCCCAAACTGATCAAGAAAGTCGATGAAGATACTGTTCATCAATTCCATGAAGACTGTTGGGGCATTCGTCAGCCCGAAGGGCATCACTACAAACTCGTAGTGTCCATAACGGGTACGAAATGTCGTCCGGTATACATCCTGCTCTCTCATCCTCAATTGGTGATATCTTGAGCGTAAGTCAATCCAGGAGAAAACTGTCGCTCCCTGAAGCTGATCAAGTATATCATCAATACGAGGCAATTGATACCTGTTCTTGATGGTCACCTTGTTCATCTCTCTGTAATCAATACACAATCTCAACGATCCGTCCTTCTTCCGCACGAAGAGGACAGGTGCACCCCATGGTGAAACACTAGGGCGTATGAAGCCCTTCTCAGCCAACTCCTCGAGTTGCTTCTTCGGCTCTAACATCTCGACATGTTCCATACGATATGGGGTCTTCGAGATGGGTCTCGTACCAGGCTCCAACTCAATACTGAAATCCACACTCGTCTGAGGCGGCAAGCTCGATGGCCCAACAAACACGTCTGCAAACTCGCAAACTACTGGAATGTCCTCCAAAGCTGGACTCTCTCCATCCTTCATAGCATAGCACCAGAAGGCATCACATCCCTGTGCAATCAGTCTAGCTGCTCATACGGCATTGAAAATAGAACCCATCTTCCCAAGGACCCAACCTCAGAAGACCTCAATCTGACCAACCTCGGTAGAGACTGTAACAGTCCGTCTACCAACATCTAAAACTGCACGATGCCTATTCATCCAATCCATACCCAATATAACTTCTTCATGCATCAATGGCATGAATAAGAAGTCAACAAGCAAAACACGAGTCCCTAAACGAAGGGGACAAATACATATCTCACGGGTACCTCTGACCCGACTACCATCAGGTAATACTATAGTAAAGGGTATCCCCTCTAAAGTAGCTAAACTCATACACTCAACACATGTATCAAAAATAAATGAATGCGTAGCACCAGTATCAAACAAGACTCTAACAGGTAAACCATGAAGCAGAATGGTACCTGTAGCAGCTGGTGTAGGCGGATCGTCTGCACTCCTCAACTCAAAAGCTCTACCCTGAGCTCATATGGCATCCGTGGTACTCCCACCACGACCTCTACCTTTACTCGGCCCGGGAGCAGATCCTTGAGTAGAAGGACGATCTAGGACTCTCTGTTGTCCCTGTGTTTGTTGTTGAGGTGTCCTCTGACCACCTCCTTCTACACTAGCAGGGGAAGCACCCTGCTGAGATGCAACTCCACCCTGCCTACAGAAGGCAGCTCGATGTCCTGGTCTACCACAAGTAAAGCAAGTCACAATTAGCCTGGGACATTTTGGCTTCAAATGGCCAGGATCCCCATAGTTGTAACATTGTCGTCCCTTATCTGCAGTTAGTGTAGACGAGGGGTAACTCTGACGTCTCTGGTCTCGACTAGACCCAGATGCTCCTCCAACTCCATTGGTATGCCCAGTGCGCTACCTCTTCTCAGGCTGTCCCGTTTGAGAAGCTCTCCTCTGACTGTCTTGCTCCCTCTTATAAGCAGAAGCTCGGTCCCGATAATCAGCTAGGGACTCGCAATGGAATCCCGCCATGTATGAGCATATGCTCTTCCTCAAACGACGGGAGAACATATACACATGTTGGTCCTTAGATGGTGCAGCTGGACCCAGCAAAGCTAACTCAATCTGGAAGCGGCGGATAGCGTCAGCAATAGGCACGTCCTCAAATCCGGCCTCCACAAAATCCTGTAGCTTCTCCCTCCTCAGTGAGGCAGGGAAGAACTGCTCTCTAATCATGCTCCTCATGTAGTCATAGCTGGTGGCTCTGGCTCGTACAGTCCTTCACCACTGATGTGCAAGGTCACAGAATAGAGAATGCACTAGCTCTATACGTCTGTCCTCAGGACATCTGATAGACTCTAAAGTTGAGTCTACATGTCCTATCCATACCTCGGTCTCTAAACCAATCTGCCCTGAGACGGGTGGTACTCCCTGCTAATGGAACGCCTTCAACCAAGTATCTAGTTGAGGCCCTCTGTTCTCCTCTATAGCTCGAGCAGTCTCAACAGCACGTGCCGGCATAGCTGGCACCTGTGTGGCTCCCTAAGACATCTTTGAAGATCCCTCATGCCCTGGTAGATATGGGGCCCGTCTACCAGCCCTGGCAGCCTCCTCTACACGTCTGATATACTCTTTAAACTCTGGCCCTCTCATAGAGACACAATTTGAGTCATTAGACTGGACTCGGTGTGAATGATGTATCCTCGATCCACCACTCCTTATCTTTGGGACGGCACTCCCTACGACCTCCTCATGTACCTCCTCCACCACTGGTGGATCAGCAGCGGGAACTAGTCCCTCACCTACCACACCCGGAGGAAGGGGTGGTCTGCCTCTACCGCGGCCCACAACAGCAGTAGCTCTAGTCCGAGCCATGTGCGGGGTATGCACACCTAACTTATAAGGCTCTATATAGGCCATATGTATCGATATATATATATATATATATATATATATAGAGAGAGAGAGAGAGAGAGAGTATAGATCCTATGAGAACACCCCCTAACGTGAGAACATGAGAACAGGTTCGTAATTATTATAAGTTTTGTTACGAATGTGCCATATCGTTTAATGTATTATTCATATTTATTGTTGGTTGAGTGGATTATTTGTAGTTATTGATGGATTCCTAATTATTATTATTCGTAGTTATTATTAATTATGATATCTACTCTAAATCTCAACCCTTAATACTCACCATCCAACGGTGTATGATTGTTCTCATGTTCTCACGTTAGGGGTGTTCTCTTGGAAACCACACCCTATATGCATACATATATATATATATATATATATATATATATATATATATATATATATATATATATATATATATATATATATATATATATATATATATATATATATGTATATGTATATATATATGTATATATATATATACTTAACACATATACAAACACAATCCATAATACACACACATATATATATATATATCTATACTGCAGAGATCCATAGCAGAGGTGACGACTTTTCGTACATTCTAACCCAAAACCACACTTAAAACCAAAAACACTTTGAAAACATCATACCCTTTTCGGGTTTTGTTTATTTTACCTATCAAACCTCATTGCAGGTAACAAGTGTCATTGTTGTCAACCTAAGGCTTTGATACCAACTCTGTAATACCCCGAATCCGCGGGACTCGGGATGTCACATTGGGATAGGATCTCACAATGGATCGTCACCCTAGCATGACAACAAGTTCACTGGACCTTACAACATGGAACTGACAAATATAAAACAAATGCATAAAACTTTATAAACTGTACAACCAAAAGGTAAAACAACATAGCCGAGTATAAACAACAACGTCCTCACACAGGAGGTAACAAAAGATCATCCTCACGCAAGAGGGAAAAGTAACCAACCCCAAAAGACCATAACATCCTATTTACGAAAGGTCCTCGGCCTATCACTCTTCTAGATCACCCAGCAGCACGCCTATTTTGTGGGGCATCTACAACATGCTAATAAACCATTAGTTAACCACACATTTATAGAGTAATACATAAGCACAATCACAATCATGTAAAGATAAACACATCAGCATAATATCACACATTTACCCAATTTATCATCTTTATATAATAGTCATTCAGTCAAGTCGTATATATATATAGACAAATGAAAGTATGTGACACGAGGACCGATACATCCTCGCCTCTGAGCCTGATAGCCACCTGTACGAGTATTGGTCACACAATCCATGTACCATATGGGAGTGGATTGCGCCCTTCTTGTAAACCAGTCTGGCCTGACATCAAAGAACCTCCCAAACTCCATGGCGGGATGAAAGGGAAAAGTTATCATAGCCACGCAATGGGGCAGTCAATAAAACATAGATCGGTATAAATGACATCTCATGCCATCATAGCAAACATATAATACACACACCACTCATGCAAACACCCAATATAAGGATGGTAGCTAAGTAAGACCTACGGACTTACCTCAACCTCGTACAAAGTTCAACCAGAAGCAACCTCCAATCCTGAAAGAGGGGCAGTGCCTAATAACAAGGCATAGAAATATATCAACCTCTATTCATCAAAGGGATCACATCTAGACCCAAGGGATCCATACTCAACCTCAAAACCTCAACCAACATCAACCTAAGTCCTTAAAGTCGTACAAGACGTATATCGATCAAAACCTCATCCAAACACATCCTCACACATCTAGCATGATCCTATACACTCACACTAGGAAAGGAGGGAACAAAGACATCGTAAAGAAAGCCTAGAAGCAACACACACCTGCAGAACCAAGTATAGGACCTTGCTGATGCAGGTGGCCGCAGGGGTAGATCTCTGGTGGCGCAGGGGCGGCTCTGGCCAACAGAGGGCACCACTTCAGCCCTTTCTTCACTTCTTCCTTTGACTCTTTTCACTCCTTCATTCCATCAATATACATACAAAACGTGCATACATATACATCTACACAAGCCAATCATGGATGAAGCAAGATCCAAACCTAAGGAATCTAAGCTAGCCTAAGGAAAGATAGGAAAAGAGGTAAGAAGATGAAAGAATGAAGAAAGAAAGGATGGAAGCCATGAAAGCTTACCAAGCTGAACCTCCAAAAGATCAACACATCACCAACACAACCTCAAGCTGGCTCACAAGGCTCAGCAACAACAAACAGTAGCAAACCGAGCATAAGGGCTCTCAAACTCACAGAAAACTCAAGAGAAGATAAAAGTTAATCCAAGGGAGAAGAGAGGAGAAGAAGATGTACGTAGGAGAGAGATGAAGTTGTGGAGAGAGGTAACCCTCATCCGAAGGAAGAAGAAGAAGCTTATAAAGGGGTGAAATGGTAAAGCACGGGTCAAATGGTCAAAGAAGACAGCTGCAGGCACACAAAGCCGCAGGGGCGGACTATGTGAGCCACAGGTGAGGCCCAGGCAAACCGCGGGGGTGGCCACTGGGTCATGAAGGGGAGGTCCAGGCTGAATCTAGGTCCTCAGCTCACACACTCAACAACTCAGTAACTAGGCTCTTCTCCAATCTCTATATCACTTTCATCTTCATCACCCCATGCTAAAATATCTCCTTTGACTTCTTCATCTTTTTTGTACCATTCCCAACTTTCTTCATCTTTAAAGATTACATCCCTACTGATGACAATCTTATTCGAGACTGGATCATATAACCTTTATGCTTTAGATTCTTCGTTGATGCCAAGAAAATGCATTTTTTTTAGTTTTATCATCCAGCTTGCTCCTTTTTTAATCTAGTAAACGGGTGTGTGCAACACAACCAAAATTTTGAAAGTACTTCACCACTGGTTTCTTGCCACTCCATGCCTTTTTTGGGGTTATGCCTTGTAGACCGATTTTGAATATGCCCACACCATCTCACAACATCATGCCATAAGGTTTGGGGAACTTGTTTCCCACTTAGCATAGATCGAGTTGCATTCATGGCCGTTTTGTTCTTCATTTTAGCAACCCCGTTCTGTTGAGGAGTATAGGTTGTTGTTAACTATCTATTACTTCCATGCAATCGACAAATTTCCTTAAACTCATTTGAGTTGAATTCACCACCCATATTTGTCCTCAAACAAGTTAGAAAAGGTACAAAGACCATAACTTTCTACCAGAGTTAGAAATCCTCGAAACTTTGATAAAGTGCTACTCTCCAAACCAAGTTCTCTTCAAAACAAGTTCTTTTCAATAAATAAAATGTGAAAATAAATCACTCTAAAAAGAAACATAAACCTGCTATTATCAATTCAGTAATTCACAAAAATAGTCATCATCGATCCATCATAGGGTTCAACAAAACCTATTAGATCGAAAGAGACTTAGCTAGTCATAGAGAAAAGAGAGAAATCAGATGAAAAGAGTAATATCTACGTATAATAAAACTCAAAGCAAAACAAAGCAAGATAAGTCTAACTGCAGCCAGGGTTCCGAGGTGGAGTTTCACTCTAAAATTTGAGTGTCGTCAACGACCTAAAATAAACTATTACCCTAGAAGTTTGGAAGTGAAAATATAGAGGAAACA
The DNA here is from genome assembly GCA_033239125.1 of Fagopyrum homotropicum. Lineage (NCBI taxonomy): Eukaryota > Viridiplantae > Streptophyta > Magnoliopsida > Caryophyllales > Polygonaceae > Fagopyrum > Fagopyrum homotropicum. The sequence goes on along the minus strand of BSWB01000008.1, from coordinate 56,415,953 downwards.
TCTCGGGCTAAAACTGATACAAAAAACCCGGAAAAATGATATAAAAATAGGTTAAGAAGCAAAGTAGTCGTCGTAGTCCAAAGAGCCAAAGAAATGTCCATCAAACGGCCAAGCAACGGTCATATGGTGATTGTAGGCCTTCCCGTAGTGTGATTGTTTGGGATGAACTTCATGGGAGCATGGGTTGGTCCAAACAAACATCTAAAACGGGCATGCAACAGCCGTAGGGTGGCCATTTCATTTCTTGTTCTAACTTGTTTTGAAAGGTCGTCTTGTATGGTTTTATGCTCCATAATAGTTAGGTTCTTGGCTTCATTCCAAGGTGGTTATTGAGCTTTTCAAGCAGTCGATCTTCAATAATATTATATATTGCCTTTGTGATACTTGACTTTAGGGAAATCGAGATCTTAAACTTAGTTGAGTGAATTGGTAGGTAAATGCTCCAAAACGAGGCTTGAATGTCTTAAATGTAAAATAACCGGAAGTAGATACCGAAAACAAAATATGAACGCATTTTGCATTATAAGCGTATATATCTTGCTAAAAGATGTGTAAAACAACATGACTAATAAGGTAGAGAACACGTATGTTTCAATGCTATCAAAATAATCCATACTTAGCTCTTACTCGTCCTCGAGTGAGTACTGTAAAAATCAAATGGTGCGTGGTGTAACAAGAGGATGCCTCAACTAATTCAACCTTTCATTCAAAACCATCTTAGTATCAATCATCGTTTAAGGAAACGAGAAAATATGAATTCAGACCTTCTCAAACCTCTCAAAAGATAATTGTATTCAACTCATCTTACTAGAATGTGTTTAGGTTCATCGCTTAAGCTCGACAAAAAGACAAAGGTCTTACCATAGGCTTGTCAAGGTGTTCTTAAACTCCACTATTTGTCAAAGAGAAAATTAAATAGATGATATAATTGATTAGGTCTTTCATAGGGTGTCAAGGTTATGATGAGACAATGGGTAGTGATGTTGGTAGGCCAAAATAGTAGGCAAAAGAGGCTAAATGATATCCGGGGTTTTGGTTATTTTCTTCAAAGCTATGAGATCGCTTCAATCATTCACATTTCATTAATCACCTTTACTCTTCTTTCTTGATTTGTACTTCTTGCACATACATCTTTTTTATGAACATGTTTCTTCCTTTTAAAGTAATAAATGAGAGTATCACTTTTTCAAAATAAGCTCTAACTTGATACCCATTAGTATTTCTAGCGGGAACCTTTTTCATCTCCGCAGGTTTTGTAAACGTCTTGAGAGGTTCATATGCTCCTAAATATTTCAAAATTCTTGCAATACATTTCGGATCTTTTGGGGACACCCCATACTTGTTTATTTGCATGTCTTCTCACTTTTTGACCGCGAATAGGGTTTTGTGTGGAAATATGGTTGGGATGTTGTTTTGAGGAGCACCAAAGAAGGGAAATAGATATACGCAGAAATGAAAAATAAAAGAAGGAGAGCATATATACAGGAGGAAAAAGGATACAAAAACTTATCAAGGAGGACTTCCATCCTCTTACCTCAAATATAGAGATTTCAATGAGCTTGTAGTTTTGTAAAAGAGTCGCTAACAAGTTCTAGAATAACCTAAGCAATTTGGAGATTACAAACAAAAGGGAAAGAATGGACACATGAAAGTGCATGTTCGAGGTTTAAAGAAATATCACCGGGTGTTGTTTGGTTAGGTTTTTCATTAATAACTTCGTCCAAAAAGTCAACATTTTTTAAATCATATTTGGCACGTATTATCAAGCAGCAAATTTTGAGATCCATAAACTGAGTTTATTGAGCTTAAGCAAAAACTTTTCTCACAACAACGGTATTAATAAAAATTCATGGAAATAAGTAAGATAAAGAAGTAGGGAAAACTAAGCACATAAACAGTTTACCCTCAAGAAATATTTTTCCAACTGGTTTAAAAAACACTAAAAAAATATTTTTCAAAAGGTTTTAAAAAAGTTGTCACTCTTTCCGGTTTTTTCTCAAAGGTCAAAGTAACACTTGAAAAATATCTTTCAACCAAGTGTGTAAAGGGAAGTGAAAAGTTAGCATCCCTTAAATAAAAATCTCGTGAGAGATGTCATTTCTATATTAGTGCCCCAACCACTAATTTTCTTGTGGTCCTATGGACTAATTTTGAAAATAAAGAAACGCACCTATTTGATCCTTCATCCTTAGCTAAAAAGTCCTTCTCCCAAGGAACCACCGTTGAACGATTCTCTTAATCGAGACAATCATGGCTCTTTTTAATAGTTAGTAAATTACTGGGGATGAAGTTGAAGTTTAAAAATGAAAATGAAGTTGAAGGGATGAAATTAATTATTTTGTTTTGATTTTTGTTTGAAAGAGGGATGGAGTAAATTATTCATGGGTTAAATTAGCAAAATGAAATTTCTTTTATTTTTTAGTACATGACTTGCACGTGATATTATCATTCATATATGGTGCATGTGAGAAGAGAAAGAGAAGTGAGCATCAAAATTATTCTTCTCATTTGTTTAAATAACGATCACTAGAAATAAAATTTATCTATAATACATGAGATGACAAGGCTTTGTTGTTTCAAGTTCTCGGAGTTTGATCCATGGAGGAGTTTCATCAAGTGATTTTGTGGTCTTCATTATTGATTCTTTTCATTTTTCTTGTTATCACGCAAATTATCACTCAATGACTCAATTGTTGCATATGGCTTGTTTTGAATTGTGGAAGATTTGCATGCCATTTTCCAAGAAAACTATCGTATAAGTATGAGTAGAGAATGATTCAATTGTTGCATAGGTTTTATTGAAGAACAACTTTCGTATCTTATCATCTTTGAACTATAATTCAATCTAAAAGCACAATATAAATCACCTCTAAGCCACAAGTGTGGAGAGAAAAAAAAAAAGTCTTCTGCAATGTCAAATACAAGTGTGGGACTGTAAAAATCGATAAATCATACCATTACTTCATCAATATAATAGAAAGAGGACCATTAGTTCTTCAACAGTATGTCAACACACCAGTGTAAAAAAATCAATAAACCAGAGGAGGTGTAACGCCCCGTTTATTGGGAGCGTTTTCGATATTATTTTTCCGACGGTTGTCAATTAAGGAAGTTTTACGAGTATTTTAAGTCGTAAATTCGATTTTACTAGTATATTTTTTACTTAGTATTTAACTTATTATTAGAATCTCATAATTTGTTTACCAGATTTATTCCTACGTCGCTGAGTATGCTTTTGCGGGTTTATCTATATATTTGATACATTTTTTCTTTCTCCTACCTTTTTCGGAAAGGTTCGGAAAAATCCTCCAATCCAGAATTTCCATTTCGATCAGTTTGGATCGAGTTATTTATTTATTTATTTTTACTTATTTGTATTTCCTTTCTTTCCCTCCTCTTTCTCCTTTGCGTGTTGAGGAGGTGTTGCCCAGCTACATCAGCTGAGTCACGCCTATCTGCACCAGTGAGCAGGCTGACCCCTCGACCCTTTCTTTCCCCTCTGTGTAACCCTCTTCACACAATTTTCAAGTTTCAGCAACACTCCCTCTACACGACCCTTCTTTCTCTCCCTCATCTCTTGTTGTGAGTCTCGCTGGAGTGAAGGCACGCCACCGGAGAGCCGTTCCGCCTCCACTGTCGCCTCTCATTCAAGCCGCCGGGATGAGCCTGCTACTGCCCTCGCTTCAGCGCACTCTCTCTCCTTTCACCTTCATAATCTGTTTTGGACAGCCTCAGCTTCCCACACAAGCAGCTCGACCTTCGCCTTCTACCGCCGCCAAGGGAGCTGCAAACCCGGACTGGAGCCCTTACTCTCTTCGAGCCTCGTCGAACGCCGCCTGCGCAAGCCGCCTGAAACCTTATTCTCTCCCTTCTTCACTGTCCGCCACTGCCGCCAAGGGAAGGGCCGCCTCTCCGCCGCTCCTTCTCCCGCCTACGCCGCCGCCTCTTCTTCCGGTCTCTCTCCTTGCCTCGTCCTGGCCTCTGTAGAACCGCCGCCTCACAAATCTCTCCTTCCCCTGTTGCTGCGTCCTGAGATTGAAGAAAACCCTTGTAGGGTTATATTTAAATCGGGCCCCTTAATTTATATGTAATTACAATATTTACCCAGTTTCTCATTTTCAGTTTTTGGCCCTAATTCTGGATTTTTGCAAAGTTACCCCTGCAGAGTTAATTACAGATTTGGCCCAGAAATATTAATTGCAGATTATGACCCATATTTATGAAATTGTATGAATTGTCCGGAAAATGTTTTTACGGACTTTCAACCAAAGTTTAATAACGGATTTTATTCTTATAGTTTATATTTGTTATATAATATGACCAATGCGTATATAATTGTATAATCTGTCCCGGAAAGTATTTAAGCTGTTTTTAGTCTTGGTTTTGAAAACGGGTTTTACCTTAGATTTTATATAAGTTATATATTCTGTTCAAATTTAGCGTATAAGCTAAATTTGTTTAGCTTTGGTGTTAAGACCGGAAGCGCCCCGATAAAGACCTAACGAGTCCAAGACGACATTTGTTGATTGACTTCCGTCTTTGACCTAGTGTAAGTACCTCCTTCCTCGATCTAGTTATGTTTTATAGTAGTATCATGCTAGGTTGGATCTAGCATAACTTAGAGTGAATATCAAGTAGAGGTTGTTAACGAGTCCAAGTCGACATCTGTTGATTGACTTCCGTCTTTGACCTTTAGGTGAGTTTTGAGGTTTGATTGTGCTAAGACTTGAGGTGCTTGGTTATCTTGTGAGGTTGTTATAAGGCTTTAAGTTATATGGTTGATCTTGTGAGCGTTTTGAGGCTCGAGGTTGGGGTTGTATGATCTTGTGGGATTTTGGAGTTTAGGTTTGACTTATTCTAGTATGTTGTTATGAGTTACGATCTTGCGAGTTCCTTGGGAGGGTAGATGTCCCTATGTTGTTATAGTTTATGATCTTGCGAGATCATTGTACTAGAAGTCTAAGGACTTCTAGCATGTGAGAGAGATGTTGATTGTGTGCCTTGTATTGACCAGGCGTTGAGTGCCTTCCTACGGGAAGTTGAGAGTGGTGGTTATTGGGTTTATCTTTGGGACGAGGTAAGTCTCCGGACTTACTTAGCTCGTATTCCTTGTATTAGCATCTATGTGTGTTTGGTGGTGTGTGTTTATTGTTTATGTTATAACAATTAAACCGGAAATAGGACCACCGACCTTTATATTATTTGGCCCAAGTGTATGATAATGGGCGGTGACAACACTGCCTAGCTCTTGTGTAGAGCTAGGAGGTTCTTGGCGACTAGCCCGTGTTGGTTAGACGGTTGGATGCATCCGTACCGTTCCATGCGGTAAGTGGGAACCAAGGCGAGTTTTGGGAGATTCTCGTGTCACAACCTAAGTTGAATTAGAACGGGATATGACTTAATAATAAAAAGATAATAAAACTTAATTGTGTGCTTTGAGAATGTTTGTGGTTACGATGATTTACTTGTGTTTGTGCCTTTCCCATTGATTCCAATACCTCAAATATTAGCTAACGATTTTATACCAATTGTTGTAGATTGCCTTGCAGGTTAGGAATGTGGCCGAGAGATCTGGAAGAGTGGGCAGCCGGGGTTCCGTACATTTTAGGAGTGGGTTTTGGTTGGAATCGTGTTTGCATTTTGTTCTTGTATATTTGTAGTGTATGTCACGTGTATGACGTTTGGTCTTTGGAGTTGTATCTCGGCTGAGGTCTTTTGTTTGTATGGTTTCGGGTTTCATTGCATTGTATTACGCTAAGATTGTGACACGCAAAAGTCTTAAATTTATAACTCGATATATTTTTCCTAACTCCTAGCGAACCCACAGTGTATGGGTCGTTTTGTAGCAAGGATAATATTTCGAGGTCGAACACAAAGACTAAGGTGAAATTGAGTCAATAGTGACTAAGGATAGTGTAAATATAGGCTAAGAAAAGAGAAAGAAATAAAGAAATAAAAATCTCAATTTTTTTGGGTTTGGTTTTGTGGTGATCAAGTAAGGATCACAAATCATGTAAGATTAACAAACAACTTAAGCTAATAACACCAATGAGCAAATACGAACACAAGATAGGTAATCAAAGAGAGAGAAGCGGATTCTAGGGGTTGGAAATTCCGGTTATGGCATAGGACTCAAGTAGTCATTCCTTGGATTAACTATAGTATGTTGGGAGCGGGTGTTTCTAAATCGGGATCAATCACCGGGTAGATCTCATGGTCCACTAGTCCATTCCTAAGGTCTCATCACCGGGTAAGTCTCAAAGAGCCTAAGGATAGGAATTCTACACAAACCGGATTGCTATCTAGGGATCTAATTTCTCCTTACCGGGTAGGTCTCGGAAAGGCAAGTCCTAAACATAAATCCTAGCACACTCAGTCCAATAGCGGCTTGTGAGGCTCAATACTACCTAGAGTTCATCATCTTCGGTACCTAAGAGCAAGAATCACCGGGTAGGTCTCTTCTCACACTTAGTTGCTAACACTAGGTCACCCGAGTATAGATCTAGCTCAACAAACACTAGGATTTCAACAATCTAATAACCTAACACTTAGATTTATCAATACAAGCAAGTCAGACAGAATCACGGTCAGTTCCTCACTTCCACGGACGTGGAACCTACTAGAACAGACCGTGATTCACAACAGAGGCTAGGTTCGAGCAAACAATTCATCCAAAGGTACGTTTAAGTTTATCCTGTCATAGTCCAAGTCATAACCATCATTTCCTTACCCTAGAATCACATCTATTTAGCCAACAACATGCATCATCACAATCAAAATCATCAAGCATAAAATCATGGAGTCCATAATAAGAGGATGAAATAAAAGAGAGATGAAGCAAATAGAACAAGAAAAACGAGCTGAATAAATGTTGAAAGAGAGACTTACAATCCTTCAAAAGAAGGTTCGAATCGTTCTTACAACCCTAGAAAATGTTTCCAACAAACTTCACTCTAAAAACTAAGAAACTCTAAGAATGGTGTGTTCTTCTTTTCTTCTCCAATGAAAGTATTTCTTCTCCTCCTTGAGTAGCTCCAATCCAATTCCAAAATGAGAGAGTATGGGAGAGAATTTGTGTGAGGTAAGGTGTGTAGTCGATCCCTTTAGAATCAGCCTGCAAGAGTACTTATAGCCTTCACCATTTGTAAGAGTTGGTTATGGAGATCGTGGGACACCTGTCCCAGCTGTGCAGAGGGAATCACGGTCCATTCCACGGTCGTGGATGTCCCAGTGACCGTAATTCTGGTGTTTCATTCCTCCTTTGATCGTTGAGCCATGAGTTGGTGCAAGGCATGCACCAACATGGTCCTATGTGTTCTCCTTTGCTCCTAACTTGCTTCCCAATGAGCTTGGATACGTGTCATTACGAGGGACGATCCTCGGATGTATCGATTAGGCTCCAAAAGCTCCCAAAATACCTACAAAACATGCAAAAGTCCGTGTAGACGTCTATCTCGACAAATATACATGTATTGGATGTAAACGTTACGAACTAATGCTAACTATGCATGAATAGCGCCAAAAACTATCTAAATGGATGCCTAGACTAACGTCATAAATCGTGTTATCACATTGCATAAAAATGTATTTCGTTTTGGCCTTTATTTGTGCCGTGTTGCAAGATCCGGTGAATTTGTTGTCAAGCTAAGGGTTGGGACCCATTGTGAGTCCCCAACCCGTAGCGCCCCGAGTTCCGCGGATTCGGGGTGTTATAGGAGGATCATTAAAGTTCATCTAAATTTGCAACAACAACAATTGTGGAAATGAGTAAATCAAAGGACCATAAAACAGAAACAAAAACATATAAAGGATAGACATTTCTGCGTTGATTGAACATAATGAACATAAACATTATTCTACATAAATTTACAAAACAAAAACATATAAAAGATAGACATTTCAATGTTGATTTACAAAATAGAAACATAAAAGTTGGAAGAGGAATTACCTGGATTTGAGAGTTGGAAGAGAGTCTCCTACAATGTCAAACACAAGTGTAAATAATCAATCGTGGAGAGAAGAAGATAAGAGAAGAGAAGAAAAGAAAAAGAGAAGAAAGCACCGTTAGGGTTACCTGCTGGGTTCGTTGATGCAGAGAAATGAAAATGAAAGTGATACGGGGTTGAGGCCGCAGTTAACAGATCTAGATTGAAAGTTCCAAAAGCTTCGATCTTTGAATAACTTGGCTGGTGAATCTCGGTAGGGGCGAGATCAATAAAAACCTCGGTTGAAATCTCGATCGGCAAGATTAGTGGTATTGCCGAGATCAATAATGGGTAAGGCCGAGATTTTATGTAAATCAAGAACCTTGATCAATTTGATCAAAACACGATCAATGAATTACCTTAACCCTTCTTCAACCTTACACAAGTCTGCAAATTAAGGCAAACACAAGGAGGGATTAGAATTCACTAGGAGGACCAACCTGTAAGAAGATTAACACACACAAGAACAACCTAGCAAGGACTCACAACGATTCAATCAAAGACTCTTTTTTATTGAATTGAAATATATAAATGAAAACTTCATAAACGAAGTAACGAGTATCTCACAATATTTCTGGAACAAAATTATCAATAAATCAACTAACTACAATCTCGGCCCTAGGGTGTTCATATATAACCGAAAATCCTAAGAAATAAAAGATTAAAATTCCTTTAACATATAAGATCAAAGATACCATTAGAATGTCTAGAACTTTAAAGATATTAAAATAAAATAACTAGGAGTCTTTTAAATCTTCAAGTCGTGGCTCTCCATGCCTTCACACCTGTATGGCTCATCCACAATGGAAAATAGTGTGACTAAAGAAGACTTTGACACAAATAGATCATCAATAGTCTCCTTAGAAGCTAATGATCATGCCAACAAGTTAGCAACCTTCTCTTGAATGACTCTTGCTCTTGACTTAGTGATATATTTTTTCATGGTAGGACTTCTGAGTGATATAGACTCCTCCTTCAATGCTCTTGCTGTTGATCTAGTGATTGGTTCATATATAGGAATTGTTCATCAGAAAGAATGATAATTCCCTTCAACTTGCATCCATCGGGTGAAACAATTAACAATTCTAGTTGATCTTTCATTCCCTTCGATAGAAATTCCATCTCCTTTGTTTTGATACCGAACCACAAAGGAAAGGGGTTAAAAGTTATTTCATTTGAATTCATCCCCTTCAACCTAGCCAAGGAACAAGTCCATGTATCTCACAATTCCCACGATCTTTACCTCCGTTGTATCAAAAAGAAAATAAGAAAAAGAATGCAATGTATATATATCCGATAGGTTAGTTTGGATGCTAGGACCGATTTGAAATATGTTTTGGGCTTACTACTAATTCTGAGTCATATAACTTTAGTTTCTTGGATGTTATGGGGTAAATCCTTCATATATGATCGAGTTCCATTAATGACTAAATACGTGAGAAAACCCTAATGACGGCGATTTGGGAGTCTCCAAAGGCGATTCTTCCTTCCCCACCTGCGGCGCCAGATCCTATTGGCGGCCTGACTACTCTCCCTCCTCTCGTGCAACCACAAGTTAACCAGCAACAATCTGAAACCCATGTTATAGGCGCTGAAAGCCAAGACTCTTCAGTATCAACAAAGATCCCAACTTGGAGCGCTATGCTCTTTGGGGATGAGGCATGGAAGCAAATGCCCCTAATTCCGGAGAATCTATTGGAAACCGGAAAAATTACTATTGATTTCCCTATGGGGAGAGACGCTACCCCTGATATCAATATTGCTCCTGAAGTGGTTAGTGTATTGAATGCTCCTTGGAGAAATTCGGTGGTTGTGAAACTATTAGGGCAGATGATATCTTACTTGGCGTTTGAGCGGAATATCCGGCAGTTATGGAAACCTGTCGGGGGTTGGACGGTTTTGGATCTCCCAAATGATTTCTTCCTGATCAGATTTGAGAAGGAGTCGGATATGTTTGATGTCCTTACTAATGGTCCTTGGAAGATGTATGGGCATTACCTTATGATGCAACAATAGGATGAAAGCTTCGATCCTTTGACGTCGGTGATCAAGTCTACGGGTGTTTGAGTCTGCATCACGGGACTACCGTTTGCAATGTACAACGCAAGTATCCTTAGAGCAATTGCGTCTGTAATAGGAGTTCTACTCCGTATAGACGCCAATACACTGGGCATCTCATGTGGTAAATTCGCAAGAATCTGTGTTAATGTTGATCTCACTCGACCCTTGAAAGGTGATTTGATTCTGAACGGAAAAAGACTCCTCTTGGAGTATGAAAGCCTCCATACTATCTGCTTCGCATGCGGTTGCTACGGGCATTTACAAGAAACGTGTGTGTATGGTGACAGAAGAAGCAAACCTGAGGTGAATAGAGAAGTTGTTGTTCAAGACAAAGAAAAGGTTGTTAATGGGGATGTTGAAACGGTCCCCAAGGAGAAGGAGAGGCAGTCGGATGAGGCTGATGTAGACGGCCATGGGCCTTGGATGGTGGTTCCACGCCGTAAGCCATAAAATACAGATATAGGGGGCCATGGAGCATTCAACACACCACAAGGTAATGAAGGCAAGGGAAAGGCTGTCGTACGACATACGTTGCGTAAGAACACTATTAGCGAAAATCAGCACCATACCCCCAAATGATCCAGAGGGAATGGGAAGTTCCATGAAGGGGAATCCAATGGCAAGAATAAAGGGATTACCGGTGACATAACAAAGGATAATCCACAGGTTGCGACTGATCAACCTCGACAGGTGGTGCACTCGCAACCCCAAGTCCGGATTTTGAAAGAGCGGTACCCCACGATGTTGAATTTGTAGCTAATATGAAGCCTATATAGGAGATGGCTGATGAAAGCATGGATGTATGCCATGCGTCTCATACGTCGATGGTTCCGGACTCGCAAACATGAGTGTCGAACTGGCTCGATCCGCCTGTACTTTTTTAATGATAGGAATACTATGGAGTTGTCTGGGCATGGTGAAGAAGAGTTTTCGCCAGTCCATGCGTTACATGACGAGAAAGCACCATCCGGACTTTCTAGCACTCTTTGAAACTCACTGTTTAGAAAGGGTTGCAGACACCATATGTGATAGAATGGGTTTCGACTCGGTTGAACATGTGGAAGCGGTAGGTCACAATGGAGGCATATGGTTGTTATGGAACTCGGAGCGTTGCAAGTTCAAAGTGATTAGGAAGCATAACCAATTCATACAAGTATTGGTGGAACATGAGGAAGGACACTTTCTGTTAATTGCTACGTACATCCCTCCAGACCATATGAAAAGGGGGGATGTGTGGCAGGTGTTGACCGACATTGTACAATCTGCACTAGTCCCGGTGGTGGTTGGCGGAGATCTTAACGCTACCACCTGTATTGAGGAACAAATAACCCTTTGCTCCTTTCTTTCAAAAGGGAGGAAAGGGGGAATCCAAAAAGACGTATGTTCCGATTTCTTGCTGCATGGTTAACACATCCCGACTTTGCTCCGATGATTGAGGAGGCTTGGGAAAAGGTGGCATGCCTTCCAAATGCTCTTACTCTACTCCAACGGGTTTTTTTGAAATGGAATAAGGAAGTGTTTGGTAATATTATCCAACGAAAAGAAGCTTTGATTAATCACTTGGAAGGCATTAGAGCCCAGCTTAATGTTAATGTCAGTTCTGATGTAAGAGCCTTAGTTTTTGGAGCTTAGGAGTCTTTTTGAGCCTTAGTAAGCCTTGCCTTGATCCAGTCAGTCTCCCCAGCGGGCCAGGATGGCCGCCCCAACGGCTAGGCGCCCCTACGCCTTGGGCTAGCCGCCCCTGCGGCTTTGTGTTGGTGCAGCCGTATTCGTTGACTCTTTGATTTGTGCTTTGCGGCTGGCTTCTCCTATAAGTTTCCCTATCCTTCAAATAAGAGGTTTCTTCACCTCATTCCAGCTTCTTCATCCTCTCTACGTTCTTCATCTCCTTCTTCTCCTCTTCTTAATCTTCATTTGAGTTTGTGAGAAGTTTTGAGAGTTTGCTTGAGGCTTTGAGCTTGGATGACCTTGGAGATGTTGCTTAGTGTTGTTGTTGTGGTGCTAAGGTTGTGAGGTGTGTAGATGCCCTTGAATGCTGCCTAGGGTTTGTTGAGGTGAGATCTTCCTTCCCCATCTTCCTTTCTTTCTTCTTCTTTGCTTCTTTCTTCCCTTCTAGCTTAGGATCACAAGCTAGACTTGTGTTGGATCCTTTCCTAGATGGTTGATGTTCATATATGTGTATATATGTGTATATGTTGTTGTGGTATGTTGAAGAAGTGAAGAGAGTCGAGAAAGGGATCGAAGAGAAGTCGGGACCAACTCTCTGCACAGTTGGCCGCCCCTGCGCCTGTCTCCAGCAGCCCCTACGCCTGGTGTGAGCCGCCCCCGCGCCTCAGTGGGTCATCTTAGAGTTCCTCGCTTCTGTTGGTGCATACCTGGTTGGTAAGTCTTCCTTCCTTCCTTCCTTTCCTTTGGCCTTGGCTTAGTTAATAGCTAGGCTAGTGTGGTTAGGATGAGTTGTATGGTAGAGATCTGCCTTAGGCACTTGTGTTGATGTTGAGGTTATGCTGTAGGCATATGTGAGCTTGTTTTGATCTTGAGGATGTAGGTTGGTTATGGTTATGAAGACGAGTCTCCTAACCCTTGTAGTGTATGATGTTGTGTGCCTTGCTATTACAGGCGTTGATTTCTTCCTTAAGGGGAAGCTGTGACGTGGTATTGGATACGAGTGTATGAGGTAAGTCCATAGGACTTACTTAGCATTCAGTTATGGATTTGTGTGATTGTGATGGTTGTGTGTGTTCATATGATTGTGCATTTATAACCTAAACCAGACTAGGATGACGTTTATTACATTTAAATGGCCCAAGTGTATTATAACGAGCGGTAACCACCGGTCTCCGCCTGCTGGTTAGGAGGAGGTGCCCTGAAGATGATCTCACAGGAGAGGACGAGTGACGATCACCCCCATGAAAAACTCCTATGTTATGTTGGATGGGACGGGGTTCTTGAGGCTCCTCGTGTTACAAAAGAAGTTGAATTAGTAATGGAATAACGTAATGAAAGATAATAAATGAATGTGTGTGGCATTTCATGTATGAGATGATGATGTGTGATTGTGCTATTTCCTTCATGCTTATTCATTGCTGTAGCTAACGGTGTATACCGTGTTGTAGATGATCTGCAGGTTAGGAAGACTGCAGAGTGAGCCAGATGGTGTGACCAGCCGAGGACTTCTGTACATTAGGATGCGTTGGTTGGGATCTTTTGTATCAGATGTTTATGTTTGATGTTTTGTACTCGGCTTAGTGTTTGTAAACACTTTAGATGTATCATATACATCTTTTATGTATTTGGTTTTCCTCTACTTGTGCCTTGTTGTAAGATCCAGTGAACTTGTTGTCAGGCTAAGGTCAGGATCCATTGTTAGATCCTAGCCCAATGTAGCATTCCAAGTCCTGTGGATTTGGGTGTTACATCTGATCTCCTTAGACAGGAAAGTGATGCGGAAAGGGAGATAGACATCGTCCTCGAGCAGGAAGAATTGCTTTGGTGTCAGAAATCCAAGCAACAGTGGAACCTTTATGGGGATAAGAATACAACTTTCCTCCATTTATCTACCATTATTAGACGGCAACGTAATAAAGTGGCAGCCTTAAAACTCGAATCTGGAGACTGGTCTTCCGACCAAAAAGAGTTAGAGGAGCATGTTGTTGGGTCTTTTAAAGGTCTCTATGACCCGAACACTCTTCCACAGTTGCTCAATCTTCCTAGGGGAATGGCCCGGGAATCACCTAGGGGACTGAGTGATGCCCTGGTGAAAGAGTGCAGCAAAGAGGAGATCCTGGGCACTTTGAAATCTCTGGGGCCTATGAAGGCTCCGGGGCCAGATGGGTATCAACCGATTTTCTACCAGAATCTTTGGAGCACTGCAGGTGATTCTTTGGTGAGTTTCGTGACGAACTTCTTCAACTCTGGGGTACTCCAGGAATCGTCTAATGAAGCCTTACTTGTTCTGATTGGGAAGGTGGCTAGACCGGAAACCATTCAATAATTCCGGTCTATTAGTTTATGTAACGTGAGCTACAAGGTAATTACCAAAATCCTTGCGAATCGCATCAAATCTTTCATGAACCTCCTTGTGAGTCCGTTACAAGGAAGCTTCATTCCGGAAAGATTAATTTCGGATAATGTGGTGCTCGCACAAGAGGTCATGCACTCGATGGGGAAGAAGAAGGGTAGGAAAGGTTGCATGGTGATGAAGCTGGACTTAGAAAAGGCATATGATAAACTTCGATGGGAGCTTGTGATTGATACTCTCAAAACTATGGAATTCCCGGACTGCTGGATTGAGAGAGTAAAAGCGTGTATCTCTTCCGGATCCATGAGGTTGTTATGGAATGGGGAATGCACGAGAAGCTTCAGAATTACAAGAGGGATCAGGCAGGGAGATCCCTTGTCACCTTATCTCTTTGTTTATTGCCTTAAACGGCTAGGACAATTGATCGAGAAAGCCGTTGGGGAAGGTAGATGGAAACCGATTAAGCTTTCACGTGGAGGACCGGAGTTGTCCTATCTCTTCTTCGCTGATGACATACTACTCTTTGCCGAGGCTTCCTCAGCCCAGATCCGTGTTGTACGAAGCATTTTGGAGGAGTTCTGTAATGCATCGGGTCAGAAGGTTAGCTTAACAAAGTCCAAACTCTATGTATCTCATAATGTTCGAGGGGAGCTGGAGCAGTGACTGAGCGAGATATGCGGGATCCCCTATACTAGGAATTTAGGAGCTTACTTGGGTATTTACTTCATGGGGCAGTGACACATGAGACCTATAATCCCCTCATTGAGAGGGTCTCCTCGCGCTTGGCAGGGTGGAAAGCGAGATCACTTAGCCTGGCGGGAAGAACGACCTTGGTGCGATCAGTCTTGTCTGCTATCCCCTTACATTACATGAGTGTTATTATCCTTCCAAAGTCGGTCGCATCGAAACTGGACAGAATGTGCAGGAGCTTCGTGTGGGGAGAGTTTGATGGTAGTAGGAAAATCCATAAGCTTCGATGGGAGAGAGTCTACCAAACTCGGGGCCAAGATGGCCTAGGGATTCAAATGACCAAGGAGATGAACTTGGCCATGATCAGTAAACTGAGCTGGCGTATGTTTCAGAACAAGGAATATACATGGGCACAGGTTTTGCAGAAGAAATATACCAATACGAGCTCTTGGCCAAACAGTCTACAATGTAGAGGGGGATGCTCGTCCATTTGACGAGGGATCGTAAAGGGCTACAACCAGGTCATTGCTCCCCATCTAGGTGGACAATGAAGAATGGGTGAAGTGCAAGGTTCTGGCAAGACGCTTGGCTGTCAGCAGAGCCCCTCTACCTCTCTTGTCAAGTTCCTCTCACCATACAGGAGATGGAGATGACATCGAGAGAACTTTGGCGTGGTGAAGATGGTTGGGACTAGAACTATTTGTCGGGAAAACTCAGTAACTCGGGTTTCCTTCGCATCGTTGCATCTAGACTATGGGTTGAAGGGGAGTTGGAGGATGTTGCTAGATGGATGCCGACTCAGGATGGTCTGTTCACTATTGCTTCAGCCCATCAATGTATCAGAAATCTCAAAAGCAGCTATGGCGTTAGAGTGGGGCTGTTTAAACACATTTGGAATATTAAAGTCCAGGAGAGAATCTGTTATTTTATGTGGCAGGTAGCATGGAATTGTACTCACAAACAAGAAGAGACATAGAAGGCATATGACTACCTCACCAGACTGCTTGGCATGACCCGGAACGGAGGAATCACTTCTCCACCTTCTCCGAGATTGTACCTTTGCTAAGGAGATATGGGTTGGCTTGGTCCCAACTAGATTTCACCATACTTTCTTTAGCTTGTAGTGGGAGGAATGGATCTTTGAAAATGTTAATATGCGAAATAGAGATTCCCAACAAGTGGTATGGAATGAGTTGTTCGCAGTTGCGGTTTGGTGGATTTAGAGATGGCGGAATGCTCGAACGTTCAATGAGGGATCGATACCGGTGGATAAAATAGGGTTCATCATTTCGGCGCATAAAGAAATGGTGGAAGCATGGAGTAGGAGGCTCGGGAATGAATTAAAACGGAAGCAAGAAAAGTTGGTTCGATGGAATCCACCGGCTGAGGGATGGGTTACGATCAATTCAGACGGGTCACTGCGTGGAGAGAATGATCAGATGAGGGCGGCTGCTGGGGCAGTAATTAGAGATGCGCAAGGTTCTTGGATCCAGGGGGTGGTCATCAACCTTGGAACGACTACGGTCCCGGAGGCCGAGTTGTGGGGAGCTATGAGTGGTATGGAGCTCGCTTGGGATATGGGATTCCGGAAGGTGAGATTGGAGGTTGACTCAAGCCTGGTGGTGGGTTTGATCAGGAGCGGAGTCAATTCGACACATCCCCTTTCTAGCCTGGTATTAAAATGTCAAGACTTACTTATTCGAGATTGGCATATCTCTATTGACCATATTTTCCGGGAAGGTAACAGGGTTGCAGATGCGGTTGCTAATTTTGCTTTTACCTTAGATTTTGGTGTTCATAGATTGACGGAACCACCTTTATGCATTAGCAATAACCTGTTAGATGATTGTAGGGGGTTTCTTTTCTTCGTATGACAATTTTGTAAGCTTGTTTTCTTTTTAGCGCTTTTGCGCGGGGAGATCCGGTTCCTTTTTCACCCAAAAAAAAAAAAAATCTAGTTCCATTAATTTTTGGGTTCAAATTATTTTTATTTGGAATGTAATCGGCTTGGTCCGATGAATCTCAAATACATTTGACTATTTGAGTCGTTGTTTTTGTAGATTTTCTTGGGGTTGGGTGATAGTATATGTAGTATAAGCGGATAGAGGAAATGTGTTTGGTTATCCACTTGTCGGGAAAGAAAATCTGGAAATAGCCAATGAAAAGCCTCAAATAAAAACCTTATCGTTAGTTCGTTACCCCTACAACTAATCTCCTTTTTCAGCACAGCAGTCTCATATCCCATTCCTGCAACTAAAAAACAGTCCATTGAATCATGTCTCTCACAATCCCGACGAGCTTCACCAAACCGACGAAGCTCTCATCCTCTCCGACGGCAGCATCGAAGAAGCCATTCCTAATAGTCTCCTCCAAGTCCAACCAATCGCAAACCCCTCCTCTCAAGGCCTTCTCAGCAGCACTGGCGCTATCCTCGATCCTGCTCTCGGCGCCGCTGCCCGCCACAGCAGACATCGCCGGCCTGACCCCCTGCAAGGACTCCAAGCAGTTCGCCAAGCGCGAGAAGCAGCAGATCAAGAAGCTCGAGTCGTCCTTGAAGCTCTACGCCCCGGAGTCGGCCCCGGCCCTGGCGATCAACGCCACCATCGAGAAGACGAAGAGGCGGTTCGATAACTACGGCAAGTACGGCCTCCTGTGCGGATCCGACGGGCTCCCCCACCTGATCGTGAGCGGAGATCAGCGGCATTGGGGTGAGTTCATCACCCCGGGGATCCTCTTCCTCTACATCGCTGGGTGGATCGGATGGGTCGGTCGTAGCTACTTGATCGCCATTAGAGACGAGAAGAAGCCGACTCAGAAGGAGATCATCATCGACGTCCCCCTTGCTTCCAGCCTCCTCTTCAGAGGTTTCAGCTGGCCCGTTGCTGCTTACAGAGAGCTCTTAAATGGCGACCTTGTTGACCCTAATGTCTAATTTCTTTTTTTATTCTCCTTTTCAATATTAATTATGAATGAGATCGAAGACATTATATATTTACTGGGACAAAATGTTAATAATATTTGTGTCGACAAAGAATGAGTTGAAATGAAGTTAAAGATGAAGCTAAGGAGACTAGGGTTGTGTTCGGGACTTTGCTGAAATAGCAGTTGAATCATATTTTCAGATTTATATTAACCGTTTTATGTTATCTATTTCCAAAGTAGATTTATGAAGCAAAAACAAACAACAAATGTTAATGAAAAATCTCGATTGATTGAATCAAGTTTCAAAGTTGAACCTTGGATAAACCCAAGATGGCGGCAATTAGGGTTCTTTTTTGTTAACACATAGAAGAAGATGAAAATATTATCATATCTACTGAAAATACAGAATAGTGTCATTA
This sequence comes from Fagopyrum homotropicum, assembly GCA_033239125.1. Lineage (NCBI taxonomy): Eukaryota > Viridiplantae > Streptophyta > Magnoliopsida > Caryophyllales > Polygonaceae > Fagopyrum > Fagopyrum homotropicum. Next base: position 56,397,855 of record BSWB01000008.1, on the reverse strand, counting down.
TATAGACACTACTTGATAGTCCGTTAGGAGTTTGTTACAACTTTCTCCTTATTACATATATATATATATACCCTTATTCTATGATATTTATATATATGATCACCTATACCCCCTTCAAGCTGGATCGGTAGAACAAGACCAAGCTTGCGAGAGAGAAATGCATGCTGTTGTGCTCCAAGTGCCTTAGTAAGAATGTCAGCAAGCTGCAAATGAGAGGGCACATGAGCAGTGGAAATCAAGCCTTTCTATACCTCATCACGTACGAAGTGACAGCCAATACGTAAGTGTTTGGTTCGTTCATGAAATACAGGATTGACAGCCAAGTGTTGAGCTGCTTTATTGTCACAATACAACATGAAAGGACGAGGGAGAGTGACATGAAGATCCTGCAATAAGCCATCCAACCATATAATCTCACTTGTAGTCATAGACATAGCTCTATACTCGCTTTCTGCAGAGGACTTGCTAACAGTACATTGCTTCTTAGTCTTCCAAGAAACAATAGAACGGCCTAAGAACAAACAATAACCAGTGATTGATCGACAAGAAAAGGGGCAACTCCCCCAATCTGCATCACTATAAGCAGTGAGTGAGAGAGTAGGTTGAACTGGATAATGGAGAGCAAAATCCATAGTGCCACGAAGATATCGAAGCAAGTGAGTAGCAGCTTGCCAGTGAGGGAGGCGAGGAGCAGCAAGAAACTGACTAAGCTGCTGAACTGTATAGGTGATCATATATATAAATATCATAGAATAAGGGTATATATATATATATGTAATAAGGAGAAAGTTGTAACAAACTCCTAACGGACTATCAAGTAGTGTCTATATAATGACACTATTATGTATTTTCAATTTGCAAAACCATATGAAAAGCTCGATTTTCAGTAGGTAATGTATCTAAAGACAAGATGTGACTACGAATATGCTCAAATTGGTCATTCAAACCCATAAGAAACTGCATAACTCGATTGTGAACCTCTCGAGTAGAAATTTTCTTAAGAATATCACAGGTGCAATGGCTAATACCTTGACAGGAACACACAGGTAAAGCATCAATGGAGCTCAATTCATCCCACAACTTCTTCAATTTTCTAAAATAAACTGAAACTGAAGTATTCTCTTGCACAAGAGTAGACAATTCTTTACGAATTGATAGATAAGGGGAGCATTAGATACCTCAAACCTTTCGACAATATCCTTCCATAATTCTAGGGCAGATTCGGCATAGGTAAACAATTCAGCAAAATCAGATTTCATAGAATGTAAAATCCAGCAATGCACCATATAATCAGCTCGAATCCACTTGGTTAACTGCTCAGTATCAGCAATCGAAGGTTTGAGACATGTACCATCGACAAATCCAAGTTTCTGCTTAGCACCAAGCGCCATTCGGATGTTTCGTCGCCAGGAGGTGAAATTAGTGCCATTAAAGAGGATAGATACGAGCTGCATTCCAAGATTATCAGAATGAGCAAGGTACAGTGGATCATCCACATTAACAACAACAGGATGATCCAGAGTAAGCGAAGGAGAAGGAGAACTCGAATCCTTGTTAGCATCCATGAGATGAAGAGAATGAGTAAAAGGTATGTAGAAATGGATTAGAATATAACTATGTGTTTTGAAAAAAAATGGAGATCAGATATGGCTCTGATACCATGTTAACACATAGAAGAAGAAGATGAAAATATTATCATATCTACTGAAAATACAGAATAGTGTCATTATATAGACACTACTTGATAGTCCGTTAGGAGTTTGTTACAACTTTCTCCTTATTACATATATATATATATATACCCTTATTCTATGATATTTATATATATGATCACCTATACTTTTACTTCTCGATCGGCTCCCTTGGATCTACAACTGCTCACACATTAATAAAAACCAAAATACTGAATCTATTTATGTGTTGAATCATTGATCAATATTGACGACTAAGGCACAATATTAATCCATCACATGTCGAGGATTACAATGAATAATGTCCTCTACTTACAAGTCTTAAAGAGGTCATAGCTAACTCTAAAAATAATTACAAAAAGATAAGCTATCGATAAGATAAGCTTTAACTTAACTAAGTAACTAATTAACCTTAAAGCTTACATTAGGCATGTCAACCAACCATTGGGGCTTGTGTGTCAACTCCATATAGGCGAGGGTTTGCTTCATTGTCGGGATCACTTTAATGAATGATTCAACCGGATCATATATAAATAACAGAAACAAATGTTAGTAATTCTAAATCCGGAAATTTCATTAAATTGTTTCATTGCGAAGGTCTAGATACATCCTTCACCTCAACTCCTTATCCCTACTTCTAGCTTCGTCTCCATTTGTGTTATTGCAATGTCAAGCTTTATAGTCTGAATCATAACATGTGGTGTCTTGTGGTTCCCTTATATTAATCCTGTATTTACTACGTTTTTAGTCCATCTATAATTTTGGTGTTTCATAGTTAGATACTATGTTAGTTTACTTTATACTTTGAAATGAACCAGACGTTGTTCCTTTTGCCGTAAGAGCTAAAAGCTCAGGTCTTCGTTATTTCAGATTTTCCCTTACCGTTTTCTCTCTTCTCCGATAAAGGTAGAAGTGATGTGGGCCATCTCCAACACCTTCTAAAGTACCTATTACTAGAGGTAGAGTAAAGGCATTGAAGGAGAAGGAGTTGTCATCTTCAAAGGTCACCCAAGAAGAGGTTGCTAGCTTATTGACAACATATACACTTAAAAGAGACTTCACTCATGGTCAAGTCTCCTTTAGTGACATTGTTGTCCACTGTGGAAGGACCTCTCAAGAGCAAAGATGACCAAGGAAGCAAGGAAAGTGGCTAGAATGAGATTGAAGAGAACCAAAGAATAAATCTCGGCATTGAATCGAAATCTCACTAGATAATTTAGTCCGAGATTTTGTGTTTGTCGAGATCAATAAGATCCGTCGAGATCTTGTTATATACAATTATTTTTTAGTTATTTTTAATACCTTTTAAACTCTCAATTCTTCCTAAAGGTATCTTTTGATTTTGATCCTATCTTTTAGGATTAGTAGCTTAGGACCCGTGCCGTGCACGAGTATTTGGAAAAAAAATATTTTTTTTGAACTATTTGATATTTTATGAGTACCGATAAATGAGTTAAAAGTTATGTAAGATATAATATATAAATTATTACCAATAAATAAATAAAACACAAAAAAAAAATTAAACTCTACTAACTATCATATAAATCAAGAGTATAAAATTAAGAAAATTATGTATATTATCTCGAATGAGTAAATATACTTAAAAATTAAAACTTCACCTTAAGTAAATAAATAAATAAAAAATTATAATTGCAAACTATTAATTAATTAAAGCAAAATTGGGACAAAAGTTTATTAAAAATCGTAGAAAGATCATATACGTAATTTAAAAAAAAAAATTGTGTCTATTAATGTGAGGGCTGAATTTCAAAATACTAACACCGTAGAGAGTAATGTTAGCAATGCGTACGCTACTTTAGTGCGTGTATATATATATATATATATATATATATATATATATATATATATATATATATATAGATATATAGATAGATAGATAGATAGATAGATAGATAGATAGATAGATAGATAGATAGATAGATAGATAGATAGATAGATATATAGAGAGAGAGAGAGAGAATTTGGCTCCAATGTAAAGAGCTCTTATAGTGTTCAATGAGAACGAATTATATTCGTTGGATCGTTATAATGGATGACTGTGATTAAGTGAGATTTTAAGAAAAAAAAATATAAAAATAAAAATTTAAACTGTATATTTGGAAGCAATAGGCCCGTGATACACACCACAGCATATCTACCCCAATATTATAATTCCCTAAAATAAAATCCCTAAATCTTTTACAGTTATCGCTTCCTCTTCTTCCACCTAATCAAGATCTTGTGCTGTTCGTCCTCAAGTATACCATCGGTGCCGTCTTCTTCTTCCGGTATCCGGTGTCGTTGATCAAGCCGGTGTTGTGTTCCCCCTCCATTCTACATCAGGTAATGTGTTCGCCGGTGTTGTGTTCTTCCTCATAATCAACATTTCAGTGCCGATCTTCATTCCGATTAGTGTATTGTTCGGCTCGCCGCTCCCCTCCGTCACTCGAGGTATTGTCGACGTCAATGAAATTTCTGATTCATTGATTCCGATTAGGGTTTTGCAGATTAATGTAATATTCCCTAAAATAATACCCCTCAAATAAAACCCCTAAATATTTTAGGGTTTTCGGTGTCGTCTTCTTCATCCGGTATTCGGCGCCGTTGGTCTCGTCGGTGCTGTGCTCGACCTCCAATCTACATTCGGTGCTGTGTGCGCCGGTATTCGGCATACACAACGGCCTAATCACCATTTCAGTGTCAATCGTCATTCAGATTAGGGTATTGTTCGTCTCGCCGCTCCCCTCCGTCACTCGAGGTATTGTCGATATCAATGTAATTTCTGGTGCATTGATTCCGATTATGGTTTTCGGATTTGTTTTTTTATTTTGAAATATGGTTGCCGAATTGGTTTGGTTGTCCATTGTTGTTGAATGTTCGTTCATGCCCTGTCGAATGCGAGTTAGGCTACAGCCATTCAATACTTGCCTGTTCATAAATGATTGGTGTTAAGGGCTATGAGTTTTTTTTCTGAACGCACTTGTGGATGCTTGGGCATCGTATCTGAACGCACTTGAGTGGTTTAGAGGCAAAAATTCACCAAAGATCTTTTTTGTGTGGGTTTAATGCACGGTAAAATGGAAATACAACTCGCTATTCGGTACTTTTATTATTTATATTCGATAGCATACTACTTTTTTATTCGCTAATAGCTATTTTGTTTCTGTGTGGAAGATAACGTTAAAAATTATTACAAACTTGTACGCAGCTACTTTCAATTGGTGACGAAGGGGGTGTTGAGTTCGAAGAAATGTACAACGTTTTCAACTACGAACTGATCAAGTGCATAATATCAACTGATCACATGGAAGATTTCAGAAATCTTGACATGGTAGAACACAGTGTTGCCAGAAATACCGCGTATAGTTGCTAGAGGGGCATTGAAGACTGACAATGCTATGGATGATGAGGAATAGACGATTCAAGTTGTTATTTTGATATGTTGTTCCGGACAACTTTTTGCTACACTATGTCAAAACTATATGCTACAGTTTCTTTCTCTTTTTGGATATTTGAATCACTTATGTAGGGATTAATGCGTTTGACACTCCTGTCTTTATTACTGTCAAAGTTCTATGCTACAATGTCAAACTCTTTTGATATGTTGTTTCGGAAAACTCTTTTGCTACAATGAGTATAACACAGCAAACATTGGATGACAATCTTTATCTTGTATGCAAACACCGTTTACCATGCATAATATGATGGATTAGTAAGTATACTCATTACCGAATATGAACGATATAATTTCAGAATATACATGATATAGTTAATGGTTGCTTCATATATTAGGTGTTGTATGTTAAAGAGCACAACCTTTACACTTGAGGAAATATACGAAGACGATAATTATGTTGTAAGCAAACACCGTTTACCATAGATAATATGACGGATTAAAAAATGCACTTTTTACCGAATATGAATGATATATTTTATAGAATATACAAGATATAGTTACCGGATATAGAATATTTTAGTGTGTCATATGTTAATGAGCGCAACATGTACACTTGGGTAATGGAGTTTACACTTTCTTATTTGGTGTTTCAATACTATAAAATGTAATCGTATTACATACAAGATTACCGGAAATAATATTTCTATATTAACGAATATAGTTATAAATATTTCTATATTACCAGAAATAATATTTCTATCAATGGTTCCTTTTTTGGAAATAATTTGTCTTCGCAAAAACGGTGAGAGTAACACAGCCAACATAGGAAGACAAACGTTATCTTGTATGCAAACACCGATAACCATACAAAAAATGATAGATTAGTAAGTGTTCTTCTTATCGAATATAAACGATATAGGATATAGTTGCCGAATATATTCAATATAAGTTCTGGATATTATACTGTTCGTGTACCGGATTCAGATGAACGAATTAAGTGTGTATGATCGAGTAAATATAACAAGTAACACCACAATTGGTTATAGAATTCATTATAGTAGTTCACCGATTACAAAATATCACATTCATCTAAGACAAGTTTCACAACGTACATGATATAAAAAGTGAAACTCTTTGACACTTTCTGGTAGTGGGTACATTTTCCTTGAGAACGACTACACAATATGCGACGATGCAATAGAGTCCCGTCTTTTGTGCATACACGGGAAGATGACAAACGAACATCAAAACCGACCTTCTTAGCATACACCTTATAAAAATCGATACCTTCCTCCGGTGTCTTGAAACACATTTCAATACATGGATGTATGGATTCATCATACTGTGGAGTCCAATATTTTGTTTTCGCCGGTGATTGCGTCATGTCTATTGCATCGTTGAGCTCTTCATTTGCCGCTGCTTCATAAAAACCATCCATACTCTCCATGTTAGCATCAATGCCGAATCCATCAACATCTCAATCCCTTTTATTTTCGGAATCTGTAAAAAAATTCACTACATATTTATAATCTGATAATTGAAATATAGCTAATGATTACGAGTATGTTTAATGTTTGATGAGTGGGTAAACCATAACCGGTGCCATATCTGTTTTTGTAACCATGTTATAGAACGTATTCGGAAGTATAGTCATATATATTCGTTAATATGAAACCAAATATCTGTTGATATATTAATTTAATTGTGTATGACGTTTCACATTCACTTACCTTCTTCCATCGATGTCGAAAATGTTGCTTGCCAGATGCCCTACACAAATCAACTGATAAATGTGGACATATAATGATAAAAAACGTAAGATTGTAAAATGGCTCAAGTCGTTTCAAGAACAAAAACCGAGTGGTTGACGTTGGGTAGATTTTATACTGAAAACGAATCACTTACTGTTAATTATTCCGGCGAAGACATGGTTAGGTTTCCGGCGACAATGGAGACCATGTAGTTTCAGCACAACGTTGCAGCCAAATGGATGATTATGCGTTCGAACGATTGTATTGATATTCTTTAATATCCTTATTAATCAATTGGAAGATTCTGTAAATTGTAACCGCCTAAAATAGTGGAAGAAGATTTTATTTATAATTATTAAAAAAATATCGAAATTGCCTTAATTTGGAGAGTGTATTACACATTCCAATCAGGAGAGTGGTTTGTATTTTTTAGAGAATATTTAGGTAACATTTCAGCCTTTGGATTAATCAGATCAAGGGTTGTTATTCGTTCTCATTGAACACAATAATGGTTTTTTTACATATGAATCTATATATATATATATATAAATATATAATTTATAAAATAAATTATCTATAAGATAAGTAATTACAATTTTATTGTGACACCTATTTCATTTCTAGTTGATTACCAATTAATCAACCCTGTTTAAAGCAATAAGCGGAAAAGCGGAAAACATAAAATTTTAAAACTTTATCTTACAACCATCTTCACAACATATATACATACTAACATACGTCATGAAACCCTGTTTAACAAAACACAGCTGTTTAAAACCACACAAAACATCCTAGGCGGCAGCATCCATAACAGCCCACCTGATATGATCTCAAATCCAGATGTTGGGTCCAACGTCCTTGCCTTGGTCAGGCCGAGTCTGAGTAGCTGAAAAATATGTGGATATAACAACAATGAGCCACACGCTCAGTAAGGGTATACAAATCGCACTCTCCCAATATATATATATATAAGTATATAATATCCTGTCCTCAAAGAACACTCTATACCCTTTCTCACATCCTAAAGTCCATACATACATATCCACATTCACATTTATTCCACAACCATCCATAACACATAGCATATAAACATTCAAGCATGTTATCACACATCACATATAAACATATCATCTCATCACATAAAAATAATCATAACATAACATATAACATGCTAGACTCGATCGCATCGATGCATAGGTGATAATTAACTAACTAGCTCCAACTGATCGTACGATATATTTTCTCATGTGCTTTCGTATTTCTTTTCTTTCTTTTGTTTTTCTTTTCGTTGGCCAACCCGATAGCGTCCTAGGCCCCCTGTAGTTCAGGTAGCGACCTCGGCCATCTTGTCCTAAGACCCCTTGTAGATCAGGTTGCGATCTTGGACTATTTTTCTTATCTTGAGGCCCCCTGTAGATCAGGTTGCGACCTCCGATTATTTTTCTTATCTTGAGGCCTCATGTAGATCAGGTAGCGACCTCTGAGGCCCCTTGTAGATCAGGTAGCGACCTCGTTCCCCGGAAACCCGTGCGGGACCTAGTTGGGCTAGTTAATCAATTATCATCCTATATTATCACTTTCATATTATAACTCAATTTCATGCTTTCATCATATTCAGTCATCACATTCTTTCCACTATCATCTCATGTACCTCATGCATGCTTTCATAAGAAATATCAAGTCATCATCATCGCCGTCTCACTCATATAGATATAAGCATGCATACAACCATAACAAACAGATATATACACTCAAGCATGCATAAAATCATGGCATATTAAATACATAACATATATTAAGCAAGTGTAATTCATATACACTTACCTCGCAGGTAAGAGCAATAAAACCTCGCAAACCAACTATTGAGTCTGTCACTCGGACAATCCTCCTTTCTCATATTTGGATACGCTCACAAAGAACTAAGCTATAATTAGACCGAAACCTTCAACAACACCTATTGAGAATATCATATTCTTCGTATTAAACTTCTCGGTTCAAACACCACTTAAATTCATCCTTTGAATTTAATTAACTTATATCCTCCTCCAAAATCCCAACTTAATTAATTAACCTTCAATTAATTAATTAAATTTCGCCAGAATAACGTTTTGGCCGCAGGCAATTTCTGAACCCACCTGTCATCAACTCTCATCAAACAAACAGCCCATAATCACTAGAATAATGTAACGAGCATAATGAAATTTCCAATTATCCATTTTGACAAGCCTAAGGTCAATTTAGGCCAAATCGCAATACGGAAAACGAATAAATTCATAACTTATTCGTTACTAACCCGATTGACGATCCGAAAGAAGATTCGGAATCACAACGACGCAGGCTACGCTCGGACACCATCAAATTCTCCGGAATCTGAGCGACGAAACCTCCCTAGTATCATATATGCTCGACCAGGCCTTCCCTTGCTCGGAAATGTAGAAACCCGGTACCAAAATGAAGAGAATGAAGAGAGGAATCCAAAAACTCAAACGGATTTGAAATCGGATTAGAAACGGAGAGTAGATCTGAGTTTGAAGGTTGAGAGAAATCAAAGTTTTTACGAGAAAACGTGAAAGAAAATGAATTAATAAACGATATTTCTGCTATTTATAGCGAAGACGATAATTATCCTTTAGCGGAGTCGACGATTATCCTTTAGTGGAATCGATAATTATCCTTTAGCGGAATCGATAATTATCCTTTCACCTATCCGAAAAAGTGGTTCAAGACCCCTTCTCCAAACTTCTCGAAATTGGAATAATAAATCTAAAATATTGTATGGATAATTATTCTGCAATTGTCTCGAAAAACGCATATTCCTAAACCGTCTTTCTTAGTCGCTAAGAAACGAAATAGCGACTCTTTTGACCGTTTTGCCTTTCCATGTTTTTTCATATCTAGGACATGTCCGATGTCCTGATCACTTCTCTCAACTGCATTTTTGTTAATTGAAGCTCCCAAATGCTCCAAATAACACCGGGTTGTAATATCATCTAGGAGCAAGTTACCTCGAGAGATATCTCGTGTTAAAACGGATTTAATTCCTTAAAATTCTCGATTAGGTCATCTTCGATTTTTGACTGTTACAAATATCTCCCACTTTAAGAAATTTCGTCCTGAAATTTAAGAAAGGACGTAGAACCAAACTCGTAGATATATCAAAAGGATGCACAACCGGATCACAATTTCTCAAGGTTTTTACTCAAAAAGATAGGGGTATCTAGCTCTCATATCTTGCTCGGTTTCCTATGTAGCCTCTCGAGCTGAATGATGTCCCCATCTGACCTTCACCATCGGAATCTCCTTGTTTCTCAATCTTCGAACTTTCCTGCCTAAAACCTCAATTGGTTCTTCTGGGTAGGACAAGTTCTTATATACTTCTATCTCAGGTTCGGGAATGATATGACTCGGATCTGACTTATACCTCCGTAGCACTGATACGTGGAAGACGTCATGCAATCTTGATAACTCAGGTGTTAACGCCAACCTATACGCAAGTGGTCCGATCTTCTCTAAGATCTCATATGGACCAATGTATCTCGGTGCTAACTTCCCATGCCTACAAAATCTCATAACTCCCCTCCAAGGAGATTCGTTCAAAAACACTCTATCGCCTATCTCATATGTCATCTCTTGTCTATGGCGATCAAAGTAGCTCTTCTGACGATCTTGTGCTGCCTTCAAGCACTGCTTTACCACTTGTACTTTCTCTATTGTCTGTTGTACAAGTTTAGGACCCTCTATCTGTCGCATGCCCTCAAAATCCCAACATACAAGTGTGCGACACTTCCCTCCATACAAGGCCTCGTAAGGGGCCATACCAATACTCGAATGGAAACTTTTATTATACGCAAATTTGAGCAATGGCAGGGTAGAATCCCAGTTACCTTTAAGCTCCAAAACACAAGATCTCAACATCTCCTCCAAGGTCTGAATCGTTCTCTCTGATTGTCCGTCTGTCTGAGGATGAAATGCCGTATTGAAATGCAATCTTGTACCTAAGGCATTTTGCAGACTTCCCCAGAAGTGCGATGTAAACCTCGGATCTCTATCAGATACAATTGATACTAGGACTCCGTGTAGTCGAACAATCTCTCTCACATACAACTCTGCCAGCTCATCTAAGGAGTTATCTTGTCTCATCGGTAAGAAGTGAGTAGATTTCGTCAATCTGTCTACAATCACTCATACCGTGTCATTCTTTTGAAATTCCTAGGAATTCCATCAACAAAATCCATTGTAATCCGCTCCCACTTCCACTCAGGAACTGATAAAGATTGTAACTTTCCTACTGGTGCTTGATGTTCAGCCTTCACTTGCTGACACACTAGCCTCGAGCCACAAAATCAGCAACCTCTCGTCTCATCTTGGGCCACCAATAGATCTTCCTCAGGTCATTAAACATCTTCGTACTCCCAAGATGCACGGAATACCTCGAGGAATGTGCCTCTTCAAGTAGCTTCTTCTTTAACTCCTCAATTTTGGGCACGCATATTTGTGCACCTTTGTATAACACTCGATGATCAGATAACTAGAAGTGTGTAGTGGTAGCATCTCCCACTTTAGCTTTCAGCTTCTTCAGTGTAGCATCCTCATCTTGTCTAGTTGAAATCTCATCGAGAATCAACGGTCTAGCCTGAATGTTCGCTATCAACTCGGATCCTCTTACATCCATCTCTACTCTCATAACTCTGAGAGCTAATAGATGCTCAACTTTGTAGTTGACCTTACTGCCTTGGTCACTACTTTTTCTACTAAGAGCGTCAGCTACCACATTCGCCTTTCCTGGATGATACTCTATAGTGCAATCATAATCCTTGAGTAACTCCATCCATCTTCTCTACCTTAGATTCAGATCCCTCTGAGTGGGAATATACTTCAGGCTTTTATGGTCGGTAAATACCGGAAATGTATCACCATAAAGATAGTGCCTCCAGGTCTTAAGAGCATGAACTATAGCAGAAGCTCTAGGTCGTGTGTAGGATAGTTCTGCTCATGAGGTCTCAACTGTCTAGGTGTATATGCTATTACCTTCCCTTCATGCATTAGAACTCCTCCTAAGCCACTCCCAGATGCGTCGGTGTAAACCACAAAGTTACCCTTATCTGAGGGTACAACCAGAATAGGGAACATAGTCAATCTTTTCTTAAGTTCTTCAAAGCTCTCTTGACAACTATTGTCCCATACAAACTGTTGATTCTTCTTTAGCAAGTTAGTCAATAGCCGCGCGATAATCGAGAAGTTCTTTACAAACCTCCTGTAATAACCCGCAAGTCCTAAGAAGCTGCGAATCTCCGTAATGCTCTTCGGAATTTCCCATTCTGTAATAGCCTTGATCTTGGATGGATCAGGTTGTATACCATCTCGTGATATCACATGCCCTAGAAAGGCAATCTGATCCGTCCAAAACTCGCACTTGCTGAACTTCGCATACAATTGTCTCTCCCTCAGAATCCCTAAGATACGTCTCAGATGTTCTCTATGACTATCTGCATCTCGGGAATATATCAAGATATCATCAATGAAGACCACGAAAAACGGATCTAGATAAGATTGGAAGATCGAGTTCATCAACGCCATGAATTTTGCAGGTGCATTCGTCAACCCAAAAGGGATAACTGTAAACTCATAGTGTCCATACCGAGTACGAAAAGCTGTCTTCGGTATTGAATTCTCTGCTATCCTCAACTGCTAGTATCCCGTTCGAAGGTCAATCTTTGAAAACACTATAGCACCCCTTAACTGATCAAGCAAGTCCTATATCCTCGGTAAGGGATACTTGTTCTTGATTGTGATTTTGTTCAACTGACGGTAGTCTATGCACAATTGTAAACTACCGTCCTTCTTCTTCACAAAAAGCATTGGCGCACCCCAAGGAGAAATACTCGGGCGTATAAAACCCTTCTTGAGCAACTCTTCTAGCTGTTTCTTTAACTCCTTTAGCTCTAGCGAAGCCATCATGTAAGGAGCAATTGATATCGGTGCTACACCGGGTAATGTCTCAATCTCAAAGTCTACCTCTCTACTCGGAGGTAAACTAGGTAAATCATTAAGGAAAACGTCAGGAAATTCTCTAACAACATTCACCTCAGATACTCCGGGGCTAACAATCGTAGAATCTAATACACTAGCCAGATAAGCTTGACACCCTTCTCTAAGTAATCTAAAAGTTTTCACTGTAGATATGAGGCAAGTAGGAATAACATTCCACTTACCAGTGAAAATCACCTCTCTCACCCCTTCTACCTCCATGGTAATTTCCTTTGTATAACAATTAATCAAAGCTATATGAGTGGATGACCAATCCATTAATATAATTAACATCACATCAAACTCTCTCAAGAATTTATCCATGTCAACATAAGTGCTATACTACGGCCATTAGGGACCGTGTCTCACCAATCTCTAGTTGCTCCCTCAAACAAGGATATATCATATTGTACCCATCTCTCAGTAGCGCAGATAACTCCATCTAGAATGGACTCAGTCTTCCTCAATCACTCATCCACTACTAATGGATCAGTAGTCCCCTCAAACGGCTTTGCCCCTTGATGGTGAATCTTCTTAAAATTCTTGTCCATCTTTACTAGAATAATACCCGCATGAGACACTTTTGTGTCTGTGGTAGTATAACTTCTCTCAAATATTTCAGTAAATTAGGTATACCAACCGTATCTGATGGTGGTAGTGATACGGGCTAAACTGGCACCTTAGGGTGCTCCTGATCATTTATGTCCTGAGCATGTACACACTCAGTCGACCCTTTGGCTGTGCTCCGCCATCTAAAAGAAAAAGGAAACTTTCAAAAGCTTTTCAGAAAACCTCCCACAACCCAAGCCAAGGAATCATATCCCTGCTCTGATACCAACCAAATGTGACACCTATTTCATTTCTAGTTGATTATCAATTAATTAACCCTATTTAAAGCAATAAGTGGAAAAGCGGAAAAAGGAAATTTTTAAAACTTTATCTTACAACCATATTCACAACATTTACACATACTAACATACGTCATAAAACTCTGTTTAGAAAAACACAACAGTTTTAAAACCACACAAAACATCCTAGGCGGCAACATCCATAACATCCCACCTCATATGATCTCAAATCCAGGTGTTGGGTCCAACGTCCTTGCCTTGGTCAGGCCGAGTCTGAGTAGCTGAAAAATATGTGGATATAACAACAATGAGCCACACGCTCAATAAGGGTATACAAATCGCACTCTCCCAATATATATAAGTATCTAATATCCTGTCCTCAAAGAACACTCTATACCCTTTCTCACATTCTAAAGTCCATACATACATATCCACATTCACATTTAATTCCACAACCATCCATAACACATAGCATATAAACATTCAAGCATGTTATCACACATCACATATAAACATATCATCTCATCACATAAAAATAATCATAACATAACATATAACATGCTAGACTCGATCGCATCGATGCATAGGTGATAATTAACTAACTAGCTCCAACTGATCGTACGATATATTTTCTCATGTGCTTTTGTATTTCTTTTCTTTCTTTTTCTTTTCTTTCGGTTGGCCAACCCGATAGCGTCCTAGGCCCCCTGTAGATCAGGTAGCGACCTCGGCCATCTTGTCCTAAGACCCCCTGTAGATCAGGTTGCGATCTTGGACTATTTTTCTAATCTTGAGGCCCCCTGTAGATCAGGTAGCGACCTCTGAGGCCCCCTGTAGATCAGGTAGCGACCTCGTCCCCCGGAAACCCGTGCGGGACCCAATTGGGCTAATTAATCAATTACCATCCTATATTATCACTTCCATATCATAACTCAATTTCATGCTTTCATCATATTCTTTCATCACATTCTTTCCACTATCATCTTATGTACCTCATGCATGCTTTCATAAGGAATATCAAGTCATCATCATCGTCGTCTCACTCATATAGATATAAGCATGCATACAACCATAACAAACAGATATATACACTCAAGCATGTATAAAATCATGGCATATTAAATACATAACATATATTAAGCAAGTGTAATTCATATACACTTACCTCGCAGGTAAGAACAATAAAACCTCGCAAACCAACTATTGAGTCCGTCACTCGGACAATCCTCCTTTCTCGTATTTGGATACGCTCACAAAGAACTAAGCTATAATTAGACCGAAACCTTCAACAACACCTGTTGAGAATATCATATTCCTCGTATTAAACTTCTCGGTTCAAACACCACTTAAATTCATTCCTTTGAATTTAATTAACTTATATCCTCCTCTATAATCTCAACTTAATTAATTAACCTTCAATTAATTAATTAAATTTCGCCAGAATAACGTTTTGCCCGCAGGCAATTTCTGAACCCACTTGTCATCAAATCTCATCAAACAAACAACCCATAATCACCAGAATAATGTAATGAGCATAATGGAATTTCCAATTATCCATTTTGGCAAGGCTAAGGTCAATTTAGGCCAAATCGCAATACGGAAAACGAATAAATTCATAACTTATTCGTTATTAACCCGATTGACGATCCGAAAGAAGATTTGGAATCACAATGACGCAGGCTACGCTCGGAAACCATCAAATTCTCCGGAATCTGAGCGACAGAACCTCCCTAGTATCGTATATGCTCGACCAGGCCTTCCCTTGCTCGGAAATGTAGAAACCCGGTACGAAAATGAAGAGAATGAAGAGAGGAATCCAAAAACTCAACGGATTTGAAATCGGATTAGAAACGGAGAGTAGATCTGAGTTTGAAGGTTGAGAGAAATCAGAGCTTTTACGAAAAAACGTGAAATAAAATGAATTAATAAACGATATTTCTGCTATTTATAGCGAAGACGATAATTATCCTTTAGCGGAGTCGATGATTATCCTTTAGCGGAATCGATAATTATCCTTTCACCGATCCGAAAAAGTGGTTCAAGACCCCTTCTCCAAACTTCTCGAAATTGGAATAATAAATCTGAAATTGTATGGATAATTATTCCGCAATTGTCTTGAAAAACGCATATTCCTAAGCCGTCTTTCTTAGCCGCTAAGAAACGAAATAGCGACTCTTTTGACCGTTTTGCCTTTCCATGTTTTTTCATATCTAGGACATGTCCGATGTCCTGATCACTTCTCTCAACTGCATTTTTGTTAATTGAAGCTCTCAAATGCTCCAAATAATACCGGGTTGTAATATCATCTAGGAGCAAGTTACCTCGAGAGATATCTCGTGTTAAAACGGATTTAATTCCTTAAAATTCTCGATTAGGTCATCTTCGATTTTTGACTGTTACATTTATAATCAAAATAACTTAATAATTAAAAACAAAAAATAAATTTATAAAAAAAGGTAAAAGAATATATATGATATATTATGATGATTAAAATTTATAAAATAAGATAAGTAATTACAATTTTATAATCGGGATAAACTAAAAATTTTAAGGGTTGAATAGTATAAAAGATGATATATTATGATAATTATTTTTATATAATAAATAATCAAAATAAGATAAAAAAATTACACTTTTAAAATCGAAATTCGTTAATAAATTATATTTGAAATATGAAAATATAATGCAAATAAAATATGTAAAAAAATGTAAAATATAAAATATGATATATTAAGATGATTAAAATCAATATAAATAGATAAAATAAGATAATTAATTATAATTTTAAAATCGAAATAAGTTAAAAAACATTATTCAAAAAAGAAAACTTATATAATGCAAATAAAATATATAAAAAAAAGTAAAACATCAAATATGATAATTTTTTATGATTAAAAATAATATAATAGGACATTTAATCGAATGAAAAAAAAATAAAAAAATTTAGTCTTATTTATGTTACTAGAGTCGAAGTACATTTAAAAATTTATATATACAAAATTAATTTTAATGTAAAATAGTTAACAAAGTCGTGAAAATAGGTATAATTTATTTCAAAATATTTTTTAAATTTTTTATTTCATTGAAATTAGTTTTAATTTTATTTTGATTTAAAAATTTATGTGTTTTTTTTCTATTTTTTATTTTTATTTTTTGAATTGAAAATATTTATAATTTTATTTTAAATACATTAAAAAAATAAATAAAAATCTATAGACCGAGATACTTCAAAAAGAAAAAGAAGAGATTTGTTAGATTTGTTAAAGCGATATTGTATGTGATTAGTTTTAAGAAAATCTGCGTAGGTAATTTAAAAAAAGATTTTTGTTACTTTTAATAAGAGAGCTCGATTTCAAAATACTACCACCGAACAACGCCACGTCGGAAATTAAGTACTCTACTTTAGTATATTTATATTGATTTTGTTAATAGAGTCAAAATACATTTTAAAAAATTATATATAAAAAATTATTTGTAATGTAAAATAGTTAACAAAGTCGTGAAAATAGTTATAATTTATTTTAAAATATTTTTATTTAATTGAAATTATTTATAATTTTATTTCAATTTAAAATTTATGTGTGTTTTTTCGAAATTTTAATTTTTTTTATTTTTAATTTAAATTGAAAATATTTATAAATTTATTCGAAATACATTAAAAAAATAAAAAAAAAAACCTATAGACCGAGCTACTTCAAAAAGAAAAAGAAGAGATTTGTTAGATTTGTTAAAGAGATATTGTAGGTGATTAGTTTTAAAAAATTTGTATAGGTAATTTAAAAAAAGATTTATGTTTCTTTTAATAAGAGAGCTCGATTTCAAAATACTAACACCGTACATCGCCACGTCGCAATTAAGTGCTTTACTTTAGTATATTTATATTGATTTTAGTATTTATAGTTTAGAAGAATTCTTCCTATAAATAGCATTTGGAGGACGAGATTCATAGGTAGATTTAATTTGATTGTATTTCCACAATATTGTGAGATACTCGTTGCTTTGCTTACGAAGTTTGTGTTTCATTCACTTCATTCAATCAAAAAGAGAGTCTTTGATTGAATCGTTGTGAGTCCTTGCTAGGTTGTTCTTGTGTGTGTTAATCTTATTTAAGATTGGTACTACTAGTCAAACTAGTCACTCCTTCTGCTTGTCTTAGTTAGAAGACTTGTGTAAGGTTAAAGAAGGGAGGGTCAAGGTAAGCTCTTTGTTAAGGGGTTTTGATCCAATTGGTCAATGTTCTTTGCAAGAATACCTTTGTTCATAACTTTCTATATTCCATCAATTCCTTTTCATATTATCATATTCTCGTCTATCCATTATCATTTCATCCAATTCACGTTATTTTGTCTGAGTTTTCATAAACTCGGCCCCGTAACAAGAATCTCGCCTGAGATTCGAGACCGATATTCGTTCTCTGAGACTGTTTGTGGACTTTCAATTTAGATAAGGAACGACGACATCCATCCCGCACCAAGAAGTTCCCCCGGCGGTTGTGGCCGACGATAGTAGTGCTATCTCGGATATGACTATGAATACTCCCCTAGAACCGGATGCTTTGCCGGTGTAAATTGTGGTATTAGCGGCTCCATCAACTGAAATTGATAAAATCTTATGCTTCACAATGGGGTCTACTAGTAATCCCAAAGTGGCTAACTTTGGGCTAATGGAAGGGATCTCTATTATGACAAACACCCTTGAAGAAACTAGCAAACGTTCATGGAGTGATATTGTGGGAGGCAAAAGGGATAGAGGCATGGACATTGACTCCATCAACAGGGCTTCGATAGCGGGCAAAATTTTAGTCACTTTACTTTTCGTTCTTGAAGGTAATCTAGTACTAGTAATAGACCATGACATTACACATCAACTGGAAGCAAGATGGACCAACTCTATAGTGTTCAAGATTCTTGGCTTTCCGGTGGATTACCCGGTCATGGAAAGAAGAGTTAAGGAACTATGGAAATGTGGCAACAATATTAACCTTGTTGATCTAGAAAATGGATATTTCCTAGTCATATTCAAGAATGTCAGTGAGCTACTTATGATTCTCACGGGAGGCCCTTGGGCGGTGTTCGACTGGTGTCTTATTATGAAAATATGGTATCCGAACTTTGATACCTCAAACTCCATCACTTATGCTCCCATGTGGGTTTGAATCACTAGTGTACATGCAATGGTCCAACGAGGCCATTTTATGGAGCATGGCAGAGGGTCTCGGGATCCCGATCAAGATCGATCCCATAACCTTGAATTTCAATAGGGGCAGATTTTTCAGGATGTGCATTGAAATCGACATTAGACGACCTCTTAAAAATTCGATATATGTTAATGGTATGGATGTCTTATCGAGTACGAGGGTCTTGGCATTGTTTGCTTCAAATGTGGGGGGGGGGGTACGGTCATCTTGATTCTTAGTGTGTGAATAGCGTGCAACTTCCAACAGTGGCAAACCATGGGAGTGTCAGATTGATAAGGTTAATGTTCAAGAGGATAATGCATCAGAAGTCCCATCCGCAATGCAGCTGCCAGAGATGTTGGTGGAGATAAGGCGGCATACGTGTATGGAAAATATAACCCTGGTTTAAAAAGGCTCATACAAGCTACTATACTTTAGCCCAAGAAAAAGGTTGGATCTAATGTAGCGTCGACAAGCAAGGGAGAGAAGAGTATGGGCTTGGCTAGAAGTAACCATGAGATTGTGAATAAAGATCTTAACAACGAGCCAACAAATCCCGAGGGTAAACAGAAAGTGGTTATTATTGGTGAGGATAATAATACATCAAAATATACGAACAAGAAACAAATTTTAAGCACGACTACGGGGGTAAAGAAGAGAACGAGCTCTAAAGCCAAGAATGATGCTCGTAGATTGGGTTGGAGGTAGAAGAAAGTTGAAAAATAAACAACTAGACAAAATGCCAATACATGAGAGTGCCCTAATATTTTTCTCTCGATGGATTGATTAGAACTGAATCTAACTGGGAATGAAGAGCGAAATAACAACAGAACTGTTATATTTCACTCACAAATTATGGCTGAAGATGACCCCGGTACATACCAAATTTCAAGCCACTCGTTCGTTATTGTCATAATCCAAGCATCATGTGTAAAGGTCATTGGTAACCACCAAGATGTATTAGATTATGGAGGAGGATGAAGATAGTGAAGAGATTACCGATGCATCAGATAACATCGAGGTCCGTGTGAGCTCACAAGGCTAACCTCGTCTGAGCCTATTATTGCTCCTTCTAACATTAAGTTTTTTTATGAATTGCCTAATGTAGAATGTCTTTAAAGCACATAATAAAGGTTCCACTGAGCGATTAAATATATTTGGAAATACCATGTTGTTGATATTCTTTCCATTTTCGAGCCCCATATCTCGGGAGAAAAGGCACAAAAAGTCTGTGGCAAGTTAAATTTCTCGAGTTGCAATCGAGTGGGGGAAAATGGGTTCATGGGGAGTGTAGCTTTTGTGAGATAATGATATGTTCCAATTAAGTATCATGGGAGTCAACAAATCCTTCATCTACACAACCATTATTAATGGCAACTCTCCTTACCATCTCATTGTTGTTTACGCACCTCCTAATAGCATCCACAAACAAAATTTCTAGGAATACATAGATAAAAAGTTGAAAAAGAGCAAGGAACCTATGTTTCTTGGAGAGGATTTCAACTGCATCCTCTCGAAGGATGAAAGAGTTGGAGGCTCTAGCAGGCTCCACCTTGATACAAATGTCTTTAATAGTTTAGTGCTCAAACGTACACGGTCTCATCGATTTGGGCTTCACTGGTTCAGATTTTACTTGAGACGATGGAAAGGCCGATAATAGAATAGTGTGTAAAAGACTTGATTGAATTTTCTCCAATAGTGTTGGGCGTCTTCTTTTGCTTAATGTTATTTTTAGGAATCTAGCTATCTTCTCCTCAGACCATTGCCCCCATCTCATGAAAATTGGTCCAGATATAAACTGTAAAAGGGAAAGAGACTTTTTCAGATTTGAATTAGCATGGATGCTGCACAAGGATTTCGAACCAATGCTAGAGACTTGCTAGAGTATCTATCCAAAGGTTAGTGAAGCTTTTACCCATATAAAAAATGACTTAATTAGCTTGAACAATTTGTTTTTAGTTCTATTAACCACAAGAAACATGTTACTGTGGAGAAATTTGCTAACACTCAAAAGGTTCTTGGTCGTTTCCATACTCAGCGCCTGTTCCGTAGAGAAGCAAATCTTAAGATTGAACTTGAAGGAATTTTTGAGCAAGAAGAGGTCTTTTGTTTCCAAAAAAATCCGGGAACAGTTGTTAACCCTAAGGGATCGCAATACGGCTTACTATCATATGACGTCAGTTATTAGACGTAGACAAAATAGAGTTACATGCCTTATGTTAGATGATAACATGTGGAGTGAGAATCAATCTAGGTTGGAAGCTCATGCTGTAGAATTCTTACAAAAATCTTTACAACCTTGTTGATTCCTCTCCCTTGCAACCCAATAACATTGATTCACCAGGGTTTCTTTATGTGAGGATGGTGATTTGCGAACGCTAGAAAATCCGATTACAATGATGGAGGTGTGGAAAATAACTAAGAGTATGGGCACAAATAAATCCCCAAGAGTAGATGATTTTTAACCAGTCTTCTTCCAAAAGAGTTGGAATGTAGTTGGACGCTCATTATTTCAAGATGTGGTACGGTTATATGACATAAAGAAGTTGATTCCCGGAAATAATGATGCTCTTATCTCTCTTATTGCCAAAATTGGGTCACCTGGTCATTTTTGGCCAATTGTTTTATGCAATGTTTCTTATAAGATCATTTCCAAGGTCCTACTCCAACGCATGCAATAGGCTATCGGAAACCTTGTCAGTCCAACTCAAGGAAGCTTCATCTCGGGGACACAAAATCAAGATAACATGGTCTTGATGCAAGAAGTTGTTCACTCTATGAGAAGGAAGAAGACGGGAAGGCATTGGATGCTCCTCAAGCTCGATCTTGAGAAAGTCTATGATCGGCGGAGGTGGGGCTTTATCCGAGAAATTATGATTGATTCAAGCTTCCCTCAAGAGTGAGAGGAGATGTGTGCTTAACGAGTGTGTTGAAACCACGAGAATGTAGTTGTCGTGGAATGGGGAATTGACTGACCAGTTCAATCCGGAGAGAGTAGTTTGACAAGGTGATCCCATTTACCCCTATTTGTTTGTCCTATTGATGAGTCTAAAATATACGACTTTTTAGTCATTTTATTCATGCATTTCATACCTCATTTGGTTTAGTTTGTGTTCATATAGAGCATAATCATTCCTATTGCATATTGTGGTGTCTACTTTGGTTTATTTTGTATTTTAGGGGTTTAAGGCAAGAAATGAGCAAGAACAATGGAAGAACGCCTGAGTTAGAGTTTATATCCTCCTTGAGGTCAAGAACAACATATAAGACATGTATAGACTAAGAATCAAAGTTTTGAGGTAGAATGTTGGAAGAAGAAGAATTGAAGAACCTTTTGAAGAACATTGACGTTGGATACCATTTTAAGTCGATCTCTAAGAGATTCCTGTTTCCGACCATCTTTCAATTGGATTTGGACAAACATGTCAACTGCAAAGTTGTAGATCTTCGAAATCGCTTTGAAAGTTGTACTCATGGTTCTCTTGGTTAATAGAGTAGTAGAAAACTAAGTTTTACTAAACTGTCAAAAAGTTGTAAATGGAAAACACGGGTTATGCACAAATGCATTTACAGTTTATGTGTTATTATTATACGCCCTTCAAGCCATTTATTATATACTCATAAACCATATAATTACCCTAAAAACCGTATTTCTCTCTTGGTAGGCCTACAAGCCAAATGCTATTGTTCCTTCTTCCTTTGATGTGCAAGAACATGTGGAAGAGTCAAATTAGAAAGCAACACCTTACACCCCTCCTCCATCATACAAGCCTCCTCTCCTTTTTTTTCCCATAGAGAGGGAATAAGGTCATCCTGGAATGGTTTGGGAAGTTCCTAGAATTAATGAATAAACTTTATGTGAACGTTCCTCTCACTGAAGTAGTGAAACAACCGGAAGTAGATACCAAAACCATAATGTGAATGCATTCTGCATTATAAGGATATAATTCTTGCTAAAATGTAACATCCGAAATTTTTATTCCGTTTAATTCCGAGTCAAATCGGACTTCGAGCCGTTGATGGTTTCCCATTCTATCTAGTATTTCTTTCTGCACAAATTTTATCATTTTATGTAGAAGTTAATTCACTTAAAATGATAGAATTATATCAAACCCTAATTCTTATAATTATTTATCATTTTATGTAGAATTTAATTCACATAAAATGATAGAATTATATCAAACCCTAATTCTTATAATTATTTATCATTTTATGTAGAATTTAATTAACATAAAATGATAGAATTATATCAAACCCTAATTCTTATAATTTATTCTTAACGATGACTTTAGACGAGATCATGACAAAGCTGTGACGAGATCATGACAAAGCTGTGACGAGATCATGACTAAGCCGAGACGAGGACATGACAAAGCCCGACAACTCTGTGACAAACTCATTCATGGGCCTGACAAGGCCATGACGAGTTTTGACAGGTTTTTAACAAACTATTCAGCCCATCTTCCTTGCATTTGTTTCAGCCATCTTTCTTGCAATTGTTTCAGCCCATCCATTTGCTATGATGGCCCAGCTACCCGTAACCCTCCAGCCCACACGGACCTGCTGTCTCCCAGCCATCCTCACACAGCAACCCAGCTTGTTTACGAGCCCAATAGCAGCCCTTCATGCAGCCCGTATAGCTCCCCTCCAGCCCACCTAGGAGAACAAACGCTCAGACGTTACAAGAGTTGTAACTCCCGTAATGAACGCTCCTCTTTACTTCCTCTTCGGTTTCCGCCTTCACATGAGATCTCCCATTCTACAGAAGTTCAGCCGTGTCCTCATGCGTAGAAAAAACGCAAGGAAAGCAGCCAGCAAGAGCAGCACTCGAAGAGCCGGCCGGAGCTGCTACTCCCTTGACCCAAACTACTTCCGGACCAAGGTGAGTCTAGACTTACCTTCTTCTTCTGTCCTCGCCTCTATCCTCCCTTTGTACGACTCACTCGACTGTCTCCTTCTGGATCTAACCGTTTGTACACATGTTTCCGGAACCAGCATAAATCCGAGCGGTTGTGCATCCAACCTGCGAGCCATCCTCCTCCCTTCCGGATCTAGCAATCTTCTGCAGCCTTAGTACTTGGTGAGTGTTTCCATTCTTAGCCCAATATCTATGAAAGGAAAGGCTAGATGTTGATTATGTGTTGATTGTTTGGTCGAGTGTAGGACTCGAATTTGACCTCGGTGTGGAGCAACTATCCAGGAAAAACGTGGGAGGTAAAACACATAAAATTATACAGTTTACACATTCAGTTTTGGAATTTCAGAAATTGTGTTCATCAGTCAAGTTTGAGCATAATGTTCGATGCCTTAGAGATAGAATCCACCGTTCAAATTTTAGGATGTTATAGAGTGATATGCATATTGTAAGGTATCAAAAATTAGGTCTTAACCAACAGTTAGATTTAGATCTGTGAAGGTGCAAAATGGATTAGTTAGGCTGTTTGGGAAATGATCCTAGAAAAATGCTAAGTATAGATTTTTGATTTGAGTTCAACTTTAAAGATTTTTGTAGAAGTAACGGTTAAACAGTTTTAAGAAATTCTCTCTCCTATGAATAGATTAGGTATCATAGATAATTTAGAAATTTATTGTAGAATTTTTATAAGTTAATTTATTTTAATTTCATATTTGAAGTTGTAGTTGGACTTTAGTGACTTTTCGGGAAATAGAAAATGGGTAGTTTTTCTAATTGTTACCTAAAATCATCCTAGGGAATAGAATATGGTTAGTTAGCATCAAATTAGAGTTTAAGTACGTATTGCGAGTTTTGGAAGTTCCGGGACCAAGGGTAAAATAGTCAATTTACCTTAAATAAGCACTGTAATAACTTCTGCACCTAGAATCTTACATCTTAGGAGTTTTAGACTTCTAAGTACCCAGGAAAATGTGTTGACCCACGTGCCAACTTTGACAGGCAACTGAGTTTCTGCAGTTACCGATTTAGTGGTTGTTAAGAGAGAGTCGAGATTTGATTCTGGTAAGTCCACGGACTTACTTAGCTGGCTTCTTGCATGTGTGTGATGTGTATGAGTGGTGTTTGATAGTTAAGATAAATAACGAAACCGGAATAGGCCGACTGTAGTATATTGTATAATTGACCCAAGTGTATGGTAACGGGCCGTGACATCATCTGCCTAGCTCTTGCGAGAGTCTAGGAAGTTCCCTGCGACCAGCCCAGTCCGGTAGACGGTCAAATGCATTAGTACCATTCCGCGTTGGTAAACGGGGACAGTGGCGAGGTTTGGGAATCCCTCGTGTCACAAAATAAGTATCATTAGTAATGACGTATCACTTAATTAAAGATAATAAAAAAGAATGAGTGTTGCATGCTGATTGTGTATGTTGTGTGTTTGTGCTTTTACCTTTATACTTATGCATAGATTGTTAGCTAACGGTTTTATACCGCTTGTAGATGCCTTGCAGGTTAGGGAGGCGATCGAGTGATCCGGCGGTAGTGGACAGCCGGGGTTCCGTGCATTATAGGACGGGACTGTTATATTTTTATTTCTTGATTGTTGAGACTAATGTTGGTATTTTGGTTTTGAGACTTGGCTGATTGTTTTCGGATTTGGATTTTCATTTCGCTCATGATATAAAGCTTTATGTTTTGCCTTTTATTTGTGTCGTGTTGTAAGGTCCGATGAAGTTGTTGTCAGGCTAAGGGCAAGGACCCTTTGTGAGGTCCTAACTCGTAGCATTTCGAGTCCTCTAGGATTTGGGGTGTTACATTATGGTATCAGAGCCCTAGGTTGGCAACAACGGCACTCGCTATCTTCAAAAAGGCCGAATAAACAAATAAACGGAAACCGCAAGGGTTCCAAACTTTTAAAATGAATTTTGTTTTCCAAACCACGAGCATAAACGGGATGGGATAGAATGCACGGACCGCCACTACCTCCGCTGAACTCGATAGCATAGTTTATTGGACTTCTGTTATATCTTGCAATTTTAGTTACGTTGTTACCTTTAGAAGTGACCTAGAGTAATAAGATAGTTATGTCCTTACTAGGAACTAAAGTAGTCTTAATTGATCACGGCTCTACCAGATGGCACGTACGAGAGCGACAACTTACATTGGACGAGGAGAGGGCCGACCTCCCCTTCCCCCAGGAGCTCAAAGACAGGGACGTGTGGGTAGGCCTCAGAGGGGCCAAGGTCGGGGACGTATTCCTATTGTAGATCCGCCAACTGTGGATGTACCTACTGAGGAGGTGGCTGAGAGTATTGTTCTAGAGGTTAGGGATGGGACCGCTACTAGGTCCGGAGTACGGAGTGTGGGGCCTGCTGATTCTGGCCCTGTATCGATTGGAGCATCGGAGTATCGAGCTTATGTCCAGCAGGTGCAAGAGGCATATAGGGCCGGAGCACCACTTCCAGCACCGTCAGTGCCAGCTAGGTCAGCAAAGGTCTCTCGGAGGGTGACTCAGGTGGTAGCTGCACTAGTGAGAGTTGTCGAGGATGACCGAGTGAGAGACGAGCTGAGGGTACCGAGACCAGATGAATGGTTGAAGACATTCAACCATCAGCGAGTTCCTACCTTCGACGGGAACGTTGGACTTGAGGTGGAACATTGGATCAGTCATGTGGAGTCCGCGCTAGAGGCGATTCGTTACCCTGAGAGTCGTAAGGTGGAGCTGGTTCAGACATTGTTTAGGGACCAGGCACAGTACCGGTGGAGGACAATGCGGGGCGGAGTGTCCCGATTTGAGCAGTTGTTGAGTCTCGTGAGAGAGACCTTTTGTCCTACCTCATTGAGAAGGGACCAAGTGCAGGACTTCTTGGAGGCAGGTTTTGAGGATGTTCCGATAGCTGAGGCCATTAGGAGGTTCCGGGAGGAGTTGTCACTGTTGGGTCCTGCTGCACCGCTTGTGGACCAGCACGTGTATCTGTTCTCCCGGAGACTGAGGGAGACTACCCACTCCTATCTAGCAGGGTTCCGCTGTGATTCCTTAGCTGATTATCAGGATCGGGCTTCAGCGTATGAGAGGGACCGACTGGGACATAGGAGAGCTATGCAGTCTGGAGGGTCAGACAAGAGGCAGAGGACCGGACCGGTCAGCACTAGAGTAGGAGGGTCAGGTCATAGGCGTAGTCAGTCTCAGGGCCGTTCTAGTTACCAAGTGGTACCGCCGATGGGGTCTAGAGTACGTCAGTGCTACAACTATGGGGAGTAGGGATACATTAAGCCGGAGTGTAGGAGGCCACCAGTTACATGTTTTACTTGCGGCCAGTTGGGCCACAGATCTACCTTCTGCCGACAGGACAAGGTAACATCACAGTAGGGGACCTCACCTTTTGGTACCTTAGGAGGAGGACAGAGGCAGTCTCAATATCAGGCTCGGGGTCAGCAGCAGCGAGCTCCTGGTCAGGCATATTCACAGGGTTCTACTCAGATTCCAGGTAGAGGTAGAGGACGTGGTGGACGCACTTCAGAGACTAGGGGTACTCAGGCTCGAGTCTTTGAGTTGAAGAGTGCCGTTGAGCCAGCAGCGCCCGCCGCCACAAGTATTATCACGATTCATGGCTTTCTAGTCCGAGTACTTTTTGACAGGGGTGCGACGCACTCTTTCATATCTGATGATTGCATAGATAGGTTGACCTTAGATACAGTAGAGGGGGAACCTTTCCTTATAAGGTTACCCAATGGGAGTAGGGTTCGTGGTACTCGGGAGATTCACGATTATCCCATCCACTTCGGAGGTCGTGACTGGCTAGCCGACTTTCACGTCATGCACTTAGTGCATGAAGAGGTCATACTCAGGATGGACTGGATGGACCGCCATAGAGCTGTTCTGGACGTCAGTAAGAGGACAGTGACGGTCACTACGGAGTGTGGACAGGAGGAGGTCTTTCGAGGGTGGGACCTCGGAAATATCGGGACAGTCATTAGTGCGGTCCAAGCCGCAAAGCTCATAGGTCAAGGATGCGAGGCCTTTTGGTGTTACGCCATGAAGGAGGAGACGAGTTCATCTTTAGCAGAGACCCCGGTAGCTTGTGAGTTCGAGGATGTCTTTGGCGAGCCGCCTGGCTTACCACCGCAGAGGAGCGTAGATTTTAGGATTGAGTTGGAGCCCGGCACGAGGCCAATCTCCAAGGCTCCATACCGCATGGCACCAGTCGAAATGCTTGAGCTTAAGAAGCAACTCGAGGATTTGGCAGAGAAGGGATTCATCCGACCCAGTGTGTGTCTCCCTGGGGTGCACCAGTCCTCTTCGTCAGGAAGAAGGACGGATCCATGAGGCTTTGTATCGACTATCGAGAGTTGAACAAAGTCACCGTCAAGAACAAGTACCCGTTGCCACGTATTGATGATTTGTTGGAATAGTTACAGGGAGCAACGGTGTTTTCACGTATTGACTCGAGGTCAGGATATCATCAGCTGAGAGTACGGGAGGAGGACATACCGAAGACAACATTTCGGACTAGATACGGTCATTATGAGTTCGTGGTGATGCCTTTCGGGCTCACCAATGCTCCTGCTGTCTTCATGGAGTTGATGAATGGCATCTTCATTGACTTCTTAGATCAATTTGTGGTAGTTTTCATCGACGGCATCTTGGTGTACTCCCGGAGTAGGGAGGAGCACGCCGGACACCTGAGGATGGTGTTGTAGGTTTTACAAGATAGAGAGCTTTATGCTAAGCTCTCTAAGTGTGAGTTCTGGATGCCAGAGGTTGCTTTCCTTGGCCACATTATCTCCGCCGAGGGAGTTAAGGTGGACCCGGCAAAGATAGAGCGAGTTGCATCATGGCCGCCTCCTAAGACGGTCAAGGAGGTACACAGTTTTCTAGGTCTGGCCGGATAATACCGTAGGTTCGTGAAGGGTTTTTCTGTGATTGCCAGGCCACTCACTTCCTTGTTAAGGAAGTCCATCAGATTTGCATGGACCGAGCCCTGTCAACGGAGTTTTGAGGAGCTGAAGGAGAGATTGACTTCCACTCCGGTGTTAGCACAGCCAGAGGGCGTTGAGGACTTCGTCGTTTACAGTGATGCATCCAAGCTAGGCTTGGGATGCGTCCTGATGCAGAGGGGTAGGGTCATTACGTATGCGTCTTGACAACTGAAGATGTATGAGGAGAATTACCCTACTCACGACCTTGAGCTAGCTGCAGTTATTCATGCCTTGAAGATTTGGCGTTATTACCTCTACGGGGCCACCTGTCAGATCTTCACAGACCACAAGAGTCTGAAGTACATATTCACTCAGCGGGAGTTGAATAACTGCTAGAGGAGATGACTAGAGCTGATTAGGGATTTTGACTTAGAGATCCTTTATCATCCGTGGAAGGCGAATGTAGTCGCCGATGCCCTTAGTAGGAGGACACCTCGCGAGGCTACGATAGCTAGATTAACTGTGCAGACCCGGTTGCAGAGAGATTTGATTTGGTTGGAGGTAGACATCCGGTTTCCGGATACTGATGGCCATTTGTCAGCGTTAGAGGTTTCACCGGATCCGAAGGAAGAGATCAGGCAGAAATAGGAGGGTTGTCCAACACTAACGAGGATCAGAGATAGGATGTCCAGAGGGGATGCACCACAGTTTATGGTGGGTGCAGATGGGATTTTGAGGTGTCAGGAGCGCATATGTGTACCCTTTGAAAGAGAGTTGAGGTAGCGTATACTACAGGAGGCCCATTCTACACCTTACTCCGTCCACCCCGACGCGAGTAAGATGTATCAGGATATACGACAATCTTATTGGTGGGGCGGGCTCAAGCCCGACGTAGCTAGATATGTAGCATAGTGTGCAACCTGTCAGCAGGTCAAGATCGAGCACCACCGGCCCGGGGGAGAGCTCCAACCACTTCCGGTTCCACAATGGAAGTGGGAGGACATTTCCATGGACTTCATTACTGGCTTGAGGTTGAGTAGAGGCTTTGATGCGATATGGGTTGTAGTGGATCGGTTGATGAAGACGGCACGATTTATCCCTATTAAGGAAACGTGGCCGGTGTCTCGTTTAGCCGAGGAGTTTACCCAACAGATTGTGAGGTTCCATGGAGTGCCGAGGACGATCATTTCAGATAGGGATGGGTGTTTTACCTCGAGATTCTGGTAGTAGGTACACGCTGCCTTAGGCACGAGCTTACAGTTCACCACGGCATACCATCCTCAGACGGACGGGCAGTTTGAGAGGACTATTCAGACCCTTGAGGACATGTTGAGGGCATGTGTGCTTGATTGGGGTCAGGTATGGCCCGACCACCTCCCTTTGGTGGAGTTTTCTTATAACAATAGTTGGTACGCGACTATTGGGATGGCTCCTTAGGAGGCACTATATGGACGGAGGTGTCGTACACCACTGTGTTGGGATGAGCCTGGGAGGATGAGTGGTGTAGCGCCCGAGCAGGTGCAGGATGAGATGGCTCGGGTAGCATTGATCCGAGAGCGGATGTTGACCGCACAGAGCCGTCAGAGATCTTATGCTGATAAGAGGCGCAGACCTCTGGAGTTCAGGGTTGGCGCCCAGGTATGGTTGAAGGTGTCACCGACGAGGGGTATTCGACGTTTTGGCATTAAGAGGAAGTTGAGTCCCCGATATGTCAGGCCCTTTGAGATCCTTGAGCGGATAGGAGAGGTGGCCTATAGATTGGCATTGCCACCCCGATTGGAGGGAGTCCATCCAGTTTTCCATGTGTCTTAGTTGAGAGAGTATGTGCATGACCCGAGACACATAGTGAGCCATGACGACCTAGTAGTCGAGCCGGATCATACATTTACAGAGCATCCGGTAGCAGTTTTGGAGAGAGGTACGAGACGCCTTTGATCGAAGTTAATACCCATGTTGAGAGTGAAGTGGTCGAGACGAGGGATCGACGAGGCCACTTGGGAAACGGAAGATAGTATCCGGCGGAACTATCCCGAGTTTTATGCGGATCTAGAGACATCTATAGGACCGTCAGGTAGTTCTACATCCTTGTTTGGTTGCTTGCAGTGATGGTATGTGTGATATGTTTGATATGCTTGTGTGTGAACCATAAGTAGTCTTGATATAGTAACATGTTAATCATAGGGCTAGCTTACGTTTTATGATCTCGGGAACAACCCCTAAGTTTCGGGACAAAACTTATTTTGAGGGGGATTTGATGTAACGACCGTTTTTTTTTATTACGCTTTGATAAAGTTTGAGAAGTTCAGAAAACGAAATTAAAATTTAGTAAGACTAGGATATACAAGTTTAAGTACGGAAGTCGTTTCATTAAGTACCTTATTCTAAGTTTCGGGACAAAACTTATTTTAAGGGGGGTACTGATGTAATATCCAAAATTTTTATTCCATTTAATTCCGAGTCAAATCGGACTTCGAGCCGTTGATGGTTTCTCATTCTATCTAGTATTTCTTTCTTCACAAATTTTATCATTTTATGTAGAAGTTAATTCACATAAAATGATAGAATTATATCAAACCCTAATTCTTATAATTATTTATCATTTTATGTAGAATTTAATTCACATAAAATGATAGAATTATATCAGACCCTAATTCTTATAATTATTTATCATTTTATGTAGAATTTAATTCACATAAAATGATAGAATTATATCAACCCTAATTATTATAATTATTTATCATTTTATGTAGAATTTAATTCACATAAAATGATAGAATTATATCAAACCCTAATTCTTATAATTTATTCTTAACGACGACTTTAGACGAGATCATGACAAAGCTGTGACAAGATCATGACAAAGCTATGACGAGATCACGACAAAGTTGTGATGAGATCATGACTAAGCTGAGACGAGGCCATGACAAAGCCCGACAACTCTTTGACAAACTCATTCATGGGCCTGACAAGGCCATGACGAGTTTTGACACGTTTTTGACAAACTATTCAGCCCATCTTCCTTGCATTTGTTTCAGCCATCTTTCTTGCAACTGTTTCAGCCCATCCCTTTGCTATGATGGCCCAGCTACCCGTAACCCTCCAGCCCACACGGACCTGATGTCGCCCAGCCATCCTCGCACAGCTGCCCAGCTTGTTTACGAGCCCAGTAGCAGCCCTTTATGCAGCCCGTACAGCTCCCCTCCAGCCCACCTAGGAGAACAAACGCTCAGATGTTACAAGAGCTGTAACTCCCATAATGAACGCTCCTCTTTACTTCCTCTTCTGTTTCCGCCTTCACACGAGATCTCCCATTTTGCAGAAGTTCAGCCGTGTCCTCAGGCACAGAAAAAACGCAAGGAAAGCATCCAGCAAGAGCAGCACTCGAAGAGCCGGCCGGAGCTGCTACTCCCTCGACCCAAACTGCTTCCGGACCAAGGTGAGTCTAGACTTACCTTCTTCTTCTGTCCTCGCCTCTATCCTCCCTCTGTACGGCTCACTCGACTGTCTCCTTCTAGATCTAACCCTTTGTACACACGTTTCCGGAACCAGCATAGATCCGAGCGGCTGTGCATCCAACTTGCGAGCCATCCTCCTCCCTTCCGGATCTAGCAATCTTCTACAGCCTTAGTACTTGGTGAGTGTTTCCATTCTTAGCCCAATATCTATGAAAGGAGAGGCTAGATGTCGATTATGTGTTGATTGTTTGGTCGAGTGTAGGACTCGAATTTGACCTCGGTGTGGAGCAGCTATCCAGAAAAAACATAGGAGGTAAAACACATAAAATTATACAGTTTACACATTCAGTTTTGGAATTTCAGAAATTGTGTTCATCAGTCAAGTTTGAGCATAATGTTCGATGCCTTAGAGATAGAATCCACCGTTCAAATTTTAGGATGTTATAGAGTGATATGCATACTGTAAGGTATCAAAAATTGGGATTTAACCAACGGTTAGATTTAGATCTGTGAAGGTGCAAAATGGACTAGTTAGGCTGTTTGGAAAATGGTCCTAGAAAAATGCTAAGTATAGATTTTTGGTTTGAGTTCAACTTTAAAGATTTTTGTAGAAGTAACGGTTAAACAGTTTTAAGAAATTCTTGCTCCTATGAATAGATTAGATATCATAGATGATTTAGAAATTTATTTTAGAATTTTTATAAGTTTATTTTAATTTCATATTTGAAGCTGTAGTTGGACTTTAGTGACTTTTCGGAAAATAGAAAATGGGTAGTTTTTCTAGTTGTTACCTAAAATCATCCTAGGGAATAGAATATCGTTAGTTAGCCTCAAATTAGAGTTTAAGTACGTATTCCGGGTTTTGGAAGTTCTGGGACCAAGGGTAAAACAATCAATTTACCTTAAATAAGCACTGTAATAACTTTTGCACATAGAATCTTACATCTTAGGAGTTTTAGACTTCTAAGTACCCAGGGAAATGTGTTGACCCACGTGCCTCCTTTGACAGGCAACTGAGTTTCTACAATTACCGATTTAGTGGTGGTTTAGAGAGAGTCGAGATTTGATTCTAGTAAGTCCACGGACTTACTTAGCTGGCTTCTTGCATGTTGTTACGTCTAGGATTGTGACACGCAAAAGCTTTAAATTTATACTCGATATATTTCTCCTAACTCCTAGCGAACCCGCAGTGTACGGGACGTTTCGTAGTAGGGATAGTATTCCGAGGTCGAACACAAAGACTGAGGTGAGATTGAATCGATTAGTGACTAAGGATAGTGTTGATCTAGGCTAAGAAAAGAGAAAGAAACAAATAAATGAAAATCTCAATGTTTTTGGTTTGGTTTTTAGGTGATCAATCAAAGATCACAAATCGTGCGAAATCAACAATCAACTAAGCTAACACTACAAGTAAACAAGCAAATACGAAATATGTAATCAAAGAGAGAAAAGCGGATTCTAGGGGTTGGAAATTCCGGTTATGACATATGACTCAAGCTATCTAATCATTCCTTGGATCAACTATAGTATGTTGGGAGTGAGCGTTTCTAGATTGGGATCAATCACCGAGTAGGTCTCATGGTCCACTAGTCCATTCCTAAGGTCTCATCACCGGGTAAGTCTCAAAGAGCCCAAGGATAGGAATTCTACACAAACCGGATGGTATTCTAGGGATCTAACCTCTCCTTACCGGGTAAGTCTCGGGAAGGCAAGTCCTAAACACCTATCCTAGCACACTCAGTCCAATAGCGGCTTGTGAGACTCACTACTACCTAGAGTTCGTCATCTTCGATATCTAAGAGTAAGAATTACCGGGTAGGTCTCTTCTAACACTTAGTTTCTAACACTAGGTCACCCTAGGATAGGTTTAGATCAACAAACACTAGGATTTCAACAATCTAACATCCTAGCACTTAGATTCATCAAAACAAGCAAGTCAGTCAAAATCACGGGTTGTTCATCAAGAACCACGGCCGTGGAATGTATAGAACAAACCGTGGTTTACAACAGAGGTTAGGTTCGAGCAAACAATTCATCCAAAGGTACATCTAAGTCCATTCTATCATAGTCCAAGCCATAACCATCTTTTCCTTACCCTAGAATCGCATCTATTTAGCCAACAACATGCATCTTAAAGATCAAACTCAACAAGCATAAAATCATAGAATCCATGGCAAGAAGATGAAATGAAAGATGGATTAAGCAAATGAAATAAGTAACACAAGCTAAATCAAGGTTCGAGAAGGACTTAAAACCCTTCAAAAGAAGGTTCAATCGATTCTTACAAAACTTTGCAAAACGTTTCACTCAAAATCACTAAAAAAGACTATGGAACTATGAACTAGTGTGTTTCTTCTTCTTCTCCAATGGAAGCCTTCCTTCTTCTCCAATGGAAGCTCTAATCCAATATTCCAATGAGAGAATCTTTCTTGTTAAGAGTATGGGAGAGAATGGGAGTGAGGGGGTCTGCCCCTAACAGCCTTGCAGGACCACCTTTTATCCTCCAAATTTGCAAGAGTCGGCCATGAAGATCGTGGGACAGCTGTCACAACTATCTGGGGAAAACCACGGCCAAAACCACGCCCGTGGAAGTCCCAGTGGCCGTGGTTTTGGTGCCTCAGCTTGTTTTGGATCATCAAGCCTCAATTTGGTGCATGGCATGCACCAACAAGGTCCCATGTGTCCTCCTTAGCCCCTAGCTTGCATCCCAATGAGTCCGAAGGTGTGTCATCTCGAGGAACGATCCTCAAATGTATCGATTAAGCTCCTAAAAGTCCTAAAATACCTACAAAGCATGCAAAAGTCCGTGTAGACGTCTATCTCGACAAAATACATGAATTGAGTGCAAATCGTCACGAACTAGTGCAAACCATGCATGAATGAGCGGAAAAACTATCTAAATGAGTGCCTAAACCTAAGTCATAAATCGTGTTATCAAAAATACCCCATACTTAAGGGTTGCTCGTCCCCGAGCAAGTCCCCAACTATAGACTAAGAGATGACATGATTTATGCATGCATGAAAAACCAAAATTTTTTTTTTGAGTTGTGCTTCTAATATTGGATCACCTTCATAGTCATGTTACATGGCAATGGACAAGCAATCATGTGTCAAATAAGTGAAGGCATGGAAAGACAATTATACTTAACTCGAAAGCATGCATAGGATATAAAAATGAAGAAGTCAAGATGATCATGAGCATATCCAATCTAGATCACTAAGTCTTACACACATGCAAATAGGTTAGAAGGGCTTGTGAAATAAAAGGCCAAGAAACGTTGTGATTAGGTGGGAATTTTTCTAGGCTATGTGATGCTAATCCGGGAATGGAACTAACTTCACAACTTCACATTTTTATCAACTACCCACAAGTGTATATTTTCTCCATCTTTTCTTTCTTTTCTTTTCTTTTTCTTTTACTTATTTTTGAGACAATGGCATTGGTGTATAAAAGCCGGAACCTTGGTGATTAGCCGTCCTCGGGTTTTTTTATTTTTCGAGGTGCATCCACACCGGGCACACATACCAAAGCTCGTTAGGACTATCGGTTTATTTGACTTTAGCAAGGCACAAACACCCGATTATGTGAATGGTGCCGAGTTACTCGTCATTTAAACCAACGTCCCCAAACCTATATTTTTGTCTACACTTTCACAACAAATTCAGCACTTCATTCATAACATTCATCCATCAACAACTTCACCCCACACTTGCTTTTCACACACTCATCACACTAACATGCTCCTATTCCCGGATGGGTCAAAAGAGGTCAAATTTATTTCAATTGAGGTGCTCAAACAACATGATCAAGATGAGAAGTAGAGAAAGATGAATTACCTTAATCACTCCTAGATGATGTGCAAGAACTAGCATGTAATTTCGACTTTCAATACTCAATCCAATCAAGACAAACATCATGATCACAATCCATTCATGGGATTCAAGATAAGTACTTCAAGTCTACATATGCATTCATCTATTCAACACATAAGGCCATCCATAGGCAATCCACAAGACAATTTCATCATAAGGGTCATTCCACAAGCTTAGAAGCACTAAAATTTTTTTAAAATTTTTTGATTTTTTTGGATTTTTCGATATGTGTATGTGCAATGCAAGACATAATGAAGCATGTGGCTAAAAGAAACTATCCTAGATGCTAATCATCCAAAAGATCATGCAAACCCCACCCCATACTTAGAAACACATTGTCCCCAATGTGGTATTCAAGTAAAGAAGAGTGAAAGAGGGTTCTCACAATGTAAAAATGGTTTGCTTTGGTATTTGGGATTACTCAAGTGAAGTGATGTCGGATGATCCTATCAACGATGGTAGAGAGCTCAAAGTGTTCGTTATGGCGTCGGGATCCGCGCTAGGTGCCGCTAGCCGTCCAAGTCCCGCGTCCGCTCCACCCACAATTGACGAAGGACTCATCATCATCATCCACATGCCATGCAAGGGTTCCATGCTACCAAGACTCTAATACACACACACAAAGCACACCAAACACACAAAAACAGAAAATCAAAAACAAAACAAAAACAAAAAGGGAAAAATGTCTACCAATGGGTTGCCTCCCATCAAGCGCTTCTTTAAGGTCATTAGCTTGACCAAACTCGGGGGCGTCTCACTCTAGGTGAAGTGGGACAATCATGTCCACTGGAGCTCCCGGGATATACTTCTTCAACCGGTGCCCATTCACCTTAAAATCTCCACAATGCTCCCCTCCTATCTCAACCGCTCCATGGGGAAAGATCTTCTTCACCACATAAGGACCCATCCATCTTGACTTTAGCTTTCCGGGGAAGAGCCGCAGCCTTGAGTTGAAGAGAAGGACAAGGTCGCCTTCACTCAACTCTTTCGGGATGAGACGCTTGTCATGCCAACGTTTGGTCCTTTCCTTGTAGATCCGGGCGTTTTCATAGGCGTCCAACCAGATCTCCTCAAGGGCGTTCATTTCAAGCAACCTCTTCTCTCCGGCCTCCTTGAGGTCAAAGTTCAACCACCTTATAGCCCAATATGCTCTATGCTCCATCTCTACCGGGAGGTGGCAAGACTTGCCATAGACTAGCTTGTAAGGAGTGGTGCCAATCGGTGTCTTGAAAGCGGTTCTATAAGCCCACAAAGCATCATCGAGCTTCATAGCCCAATCCTTTCTCGTCCTAGAAATTGTCTTCTCAAGAATTCCCTTTATCTCCCGGTTGGAGATCTCCACTTCGCCACTAGTTTGGGGATGGTAAGGTGTTGCCACCTTATGAGTCACCCCATACTTAGCCAAAAGTGTCCCGAAGTTCCTATTGGTGAAGTGCTTCCCTCCATCACTTATGATCACCCTTGGTGTTCCAAACCTAGGAAAGATCACTCGGTTGAAGAACTGCACCACAACCTTAGCATCATTTGTAGGATAAACTGGGTGGCACCTCCTCACACACAAGGTAGTTCACAATGTCGGCATACCATGGCTCATTACCCCTTGACATGTGAAACAAGCACTCCTCCACCAATTGCAATTGCTCATCCCTGAATGAGTCATCAATCGGGATGTCATCTCTCTCAAGCTCCAATGGTGGGAGTCTACTAAGGTGATCCGCCACAGAATTTTTGGACCCATTCTTATCCCGGATTTCCAAGTCAAACTCTTGAAGAAGAAGGATCCACCGAATCAACCGAGGCTTGGCATCCTTCTTTGTAAGGATATAACGGATCGCATCATGATCCGTATACACAATGACCTTCACTCCAACAAGATACGAGCGGAACTTCTCAAATGCGTACACAACCGCTAGCAACTCCTTCTCGGTAGTAGCATAATTGAGTTGGGCATCATCTAGCGTCTTGCTAGCATAACAGATGGCATGTGTAAGCCCATCCTTCTTTTGTCCCAAAACAGCCCCAACGGCTACATCACTTGCGTCGCACATGATCTCAAACGGTAAACTCCAATCCGGATGTTGCATGATGGGAGCCGTGATCAAAGCATTCTTCAACCTACAAAAAGCCTCAAGGCAATCCTTGGAGAAAACAAACTCAACATCTTTCATTAGTAGGTTAGTAAGAGGCTTAGAAATCTTAGAGAAATCTTTAATAAATCTCCGGTAAAAACCGGCATGCCCTAAAAAACTCCTTACCCCCTTCACCGAGGTAGGTGGTGGCAACTTCTCTATCGTCTCTATCTTAGCCCTATCAACCTCAATGCCACGGTTGGACACCAAGTGTCCCAACACAATGCCTTCACTTACCATGAAGTGGCATTTCTCCCAATTCAATACAAGGTTTGTCTCCTCACATCTTTTAAGCACTAGAGATAAGTTAGCTAAACAATCATCAAAGGAAGATCCATAAACGGAAAAATCATCCATAAACACTTCCATGATGTTCTCAATATATTCAGAAAATATAGCCATCATACACCTTTGAAAGGTGGCGGGTGCATTACACAACCCAAATGGCATTCTCCTATTTGCAAATGTACCCCAAGGACATGTGAATGTAGTTTTCTCTTGGTCATCGGGGTGGATAGGGATTTGGAAGAATCCACTATAACCATCTAAGTAGCAAAAATGGGAATATTGAGCTAATCTCTCTAGCATTTGGTCAATAAAGGGAAGAGGAAAGTGATCTTTCCTAGAGGCCACATTTAGTTTCCTATAGTTTATACACATTCTCTACCCCGTAACCGTTCTAGTTGGGATTAGTTCATTATTCTCATTGGTTACTACGGTCATCCCACCCTTCTTAGGAACCACATGCACGGGACTAACCCACTTACTATCCGAAATTGGAAAAATGATTCCCGCATCTAGCAATTGAAGGATCTCTTTCTTGACTACTTCTTTCATGATAGAGTTTAGTCGTCTTTGAGGTTCAATTGAAGGTTTATGATTATCTTCCATCAAGATTTTATGCATGCATAAAGAAGGTTTTATGCCAACTAAATCATCAATGGTATAGCCAATGACTTTCCTATGTAATCTCAACTCATGCAACAATCTATTCAACTCATCATCATTCAAGCATGCGTTCACAATAACCGGATATGTAGAATTATCACCAAGAAAAGCATACTTAAGATGAGAGGGGAGGGGTTTAAGTTCAAGTTTAGGAGGACCTTTATCGAGTGGAGACGCTCCATATAATATAGGTTGAGATGAATCCAAAGCTTTGGAAGACTCCTCAAGGCTCCTTGAAGCTTGATCAACAACCAATGCAGTTTCTGGGGAAACCACGGGCAAAATTACGGGCTCTGGCACAACCACGGCCGTGGAACTTGCAAAGCTAACATTTCGGAGCACTCCAGAGAGTTCCACGGGTGAAACCACGGGCGTGGTTTCCCCTTCCTGGCCGTGGTTCCTACAGAAATTCAGCACATCTTCGTGTGCTTCAAATTCAGCTCTTGTCTCCTTTTCTAATGATTCCAAGGCCTTGATTTCTTCATTGCAAGCCTCCTCCACTCCTTCCTCCATCAAAATTAAGCTAAGAACCTTCTCCAAGGGGTCTTTGATCAAGATTGAGCTCACAACTTCTCTACTATCCTCTTGCTCGACAATGTTGAACACATCTTCACCAAGGGTTGGCCCCTTCATCATTGTGGACAGCTTGAACTTGATATTCTCTTCTCCAATGTTGAAGGAGAGAATTCCATTCTTACAATCTACCAAGCATCCGGAAGTGGCTAGGAAAGGTCTCCCTAAGATGATGGGAACCGGATAGTCCGCCGGGATGTCCAAAACAACGAAGTCTATTGGCACATAGAACTTCCCGAGTTGCACCGGTATGTCTTCCAATATTCCAACCGGGTGAGTGATCGAACGGTCCGCCATATAAAGGGTCATCTTGACCGGATTTGGCTCTCCTAGCCCAACCTTGTTGCAAAGTGCAAGTGGTATGATGCTTACACTTGCTCTAAGATCACATAGGGCTTCATACTTCACTTCTCCCACTCCGATTGGCACACAAAAGGATCCCGGATCTCTTAGCTTAGGAGACATCTCCTCCTTCATGGTTTGGATCAATTCTGAGGACCTCTTTGTCATCCTTACTTCTCCATACTCTTCCAACTTCCTTTTGTTGGAGAGTATCTCCTTCAAGAACTTGCCATATGCCGGCATTCCAAGAATAGCATCCATGAACGGAATGTTAATATGCAATTTAGACATAAGTTCAAGGAGTTTACCGAAGTGTTTGTCCAAGCGAGCTCTTGCTCGTGATTGTGGGAACGGTAGTGGTGGCTTGTATGGAGGTGGTGCCACATATGTTGGCTCATCATCCTTGTCCTTTCCTCTATCTTCTTGTAATGGCTCTTCCTCTACCACTACTTGCTTCCCCTTGTCATTTCCCTTAGGTAAGGGATCCTTCATGCTCAACCCGCTTCTTGTTGTGATGACCAACACTTGGCCTCTTGGGTTGTCTTCGGTCCTTCCGGGAAGCTTTCCCGAATCTCTATGAGCTTCACCCGCCTTTTGGAACACTTGTGCTTCCAACACCTTTTGAGCCTTAGAAATGGAAGTCACCGTGCTCTCAAGACCACTCAACCTTCCAAGCAATTGCTCAAACATCATCTCGGTTCTATCCTTTGGAGGTTGAGTGAATCCGGGTAGAGGTTCTTGTGAAGCCTTTGGTGGTGGAGCTGCGCTTGTGGAAGCGGGAGGGTTCAAGGCTCCATCCGGGTTAGAATAGGAAAACCCGGGATGGTTGTGGTTAGGCCGGTAATTGTTGAATTGCCGGTTGTTGTTGAAGTTCCTTGGGCCTTGATAGTTGTTGCAGTTGCCCTTTCCCATGTAGTTCACATCCTCCTCCTTGGAAGACAAGTTTACTTGCACTTGCACTTGAGGGCTTGCTTGATTCTTCAAAGTTGTAGCACACAACTCCCTCAAAGATTTCAACTCATTGTTGATTGCATCAAGCTTGAAGTTACTTATGGTGACTTCACTCACCTCATATGCTCCCGCTTTTCTCCCATCACTCTTTCTATGGGAGTACTTCTCAATTACCAAAGCTTGTTTCTCTACAAATTACCAAGCTTCATCCACATTCTTTTCCATGAAAGTCCCACCGGAAAGAGATTGAAGCTTGAATTGGCTATCTTCATCAAGTTCCTTGAAGTAGATCTCCAAAAGCTCTATTTTTGGTATACCATGGTGCGGACAATCTAGGAGAAGGTCTTTGAACCTCTCCCAAGACTTGAATAAGCTCTCGCTATCCTTCATCACGAAGGCATTGATCTTCCCTCTTAACTCGGTAGTCTTGGAAGGTGGGAAAAACTTAGTCAAAAACTCGGTTGTCATCTCCTCCCAAGTACTCACTCGCCCTTGTAGAATAGATTGATACCAAGCCAAGGAATTATCCTTAAGTGAGAAGGAGAAAGCCCTAAGCTTATGGTTGTTGCTCTCCAATCTAGGCGGTCTAAGAGTCTCCATCAAGATCTCATAGTTCATCAAGTGTTGATGAGGAGACTCTCCTTCCATCCCTCCAAATTGATTATGCCGGATCATTTGTAGAACTTGAGGACGGAGTTCGTAATTATGGGTTGCGGGATCTCCTAAGTTCACACCCGGACGGTGTTCTCTTTGAGCCGGATCCATACGTCTCCCTAATGTTTGTGGCTCCTCAATAGCAATGGGCACAACCCGAATATTAACCGCTGCCGGCTGCGGTTATGGTGGAGGTGGAGGTTGTTGATGATTAGGCTCTCTTTGCATAAGAGCTTGCCTAATCTCTTCAATCTCCCTCCTAGTTGCTTCTTGCCTCTCATTGGCAAGTCTCCTTTCATTCTCCAAGAGCTAATCTCTTAGCCTAATTTGCTATAAAGCCTCATCCAACTCAGCTTGGAGATCTCTTCCGGCCATCTCTTTTCCCTTTCTAATGCTCTTGGATCTAGATCTAAGGGTTTTCTCCGGTTCGGGATCGAATGGAGCTAAATCCTTGCCACGAGATCTTCGCATACACCTAAAGAGTGGGAGATGTCCTGAAAAGCAAAGACACAAACCAAACAAGATCAAAAGCAACAAGAAAGATCTATACTATAAACAATCACCAAAAATGACTCAATCTAGACCTAGTCCCCGGCAACTGCGCCAAAAACTTGTTACGTCTAGGATTGTGACACACAAAAGCTTTAAATTTATACTCGATATATTTCTCCTAACTCCTAGCGAACCCGCAGTGTACGGGACGTTTCGTAGTAGGGATAGTATTCCGAGGTCGAACACAAAGACTGAGGTGAGATTGAATCGATTAGTGACTAAGGATAGTGTTGATCTAGGCTAAGAAAAGAGAAAGAAACAAATAAATGAAAATCTCAATGTTTTTGGTTTGGTTTTTAGGTGATCAATCAAAGATCACAAATCATGCGAAATCAACAATCAACTAAGCTAACACTACAAGTAAACAAGCAAATACGAAATATGTAATCAAAGAGAGAAAAGCGGATTCTAGGGGTTGGAAATTCCGGTTATAGCATAGGACTCAAGCTATCTAATCATTCCTTGGATCAACTATAGTATGTTGGGAGTGAGCGTTTCTAGATTGGGATCAATCACCGAGTAGGTCTCATGGTCCACTAGTCCATTCCTAAGGTCTCATCACCGGGTAAGTCTCAAAGATCCCAAGGATAGGAATTCTACACAAACCGGATGGTATTCTAGGGATCTAACCTCTCCTTACCAGGTAAGTCTCAGGAAGGCAAGTCCTAAACACCTATCCTAGCACACTCAGTCCAATAGCGGCTTGTGAGACTCACTACTACCTAGAGTTCGTCATCTTCGATATCTAAGAGTAAGAATTACCGGGTAGGTCTCTTCTAACACTTAGTTTCTAACACTAGGTCACCCTAGGATAGGTTTAGATCAACAAACACTAGGATTTCAACAATCTAACATCCTAGCACTTAGATTCATCAAAACAAGCAAGTCAGTCAAAATCACGGGTTGTTCATCAAGAACCACGGCCGTGGAATGTATAGAACAAACCGTGGTTTACAACAGAGGTTAGGTTCGAGCAAACAATTCATCCAAAGGTACATCTAAGTCCATTCTATCATAGTCCAAGCCATAACCATCTTTTCCTTACCCTAGAATCGCATCTATTTAGCCAACAACATGCATCTTAAAGATCAAACTCAACAAGCATAAAATCATAGAATCCATGGCAAGAAGATGAAATGAAAGATGGATTAAGCAAATGAAATAAGTAGCACAAGCTAAATCAAGGTTCGAGAAGGACTTAAAACCCTTCAAAAGAAGGTTCAATCGATTCTTACAAAACTTTGCAAAACGTTTCACTCAAAATCACTAAAAAAGACTATGGAACTATGAACTAGTGTGTTTCTTCTTCTTCTCCAATGGAAGCCTTCCTTCTTCTCCAATGGAAGCTCCAATCCAATATTCCAATGAGAGAATCTTTCTTGTTGAGAGTATGGGAGAGAATGGGAGTGAGGGGGTCTGCCCCTAACAGCCTTGCAGGACCACCTTTTATCCTCCAAATTTGCAAGAGTCGGCCATGAAGATCGTGGGACAGCTGTCACAACTATCTGGGGAAAACCACGGCCAAAACCACGCCCGTGGAAGTCCTAGTGGCCGTGGTTTTGGTGCCTCAGCTTGTTTTGGATCATCAAGCCTCAATTTGGTGCATGGCATGCACCAACAAGGTCCCATGTGTCCTCCTTAGCCCCTAGCTTGCATCCCAATGAGTCCGAAGGTGTGCCATCTCGAGGAACGATCCTCAAATGTATCGATTAAGCTCCTAAAACTCCTAAAATACCTACAAAGCATGCAAAAGTCCGTGTAGACGTCTATCTCGACAAAATACATGAATTGAGTGCAAATCGTCACGAACTAATGCAAACCATGCATGAATGAGCGGAAAAACTATCTAAATGAGTGCCTAAACCTAAGTCATAAATCGTGTTATCACATGTGTGTGATGTGTATGAGTGGTGTTTGATAGTTAAGATAAATAAAGAAACCGGAATAGGCTGACTGTAGTATATTGTATAATTGACCCAAGTGTATGATAACGGGTTTTGACATCATCTGCCTAGCTCTTGCGAGAGTCTAGGAGGTTCCTTGCGACCAGCCCAATCCGGTAGACGGTCAAATGCATTAGTACCATTCCACGTTGGTAAACGGGGACATCGGCGAGGTTTGGGAATCCCTTGTATCACAAAATAAGTATCATTAGTAATGACGTATCACTTAATTAAAGATAATAAAAAGGAATGAGTGTTGCATGCTGATTGTGTATGTTGTGTGTTTGTGCTTTTACCTTTA
Organism: Fagopyrum homotropicum; assembly: GCA_033239125.1. Taxonomy (NCBI): domain Eukaryota; kingdom Viridiplantae; phylum Streptophyta; class Magnoliopsida; order Caryophyllales; family Polygonaceae; genus Fagopyrum; species Fagopyrum homotropicum. The sequence continues at coordinate 56,353,412 of BSWB01000008.1, read as the reverse complement.
TACTTATGCATAGATTGTTAGCTAACGGTTTTATACCGCTTGTAGATGCCTTGCAGGTTAGGGACGCGATCGAGTGATCCGACGGTAGTGGGCAGCCGGGGTTCCGTGCATTATAGGACGGGACTGTTATATTTTTATTTCATGACTGTTGAGACTAATGTTGGTATTTTGGTTTTGAGACTTGGCTGTATTGTTTTCGGATTTGGATTTTCATTTCGCTCATGATATAAAGCTTTATGTTTTGCCTTTATTTGTGTCGTGTTGTAAGGTCCGATGAAGTTGTTGCCAGGCTAAGGGCCGGGACCCATTGTGAGGTCCCAGCTCGTAGCATTTCGAGTCCTCTAGGATTTGGGGTATTACATAAAAGATGTGTAAAATTGAATGAATAATAGGGTAGAAAACATGTATGTTTTGATTCTATCAAAACACCCCATACTTAGCTCTTGCTTGTCGTCGAGTGAGTAGTACGAAAATCAAGCGCTACGTGGTGTAAAAAGAGCATGCCTTAGTTAGGAACCGTTCAAACCAAACCATCATTGGTGCGCCCTTAACCCCTATGTCCCAAGATGAGGAAGACTAGGCATTTCGTGTTCGCTCCGATGGACCGCTCACCCGTTCCCGTGCTAAGGCAATCGCCCAAGCTACCGGCTCCATCATTGCCCGCACTATTGCTTGTCACAGGCCCATTAGTTGCAAATCGTGCCTCTACCCACCATGGCATGAAACTTATCAAGCCGGCACCGTTCCGGCGCATTTTCCGCATTTTCCGTATTTTAGTGTTTTGTAATAATAAGTCTTTTTATTTTCGGAATAATAATTTCCGGGACTTTATTTCCGGGACTTAATTTTCCGAATTTAAAATTAGACTTTTGGTTTTGGAATTTAATTCAGAAACTTAATTTCGAACTTAAATTGCCAACCTTTCATATTTTTAGGCTTTTCATTTTCGGAACATAATTTCCGACTTTATTTCCGTCATTTAAGTTCTGACCCTTTGTATGGCCTTCATCTACTATATAAGGGGATGCTTGGCTCATTTCTAAAGCATGCTCAATTTGATTAAGTATATGAGAAGTATTTTCCTCCTACTTACTTGAGCATCAATCTCTCTTCCATCCTCTCAAAGTTCTTCTTTTGGATCTTCGATCCAAACTCATCCATCTTTGAGTATTCTTCAAGAATCAACCCAACCGATCCACTTCAAGGCTTGATCGATCAATCTAGATCGACTCAACCAATCAACTTCCGCCTCCATCTCTAAGCTTCCGCAACCCACCTACAACGCATCCGCACTTCAACTAAGGAGTAGTTGAGCTTCAGCTTGATCTAGATCCAGAATCTTTCATTGACGTGTCCAAGGACGCATTAAATTGGCATCAGAGCAAAGGGATCTAAGCTAAGTTATCTTTACTCTTGTTTTTGTGCGTTATCACATTCATCCTTTTTGCCTTTTGTTCATCATCATCATCTTCATCTTGTTCTTCGCATCTTCATCCACGTTCTTGAAAAAAAAATTTCTCGATCCAGTATGCAAAGCAAATTTAGGAGATTTTTGGTTTGCCCTCAAACCATTAATAAAAAAACGTTTTTCCTCACCCAATCCGACAACTTTGTTAATCGATTTCACCAATCTCTTGGGATTTTTTTGTTGACAAAATCGGATATCGCAACTTTTGATATTCCAAAAACCAAAAACAAGCAAAAACTCTTCAAAAAATAGATTTGTTTTAAAAGAAAAAGTGGATTCATCTCTTGAATTCCAAAGGTTGCATTCAAAAGTTTCAAAAAGAAACAATTCCACAAAAACAAAGTTAAAAGACGTCCGGCAAACCGGTCCATCCGAAGAATCAGATTTTTCAAAAAGGTCAAAGACCAAAGCAAGTAAAACTTGCCGTTAAACAATCCGTTCATTTCCTATCTCTCCATTTTGTTACACGTTGCAAATTATCTCTTGATTTTGTGTGCATTTTGGTTCAAATATGTTAGATTTGCCTTCCTTGCCTAACCGCTAAACGGCCTTCCCAAAGGTAGAACCCTAACGCACTTGAACTTGGGTAACGTTGACTTAACTTGTCATCTTGCTCATTTGATTGCTTGCAATTTTGTGTCTAAATTTGGAGTTATGACTAACGTCGAAATGGAAAATTCTCACGACTCTCGTGAAAGGCAAGAGCTCACTACCTTGACCGAAGAAAATGCCTCTCTTCGGCAAGAAATTGAAGCTTTGAGGGCCCAAGTGCTTACCCTTACGACCGCCCCACCGAATCCAAATGGAACCTTGGTCGATGCATCCACATCCGATGGATGTCGCAAAGGCAAAGGTATATTGGGAGCCGAACCATATAACGGTCGACGACTTTCCTCCGTCATTGAAAATCAAAGGCCCTTACAAGATGACGGTCATGAGTCCCACAATGAAGGTGACATGAACCTTGACCCTTCTTCGAATGATTTGCTATATGTGGACACGGAGAATCGGCACAAGCGTTATGAGCACAACCAACGTAGTTATGGCACTTCCTCTCCTCCATCTAGTGCCCAACATACCAACCGTCCCTCCCGGGTTGAGGACCGGTACCCGCATCAAACACACGATCGCTCTCAACGTCCCGAGAATGATCGGTCCGGACACCACCGCCAACGGCATAGTCGGCAACCGATATACCATGATTATGAAGAGTATGACAAGTTCTACGACGATGATTCGGACTTGGACCGGGTGACACATGTCCGTCCATGGCACCCACCCATCCGAGAGCCTTTTGAGAACCAAGATCGAGGATAAGAATGGTTGCCTACTCATAATCCACCAAGGCGTGCACAACCTAATCATGGGCGCCAACGGCATAACGATGGCCACCAGCAAGCCCATCACGAAGAGGCCTACATGGCACCACCCCGACCGGATCCCTACCGAGCTCGTAGGGAAGGTAAGGTTAAATTTCTGATTTTTTATGGTGAATATGACCCTTGTGCATTTCTTGATTGAGCACATGATACGAAAAGAGCTCTAAAGCATTGCCATTATGAGGAGTATGAGAAAATCGAAGCGGCTACCCTTTACTTTGAAGGTGATGCAAAATCTTGGTGGAACCGGTAGGAGACCAACCGTGAGAACCGAGGATAGGCACCGGTTGCGAAATTTGATCAATTGATCTATGTCATGAATAAGAAGTATGTGCCCGACGACTTCAAGAAAAACATGCGGTTACAAATTGCCGAATTCCAACAAGGAAGTCTTACCCCGGTGGCTTACTTAGCCAAGCTTGAGGACATGCATATGAAGGCCGGCATCACGGCCTCCACCTCCGCACTACAAAAAATAATTCAATTAGCCACGCATGTTGGCGACGGCAAAGCCTTGCCGTCGCCATTAGTCTTTATTTGGCGACAACAATGCGACCGCAACATCAGTGTGGCCAAAAATATCAATTTTGGCGTCGGTGGTATGAACCGTCGCTAATAGTCATGTAATTGGCGTCAGATAATCGTTACCGTGACTATTAGAAGGGATCATTGGCGACGACTTATGTCGCCGTCGCCGACAACCAAATTATTCAGCGCCATGCGAAAATATTGCGGTAAAATTTTTTAAGAAAATAATATAAATTAAATTAAAATTTTTTAAAATATTTAAAATTCAAGGTTCCCACTACATAAAATATAATAAACCGTTATAACTATTAAAGTTTAAAAAAATTAAAATAAGAACACTAGAAACCCGGACTTCTTCTTCCGAGTTGGGACTTTGGACTTCGTTTCTTCCATGGTGTGTGGCTTCTGATTTCTTCATTTCTTCCCAGTGCGCAAAGCCACAAACTCAATCGGACTTCTGTCACGCATCCACAACTCGGACAACAAATCCATCGGAGGTAGGTGTCGAAACCCGGACTTTTTCTTCTTCTAGTCCTAGTGTCCTTTAATATTGTGCGGTGGTGCCTGCCGTCGGAGGTATGTGCCTGCCGTCGGAGTTATGTAATTGTGGATGTAGTATATAGGCATTATTTCTCCTACACGTCCATTATCTTCAATGGTTTGTAACACCCGAAAATTTCATTTCTAATAAATTCAAAGTCAAATCGGACTTTGACCGGTTTAAACTTCTTCCATTTTAATTTCAAGTCATGAGTGATAGTTTGAGGATGGACATCCTAATTAATCCATCTTTTTATCATTTTATGTGATAATTAACATTTTTAGATAACTTTATATTTCTCTAGTACTCACATTTATTTTAACCCCTTCTTTTTAACCTTTACTACTTTCCTTATTAAATAAAATAACCATTTTTATTTTAATTTATTTTTTTCCACCAACAATTGAAACCCTATCTCTTCCAGAAAAAAACCGTAACCTTCCCCTTCGCATTTGGGAGAGTCATCGTCTCCTCTCTCTTAAACCTTATCTCTCTCAGATTTTTCCTCCTGTCACTCTCTCGGATCGACTTCCAGCAACGAGCTCTAGTCCTCCGGCGAAACGAAACCCCAGCCGTCGCAGAGGAGTCGCGTTAGGGAGGCCCGCAGTCGTTCGCCGCCGAGTCCGGGTGGGGCAACAATTGTCTCTTTATTGCTTCGTCTCATGCCGCCGTGCCTCTCCTGGTTTCACCTCAAGCCGACTCTAGGGAGAACACTGCCCAGGGTTGCCGTCGTCGTCACACAATCACGCCACAAGAGAGCTGTCATGACCAAGCCTCAATAACGAACCAGAGGAGGGCGACCTGCAGTGGTGGAGCCGCTTCACAGTCGGCCGATTTGTAGCCTGGTGTAGGTAGGTCCGGCCGTCCCTCCGTGCCCGTTCGCCAACGTTCCTGTCCGGTTCCTGTCACCGTTCACCTTAGCCGCCACGAGTCGGTAAAGTGAGTTCCGATTGCCTCTGATTTAAACCCTAGATCTAATTGGGAATTTATTTGTGATTTCAGACTTGTTAATTAGGTGTATGTGATTCAGAATGTAGGTTAATGTCGAGAGCCTTCACCGTAGAAGTTTTTTGTCCTAAAAACTACGCATTTGGTGTCGAGAGCCTTCTAGAAAGTAGGATTCTGGCATATTCAGTCTATATCAGGTGATGAGGTTTCCGTACATGGTGATGATAATTGTTTTTTCAATGGGTTGTCGAGGTGTCCACATGTGATCTTTTACCTGCAAACCCCGATGTACTAGAGGGTATTCAGGATCTTATATAGCTTAGTTAATTGAATGAGCCCTCAGTTCTTCACAATCTACAGCACATATACCTTAACAATATAATTAATGTAAGCAATGCATACTTATTTCTTCATCATCGCTATTTCAGATTTTTTACTTCTTGTACTTGTCATTTTATTGATGTTATTTTTATTTGAGTTGGGTTATTTAGAGTAAGGCGGGACCTGTCCTGATTGTTGTCAATCCCTTAAAAGATTTGCAAATACATGGAAGCAACTTCATTAGTTCTTACAGGAGAAACTTAAAAATGCCCCTCATGTAGTCATGTTTATGTTGTAGCTGATGCTGCTTATGAAGAGATGATGAAAGGTCTATTAGCAATCGCTATTTATTCTACTTTGTACTCTTCTATGTTCGTCATTTCCTTCACTTTTAATGATTTTATTTCTTTATTCATTTGTTGTAGTTGATATGAAGCAATCTATCATTATACGGTTAGTTCAATTGCTTTTTCCGGTTGCAGTTTGGATGCTATGGACCTTCATAAATTCATGTTTATTCTAAAATAATTTGGAATGCAAGTTGATCTTTTATCAAGGTGGAAAACATCTTCTAAAACTTTTTTATTTCAATTTGCAGGGGGGAAAGTGGTGCTAGTAAAACTAAAACAGCAAAAGTTGCGATGCAGCACTTGGCTTTTCTCGTTAGTGGTGGAGATGGGATTAAAAATGCAATTCTCCAAACAAGCTGTATATACTAGAATCATTTGGCAATGCAAAAACATCTCTGAATAACAATTCTAGTAGATTTGTGAGTCCATTTTGATACTTTGCTTGTTGATGTGCTTTGTTTGTTTTTCTTTCCTTCTGTTTTTTGGCTGTAGTTCATTTTCCCCCGTAGTAATACTGTTTTTAACAATGTTTTAATTGAAAAGCTACACACATTGATATGCCATCTAACTTTCAGTAATCGCCATTCTGAATCCATTTTGATACTTAAGGAATGGATTTTATCTGCTCCGGGGTACGTTATTTCCAGCAAAGTTAGTATTTTGGCTATTTCCGTGCCAGTGTGATTTTACGTGGTTTTTTTATTTAAGGACAAAATGTTGGGAAGCGGTCAAAAAATTTGTGATATATATATATATGCCTTTTACTAATCATGCAATCTTATAATAATTACAGCTTAAACTACATTTGTAATGGATGATCTTTTATGTTTGGTCAGAAAATTTTGTGATATATATATATATATATATATGCCTTTTATCTTTTTATTCTAGCATCTGCAAGCTTATATTAATTAAAGCTTAAACTACATTTGCAATGGATGATATTTTATTGTTTTTGTTTTTGTTTGCTGAAAGACATGTCTTAACCTAATAGTATGTTGCAATGGACTCACATTCTTCTCTGTCCTTTGACACTTGTTTTGTTGTTTGTCAATAACATTCAATCAATGTTTCAGGTGTTGTTGGGTTTGCTGAGCGTATATAACGTTTCATTTCTTGGATATCCAACAAGGTGAGTCACTTCTGGACATTTCTGTCTATGGAAAGTACTTCCTGCAAGTATTTTGTGTACCAAATATTTGTTGTTCCAAGTGCCAAGTCCTATCATCAAGTAAACTGTCTAAAGTAGCCTCAATTGATCTTGTAGGCGATTCTACCGTACTCCCAAGCTTTGGAAAAGTTATCTCCTCACATTCGACAGGTGTTAATTATCTAGCTTATGTGTGACATAATATCCTTTTCAAATTCTTTTTTGTTTTCACCAAGCTTAGATGTTATGATTCTTGTTTTTATTCTTAAATGAATCTTTTATAGGTCAGCATGGAGAGTAATGGGAAGGGGGTAATAAATGACGGTGTAGTTCTTCCTTTTGAGGCAGGTGAAATTGATTTTGGTGAACTTGAGACTAATGGTCAACATTGCTTCTACCAACTGATTTATCAAGTAGATTTCTTTGTAGTTGTTGGTTGTTGTGTTACCTAGTGAATATCAAAGTTGTCTAACAATAGATCTTTACTTTTTGATGAAAATAAGATCAATAAGATTACTTCAAGCTTGGTTTCATTGTACATTTTGTATGGTTTCACATCTTCGATGTTATATGTGCAAATTCTAAGTATTACAATTGTGGTATAGTCTTACAACTTGTGGTATAGTTTAATGTTGTCATTTAGATGTTTTCAAATAATACAAGTTGTGGTAGAATTTTTTCACCAAATTTACAGTTTGTGACGTCATGTTAGCATTGCCAAAGATCAATATTGTATACACATTTTAACAATTTGCGATGTCTCCTTGCCTTTGCTAAAAGTCAAAATTTCCCACAAATTTATAGTTTCTGACGGCTCATCCGTAGCCAAAATTTAAATTTTTCCACCTAATTTAAATTTTGCGATGGCTACTTCCATCGCCAAAACTCAAAATTTTGCACCAAATTTATATTCTACGACATCAATAGCCGCCACCAAATATTTGCGACGGATGGTAACCATCGCTTAGCCGTCGCAAATTATTTTAGCGACAGCAAATTGCCATCGCAAAAAAATTCGCGTCGCCAGTTCTGGCGTTGCCTTCGTCCGTCGTCGCCAATCCGTCGCCATTGATGATTGGCGTCGGCAAATAGCTTTTTGGCCAACAAGCGTGGCCGATTGACTTATTTTTTGTAGTGCCGTCCTTCGAACCAAATTCATTGGCGGCTTTAATCCGTCAATCCGACACCCCCTCGAGACTGTCCCATACAAGGACTTAGGAGCCTTATGTCATGCCGCCATGAAACTTCACAAGCAACAACTCGAAATACCTCGATATTCAAGGTATAATTCTTCATCTAGTCAATATGCTTATACCTCTAATCCCCGTTCTCGAGATGTTTCTAGTTCTCAAGATTCCGGAGCCGCTAAAGGATCACCACGGATGGGTCAACCCACTTGGCAAGTGGCTACCGAGAAGATACCCTACCGTGGCACCGTTGCTCCACCACAAACACCTCCGGGTCGAGCTCAAAAAGGATCTCAAACGGTTGCCCGCCTAAGAGAACCCGTGTGTTTCAAATGTAGCGGGTTTGGTCATGTCCAAAGTGATTGCCCGAACACCAAGCGGGTGATGTTTGCCAACCCATCATATGACGATGGCGACGATGAATATAATGGTGATATCCTCTTGGAAGATGACCAAGATTCCGACCCCTACTATGGCATGGAGCCTTGCGATGACCAACTTGCTTGCGGTCCAGCACAACCAGGTAAGTTTGCTCTAGTCTCTCGTCGTATTTTGGCTATAAAAGAGGATTTCCCTATTGGTCAACGCGAGAATCTCTTCCACTCTTGTTGCTTGGTCAATATCACTAGTCTCTCTCTTATCATCGATGGGGTTCATGTTGTAATATTGTCAACGAAAAAGTGGTGAAACACTTTAAGTTGCCTACAACCCCCCACACACAACCTTACGGACTCCAATGGATTTCCGATAAGGCAAGTGACACCGTCACACAACAAGCGTGGGTGACGTTTTCTATTGGCGCCTATGTTGATAAGGTCCTTTGTGATGTTTTCAAAATGGATGCCACACATGTATTGTTGGGATGGCCATGACAATTTGACCGTAAAACTTTTCATGATGGTTATCTCAACCGGTACATGTTCCAATATAATGGAAAACGGATCACACTTTGTCTATGACTCAACAAGAAATTTTAGTTGACTATGCAGAACGAAAGAGGCAACAAGTTATCGATGACACAACTAAAGTGCCGGCAACATCAGACCCTCCTCAAACCTCTCCCGATGTTGTGGATGCTCATACTTCCGGATCTTGTACCTCCGGTCCTAAGGTTCATGCTACCGAAGCAAGAGGTAGTAAGAGTATTGTCTCTACAAATGCACCTCCCTTTCCTACCATTCATGGGCAATAGCCACAAATCCTCTTGGATCGCCTACATGATTTGACACCGGTCATGGAAGGTAAGTTTCCTTATTTCTTACTTGTCCCTTTTTGTTTATCTATTTCTCATGACCCGAGTAACCTGCCACACAAGGTGTCCTTGTTGTTGTCCGAATTTAAGGACATTTTGACCGACAAACTACCACCCGGTTTGCCACCAATCCGAGGAATTGAGCACCAAATCGACTTGGTATCCGGCGCATCTTTGCCCAACCGTGCCGCTTACCGTGCAAGTTCAGAAGAGACCAAGGAGCTACAATGCCAAGTCCAAGAGCTCCTAGACCGAGGATATGTTCGTGAGTCCTTGTCCCCATGTGCCGTACCGGTCATACTTGTGCCCAAGAAAAATGGATCTTGGCGGATGTGCGTAGATTGCCGAGCCATCAATCAAATAACTATCAAGTATCGTCATCTGATCCCGCGCCTCGATGATATGTTGGACGAGCTCCATGTCGCCACCATCTTCTCAAAGATCGATCTTCGGAGTGCTACCATCAAATCCGCATGGCCGAAGGTGATGAATGGAAGACGGCTTTCAAGACGAAGCATGACCTCTACGAGTGGCTTGTCATGTCATCTGTTCTCTCCAACACCCCGTCCACATTCATGTGCCTCATGAACCATGTCTTGCGCCGATTTTTGGGTATTTTCGTAGTAGTTTACTTTGATGATATCCTTGTTTTTAGTAAGTCTTTGGATGAACACATCGGGCACCTTAGCCAAGTGCTCGAGTGCCTTAGAAAAGAGCAATTGTATGTCAATTTGGAGAAATGTGTCTTTTACTCGGACAACACAATTTTTTTTGTCTATGTCGTGTCTAAGGACGGACTACGAGTGGACGAATTAAAAGTTCGGGCCATTCGGGAGTGGCCTACTCTTACTACGGCCACCATGGTTCGAGCCTTTCTCGGCTTAGCGGGCTTCTATCGACGCTTTTTCAAGGACTTTAGCTTGATAGCGGCACCATTACATGATCTTACTAATAAAGGTTTCATATTTGAGTGGTGTGACACCCATGCTCGAGCGTTTGAGTCGCTCAAAGACCGTCTTTGTAATGCGCCACTACTCCAACTTCCAAACTTTTCAAAAACCTTCGAGGTGGAGTGTGATGCATCTAATGTGGGCATTTGGGGGGTTCTCCTACAAGAGAATCGGCTCATTGCTTACTTTAGCGAAAAACTTTCCGGTCCCTCACTCAACTATCCAACTTACGACAAGGAACTATATCCTTTAGTTCGTTGCTTAAAACATGGCAACATTACTTATGGCCGAAGGAATTTGTGATTCATTCGGATCATGCGGCTCTTTCGTATCTCAAGGGTCAAACTACTTTGAGTCGGCGCCATGCAAGTTGGGTAGAATTTCTTGAGACCTTTCCTTATGTCATTCGACATAAGAAAGGTAAAGAGAATGTGGTAGCCGACGCCCTTTCTCGACGGTATATCCTTCTTGTGCATATGGACGTCAAGATCCATGGCTTTGATCTTATCAAAGAGTTATATGTCACAGATCTTGATTTCAAGGATATATTCGCTCAATGTCTTGACCTCCGAGAGCATGAGTCTTTCTTTATTAATGATGGCTTCTTATTCCGTGCGGGCAAGCTTTGTATCCCGCGCTCGAGTATACGTCATTTGTTGATAAAGGAGGCCCATGAGGGTAGTGGTCACTTCGGTGCTACCAAGACTCTCGCCGCTCTACAAGAGCACTTCTTTTGGCCCTGAATGCGCAAGCATGTGACACGGTTTTGCACAAATTGCATCACATGTCACCATGCAAAATCGCACGCAAGGTCCGGATGGATTGTATTCCCCTTTGCCTATACCAATGGGACCTTGGGATGATCTTTCTATGGACTTTGTGGTTGGCCTACCAATGTCAAAACGAGGCAAAGACTCCATTTTTGTGGTAGTCGACCGTTTCTCAAAAATGGCCCATTTTATCGCATGTAAGAGCACACAAAATGCTAGCGAAGTCGCTACACTTTTCTTTGACAACGTTGTGCGGTTACATGAGATACCATGTTCCATCCTTAGTGATTGGGACATGAAGTTTGTGAGTTATTTTTGGCAAACTTTGTGGGGAAAACTTAGAATCAACTTGCTGTTTTCAAGTAGTTATCATCCCCAAACCGATGGTCAAACGGAGGTGACAAATCGGACTCTCGGCGCTCTACTTAGAGCGACCCTTAGGAACAACCCACGCAAGTGGGAGGACTTACTTTCATTGTGAGGATTTCTATTCCTACTTTTCTGAATTCATAAACATACTTTGTTGTTTGGATTTCGAGATTGACTTTGAGTTGTTATTGAGTTTTTGAGGGTTTTCATCTTTCATTCTTCTTAAATTGATTATTGATATCATAATGATGATTATTGGCTAAAACCCTTTAGCAATTCTAAGGTGAAGGGTTGATAGTTGTGGCTTAGATGATGATAGATCGATCGTAACTTGATTAGACCCTGAGAGTGTGAGAAACATCGTCGACACCCTAAATCACGGCCTGTTCTTGAGTTCCACGGCCGTGGTTCTTCAAGATCTAGCCGTGATTTTCCTTGTTTTACGACCTTTGCTTTTGCTTCAATCCAAAGTTAAAGATTTGCTTTAACCTAGTCTTGGCTTGCCTTTCCTAGGTAGTAGTGAGACTCAACATCCTCTATTTTGGTTTCGAGTGTCACAACCTTAACCGTTTTAGTTTATCTTTGATTCCTTGGGTTTAGGCATGAGTATTTGAGATTCATTCTTACCTTTAGATCCTTTCTATACTGCAGCCTCAACAACCTTTACAGAGAGAGCCTTTTGGTTAGACATATAAGGTTTTGGAACTTCACCGTACATTACCTTACTTTAGTTATACCTTTGCAAATCTCAACTCTGTCCTTACATCTATAGTATATCTTGAATCGATTGCCACAATTAGACACCTGGATCTTTAGGATTGCTGTTTTCCCAATTATTTGCAAAGCTTCTACACTTTTGATAGCTCGATTACTTGAAACTGATTTTGTTTCACCAAATCCTTGAGTTCAATACTCTGAAATACTTGCTTAACTACGCCGATCCGTACACTGCGGGTTCGCTTACTTTTGTTTCAGTTTTATTATTAAAACTTATTTGCACGCACGTTTTAGGGCGAACAAGTTTTTGACGCCTTTGCCGGGGATTTGGTCTAGACCAATTCCGGTTTTTTGTTGTCGAGCTTGGGAGCTTTTGCTCTTGTTATTTGATATCTCTTTGTGAGTGATTTTTGCAGATTCTTTAGGTATATGCGAAAGAATAGATCTACCAAAGATCTAGTTCCTTTCGATCCAGAACTTGAGAAAACTTTGAGAAGAAAGTTGAAAGAGAAAAAGATGGCTGAAAACAATGAGAGATACATCCAAGCGGAGTTGGATGAAGCTCAACTTCAACTTAAGTTGAGTGAGAAAGCTCGTTTGGACGAGTTAACGATTCATTAATACCAAATTGATGAGCTCAAGGCTATGATGTTGGACATGAAGTTGGAGTTGAATGACGCCAAGAAGAAGAAGGTCAACAACCAACTAAGTCCATTAGAGTTGAATCATCCGATGATAAGGATGATGATATGCCACCACTTGAGGACATTGATCCGGTGATCCATCCCGTTCGTAACAACCCTAGACCACCGGTTGTTCCTCGCATTCCCGTTGGAGATGTGAGAGTTGCTCATGAAGGGGATGAACCACGGGCTCTTGGGCAAAGGATATATCCAATTCAGCAACCGCGTCGTCAAGGTGTGAATTTCGGAGCTGAGGATATCCAGGAATTCAGTTTTAGCCCACAAGTTATCACCATGGTTCGCCAAAGTCAATTTGGTGGAACTAGTGTTGAATCTCCACACCAACATTTGCAGAATTTTGAGATTCTCATGGAGACATTGAAGCCGAAGAGGGCTACCAATAACAACTACAAGATCAAGCCGTTCTTCTTCTCTTTGAAGGGCAAGGCTCTATCTTGATATCAAGCTCTTCCAGCTAGGAGGCTTAACACATGGGAGGATCTATCTTCGGAGTTCCTCACCAAGTTCTTTCCGCCATCCAAGACGGCGGAGTTGAGAGGTAAAATTAATGCATTTTCTATGAAAGCTAACGAAAGTTTGTTTCAATCATGGGAAAGATTTCAGGACCTCTTATTGGATTGCCCACACCATGGCATTTCAAAGCTGGAGCTATTGGAGATTTACTACAAGGGGTTGGATGTGGAAACACAATTCAATCTCCAATCTCTCTCTTGTGGTACATTCATGGACATGAGAGAAGATGACGCTTGGGACTTCATTGAGAAGCAAGCCCAAGTGATTGAGAAGTATTCCCATCGGAAGGTGGATCCAAACAGCCGGAATCAAGGAGATCCGGGAGCTAAGCTAACACAAGCTGCACAAACCCAAATATTTTCCCTCAACAATGAGATCAAAGAGTTGAAGGAAGTCATCAAAACTAGCCTCCAAAAGGCTAAGGAGCAAGAGGCCAACTATCTAAGGAGAGATAACCACCAAGGGAATAGGAATGATTACCGGAACAACAACCGGAACAACAATTGTAATAATAATAACAATAGGAACTCCAACAACAACAATTGGAGATCCAACCAACAAAATCCAGGTAATCCCTATTCACATGTTGAAAAAGCTCTAACACCTTCTTCTTCTTCTACTCCTTTGAAAAGCCAGGGACAAACATCAAATGGTTCAAACAATAAGGAAAAGGAGAAGCCCGATCCTATGTTAGAGACGATCCTGGGAAAATTCCAAGGGTTGGAGAGCTACATAACTTCGGTTGATAAATCTCACAAAGCTTTAGAAAACCATATGTTCAGCAAGGCCGGAGACGTTTCTAGAGATCAAGGAAAGCTTCCCGGGAAGACGGAGGACAACCCGAAAGGAAGGATGATGGCTATCACTACTAGGAGTGGCGTGACAACCACCGTCTCGCAACCCAAGTTTGTGGAAGTCTCAGCTGAGAAGGGAAAAGAAAAGGAGAAGGAGAAGGAAGATGTCTATGTTCCTCCTCCAGCTTATAAACCTCCTCTACCATTCCCGCAATCCAGAGCAAGAGCGCGTCTAGATAAGCAATTCGGTAAATTCATTGAACTAATAAGCAAACTGCACATTAATATACCTTTCATTGATGCTATTGTAGGTATGCCCGCTTACGGGAAGTTCTTGAAAGAACTCCTCTCTAACAAGAGGAAGCTAGAAGATTTTGGAGAAGTCAAGATGAGTTCGGAATCTTCGGAGCTCATGAAAACAATGACTGAAAAGATGCCCCCAAAGCTGAGAGATCCGGGGTCATTTTGCATTTCAATTGGAGTAGGAGAAGTCACATGTGACGCCCTTTGTGACTTGGGAGCAAGCGTAAGCATCATCCCGCTTGCCTTGTGTAGGAAGATCGGTTTAGGTGAACCTAAACCGGTGAAGATGACGTTATACATGGCAGATCGATCCATAACTCGTCCCGTCGGTATCATTGAGGGTGTCCTAGTCAAGCTCGGTAAGTTTTACATTCCAATAGATTTTGTTGTGCTTGACATTCCTGCATATTGTCCGGTTCCGATCATACTCGGAAGACCGTTTCTTGCAACATCCGGTTGTATGGTGGAATTCAAGAATACTAGACTAGCCTTCAACTTAGGAGAAGAGAAGGTTGAGTTTGTTCTCTCAACTTTGGTGAAAGAGCCAGCTCTTGGAGATGACATGTTCAATATCTATGACGAGGAAGCGTCTAGAGAAGAAGTGAGCTCGATTTTATTCAAAGATCCATTGCAAAAGGTCATTACCATGAGCATCATGGAAAAAGGAGAGGAAGAGGATTGCAATGTGGAGATTTGAAGCCTTTGAGGAGCTAAAGGAAGTGCAAGAGGAACGGTTTAAAAACCTTTACGATAGGTCAGAAAACGTAAGGAACCACGGTCAGTCATGCTATTCCACGGTCGTGGTTTCACCCATGATGACCGTAACCAGCTATTTTGAGAGCAACAGTAAGTTACACGGCCAAAAACACGGCCGTGGAAATCATATTGGTGCCGTAATTGAGATCCACGCCCTAAACCACGGCCGTGGAAGTAACAGTGGTGCCGTAATTCTTGGAAATTCTGAGAACAATTCTGTTCTTTCCACAAATGCTCTTGAGTCTTCTCCAATCACTCCTACACCCTTAGAGACTTCTAAGGAAGCGTTGGACACACCTCAAGACTCATCAAAGGCATCAATAGCAATTGAACTGAAGCCACTTCCCACACATCTTCGGTATGCATTTTGTTACGCTAAAAACTTGTTACGCAATAAGCCTTAAATTTGTACTCGTTATAATTATCCTACTTCTAGCGCACCCGCAGTGTACGGGACGTATGTAGCAAGATAAATATTCCAAGGTCGAACACAAAGACTAAGGTGAAATCGAATTAAGTTGTGATTGAATTTAGCAAGATCTAAGTCTAAAGAAAAGGATGCAAATAAAGGAAGAAAATCTCAATTGTTTTGGTTGTTTTTAGGTGATCACTTCAAAGATCAAATGCATGCAAACAAACAATCAAACTAAGTCGGAAAATTGGCACAAATAAACAAATCGAACAAGATGTTGATCAAGAGAAAAGAAAAGACGGATTCTAGGGGTTGGAAATTCCGGTTATGGCTTAGAACTCAAGTTATCTATTCATTCTTTGGATTGATTATGATATGTTGGGATTAAGTGTTTCTAAAATGGGATCAATTACCGGGTAAGTCTCATGATCCAACTAGTCCATACCTAAGGTCTCATTACCGGGTAAGTCATAAGATCCTAAGGATAGAAATTTAACACAAACCGGATTGTTTAATTAGGGATCTAACCTATCCTTACCGGGTAAGTCTCGGAAAGGGAAGTCCTAATCAACTATCCTAGCACATTTAATCCAATGGCGGCTTATTAGGCTCACCATTACCTAAGGCTTTGCTATTTTAGATTCTAAGGGCAAGGATTACCGGGTAAGTTTCTCCTAACACTTAGTCACTACACTAGGACACCCTAGGGTAGGTTAAACTCAGCAAAAACTTAGGGTTTCAACAACTTTATGAACCTAAGATAAGATCCTTCGAACCAGGAAGAACCACGGTTTGTTCTACAGAAACCACGACCGTGGTTCTTCAAGAACTACCCGTGATTCCTAACAGTAGCTACGTTCATAAACAAAAATCATCCAAAGGTAAATCTAAGTTCGTCCTATCATAGATCTAGCCATAACCATCCTTTCCTTACCCTAGAATCACATCATTCTAGCCTACAACATTCATATTGGAAATCAAAACAACAAGCATAGATTCATAACCTCCATTGCAAGAAAATGAGAGAAAGAAGATGAACAAATGAACTTCAAACACAATCTAAATCTGAAGATGAAATTAGAACGACTTACAACCCTTCCAAAGGAAGGTTCAAGAGTCCAAAAACTTCTAGAAATAAATCCGAAAATACAAGAGCTAAGTGTGTCTTCTCCTCTCCTCTTCAATGGCAATGGCTCCTTTCTTCTTCTTCTTGCACTTTCCTTCCTAGAAAAAGTCCTTCTTCTTCTTGGAATATATTTTGTCAAAGAAAAATGGAGAATATGTGAGCTGCTCTCAAACTACCCAAATCCCAGCTCCTCTAACAACTATCAAGGACCACTTTTATAACCAATTTCTTCATGAGCTGGCCATGAGAGTCGTGGCACAGCTGTCACGAGAATCTGGCAAAATCCACGGTCATTTCCACGGCCGTGGTTCTTCAGAGAACCGTGATTCTGTGCAGAAACTTCGCCTTGGATCATTAGGCTGTGGTTTGGTGCGTGGCCTGTGTTGGCAAGGTTCCTTGAGTCCTTCTCAGCCCTTGCCTTGCGTTCTAATGAGTTTGGAAACGTGTCCTCTAAATGAGCGACCCTCAAACGCGTCGTTTTGGCTCGAAACCTCCCGAAATACCTACAAAACGCACACAAGTCCGTGTAGACGTCTATCTCGACAAAATACATGTTTTGAGTGCAAAACGTATTGGACTAGTGCTAGATAATGCATGATTTAGCGAGAATTCTACCTAAATGTGCACCTAAAACTATGCTATAAATCGTGTTATCAAAATACCCCATACTTAAGGTTTGCTCGTCCCCGAGCAAATTCCCAACTATAGACTAAGAGATGACATGATTTATGTATGCAGAAAAAAAATGGCAAAAATCTTTTTGGTTTTGTGCTTCTACTATTGGATCACCTTCATAGTCATGATCAATGGCAATTGAATAAGCAATTATGTATCAAACAATAAAGTCATGGAAAGACAATTGTACTTAACTCAAAAACATGCATGAGTTGGGAGGACGGAGATGTCAAGAAGATCAAGAGTCTATCCAATCTGGATTACTAAGTCTTACAAACATGCAAGTAGGTCATAAGGGCTTGTGACATAAAAGGCTAAGAAACGTTTCAATTGGGGAGGGGAATTTTCTAGGTATGTGATGCTAATTCGGGAATGGAACTAACTTCACTTCCTTGTCCTCGATCAACTTCCCCCAAGTGCATATTTTTCCTATCTTACTTTCTTTTCTTTTTCTTTAACTCATTTTTGAGACAATGGCATTGGTGTACAATAGCCGAAACCTCGGTGATTAGCCATCCTCGGGCTTTTTCTCTTTTTCGAGGTGCATCCACACCGGGCACACATACCAAAGCTCGTTAGGGCTATTGGCTCATTTGACTTTGGCAAGGCACCAACACCCGATTATGTGAAGTGTACCGAGTTACTTGTCATTTAAACCAACGCCCCCAAACCTATTTTGGCTACACTTCCACAATAATTTCAGCATTCCATTCACGACATTCTTTTCATTACATCTTCACCCCGCACTTCCTTTTTACACATTCAAACACACTAGCATGCTCCTATTCCCGGATGGGTTTAAAAGGAGGTCAAATTTTATATCAATTGAGGTGCTCAAGCAATCATGATCAAGATGAGAAGTAGAGAAAGATGAAATGCCTTATTCATTCCTAGATGGTATGCAAGAACTATCATGTAATTTCGATTTTCAATACTCAATCCATTCTAGGCAATCATCATGATCTCAAGTCATTCATGGAATTCAAGAGAAGTAGTTCAAGTCCACATATGCATTTATCAATTCAACACATAAGGCCATTTATAGCCAATCACAAGACAAGTTTTCATCATTAGGATCATATCCAAACCTAGAAAGCACAAAAAAATTTTAAATTTTCTGATTTTTATGGAATTTTCGCTTTAAGTATGTACAATGCAAGACATGTGCAAATATTAAACTATCCTAGATGCTCTTCATGCAAAGGATCATGCAAACCCCACCCCATACTTAGAAACACATTGTCCCCAATGTGGTATTCAAGTAAAGAGAGTGAAAGAAGGTTCTCACAATGTAAAATGGTTTTCTTCGGTATTTGGGAATTCTCAAGAGGATTGATGTTGGATGATCCTTTCAACCATGGTAGGGAGCTCTAAGCATCCTTCAAGCTTTGAAACCCGCGCTAGGCACCGCTAGCCGTCCAAGTTCCGCGTCCGCTCCACCCATAATTGGTAAGGGTTTCATCATCATCATTTCCGAGAAAGGCTTCCAATGCCACTAATGTTCTAGCACACATAAAATAGACAAAACACACAAAGCACACAAAAACAGAAAAATCTAAGCTAAAATGAAGGAAAAATGTTACCGATGGGTTGCCTCCCACCAAGCGCTTCTTTAAGGTCATTAGCTTGACCAAACTCGGGAGCGTTTATGCAAGGTGAAGCGGGGCGATCATGTCTATTGGGGCTCCCGGAATGTACTTCTTCAAGCGATGCCCATTCACTTTGAAATCTCCACAATGCTCCCCTCCTATCTCAATAGCTCCATGGGGAAAGATCTTCTTTACCACATACGGCCCGGTCCATCTCGATTTGAGCTTTCCGGGAAAGAGCCTTAGCCTCGAGTTGAAGAGAAGGACAAGATCTCCTTCACTCAACTCCTTTGGAATGATCCTCTTGTCATGCCACCTTTTGGTTCTCTCCTTGTAAATCCGGGCATTCTCATAAGCTTCCAACCGGAGCTCCTCAAGGGCATTGATATCAAGCAATCTCTTCTCTCCCGCCTCCTTGAGGTCAAAATTTAGCCACTTAATGGCCCAATAAGCTCTATGCTCCATTTCCACCGGAAGGTGGCAAGACTTGCCATAGACCAATTTGTAGGGAGTGGTGCCAATAGGTGTCTTGAAGGCGGTTCTATATGCCCATAGTGCGTCATTGAGCTTCATGGCCCAATCCTTCCTTGTTCTAGACACCGTCTTCTCGAGGATGGCCTTGATTTCTCGGTTGGAGATCTCCACTTGGCCACTAGTTTGGGGGTGGTAAGGTGTTGCCACTTTATGAGTCACCCCATACTTGGCCAAAAGTGCTCCAAAGTTCCTATTTGTGAAGTGCTTCCCTCCATCACTAATGATCACCCTTGGTGTTCCAAACCTAGGGAAGATCACTCGGTTGAAGAACCGCACCACCACCTTGACATCATTCGTAGGAGAGGCGATTGCCTCTACCCATCTTGACACATAGTCCACCGCCAATAGGATGAATAGATTGCCACATGAAGAAGGGAATGGTCCCATGAAGTCTACACCCCACACATAAAAAATCTCAACTTCTTGGATGTTGTTCAAGGGCATTTCATTCCTCCTTGAGATGTTCCCCGTTCTTTGGCAAGCATCACATGCCGCTACAAAACCTTGCACATCTCGAAACAAGTTAGGCCAATAAAACCGGATTGCAATACCTTGGCACACGTCTTGTGTGAGCTAGCATGGCCTCCACATGGTAAGGAGTGACAATGCCGGATCACACTTTCCATTTCGTCTTCGGGTATGCATCTCCTAAGCACCCCATCCGGGCCTCTCTTGAATAGAAGTGGCTCGCTCCAATAGTAATGCCTTACATCGTTGAAGAACTTCTTCCTTTGTGCATACGTTAGTCCGGGAGGCACTTCCTCACACACCAAGTAATTCACAATGTCGGCATACCATGGCTCACTTCCTCTAGCCACTTGGAACAAGCATTCTTCCACCATTTGTAATTGTTCATCCCGGAACGAGTCATCTATCGGGATGTTGTCTTTCCCAAGCTCTAATGGTGGGAGTCTACTAAGGTGATCCGCCACCGAGTTCTCGGATCCCTTCTTATCTCTTATCTCCAAATCAAACTCTTGAAGAAGAAGGATCCACCGAATCAACCTTGGCTTGGCATCCTTCTTTGTAAGTAGATAACGGATCGCCGCATGATCCGTGTAAACTATGACCTTCGCCCCAACAAGGTACGAGCGGAACTTCTCAAATGCATACACTACCGCTAACAACTCCTTCTCGGTAGTAGCATAATTGAGTTGGGCATCATCTAGCGTCTTGCTAGCATAGTAAATAGCATGAGTGCGCCCTTCTTTCCTTTGCCCCAAAACGGCCCCAACGGCCACATCACTTGCATCGCACATAATCTCAAATGGTAGACTCCAATCCGGAGGTTGCATGATAGGTGCGGAGATCAAGGCGTTCTTCAACCTACAAAACGCTTCAAGACAATCTTTGGAAAACACAAAATCAACATCTTTCATTAGTAGGTTAGTGAGAGGCTTGGAAATTTTAGAGAAATCTTGAATAAACCTCCGGTAAAAACCGGCATGCCCTAAGAAACTCCTTACCCCTCTCACCGAGGTAGGTGGTGGCAACTTCTCTATTGTTTCAATCTTAGCCCTATCAACCTCAATGCCACGGTTAGACACCAAGTGTCCTAACACAATACCTTCACTTACCATGAAGTGGCATTTTTCCCAATTTAAGACAAGATTTGTTTCCTCACATCTTTGCAATACTAATGACAGGTTAGCCAAGCAATTATCAAAAGAAGAACCGTAAACAGAGAAATCATCCATGAACACTTCCATGATATTTTCTATGTATTCCGAAAAGATAGCCATCATACACCTTTGAAAGGTGGCGGGTGCATTACACAACCCAAATGGCATTCTCCTATATGCAAAGGTACCCCATGGACATGTAAAAGTTGTTTTCTCTTGGTCATCGGGGTGAATAGGGATTTGGAAGAATCCACTATACCCATCTAGATAGCAAAAGTGAGAGTGTTGAGCTAATCTTTCTAGCATTTGGTCAATGAAGGGGAGGGGAAAGTGATCTTTCCTAGAGGCCATGTTCAACTTCCTATAATCTATACACATTCTCCATCCCGTGACCGTCCTAGTTGGTATTAGTTCATTGTTCTCATTAGTTACTACCGTCATTCCACCCTTCTTAGGTACCACATGAACGGGGCTAACCCACTTACTATCCGAGATAGGGTAGATAATTCCCGCATCTAGCAACTTAATGATTTCCTTCTTGACCACCTCTTTCATTATAGGGTTCAATCTCCTTTGATGTTCAATAGAGGGTTTGTGGTTATCCTCCATCATAACCTCCGTTGCAAGAAAATGAGAGAAAGAAGATGAACAAATGAACTTCAAACACAATCTAAATCTGAAGATGAAATTAGAACGACTTACAACCCTTCCAAAGGAAGGTTCAAGAGTCCAAAAACTTCTAGAAATAAATCCGAAAATACAAGAGCTAAGTGTGTCTTCTCCTCTCCTCTTCAATGGCAATGGCTCCTTTCTTCTTCTTCTTGCACTTTCCTTCCTAGAAAAAGTCCTTCTTCTTCTTGGAATATATTTTGTCAAAGAAAAATGGAGAATATGTGAGCTGCTCTCAAACTACCCAAATCCCAGCTCCTCTAACAACTATCAAGGACCACTTTTATAACCAATTTCTTCATGAGCTGGCCATGAGAGTCGTGGCACAGCTGTCACGAGAATCTGGCAAAATCCACGGTCATTTCCACGGCCGTGGTTCTTCAGAGAACCGTGATTCTGTGCAGAAACTTCGCCTTGGATCATTAGGCTGTGGTTTGGTGCGTGGCCTGTGTTGGCAAGGTTCCTTGAGTCCTTCTCAGCCCTTGCCTTGCGTTCTAATGAGTTTGGAAACGTGTCCTCTAAATGAGCGACCCTCAAACGCGTCGTTTTGGCTCGAAACCTCCCGAAATACCTACAAAACGCACACAAGTCCGTGTAGACGTCTATCTCGACAAAATACATGTTTTGAGTGCAAAACGTATTGGACTAGTGCTAGATAATGCATGATTTAGCGAGAATTCTACCTAAATGTGCACCTAAAACTATGCTATAAATCGTGTTATCACATTTCTTGGAACTAATTCTACTTTTCCCGTAATAGTTAGTTCCGAATTAAGTGAAGATGAACATAAGAAACTAATGGTTGTTCTAAGAAAACATAGGAAAGCCTTAGGTTATACCATAGAGGATCTTGTAAGAATTAAACCATCATTATGCATGCACAAGATTCTAATGGAGGAAGATTTTAAGCCTTTGCGACAACCTCAAAGACGGTTAAATCCGATCATGAAGGAGGTTGTTAAAAAGGAAATTCTTAAGTTACTTGACGCATGTATCATTTATCCTATCTCCGATAGCAAGGGGCTGAGCCCCGTTCAAGTTGTCCCGAAGAAAGGAGGAATGACGGTTATCACTAACAAGAACAATGAGCTCATTCCTACAAGAACCGTGACGGGATGGAGAATGTGCATTGATTACCGCAAGCTGAACAATGCAACTAGGAAGGATCACTTCCCGCTACCATTTATTGATCAAATGCTTGAGAGGTTAGCACAACACTCCTATTTTTGCTATCTTGACGGTTATAGGGGTTTCTTCCAGATTCCGATCCATCCGGACGATCAAGAGAAGACCACATTCACGTGCCCGTGGGGGACGTTTGCATATAGAAGGATGTCATTCGGGCTTTGCAACACCCCAACCACCTTTCAAAGGTGCATGATGGCCATCTTCTCAGAATACATTGAGGAAATAATGGAGGTTTTTATGGACGATTTTTTTGTTTATGGTTCCTCATTCGATAATTGTCTTTCTAACCTCTCTTTTGTGTTGCAAAGGTGTGAAGACACTAACCTAGTTTTTAATTGGGAGAAGTGTCAATTCATGGTTAAGGAAGGCATTGTGTTAGGACACTTGATCTCTAGTAGAGGGATTGAGGTAGACAAGGCTAAGATAGAGACCATAGAGAAACTTCCTCCTCCATCTTCGGTGAAGGGGATAAGAAGTTTTCTAGGACATGTTGGATTTTATAGACGTTTTATCAAAGACTTTTCTAAGATTTCAAAACCGCTAACTAATCTTTTGATGAAGGATGCAGTTTTTGACTTTCGCAGGATTGTTTAGATGCTTTCTATAAGATCCGGGAAGCTCTCATCTCAGCCCCGATTATCCAACCTCCGGACTGGAATCTCCCATTCGAGGTTATGTATGATGCAAGTGACGTAGCTGTTGGGGCTGTGCTAGGACAATAGAAGGAAGGCCGAACCCATGCTATCTATCATGCTAGCAAGACGCTAGATGAAGCGCAACTCAACTATGCCACAACTGAGAAAGAGTTTTTAGCTATTGTGTATGCATTTGAAAAGTTTCGTTCTTATCTTGTAGTGCGAAGGTAATTGTATACAGGGACCATTAAGCGATCCGGTATTTACTCGCCAAGAAGGATGCGAAACCAAGACTGATTAGATGGATTCTTCTCCTACAAGAATTCGATCTAGAGATCCGCGACAAGAAAGGCTCGGAAAATTCTATTGCGGATCATTTGAGTCGTCTACCATACATTGAAGACGACAATTTACCTATAGATGACTCCTTTCCGGATGAGCACTTACACATCATAGAGGAGTGCATCGACAAGATATCTAGAGGTAACGAACCTTGGTTTGCTGATTTTGTAAATTACTTGGTTTGTCAGGAAATACCTCCCGGATTATCCTACGCACAAAATAAGAAGTTCTTTAAGGATGTCCGGCAATACTTTTAGATTGAACCTCTACTCTTCAAGAGAGGTCCCGACGGCATCATTAGGAGATGTGTGCCGGAAGACGAAATGCAAAGTGTCATTCGTCATTGTCAAAGTGACGTATGAGAGCTAGTATTACCTAGAGGTGTGTGCAAATAAGCTTTAAATTTATAAAACTAGAATCAAGCAAGCGAACCCGCAGTGTACGGATCGACGTAGTTAAGCAAGAATTCCAGAGTATCGAACACAGGGATTTGGGTGGAGCGAATTCAATTGCAAGTTATCAAGCAGGTAAATATGGGAGTTTTGCAGATATTGGGAAAACAACAATCCTAAAGATCCAAGTATACAGCTGTGGCAATCGATTCAAGATATACTTAATGATATAAAGACAGAGTTGAGATATGCAAAGGTATACTAATGTAAGGTAATCGTACGGTTGAGGTTCCGAAAACCTTATGTAACTCACCTAAAAGACACTCCCTATACAGGTTGTTGAGGCTCAATATAGATAAGGTTCTAAAGACGAGGATTAGTATCAAATACCCAAACTTATAATCTAAAGATCAAGACTAACTAATCCGATTGAGGTTGTTGAGGCTCACAATCGAGGTAGAGGTTGTTGAGGCTTCACTACCACCTAGAAAAGACAAGTCTAAACTAAGTTAAAGCAAATCTTTAACTTTAGATTAAAGTAAAAGCAGGTTCGTAGACTTAAGGGAAATCACGGTTAGTTCTTGAGGTTCCACGGCCGTGGACTCAAGAACAGGCCGTAATTTAGGGTTGTCGGCGACAATTCTCTAACTCTCAGGGTCTAATCTGTTTGCGATCGATCTATCATCACCTATGCCACAACTATCAACCCTTCACCTTAGAATTGTTAAGGGTTTTTAGCCATAACAGTCATATTGATGTCAATTCAAGAATTAAAAGATAAAAGATGGGAACTTTCAAGAACTATCAATAATCTTCAAATGAATCTCAGAATCACAGCCAAGAACAAGTGTTTATCAAAAGATTCAAAACGGAGTAAACAATCACAATCTTAGGAAAGAAAAGAAACGGGATGTCAATCCGATCCTAAATCAAACCTAAGCAAGAAGAGGGATCTTCTTGCAAAACCCTCCAAGAACTTCGATCTTCCACAAACACGAAGATCACAAACAGCAACTCTCCAATACGAACTTTTTAGCAAATCTTTAACTTTAGATTAAAGTAAAAGCAGGTTCGTAGACTTAAGGGAAATCACGGTTAGTTCTTGAGGTTCCACGGCCGTGGACTCAAGAACAGGCCATAATTTAGGGTTGTCGGCGACAATTCTCTAACTCTCAAGGTCTAATCTGTTTTCGATCGATCTATCATCACCTATGCCACAACTATCAACCCTTCACCTTAGAATTGTTAAGGGTTTTTAGCCAATAACAGTCATATTGATGTCAATTCAAGAATTAAAAGATAAAAGATGGGAACTTTCAAGAACTATCAATAATCTTCAAATGAATCTCAGAATCACATCCAAGAACAAGTGTTTATCAAAAGATTCAAAACGGAGTAAACAATCACAATCTTAGGAAAGAAAAGAAACGGGATGTCAATCCGATCCTAAATCAAACCTAAGCAAGAAGAGGGATCTTCTTGCAAAACCCTCCAAGAACTTCGATCTTCCACAAACACGAAGATCACAAACAGCAACTCTCCAATACGAACTTTGATCTTCAATGAGATCTCCAAATTACCTCTAAGATGAGGGTTTGTGCGTTGCTAAACGTGGATTGTAAGCGTACGTTTGCCGCTAAGCGAGGGTTGAAAAGGTCGTAAGCGAGGTGACGGAATCTTGCTTCATCCGTCTTTTTATAATGCAGGGCAAAGTGTCGGCCCGGCCCAATCTTCAAAAGATCATGGCTTCGAAACATGGCGAAAAGATTCGCCAAGATCACGGTCGTGGAAGATTCCACGACCGTAATTTAGGGCGTGGAAACAATTACGGTTAGTTCCACGGCTGTAGAATCCCCTGGAATGAACATCGAATTCTGACTCTGAATCCACGGCCGTAATTCTGAACGTGGTTTGTGATACGGCCGTAATTTAGGGCGTAATTTAGGGCAAGAACGTGATTCTTCCCTAACTCGTGCATTCTTCAAACTAAGACTCCAAATTGCTTCCAAAGAGTGTCCTCAATCTATGGACATATCAACTCAATTCTCCTTTGCTCGTTTCCGTTCGGAAATAGCTCCAAATCACCTATAATCAACATAGAACTAGTGTAGACATCCATATCGACAATATAGGTAATACTAGCTCTCATATGCACAAAGTTCAATCAAAGACTATCAATATGAATCAAATACGATTAGAAAACGTGCCTAAAATACCACAATATTTCATGCTAACAACGGCATCATTAGGAGATGTGTGCCGGAAGACGAAATGCAAAGTGTCATTCGTCATTGTCATTCACTACCTTGTGGAGGACACGCTAGTTCCAATAAAACTAGCGCTAAGGTATTGCAATCCGGATTCTTTTGGCCTACTTTATTTAAGGATGTGCAAACCTTTGTTTCTTGTTGCGATGCTTGCCAAAGAATAGGAAACATCTCTAGGAGAAACGAGATGCCCCTCAACAACATTCCGGAGGTGGAAATCTTTGACGTTTGGGGAGTCGACTTCATGAGACCTTTCCCATCATCTTGTGGAAACCAATACATAATCGCCACTCCCTACCATCCACAAACAAGTGGACAAGTGGAGATTTCGAATAGAGAGATCAAGGGCATCCTTGAGAAGACGGTCTCAAAGACAAGGAAGGATTGGTCTTTGAAACTGGATGATGCATTATGGGCATATAGGACTGCATACAAGACTCCCATAGGTACAACACCATACAACCTTGTGTAGGGAAGTCTTGTCATCTCCCAGTTGAGCTAGAACACAAGGCGTACTGGGCTGTGAAGTGGTTGAACTTCGACATGAAGGAAGTAGGCGAGAAGCGCCTCTTGGACCTTAACGAGCTTGAAGAACTCCGCTTGAACGCCTATGAAAACGCCAAGATTTACAAAGAAAGGGCGAAGCGTTGGCATGATAAGCATATCATTCCAAAGGATCTCAAAGAAGGAGATCAAGTTCTCCTCTTCAATTTGAGACTTCGTCTCTTTCCATGTAAGCTTAAATCTCGTTGGACTGGACCTTATCTAATCAAACGTGTTTTTCCCCATGGCGTAGTTGAAGTATGGGGTGAAAAGAGCGGAAGTTTTAAGGTGAATGGCCAACGCCTTAAGAAGTATTCACCGGAGCTCCCGGTTGAGGAAATCGCTCCGATTCTCCTCGAATAAAATCAGGAATGGTCTAGCTACGGACCCAAAACAAGCGCTTCTTGGGAGGCAACCCAAGGTATTGCACTTACATTTTTGTTTTTCTTTCTTAGATTAGCTTAGTTTAGTTGTTTTTTCTTTTTTTTCCCCTCGATACCTCCCGGTATGTTATGTTTTTGGATGTAGGAATAAGGAATGGGCAAAGGAAAGAAGCAAAAGTTGGAAGGAATTGACGAAACTTAAATTTTGGCACACAACAGAAACTTCCACGCCGTAAACCACGGTCGTGGAAGTAACAAGTGGCCGTAATTTTTCAAATCTGGCAAAAATTCATCAAAAACCACGGGTTCCGTACATTTCCACGGCCGTGGGATGCCCCGAGTGACCGTGATTTTAAAAAATTTTTACGGTCACTATATAAACCACCTTCCTTCACAAAAACACAACCAAACCCCAAATCCACGCCCAGAATCGCCGCCACCCTTCCTCAACTCGTGATTCTTCGTTCGGAGTCCGATTTGATTGGTTTTTGAGCCTAAAGTGGAGAATTTTCGATCATCTACAAGATCCAAGCAACAAACTGAGTGAACAATTCACGCTGGAGAAGGAATTTAGATTTGAAAGATCCAAACCCTAGGTTTTTCTCCCTTTCCTCTACTTTGTCAATTTGGTTCAATTTCTTCGCAAGAATTTAGGAGAACTGAATGAAATTGGAATTGGAATTAGTCTAGGACAGTGATTGCTGAGTTTGGTGTGAAATCGTTGTGATTTGAGAGAAACATACCAAAACCACGGTCTCTGTACGTTCCATGGCCGTGGTTTACTAAGAACATACCGTGATTTTCACTGTCGTTGAGAAAAATGTTTAGGAGAAAGTCTAGCAGGAACAAGAAGAGGAAAGATGATAGCTCCTCCTCTTCCCAACCTCCCCCTAGTGAACCACCATCACCACCACCTCCTAGAATCCCAATTATCCATGAAGATTACCTAGGAGCCTTAGAAAGGATTGAGAAGAGGGCAATCATAGGACCTCGATACCTTGTCCTAGAGGAGCTTGAGCCGCTCAATGTTGTGAACGACTTGAAATGGCTCTTGGATAGAGCTGGATTGATCGTCTTCTCTACTATCAGAGAAGATGCCTATGAGGAGATAACAAGGGAGTTTGTGACTTCCTTTGAGCATAGCCATGTGAACCGCACGGTCTCTTTTAGGTTGATGGAGGAGAACTATGAGTTCTCCATCATTCAGTTTGGAGCATTCGTTGGGTTCCATGAGAGCTTCAATGGTAGGTTTCCTAGTGGGGTGTATGTTAAGGATTTTTGGGAGGAGATTGCCATGATATATGCTAGTGAGGATCGTTGACAACCGGCCAACACCAAGGCTAAGCTCATCTACCACTTAGCCTTGAAGATAGCTCATAGGGTCCTTTCGGAGTGCCTTTTCCCTAGGACTGAGACCCCACAAAAGATAAAAACCGATGAGCTATTCCTCCTCTATTGCATGCTTACCGGTAGATCCGCCGATTGTTCCACTCTCCTTGCCTCCACCATGAGTAAATTGAAGAACAAGAAGGCCGGGAACATAGGTTACGGGGGAATGGTGACTCACATAGCCACTCAGTTGTGGATAGACTACTCAGCTTGTACTAGGATAGCGGCGAGACCTTTGGGTCTCAACGGGCTTATGACTAGAGGTATTATCTTTTCCCGCCACCAAGCTCCACCTACCGCAGCCATGCCATGGGAGGAGAGAGGTGGTAGGGGTATCCCATGGCTTCCCGAGTACTCCATCATGCTAGGCCTCCATAATTGGAAGACGACCTTCGCAGCCATGCATGCAAATAGACTTGTAGCTCCTCCATATGTGCCGGATGAGGTCCCAACTGAGGACGATGATGAGGAGATGGGAAGAGGAGATGATCATGATGTAGGAGGTGCTGAGCATGATTTTGGTACATTTTCGGACCATCCGACCGCCTTCCCGGACCCACCTAGACGATCTCCCCGACCCTCTAGACCTTCCGGTTCCTCTTCTTCACGCAGGGCTAGCGTGAGTGAGAGGCCGACTTGGATGGAGACTCTACCCACTTGGTATGTGTTAGCATGAAATATTGTGATATTTTAGGCACGTTTTCTAAACGTATTTGATTCATATTGATAGTCTTTGATTGAACTTTGTGCATATGTGAGCTAGTATTACCTATATTGTCGATATGGATGTCTACACTAGTTCTATGTTGATTATAGGTGATTTGGAGCTATTTCCGAACGGAATCGAGCAAAAGAGAGTTGAGTTGATATGTCCATAGATTGAGGACATTCTTTGGAAGCAAATTTGAGTTTTAGCTTGAGGAATGCACGAGGCTAGGGAAGAATCACGTTCTTGCCCTAAACCACGCCCTAAAATACGGCCGTACTACGAACCACGTTCAGTTCCACGGCCGTGGAACCTTGCAAGAGAGGCGTGATGCATTCCAGTAACTATTACGGCCGTGGAATATATGGTACAAACCGTGACCTAATCCACGCCCTAAATTATGGTCGTGAAAACTTCCACGACCGTGATCTTGGCGAATCTTTTCGCCACACTTTGAAGCCACGATCTTTTGAAGATTGGGCCGGGCCGATATTTTATTTTGCCCTATAAAAAGACGGACGAAGCAAGATTCCGTCATAACCGCTTACACCCGCCATTTTCGCTTAGCGGCATTTATCGACGCTTAGGATCGTTCATCTCCGTTTAGGGAATCTCAACGCCGTTTGGCCTTTGCTTGGAAGTATTGATCATCTCATTGGAGATTGAAGTTCGCATCTGGAAATTATCCTAATCTCGCACTTTTGGTGGAGATTGCTGTTGAGATCTCCGGATTGGCGGAAGATCGAAGCTTTTGGAAGATTTTGCAAGAAGATCTCTCTTCTTGTTTAGGTTTGATTTGGAAAACGGATTGACATCCCGTTTTCCCTTCTTTCCTAAGGTTGTGATTGTTTGTTTTATTCTGAATCCTTTGACAATACTTGTTCTCATTGTGACTTTGAGATTGGTTTGAAGATTATTGAAAGTTCTTGAAAGTTTTCATCTTTCTATCTTTTAATTCTTGAATTGATATCAACATGACTGTTATTGGCTAAAAACCCTTAACAATTCTAAGGTGAAGGGTTGATAGTTGTGGCTTAGATGATGATAGATCGATCGCAAACAGATTAGACCCTGAGAGTTAGAGAGAATCGCCGACAACCCTAAATTACGGCCTGTTCTTGAGTCCACGGCCGTGGAACCTCAAGAACTAACCGTGATTTCCCTTAAGTCCACGAACCTTGCTTTTACTTTAATCCAAAGTTAAAGATTTGTTTTAACTTAGTTTAGACTTGTCTTTTCTAGGTGGTAGTGAAGCCTCAACAACCTCTACCTCGATTGTGAGTGTCACAACCTCAATCGGTTAAGTTAGTCTTGATCTTTGGGTTGTAAGTTTGGGTATTTGACATAAATTCTCATCTTTAGAATCTTTCTATATTGAGCCTCAACAACCTGTATAGAGAGTGCCTTGTAGGTGAGTTACATAAGGTTTTTGGAACTTCACCGTACGATTACCTTACATTAGTATACCTTTGCATATCTCAACTCTGTCTTTATATCATTAAGTATATCTTGAATCGATTGCCACAGCTGGATACTTGGATCTTTAGGATTGTTGTTTTCCCAATATTTGCAAACTCTCATATTTACTCGCTTGATAATCTACAATCGAATTTGTTCCCACCCAAATCCCTGTGTTCGATACTCTGGAATTCTTGCTTAGCTACGTCGATCCGTACACTGCGGGTTCGCTGCTTGATTCTAGTTTTATAAATTTAAAGCTTATTTGCACACACCTTAAGGGGCGAACAAGTTTTTGGCGCCGTTGCCGGGGATTTGGTTTCGGCCGAATCCGGTTGCCGGTTGTCAAGCTTGGGAGCTTGCTCTCGTTATTTGATATTTCTTTGAGTGCATGCGCAGGTCTAGGAACACCGAAGATCTCTTACCTCTTGATCAAGAGCTAGAGAAAACCTTGAGGCAAAAGCGCAAGGAAAAGAAGATGGCTGAAGAACACGAACGTGATCTTCAAACGGAGTTGGCGGAGAAGGAAGCTCAACTCCGATGGAACGAGACTCTCCGCCAGGATGAGATGGATCGTCATCAATCTCAAGTTAACAGTGTACAAGACATGATCTTCCAGATGAGGGTAGAGATGAGCGACCTTAAGAATAAGGGAAGCAAGAAATCCTCAAGGAAAGCATCAAGGTCTAGAAGAAAAAGTCACTCATCCGCTGATGATAGTGATTCTTCCATGCCACCGCTGGAGGAGATTGATCCCACGATCAATGTAAATCCTTTCCATCCACAAGGAGCTGCTAATCGCCGCATTCCGCCTAGGAATGTGAGGATCGAACGTGTGGATAATGAGCCAAGAACTCTTGGCCAGCGGATGGATCCAACACAACAACCACGCCGCTTGGGCGTGAATTTTGATGCTGAAGATGTGCAAGGGTTTAGCTTTAACCCTCAAGTTATTACTCTTGTTCGCCAAAATCAATTTGGCGGTACAAGCGCTGAATCTCCACACCAACACTTGCAAAACTTTGAGTGTATGATGGAGACGATGAGACCGAAGAGTGCTACCACCAACAGCTACAAGCTCAAGCCTTTCTTCTTCTCCTTGAAGGGAAAGCGTTATCTTGGTATCAAGCTCTTCCTAGTGGGAAACTAGATACGTGGGAAGATCTTTCCGCAGAGTTCCTCACCAAATTCTTTCCGCCCTCCAAAACGGCGGAACTTAGAGGTAAGATTAATGCTTTTTCCATGAGACCTAACGAAAGTTTGTTTCAATCTTGGGAAAGGTTTCAGGACTTGCTCTTGGATTGCCCTCATCATGGCATATCCAAGCTTGCCTTGCTAGAGATCTATTACAAGGGGCTGGATGCGGGAACGCAATTCAACCTCCAATCCCTCTCATGTGGAACGTTCATGGACATGAGAGAAGATGACGCTTGGGACTTCATCGAGAAGCAAGCAAGAGTCATAGAGAAGTATTCCCACCGGAAAGTGGAGGGAAATCGTGTGGAGCAAGGAGCGAAGCTCACACATGAAGCTCAAAATCAGATTTTCTCCCTCAACAATGAGATCAAGGAGTTGAAGGAGGCTATCAAGACCAACTTTCCAAAGCAACAAGAGAAGGATGTTGGCTATTTGGGCAAGAACAATGGCGGTGATAACACCAACCGCAACAACAACAACAACAATAACCGGAACAACAACCGGAATAACAATTGGAATGGAAACAACAACAACCGGAACAACAATTGGAACAACAATAGGGGTTCAAACAACAACAATTGGCGCTCCAATCAACAAAATTCCGGTAACTCTTATCCTTCCAATTCTAATTCACTAACTCCACCTTCCTCTTCCTCTACTCCTTTGAAAAGCCAAGGGCAATCATCTAATGGAGGAGACAATACGGGAAAGGAGAAGCCATATCCCATGTTGGAAACAATTTTGGGAAAGCTTCAAGGGTTGGAGAACCGCCTCATCAAGGTTGATGATCAAGTTTCTAAGGTTGAAAAAGCTCAAAATGTTTTGGAAAACCAAATGTTCAACCACGCGGAGGAAGTTCCTAGAAATCAAGGGAAACTTCCAGGAAAGACGGAGGACAACCCTAAGGGAAGGGTGATGGCGATTACAACTAGGAGCGGAGTAACTACTACCGATCCGCAGCCTACGTTCGTTGAAGTCCCCGTAGAGAAGGACAAAGAAAAGGGGAAGGAGAAGGAAGATGTCTATGTTCCTCCTCCAGCTTACAAACCTCCCCTACCATTTCCTCAATCTAGAGCGCGAGCGCGCCTAGACAAACAATTCGGTAAGTTCATAGAACTCATGAGTAAGCTGCATATTAATATACCCTTCATCGATGCTATTGTAGGTATGCCGGCTTATGGCAAGTTCTTGAAGGAGCTACAAGAGGAAGCTAGAAGATTTTGGTGAGGTCAAGATGAGTTCGGACTCTTCGGATCTCATCAAGACCATGAAGGAGAAAATGCCCCCAAAGTTGAAGGATCCGGGGTCATTTTGCATTCCCATTGGAGTAGGAGATGTCACATATGACGCTTTATGTGACTTAGGAGCAAGTGTGAGCATCATACCACTTGCATTGTGCAGGAAGATCGGTCTAGGCGACCCTAAACCGGTGAAGATGACGTTGTACATGGCGGATCGATCCATCACTCGCCCCGTCGGTATTGTAAAAGACGTCCCGGTCAAGCTAGGTAAATTCTTTGTCCCCATTGATTTTGTCGTGCTTGACATTCCTGCAGATAGTCCGGTCCCGATCATACTCGGAAGACCGTTTCTTGCAACTTCCGGCTGCATGGTCGATTGCAAGAATGGTAGACTCGCTTTTGATATTGGAGAAGAGAAAGTAGAATTCGTTCTTTCCACTCTAGTAAAGGAGCCAATCTTCGACGAGGATATTTACGATGTCCAAGATGAAGAAGGTTTATCTAGGGAAGAGGTAAGTGCGATTCTCTTTAACGATCCTTTACAAAAAGTCATTACCATGAGTCTAACAGATGTAGGGGAAGGAGGAGAGTGCAAAGAGGAAATTGAAGCCTTAGAAGCACAAGAAGAGATGCATGAAGTGGAGTTTGAGAAACTCCACGATGAGGCTGAGAATGTTAGAATCCACGGTCATACCCTGTATTCCACGACCGTGGATTTCACAACCAAAATCGACCTCCATTCCAGTGGATTACACGGCCGTGGAACATATGGAGAGCCCGTAATTCTGACCGTGGAAGGGGGTGATCGGCATACTTCTTCAACTTCTTTTGATTCCTCTCCAACTCACTCAACACCCTTAGAAACTTCTAAGGAAACATCGGATGCTCCTCAAGGATCATTGGAAGCCCCGAAAGTGATGGAACTCAAACCGCTTCCTACTCATCTAAGGTACGCTTTTCTTGGATCTAATTCTACCTTTCCGGTTATTGTTAGCTCCGAATTAAGCATAGATGAACATGAACAGCTCATGATTGTCCTTAAGAAACATAGGAAAGCCATAGGCTATACTATTGAGGACTTAGTAGGAATTAATCCCTCCCTATGCATGTATAAGATACTAATGGAGGAGGACTTTAGAACTTCAAGACAACCTCAAAGGCGGTTGAATCCGACCATGAAGGATGTTGTCAAGAAGGAAATTCTTAAACTTCTTGATGCAGGTATCATCTATCCTATCTCCGATAGCAAGTGGGTGAGCCCGGTTCAAGTAGTTCCGAAGAAGGGAGGGATGACGGTCATCACCAACAAGAACAACGAACTCATTCCTACCCGAACCGTGACTGGATGGCGGATGTGCATAGACTACCGCAAGCTCAACAACGCAACGCGGAAGGATCACTTTCCATTGCCATTCATCGATCAAATGCTTGAAAGGTTAGCACAACATTCACATTTTTGCTACCTTGATGGTTATAGTGGTTTCTTCCAGATTCCGATACATCCGGATGATCAAGAGAAGACCACATTCACGTGCCCTTGGGGTACGTTCGCCTATAGGAGAATGCCGTTCGGGCTTTGCAACGCCCCAGCCACCTTTCAACGGTGCATGATGGCCATCTTCTCCGAATACGTAGAGGAAATCATGGAAGTCTTCATGGACGACTTCTCCGTATACGGTTCCTCTTTTAACGATTGCCTTTCTAACCTTTCTCTTGTTTTGCAAAGATGTGAAGACACTAACCTAGTTCTTAATTAGGAGAAGTGTCAATTCATGGTTAAGGAAGGAATTGTGTTAGGTCACTTAGTCTCTAGTAGAGGGATAGAGGTAGACAAGGCTAAGATAGAGACCATAGAGAAACTTCCTCCCCCAATTTCGGTGAAAGGGA
The DNA here is from genome assembly GCA_033239125.1 of Fagopyrum homotropicum. NCBI lineage: Eukaryota > Viridiplantae > Streptophyta > Magnoliopsida > Caryophyllales > Polygonaceae > Fagopyrum > Fagopyrum homotropicum. The sequence continues at coordinate 56,318,157 of BSWB01000008.1, read as the reverse complement.
TAAGAAGTTTCCTAGGACATGCTGGATTTTATAGACGTTTCATTAAGGACTTTTCTAAGATATCAAAACCTCTCACTAATCTATTGATGAAGGATGCGGTTTTTGAGTTTTCGCAGGAATGTTTGGATGCGTTTAACACCATTCGGCAAGCTCTAATTTCAGCACCTATTATCCAACCTCCGGATTGGACTCTCCCCTTCGAGATTATGTGCGATGCTAGTGACGTAGCTATTGGAGCTGTTCTTGGACAACGAAAGGAAGGGCGAACTCATGCCATATACTATGCTAGCAAGACGCTAGACGAAGCACAGCTCAACTACGCCACTACAGAGAAAGAGTTTCTAGCCATTGTCTACGCTATTGACAAGTTTCGCTCTTATCTTGTAGGTGCAAAGGTGATTGTCTACACGGATCATGCTGCGATCCGGTACCTCCTTGCGAAGAAAGATGCGAAGCCAAGGCTAATTAGATGGATTCTTCTCCTACAAGAATTCGATCTTGAGATCCGCGACAAGAAAGGTTCAGAAAATTCTGTTGCGGATCATTTGAGTCGTCTAACACATCTAGGGGACGACCATCTACCCATTGATGACTACTTTCCAAACGAACACTTACACATCATAGAGGAGTGCATCAACGTGATCTCCAAAGGTAACGAACCGTGGTTTGCTGATTTTGTTAACTATTTGGTTTGCTAGGAGACACCGCCCGGACTTTCCTACGCACAAAGGAAGAAGTTCTTTAAGGACGTCCGGGAATACTATTGGAACGAGCCTCTCCTCTTTAAGAGAGGTCCGGATGGCATCATCCGGCGATGTGTGCCGGAAGATGAGATGCAAAGTGTCATCCGCCATTGTCATTCACTACCTTGTGGAGGACACGCTAGTTCGAACAAGACTAGCGCAAAGGTATTGCAATTTGGATTCTATTGGCCTACTTTATTTAGAGATGTGCAATCCTTTGTTTCTTGCTGCGATGCTTGTCAAAGAACAGGAAATATTTCTAGAAGGAACGAGATGCCCCTCAACAACATCCAAGAGGTGGAGATTTTCGACGTTTGGGAGTCGATTACATGGGACCATTCCCATCTTCTTGTGGAAACCAATACATACTATTGGCGGTAGACTACGTTTCTAGATGGGTGGAAGCAATTGCCTCTCCCACAAATGATGCCATGGTGGTGGTTAAGTTCTTCAACAAGACCATCTTTCCGCGATTTGGAACACCACGGACGATCATTAGTGATGGAGGTTCTCACTTCATAGCCCGTCGCTTTGAAGCTCTTCTAGCCAAGTATGGGGTTACTCACAAGATCGCTACCCCTTATCATCCACAAACTAGTGGACAAGTTGAGATCTCAAATAGGGAGATCAAAGGAATTCTAGAAAAGACGGTTTCAAGGACTAGGAAGAATTGGTCCTTGAAGCTAGATGATGCATTATGGGCGTACCGGACTGCGTACAAGACTCCCATAGGAACCACACCATACAACCTTGTGTATGGGAAGTCTTGTCACTTGCCGGTGGAGCTGGAGCACAAAGCGTTTTGGGCTATCAAGTGGCTGAATTTCGGCATGAAGGAAGCGGGAGAGAAGCGTCTCCTAGACATCAATAAGCTGGATGAACTTCGCTTGAACGCCTATGAAAACGCCAAGATCTACAAGGAAAGAGCAAAGCGTTGGCATGATAAGCATATCATTCCAAAGGACTTCAAAGAAGGAGATCAAGTTCTCCTCTTCAATTCAAGACTTCGCCTCTTCCCAGGTAAGCTTAAATCCCGTTGGACCGGACCTTTTCTAATTAAACTTATTTTCCCCCATGGTGCAGTTGAAGTATGGGGTGAAGCTAGCGGAAGTTTTAAGGTGAACGGCCAACGACTCAAGAAGTATACGCCGGAACTCCAAGTTGAGGAGTTTGCGCCTACCGCACTCGAATAAGTGCGAGAATGGTCTAGCTACGGACCTTAAACAAAGCGCTTCTTGGGAGGCAACCCAAGGTATTGCATTTTCGTTTTTGTTTTCGATTCATAGTTTAGCTTAGAATAGACGTTCTTTTTTCTTTGTTTTTGCCTCGATTTCTTCCGGTATGTTCGTGTTTTTGGTTGTAGGATCAATGAAAAAGGAAAAGAGGAGGATGATGTCGAAGAGGAGTGACGAAATTTGGACTTTGGAGCTTTACAGGAGGTTCCACGGTCTAAATTACGGTCGTCATAGCTACAGTGGCCGTAATTTCTAAAAGCCTTTGAAAAATCACCAAAACCACGGTTCCGTACACTTCCACGGCCGTGGAACACCCCGACAGACCGTGATTTTCAAAATTTTGCCTGCAACTATATAAGCCACGTTCTTCACAAACTCATCCCAAAAACCCCTCTTTCCACGACCTAATTGCCGAAATTCCACGACCTCCTCAAAATCCTCGTTTCTTAATCGTTTCTAACGATTCTTCTTCCTAAACTGCAGTGAATTCAACCACAAACAATATCCAAGCGACGAATCGAACGGAAATTCATCAACAAACGCGCATTTCGGATTTTTCAATCCGAAAAAGAGGTTTATTCTTTCTTCTTGATTCTCGCCAATTTGGTTCGTTTTTGCTATAGATTTTTAGCAAGAACTGATAGAGACTGGAAGGAATTAGACTAGGACTGCTTGTTGTGGTGATTGCTTGTGAATTTGCTGAGATTCGTGAAATTCTGGGACGAATCACGGCCTTTGGGTAAACCACGGCCGTAATTCCTGAAGAACAGACCGTAATTTTTGGTGCAGAATGGATTTCGTAAGGAGAGTGTCGGGAAGGACAAAAGAGAAGAAGGGAGAGCAGAATAAGAAAAGGAAAGGCAATCCCTCCACCTCCTCATCCTCTAGGGCACCACCACCCTCATCTCCTTCACCTCCATCTTCACCTTCACCTCCATCCTCACCTCCTCACCCTAGAATTCCGACCATACATGAGAACCATCTTGCTGCATTCGAGAAGATCACGAAGAGGCCAGTGATTGGCCCTAGATATTTGTTGTTGGAGGATCTACATCCTCTCAACATAGTTGATGATCTTACTTAGCTCTTGGATAGAGCCGGATTAGTTATCTTCTCGGCTATCCGAGAAGACGCCTATGAGGAGATCACCCGGGAGGTTGTGACGTCTTTCGAGCACAGCCACGTAGATAGGACCGTCTCTTTCCGTCTCATGGAAAGAGACTACCATATGAGTATTGTTGAGTTTGGGACTATTTTTGGGTTTCATGAGACCTATAATGGTCGATTTCCGAGTGGTGTTTACCCCAAGGATTTTTGGGAGGAAGTTGCAATGATTTACGCCGACGAGGACCGTTGGCAACCCGCCGATACCAAGGCTAGATTGATGTACCATCTAGCCTTGAAGATAGCTCACCGTGTTCTTTCGGAGTGTCTCTTTCCTAGGACGGAGACGCCCCAAAAGATCAAGACGGATGAGCTATTCTTGCTCTATTGCATGCTCTATGGACGCCGTGCAGATTGTGCTACTCTCTTGGCTGCTACGATGAGCAAGCTCAAGAACAAGTCGAAGGGAAACATCGGTTATGGTGGGATAGTTACCCACATTGCTAGGAGTTTTGGCGTGGATTTTTCTGCTTGCACCCGCATACCGGCCGTTCCTTTAGGGCTACATGCATTCATGGTTAGGGGTCTCATTTTCCCCACACATGGAGGTCCGCCTTATGCGGGCATGCCTTGGGAGACTAGGACGGGTAGGGGTATAGAGTGGCTGTCGGAGTATTCCATTATGGCGGGACGCCATAATTGGAAGGAGACGTTCGCTGCGATGCATGCGAACAGGATAGTAGCTCCCCCTTACGTCCCACCACCGGTTGTCGAGGAGGAGGATATGGGAGATCAGTTTGAGAGTGAAGGAGGAGCGGAGCAGGAGTTTGGCACGTTTCCGGACCAGCCGGAGGCGGCCCCAGATGTACCTAGACGCTCTCCACATCCAGCTAGAGCCTCAGGCTCGTCATCTCGCCGCACTAGCGTGAGTGAGAGGCCCACGTGGATGACCACACCTCCCACATGGTATGGCGTTCCCCCTCCTTGGTCCACGGAGCAGCCACCAGCACCACCACCAGCACCAGCACCATCCGATGCCCCAGCATGGTACAATCACGCCCCGGGATGGTACGAGCAGATGCCAGATTGGGCTACCGGACTTTCAGAGAGAGTTGGAGCGTTGGAGATCCGGGCCGACGCTAGAGACGGACGCCTCGACGACCTCGACCACATGATGAGGGACGTCTACCGCCAGCAGTTTGGACGGCACTACGACTCCAGCTTCTCCCCATTCCCGCCTCCGCCGGCGCCGCAGTGATTTGATGCATGACTGTTCGTTTTAGACATTCCCGCCACCACTTTGTGAGTTTCTTTTTCTTTTCTTTCTTTTCCTTCTTTCTTTTGAACATTAGGGACAATGTTCGTCCTAAGTATGGGGTGGGATGTACTAAAAAGTTTGTAATAACTCTACTTACTATGTTCGCTTTCATTTGAGACTATCGTTGCATGTTCATTATGTGTTACACGTTTCCTTATTGCATTGCATGAAAAGTGACTTGAAAAACCCATAAAAATTGAAAAATTTTGAGCTTCTAATGAATTGAGATGATTTCCATGATAATCACTACTTGTGAATTGAGTTTAATGACAATTGCATGCTTAAAAGGATTGTGAATTGAAAAGAATTTGAATGAATGAATTATACCTCTTTTGCAAGTTTCATAATGTGATTATGTTACCTAAATCATGCTAGGAAATTGAAGTTGAAATCACGTTATAAGTTCCTATACTTCTTGTTGAAATGATTAAGGCAATTCGATACTTTCTTTCTTCTTTCTTTGATCATCTAGCTCCTCATTGAAATATTAGCCTCCTTTACCTATCCGGGAATTTGGAGAAGTGAATGAGAAAAAGGCATGTTTGATGTGGGAGGGCCATGAGAACAATTATTTGCAATCAAATGAATAGAAAGAAGTTATAGGTTTGGGGAAGTCAATCATGACGATGAGTAACTCGGCACCATTCACATAGCCGGGTGTTTGTGTCTTGTCAAAGTCGGATTGAGCGATATTCCTAGCGGATTATGGTATGTGCGCTAAGGGTTTGAGGCATCTCTTGAAAAATTGAGAAACGCCGATCTCCTAGGCTTCGGTTTTTGTGCACCTCTATCCATAACTCCAAAAGTAAAGTCGAAAAATGAAAAGAAGAGAGCGAAGCTCTAAGTGAAGTGTTGCGGGAACCGCATAAGAAGAAGAAGGTAGTTGTCCACTTTCCCGGATTTATGCACCACTTTCCCTTAAAGTTTTCCCTTCCTTTCCATATTCTAGACCTTTTCTTTGAAAGTCCTTAAGATCAAAAGAATGTTATATGACTTGGTGATCTAAGTTGAAGTTTCTTATGATTGATTTTGATAATGTTTGAAGGTTATAATGCTTGTTTAGAAGTTAAGTTTATTCATGAATTTTCTTTGCTTTTTACTCTTTAATTGAGCGTGTGAAAGTTTGATGAACGATTGAAGCAAGATTTGAGAATGATCTATTCTTTAGAAGTCACATTCACCCAAAAAGAAGGTACACATATTTCATCCTAACTCTTGTTTAAAACTTTTTGAAAGACCTTGCTTAGGGACAAGCAAGTGTTAAGTATGGGGTTATTTGTTAGCATGAAATATTGTGATATTTTAGGCACGTTTTCTAAACGTATTTGATTCATATTGATAGTCTTTGATTGAACTTTGTGCATATGTGAGCTAGTATTACCTATATTGTCGATATGGATGTCTACACTAGTTCTATGTTGATTATAGGTGATTTGGAGCTATTTCCGAACGGAATCGAGCAAAGGAGAGTTGAGTTGATATGTCCATAGATTGAGGACATTCTTTGGAAGAAAATTTGAGTTTTAGCTTGAGGAATGCACGAGGCTAGGGAAGAATCACGTTCTTGCCCTAAACCACGCCCTAAAATACGGCCGTACTACGAACCACGTTCAGTTCCACGGCCGTGGAACCTTGCAAGAGAGGCGTGATGCATTCCAGTAACTATTACGGCCGTGGAATATATGGTACAAACCGTGACCTAATCCACGCCCTAAATTACGGTCGTGAAAACTTCCACGACCGTAATCTTGGCGAATCTTTTCGCCACACTTTGAAGCCACGATCTTTTGAAGATTGGGCCGGGCCGATATTTTATCTTGCCCTATAAAAAGACGGACGAAGCAAGATTCCGTCATAACCGCTTACACCCGCCATTTTCGCTTAGCGGCATTTATCGACGCTTAGGATCGTTCATCTCCGTTTAGGGAATCTCAACGCCGTTTGGCCTTTGCTTGGAAGTATTGATCATCTCATTGGAGATTGAAGTTCGCATCTGGAAATTATCCTAATCTCGCACTTTTGGTGGAGATTGCTGTTGAGATCTCCGGATTGGCGGAAGATCGAAGCTTTTGGAAGATTTTGCAAGAAGATCTCTCTTCTTGTTTAGGTTTGATATGGAAAACGGATTGACATCCCGTTTTCCCTTATTTCCTAAGGTTGTGATTGTTTGTTTTATTCTGAATCCTTTGACAATACTTGTTCTCATTGTGACTTTGAGATTGGTTTGAAGATTATTGAAAGTTCTTGAAAGTTTTCATCTTTCTATCTTTTAATTCTTGAATTGATATCAACATGACTGTTATTGGCTAAAAACCCTTAACAATTCTAAGGTGAAGGGTTGATAGTTGTGGCTTAGATGATGATAGATCGATCGCAAACAGATTAGACCCTGAGAGTTAGAGAGAATCGCCGACAACCCTAAATTACGGCCTGTTCTTGAGTCCACGGCCGTGGAACCTCAAGAACTAACCGTGATTTCCCTTAAGTCCACGAACCTTGCTTTTACTTTAATCCAAAGTTAAAGATTTGTTTTAACTTAGTTTAGACTTGTCTTTTCTAGGTGGTAGTGAAGCCTCAACAACCTCTACCTCGATTGTGAGTGTCACAACCTCAATCGGTTAAGTTAGTCTTGATCTTTGGGTTGTAAGTTTGGGTATTTGACATAAATTCTCATCTTTAGAATCTTTCTATATTGAGCCTCAACAACCTGTATAGAGAGTGCCTTGTAGGTGAGTTACATAAGGTTTTTGGAACTTCACCGTACGATTACCTTACATTAGTATACCTTTGCATATCTCAACTCTGTCTTTATATCATTAAGTATATCTTGAATCGATTGCCACAGCTGGATACTTGGATCTTTAGGATTGTTGTTTTCCCAATATTTGCAAACTCTCATATTTACTCGCTTCATAATCTGCAATCGAATTTGTTCCCACCCAAATCCCTGTGTTCAATACTCTGGAATTCTTGCTTAGCTACGTCGATCCGTACACTGCGGGTTCGCTGCTTGATTCTAGTTTTATAAATTTAAAGCTTATTTGCACACACCTTAAGGGGCGAACAGTATGGAGAGCAGCCATCATGGATGGGAGCTCCTCCTCCATGGTATGAGCATGCATCGGTGGCACCGACTCCTCCTCCTCAGGACGCTCCTACATGGTATGGACACCCGCCGGATTGGTACTCGCAGCTTCTGGGATGGGCTACCGATCTTTCCAGGAGAGTGGGAGATCTAGAGATCCGACAAGAGACTCATAACGCACGGAGCCAGGAGAACGACCGTATCTTGAGGGACGTCTACCGCCAACAGTTTGGACGGCCTTTTAGCTCGGATTTCTTTCCATATCCACCACCGTCTCCTCCACAGTGATGTTGTTGATTGACTGCCAGTTTGAGCCACCACATCGCCATTAGTGAGTTCCTTTTGCTTTTCTTTTCTTTTCTTTATTTCTTTTGAACATTGAGGACAATGTATGTTTCAAGTATGGGGTAGGGTGTGACTATCATTTGTAATAACTCTACTCACTTTGCTTTACATGTCTATGAACACTTGCATGTTTTCTTTCCTTGTCACACGTTTCATTATTGCATTGCATGAAAAAGGCTTTGAAAAGCCCATAAAAATTTGAAAAATTTGAAAAGATTTTGTGCTTCTAAGATTGGAGATGATTTCTATGATAAGAACTACTTGTAGAATGAATTTTTTATGACAATTGTATGCTTGAATTGAATTATGAATTGTGAAGAGATTGAGTATGTTGTTTATCCTTTCTTGCAAGTTTCATAATGTGAAGGTTTTTATCTAAATCATATTGAGAAACAAAGGTTGAAATCACAATATAAGTTCTTATACTTCTTTATGAAATGATTAAGGTACCTCGATTTTCTTACTTCTTTCTTTGATCATTTATCCCCTCAATGAAAATAATTGCCTCCTTTACCTATCCGGGATTTAAGAAGAGTTGATTTTGGAATGTTTGATGTGGGAGGGCCATGAAAGCAATTGTTTTCAAAGTGTAGGAAAATTCTAGGTTTGGGGAAGTCAATCATGACGATGAGTAACTCGGCACCATTCACATAGCCGGGTGTTTGTGTCTTGCCAAAGTCGGATTGAGCAATATTCCTAACGGATTATGGTATGTGCATCAAGGGTTTGAGGCATCTCGAAATTGAGAAACGCCAATCTCCTAGGCTTCAGTTATTGTGCACCGTTGTCCATAACTCCAAAAGTAAAGTCGAAAAATTAAGTGTAAAAGTCTAGAGCAAAGCTCTAAGTTGGTGGTTAGTTCAAATGGTGAAAAGAAAAGAGTTTGTGTTGTCCCTTCTTCCCGGATTCATACACCACATTCCTTTACAAGTTTCCCACCTTTTCCGCATTCTTGGCCTTATTTGAAAGTCCTTGAGATCATAAGAGTGTTATTTGACTTGGTGATCTAAATTGAAGTTTCACATGCTTGATTTTGACAATGCTTGAAGGTTATGATGTTTGTCTTGAAGTATTTACAATTTATGAAGTTTTTTTGCTTTGCATACTTTGGTTTGTGTGTATAACGTTTTCAAGGATGAATGAAGCAAGGTTTGAGGATGATCTATTGACTAGAAGCACATTAACCAAAAAGATTATTTTGCTTTGTTTTGCATTCATATTTCATTCTACCTTATGTTCTAATCTTTTGAAAACCTTGCTTGGGGACAAGTAAGAGACAAGTATGGGGTATTTTGTTAGCATGAAATATGACTATATTTTAGGCACTTGTTTTAGTTGTTTCCCCCTCTTTTATGTGTACATAGAATATGAGTTTGAAGCAATTGTGAGCTAGTTCACCCACTTTGTCGATATAGAGATCTACACTAGCTTTGTTTTGGTTTTAGGTGAATAAAGACTTGGATTGGAGCAAAATGTGGAAGGAAAGGAGTGTTTGATCATGCTTGATGGCAAGGAGATGCATTGGAGAGGCTAAGGGAGGAGCATGAATGAAGAGTGTAAACGAAACAAAGGCTAAAACAAGGAGTTTGGAGAACCACGCCCTGAATTACGGTCGTGGAAAAGGAATTGGAAGAACCACGCTCTAAATTACGGCCGTGGATTTGGCAACATGATCGTGGAAGTGAGTTTGGAGCACAACAGAAAGTTACACGGTCTAAACCACGGCCGTGGAAAGTTGTTCATGACAGTGATTTTGGTGATTTTGTGACGTATCATTATTGCCACGTCAGCAACGTTATTGGGCTTTTCCCGTAACCCTATTTTCGCCTATAAGAAGGCTTGAGAAGAGAGTTTCGAGTACCTTCGCTTATGCACTCGCTGAGAGCTTCATTGACGGCGGCCTTAGGGTTTCATTTCGACCTGGAGGATTGGAGATTTGTGAAAGACGTGATTTTTGAGAGATTGTGTACTTCGGGATATTCTAGGGTTTTCATTGAAGGACGGATTGACATCCCGTTCTTTGTGGTTTCTCTAGATCATTGTGAGGATTTCTATTCCTACTTTTCTGAATTCATAAACATACTTTGTTGTTTGGATTTCGAGATTGACTTTGAGTTGTTATTGAGTTTTCGAGGGTTTTCGATCATCTTTCATTCTTCTTAAATTGATTATTGATATCATAATGATGATTATTGGCTAAAACTCTTTAGCAATTCTAAGGTGAAGGGTTGATAGTTGTGGCTTAGATGATGATAGATCGATCGTAACTTGATTGGACCTTGAGAGTGTGAGAAACATCGTCGACACCCTAAATCACGGCCTGTTCTTGAGTTACACGGCCGTGGTTCTTCAAGATCTAGCCGTGATTTTCCTTGTTTTACGACCTTTGCTTTTGCTTTAATCCAAAGTTAAATATTTGCTTTAACCTAGCCTTGACTTGCCTTTCCTAGGTAGTAGTGAGACTCAACATCCTTTATTTCGGTTTCGAGTGTCACAACCTTAGCCGTTTTAGTTTATCTTTGATTCCTTGGGTTTAGGCATGTGTATTTGAGATCAATTCTTACCTTTAGATCCTTTCTATACTACAGCCTCAACAACCTTTACAGAGAGAGCCTTTTAGTTAGACATATAAGGTTTTGGAACTTCACCGTACATTACCTTACTTTAGTTATACCTTTGTAAATCTCAACTCTGTCCTTACATCTATAGTATATCTTGAATCGATTGCCACAATTAGACACCTAGATCTTTAGGGTTGCTGTTTTCCCAATTATTTGCAAAGCTTCTACACTTTTGATAGCTCGATTACTTGAAACTGATTTTGTTTCACCAAATCTTTGAGTTCGATACTCTAGAATACTTGCTTAACTATGTCGATCCGTACACTGCGGGTTCGCTTGCTTTTGTTTCAGTTTTATAATTAAAACTTATTTGCATGCACGTTTAGGGGCGAACACCTTGCATATGTTATTCTTGACATATTCCATCTCCAATCAACATTTTTCATTTCCCTCCTACAAATGTGTTTGATTTTTCCTCTTTTACTCCTTAGAGTGATCTTCACTCCTTACCTCATAGCTTCCATAATCATGGTCTTTAATTGAGCTAGGTTCGGAGATGCTCTTGCATCCTTCTCTTCTTCTTGAAAAGGATTCGTCCGCAAATCCATGACGTCCTTCTTAGCAATGATCCGGGGCTACATCCATGTGTGAGACATGTCTTTTATAGCTTCAATTTATGCTCCTCCTTGTCTGCAAACTCCTAAAATGATATCAATAAGAGTGATATTAAAATTGTATCCTAAATCATCATAGTAAATATTCAAGTTCTCATAATAGGAGGGTGTGAGAACTTCCTCTATGTTCTTATTCTGTTCACTTAATAATGTGTTCAAATACAGATCACCAATAAATCCAACAACACATGCATACATGAAAACATCAATCACAACAAGCATCAAATACATATACAAGTTCCTACCCAAAAAAATACATATACAAGTTATAGGATATAGGGGTTGTTTTTCTTCTTTCCTTAAAGGTAATTATTGTTGGTTTTCGGTGTTCGGTTTTGTGTCAACGTTGTTGTAATCTCCAAGAAGAAGTAGACTAACAAATGACAAGTTATTGTAATCCCAATAGGAGCATGCAAACAACTTAATTAGGCAAAAGTGTAGTAATCTCTCAAGTGAGTAGACAAACGACTTACAAATTGTTGTGATCTCCGATAATGAGTAGATTAACAACTTAGTGTCATAATCTCCCAAGGGAGTAGACAAGCAATCTTAAATTAGCAAACCAAAATTGTATATAGCCCAAACTTGGCAAAACAGATTTCCCAGACGGGGTTAGACAACTTTCTATGACATCTTCATGACGTGGTCATGCCGTCTCGGCTTCGTAAAAGAAATGAATCTTATCTTCTAATTATATTTGGAATAATATATTTTGTGTAACTCTAGACTCCAATCATATAAGCATGTATCAGCCTTAAGGTTAGATATGATCATCATCCATTACACAAATCACCCCGCACGTCTTTCCTTGATTCCATAGCCGTTAAGTAGCTTTTAAAATAAGGTTCGTCTTGTTGGAACCAAGCACTTGTGAGTTTATATCCTTTCTGATTTTATATATAGACTTTGTTTTATATTCAATCATGTCTATCTAATCTCCTTCGTGATCTAAAGATTAGATGATCTCTATAATGATTTAATTTATTATTGCATATATGATTATGAATTTGAGATTGCGATATTGCCTCTTTTCAAAGTGCTTCATTCCCACCTTTTATTTACCTTTAAAAGAAGTGGCATTTATAATTGGTTTAGATAAAACAACTAAAGAGCCACACGCGAAGGACGTTTTACTATATCTATTGAAAAGAACTTGGTTTCGAGAGTACTAGTTTATCATTGCCTCGAGAATTTCTAACTATCATAGAAAGTTCCGGTCTTTGTAACTTTTCTAACTGAAGAGCCACGAGCGAAGATTTCTCTTGGTCTTTTTCGAATTTCTAAGTTTTAAAAGGGTTTTCCTATACTTGCCGAACTGTCGGATTGAGGGCTATGGGATTTGGAAAGCACGGTCTTTGTTTTTTCACGCCAAAGACTATTTTAGATGGTCACATGCTTTATTCACACATCAATATTTACGAGTCTCACATATGCAATACTACTTTAATTCGTTATAGTGGGATTCTTGTTTCCTTAGATCACCTTCAAATTAATTTGAATATACTAAAACGTAACAATTTATAACCGGTGGCGAACATGATAGAAGACAAAAATTGCACACTATGTTCATGTATGCACACTATGTTCATGAACACATTGGTTCTTGGCGTTGATTTATGTTTTTCATGTCAATGAATATAGCTTGATGACGTTGGTTCTTGATCGTGTCTTTGGTTTATGTTTCTATGTACGTGCATGCACATTATGTTCATGAACACGTTGATTCCTGACATTGATTTACTCTCGTGTCAATGAATATAGCTCGGTCGCGTTGGTTCTTTGGTTGTGTCTTTGGTTTATGTTCATGAACACGAATGAAGACGAACAAAGCACTAGCAACCACACGCCATGAAAATACGACTAAGGTTAAGTGCAACAAGACACGATTCAAAAGACCAACACGACATGTTCATGACCACAAATTAAAGATTACAAAATGCCTAAAACTTACACGATCTCCAAGATGTAATTTCACACCGAAGAAGAGGGTAACACGGCCACCACCGTTGCTTTGTTTTTCAAAGATTGAGTTTAATCGTGTAATAGCCAACAACCGTGTTTAGGGAAACAATATTCAATTTCTAGAATAATTGTTGCCTAATATGCAAACAAAATATTATCAAGGACCATTCATATAATAAGTAGGGTTGAAAATCGGTTCAAAACTGAACCGAATCGACCAAAACCGAACTAAACCGAAAACCTACAAACCTGTAAACCATGAACCGCAACGGATATAGTTGGTTTAGGTTCGGTTTTGAACCAATATTTTCACTTTATTAGTTATCGGTTGAAGAGGAAATAATTGGGAGGCAAAAAATGCTTTAGGTTGAAAATCCTTTTTTCTCATATGTAATTTAGTAGAATCAATACAAAGTTTACATATCGATCCACAGTTTACAGAGTTACAATTTACAAATTATTTTGCTCAACCACAAAAATTTATCCAAATTAAGAAGAAAATAAGAACAAAAAAAGAGTTGAAGCAAAACTTAAGGATTTACAAATTGATCCACTACATAGTTTACAAAGTTCTAATTTACAAATTAAGGATGGAATGAGAACTGAGGAAGTGTGAAGTCATCGGTGTTGTGATACCGCAAAAGAACGAACCTGGTTGGAGAATAAAAGCCATCGTCGTCTCCCTCGCCCTCACTAGCCGCTTTTGAGTCGTCGTCGTCCCTCTCGTCATCGCCTTGGCCTCCCCGTCGCCCTCGTAAACTCACTTCTCTTCATCTCTTGTCGACTATCGAGAAAGTCTTCGATCGTCGTCGTTCCCCAGTCGCTCTCCCTTGTCTCAATCGGCAGTCGCTCTCGCTAGATTTGAGTAGAAGCCCTCCTAATATTTTTATACCCTAACCCTAAGTCCCTAACGGTCTTACCTAATTACCTAAGGATGGTTCAATTTTTAATTTTAAATTTGGTTTGAACCTTAAACCGAAAAACTAAAATTATATGAACTGTTAACCGAATTGAAAAAAATCGGTTTTAGGTTCGATTGGACCCAAAACCGTCAGTTTTGATTCGGTTCACCTGAACCAACCGAGTTTTGCTTAGACATATCCATATGAATGATTTTTTCTCGGAAGCTGACCATATGTATATACATAACTTTTTCTTTTACGATTAATAATCTGAAACGTTCATTTGTTTAACTTGTGTGATTATGCGAAAAAGGTTCCTATTCCCCTCTACGTATAAAATATGACTTGGGCTTCGACAGAAGAGAACTTGGGTTGTGGGCTTATTGAACCCAAATCGGAGCCAGCCCAATTTACACTAACGGAGCTTTGTTGCGCATTGCAAGAAATGACGATTTCCTTGGAGAGAAAAACCGAGCTCTCTAGTCCCTCCCGCCGCGCCGCCTGAGATCTCTCCCATCACCAATCTAGGGCTTTCCCGAATTCATTCGCTTTTTCAAGTTCCATTCCAGTTACAGAGCAGAAGGTTTTATAGTACCTCAAATGAGGCCGATTTTGATGAAAGGCCATGAAAGGCCTCTAACATTTTTGAAGTATAACAGAGAGGGCGATCTTCTCTTCTCATGTGCCAAGGACCACAATCCCACCGTCTGGTTCGGCGACAATGGAGAACGTCTTGGAACCTATCGTGGTCACAACGGTGCCGTTTGGACTTGCGACGTTTCCCGTGAGATTCTCGCTTTTCTCATATATTGTTTGGATTTTTGGGTTTTTTCTTTCATGGTCGTCGGTTCTATATGTATTTGCGGAATTTGGTTTTCGATAGTTAGACATAGGCACATAACGTGTTGTTTTATTTCATGAGAGCAAGCTGAAATTCAATTTCAATTGAGCTCAAGTTTGATTTGGTTGTGTTGTAATTGGAATCAGTTGCTTTTTTTTTTTTTTTTTGCAGGGGATTCTACGCGTCTTATCACCGGAAGTGCTGACCAGACGGTAAAGCTTTGGAATGTTAAGACGGGGTCTCAACTATTCACCTTTAATTTTGATTCTCCGGCCAGGTCTGTGGAGTTTTCTGTCGGAGAAAAGCTTGCATTGATAACCAGTGATCCATTCATGGGCCACACTTCCGCCATCCATGTTAAACCTATTGCTAGAGATCCCACTGAACGTAAACCATCTTATTTTGTGCAAAAGTTTTTCTTTTCCATTTGACTAACCTGCTTCATTGTGTTTATCAAGCTGCTTCAGGTTTGTTATTATGTGCTTGATTATTGTACTTTTTCATGGGTTTAAAACTTGCAAATGATCCCATATGCAGAAACTGGTGAATCTGTTCTTGTAATCAAAGGCCCAGAAGGGCGAATAAACAGAGCTGTTTGGGGACCTTTAAACAGGACTATTGTTAGTGCTGGTGAGGATGCAGTTGTTCGTATTTGGGATACTGAGGTATTTGTCTTTGACATATGTTTGTTCTGTTAGTGATTAAAGCTCTATATTATTTGATGGCAACATTATTGCTGAATCTTTACTGCAGTATCCTGCAGTATACTTCTTGCTGCAAATTATGATGGAGTTCTGTGTTCTGTATTTTTTTAGACTGGGAAATTGATAAAAGAGTCGGACAAAGAAAATGGACACAAGAAGACGGTTACTTCACTTGCTAAATCTGCAGATGGGTCACATTTTCTGACCGGGTCTCTGGATAAGTCAGCCAAGGTAAATAAGGCATATTGGCCTATTGGCCCTTCACCATTCTGCATATTTATTGTATAGGCTTTATCTGCATTTCTCATGGTTTAATCATTGTTTGACATTTGTATTAGCTTTGGGATATCAGAACTTTGGAACTGATCAAAACCTATGGGACTGAGCGACCCGTGAATGCAGTTGCAATGTCTCCACTTCTTAATCATGTACGTAAATGATTTGGTATTGGTATATAGTCTGCCTTTTGCACATCTTCTGACTTATATTTGGCACTTGAATTACATCTTCTCTATGGGCATCATTCTCATAGCTCATATCACAATGATTTGGCAGTAGGATTGCTTTTTTTCTTCAAGTCATTTGGTCATGATTCTAGTTTCTGATATCTATTCGTGATGTCTAGGCACTGTATACTACGCGTACCTGGTGTAAAGTACCTTATACTACGTGTACCTGGAGTAATTTTTTGCTCAGAGTGGCTTAATTGTCTTCCAAAATGCTAATAATCTCCTGGCTATAACCAAGAAAATTTTTATTACCCATCACCTTTCTAGTTATATGGGTGTTTAAGGATTTTGTGAGCTAGGTTGTTTCAAACCATTGGCGTATTAAAGACCTTAACTAAATATGGCAGCAGATGCGCTGTTACTCCTGTTGTGTATAAATTGTATCTTCTATATACTTCTCTTTTATTTTATTTCTTCATTTTCCGCACATTTTCACCCTAGTATTAATTCTTAAACTTAGATTTTATTCAAGGTGACATCAGATGATCTTTTTCATTCTTTCTATATGTATTTGTTTCTCTATGTGCATCTTTTGCTCTTTCTAGTTAGCTTTAGCGTATCAGTGGATTATGGATCGTGATTTGGTGTTTTGATAAATTGAAACACGTTCCATCAGTTTATCATGTGAAACGCGCTTGGAAAATCTCCAAATTTACTGGACTTTGTTCCCTCTTATAGGTGGTACTTGGAGGTGGTCAAGATGCATCAGCTGTGACAACAACTGACCATCGTGCTGGGAAGTTTGAGGCAAAATTCTATGACAAAGTAAGGATGTTGTGACAACGCTCTTGTCATTGTCTCAAATTCCTTAATTGTTAAGAATGCAACTGAAATGAATTTTTCTTTGTTTGTCTTGGTAGATTCTCACTGAAGAAATTGGAGGTGTTAAAGGGCATTTTGGACCAATTAATGCTTTGGCTTTTAACCCTGATGGCAAAAGGTATATCATTCTCTTACTAATTTTGAGTCACATCCACTGATATCAAAACTCTCAAAAATGTATGCAAGACATGGCTTTATGGAGCTGTAGCTTTAAAAAATGAGAACCTTGCTTTTTCAACCTGGCTGACAAATTAGATGATAATGAAGCTTGTGAGTTGTGACGGACAGATGGATATAGTTGCTTATAATCTTATGTATGTATGTATGTATGTATGTATGTATGTTACACATGAACAAAACGGACATGACTAAACATCACAGTTATTCTTTTACATAAGTAACCAGTAATTTCAGTAACACTGCCCTTAAGGAGTTTCCCGGTAACACAGATGGTTTATAGTCATAAATAGTCAAGAAATCAAAAAAGCTGATTATAGCCTTGAACTTGATTGTTGAGAAGTGTTTGGAAGGTGATTCTGTGAATAACAAAAGAATTCCACCGGTTTGTTGCAGCTTTGCGAGTGGGGGAGAGGATGGTTATGTGAGGTTGCATCACTTTGATCAAGATTACTTCCACATCAAGATCTAAATCTGGAGGTGTGAAGGTTTTTCACATAGCGCAAAGCCTTTGTAGGCCAAGTTTTTGGGATATCTTTCTGTGCTCGTGATTTGTGTGACCCGGCCTTGGGTTAAGACTATGCTATTTTTCTTGAGTTGTGTGAAGGAATTTGTATCCCTTATCTAAACACGGTTCTTAGTGCATCAAGATACTGGATTCTGATATATTTGCTTATTTGTATACTAATTTTAAGGCAATAGACTGTTGTTAAAACCTGATCGAATTCGAGGGTTTAGTGTTCTCCCTCCAAGGAATATCCACAACGTGGAATGGGATTGTCAATTTGTGAAGTGTTTTTTCTAGTGAAATACTGTGTAAATTGACAGTCACGCAAAGCAAGCATTAGGGAAACCTACTTTTGCATGGGTCAACCATGTTTGTTTGCCTGGATTTGAACCACCAAATTCCACACAGAGCATGGGTTCTAATGAGTTAGGTTGACATTAGAATTATCATGCAGGAAAGCCTTAGCATTTCAGAAGCATATAAAAGTCGTTACCCTTCTATAACACTTATCCCTCACTGAAAACACTCTTCTCAAAATGGCTTATATGGCAACCTGCTTGTGCTTGCTCATCCTTTCACCTCTGTTTCTGTTCAACTTCAACTTAAAACCCGGTCATAAACCCTCACCGTCACGTAAGCTCTTTGAGTCAGCAACATCGTCCCTATTCATTCCTCCAGCCGCGGGTGACGTGCATCCAACATTCCCTTCCTTTCAAGAGCCGCTCCTACCTCCGGGGCCTGTTGCCAATTACCTTATCCCAAACCTTCCGATGCCAAGTATCCCATCGTTCCCGACTATTCCTGATAGCCTGCCAACCATCACTGGAATACCAATGTTCCCGTCTCTGCCTTTTCCTCCGGGGTTGCTATACCCCGGAAGGCCGTTTAAGAAGAACCAGCAGAAGAACATAGTTGTTCCTTGAGTTTCATTTAGCTTCTAATACTCTAGGGCCTTTGTATGGAGGCAATTTATTTGAGAATAAGTGCAAGGGTAAGCACTTGTATTGTTATTTGTAACGGAGAGAAACAATTAGTTCAATAAATTTGGAATGTTGAATGAAACAATTAGTTGAATCTGCAAATCCTTGTTATCTTGAAAAATAACAAAGTACATCCCATGATACTTACTGCAAGCACGCACACAGCATACGTAACAAAAATATATCCACAGTTGATTCAAGTAGCGGAACGAGAGGCTGAGGCTGTAATGATGCATTCATAATTAATATTGAAAAGGAGAATAAAAAAAGAAATTAGACATTAGGGTCAACAAGGTCGCCATTTAAGAGCTCTCTGTAAGCAGCAACGGGCCAGCTGAAACCTCTGAAGAGGAGGCTGGAAGCAAGGGGGACGTCGATGATGATCTCCTTCTGAGTCGGCTTCTTCTCGTCTCTAATGGCGATCAAGTAGCTACGACCGACCCATCCGATCCACCCAGCTATGTAGAGGAAGAGGATCCCCGGGGTGATGAACTCACCCCAATGCCGCTGATCTCCGCTCACGATCAGGTGGGGGAGCCCGTCGGATCCGCACAGGAGGCCGTACTTGCCGTAGTTGTCGAACCGCCTCTTCGTCTTCTCGATGGTGGCGTTGATCGCCAGGGCCGGGGCCGACTCCGGGGCGTAGAGCTTCAAGGACGACTCGAGCTTCTTGATCTGCTGCTTCTCGCGCTTGGCGAACTGCTTGGAGTCCTTGCAGGGGGTCAGGCCGGCGATGTCTGCTGTGGCGGGCAGCGGCGCCGAGAGCAGGATCGAGGATAGCGCCAGTGCTGCTGAGAAGGCCTTGAGAGGAGGGGTTTGCGATTGGTCGGACTTGGAGGAGACTATTAGGAATGGCTTCTTCGATGCTGCCGTCGGAGAGGATGAGAGCTTCGTCGGTTTGGTGAAGCTCGTCGGGATTGTGAGAGACATGATTTAATTCCGTTGGAGATCGACTTCTTCACTTCAAATGGACTACGCTTTAGTTGCATGAATGGGATATCATACCGCTTTGTTTCTTCAATTTTAGATTCACTCGAAAGGAGATTAGTGGTATGGGTAAGGATAAGATTGTGTTGGAAGGCTTTTCATTGGCCATTTTCAGATTTCTTTTTCAATCTTCACCACAAAGTGGATAGCCAAACTCATTTCCTAACTTGTATATGCGTACTATACATATACAATAACCCAAACCCTACAAAATCTACCAAAATTTAGATATCCAAGAATTTAAAGCTTAATAAGTACATATCGATGGCTACCACCCTAAACATTCTTATGCGTAAGAACATCGATCTCAAACGAAAAAGATTAACATCAACAAAAAAAGAATCATAACCCATCTTAACAAGTTTATCCACAACGCCATTAATTTCCCCGAAAATATGGATCACATGCACCTGTGAAAAGTGAGAAAGCAAATAGAAATATCTGAAATGTTTGGATCAATTTTCCAACGAGGCTTCTAAATATTTTTTTTTATAGAATCAAGAATATTAAGTTATCACCCTCAGTGTCAACCAAATTGAAAATTACCTTAAAGATTGTAAGAGCCTTAGTTTTCTTAGGACCCTACCCCTACGGTTGGGTTCAACCGCAGGTGCGGTTAGCCGCCCCAGCAGTACTGAGGACCCGCCCCTACGGCAATGGCGGCCTCACCCCCTTTTTTTGACCTTTGACCCGTGCTTTTGGTCTTGGCTTTCTTTATAAGCCTTGTATTTCCTTCTGATGAAGGGTTTACCTTTTTTCTTCAGCTTCATCTTCCTCACATTCTTTCTCTTTCTTCCTCCTCTTTCCTTGACTTCTTTATTTGGCTTTTTCTTTTGAGATCTTTGCTATAGATGAGCTTTGGTTATGAGTTGATGGTGATGTTTGTTGTTGTGCTGAGAATGGCAAGCTGTTAAGGTTGAGGTTGTGGTTCCCTTTCTTGAGCTATGGTGGTGAGTTCTCTTCTTTCTCCTTTGTTTCTTCCTTCTTTCTCATTCCTCTTCTTTAGCTTAGGATTTCCCACAAGTGATCTTGTGGTCACCTTCCTGAAAATTGATGATGGTATGTATGTCGGTATATGCATGTTGATTGCATTTGGGGCAATGAAGAAGTGAAGAAATCGTGAGAAGAATCGAAGAGAAGTCTCAGAGGCACCCCTCTATTGTTCGACCGCCCCCACGGATTGGAGCCGCTGCCCCTGTGATGTGTTGCGCTCCTGCGTCTTCTTACTTCCGCATGTGTGTTTGTCCGAGACATACCAAGTGTGGTATGTATCCTTCCTTTCCTTTGGCCTTGGCTTTAGAGTATAACTAGGCTGGTGATGTGTATGATGAGATATATGTTGAGATAATGCCCTAGAAATTTGTGAGCTATGATGTGATATCGAGGTTGGGAGTCGAGTTATGGTTTGGGGTATGGTTATGGGGTATGGTTATGGGATTTAGGAGGTGAAATCTCCTAACCTTGGACGGCGTTGGATAATGTTGTGCTTTGCTGATGCAAACACTGATCGTTTCTCCGACGGGAAATTGTGACCACTTGATATGGATTATGTTTGTGGCAGGTAAGTCCTTGGAACTTACTTAGCGAGCAGTTATGGGTTTGAGGGTTGGCTTTAGTTGTGTGTGCATATGTATATTTTATTAATAACTTAACCGGACTAGGACGACCATATATGCATAATAATTGCCCCAAGTGTATGATAACGGGCGGTGATGTGATATCGAGGTTGGGAGCTATGATGTGTTGAGATAATGCCCTAGACATTTGTGAGCTGTGATGTGATGTCGAGGTTGGGAGTCAAGTTATGGTTTGGGATATGGTTATGGGGTTTAGGAGGTGGAATCTCCTAACCTTGGACGGCGTTTGATATTGTTTTGCTTTGTTGATGCAGACACTGATCGTTTCCCCGAGGGGAAATTGTGACCACTTGATACGGATTATGTTTGTGACAAGTAAGTCCTTGGGACTTACTTAGCGAGCATTTATGGGTTTGATTGTTGGCTTTAGTGGTGTGTGTGCATATGTATGTGGCATTAATAACTTAACCGGACTAGGACGACCATATATGCATAATACTTAGCCCAAGTGTATGATAACAAACGATGATAACTTGTTTAGCTCAAAATTGGGGAGCTAGGGGGTTCTCTACGACCAGTCCTCCAAGCGGTGATGAATGACACCAATTCCAAATCTGAGGGGAAACGGGGACAGAGGCGAGAGAGTTTTACTCCTCGTGTCACAATGAATATATTAGTAATGGTATAACTTAATAAAGATAATAAATGGATATGTGTGTGTACATAGCATGTTGTGATGTGTTGATGAGTTATATGTGTTATTGCTTCATTCTTATTCATGATTTGTTAGCTAACGGTTTATACCGTGTTGTAGATCTTCTGCAAGATAGGAAGACTACAGAGTGAGCCAAATGGGTGATCAGCCGAGGGCTTCCGTACACTAGGATGTGAGAGGGTTTTGGGATGTTTTGTACACATTTGCATACGATGTTGTCGTTTTGTACTCGGTTGTGATGTTGTAAACCTTTTGATGTATATTTATACAGTTTTATGTATTTGGTTTTATATCTATTTGTGTATTGTTATAAGATCCAGTAAACTTGTTGCCAGGCTAGGGTCAGGATCCACTGTAAGATCCTACCCCAGTAGCGCCCCGAGTCCCGCAAATTTGGGATGTTACAAGGATACCAGCTTTAAGAGCAATAACTTCAACGAAAAAAGGGAAGGGACGTAGGATCGCAACTATTTTATTGATGGTAATGAGATTAGTACTATGACCACAAATGAAACCTAAACCACTGTAACACCCTAAATCCACATGACTTGGAATGCTACATTGGGCTAGGATCTCACAATGGATCCTGACCCTAACCTGACAACAAGTTCACTGGATCTTACAACAAGGCACAAGTAGAGCAAAACCAAATACATAAAAGCTGCATATGATACATCAAAAGAGTTTACAAACACAAAGCCGAGTACAAAACATCAAGACAAATATCTGATACAAAAGATCCCAGCCCCCGCATCCTAATGTACAGAAGTCCTCGGCTGGTCACACCATCTGGCTCACTCTACAATCTTCCTAACCTGCAGATCATCTACAACACGGTATACACCATTAGCTACAGCAATAGATAAGCATGAAGGTAATAGCACAATCACACATCAACATCTCATACATGCAATGCCACACACATTCATTTATTATCTTTCATTACGTTATTCCATTACTAATTCAACTTCTTTTGTAACACGAGGAGCCTCAAGAACCCCGTCCCATCCAACGTAACATAGGAGTTTTGCATGGGGGTAGTCGTCACTCGGCCCCTCTTGTGAGATCATCTTCAAGGCACCTCCTCCTAACCCGCAGGCGGAGACCGGTGGTTACTGCCCGTTATAATACACTTGGGCCATTTTAATGTAATAAATGGTCATCCTAGTCCGGTTTGGATTATAAATGCACAATCATATGAACACACACAACCATCACAATCACACAAATCCATAACTGAACGCTAAGTAAGTCCTATGGACTTACCTCATACACTCGTATCTACTACCACGTCACAACTTCCTCTTGGGGAAGAAACCAACGCCTGCAATAGCAAGGCACACAACATCATATACTGCAAGGGTTAGGAGACATACCAACAACGTCACAACTTCCCCTCAAGACCATAACAAGCTCCCATATGCCTACAACATAACCTCAACATCAACACGGGTGCCTAAGGCACATCTCTATCATACAACTCATCCTAACCACACTAGCCTAGCTATCAACTAAGCCAAGGCCAAAGGAAAGGAAGGAAGGAAGACATACCAACAAGGTATGTACCAACAGAAGCAAGGAACACAAGGCTGACCCAGTGAGGCGTAGGGGCGGCTCACACTAGGCGCAGGGACGGCTCACACACCAGGCGCAGGGGCGGATGGAGCCAGGCGCAAGGGCTACCAACTGTGCAGAGAGTTGGTCCCGACTTCTCCTCGATCCCTTTCTCGACTCTCTTCACTTCTTCAATACACCACAAGAACATATACACATATATGATCATCAACCATCCAGGAAAGGATCCAACACAAGTCTAGCTTGTGATCCTAAGCTAGAATGGAAGAAAGAAGCAATAAAGAAGAAAGAAGAAGGATGGGGGTGAAGAACTTACCACAACAGCCCTAAGCAGCAACTAGGAGCTACAGCACACCTCACCACCTCAGAACATCATCAACAACACACAGTATCAACCTAAGCCACAAGCTCAAGATCATCCAAGCTTCAAACCAACACAAACTCACAAGAACTCTCTCACAAGATCAAAGAGGAATCAAGAGGAGAAGATGGAGGAGAAGAAGAACGTAGAGAGGAAGAAGAAGTTGGAATGAGGTAAGAAACCCCTCTTCTGAAGCAAGGCAAGGCTTATAAGAGAAGCCAGCCATAAAGCACAAGTCAAGAGTCAACGAAAGCGGTTGCACTATCACAGAACTGCAGGGGCGGCTAGCCCAAGGCGCAGGGGCGCCTAGCCGCTGGGGCGGCCCAGGTGAAGTGCAGGGGCGGCTAACAGGGTCAAGGTAGAACTCACTAAAGCTCAACTAGGCTCCTAGGCTCCAAGGACTAGGGCTCTTACATCACACTCCCTAAAAACAAGTTTCGTCCCGAAACTTGCAAAATCCCAAAGCCTCTCGGACCCATAAGTCGAGGTATAACTCTAAACACTATCATCGATTCTCCACAAGGTCTAGAGGAAGATCATCTCTAGCCAAACACTAACCACATCACACTAGCATGGAGGAAAGCCGTCTCCAGCCAAAACGTACACATAACACTACTATGTGGAGGAAAACCATCTCCACTCACACTATGTCCATCAAAGGTAGCATGGAGGAAAGAACCATCTCCAGCTAATCCTAACACACATACCATAGCATGGAGGAAAGAACCATCTCCAGCTATACCTATCTCATACTAGCAAACAAGATCTAACAGATCATATGCACATATCACAGCTAGCACGAAAACACAGTATATCACATAAGCACATAGCATGCACTCACCAAGAAGGTACTAATCTACTCGTGGGTCCTACTAGTGCATCTAGCTCAGCATAGAACTCTGGATAGTTCCTTTGGATACTATCCTCTGTCTCCCAGGTAGCCTTATCTGGTCCTCGTCTCGAGCACTGTATCCTCAACATAGGAATGTCCATTGAACGCAGGTGTCTCACACCTCGCTCTAGGACTGCAATAGGGTGCTCTGCAAACGTGTGGTCCGGCTCAACCACTAGATCATCATAACTCACTATGAACCTCGGATCTGGTATATACTCCCTCAACTGAGACACATGAAATACAAGATGAACACCCTCTAACCTCGGAGGCAATGCTAATCTATAGATTGCCCTACCGACTCTATCCAGTATCTCAAAAGGACCGACATATCGGGGACTCAACTTCCCCTTTATGCCAAAACGTCTGGCGCCTCGCGTCTGAGATACTCTCAACCAGACATGAGCTCCTACTCTGAACTCTAGAGGTCGACGCCTCTTGTCTGCATACGACTTCTGGCGACTTTGTGCAGCCAACATCTTCTCTCTGATCAGCGCTACTCGAGCCATATCATCCTGAATCTGCTCTGGCGCTATCCCACTGATACTACTAGGTTCATCCCAATATAAAGGTGTACAACACCTACGTCCATACAGTGCCTCATAAGGAGCCATCCCTAGAGATGCATGCCAGCTGTTGTTGTATGAAAACTCAACGAGTGGGAGGTAATCAGACCATCCCTGTCCCCAATCCAACACACAGGCTCGCAACATATCCTCTAAGGTCTAGATGGTCCTCTCTGACTGACCATCTGTCTGAGGGTAAAACGCAGTCGTGAAGTGTAGACTCGTCCCCAAAGCAGTCTGAATCTATTGCCAGAATCTCGATGTAAATCGTCCATCACGATTAGAGACGATCGTCCTCGGTACTCCATGGAGTCTCACTATCTGTCTAGTGTACTCCTCAACTAATCTGCTCACTGGCCACGTCTCTCTGATAGGAATGAAATGTGTCGTCTTCATCAATCTGTCAACGATCACCCAGATGGCATCAAAGCTCCTACTGACCCTCAACCTAGTGACAAAATCCATGGAGACTTCCTCCCACTTCCACTATGGTACTGGCAGTGGATGAAGCTCACCTCCAGGCCTGAAATGCTCTATCTTGACCTGCTAACAGGTCGCACACTGAGCCACTTATATAGCTACGTCGGGCTTCAGCCCTCCCACCAATATGAGTGCCTCACATCGTGAGACATCTTACTCGTACCAAGGTGTACTGAGTAAGGTGTACAGTGAGCCTCCTGTAAAATCCGCTGTCTCAGCTCTGCATCAGCAGGTACAAAAATGCGATCATGGCGCCTTATAACTCCATCTGCTCCAATAGAGAATTGTGGTGCCTCTCCACGAGACATCCTCTCTCTAATCCTCGTCAGGGTCGGGCACGTCCCCTACTTCTTTTGAATCTCATCCAACAGACCAGGTAAAACCTCTAATGCGAAAAGCTGGGCATCCTCATCAGGAAACTGGATGTCCATCTCTAGCCAAGCTAGATCTCTTTGAAGCTGAGGCTGTACAGTAAGTCTAGCAATCGCCTTCTCTCGAGGCGTCTTTCTGCTCAAAGCATCAGCTACTACATTCGCCTTGCCAAGATGATACAAAATCTCAAGGTCAAAGTCCTTGATCAACTCAATCCATCGACGTTGGCGGTTATTCAATTCCCGCTGCATGAAAATGTACTTCAGACTCTTATGGTATGTGAATATCTGACATGTAGCACCATACATGTAATGTCTCCAGATCTTTAAAGAATGAACTACCGCTGCCAACTCCAGATCATGAGTCGGGTAGTTCTCCTCATACGTCTTCAACTGTCGAGATGCATATGCAATCACTCTGCCACTCTGCTTCAGCACACATCCCAAGCCTAACTTGGATGCATCACTATAGACCACAAAAACATCAGAACCCTCTAGGTGTGCCAAGACAGGAGCAGAAGTCAAACGCTTCTTCAACTCCTTAAAACTCTGAGCGCACTGGTTAGTCCATACAAATCTAGTAGTCTTCCTCAGAAGACTCGTCAGTGAACGGGCAATCATAGAAAATCCCTCCACAAAGTGTCTATAATAACCAGCTAAGCCAAGAAAGCTACGCACTTCCTTGACGTTCGTCGGTGTCGTCCATGCAGCAACAGACTCGATCTTCGCCGGGTCTAACATAATCCCATCGGCAGAGACGATATGTCTAAGGAAAGCAACCTTATACATCCAGAACTCACACTTAGAGAGCTTGGCATACAACTCTCTATCTCTCAAAATCTGTAAAACCGTCCTCAAGTTCCCAACATGCTCTTCTCTGCTATGAGAGTACACCAATTTGTCATCAATGAAGACCACCACAAACTGATCCAGGAAGTCGATGAAAATGCTGTTCATCAACTCCATGAATACTTCTGGGGCATTCGTCAACCCAAATGGCATCACTACAAACTCGTAGTGTTCATAACGGGTACGAAATACCGTCCTGTGCACGTCCTGCTCTCTCACCCTCACTTAGTGATATCTTGAACGCAAGTCGATCCGGGAGAAGACTGTCGCTCCCTGCAGCTGATCAAGTAGATTATCAATACGAGGTAGTGGATGCCTGTTCTTAATGATCACCTTGTTCAGCTCTTTGTAATCTATACACAGTCTCAACGATCGGTCCTTCTTCCGCACGAAGAGGACAAGTGCACCCCATGGTAAAACGCTAGGGCCTATGAAACCGTTCTCAGCCAACTCCTCGAGTTGCTTCTTCAGCTCCAACATCTCGACAGGTGCCATACGGTATGGAGCCTTCGAGATGGGTCTCATACCAGGCTCCAAGTCAATGCTAAAATTTACGCTCCTTTGAGGTGGCAAGCTAGACGGCTCTGCAAATACGTATGTTAACTCACAGACCACTGGTATGTCCTCCAAAGCCGGACTCTCTCCATCCTTCATGGTGTAGCACCAGAAGGCATCACATCCTTGTGCAATCAGTCTAGCTACTCGTACTGCACTGATGAGAGATCCTATCTTCCCAAGGTCCCAACCTCGGAAGACCTCTATCGGACCTAAGTCGGTAGAGACTGTAACGGTCCTCTTACCCACATCTAACACCGCACGGTGTCTACGCATCCAATCCATACCTAATATGACTTCTTCATGCATCAGAGGCATGACTAAGAAGTCAACAAGTAATACACGAGCCCCTAAGCGTAGGGGACAACTACGTATCTCCTGGGTACCTCTGACTCTACTACCATCAGGTAACCCTATCGTAAAGGGTGCCCGCTCTATGGTAGACAAATTCAAACGATCAACACAAGCATCATAAATAAATGAATGCGTAGCACACTTATCAAACAAAACTCTTACATGTAAACCATGTAACAGAATGGTACCTGTAGCAGCTGGTGCTGGCGGCTCCTCAGCACTCCTCAGCTTAAAAACTCTGCCTTGAGCTCCTCGGCCATCACTGGTACCAGCCTCTCTACCTCTACCTCTACTCGGTCTTGGAGCTGACCCTTGAGTGGCAGGTGTGTCTGGGACTCTCTGTTGTCCCTGTGTCTGATGTTGAGGCGGTCTCTTTCCACCTACTACTGCACCGGCAAGGGAAGAACCCTATTGTGATGACGCCTTGCCCTGACGGCAAAACGTAGCTCTATGTCCTGGCTTCCCACACGAGAAGCAAGTCAGTGGTGCTCTAGGGTAATCAGCCCTCATATGCCTATAATAGGCCCCGCAGTTGTAACACTGCCGGCCTCTCTCAGCTGTCTGTGCAGACACTGGAACACTCGAGCGGCCCTGAGTCTAACCTCGCCCGTATCTAGTCGCTCCTACACCAGTCGGTGCGGTACGTTGCCTCTTCTCAAACCGTCTTGTTTGAGAAGTCCTCCTCTGGCTAGCTCTCTCTCTCTCTCATAGGCAGAGGCTCGATCCTCGTAGTCTGCCAATGAGTCATAGTGAAATCTCGCCATATATGAGCGTGTGCTCTCCCTCAGACGACAGGCGAAAAGATACACATGCTGGTCCTCAGATTGTACAGCTGGACCCAACAATGCTAACTCGGTTTGGAAGCGGCAAATGACATCTGTAATGCGTATGTCCTCAAAACCCGCCTCCACGAAGTCCTGCAGTTTCTCCCTCCTTAGTGAGCCAGGGCAGAACTGCTCTCTCAGCATAGTCCTCATCTGCTCATAGGTGGTAACTCGTGCTCTAACTGTCCTCCACCACTGGTGTGCCAGGTCATGGAATAAAGATTGTACTAGCTCTACCCCTCTGTCCTCAAGGCATCGAATAGACTCTAAAGCTGAGTCTACATGCGCAATCCATACCTCAGTCTCTAGGCCAATCTCCCTTGAGAAGTGTGGAACTCCCTGCTGATGAAATGCCTTCAACCAGGTATCTGGTCGAGGCCCTCTGATCTCCTCTACAGCTCGAGTAACCTCAGCAGCACGTGCCGGCATAGCTGGCACTTGAGTAGCTCCATGGGATCTCTCAGATGATCCCTCATGCCATGGCAGATCTAGAGCTCGTCTTCCTGCTCTAATAGCCCCCTCAAAGTGCCTGAGGTACTCTCTGAACTCATGTCCTTCCATGGAGACACGGTCTGAGCCATCTGACTGGGCTCGATGGGTCTGCTATCTCCTAGACCCATCACTCCTCGTAGCTGGAACTACGCTCTCAGCAACCTTCTCAGAAGCATCCTCCACCACTAGTGGATCCGCAGCAAGAGCTGGTCCCTGTCCTATCCCTCCTGGAGGAAGAGATGGTCTACCTCTACCTCTATCTACATCAGTAGCTCTAGTCCGAGCCATCTGCGGGGTATACACACCGTATAAGGCTCTATATAGGTCATATGTATATATATATATAATACTTAATAATACATGCATACACATCATCACATAAGATATATATATATATATATATATATATATATATATATATATATATATATATATATATATATATATATATATATATATATATATATACTGTCGAGATCCTCAGATGGGTGACGGCTTCTGTACATACTATCCCAAAACATTTGTATCGCTTTAAAAACAAAACCTTTGAAAAGTCAGACCCCATGTGAGTTCTGTTTATTTATCCACTCTATCTTTATTGCAGATAGCAAGTGTCATTGTTGTCAACCTAAGGCTCTGATACCAACTTTGTAACACCCCAAATCCACAGGACTTGGAATGCTACATTGGGCTAGGATCTTGTTACGCTAAGATCGTGATGCGCAAATGGGTTTTAAATTTATAACTCGAACTAAATCCTAACTACCTAGCGAAACCCGCAGTGTACGGGACGTTTGTAGAAGGGATAGTATTCCGAGGTCGAACACAAAGACTAAGGTGAAATTGATTCGATTTGTGATTGAGTTTAGTAAAGACCTAGGTTGAAAGAAAGAAATAAAGAAATGAAAATCTCAATTTTTTTTGGTTGGTTTTTGGTGATCAATCAAAGATCACAATTCATGCAAAGTAAACAATCAACTAAACTATGAATCAACACAAATAAACAAACTAAACAAGATAATGATCAAAGAAAGAAAAGACGGATTCTAGGGATTGGAAGTTCCGGTTATGGCATAGGACTCAAGCTATCTATTCATTTCTTGGATTAACTATGATATGTTGGGATTAAGCGTTTCTAGATTGGGGTCAATTACCGGGTAGGTCTCATGGTCCAACTAGTCAACTCCTAAGGTCTCATCACCGGGTAAGTCTCTAAGAGCCTAAGGATAGGAATTCTACACAAACCGGATTGTTAGCTAGGGGTCTAACCTATCCTTACCGGGTAAGTCTTGGAAAGGAAAGTCCTAAACAACTATCCTAGCACACCTAATCCAATGGTCGCTTATTAGGCTCACCACTACCTAAGGGTTGTTATCTTTGGAATCTAAGAGTAAGGATTACCGGGTAATTCTCTCTAAACACTTAGTTACTAACACTAGGTCACCCTAGGGTAGATTAAACTCAACAAACACTTAGGATTTCCACATTCTATAGATCTAAGACAAGATCCATCGGGCCAGGGAAAATCACGGTTTGTTCTACCTAAACCACGGCCGTGGTCAGACAAGAACTACCCGTGATTCCTAACAGCAGCTACGTTCATACACACAAGTCATCCAAAGGTAAATCTAAGTCCGTCCTATCATAGCCCTAGCCATAACCATCCTTTCCTTACCCTAGAACCACATCAATTTAGCCTACAACGTTCATAATAGAAATCGAAACAAACAAACATAAAATCATGACATTCATTTGCAAGACAATGAAGGAAAAGAGATGAACAAGTGAACTAAAACAAAACCAAGCTGAAAATAGAATTAGAGTAACTCACAATCCTTCCAAAAGAAGGTTCAAATGATTCATACAACTCTAGAAATAGAATCCGGAATTCTTCACTACAAAAATCTATCAAGGTGTGGCAATGGTGTGTGTTCTTCTTCTCCTCTTCAATGGAGCTCTTCCTCTTCCTCTTTGACACTTTCCTTCCTAGAAAAACTTCTTGTTGAGAGAATATTTTTGTTAGAGAGTCATGGATAATGGAGAGCTGCTCCCAGATCCCCCTCACAGCCCATGAAGGACCACTTTTATAACAAACTTGCATGAGCTGGCCATGAGAGTCGTGGCACACCTGTCACAAGAATCTGGCAAAATCCACGGGTGATTCCACGGCCGTGGAGTTTCAGAAAACCGTGATTCTGTGCAGAAACTTCGCCTTGGATCATTAAGCTGTGATTTGGTGCATGGCTTGTGTTGGCAAGGCTCCATGAGTCCTCCTTAGCCTTTAGCTTGTGTCCTAATGAGTCCGAGGGTGTGTCATCTAGATGAACGATCCTCAAACGTATCGTTTTTGCTCCTAAATCTCCCGAAATACCTATAAAACACGCACAAGTCCGTGTAGACGT
This sequence comes from Fagopyrum homotropicum, assembly GCA_033239125.1. Taxonomy (NCBI): domain Eukaryota; kingdom Viridiplantae; phylum Streptophyta; class Magnoliopsida; order Caryophyllales; family Polygonaceae; genus Fagopyrum; species Fagopyrum homotropicum. The sequence goes on along the minus strand of BSWB01000008.1, from coordinate 56,286,687 downwards.
CTATCTCGGCAAAAATACATGAATTGAGTGCAAAACGTTGTGAACTAGTGCTAAATCATGCATGAATGAGTGAGAAATCTATCTAAATGATTACCTAAAACTAAGTCATAAATCGTGTTATCAGATCTCACAATGGATCCTTACCCTAGCCTGACAACAAGTTCATTAGATCTTACAACAAGGTACAAGTAGAGCAAAACCAAATACATAAAACTTGTATATGATACATCAAAAGAGTTTACAAACATAAAGCCGAGTACAAAACATCTGATACAAAAGATCCCAACCCATGCATCCTAATGTACAGAAGTCCTCGGCTGGTCACACCATCTGACTCACTCTGCAGTCTTCCTAACCTGCAGATCATCTACAACACGGTATATACCGTTAGCTACAACAATAGATAAGCATGAAGGTAATAGCACAAACACACATCAACATCTCATACATGCAATGCCACACACATTCATTTATTATCTTTCATTACGTTATTCCATTACTAATTCAACTTCTTTTGTAATACGAGGAGCCTCAAGAACCCTGTCCCATCCAACGTAACACAAGAGTTTTGCATGGGGGTGGTCGTCACTCGTCCCCTCCTGTGAGATCATCTTCAAGGCACCTCCTCCTAACCCGCAGGTGGAAATCGGTGGTTACCGCCCGTTATAATACACTTGGGCCATTTAAATGTAATAAATGGTCATCCTAGTCCGCTTTAGGTTATAAATGCACAATCATATGAACACACACAACCATCACAATCATACAAATCCATAACTGAACGCTAAGTAAGTCCTATGGACTTACCTCATACACTCGTATCCACTACCACATCATAGCTGCCCCTTTGGGAAGAAACCAACGCATGCAATAGCAAGACACACAACATCATATACTGCAAGGGTTAGGAGACTCGTCTCCATAACCAAAACCATCCTAAAACCTTAATCTAACCTTCAAGACCATAACAAGCTCCCATATGCCTACAACATAACCTCAACATCAACACGGGTGCCTAAGGCACATCTCTATCATACAACTCATCCTAACCACAGTAGCCTAGCTATCAACTAAGCCAAGGCCAAAGGAAAGGAAGGAAGGAAGAATACCAACAAGGTATGCACCAACATAAGCAAGGAACACAAGGCTGACCCAGTGAGGCGCAGGGGCGGCTCACACTAGGCGCAAGGGTGGCTCCCACACCAGGCGCAGGGGCGGATGAAGTCAGGCGCAGGGGCGGCAAACTGTGCAGAGAGTTGGTCCCGACTTCTCTTCGATCCCTTTCTCGACTCTCTTCACTTCTTCAACACACCACAACAACATATACACATATATACACATATATGATCATCAACCATCCTGGAAAGGATCCAACACAAGTCTAGTTGGTGATCCTAAGCTAGAATGGAAGAAAGAAGCAAGAAAGAAGAAAGAAGAAGGATGGGGGTGAAGAACTTACCACAACAGCCCTAAGCAGCAACTAGGAGCTACAACACACCTCACCACCTCAGAACATCATCAACAACACACAACATCAACCTCAACCACAAGCTCAAGATCATCCAAGCTTCAAACCAACACAAACTCACAAGAATTCTCTCACAAGATCAAAGAGGAATCAAGAGGAGAAGATGAAGGAGAAGAAGAACATAAGTTCCAAATCTTGTCCCTTGCTTGTCCCCAAGCAAGTTCCAAATCTTAAGCACAAGATAGAATGGATTAAAAGTCATAAAGATCAATGAAAAGTGTTCAAAACATTTTGGTGGTGTGCTCCGTTCATAGATCACCCTAAGAGAATGCTTCATGGTGTTTAAAATCAAAATATGATCAAAACATTTCATAAATATAAGAAAGTTGTTCATCTTTACATAAAATCATAGAATGCTTAATAAATCATAATTATCGAAATTAATCATGTATAATCCAGTTTAAACCACTAAGTCAATCAACAAGCTCGAGGTCTCAAGGGCTTTTCAAGAGAAGGTCAAGAAACGTGTGAGGGTGGGATGTATATAGGGAATGTGGTGCTAGAATCTGGGAAAAGGATCTTACTTCACTTCCTTTGAACTTCAACATCTTCCACCAATAAGCTTTAATTATTTACTTTTTACTTTACTTTTTGGGATGCATGGATAGAGGTGCACAATAACCGAAGCCTAGGAAATTAGCAATCATCAATTTCTCGAGATGCCTCAAACCCTTGATGCACATACCATGACCCATTAGGAATATCCCTCAATCCGACTTTGGCAAGACACAAACACCCGGCTATGTGAATGGTGTCAAGTTACTCATCATCATGATTGACTTCCCCAAACCTATTTGTTTCTTTCTAACTTCCAGCCAACATCTCAACTTTTCTTTCACTTGCTTGCTTCCAAATTCCCGGATAGGTAAAGGGAGGTAAATATATATGAGGGGCTAAGCATGATCAAGAAGAAGAAGAGAAAAGAATAAATTGCCTTAATCATCTCAGGAAGAAAGTGATAGAACTCATCATGTGGTGTCAACCTTCAAATTCAACATAATTTGGATAAAAATAAAGTATTAAACATGCCAAGATTTCAAACAAAGCATTTAGCAACTTAAACATATCATAAAACCTTTCAAACATATAAAGAATTCAAAAACCAATCTGCAAACAAAATCATCACTGAGGTCATATCCAGATAAGAAGCAAAAAAATCGTTTCAAAAACTGTTCCAGTTAAACCGCCTCAGTCGAGATGTTCTAGGTCAACCGAGGTACTTGACCTCATCTGGCAAGAATCACCCCGGTCGAGGTCATAAGTTTTTTTTTCTTAACCAGTTTTTGACGTTTTTTCTCAATCAAATAACCTGTATGCATGCATGTAGTCTCAGATAAACACATACAGCATAAGAAAAATCATAAATAGTCATACAAGTCATACATAGTGTCAAATAAGATACATCCATACCCCATACTTGGAACACATTGTTCCAATGGGTCAAAATAAGTCTAGAAATCAGAGTACTCACCGGACATAAGCTGAGCTGCATAAATAATAAAGAAAAGAAATCCCTGCAAGCTTTAATCCTGATCTGCTGGTGGTGGTGGTGGATACGGGAAGAAAGGGTGCTGGGATGGATCAAAAGGGTAGCCCATGGTATGCTGGAACTGTATCTCCATCATACGGTACTGGTAGTGCTGACTCTCCCTCATATCCAACATGTCTAAGGATAGGGCGGCGTAAGAGTCGGTCATCTGATCCGTCAGCTCGTCAATCCGTCGGTGAGCTACGAGATCCCTCTGTCTACGGACTCTGCGCCTAGCAGGACGTGATGGTGCTGCAGCTGCCTCCTCCTCTGTAGCCTCGTCATCTAAGTCGACAACTGTCACACTGGGGCCGGCTGTATCTGTCCCTGTCTCCATGGCAGCACCGCCATCATCATCCTCATCCTCCTCCTCCTGCACCTGAGCTGCTGCCGTGTCTCTAACATCCTCAATGTAAGGTATCCACGCGGTGGACCAGTACTGTGGATCATAGACGGAGAACTGAGCTGACCACCTGATACCCTGAGAGGCAGTCTGCTCCCAAGGCATCACCACATATGGCGTAGTGAGTCCACGAGGAACTAGAATCCTCCTCGTGATCATCTCCTGCAATTCTAGCGGCTTGACAGCCGCCACCAATGTACATGCACTCAGATCAAGGTCCATGACTATAGTTATGTGAGTCACTAGGCCACCACAACAGATATCTCCCTTCCCCTTAGCCTTGATCCTGTGCAGATCCTCAGCTAGCATTGCCCCAAAATCGGGCACTCCCCCAGTCACCATACAAAATAAACTCAGAAGCTCCCCCTGTCTAATCTTTTGGGGCGTCTCAGTACGCGCACTACTACAAAATGTGTTTATATCCCATACAATATATCCCGGACGTATAAATCATGAGGTATAAATTAGATTTTCTTAAAAATTTATTTTGGAAACCTATAATACCACGGATGTTGTACTATCCGGGCTATAAAGTTATGTAAAATTATGCAAGATGTATGTAAATAAGCGAACATTGTTATATCCGGGTTATATAGAAGGTAAATTTGTAAATTCATCTGTGAAATTTTTTTTACTTTTTAACTTTACTTTTCCCTCGACTGGCGACATGCGACTAGCGAAGACCGAACGACTTGCTGTCTCCGACCACTGTCGGAGCTTGCTCCGACTACTGGACCTGGGTAGGTAGTAGCTGCTCTCTCCAACTCTATTGCATTGCTCTCTAGTCTCGGCAATTGACCACTTTTCTCTTTTCTCAATATCTGTTGCATCAAAATTAAGGTTGAGTAGAGTTGTCAAAAGTTGACCTTGCCCGTGAAACCGACCCGACAAACCCGAGCCCGAACCCGACCTGACTCCGAAAATTTTTTAAAAAAGAAAATACTCGGAACCGACCCGCATGATATTGATTTAGCCCGAAACAATAAATAACCCGAACGGTCGAACCCGAAAATGACCCGGACCCGATAAAACCTGAGTAGAATAACGACCCGACAACCCGAAGTAACCCGACCCAAAATGACCCGATAGCCCGAAGTAACCCGACCCGAAATGACCCGATAGCCCGAAGGAACCCGACCCGAAATGACCCGATTGCCCGAAGTAACCCGACCAAAATGACTCGATAGCCTGAAGTGACCCAACCCGAAATGACCTGTTTGCCCAAAGTAACCCGACTTGAAATGACCCGCTAGCCCAAAATAACCCGACCCTAGATAACCTTGTTTGACCCGATTGATCCGCATATCCTCTTGATCTGAATATGCAAAAATGATTTAGCCGGATCCGATATCCGATTGATCTGAATATCCGTTTGATCCGGATATATATATTTGCTACTTTGTTTATCACAAATTGTAATGAAAAAATAATTAAAAGGCACAAAAACAAATCAAAGTAACAATGATAATTATATAGATGATAAAAAAATAGAATATTAAAGTACGTTATAATAAGAAAATAAAAATAAGGTTTTACAACAATAGATATCTATATCTTTACATTTTATAACTATATCTGAAAACGAGAGTACGAGACTAACTTATAATTAAAGATTATTATAGACATTCGTTCATTTAAATGAGACCAACTTCTATTAAAAGATTATTATTAAGACCAAATTATAATCATATTTATAAGAATTAATAATTTTAAAATCAGACACACTTATAGTAAAAGATTATTATGAACTTATAAAGTAAACAAGTGTGCATACGTTATTAAGTTGTAACAAATTAACATTATTAATCATTGTTTTGGCTAACTCAAATATTTTCGCATTAAATACATATATTTTTTTAAATATAAACCCCGATGAATCCGATGAGCAACGGATATTTGGATATTCGATTATCCATGGATATCCGGTGAGCCACTAATCTGTGAGTATCCGGATAGGCGGATATCAATGATTATTCGAATATCCATGATTATTCGGATATCCGTGGATATTCGGATGCCTAAACCTTGATCCGTAGCCGATCCGGTGATCCAGGAACATCTCCCGTATCGGATTCTAACCGGATCAAAACGCATACTAAAATATCGGGGTTTTTTGGATCGAGTCAACGATTTTTTCAGACCGGATTGGCGGATAAAATTGGTTTTGCCGCCCATACTAATCATATTGGCGAATAATTATCCGATCCAACTAAAATTATTTGCGTATTCCATATTTTATTAGAACAAAATATTCACATAACTAGGTAATTTGGATTTAACTCAAAAAATTGCACCATCCAAAACCGACCTGAATAAAGATGTTAGGAAATCATATCCTCTTTGAGCCAACAGAACTTGACCCACCTTAATTGGCACCTCTCGAAACATTAAAAAACAAAAATAATCAGGCCCGAAGTGACCCGAGAACCAACTAAGCCGATTTGTTATGACCCAAGAACCAAGTCTACCCGATAACCCGTTCCAACCCGAACAACTAGTACCCGACCCAAATTGACCCGATCCGAAACAACCCGCTAACAAAAGCAAACCTATTTAAACCCGGCTCGATTCCAACCCGACCCCGTTTGACCCGACCCGAAATCGACCCGCGGACCCGTTTGACCCAACCCGAACTCGACCCACCAACCCCGTTTGGCACCACGAAAAGAACCGATGCTACCCGATAATCCGTTTTAACCCGAACATTTGGTACCCGACCCAAGCCGACCCGACCCGAAACAACCCGTTTAAAAACCAAGCCTACTTTTTACCCGACCCAATTCCAACCCGAACTTGTTATAACCCGACCCGAACCCGACCCGTCAGGCCCGTTTGACAGCTCTAAGGTTGAGAAAACCTCAAAACTTATGGAGGCTGCACGTTCCCACCAAACTCAGAATCACCTGTTTTTTATTCTTGAAAGACTTATGGAGGCCGCACGTCGCCGACTAACGGTATTCTGCACCCACTTTTGTCCTGTCGCTGCCGCTGCCGCCAATTCACACTGCGTACGAATCCCCTGCATCTCTCTTTACAATTGCTCGTCGTCGCTTGATTCGCACGATGATGATAAAGCTCGGATTTCGGATTAAGAAGACACCAATATCGAAAAATGCTGTGTTTTCTGTAGTATTGTCAGAGGCGAATCCCATGCTTTTAAGGTAAAGCCCCGACAACTATGGCTGCTCAATTATGTAATTTAGACTAATAATGAAGGTGGATTTAAATTAAGTTGTTGGAAGCACATTAAAGATGTAAAAAATTATGGCTTTCTGGGTGTAAAACAAGTTTTACCTCTAATTTTACTTGTGTACTAGTTCAGTGTCCGTGCCAAGCACGGGTTTTATTTTATTTTATTTTAATAAATAATAATATATCTTATAATTGAAATTTAATTAATCAATTATTAAAATGAAAATTTTTCGTGACCTATGTGTTTGATTTCATTTGTTTTTCAATAAATAAAAATATATATTATAATGACATCATACTTAATTAACAATTAATATGAACTTTTTTTGTGACATGCATCTGTGTAATTTAATTATACAAACCCGTGCGGCATCACGTATTAGTCATCAATTGAAAGAAACTACATACAGAAATTGAAAGAAACAATCAAATTAGTTCATAGTATTTAGATGATAAAATCAATATAGATTAAATTGGACATTTAGCAACAGAAAGCCAAACTTTACTACATATTGAGTTCCACGAGATTTTTAAAGGAAGATCCCGGAAGGACTACGATGTCACCGAATTCCTCTCACCTGCAAAGAAAAAATAATTTTCATTAAAATACTCATACTGTGCAAAATATCTAACCAATTTATCAAGCTCATTAATTATTAAAAAAGAGAAATTGTGAGATAATCCAAATATTTAATGGGTTATTCGAGTCGATATGTGAAACTTTGTCCTTTACCCGATCTCCAATTCACACTCATCTACTACTTATGAGATATTGTCACCTATCGATAGATCTTTCTGAAACAAAAATAAGCATATGAATATTATCAATAAAGAAGATGAATCTAAAACTGAAAGAATTACCTTCGATCAATGACAAAATGATTATGATTTTTCATATTGGTAAAAACGTGCGAGATAGATGAATATTGAGTAATTAGGTGATCCTTATATATAGAAAAATTGAAGACAAAATTGTGTATTGCTTGCTCGAGAAGATTTATATAAGAAGTTTATATGATAAGTTTTGTTTGATTGCTCGAGAAGATTTATTTAAGAAGTTTATCTGATAAGTTTTGTTTGATTCGCTTAAGATTTGATTTACCAAATCTTTATACTGAAGCATTCAACTTATATTTTAAATTCTAGGTTTATTTATTACGAAATGTATTTGAGTTAAACGGCACCATGAATGATATTTTCGGTTAAGATTTTATTGATTTAATCTTCATATTGAAAAAACGTTCGGCTTATATTTTACATTTTAAAATTTTATTTTGTTTTTAGAAATAATTTGTGGATGATATTTTATATTTTTATTTATTAATTAACAAATCGTACATATTTTTTTAAACAGTCTTGGTTTTTTATGACGAATTTAAAATTTAACATATATACTTTTTATTTATTGAAAAAAATTTATTAATTAAAAACCGTACAGATTTTTAAAAACTAATTTGATTTTCGGAACGAATTTTAAAATTTAACATTTATATCTTTGATTTAATAAAAAAAAGTTTTTCTAATTAGAAACAAAACGTACTGATTTTTTAAAACTAATTTGATTTTTTTGATGAATTTTTAGAATAATTATATTTTTGATTTAATAAAAAAGGTTTTTCTAATTAGCAAATCATGTAGATTTTTCAAAACTTCTTTGATTTTTTGGTCGAATTTTTTTTTTTCATTTTTATATTTTAAATATTGTTTTAATAAAATAAAAAAATTTAGTTTAATTTGTGATTTAGTAAAAAATTTAATTTGAGAAAAAATGTAAGAGTGTCACATCAGCTTTATGTCGTTTGTTTTAGTAAAGTATATAGATATAGATTTACGTATCAAATTCTATTAAAAAATAGTAAAAAAAACATTTACGTATCAAATTCTATTAACATATAGATTATGCTTTTAAGAAAAATTAGATTTGTAATTTGCAATCTGAATTTTGAAAATTCAAAAAATTTACGTATAAAATTCTATTAAAAAATAGGAAAATATTTTTTTATAAATTTTGGTTGTTAGAAATTTGAATCAATTTCCCCTAACATTTAGGAATTTTAATAAAAAAGAAATTTTAATTAATTTAATTTTTTTAATATAAATTATGGTGGTTAGGAACCCTTATAAAATTATAATTATGATAATTAATAATAATAACAGTTTAATAATTACTTTAAAGATTAATTAAAATGGCATTTTAGTAAATATATTACAAAAAATCCTATGTGGCATTACTGGTTGATGACATATGGCGGTAGTGTCCTTAATTTTAGTAAGTAATATAGATTTGGTTGAAGCACTACTGTAATCCACTTCATTAGGCCCAATTTGGGGCTAAATGAAAGATGGCATGTAATGAATAATTCTTTTGCTAATAAGATCAGATAATCTGAGTCATAATGCTGAGTTTGATTCCGATGCAGATATATGAAGATGAAAATTGCATGTGCATATTGGACATGAACCCGCTTATTCGTGGGTAAGGTATTATCTGTATGCAGTAATGTCAATTCTATGTTTCTTTTCACATCTTGAAGAACAAATATAGAGTTTCCTTAATTTATAGTGGTAAAATAAATTGAAACAATTTGATTTACTAGGCTTTTTCTAGTTTTGTGTTTAGTAAATGTACCCCTTGAGAGAAGAGTGTGTAAAGTTTGAGAATAAATACAAAAGGTTGGGGTATATTTACTTAATTGAAACATTAAAAAGCCTACTTATTACTCTAGTTTCTCAAAAAGGCCTACTTACCAAAATTGCCCATTATAATTTGGTGTAATGAAGATGTTATGTTTTTCCTTAATGCATTTGAAATTAGCAACTATCTACTTGGTGCCTACTCATTTTCAGTTTATCTAATTAAGAACTGAGAATTCTCATTGAAGAAATGTTTTGAGGTTTTCTAAGCTGGTATGCTGAACTTATGCTTGAAAACCTACATGCACTCTCTCGTGAGATAAGTTTTAATAACAAGGGTCAACCAATTGGAGAAAATGCATCTAAATTCTCAACCTTAATTAGTACCGTAGCAAAGAGAATAGTGTCAATCACCATTGATACATGGAAACTGGTTCCAGACAAGGACTTGGATTATATTTGGGATAATGTTGCGGTAAAAATACTTTTTATATACAAACAATGTGCATTTTGTCCATTTTACTTTTATTGTAACACAATGATTTTTTGTATATTGTAGGATGTCTTCATAGTTCCTTAAATGTATAAAGAATGGGTGTGAAAAAAGCAAATGCTTTATGGAATACCTTCAAAAAGGACTTGAGAAAGAAGCATTTGAAAGACAAGGATCCTGCTAATATTCCGATTATCCTTCCTCCAATTTATGACTCATACATCAGTCAAGAACAGTGGACACAATTTATTAGAATAACTCAATCTGCAGAGTTTCAAGTATATATTTTTTTCCAAAATTTCATCTTACATTATGATATTTGTTGTCAATGAATATAATGCTAATGGAATTTGCTATTTACAAAATAGCCTAAAAGTGAAAAATATAGAGAACTCTCACAACTGAATGACAATACATACAGGGGTCTAAGGTTTGATATGCTCGATAGGAAGATAAATACGTAAGTACACAAGCTTTGACCTTGAAAAAGTACTCGTTCCATATTTTCGTTTATATTAGAATATATCTCATTATATAAACTTTGACCTTGTCTTATATTGATTATTTAGAAGCTTTGACCTTGTCTTCTATTGATTATTTAGATGCTGATCCTACTCGTGAAAGTGGTAAAAAAATCTTGCACTACCATTAAGGATATTGCAACATGATTAGTTTATCATTCCTCTTCAAGCACCATAAACTTGCACAATCGACCATTGAAGAAATGTCAAGCGAAGGTCGAAATAGTGACAATTATGCAAGGTCAAGGCGGGGTGATAGTTTCATTCTCTACTAAAGAAGTTTCTTCCTTGTCAGAAACTGTAGGACAGTATATTGCATGGCACGACCATCTTGTGTTTCTCATCACGGTAATTTGTCAAATTTATTTATCTTATGTGCATAGTCAAAGTACAATATCCTACTGTTTTGCTTTACAAATTTATAAGGATGAAAGGACAATGTTTAATTGAGTAGGAACTAAAGAGCTCCCCACAAATATTGAGCAACAAGCAAAAGGCAAAGGCATTAACCAAATAATCTTCTCCCGAACCAAAGGATCAAGGTTCAGTTTCGGTCTCGTCGATGATTTTCGTTGGTTGCTAAATGATTTTTCTGATGGTTCTACTAAAGAGATTAATATTCTCGAGGAGGTTTTTAATCGATCAAATCTTGATATCTCCATTGGCAAGAATGAAATTCAGATTTGGCTAGACAAGTAAGAGCTACAAATGTGTCATATATCAATATATATGAGGTTAGTTTTCACTAGATTTAACTTAATCTATTTTTCTTTATTTCATGCTGAAATTGTTTTATCAATGTAGATTTCTCTCGGAGACACATTGTCAATCAAGTAAAACATTCAGATTTCTTTGTCCAATGTTAATTTCTTCCAAAAGTCGTGGTGGTATGAGAATCAAAGAACAAGCTACTTATATTGCTGGGGCCATGAAAGGCAGTATCAAAAACCGAATAGTTTTTGTTCCATATTTTGGGTTAGTATTGTTCTATTTATTCCTTTTGTATGTGCATACGCTCTTATAAATAATTACTTATCTGTATAAGTGTAGGAATCATTGGGTGTTGTTGAGTTTACACCCTCACAAAGGGTTTGCATATTGGATTGACCCGTTGCATGGACAACAAAATGATTATGCAGAGCAATTAGTTGATTTGTAAGTTTTTCCTGCTATTATCTACATATAAGTAATTTCGTATATAGTATTAAAACCATTTCTTCTTATCTTATTGTGTAGGGTTTGTACTTTAAAATACACTAGTTTGAGACTAAAAAAACCTCGAAAAAAATACTCTGTGGCAGACCATAAAGGTTAATCCTCAAATCTTCTCATTTTTTTAATCAGTTATAGGGCACAAACATTTACATTTGACGTAATATGTATTTCACTAGTTTAATATATGTTTTTTCGTGAGCTGCAGTGTCCGCATAATCCAAACTTGAATGATTGTGGATATTATGTGTTGAGATTTATGCGCGAGATCATATTAATAAGAAGTCATAGTGTCCCAAAGATAGTATGTTTCGACAAATTTTAAAACTATTTTTGCTTTTCATTAAAATATTATAATCATGAGCTTATCTAAGTTAATTTTTGATATCTTTACAGTGGTATGGGAAAAAAGATACTTACTCGTATGATGAAATTGAAGAAGTTCGTAAGGAGTGCTGGAATATTTGCTTCAACTAATCTTTTAGGTATGAAATTCGAAGCTTTGATTGCATTTATATGATTTGGATTTGGATTGTATGTTCCGACCTCGAATAGATTTTTTGGACAGATTGAAATCAACCCTAGAGTGTTGTTCTTTGATTTTCATGAACAACTGTTTGACATGTCCATAGACTGCATTGAATGTCCTTTTCTTCTAGTATATATTTTATATTTGAGACTATTTTGCATAGGGCTCCATATTGTATCACTTTGTAACTTTCCTAAACTTGGTGTTATTGTGCTCTCTAGGAAGTTTCAAAGCAGTGAAGGTGACGACCTTGAAAACTTGATCTATTGTAAGGCTTCATGAACTCTCCGGAAAAAACAATGCACATTTCATCACCGGTTATCTTCTAGTTGATGTGCATTGCTAGCTCGATGAATATATCTTTTGAAGATTGTGAACATTTAAATCTTTATATACTTGGTGACATTTAGTTTAAGAACATGCCCCATTTTCAATTCGGATGTGATATTGGTGATCACAAAACGATGATATTTTGAGTTAAGTACATTACTTTGAATCATGTTTGTGAATGGAATTGGTTGCTTCTGTTTTTTTTTTTTTTTTTGCATTTGGGACAGGTACAATTTGTGAAAGCCATGAAATACGTATAGAATCCGGACATTAAATCCGGGTTAAATTCTTTACAATGGTCTCGTAATAAATTTTATACGTAATAACACGGATCTTCATTGTCATGGTTGTTAGGTCGTCACATAGTCGAATAACCCAGATCCTACCCTCCGGGTTATTTGTTGATTTCAGATAACCCGCTTGCCAATATACGGTTATTTATTATTAATATAAACGGCTTTAAATAACCCGGTCCGTATCTGGTTATGTGACATTATCAAATACCCCGGGTACAAGTTTGCCGGGTTATTTGATAGAATATATCCCTATTGGCATCGTTTGTACCGAAATCAAAGGAGGAAAAATAACCCGGATTTGTTTTAACAAACGCCCGGGGTATAAAGTTGGTGGACCAAATATCGCCCTAACCTTTAACCCGGTGGGCATCCGGAGTATATTCTTTCAAACGTCCGGGTTATAATCCACTTTTTGTAGTAGTGGCGCCAGAAGAGTCTAACTGAAGATCCGGTGGGCGAGTCGGAAAGCAAGGTGGAAGATGATGCGCTCCCTGGAGTCTCTAGGTCTCCACCTGTCAGCATGCTCTACAACGTAAGCAATTTGTCCCCAAAATTGTCGAGCTACGGCTCGAGAAGGGAAGTCGGTAACTGTGGGGGTCGGGAAGCCAAAAATGTCTCTCCACTGGTCCATGAGAACTAAGTAGTTCCGGTTTAGCGACCGGTACTTGATGGCTCTCTCCTCAGGCAAGTGAGTCACAAAACTCACAAACTCTAAAGTGGGCTCGAGGTAGGCTGGAGCTCTAATCTCCATGAACTGCTCCAGCCCCACCATAGAAACCATCCTCCTCAGATCCTCAGCAACATGGAGGCAATCAAAAGCAGCAATATCCAGAAAACGTGGCGCAATAACGGGACGTGCGCATATGCGGTCAAAATCAGCCTGGTGACGCTCGTGGATCACCGGTATAGAAGGTTGGGAAGAAGAAGAAGGTGATGATCTATCCCTCAGAACTAACTGGCGATCAGATCTGGAACTCATTTTCTCTCTCTAACAGGTCACCTCGGTTGCTGTCACAGATCTCAAGAACACCTCGGCCGAGGCACAGGTCGACTGGACCGAGGTGATAAACTGCTCAAATCTAACTCTCTGATTTCCAGTTATTTCCCCCCAATATCACTACCAATTGTTCCTATGGGGTACTTAAGCCTTTTTCAACATAAACCATTGGCAACCAAAGCCAATTTCATCTAAAAACAGTAAAGAGAAGAAGGAGTTAGGGTTTTCGACTTTTACCCCAGATTCGGTCGATTCGAGGCGTTTTTGTTGCAGATTCTAGCTTGCAAACTGATCCTCTTGCTTTTCCTTGCATAATCGAAGCAGAAACCATCGAAAACGAGTGAAAATCGGAGGAACAAGGTTTAAATCGCGCCACGGTCGAGAGGGTGAGTGGGAGGGAAAGAGAGAGAAATTGTTCCCCTTTTATACCCCTCGTCGATTCTGCTGTCACCTCGGTCGAGGTGGTCCCGACTGGACCAAGGTGTCTGGACCGATGTGGATCGTTGTCAGCCCTAGTCGCCTCGGTTGCTCAAGAATCATCTCGGTCGAGGTGCTGTGATAGCGACCGAGATGTGTCTCAGTCAAACTCCGTCTTCTCAATTTCTCGAACTTCTGTCCTTCCAGTGTTGCTCCTGAGTTGTAATCCTTCCTTAGAAAGTACCTGGTTTCTGTCTAGGACGCCAAAAACAAAGCAAAATAAAACAAAAGCAAACTATCTAAAGCTAGACTAGGAAAGGGAAAATAAAGCAATACCTTGGGTTGCCTCCCAAGAAGCGCTTGATTTTAGGTCGCTAGTTGGACCGTACCGCATCCCTAAACAAGATATAGTGGTGCAATCTCCTCAACCTGGACTTTCGGTTGGTATTTCTTAAGTCTATGACCATTGACCTTGAAGCTTCCACTTGTTTCTCCCCAAATCTCAACTGCACCATATAGGAAAACATGTTTCACAACGTAAGGTCTTGTCCATCTAGATTTTAACTTACTTGGAAAGAGGCGAAGGCGGGAGTTGAAGAGTAGAACTAAATCTCCTTCTTTGAACTCCTTAGGGATGGGACGCTTGTCATGCCATTTCTTTGTCCTTTCCTTATAGATCTTGGCATTCTGATAAGCGTTCAAACGCAACTCTTCCAGCTCATTGATGTCCAATAGCAGCTTCTCACCGGCTTCCTTGATGTCGAAATTCACCCATTTGATTGCCCAATATGCCTTGTGCTCTAGCTCAACTAGCAAATGGCAAGACTTCCCATATACCAAATTATAAGGGGTGGTACCAATGGGAGTCTTGAATGCGGTCCTGTAAGCCCAAAGAGCGTCGTCCAACTTCATGGACCAATCCTTCCTCGTCCTAGAGACAGTCTTCTCCAAGATTTCTTTGATTTCTCTATTTGAGATCTCGACCTGTCCACTAGTTTGAGGGTGATAAGGGGTTGCTACCTTGTGGGTTACCCCATACTTTGATAGAAGTGCTTTAAACTTTCGGTTGATGAAATGTGTCCCTCCATCGCTGATGATGATGCGTGGAGTCCCAAAATGTGGAAAGATAGTCCTATTAAAGAACTTCACAACCACCATGGTGTCATTAGTGGGAGAGGCAATGGCTTCCACCCATCTAGAGACGTAATCGACAGTTACGAGGATGTAGAGGTTCCCTCCGGATGATGGGAAAGGTCCCATGAAATCAACTCCCCATACATCAAAAATCTCGACTTTCTAGATGTTGTTGAGTGGCATCTCGTTCCTCCTAGATAAGTTCCCTGTTCTTTGGCATGCATCACGAGAAACAACAAACGTTTGCACATCCTTAAATAATGTAGGCCAAAAGAAACCAGAACGTAATACCTTAGCGCACGTTTTGTGGGCGCTAGCGTGTCCTCCACAAGGAAGCGAGTGGCAATGCCGTATGACACTGGTAACTTCATCTTCCGAAATGCATCTTCGAAGCATCCCTTCTGGACCTCTCTTATACAGTAGAGGTTCATCCCAATAGTAGTGGCGTACATCTTTAAAGAATTTCTTCCTTTGAGCGTACGTCAATCCGGGCGGTATTTCCTGGCAAACAAGATAATTAACAATGTCAGCATACCAAGGTTCTTTATTATCAGAAGTTTGGTGGAGAAAGTTCTCCACCAAGTGTGAATGAGTTTCAGAAAAGGGAGTAGAAAGTTTGTTATTCTCAGTTGACAGTATCTTGCTTGCAACCTCGGTCGAGGTCCAAAGTGGGTGACCGAGATGTTCTTCAGATAAGAACACCTCGCTTGGTCCAAAAAAGTGCCTCGGTCGAGGTACTGCAACTGGGACCGAAACTGGAAATTCTCTTCTCCTGGATTAGCTTCTTAATCTTAGCTCCTGGATCTTCTTCCAGTGCCTTTAAGCTCCGTATATCTGCATCACAAGAAGCATCTATACCTTCCTCCATTAAGCTAAAACTAATAACTATTTCAAGAGGATCATTAATAAGGATAGAGCTCATCAATTCTCTTGATTCTTCTTCATCATAGATGTTGAAGATATCATCTTCCAGCGGCTCTCCTTTCATTGCAGCAAGCAATGCAAACTCCACTTGATCTCCGCCAATGTTGAATGTCAACTTGGCGTTCTTCCAACCCACATTGCAACCCGAAGTTGCTAGAAATGGTCTCCCGAGAATGATAGGAACGGGATAATCTACGGGAATATCAAGTACAACAAAGTCTATAGGTAAATAGAATTTACCTAACTTAACCGGAACATCTTCCAAAATGCCCACGGGATGGGTAATGGAGCGGTCCGCCATGTATAGCCTTATCTTTACCGGCTTGGGCTCTCCAAGTCCGATCTTCACACATAGCTCCAGCGGGATGATGCTCATGTTGGCTCCTAGATCACACAACACCTCACAAGTAACATCCCCAACTTGAATGGGAATGCAAAATGAGCCAGGATCTCTCAACTTAGGTGGTATCTTCTCCTTCATGATTAGAATGAGCTCCGAGGATTTAGATGTCATCCTTACTTCACCAAAGTCTTCCAGCTTCCTCTTCCTTGATAGAATCTTTTTTAAGAACTTCTCATAGGCGGGCATCCCTAGAATAGCATCAAGGAAAGGGATGTTAATATGTAATTTATTCATCAAGTCAAGGAACTTACCAAAGTGCTTGTCTAGATGTGCTCTAGCCCTTGACTGAGGGAATGGAAGTGGTGGTTTATATGTAGGAGGTGGGACATAAACTTCAGTTTTGTCCGTCGCTTTTTGAGACTCCACCTCGGATGGTACCTTGACCGAAATGTTCTTCGTCTGTACCTAAACCGAGGTGTTCTTCATCTGTACTGGCATCGACCGAGGTACTGGATCTGCAGTTTTCAATCCACTTCTTGTCGTTATTGCCATGATCTGTCCTTTTGGGTTGCTCTCTGTCCTTGCTGGGAGCTTCCCTGGATCTCTTGGCGCTTCATTCGCCTTATTAAAGAATTGTTGCTCTAAGGCTTTTTGTGCCTTCGAAAATGAAGTCATGCATGTCTCCATAGCGTTGAGCTTGATCAAGATGGCCTCCAGCACTGTATCTTTCTTCTCTGGCTGGGACGAACTTGATCCAGGCTCCTGGCTCTTCAATGGAGAAGAAGAAGAAGAAGAAGAAGAAGAAGAGGGATTAAAAGAATTATTTGAATTGGATTTAGAGTAATGGTTACCCGGACTTTGATTGTTTGATCTTCAATTGTTGTTGTTGGAGCCTCTATTGTTGTTGTAGTTGTTGTTCCGGGAACCATGATTGTTGTTCCTTGACCCATGATATCCTCCCCCTCCTTTTTGGTGTGAGCAACCAAAAGGTCCTTCAATTGCTTCACATCATTCTTGAGGGAGATGAGTTGATTATCATTCGATGGAGCTTCCTGGAAATTAACTCTTTTAACTCCATTTTCAGCTCCTTGGTGGGAGTATTTCTCCATGTGCAAAGCTTGTTTCTTAATGAACTCCCAAGCTTCATCAATTGGCATGTCCATGAATGTGCCGGCGGATAGTAGTTGAAGGTTGAATTGGGTAGCTCCATCCAATCCCTTGAAATAAATCTCCATCAACTCTATCTTTGGAATTCCATGATATGGGCAATCCAAAAGAACATCTTTAAATCTCTTCCATGACTTGGACAAACTCTCCTTGTCCTTCATGATAAATGCATTGATCTTCCCTCTCATCTCAGCGGTTTTGGAGGGGGGAAAGAATTTTGTTAAGAACACCGTCGTCATCTCCTCCTAAGTGTTGATCTTTCCGGGAGGAAGAGGCTGATACCAAGTAAGCGCCCTATCCTTCAAAGAATAGTAAAAAGGCCTTAGCTTGTAATTATTATTTTCCAGCCTTGAAGGTCTCCATTAAAATCTCATAGTTTTGTAAATATTGATGCGGAGACTCCCTCTTTAAACCTCCAAAATGGCATTGGCGGATCATGGAAAGAACTTGCGGTCAAAGTTCATAATCATGCTCCGCTGGATCACCTAGGTTGACTCCTAGATGCCTCACTTGCTGGTTTGGGTCCATCCTCTGTCCTAGGGTTTGTGGAATTCCTGCAAAAACAACATCTCGGACAGGCATCCGAGGTGGAAGTATCTCGGTCGCGGCAACTGGAGCGGGGTCCTGCCTCGGTCGAGGGTCTGGTCGATGCAGAATCTGGGCTCGTAGCTCAGCCATATCTGCTTCAATCTCTGCAGCTCTGGTGCGACTTTCCTCCCTTTCGCGTTGCAGTTCTTCTCTATTGAGGCGTAGCTGTTCCATCGCCTCCTTCAATTCGGCCTCAAGATCACGATTGTCTTGGTTGGCCATTTTCGCTTCTTTCAAGCGTCTTTTGTATGTCTTTTTTGGTTCGGGATCGTAAGGAACGATTTGCTTCCCAGCACGGGTTCTTCGCATAAACCTAAGATAAAGAACCTGCGAAAGTCACTCAAGTAGAGTGGTTAGTAGCAACAGGGGCAATTGCCCCGAAAGACAACCGCAACCGGCTCGGTCTAGACCAAGTCCCCGGCAATGGCGCCAAAAACTTGTTCGCTCCAAACGGTGTGTGCAAGATTTAAATTTATATCCCAAGAAATATGCTTAAAATAAGGATGCGAATCCGCAGTGTACGGGTCAATTATAGTAAAAGCAAGAATTCCGGGGTGTCGATCTCAGGGACTTAGGTGAAACAAAGCAAGTATAGGTTGTCAATGTAACTAATAACCACAAAAGCGATTAAAGCAATCAAAGAGATGATAATATGGTCAATTAAAGGGAATATGCAAATTCTAGGGATTAAAGCATCTAGTTGTGGTTCCAACTCAAGATCTCAAGATAAGCGGACAAAGCTGAGATTTTGCAAAGGGAAGGTGTTTCTAAAGTGGAATAGATCACCGGGTAAGTCTCACTACTCACTAATCTCAAACCAATAGCTCCTATTACCGGGTAAGTCTCAAGGTACTAAGGAAAGGAATTATAATCTCAAACCAGCACACCAACTAAGGGAATAGAATCAACCTTTACCGGGTAATTCTCAGGCTAACTCAGAAAGATGGGATGAAGGCACACTCAAACCTCAATAAAGGATGAACCTTTATTACCTACACTTATGATCATGGGTAAACAAACAAAGGAATGACTGGGTAAGTGTTATCCTAGGCTTGCATTGAACCAGGAAAGGTGTAATAAGAATAGGATTTGGAAAACTCTAACACTTAACTCTCAGTTACGGATCAGAAAAGGTCACCTCGGTCAGTCAAGTTCCACCCCGGCCGAGATGTTCATCGACTGAACGAGATGTTCTAGGGTTAAGGATAAAGACTCGAACTTTCAGGGTCCTACTGGGATTAAGATTATTCTATCATTATTTTTCCCATAACTTTCAGCCAATCACCCTAGAATCGCACAAAGAAATTAGCCACTCATCATCATGAAAGCAATAATCAAATATATGGAAAGAGAATGAATATTTGAACACAAAAACCTTAAGAACAAGGCTTCAATTACTGAATCAAATATCAAACAAGTTAGTGTTCCTTGGATCACAAATCCAACAAGACAATCAAACAAAAGGGAATCTAAGAAAGTTTTACAAATCCCCTTAAAAGCTATCACAAAGCTATGGACTTCCTTCCTTCCAATCTTCAAAAGTTCTTTCAAACTTCCAAAAATCCTTCCTTACTGCAGCTGGGAGAATATTGTATGGTATATCCGATGCCCAATTTGTGGAAAAATCCAACCCTTTATATAGGAGAATTATCTTTCAAAGATAATAATATCTTAAAAAGATAATATCCTAATAAAATATATCTTATCTCTAAAATAGATCTCCCAAATATATGATCTTCCTTCCAGAAATCCAGCCCAAAAATATAAGATCTCTCCTTCCAAAAATAAAAGATATCAGCCAAATAAAATATATCTCGCCGCGTCAGGGTATTCGCCTCGGTCGGGGCGCTCCTCTAGATCACCTCGGTCGGGTGCTACTGTAGCTGACCGAGGTGAATCTCAGTTGAATGTGAAATCTCTCAAATATGGTCCAAAGTAAATCTTCTTTGTTAATTCCTTGCTTTTTGAGTTCTCTTTTAAGCTCCAGAATGTAGCTCCTATGACTCCTTTGCTCCTTAGCTCCATTTCGATGCAAAATGTGCCATTTTACCTACGATTACAACGAAACTTGGTGTAGACCTCGATTCCCGTAAAGGTAGATGAAACGACCATATAATCACATAATATACATTCAAACATGCAGATTATTGAAGATAAAACGTCTAAACAAGTCCAAAAATATAGACTATAATACATGCTATCAAAGAACGTAGAGAGGAAGAAGAAGCTGAAATGAGGTAAGAAACCCCTCTTCTAAAGCAAGACAAGGCTTATAAGAGAAGCCAGCCGCAAAGCACAAGTCAAGAGTCAACGAAAGCGGCTGCACCATCACAGAACCGCAGGGGTAGCTAGCCCAAAGCGCAGGGGCACCTAGCTGCTGGGGCGGCCCAGGTGGTGCGCTGGGGTGGCTAACAGGGTCAAGGTAGAACTCACCAAAGCTCAACTAGGCTCCAAGGACTAGGGCTCTTACAACCACAATCACCATTGTCCCGCTTAAAACCATGAAAGTTATTTTTTAATAAAACTCATGTTAGGTTTAATCCCTTTGATGCTCTTGGTTTTATGGCATTGTATATTTTTTTTGAGTTTGTGGTATAATGTTAGCTTTATCCCAATCTTGGATTTGCCTAATCACAAATTGGGAAATATCATTAGTAACTTTGTTATTAAAAACAACGTTGTTATTTTCTAGCCCAATGTTCCACCACAAATAGAACATAAATTTAATTCAAAATTCGTCAACCAACATAACCTCCTTCATGCTCCAAGAGAGGGAACATCCATCTTTTCAATTTTTTCATTATTAATTTTCTTGATGGTAAATGATTGAAGGAAAATGTGCTCAACAATTTCTACAAGGTGTTGGAACAAATTGCAATGCATTAAAATCGGCACCTTTTGTTTCTCTAGATTTCTTTAGTTGATAGACCATTCAAACCCAATTTCCATAGAAAAATTTTAATTTTCGGAAGAAGTTGTTGCTCTCAAATCCAAGCATTAGAAAAATTAGTCAAACCATTTTGATCATTCAAAAGCTCAAAGGCAGCTTTCGTAGAGAACCATCCTTTTCATTTGGATACTAGTAAAGTCGTTCCCTAAGATTATTAATTGGAAGTTGGTAGGCAAAAATATTGTGGATCACATCTGTAGGAAGAATGAGACCTAGAGTCTCTTCGATTCTTTCGTTATTCTAATGACCATCTATTGTATATATTTACTAACAAGCTCATCATTATTCATTTAAAATAGACTGTAAAAGCTAATAACGGTTGGTTTGTTAACCATTTCCATTTCTATATTTTAATCGTATTTCCATCACCAACGTTCCATCTAAAGCCACTTTCAAATTCAGATCTTAGCGACGTCAATTTTTTTCATTGCCAATAAGTGTTTTCCCTCTTTATATTCCAATAATACTCTATTTTTGAGACATTTTTCATTCACGATTCTAACACATATACTCTCCGGCTCAACCATTAACTTATAAAGGAGTTTTATTTGTAAGAATTTGTTCGTATCAAACGCCATTCTGATACCTACACCGCCTAATTCTTTCGGTCTATAGATTTTATCCCAATTAATGAGAGGGTGAAAGTTGTTCCCTTTATTCTAAAAAAAATTATGATTGATTTTGTCTAAGCAAATACTTTCCTCCACACAATACTGTTGAAATTAGGGAGAAGATTTTGCACTTTGAAATAGATTATGGTGAAAATATCCACTCCGCATGGGAGAGATTTAATGGCCTATTACATTCTTGTCCTCGTCATAGTTTCGAAAAGGGAGAATTACTTGATTATTGTTATAGTGGATTAATTGACACTACGAGGAATCTTGTTAGTACCGCTAGCACTCATGGTTTTACTAGATTGAATGAGGATGATGATTGGGATTATCTTGTGACTATTGCATAAAACACACATGGAAGTATGCCAAGAAATGTAATAAGACATATGGTATCTACAATATCAAGGATGGTGATAGGATTGACAAGCTAGCCGAGAATGTCCAAGCCTTGATGAAACTTATTGAAGGAAACTCTACCACCTCCGTTTTTAATGTAGATACTTCTATAGTGGATTAATTGAAACTTATTGAACGTAATAAGTCATGAGATTGAAGATTGTCCGGCCTTCATGAACTCATGTTGCACTATGAGGCCATGGAACAAGTGAATTACCTAGAAAATGAAAGAGAATACCAAAAAGAGTACACCTACACAAGACCTCTGTAACACCCCGTTTATTAGGTGCATTTTCGATATTTATTTTTCCTACTTCTAAAGAGATTTTCTTAGCTTAAATATTTTATTAAAAATATTTGTCGATGTAAAACATCTTTCCCGAGTATATTTTTTTACTTTAGATACTTTCACGTATAGCGATATTATTATTTTCGGAAAGTCGGAGAGTCTTTCCGGCTCGAAAATCCCGTTCCGAACGCTTTTGGGATCGGTTTCTCTCTTACTCTATTTTCCTTATTTATTTTCTTTTTCCTTTTTTCCTTTTCATTCTTCTTTTCCCTCTCTCCTTCGGCTGGTGAGCTGCTCACCTTTTTCCAACTGGTGCGACCCCACACTTCTCCCCACGTTTGCAGCCCTGTTGTAGTGACCCCTCGTCACTTCTGACCCCCTCTCCTACTCTCACTCCAACCTTTGTTTTCATTGTGCTCTCTCTCACACTAACCTTGGTCAGACCCCAACAAGCAATACTTTCTTCCCTCTCCCGATACCCATTCACATATGAGTGATTTCTTTTCTTCATCACCTGCCGGACAACAAGGATGGGATCAACCTTCTTTCATTTTTGGTTCTGCACCAACACACAAGAGAACAACCCCTCTCTTCAACTGCTACTAACACCTCCTATTGCCGCCTCGAGAGCGAACGGTTTCCGCATGGGAGCCACCTTCCTCCCTCGATAATGACCCTTGGCCGAGCCGGATCTCCGGCCACCATCTTGTAGCCTAATCCCGACCCCGAACTTCCGTTGAATGGAGCCACCACGACGTGCCACCGCTGCAAGGGATCGCCAGTAACCAATAGAGGGAGCCCATTGGATCCCTCCGTCACCTCGGTCACTTGAGCTTCCGCCGAATGCTTGTGCATCCTTACCCCGCCTCCTGTTGGCCTTCGTTGCCGGCGATAGGAGCAAGCCACACCACCGTTGCCCTCGCTTGTCAAAGCCCACAGGAGGCTGGAGCTGCCCCTTCGCTCATACCTAGTGAGGAAGAAGAAGAAGCTGAAACCCTTCTCTCTTATTTCAAATCGGAACTCCCTTTTTGTGTTAATTACAATTTGTACCCAATGTTTTGCATTTTCATATCTGACCCAAGTTTTTCGAAATTTGAATATATATCTCTGCAGATTTATTTATGAAATATGACCCAAAGATTAAATTACGGATTATGACCCATATTTTTGGAACGGTATAATTTGCCCCGGAAAATGTGTTAGTGGTTTTGAACCTTGGATTTTGATTACGGGGATATTATTATATTTACATATATTGGATAATTTACCCGGAAAGTGTTTTTGAGATTTTAACTCGGTTTTTAGTACGGGGTTTAATCTTATTTTTATACACAATATATACTATGTCAAAATTTAGCGTTACGCTAAATTTGTTTAGTTTGGTGCTAGGTTCGTAAGCGCCCCAATAAAGGCCATCGATTCCAAACTCGACATCCGTAGATCGTCTTCCTCCTTCGATCTAATGATAATACCTTCTTCCTCGATCTAGTTATGTTTAGTAGTATCATGCTAGGTTGGATCTAGAATAACTTAGAGTGAATGCTACTTAGTGGTTTTGGACTTTAGGGAGTTATGGATGGTTGATTGATTGCTTTGATGAGGAATGATCTTTTGGAATCTTCTAGGTTAGGAGTTGTATCATAGCATAGTTGTGATGTAGGTTCTAGTAAGACAATGAGCTTATATTGATATTCAGGCATGTGTAGTTATGAGTTTTGAGATTGTGGAGACTAGGACGTGAGTATCCTAGCCTAGCGTTTATGATCGTGGAGATTTTTGAGAGTAGGAACGAGTTGTCCTAGCATGTGAGTTGTACGACCTTGTAGAGGTCATTTGGGATAGAAGTATAAAGACTTCTAGCATGAGAGATAGATGCTGATCTTGTGCCTCTTTTGGCCAGGATGAGAGTAACTTCCTGTGGGAATCGGAGTGTGGTACTTTTTCGGGTTGAGCGTTTGAGACAGGTAAGTTTCCAGACTTACTTAGCTCGTATTCTTTGTATTAGCATCGATGTGTGTTTGGTTGTTTGTGTATTGATTATGTTATATTATAATAAAACCGGACATAGGAAAACCGACCAATATATATAATTTGGCCCAAGTGTATGATAACGGGCGGTGACAACTTGTCTAGCTCTTGTGTAGAGTTAGGAGGTTCTTGGCGACTAGCTGTGCGGGTAGACGGTCAGATGCATCAGTACCATTCCTTTCCGGTAAGTGGGGACCAAGGCGAGATCACAGGGATTCTCGTGTCACAACCTTAAGTTGAATTAGTAATGGGATAACGTAAATAAAAAGATAATCAAACCGGACTTGTGTGTTTTGGAGCATGTTGTGTGTTTATGATGACTTATGTGTGTGTGTGTGCCAATACCATGATTCTAATGTCATGAATAGTAGCTAACGGTTTTATACCGATGTTGTAGTTGCCCTGCAGGTTAGGGATACGGCCGACAGATCTGGAAGATTGGGCAGCCGGGGTTCCGTACATTTTAGGATGTGTTGGTTAAGAGTCGTGTATCTTGATTATTGTATATCGTTATGTATTTGATGTTTGGTCCTTGGAGTTGTAAACTCGGATGGAGTCTTTCGTTTGTATGCTTTCGGGTTTCATATCATTGCATAAAAATGTATTTCGGTTTTGCCTTTATTTGTGTTTTGTTGTAAGATCCGATGAAATTGTTGTCAGGCTAAGGGTCGGGACTCCTTGTGAGGTTTCCGTCCGTAGCATCCCGAGTCCCGCGGATTCAGAATGTTACAATATGGTATCAGAGCCTTAGGTTGACAATAATGACACTCGCAATCTTCTAAGGGACGAATAGAAGGAAACAAAATCCTCAAGGGTTCTAAGTTTTAAAATAAATTTCGTTTTCAAAATCACAAGCATAGTCAGTCAGGGTTAGAATGTACGGACCACCACTTCTTCCGCGGATCTTGGCAACTTAGTTTATTGGATTTTGATACATATATATATACATGTGGATTGTAGTTGCATGATGGTGTTGATATATATGTATAGTTATAAAGGACTATAGTACATTTTTGGACCTTGTATTGTTGTAATGGATATCCGAATGTGATATATTAGTAGTAATGTGAACATAGGACTTATATAGTCTTATATACAGATACTTATGATGTGTAGTAACATATGGAGTTATAGGACCTACTAGAAAAGATGATAGTATGATATCATCACCTTTAAGACGACGTTGTTGGCTTGGGATAACGTTCATGCGTTGAGGAGTACGCGCATGTATCAAGTTGAGCATTTCGTGCTGACGAGCACCATGGCGTTTCTCGGATTCCCTTACAAGGATGTCGAAGAGGAGGATTAGAGATGACATAAACGAAGGACGAACAAGTAGAAGGAAACTCGAGATAACTTAAGAGAAATTGAGATGGAGACCATACAAGAAAAATGAGTAACATGAAGGTGTGGAAGTGGTTACAAAGAAGTCATGATTGGAAAGACAACGAGACAAATAGAGATAATGAACTTAAGTTCTTCAAGAAGACGCGTGGACAACTAAATATGCAAATCGGGAAGGAGGAAGTGTGTAGAAATGATGATCCCAAGAAGATGAAAGACGAACCAAGGAGCTTTAATCTAAAGACTTAAGATACCAACCAATAGGAACGCGGGTGGATGTTAAATAAAGTCAGAATATTTGAGAAGTGCATTTGCAAAACATCATGAAGAGTGGTTAAGCCTATGAAAGTGGGTCATATGACACAAAAGGGCCGAGAAGGTATAATTATCTTACAGAAGTGGAAGAAAGCGAGGAGCGTAGAAAGAGCTAACGGAGTTTGAGGTAGAGTAAAACGAGCTAGTGAAGTTTAAGGCAGAGTACCCCAAGAGGGTAGCTTTTCGGAGTATGGTAACATGGAGTGTAGGAAGAATGGTGAGCCGTCAAACTTGGAGAAGGTCAGATATAAGCCAATCGGTGACAACCGAGAACGTGCATGTGTGGGTTGTCTATGGATGAGTGGGGATGGGAAGAGTAACCAAGGCTGTCGGATTATAAAGGGACGGTAACAATAGCTTAGAGTTTTTCCAGTGACTCAATGTCAGTAAGTAAGGAGGTGTATTAACAAAAGTGCAAATGTTTTAATCATGTAAATTTTAATGGGTTCGAAGCAGGTAATTGTAACAAAGCCCTTAGGGAGTGATTGTAACGACCCTTTGCAACCTTCTTA